>OZ014492.1:49198155-50465758 GCA_963966045.1 Xestobium rufovillosum | reverse complement strand
TTCTTTCACGATTCTCATTCACTTTAGAGAACACTTCTCGAAGAAATCGGGGAATTACACCGTGCTCACTTTCACTTAATGCACAATGCAACCCAGGACCTAAAAGTGTATAAGACTTTCCAGTTCCAGGCTGGCCGATAGTAACAACGGAAACATCGCATCCTTCGAATAGATAGTTTAACAGAGGCGCTACAGTAGTCGTGAATAAGGTATTTTGGCAGCAATCCGCTGGTAATACGTGGTTTACTGGGTAAGTCTGAGAATTGCCAAGCTGTATTGTACTGTTGTAAATGTTTGGTTGAACACATAACATATCACTGTTACAAGCCACTGGACAAATACGAACTGCTGTTTCCACAGCAATTTCCATTTTTTTATTTTTATCACTTCACATTCTTATCTACAATGCACACAACACACAATGAAAGTTTTCACAAATGCATAAATATTGACAAACACAAACATGAACATTACTAACCTTATTTTATTCTGATGAAGAACTGTCAATGTCAAATGTCAGGCTGCTAGAAAGTACCATAATGCAATAAAGTAGGGTGTTAAACATTTTATGTATTAATATTAAAAACAATTTATTTTATAAGTTACAAGAGACTGTTATAATATCTGCCATACTAGATAGCAAGATACGTTTCCAATATTTAGTTTTTATTCCTAGACAGAACTGTAAGCTTTGAACTTTTACCATCAACTTGAACACCTGCTATTAGTGTTGTATGAAATGCAAATTTACCAAATTTTCATATTTGGAAGTGTTGTCATAATCTTAAATTAGAATGAAAAAAATTGAGTTTCATGTTGTATTTTATAGATAGTTTTTCGAATGTAGTAATATTACTTTAAGTAATGAATTTAAGTGAGAAGAAAGTTGGCCCTGGCTGGTAATGTGAGGTTATGTCGTTGTGTCATTTTATAATTTTTTCTCCCTTAGGGCCATTTCTGTGGATGGATATAATATTATAACAGAAATTGGTAATATAAAGAACCCCAAGGATATTTTACAAAATGCATTGGATGTAAGTTGTGTGTGATAATTCCTGAATTGGTAATAAGTTGTTTATTTCAGTTCGATTTGAAGGAAACGGGCAGTCCTGTATTAGCCAATGAAATATCTAAGAATAAAATACAAGAGGTAAAGCCACTTCCACACATTATGAATATCATTCAACGGGGTTTCAATTTTGCTATTTGTGTGCACACAATAAGAATTTCGTTGTTCCGATATGACAGTTCGTTTTTCTTGCATCTTAAGAAAAAGTGTAATTTCGGCGCCATATTTAGTCCAAACATGAACTCATGACATATCACTGGAAAGACAATTCGTAGTAGAATTTGCTTCTATCTGTCAATCTAAGCAATATCGTAATCCGTTTTTGTTTAATTGCAGTTAGTGTTACAAATTCAAAAAGTGCGAAATGTCTCAGCTCCAAAAGCCAACGAAGATTCTCAAGGGGCACCTCGTATGTTAAAAATTACGCTAACCGATGGACATTCTTTTTGTCAAGCAATAGAAATAGCGTCTATTCCATCTTTGAGTTTAGATAAAACGGCGCCTGGTTCAAAGATCTTGATTAAGAATGCGCGAATTTGTTCTGGGTACGTTTTATTAGATTCTCAATCGTGTGTATATTTAGGAGGCAAAGTACCCGCTTTATACGAAAAATGGGAGATCTCCAGGTCGGTTTTAAAACATTCGAGGAGCAGTTGTAAGTATGTGAAATTTAACCGATAACAATTTTTATTAAATGTACGGTGTAGCAAATACAGACGGTCCCCCAGCGTGGGTGAAATTCGGTTCAAAAATAGTTTCCTCGGTACAAGACCAGTATTTCAAGTCCTTAGACAACAAAGCCAAAGAAGTAGCGAAACAAAATGCTGAATTTGACGAACTACGGAAAGATGCAATTGTGGAAGCAAGTACCGGGGCTGTAAAAAAAGTTTTCGGTGGCGGGTTGAAACAAGCTGCTAACATACAACGAAATGATGTTAACAAAAAATTTGGTAATAGCAGAGAGTATGGAGATAAAGAGAGATATAATAAAGAGAGGGTGAAACGAGAACCTAAAGAAAAGATGGTTGATAAACCACAGAAACCTATGGAGCGTGTTTCTTTATTTCAATTTTTGGAAGAGAAACTACCGGGTTCGGATTTACCTGAAGAAAATGTATCGGCTGCTAACTTGAATGCTTATCCGGTTAACAGACCGTATACGAATCAGAATCCCAGGAATAACAACAGTTATTCGAGGAATAATGAATTGGATAGAAATAAGAAGCAATTCAGTCCATACCTAAATAATCATGTAGGTCAAAATAGGTATCAGCAGCACCAGTATAATCAAGATGGGAATAACGAGAGATTCGATAATAAGAGCAGGCCGCAAGTGCAACGTTTTTATGGTACACTTTAACTTTATATTTCATATGTTTCGAAAAGGGTCCTTGCATTTTTTTATAGGCAATAAAGAGGATAATCGCTACAATAATAGAAGCGAGTACAATACACAAACCAAGAAAAGTTACCAAACAAAAACTGAAGATAATCAAGTAGAAAAGATTACAAACGGACTTGGGAAAGTGTCCCTGAATAGTGAATTTGCCAGTAGAAGTTTAAGGCAGCACTTGAATCTGGGTGCCACTGTGAGGAAAGAAGAAACTGTGGCTGCTACCGATACTTCTATAATCTGGAATAAAGGCGATAATTGTATGGCTAAGTACTGGGAGGACGGCAAGGTATTAATGTTTTTTTTAATATAAAATTCCACTCGACGTTTTAAGTATTTTCTTGTAGTTTTATAATGCTGTAGTTACTGATGTGACTGATAAGACTTGTGTTGTGCGTTTTCGAGATTACGGTAATATGGAAGAGGTTTTAAAAAGTGACTGTCGCGTGGTAGGAAAGCAGGACTTTCGGAACACTCAGTATAAACCGAGGAGGCAATACACATAATCATTAATTCGTCGTAATATTTTGTATTAATATTTAACTGGTCCTAGAGAGTAAATTATTTTTTGCGTGCATTTTAATTTTTTAATGTAATTTTAACTAACGAATGTAGAACATTTAATAAAATTTATTTTTCGTAAATATTTGTGTATTCTTACAGCTGCAATGTTTATGTTCAAAAATGTGGCTTAAGCCATGTCCCCCGTAAAGTAAAAGTGTCTCCCTGCCTGTCGAGTTGTAAGTGGTGTAACAAAACTAATATTTTACAAAATATACACAAACTTGCTGAAATGAAAAATTTAAAAAAATTGAAAAGTGCTTGCAATCTTGCACTATTTGAGCATGAGTGGCTTCTGAAATTGACCGAACACGAAACTTATTTTTGAAGAATTTGTCAAGAATTATTTCCAAAAGGTCCTAAAGTTTTAGTTGCTTAGGATAGATAAGGTTAGCAATAGGGAAGTATTAGAAAGAGTTGGGGAAAGGCGAAAGGTATGGAAAACAATAAAGAGTAGGAGAGATAGGATGGTAGGACACCTTCTAAGACACGAAGGAATAGTTCGCGACATACTAGAGTCAGAGATAGGAATAAAAAGAGGTAGGGGTAGGCCTAGATTAGACTACTGCTCTCAAATAGTTAGGGATGTAGGATGTTCTACTTTTAGGGAAATGCGTAGGTTAGCTCAGGATAGAAAAGAATGGAGGTACGCGTCCAACCAGTCTTCGGACTGAGAACCTTATGATGATGAGGTAATTAAAATAGTACAGAAATTTTAATTTTTTTAATTTTTATGTCCCTATAAGACGTAGTATCATAGATATATTAATGCCCCTACTAGAAATTTAGCTGAAAATATTAATAATATATACAAGGTGTTTCTAAATTCATCATCATAAGGTTCTCAGTCCGAAGACTGGTTGGACGCGTACCTCCATTCTTTTCTATCCTGAGCTAACCTACGCATTTCCCTAAAAGTAGAACATCCTACATCCCTAACTATTTGAGAGCAGTAGTCTAATCTAGGCCTACCCCTACCTCTTTTTATTCCTATCTCTGACTTTAGTATGTCACGAACTATTCCTTCGTGTCTTAGAAGGTGTCCTACCATCCTATCTCTCCTACTCTTTATTGTTTTCCATACCTTTCGCTTTTCCCCAACTCTTTCTAATACTTCCCTATTGCTAACCTTATCTATCCACGGTATCTTCATCATGCGTCTGTAGCACCACATTTCAAACGCTTCTACTCTTTTTCTATCCGCTTCTCCTATTGTCCAAGTTTCGCACCCGTATAATGCCGTACTCCATACATACGACGTTAAGAGTCTCTTCCTAGTCTCTATATTAACCGTTCTCGAGCATAACAGTTGTTTCTTTTTGTTAAACGCAACTCGGCCCTGCGCCATTCTTTGTTTTATATCTTTAGTGCTCCTACCGTCTTGAGTTATTTTACTTCCTAAGTAGCAGAAATCCGCGACCTCCTCTATCTTCTCATTTCCAATTTGTATTTCCATTTTAGTTCTATTTTCACACCCCCTACATACCAAAATTTTAGTTTTCTTTTTATTGATTTTCATGCCGTAGCCCTGTGTCAAAACTGCTTCCATTTCATTCAAAGCCGCTCCTAATTCTTCTTTGCTAGATGCTAACACTGCTATATCATCCGCAAATCTGAGCATGTTAATAGTTTGGCCCTGTACATTGATCCCTGCGGCTGTTCTTTCCTTAACAATATTAATCGCATCTTCGATATATAAGTTGAAAACTAGAGGTGACAATGCACATCCCTGTCTCACTCCCTTCCGGATATCTACTTCCCTTCGTTCCTGTTCACATTCTATAACTGCCTTTTGCTCTTTGTAGAGATTATGTATTATTCTTCTGTCCCTGTATTTCATCGCTACCTTTCTCAGCACTTCGAACATCTTCCCCCATTTTACGTTGTCGAAGGCTTTTTCTAAATCTACAAATCCTATATAGACGCTCTTTCTCTTTTCTATCGTTTTTTCTATAATTACTCGTAAAGCTAGAATGGCCTCGCGCGGTCCTCTATTTCGTCTAAATCCGAACTGATCTTCTCCTAATATTTCTTCCGCCTTTTTCTCCATCCTTCTTTGCACAATTCTAGTTAAAATTTTTGACGCATGGGAAGTTAAACTGATAGTTCTAAAATTTTCGCATCTATCCGCGCCTTTTCTTTTTGGCAAAGCTACTATGATGTTCCGTTTGTAATCTTCTGGAATCTCGCCTGTCAGGTATATGCGACTAACTAATTTAAATAAACGATCTATTACCTCTTGACCTGCGCACTTTAAGATTTCTGCCTGCAAGCCATCTATACCTGGTGCTTTATTATTCCTTAAACTTTTTAGTGCTATCTCAAACTCTTCTCTCATTATAGGACTCCCTAGGTTATCCCCCTCTACACTGCTTTCGCTTTCTAATATATCTTGCACTTCCTGTCCCGCATATAAGTTTCCTAAATATTCTTTCCACCTATCTGCCTTCTCTCCACTTCCGATTAGGATATCTCCTGCCTCATTTCTAATGTTTTTGGTACTAGATCCAATTTCTCTAAAATTTCTCCTGATTATTTTATATGCTTCATCAGTCTTTCCTACTTCGAACTTATCTTCCACTTCTTTGCATTTATCATCGATCCATTGCTCTTTCGCTTTCCTACATTTCCGAATAATTTCCCACTTGATCGCCTTATATTTTTGTTTCCCTATTTCATCTAACCTATTTTTATATTTTCGCCTTTCCTCTATTAGACTCACAATATGTTTTGTTATCCAGGGTTTCCTACTTTCATTCTGTTTATGACCCAAAATATCCCTAGCTGAGGAAACTAAACTATTTTTAATGCAATTCCATTCTGCCTCTATGTCCCTAACAATATTTCCACCCGTGCCCTTTAGTGCTTCGTTTGTCTTTTTCTCGAACTTATTGCGCATATCATCATCTTTTAGTTTCTCTGGGTCAAGATACCTTCTTCCGCTTCTTTTTTTCAAAATCTTAAATTTAAGATTGGCTTTCATAACGACTATGTTGTGATCACTATCTATATCTGCTCCTGGATAACTTCTACAATCCCTAACTTGATTTCTAAATCTTTGCCTAACGAGAATGTAATCTATTTGATATCTCCCTAAGTCTCCTGGCATCTTCCACGTATAGCATCTCCTAACATGATGGTGAAATAGAGTGTTCGCGACCGTTAAGTTATGTTTATCGCAGAACTCTATCAGTCTAACTCCCCTATCGTTCCTATTGCCTAATCCAAAGGGGCCAACTGTTCCGCCCTCTCGCCCTGTGCCTACGACTGCATTGAAATCTCCTGTAATTATTAAATTTTCGTGCCCTCTCACAAAATCTAGCACATATTCAATATCACTATAAACTGCCTCTACGGCCTCATCACTGTAGTTAGAAGAGGGCATATATACCTGTATTATTACTGTTTTTACAGGTTTCGAATCTAACCTAACCATAACTACCCTGTCACTTTGCTGTAAGAAATTTTCTACACTCTGTCCTACTTTTTTCCGCATAACAATTCCTACTCCCGAATTTCCTCCTACAGATCGTGTGTGTATTACTCTAAAATCTCCGCTCCAGAAGTCTCCAGCTTCTGGCCATCGCACTTCACTGATACCTACTACGTCTAATGCTAACCTATCCATCTCAATTTTCAAATTCTCTAACTTCCCTACTTGTTTCATGCTTCTAACATTCCACGCTCCGACTCGTGAGATGTTACACTTATCATTTCTGATGACTCCCCCCGAAGCAGTCCCCGCCCGGAGATCCGAATGTGGGACTATTTTACCTCCGGAATATTTTACTCCAGAAGGTGCCATCATCATAAATTAAAGTACGCTGTACTAGGGATAAAATAATGTGGTGGTTTCCCGTTGCCTTCCACATCGCAGTAGTGTGTATCACAGTGCCATACCGACCCTCACGATCTCTGCCACTATGATTACTGAAAGAGCTGCTGCCCCCTTCCAGGGACTTGATTTAGTCTGGCTTCTCAAATAAAAACCCCTCCAATATGGTTAAACCTATGGTTCGGCTCTTTATATCATTGAAGCGCGCAAGCCATCCCACCCGTCCCAGTATTACTAGAACTGCGTCAAGGTACAAGTCCTTTGGGAAGGGTTTCTAAATTAAGTACCATAAATTTAGGAGTTTGTAGAGAAAGTTAAAATAACACTAAAACCTTTATATAGTTTTATACAAAAACGCTTCCTCTAATAATGCCGACTGGCGTATCAGTTATTTAGCTATATCTGTGACTAAAGCAACCTGAGGAATCTAAATTTTTGTGGGCAGGTGCTACTCAAAACTACAGATAATCCAGCAATATTTTAAGTCTAATACGACAATTCAGTGGCGTAGGAAAAGGGGTCGTGTAATACCTTTTTGTTAATAAAAAGTTTGAGGTTAGGTTTTTTGAAAATATCGTTTTATTTTTATATTCTCTAATCAAAATACTGCAAAAAAGATTATCTTTTTAAATATCTCTAAAGTCGTTTGTTTTCGAAATATTTGTGGTTTTATGTAGCAGTGCTCATGAGAACTGGGGTATCTACCTACCTATGGTTGATTTGCGAAAAAGAATCACATTATTGCTACATGTTTTTGTAAGTACCTTCGTAATTTATACCTGCAAGCACTTCTAGATGATTTTGTGATCAAGTTTTACGTAACTAATGATAATAATAGCAGAACAAAGACAATATTTTAATAGCACTGCCACATAAAATCATTAATATCTCGAAAACTAGACTCTAGAGATATTTAAAAAGAGTATCTTTTTTGCAGTATTTGGATTAGAGAATCTAAAAATAAAACAATATTTTCAAAAACTTAACCTCAAACTTTTTATTAACAAAAAGGTATTACACGACCCCTTTTCCTACGCCACTGAATTATCGTATGTACACTTAAAATATTGCTGGATTATCTGTAGTTTCGAGTAGTACTTGCCCACAAAAATTTAGATTCCTCAGGCTGTTTTAGTATTTAGTTACATACAGATATAGCTAAATAACTAATACGCCAGTCTGCATTATAACACCCTGTATTTTAGAGAGGAAGCGTTTTTGTACAAAACTATATAAAGGTTTTAGTATTATTTTAACTTTCTCTACAAACTCCTAAATTTATGGTACTCAATTCAGAAACACCTTGTATATAAAAATATTACAAATTTTACTCCCAAATTTGGTCAAAAAATTCATTAGCTCTTATATGCGTATAAAATAAAAGATAAAACTATACCAATAGGTTAATTTTTAGTTTCTTTTGATGTAACAAATATGTTTTCTGATGTTCCACCTAAAGAATGCTTAAAACAAGATCACCTATAAGCCCATAATTATTAGCAGACATTTTTATGTCTAATATTGAAGAAAAAATTATTAATTCAGATCTAGGAAAACAGCATAATTTCCTTTTGGTACAGATATGTCGATGACATTTTAGCTTGCTTTCTTTAAAGGCACTGCAAGACAGTTGGATGACTAAATTTTTTGAATAATTCCTATATTCATCCAAAAATAAAATTTACTAAAGAAATTGAAAATGATCATAAAATAAATTTCTTAGATTTAACTTTAATGAACAATAATCAAAACATTCATTTCGATATTTTTAGGAAACCAGCGTACCCAGACATCACACTTTCGTCAAATTCATTTCATCCTTATTCTCAAAAGATTTCTGCTTACAACGTTACAACTCAATGGTACATAGAGCCTTTTCTGTTCCTTTATCTAAAGCTAACTTAGAAAAAGAATTAAATACATTAAGAATAATAATTTCTATTAATAATGGATTCAAAATTATTATTAAATAAATAAATAAAGAATAATAAAAAAATACAAATAATTAATAGAATAATTAACAATAAAGAATTAAAAATGACTTATAATAGCATATACTGATTAATACAAGGTGTTCAGTAAAGAATGGGCCATACTTCAAATCTAGCTTCCTTGGATCAAAAGAAACTGATCTGAACCAATTTATCTTAGTACAATTCTGCTTGAAAGAAATGCTGGGCCTTTGAGAAACAATTTTTTATTTCATTTTTTTATAATTTCTCCGCACTTTTAAGTTTATTTCTGTAAAACTTGGTATAGAAATGTTTTTTGGGTAGCTAAACAATAATATGCATTTATTTTTGGGTCAATTTTCACCCTACGCCTTCTTTTGTTTTTTTTTGTCGAATTTTCTCCATGAGTACAAATTTTAAAACAATTACTAGTTTTTGTGGAAAGAGCACTCCATTATGTGTTGGGTGTTTTTCAGTCCCAAAAGAATATTATTTTTGTAGACTTCTCAAAAGATTTGATGCTATAAAGTAGGTACTGTAGCATTCTTTTATCTATATCATACCGAAAGAAAAAATGAAATTGTTGAATAAATGATTTAACAGTGGTACTTCAATACGCTTGGGAGGTTGGCTTATTTGACATGATTTAAAAGTTTTTGAGAAATATTCTTAGGTCCCATTTGACAGGCAGTCAAATTGGAAGACTAATTAGGTTCCTCAAAAAATACAGGTTGTTCCATTTAAAATAAAAAACGTTTTGGGAAAATGTTTTGAACAAATTCCTTCTCAATTGAAAATTTTCACATTTTAAAATTATTGTCATTTATACAGGGTGTCCCATTTTCGTTAGAGCCACTCTTGCTTCGTTGCTTTAAATGAAACACAATATAATTCTGAGTATGTATTTCAATTCCTCAATTAATTTTGGTACAAGATTGTTAAAGATTCCATATACTTATCTAAAATTGAGAGTTTTTGAATTATATTCAATTATTTCTGAATTTTGACAAATGCAGAGTAATTTTGAAAATTCTGTATCTTAAGACAGATAAACATCGAGAGAGCGAAAATTGAAGCCTGAACTCGAAGTAGTAGGTGCTGCGATAAAATTATCGATATGATACACAAGGTGTTTAAAAACTTGTTGTCGACATTAAAACAGTTGAATCGCAATAACTTTTGTTTTTCAAATTAAATACGATTTCTTAAACTAGGTAAATTGTTTAGACTATATAACAGCATATAATGTATATCGGACAAACTATACGTATTAGCATTGATTAATATACTATTAATATTAATATTAATCAATGGTATTAGGTAGGTATAATGAACATTTAAGATCATTTCGTTTAAAAAATGTTCATTCAAGTTTTGCGAATAATTTCTTTGAAAGCAATCATCAGTTCCCTCCTCTAGAAAATACTAAATTATTGTTTAATTTTGAAAAGGCTTATCAATTAGATATAATTCATCATCATCATAAGGTTCTCAGTCCAAAGACTGGTTGGACGCGTACCTCCATTCTTTTCTATCCTGAGCTAACCTACGCATTTCCCTAAAAGTAGAACATCCTACATCCCTAACTATTTGAGAGCAGTAGTCTAATCTAGGCCTACCCCTACCTCTTTTTATTCCTATCTCTGACTCTAGTATGTCGCGAACTATTCCTTCGTATCTTAGAAGGTGTCCTACCATCCTATCTCTCCTACTCTTTATTGTTTTCCATACCTTTCGCCTTTCCCCAACTCTTTCTAATACTTCCCTATTGCTAACCTTATCTATCCACGGTATCTTCATCATGCGTCTGTAACACCACAGTTCAAACGCTTCTACTCTTTTTCTATCCGCTTCTCCTATTGTCCAAGTTTCGCACCCGTATAATGCCGTACTCCATACATATAACTTTAAGAGTCTCTTCCTAGTCTCTATATTAACCGTTCTCGAACATAACAGTTGTTTCTTTTTGTTAAACGCAACTCGTCCCTGCGCCATTCTTTGTTTTATATCTTTAGTGCTCCTACCGTCTTGGGTTATTTTACTTCCTAAGTAGCAGAAATCCGCGACCTCCTCTATCTTCTCATTTCCTATTTGTATTTCAATTTTAGTTCTATTTTCACTCCATCTACATACCAAAATTTTAGTTTTCTTTTTATTGATTTTCATGCCGTAGCCCTGTGTCAAAACTGCTTCCATTTCATTCAAAGCCGCTCCTAATTCTTCTTTGCTAGATGCTAACACTGCTATATCATCCGCAAATCTGAGCATGTTAATAGTTTGGCCCTGTACATTGATCCCTGAGGCTGTTCTTTCCTTAACAATATTAATCGCATCTTCGATATATAAGTTGAAAACTAGAGGTGACAATGCACATCCCTGTCTCACTCCCTTCCGGATATCTACTTCCCTTCGTTCCTGCTCACATTCTATAACTGCCTTTTGCTCTTTGTAGAGATTATGTATTATTCTTCTGTCCCTGTATTTCATCCCTACCTTTCTCAGCACTTCGAACATCTTCCCCCATTTTACGTTGTCGAAGGCTTTTTCTAAATCTACAAATCCTATATATACGCTCTTTCTCTTTTCTATCGTTTTTTCTATAATTACTCGTAAAGCTAGAATGGCCTCGCGCGTTCCTCTATTTCGTCTAAATCCGAACTGATCTTCTCCTAATATTTCTTCCGCCTTTTTCTCCATCCTTCTTTGCACAATTCTAGTTAAAATTTTTGACGCATGGGAAGTTAAACTGATAGTTCTAAAATTTTCGCATCTATCCGCGCCTTTCCTTTTTGGCAAAGCTACCATGATGTTCAGTTTGTAATCCTCTGGAATCTCGCCTGTCAGGTATATGCGACTAACTAATTTAAATAAACGATCTATTACCTCTTCACCTGCGCACTTTAAGATTTCTGCCTGCAAGCCATCTATACCTGGTGCTTTATTATTCCTTAGACTTTTTAGTGCTAGCTCAAACTCTTCTCTCATTATAGGACTCCCTAGGTTATCCCCTTCTACACTGCTTTCACTTTCTAATATATCTTGCACTTCCTGTCCCGCATATATATATATAATATATATATATATAATAGATATAATTAGTCTATGGAAATTTATAAACATAAAAATTATAGAAAATTATTTATAAGTTGATTTAATACAATCTAGTTTATTTAAACTTTTGTAAATGTTTCTCTATTCTCTTATATACTTTTTTCTGAAGTTCTAGTATTAATTGACTAATTTCTCTCTTGTTTCTAGTTTATTACAAGCTTAATTTGATGTTTACAGTTCTCAAGATTCCATGGATGTGTTTTATTTAGTTATTTTTCTGTACACTGATATTTTAGTTGGAGGTTTTTTCCAATTGAATTTATTGTTTTTTCCCCAAATGGTTTTCTTTAAATTCATTTTTCCCTTCAAGCTACGAGGAATTCGAATTTCCTTTCTGTTTTTATATTTTCTAATGCCTCCTAGATAAATATTGAAATTCAGTTATCTAGTTGATCCAATGTGTACCTAGTAATATTGTGCACAAATTCTTCCTCTCAACTTTGGCACCCTGTATGTTTGAAAGCCGTTTTAGACATAAATATGGTCATATGAATATTCGACTCAAAATAATGTAAAACACCACCTCTTAAAAACTTTTAGAATACTTAAGGACCAACCTGTATAATAAAGGCAGGAGAAGAATTCCATAGCCCTGGACCATCCTGTATAAAAAAAACTAGCTTTTTGTCTGGCTAGGTCTTTAGAGTGGATGTTCCTGGTTCCTCAACAATTCCACCGAATAAATCTCTTTGAACTTTGAAGTAATTATTGATATATATGAAAATTGAACTTTTTCCATAAAATTTTTGATTTTAGGTGCTAAACATACCTTTGCGAAAAATTCCAGAATGTTAAGAGTTTAATACCGCAGTCAAATATATCTGGTGCCTATAAATTGTTGTGCAGCCTCCCAATGCCTTGCTATTTAATGGAGACTTGAATTTCGACCAGATGCATGCACTATTGTTGGTACGAAAAGTATCCTAAATTCACTTTCACTTTAAAGTCATTCGATTTTACTATTTCACTTTCTAGTGATGTGTCACAAGTTCATGCTTGGACTAAATATGGCGCCGAAAATATACCTTTTCTTATAGAGGAATTTGGCCATGATGTTTATAGTCATTGCACATATTCAGTTGAAAAGTATAAATCATTCCTTCAACGTTGTTAAAGCTTAAGAAAAACAACAGGGTTGCATTTGATTATCTTAAAGAAAATTGCGGGAAAAATAAAATAAAGAGCACATTTATGTTCCTATAAAGTCTTGCAGATAGAATGTTGTTTCCAAGGCCAACTAGCAACCTAAGAAAACTTGTAATTTCGACGCCATTTTTAGTCCAAACATTAACTTATATGACACACCACTGGAAAAAGAATTAGTAGTAGAATTGACGCTCGTCGCCAACCAGTACGTTTGTGGGTTATTAACACTCGCAGTTCATATAAAAAGCAAGTTATTTATTAAATTAATTACACAATTATCTAACAATATTTATGTACAAATTAGGGTGTTACCGGTCAAAAGAATCATTGAACAGTGGAATGCTGTACAATCTCCATAACAAAAAAAAAATAAATAAATAATCGAATATTTAATATCATGCCGTAAAAATATTCCTTAAATCTGGTACGACATCTTGCTGTTCCGATTTCTTCGATGGAATAACCAGCCTCGGAAGATCTTGGATTTTCACCTCTTTCTTAAAAAGCTGCCCCATACTACGTCCAATTAACTACAAGAACTTTTTTTTTACAACTACATCGAAGAAAATATAGAAACAAACGTACTGTCCCTGTGATTTTCTTAAACAAATCCTTCTTGACTTTCTCCACTTTATTTCCTTTGCTCGTAGACCCAGAAATTCTTTCATCCAACTTCTGCAAGTCCACAATATTGATTCCCGGTATTTGCTGCATAACTCCCAAAACGTCTGGGAACGTAGGACGCAAAATTTCGTACATTTGCGCCCCTAAAGTCAACAAGGACCCCTGATTGGCCTCGTGCTGCCCGTGAAGCATGAGAGCATTCAAAACAGCCGCCATAATATGCGCCGCCATTTCCCCATTCAAAGAATTGTCAGCTACCAACAACCGAACAATAGGACCAGTTAAGTAAGTAGCTTTCAAAGAAGCGCTACTATCAATCCAAGAAAGGGATCCCATAACAGCCAAGACCAACGACTGACAAGTCTTATCATACCGTAACAGGACAGTCCCTAAGTCAGATAAAACTTCCGCGGTTAAATTACTTCTGGCAGAGGGCGAAGGTGAATCCATCGCAAGGTCTTCAGTTTCCATCGTTTCCGAGTTTGATTCGGGTGTTAAACTGCCACCCACTAAAGCGACCTTCAAGAGATCCAGATATTCACGTGTTAGGGCACGTGTCAATATGTCTTCCAGCACCTCTTGTGTGTCCGCGTTGTCTTCTTGCGCATCGCGATTGCGCAGCTCATTCACCTGCTGCCATTTACAATGCAATCTAGAAACCACTGAAAAGAAACATATCTATATGTATAAATTAACCAAAGATTACGATTTAAATTTAATTGATTTTGTTAAAAAAAATTAAAAGTTTACTATGCGCTTATAATTTGTTTAAATTGTTTAATTTATTTAAATACAAAAGAAGAAGAAACAACAGTAGTTGGGGAGAGTTTGGACATAAGACAAACATGTTATATGAGAGGGACAACAGAGTTTTCTGGAGAGAGAACAGAAGGAAAGAGATAAGAGGAATAAACAACAAAAACAACTAAATGAATATGAAAACACAAGACATGCAGGAAGTTTGGTCAGATTACTATTCAGATAAGTTCCGGGAAGGATACGATGAGTATAGGTAATAAATGATTAAGTGGTTAGGAACAAAGGGCAAACTTTTGCGTGTCCCGCCGCAAGTCGGTAAAGATCAAAAGGTTTGAGTTTTGTCTCGATATTTCGCAACCCTGTCTGTGCAGTGTGGACAGTTAGTAAACAACAGAAGAGCAACAGGTGCATAGTTTACGTATACGTCGGGGTACACTGATAGCATTTCTGAAGTTCGTATTTCTTTTACACACCAAGAGACCAACCAGGCATATTAAATTTTCGAAATCGTCGCTGGAGATTCTTCAAAAGTTTTTGAAACTTGAAAACAGCTCGCCATTTAGTTCAATGTCATCACTGGGTAAATCGGCCAATAGTTCATCGCAATACCATAATTGTTTCATTCGGCTAATGTTGGTCTCGCTCAAAAACGTCTTTATTTATTTTTTACATTCACAGATAACGAAGAGAGGACGATAAAACCAGCAGCTACCATGAGCAAGTCCTCCTCGTCTGCTTCTTGTTGATGGCGCCACACAATTTTTTGCTTAAAAAGGGCTGATACCAAAGCATGTATGATAGGATTCGGAGCTGCTCGTGGATGCAGGAAGCTTGAAATATATTGCAGTGTAGGTTGTTTGGAGTGCAGTGGTGATAGTTGTTTGAACGCTTTTCCCATTTTACAAACAGACGAAGTTGAAGACGGAGATATCGGAGATAATTATGTAGTATACTTTTCATTTCAATGATTACTAAACTCCTGGACAAAATTAACGCACCACTTATTTTTTTTAAATAACTCAGAAATTATACTTGGGCCGCCGAACAGACGGAGTGATCACCCTGCAAGAACGTGCTCTAGCGGGGCCAATATTAATTTATGACGACCGAATTGGAGTTATGCGACTTCGTTGGGTCTAAAGAAAGCGCATCACTGCGGTTCGGTCGTCCTAAATTGATAGTGGTCTGTTCGGCGGCCCAAGTATAGAATGATTTTTGACTTACTAATTTTTTACAAGCAATCTGTGGACCTCCTCTGCTATTTATATCATTATTGTTATGGAAACGTTTTGTTTAGAATTTGTAATCATTTATGTGATTCTTGACTTCAAATTGATCTGAAAAGTTTCCGTAATTCAATTCGTAATCTTCTTCCTAGAATACAAAAATGAATCGAGCCAAAAACCTATCAGTGGAAGAATTAATACAAGCGGTAACTCTTTTGGGTGAGGGATACTCAAAGCGTCAGATTGCTCATCGGCTAGAAAGACATCATTCCAGCGTTAGTTGCATGGTAAGCCGCTTCAACGAGACTGGATCTCACTTACGAAGACGAGGACAAGGTCGAAAACGGTGTACCAATCCAAGGGGTGAGCGTTTTATTAGGCATTGCGCTCTGAAAAACAGGAAAAGCACTAGCACTGAGCTAAAAAAGGAGCTTAGAACTGTTCGCAATGTTCGAATATAGTCTTGAACTGTCAGAAGACGGTTAAAGGAAGCCGGATTGACTAGCAGAAGATTGGCAAAAAAACCACTCCTCACCACGGAACACAAAGTTCGAAGACTGTGTTTTGCTAGAAATCACTGATATTGGACTCTTGATGATTGGAAGAAGGTTTTATTCACCTATGAAACCAGAGTAAGCTTGAAATCTAATGATGGACGTGAAAATGTCTGGCGAAGGACTGGAGAGAGATTTGCAAGTTGTAATGTCTTTCAAAAAGTTTCTTTTGGTGGTGGCTCGGTAATGTTCTGGGGAGGGATTTGCTTCAACGGTCCCACAGAGTTGGTCCCTATACGTGTGAGGTCAATGAATGCATATTATTATCTGTAACACATCGTAGTTGATAATGTAATGCCATTTGTTCCCTTTGTTGGACCTGATTTTCTGTTAATGCAAGATAATGCTCGACCCCACGTAGCTGGACAGGTTGTTGACTTCTTAAATGATGTTAATATCCAGTTGATGGAATGTCCAGCAAACAGTCCTGATTTAAACCCCATCGAACATTTATGGGACACTCTAAAAAGAAAGATCCAAAGTCGTACGCCTGCACCTGCCAATCACGACCAACTTGTAAATGTAGCGCTTGAAGAATGGGAGAATGTTCCTCAAGGTTTGATTGAAAATTTAATCACAAGCAGTAATCAACATCGCATTGAATACTTAATTTTTTTTTCTAATTTTTCCGTTCTCACAATTTGCGCGTTTTGAAGCAAAAAAATAATTTGAGGTCAAAAATGTTTTAAAATGAGGTCATGTTACAATTAATTCTTTCACAAATTATAACATTGTCTAATTTATAAGATTTCGTGTAGTTTTTGTTTGATTTTAATTTCTATATTGAAATTAAGTACGTTTAATAAAGTGGTGCGTTAATTTTGTTCAAGAGTTTAATTATGTTATTCAGCAATAAATTATGTTTGTATACACAATCTACCGGTTTTTTGTATGAATTATACCTGATTACAAAGTTTCAGTCCGCCATTTTGGTTCCTTCCTTTTTAGATTTTCAGTTTTTGACCTTGAATTCAGATTTATCAATCCCAAAAACATCAATAATAACAATTTTTTCCATAGGACTAAAATTATTGCAATTACTTTGGATTAATCATTCATTTACAATTATTTCTCGAATTTTTCAATAAACTATTGAACAAACAAAGATCGTTAAATTCTAACTAGTAAACATTTTAGTATTGAGTCGTAGCAATACAATGTGAAAAATGACCTGAAAATTTATTGACTGGTGGTCTCATTCGGCATTTTTAATTTTTTACGCCTAACGATTCTCCACTAATACACAACTGGACGAGTACAGATGAATGGACTGAAATCGAAGAAATTCAAAATGACAGCTTGAGTCCACTCCTTTTTATAAAACTTATGGACAGAGTATTAAAGAACACACATGAGATCTAAACAATTTGGAACCCTGATAGGATATACATAACAGACTGCAGCCAATAAGAGTTGACAACCTTATGTACGCTGACGATATAATCCTGTTAACAGACACCCACAAAAAAATTAAAGAGCGAGTAGAAACTGGGGCAGAAGGAATGGAAAGAATGAAAATCCTTAAGGGTGCGGAATTTGAGCACTAAAAACGGGACATGTAGACACATTTTTATTCCAACACCATTCTGAAATTAAAGTAGATAGGGCGTTAAATAAAAAAAAAGATTTATCAATAAGGGATCAACTTAAGAGACTCGGCGTGTTGGAATGTAAATTATATTGCAATCTCTCCCCCTTTTGCATATTTTGCCGAGATGAACAGTAAACTGGACGTTTGACAGTAGTAGTAGTGTGGCCACTGCAATGCAGATGGCGGCGGTGCTTCAGTTTATCCTCATATTTCTAAATAGAAAGTAACGATTTAAAGATAGGAGATAGGTGGCAGCACTTTATAGAATAACAGCTGATATATCGCAGCCTTAAAATGAAATCGTTAAAAAATTAAAGCTGTTAAATTTCTTTGATCTGCTAATATTATAAAGTAAAGTAAAGTATATTGTCTCAAAAAAATACAGACATTGTCACAATACAATATAAATTATTAAAATCAATTTAATGTTCTTGACATAGCGCCACATGCTATTCGAAATTCACCCAAGGAATAGAAAGCTTGCTCCACAAGAAAACCTCGCACCCTCGTCCCGAATTCCTGGTTAGATAAGCTCTTCCATTTATCAGGAAGGCAATTATAGAGACTCAGCCCAATCATGTGGATGTCCGAAGACCTCAATCTACACGCAGGCACATCAAGGCTGCTCCCGCTTCGCACGTTGTACCTGTGAACGTCGCTGCGCAGTTTCAGATTTGCTATGTTCTGCCTGGTCTGTCTGACCTGAATATAAGCAGAGTACACCGTCATAATACCATGCCTCTTGAAAAGTGGCCTGCATGATACATACGAAGAAGCATTTTCCAGTGCTCGAACTGCCCTTTTCTGGGTGACCAAAACTCTCTCAGTGTGAGAAGAGAGACCCCAAGCCAAAATCCCATATGTCATTACAGAGTGGAAAAGAGAATGATACGCAGTTCTCCCTGCACAAACACCAACCACTCCATTTATCCTTCGAACAGCATATATTGCTTTTGATAATTTATTACACAGATAAGTAATGTTCCTTTCCCAGGTAAGGAGACTGTCCAGCGTCAGACCAAGATATTTGGCTTCACCCCCGTGTAGCTGCGATAAATGTCTGCTTGATGTAAAGTTAATAATTACAGACTTCTCTTTGTAGAGAACTAGTTTATTTGCTGCAAACCATTCCCCAGTGGTAGTAGTAATTTGCTTCAGCTTGGCTTCAAGATCCTGGTAGTTTTTATCCGATGTTACCAGTACAGTATCATCGGCAAATTGTGTCACGTGACTCGGAACATTTACCGGTAAGTCATTCACAAAAATAACGAAAAACAGGGGACCCAACACACTGCCCTGTGGAATACCACTGGTGATATTACCAACTTCGCTTCTATCTAGACCCCAGTCAACAATCTCGCGTCTGGCTTGGAAATATGATTCCATTAACTTTAGAGGTTTGCCTCTAATGCCATAATACTCCAACTTTTGAATTATAATATTATGCGGCGTGCAATCAAATGCTTTACTCAAATCACAAAACAAAGCACTGAAGTGTTCACGATTCTCAAGTGCAGTGGATATGCAGGAAAGGAAATCCAGAACGGCATCCGTGGTGTTCAGTCCTCTGCGAAATCCAAATCGGTGGGCTGATAAACAATTATTTGCTTCCAGGAATCTTACTAATCGACTTGCTAGTAGAGTTTCAAAGATCTTTGAGAAAGCTGGTAGCACCGAGATGGGACGATAGTTTGATGGATCTGTTCTATCGCCTTTTTTGAATATCGGTACTACACGAGCTAGTTTCATTCGATCAGGAAAAATTCCATCACTGATTGAGGTGTTGATTATGTCACATAGTGGTTTAGATATATAGTCAGCTGTTTCCTTCAGCATTACAACACTTATCCCATAAATATCTAGAGTTGTTTTCTTCTTAAAAGATTTTATGCAGCAAATAATTTCTTGCGCAGTGACTGGATATAGAAATATCGCCTTATTACTTACTGGAACTTTTGAAATATAATCACTTATGGTGTTCCCAGTTGATGGTATATTTCTTCTAACTGTTTTGGCTACAGATATGAAATATTTATTGAACCCATTCGCACTAGGTGAATCTGCAAACTGGACATTTGATATTTTACCAGTTTCATGATTTACTATCTCCCACAGTGTTTTCTGTTTGTTATCTGACATTTCAATTTCTGCAAGATTATGCAACCTTTTGAACTCCTGCATTTTGCTGTTATAAAACCTTCTGTAATTCTGAAAAATTACTTTCAGTTCTTCTGAGCGTTTTGCTTGTAAACATCATGTATAAAGTCTAAGGTTTCTTTTATCTGATAAATTTCATTACTGTAAATAATTTTCTTATTGTGTGGTTTATGTTTTTGAATAGGAAACACACTTTCTGTTGTACAACAAATAATTTCAAGAAACTTATCAAATTTTCTGTCAGGATTTTTCTCAGTGAAAACTTCTAACCAGTCATTGTCTGAAATTTGATCTGCAAATTTATTCATATACTTCTTAGAAAAATTCCTTAAAACTTTTTCATTTACTTGAGATTGGCCATTCGTAGTTATCTCCATAATCTGAGCTTCATGATCTGAAATTGAAGTGCTAAATATTCCACTCTTGTAATATCAGCAGTGATGTTTGCGAAAATATTATCGATGCAAGTTTCTGATTTCAAAGTATATGCCTTAATTTTTTAAGTTAATACACTTGCTTATGCGACATATATACACATGGTAATGTGTAATATTTATCAATAAAATTAAGAACAGTATGCAAATGGTGCCAAATTACTTTTTGTTAAATTAACGATATTTAACAATGCCTCGCTAATAGCATGATTACTCTATTAGCTCCATCGCACTAACTTTCAATATTAAAAAACTCCAATTCAAATCACCAGGTAGACACAGAAATAAGTACGCAAATAAAAAAAATTGACACTGGAAAAGGTAAAAAATCGACTTACTTATGGGAGCAATATGTGCTATTATCGGCAATAGCACGGCATCGTAGAACGGCGGAGGGCAAGAGTAAATAAACGGCTTCAGGAACACTCTTATAATCGGCCGCAGTCTATAATCTGGAATGTACTGAAAACACAACAAAATATTACAAACATTCCCAACCAAATATGTACATAGACCAAAGAGTAAAGTGATTCCCAACCAACTTGCTAAACATACCTGTAGCCACGCCAGAACACTGTTGACAACAACCACCCCTAGATCGGGCAGGTTATACAAATCGCGCCCTAAAGATGGCCCGACAGACCCGATCAAATGAAAGCAACTTTCGTGTAATCCAGTAATGAACCTCTGCATTCTCTCCGGAGCACTCTGCATCGTTTGCACATCTCCCGTTTCTCCAGCATGTCCCACCAATCCCAGCAAGTTCGCTTTGTCAACTTCCGGCATTCCTAAACAACCCTTGTAATTCTCGTTCAGTAAATTTTGCGATTCCGGTGTAAACAACTGATTGAATATCCTCACGATGGAAAGGACATGCGGCAGTAAAGGAATTACGTGAGGCGTAGCCGGATTTCGACACACTGGGTTACCCGATTCCGTTAAAGCAACTACAAAACCTGTAAAAACACAACTTTGATTGCGGTAATTTTAAATCGTGATTCGCACCTCCTCTGGTAGCTCTCTCAGGATCGTCTGGCCAAGCGCACCTTTTAACAGCCCCTAATAACAAATTCACGCAGAAAACCAGTCTGCTTCTGTTGTGACCGCACACGTTTTCCTTATTCGTAACGAGCGGCGGTTTATTTAAACCGACAAAGTCCATGAATTCCGCCGCTCCCCTAAACGCCCCTGCATTGGCTATACTGTTCCACTGATTGTTCGCGTCCCTCATTATTTCACCCACAAATGCGTTCTGACGATCATAATCACAAAAGTGGTTCGATATAAGCAATAGCGCTTCTTGAAGAGTCACTCTTTCCAGCATGCTTAATTGGGCTGGACCGTCGTGGCGAGACAGATTTTCTACTGTAGCACGAATCTGGTCGAACACAGGCAAAAGCAGCAGAGGATATTTGTTCCCTATTTTAACCATCAGAGAAGCTGCGTGTCTACGGACATTCTTTACTGCTCGAGAGCGACTGTCCTTGCTTTGACCAGGCGGTAAATAAACCAGAGCCGAAAAAATCTTGTCTAAAACTTGCGGAAGCAATGCCGCACCAGACAGAGCCACAGAGTTCACTGGAAATTTTTTTTTATAGTAAATTTGCTATCGAAAATGTTAACAATTATATACCAGCAGGTGCCATTTGTCCTGTCGACATACTGAGGAACACAAAAAGAGCCGAAATGCACGTTAACAGCGTAGAAAGTATCAGAGGATCAACAGGCTGATAAGCGAGACACAACTGAAGTAATCTTAAGCCGTTCGTTACCGATGGTCTCTCCTGCGCCTGCAAGACACGACTAAGAACACTCTCTAAGCACGTGGACAAAGCTTCCCACTGCTGATGCACCGGATCAGAAACAAGCAAACCGAAAGTTACGTTGGCAGTCTGCAGGCATTTTACGAGCCACTGCTCCACGTACCCAAACGTTACTAACGGAGCTACTATCGTCGCTTGCCTA
The DNA here is from genome assembly GCA_963966045.1 of Xestobium rufovillosum. Lineage (NCBI taxonomy): Eukaryota > Metazoa > Arthropoda > Insecta > Coleoptera > Ptinidae > Xestobium > Xestobium rufovillosum. The sequence continues at coordinate 50,443,381 of OZ014492.1, read as the reverse complement.
AAAAAGAATCAATGCTTGCAGTCAGGAATCTAGGCTTTCAAAAGACTCGAAGATTACATTATTTGGAATGACGCTGCGACAGTCTATCTGTGATTGCAAAAATCCGTAAAAAATATTTGAGTTTCAACTTATTCAGTTCCCTCAATTCCCCATTAATCATAGAAATCAACTCGTAATTCTCCAAATAAACAATTGCATCATCACGCTATACGTGGAAGATGCCAGGAGGCCTAGGGAGATATAGATTACATTCCTAGACAATTTGTGTTTCTTGGTGAAACATGGATTTTTGCTAAAGGAGGATGCAAGCGCACATGGCAAGATGAAAGTGTTAAAAGCTGTAAGAAAGGCCACACTTCAAATCGGAAGCAATTTGTTGTGTTCCATGCAGGAACTAGGCATGGTTTTATACCGAATGCATCCCTGCTGTTCTCTACAAAATCAAAATCGACAGACTACCATGATTCAATGGATCAGAATTCGTTCAAAAAGTGGGTTTTAGAAGAACTTATACCAAACCTTGAGGAACCGTCGCTAGTGCTAATGGTTAATGAATCATATCATAGCTTCTTAGTAGAGCCACGTCCCCATGCATCCTGGACTAAATCAAAATTAAAAGATTGGCTTTGTAACTAAAAGTGTGCCATTTTCGGAAACGGCTTTGAAAATTGAACTTCTAAATTTATGTAAAGAGAATAAACAACAGCCAAGGTACGCTATAGACGAAATGCTCCAAGAGCATGGCCATCAAGTCCTAAGACTGCCACCCTACCACTGTCATTTTAATCCAATAGAGTTGGTGTGGGGTATTTACAAACAATATTATGATCTGCATATTGGAGAAGCTGGTTTTGGAGACAAACAAGTTTTAGATATGTGGCAAAAAGCTTTAGACCAAATGACTCCAGATGTTTGGAAAAATTGTATAAATCACACGGAAAAAATTGTGGAGGAAGACTGGGAACGTGAAGTGCGCTTTGATGAAATTGAACCGCTTATAATAAACTTGAATGATTCATCTGAAGATTCTGAAGATGAAGACGATCCATTTTTTGAACTTTCTTAAGATCTTAATTACGTAGTTATTACAACGACAATAATTGATTAGTATTATTTATTATAAATTATTTTTTTCGTAAATGTTTCAAATTAATTTTCTTTTCTAATTTAATCAGTTTATTATTTCAGTTAAGTATGTATTATTGTATTTTGTTTATATTATACAACTTTCAATGGTGGCCATAATATTATTGATTGGATTTTTTGTATTAGGTACGTGTGTTTATGGTAAAATTGGGGCTTGATTGTGAAATTTTTTGTACACTGGTCAGAATATCAGTAGTGGAAATATAATGTATTCATTCAGTATTAATAGAAATGTTGCAATTGTTGTCTTGTTTGTTAGCAAGTTTTATTAATTTGTGTTGTTTATTTTTTTATTTTGAGAAATTTCGTATGAAATTTTTGGTTTTGCAATTGCTTGAAAAAATTATTATAGGTTTGTGGCAATATTTTATTATGTAATTTGAATTTTTTGGGTCGAGGTAATTTAAAAAATTTGGAATATCTTGTTCTCTATACTTTAACAAAAAAATAGTGTTTTTAAGTTGTGCAATTTTAATCTTAAATTTAAGATTTTGAAAAAACGAAGCGGAAGAAGGTATCTTGACCCAGAGAAACTAAAAGATGATGATACGCGCGATAAGTTCGAGAAAAAGACAAACGAAGTACTAAAGGGCGCGGGCGAAAATATTGTAAGGGACATAGAGGAAGAATGGAATTGCATTAAAAATAGTTTAGTTTCCTCAGCTAGGGATATATTGGGTCATAAACAGAATGAAAGTAGGAAACCCTGGATAACAAAACATATTGTGAGTCTAATAGCGGAAAGGCGAAAATATAAAAATAGGTTAGATGAAATAGGGAAACAACGATATAAGGCGATCAAGTGGGAAATTATTCGGAAATGTAGGACAGCGAAAGAGCAATGGATCGATAATAAGTGCAAAGAAGTGGAAAATAAGTTCGAAGTAGGAAAGACTGATGAAGCATATAAAATAATTAGGAGAAATTTTAGAGAAATTGGATCTAGTACCAAAAGCATTAGGAATGAGGCAGGAGATATCCTAATCGAAAGCGGGGAGAAGGCAGATAGGTGGAAAGAATATTTAGGAAACTTATATGCTGGACAGGAAGTGCAAGATATATTATAAACCGAAAGCAGTGTAGAGGGGGATAACCTAGGGAATCCTATAATGAGAGAAGAGTTTGAGCTAGCACTAAAAGTTTAAGGAATAATAAAGCGCCAGGTATAGATGGCTTGCAGGCAGAAATCTTAAAGTGCGCAGGTCAAGAGGTAATAGATCGTTTATTTAAATTAGTTAGTCGCATATACCTGACAGGCGAGATTCCAGAGGATTACAAACGGAACATCATGGTAGCTTTGCCAAAAAGGAAAGGCGCGGAGAGGTGCGAAAATTTCAGAACCGTCAGTTTAACTTCCCATGCGTCAAAAATTTTAACTAGAATTGTGCAAAGAAGGATGGAGAAAAACGCGGAAGAAATATTAGGAGAAGATCAGTTCGGATTTAGACGAAATAGAGGAACGCGCGAAACCATTCTAGCTTTACGAGTAATTATAGAAAAAACCATAGAAAAGAGAAAGAGCGTCTATATAGGATTTGTAGCTTTAGAAAAGGCCTTCGACAACGTAAAATGGGGGAAGATGTTCGAAGTGCTGAGAAAGGTAGGGATGAAATATAGGGACAGAAGAATAATACATAATCTCTACGAAGAGCAAAAGGCAGTTATAGAATGTGAGCAGGAACGAAGGGAAGTAGATATCCGGAAGGGAGTGAGACAGGGATGTGCATTGTCACCTCTAGTTTTCAACTTATATATCGAAGGTGCTATTACTATTGTTAAGGACAGAACAGCCTCAGGGATTACTACAGGGTCAAACTATTAACATGCTCAGATTTGCGGATGATATAGCAGTGTTAGCATCTAGCAAAGAAGAATTAGGAGCGGCTTTGAATGAAATGGAAGCAGTTTTGACACAGGGCTATGGCATGAAAGTCAATAAAAAGAAAACTAAAATTTTGGTATGTAGGGGATGTGAAAATAGAACTAAAGTTGACATACAAATAGGAAATGAGAAGATAGAGGAGGTCACGGATTTCTGCTATTTAGGAAGTAAAATAACTCAAGACGGTAAGAGCACTAAAGATATAAAACAAAGAATAGCGCAGGGCCGAGTTGCGTTGAACAGAAAGAAGCAACTGTTATGTTGGAGAACGGTTAATATTGAGACTAGGAAGAGACTCTTAAAGTCGTATGTATGGAGTACGGCATTATACGGGTGCGAAACTTGGACAATAGGGGAAGTGGATCGAAAAAGAGTAGAAGCGTTTGAAATGTGGTGCTACAGGCGCATGATGAAGATACCGTGGATAGATAAGGTTAGCAATAGGGAAGTATTAGAAAGAGTTGGGGAAAAGCGAAAGGTATGGAAGACAATAAAGAGTAGGAGAGATAGGATGGTAGGACACCTTCTAAGACACGAAGGAATAGTTCGCGACATACTAGAGTCAGAGATAGGAATAAAAAGAGGTAGGGGTAGGCCTAGATTAGACTACTGCTCTCAAATAGTTAGGGATGCAGGATGTTCTACTTTTAGGGAAATGCGTAGGTTAGCTCAGGATAGAAAAGGGTGGAGGTAAGCATCCAACCAGTCTTCGGACTGAGAACCTTATGATGATGATGAATTTTAATATTTAATTTAGAGTATTGTTTGGGGATATTGGTAGCGAATTTGCCAAATCTGTGTATTATTTCTTCAGAGAAATTTGTTTTTAAATGTTGGTTTGCTCCATAAAAATTTTGTTTGCTCATTTTGGAAGCAGTTGGTGTTCAAATAATTAAGATACGTCAAAAAATTAATTACTTCATTAATTAATTTTCAGCGATACAAGAATTTTCAGTAAAAAAATGTTTACATCGTTTTGCAATCACTGATTGAATGAGGCCCTCCAAGTGTAGATCCACAAGATCATACCAGATAGCGTGCAACTTTTTTCAAAACTATATCTTCGAGTCGATCAAATTTCTGGCCGTTGATTACGAACTATCGCATTTTAAGTTTAAAAATACATTTTTTTGTAATTAACTTACCTGAACGTCTCCAAGAAAGAAGACCTGCACTTGTGGAAATACACGGAAAACTCGTCCTCGCTATCAAAATCCAATTTGGCGTATGTTTCCGGGTCATTTACATTTACGGGCATCGTAGAAATAGGATAATTGATTTTTATAATTTTGGGAGCGGTACATTGTACATATTGTGGTATGTAAGACAGGAAAACTGGATCCCGTGAAATGTGCTCGTGCTTGAGCATCGTGTTCCAAAAGGGATTTGCTAAATGCGCTAAAGTTAAACTAGGGTGGCTCGAAAATGCTAATATGGCATCCAGAAAAATCGAAAAATTTGACGGTCGCGATAAACCATCTTTGCCCCATAACATGCACAGCTGGTTTCCTAAACCTACCAACACCTGTATCAATTTCTTCTTGAAGAGGTAGTGTTGCTCATCCAAAACTGTCGTCTGAGTTTTAGAAGCCGAAAACAGGCATTGAACAGCTTCATCATTGAACAGAACTAAAAGGGGTTTGCGCTCGTCAATTTTTCCTTTACGATTAACGATCTGAAATTATCAAATATAAAATTTCCTATATTTGATGGTATCTGCCTTTAGTTGACGAAAATCCATAATCACCAATTTAAATGAGACAAGATTGTCTAGGTTTTCGTAAATTTATTATTAATTCAACATGACAATTGTTTCGCCTACACAGTGTGGTTTTCTGATATTAAATGATTTGTATAAGTAGAGTCTGTCTTCCCATTTTTGATTCTTTTTATAAATGGTCGTCCTGTTTGGCCTACATAACTCTTAGGGCAAGACCCACAAATTAACTTGTAAACTCCTGATCTAAATTTTTTATCTGTTTTGTCTTTGTTGTTTTTAATGATTTTTCCTAAGGAATTATTTGTTTTCAAAGCTAGTTTGTAGTTGAATTTTTTTAAAAGTGGGTTCGGTTTATTAATTTTTGGTCCGGAACATGTCAGAGATTTATAATTATTGTAGTCGAGTAAAAACCAAGGCAAAAGTCGCTTCCTTCTCGATTTTATTTTTTTATCTTAGAATTTTATTAGTTAGGTCATTGTTTATGAGAAATCACAAGATACGACATTTTTTTGTGGTCACGAAATTTTTTATTTCCAAAAAAGTGTGGATACGTACCTTTTTTAAAAACCTTGCTTTTTTATATATCCACTCTAATATCTAGGTATCTAATTGAGCTATCGACATGATCTTTTTTTTGTTTTACAACACACACTTAGGCGCTTCTTTCTAAGCATAGTATTGGTTGGTGTCTTCTTTTAATATCCTCAAAACGTCAATAACCTAGGAAGTTCAGAAATTACGCAGGCAAATTTTCACTAATCGAGAAACTTTTTTGTTTTGGAAATTTTTATATAACATGCTGCGAAGGAAATGCCGCCAAAAGACCAAAAAAGTTTTTGGCAGCATAATTGTTATTGTGACTTTTGTAGTTTAGGCACTATAATTTTTTATATCGGCTAATAATAAGGAGCGACCGATGACAATATCGACGCGTGCGAGATATAACATGAAAGAAATAAATAATCTTTTATTTACACATTAGTTCGTATTGTTAGTGACGAGTTCTTTAATTTTTAGTGCTTAAAAATATTTAAGATAGATGAGCGAAATATTAAAATGAAGTGCTTATTATGTGGTGAAGTTGTGGAGGAAAAAGATAAACTTGTTTAGAGACAATAATTAGGGCTGCGGAACTGAGAAAAGATGATTTTGGACAGAAAATTTTATCAATCAAGAATGATATTTTAAACGGAAAAATTAAAGTAAAATATCATGAAGACTGCAGAAAGGTCTATACCAACAAGGACAATATTGAGATGGTTTGCTAAATTAGTAATAGCTCGGACGGAGACAGAAACATTCCGCGAGACATTCCAGGTTCTTCAAAAAGTAGGAGTAACATGGAATCATACGTGAAATGTGCCTTATTTGCAATGAAAAAGGGCCAAAGAAAAATCAAAAATTAACATTTATACAAACAAGTTTGCAGATTGTATTAGGTACCTACCCATTTCTTTTTATTATTTTAGGGGTTTCTTCAGTCAAAAGATAAAAAAATAAAACTCGAAAAATTCTGATGTAAATTAAACATTAATTTGCATAAAAATATACCACTGATATATGAAATAAAAAAGTTCCAAACTGATCATTTTTTTGGGTTAGGTCGAGAGTGAGGTTGTAAGTGCCTACCTCAGAATAAAAAAAACTACTGAGGTACCTACAGCCTACACATTTGTTTGCTGACTTCTATTTGGATAAAATACACTTAAAATATAAAAATAGGAAACCGGATAGCATCATCATAAGGTTCTCAGTCCGAAGACTGGTTGGACGCGTACCTCCATTCTTTTCTATCCTGAGCTAACCTACGCATTTCCCTAAAAGTAGAACATCCTACATCCCTAACTACTTGAGAGCAGTAGTCTAATCTAGGCCTACCCCTACCTCTTTTTATTCCTATCTCTGACTCTAGTATGTCGCGAACTATTCCTTCGTGTCTTAGAAGGTGTCCTACCATCCTATCTCTCCTACTCTTTATTGTTTTCCATACCTTTCGCCTTTCCCCAACTCTTTCTAATACTTCCCTATTGCTAACCTTATCTATCCACGGTATCTTCATCATGCGTCTGTAACACCACAGTTCAAACGCTTCTACTCTTTTTCTATCCGCTTCTCCTATTGTCCAAGTTTCGCACCCGTATAATGCCGTACTCCATACATACGACTTTAAGAGTCTCTTCCTAGTCTCTATATTAACCGTTCTCGAACATAACAGTTGTTTCTTTTTGTTAAACGCAACTCGTCCCTGCGCCATTCTTTGTTTTATATCTTTAGTGCTCCTACCGTCTTGGGTTATTTTACTTCCTAAGTAGCAGAAATCCGCGACCTCCTCTATCTTCTCATTTCCTATTCGTATTTCAATTTTAGTTCTATTTTCACTCCATCTACATACCAAAATTTTAGTTTTCTTTTTATTGATTTTCATGCCGTAGCCCTGTGTCAAAACTGCTTCCATTTCATTCAAAGCCGCTCCTAATTCTTCTTTGCTAGATGCTAACACTGCTATATCATCCGCAAATCTGAGCATGTTAATAGTTTGGCCCTGTACATTGATCCCTGAGGCTGTTCTTTCCTTAACAATATTAATCGCATCTTCGATATATAAGTTGAAAACTAGAGGTGACAATGCACATCCCTGTCTCACTCCCTTCCGGATATCTACTTCCCTTCGTTCCTGCTCACATTCTATAACTGCCTTTTGCTCTTTGTAGAGATTATGTATTATTCTTCTGTCCCTGTATTTCATCCCTCCCTTTCTCAGCACTTCGAACATCTTCCCCCATTTTACGTTGTCGAAGGCTTTTTCTAAATCTACAAATCCTATATATAAGCTCTTTCTCTTTTCTATCGTTTTTTCTATAATTACTCGTAAAGCTAGAATGGCCTCGCGCGTTCCTCTATTTCGTCTAAATCCGAACTGATCTTCTCCTAATATTTCTTCCGCCTTTTTCTCCATCCTTCTTTGCACAATTCTAGTTAAAATTTTTGACGCATGGGAAGTTAAACTGATAGTTCTAAAATTTTCGCATCTATCCGCGCCTTTCCTTTTTGGCAAAGCTACCATGATGTTCAGTTTGTAATCCTCTGGAATCTCGCCTGTCAGGTATATGCGACTAACCAATTTAAATAAACGATCTATTAACTCTTGACCTGCGCACTTTAAGATTTCTGCCTGCAAGCCATCTACACCTGGTGCTTTATTATTCCTTAAACTTTTTAGTGCTAGCTCAAACTCTTCTCTCATTATAGGACTCCCTAGGTTATCCCCTTCTACACTGCTTTCACTTTCTAATATATCTTGCACTTCCTGTCCCGCATATAAGTTTCCTAAATATTCTTTCCACCTATCTGCCTTCTCCCCGCTTTCGATTAGGATATCTCCTGCCTCATTCCTAATGCTTTTGGTACTAGATCCAATTTCTCTAAAATTTCTCCTAATTATTTTATATGCTTCATCAGTCTTTCCTATTTCGAACTTATTTTCCACTTCTTTGCACTTATCATCGATCCATTGCTCTTTCGCTTTCCTACATTTCCGAATAATTTCCCACTTGATCGCCTTATATCTTTGTTTCCCTATTTCATCTAACCTATTTTTATATTTGTGCCTTTCCTCTATTAGACTCACAATATGTTTTGTTATCCAGGGTTTCCTACTTTCATTCTGTTTATGACCCAAAATATCCCTAGCTGAGGAAACTAAACTATTTTTAATGCAATTCCATTCTTCCTCTATGTCCCTAACAATATTTTCGCCCGCGCCCTTTAGTACTTCGTTTGTCTTTTTCTCGAACTTATCGCGCGTATCATCATCTTTTAGTTTCTCTGGGTCAAGATACCTTCTTCCGCTTCGTTTTTTCAAAATCTTAAATTTAAGATTGGCCTTCATAACGACTATATTGTGATCACTATCTATATCTGCTCCTGGATAACTTCTACAATCCCTAACTTGATTTCTAAATCTTTGCCTAACAAGAATGTAATCTATTTGATATCTCCCTAGGTCTCCTGGCATCTTCCACGTGTAGCGTCTCCTAACATGATGGTGAAATAGAGTGTTCGCGACCGTTAAGTTATGTTTATCGCAGAACTCTATCAGTCTCACTCCCCTATCGTTCCTATTGCCTAATCCAAAGGGACCAACTATTCCGCCCTCTCGCCCTGTGCCTACGACTGCATTGAAATCTCCTATAATTATTAAATTTTCGTGTCCTCTCACAAAATCTAGCACATGTTCAATATCACTATAAACTGCCTCTACGACCTCATCACTGTAGTTAGAAGTGGGCATATATACCTGTAATATTACTGTTTTTACAGGTTTCGAATCTAACCTAACCATAACTACCCTCTGTCACTTTGCTGTAAGAAATTTTCTACACTCTGCTCTACTTTTTTCCGCATAACAATTCCTACTCCCGAATTTCCTCCTACAGATCCTGTGTGTATTACTCTAAAATCTCCGCTCCAGAAGTCTCCGGCTTCTGGCCATCGCACTTCACTAATACCTACTACGTCTAATGCTAACCTATCCATCTCAATTTTCAAATTCTCTAACTTTCCTACTTGTTTCATGCTTCTAACATTCCACGCTCCGACCAGATAGCGTACAATAAAAAATTATAGAAACTTTTAAGAATGTGTACTACAATAGCCAATTTATCTTAATCTCTTGAGGGGACAGGAAAAAGTACTTATGTATAAATAATCAAAGCGGCCAAAAAGAGGGGCGATATTGGAATGGTTGCAAAGTTCACCGGTTATGACGATTTGTTTGTGCATGATGCGAAATATCATAGGGCGTGTTATAGCCATTACATTTCGAAAGCATTTTTAAATAAATTGAAAATTAACAAAAAATTAGCCCAAGTCCCCCCTTTTTCATCAAACTCTGATAAAATAGAATCAACGAGAGAATCAGATTCAAGTTCTTCCTTTGTATCTGAAACTGCTAATAATGGTGTCTGTAAGGAAGAAGTTTATCAAAATGAATATGAAATTTTGCATCAAGCAGCTGGAATTTTTAAAAACACACAATTTCAGTTCACTACGAAAAATTTTTCTTGTTCCTCAACTCCTCATGATATTAATCAAAATGAGTTTACAAAGCAAGTACCAAATATGTTGCTACAATTTATATCTTGGCTTATCGACGATGATAGTTATAACGTTAGAAAAAAATATAAATCCAAAAGCTGTTATTCCTTGCAATCTTATTATGACGTTGTTCGTCTGGTTATATAAAAAAAAACTTTTTAAATTTGGATTAGACTTAATATGTGTACACCATTTACTACAAAGTAGACAACTTTTTGACTTCCTATCTGAAATTGGTATTAGCTGTACTTATAACGATATTAGACAATTATTAACAACCAACATTGCCAAACAAAGAATTAGTAATGACAAAATTTATGTACCTCCAGGTAAAAGTTGTTGGTAATACAATCAAAAATTACACACACAGTATAGATAATTTTGATTTAAATGAGGACACAATCCACGGAAAAAATACTACTCATTGCGTGGGTATGGTGGTATTTCAGCAACGTTTAGAAAACATTACATTTATAGGTGAAAATATACCTAGAAAAGGTCCTTATTCATTAAGCTTAGAAGATCTTGATTTTCTGTTTCGACACATATTGCCCTTTTTAGCCCTCCAAAACGACCAGAGCTTTTACCCTTTAAGTCCTTTGAGTTTAATAAAAAAAAAACGATGAAATATTTACAAAAATAAACTTGACATGGAAACTCTTTCAATATTTTAAAGGCACTAGTCCATTTTTAACTTGGTCAGGCTTTAATAATTTGTATCTGAGATGCCCAAGCATTGCAGATCAATAACCGAAAATACTGAAAATAGGCAATAAACACAGTAAAATTGAAGGTGCCGAACCATTACACACTATTATTGCACTGTGCGCGCAAACTTAGATATTACCCTCCAAACTAAAAAAATCATATTATAAAAACTATTGAAAATATCCAGATTTTTTTTTTCTAAAAACTTTTTTGGTCTTTTGGCTATATTTTCTTCCCATCATGTTATATAAAAATTTCGAAAACAAACAAGTTTCTCGATTAGTGAAAATTTACCTGCATAGTTTCTGAACGTCCAAGATCATCGGCATTTTTATCATTTATTTAAAAAACAATATCATTATTATTATACATCTAAAGAAGCGCATAGGTGTGTGCTTTAAAACAAGAAAAATATTACGTCGATAGCTCGATTCGTTTTTGAGATATGCCAGCAGATATGCAAAAACTTTGTTAATTTATTGTTAGATCTAGGAAATTTATCGCATTATTTTAACGTCAAATGAGACAAATCTTGCATTAGTAGGTATATAAAAATGTTTAATTTTGTCTATTAGTTGAAATTAGTATAATTTTTAATAATATCTATAAGTTTGCTGTGTAGCATAAGAATTAAAGGAGAGCATAAAACCATAACAATAGTGAATATACATGCACCTACGGAAGAAAAAGACGAGGATATCAAGGACAAATATTATGAGGAATTGGAAATGACGATAGACAGCGTACCAAGTGAAGATATATTGATGATAGTGGGGGATGCAAACGCAAAAGTGGGAAGAGAAGACATTTATAAGTCGATAACGGGAGGAGAGCGCAAGCATAGGGAGAGTAATGATAATGGGCTAAGACTGATATCTTTAGCAATCGAAAGAGAAATGAAAATAATGAGCACCCATTTCAGGCTAAAAGATATTCATAAAGGAACGTGGTTAATACCGGGAAGAAGGGAGTCCAACCAGATAGATCACGTACTAATAAAGAGCGAGCACTCAAGATTCATTACAAAGGTAAGAACATATCGTGGTGCAGATGTAGACTCTGACCACTTTTTGGTAGGAGTTAAATTAAAATATCCTGCATGCAAAAGACAAGGAAAGCAAAGAAGAACAGACTTTAAATATGATATGAGGGAATTGCAAGATGAGGGAAAAGCACGGAAGTATAAAGAAACGATAAATGAAATTTATAGTACGAACGAGTCAGGGAACCTGGAAGGAATTGAAGAAAAATGGAAAAAGCTGGAAAGTACAATCTTACTAGCAGCAAACAGAAATTTGACAAAAGAGAAAAGGCAACAGAAGAAAGGATGGATGAACGAAGAGTGCAAGAATGAAATGAATAAAAGGGGAGTGTTGAGACAGAGAATGCTACAGACAGGAACAGAAAATGATGCAAGAACTTACTGTGAACAAAGAAAGAAAGTAAAACGTATGTGCCGAGCTCAAAAAAGGGCCTATATGGAGAACGAAATAAAATCTATAGAAATAAAGTACGAAAAGAAAGAAATAAGGAACTTCTATAAGGACGTAAAAGAGATAAGGAGCGGTTACCGACCTAGGGTAACACACTATAGAGATAGAGAAGGGGCTTTAATAGGCAATGAAGAAGAAAAACTGGCGAGGTGGAAGGAATATTTCGAAGATCTCCTAAATATGAATGAAGCGGAAGAGGAAGAGGAAAACGACGAACTGAAGGCAGATCACCAAAGGCCAACTAATGAAGAAGTGATTCCAGGTCCAACTGGAGAAGAAATAGAGGAAATTTTATGTTCAATGAAAAACAATAAATCTCCGGGTGAAAATGGCGTTACTTCGGAAAACTTAAAATATGGTGGAGAAGTATTAAAAGAAAAAATTTATGAATTAATAACGGAAATATGGAATGCAGAAATTATGCCTGGGCCATGGAATAAAGCAAACATACTGCCACTTTATAAAAAAGGGGATGCAATGGAGTGTAGCAATTATAGAGGAATTGCTCTACTCGATGTAGCGTATAAGGTATTAGCCACACTAATAAAGCGAAGGTTAGAATTGTACGTGGAGGATCTACTGGGAGAATATCAGGGAGGGTTTCGAAAAAATAGATCGACAACGGACCAAATATTTACGCTGAAGCAAATAATGATAAGTTGCTACGAATACGAAATACCTGCGTATCTGTTATTTATAGATTTTAAAGGAGCATACGACTCAGTGAAGAGGGAAAAGCTGCTTGAAGCACTAGAAGAATTCAACATTCCTCATAAAATAATTAAACTAATAAAAATGACGCTACAAAACACAGTTTGCTCGATTAAGCTGAATGGTAAGATGTCGAATGAGTTTGTAGTAGGAAGAGGTTTACGACAAGGAGACCCACTATCAACGGTGTTGTTTAATATCGTGTTGGAAAAAATAATAAGGGAAAGCTGCATAAATAGAACAGGAACTATAATTAATAGAGGCCATCAATGTCTGGCATACGCAGATGATGTGGTTCTAATTGCCAGAAGAAAGAACGATTTGAAAGAAATTATGGAAAGATTTATAGCTACAGCAAAAAAGATGGGACTACGGGTTAATAAAGATAAAAGTAAATTTATGCAGATTAAGAGTAGGGGAGATCATCGATTGGGAAAATTTGAAGTGCAGGACGGCAGGGGAAAAATAATAGAATTTGAAGAGGTGGAAAGCTTTACGTACCTGGGTACCCTGATAGTCAACAGTTCCGATGAGGAGATCGAGTTAGACCTACGTATAGCGAAAGGCAATAAGTGTGCAGGAGGCTTGCATCGAATTTTTAGGGCAAAGGCTATATCACGTAAAACAAAAATACGGATATACAAAACAGTTTTAAGACCTACTTTGACATATGGATGCGAAACATGGGTTATGAATAGGAAGAGTCAACAGAAACTAGAAACATGGGAGAGGAAGATACTGAGAAGAATGTTTGGAGGTAGGAAAGTAGAAGATGGGATCTGGGAGAGACGAACGAACAGAGACATATACATGCTATACGACGAACCCCTAATTAGCGATTACATCAGGGCAAGAAGATTGCAGTGGCTGGGACATTTGGAGAGAATGGATAGTGATAGGGTAGTGAAGGGTATCGCGTGGAAAGTGCCACAGGGAACAAGAAGAAGGGGGCGACCGAGAGGGAAGTGGAGAGAAGCTGTGTTGGAGGATTTGAAAGAGAAACAAATTGTGAATTGGAGAAAAGTTGCGAAGGACAGAAAAGAGTGGAAAAGCATTATCAAGCAATGGGCCTGAATGGCCTGTAAAAGCTTATGTATATATATAAGTTTGCTGGAAATTTTGTAAGCAGGTGCTGAAATATACGATACTACTGGTCTAATGGGGTATTGTTTTTGTGTAATTTAATCAAGGAGTATAATTTTGGGGCCTGAGGATTCGTGTTAGTGAATTTGAACAATTCATTGTCATGTTGAATTAATAAAAAATTTACAAAAACCTAGACAACCTTGTCTCAATATAATTAGTAAAAATAAAAATTTCCTCTCAACCAAACAGAAACAAAGCCAACAAACCTGCAACAAGCACTCGGCAGCTGAACACTGAAACGAAATATCGTTCAGCAGCAGACACAGTATTTGTAACAGACGTCCGTTGTGCGCTATAATATGCGACATGGAGACCCATTCAACAAACCCTGTGAGGGTTAAAAGCACGACTTGAACTACCCTGCCATGAGCATTAGCTTTAGCAGTGTTTCCAGCTTCACTACAAGCTCTAAACTGACCAACATGTAGTTCAATGAGCCGCAAGAAAAACTCAAAAATTACTGCCATATTCGTCGTTAAAGCTTGGTAAATGTCCTTTCGTCGCTGATTTGATTCTAAAGTCTAAAATGGATCAATTGTTTTCAAAATACTTACAAGAGTGCCTTTGAAACTGTCTTACTTGTAATAACGCTACATCTTCTACTAATCGTAAAAAAACCATTAATACAAGTTCAGTCTGTATTTCTCCACAAGCACACGAATCCGACAACTCCGCCAACAAGCTCGGCCACTGCTGCGGCCATTCTCGTTTAACCATTTCCACTACCACTCGACTTAACGCATCTTTCATGTGTGGCTCTTCGCTTATACCACCAGCTGCTAATAGTTTCATCGCATTTTCCTTTGAAAAATAATTCTCGATATAAACAAATGTAAAGTTGGTGAACCATACGAAATACCTTTATAAACAACTTTTCTTGTTGCGAAATTTGAGTCCACCGATACTTAACGGTGTGCTCCATCAGCTGCAGGCCGAAGTGCCTAGAGACTAGAGAGTTTTCTGTTCCAGCAGCCAAGTACAGCCCTGCTTGAGCGCAAAGTGGCGACGTTTCTTTAAAACTTTCGCACGCATTGTAAGCTTTCATTCGATCTGAATGAGACGCATTCGCACTCATCGTTAATTCCACCGCTCTTGCCAAATCAGCAGCTAAGGCTGCTACATCAGGTGCTTCCATTTTAGACACCTAATACGCCTTGAGCTGCTAAAATTTGCAAGAAAAATTTCCGTCACATGGAGAAAACAGCATGGTCGATTTTGAAATAATTGTTTTGAACCAAATTCTACGTCTTACAAGCTCAAAACCGATAACGTAGATAGAATATAATGTGATGCAATTAAATGAAACGTACCTGTCAACAAACTGCTTATTTTTTTAAGACATATGAGAAGTCGCACTTAAAATTTAAGAGAAAATGCAAACACAAACGACAGCGGCTATCAATTCAGCGATTGACATTGACATTTGACATCTACAACAAGAAGTGGGAACTAAAAATATGTGTGCAGCATTGCCGTGTTAGGCAATAATTACTTATTTCTACAACGACCTACGAGAAGAAGTTGGACGTTCTAGGGAATTCTCTGAGTGGCATCCGGCAACAGGACAGTTGGCGTTTTAAAACAGCCCATCCAACATAAGGAACTAAAAGTAAAAGTATCAAGTTTTGAGTTTTACAATAATTTAAGGTTAAGTTTATGTTTATTTCAGGAAAATGGATGTGGATATTGAAATACCACGACAAAGGTATAGTAAACCTTCATTTACAGTGGATTTATCAGAATATGGTCAAATAATGAAAGTTCTTTTATCACCCTATGAATATTCTCAGGATATTGTTCTGATAGCTTTTTCTAGCAAGATACTAGTTGGGAGTTTAACAGTAGAAGTAAACTGGTCCAAATACATTTAATGTACTTTTTCACAACTTTCCGTTTGTAGGATTCAATAGATTTTAAAAAGTTAGTCGAATTTGAACATCCTGCTTTATGTACTGGTATCTCGCTATCTCCAGAAACTTGTTTGAATGTTCTTCCAGCTTGTTTGCTTTTCTGCACTGCTGGTAATGATTTTAATTTACGAGTTTTCAAAAGCGACCTTAAAGATGAAAATACGTGTAAAGTAAGTTTGACAAAAATATACAGGTGTCCAAAATTAACTGCATAACAAAGACAATTTAATGAAATTCAAAGAAATAATGGCTAACTTCTTTCATAAGAAAATGTGTAATTTCTGCGCCATATTTAGTCCAACTATATCTTATGGCATATTACTAGAAATCGAATTCTGTTGCTTTTATTGCTGCTTTGTGTTTTAATTTGGATCCCTGTATATTAGGTAAATTAAAATATCCATGAGTGTATTTATGGTAGTTGTATCTAGATATTGGAAGGTCACTCGAGTTATATAAATGATGTAAGCTTTGATCCGGAAACAATTTATTTAGCTTCGGTGAGTGACGACCAATCGGTAAAGATATGGAGCACGAACGATGAATACGAATGTGTAGCAACACTGTTATTATCATCGCCTGGTGTTTCCGTTTGTTGGCACAAAGAAGATACTTCAAAATTAATGGTTGCAGAAAAAATGGGTCTTATAAGATTCTATAATGTAGATAAGCAAAGACCGATTTTGTCTATTGATTATAATAAGCCTTTATCTAGCGTACATTGGGCACCATCTGATTCACAACTATTGGCGTCTCTGCAGATGGGGGAGCTATTGTTGTGGGATTTGCCAAAACCGAGGTAAGTCCTTTGCGTTCACGACCATCAACTTATATTTTATTTCGTTTTAGTCAACCAACTCAAGTAAAACTTTTGTACGCGGAGTCCGGTGGTAGTATAAAATTTAGCCCTTTGGGCGAATTGATTGCCGCAGTTAACCAGTTAGATTCAACTTTAAAAGTAATACACATACCCAGCATGCAGCAACGACTCTCGGCCCATGTCAGTTTACCAACAAATTTGAGTTGGCATTTTCGATTTCCATTAATTTGTATCGGCAACGATATAAAACTATGTTTCTGGAAAGTTTCCACAAAATAATTTTCGTACCGTACTTTTGAATAAATAAAATAATAAAACTGCCGTTCATTGTTTTACTGTTCATTACCCATAAAAAGCGACAATAAAGTTTGTTTACGATATTTAAAAGCTTGGTGTTATTTTAAAGAATTTATTTCAATTTTAAAATATATTTTTGACCCACATTTGTGTTGCTCGGTTAGAAATAGAATTTTATTATTCTATGGCCCGGTTTTTCAAAGAAACCGACACCGGCTTCGTTGCTGTGATACAACCAATCAGAAAGCTGGTATCATAGCAACAAAGCTGGTGTTCGGTGTTGGTTTCTTTGAAAAACCGGACCTAACCGAACTCTCAAACTTTTAAAAATATAAATGTCATGAAACACAAAATTGTGCTAGTCATAAGTAACTAATTTTGACTTACTGCGAAGAAAGTTAAGTTGAGTACAAATTAAGTACAAGACGGAGTTTTGAAAGAAGTGGAAATGATATAAATTGACAGTTGTTGCAGGTTCGCCATCTTCGTATGACAGATGACACTTAGTGATGGAAAACTGTCGATAGTGACATCGATTATTATTTTGAACTATCGATAGTTTTCGATATTTTTAAATGGTGCATTTTTAAAGATCATTTTTTTTCTATAATATGCTGAAGTGTGAAGTATGTGTGGAATTTTTAGTGCAATAGGGTAGATTATTTCCGAAAGGAGGTCAAGACTTAAAGAGAAAAATGTAGATGCTTTAACTTTTTTTAATAAAAATGATTGGTTGTTGTAGTTTTTTAAGTTTCTACGAATAAAAGTTATTCCAAGTTTTTCTACTGTTTTAAATTTTGCAAGAAAAAGAATGTTTAATTCTGCATTTTGAGAATTTCCAAAACTATCGATAATTATCAATAGTACTGTTGGCAAATATCGATAACTATCGATAGCCGATAGCAGAGACTATCGATATATTTGCCTCATAGAAAATTGTTACATGGTGCTATGTACCCAGATTACATGGTGTTTTATTCATATAATACAAAATAGATTAGAAAAGCTGAACTGTATAATAATTCGCCGCTTCATTGGTTCGTTTTAGTTTTCAAATTTCAAAATAATACAATCGACACAAAGTAGAATTTACTTTTAAAGATAAGTCTTTTAAGAACAATATTGTATATTATGTCATTAATATCTGCATATAGTTTATTTACAAACCTTAAATATAAGTAAATATAACCGAGTTTGGCCAACGGAAAAGCGATTTTTAAATGTTGGGCGCCATGTGTTGCATCACAAAACACGTTCCTGAAATAAAGATGCCCAAGTGACTCAACAAAGGATTGTTTGAACCCCGTTCTACATAGTAAAATTTATGGTGGGAGTGGTCAATTCAAAGTCAAGCCTGGTGAACCTCATGGGCACCTACTGACTTGGAAAACGCGCGGTCGCAAGTAATGATATGGAACTGAAATAAAATCAACAGCGGGCAAGTGCGTGTTAAACCTACTTTAAGACTCAAAAATCGATATTAGTGGCTTGTCGTTGTGCTTCTGAGTTGTGACAGGCGTATTGGCGGGTCTATAGGTAATTACGTTTTGGCGGGACAAACATTACCAGTGATTTTCGCGGGTTTTTGTTTTGATCTTTGACTTAAGCACGTAGGCATATAGAAAGCGTACGTAAGTATTTCTTTGATTTAATTTATACAACAGGAAACAAACAGAAATAAAAATTTAACTCTCTCTTTTCAACCAGAATGTAGAACGCCAGACATTGGTATGACCGCATGCAATTTTTTTATGTGTGCTTTTATGTTTTTAATCACCTTGTTTGTTTATTATATCTTTAATTGTCCGTTTTTATTGAAGACCACAGTTATTAAATTACTGTTTTACCCAAGGTTTCTTAGGATATATAGAACACGTATCCACCTCCCTGTTAAAGAAAGTATATTGTATAACATATGACACAAATATTCCCGCTGAAAAATGTTGTTTTCTGTCGTAAGGTCAAGGACGTGCATACATATTCCTGTCAAGTAATACAGATGATTAAATTAAATTTTTTTTTCTGTTTATTTTGCAGAATCTCCAACAACAATGAGCTGCGGTAACTTCGTAAAATATGGATTGTTTTTCATCAATATAGTCACATGTGTAAGTAACTGATGAGAGCGGCATTGCTTTACTTAAGTACCTAGCTACTATGTAATTAAATATACGTAATATCTGGTTACACTGTTTTTGAAGAAGTTACAACAATGGAATTCCGTTTGGTCCTTCATAAGTCATTTAAACAATTAATTATGTAAAGTAAGGAGCAAAACTGCATTTACGGAAATTGACGAATCTTCAACAACAATTTACCTAATTATTTTTGGTCGACAAGGTTCGGTATATTAAATTTTAAATGCGAAATTAGAGGAAATGAAGGTTGATGGTATTATATCATGATCCATTCCATAATATTTAACACGTCGCAGAAATGTTAAAAGAAAAGAGAGCCTTCAACTTTGTGTAGCTACCAATTTTCTTTTATGCTGTAGCGAGAAGGCAGAGATCAATAGTGGATTACATATGCTCATCGTTGGATGTGGAAAAACGGGACATTTTCCATAGTTTGCTAACGACTTATCATCGATTATTAGCCTTAATTATTTTTTATAGATAGGAGGACTGGTTGTACTGGGCATAGGAATATGGACCGTGGTCGACCGATCCTTCATGAACGATCTTTTAGGCACAGACTTATACGCTGGTGCCACATACGTTCTAATAGTGACAGGTGCCTTAATTTCCTTAATTTCATGTTTTGGATGCTTCGGAGCCGCCAAAGAAGTCAGGTGCATGTTAGTCACGGTAAGTATTAAAAACTTGTTCATTTGACACTGAATTCGTGGTTTATTTAGATACTTACCCTTGATTGTGGTTTTTGTGCCCATATCCGGATGTTCTTGTAATAAATTCATAAACGAATTGTGGCCTTCTTTATGGAAATTCATGTATACCTAATAATGTCTGTTGGTTCTTTTAAATTTATGATCTGTTAGAGCGCTGATGCATTCGGCGGCAATATACGGAAGCGGCGTCGTTTGGATTTAGCAAGCGTACTTGAAAATTCTCTTATTTGGTATTGTTCACGTAGATGTAAAGTGATTTGAGTCATGCGGTTAAGTTGATAAAAACTTGAGTCAATTAACACCTAATTATTTGTTTTCATGCTAATAATTTTGTTGTGCATCTGCGTATTTGGACGAGTAAAAAAAGTGTATTGAATTCTGCCTATTAATCACTGAACACGTTCAATGTCTTTCCAAAACTTTAGTTTTAACTAGACTTGTGTATAGTAGTCAAAGTTTTTCTGAATATGATGGAAATTTTTGCAGTATTTCATCGCAGTTTTCCTCATATTCGTAACAATGCTAGTGGGCGGAATATTGGGATACATATTCCGCGAACAAGTCAACTCCAAACTCGAACGCGAAATGTTTGGTTCCATGAGATTTTACGGAAATCCCGACTACAGATCAGTAACGCGATCTTGGGATGAAGTCCAAAGACAGTTCGAATGCTGCGGGGTACATGGACCCGAAGATTGGAAAGGGGAACTCCCCAATTCTTGCTGCAGGCAAATTTTGCAAAAATGGCAAAGTTGTTCTACATTTGTTGAAAGTCATAATATGTTCACTAGATACGAAAGAGGGTGTTACGATGTTGTTGCTAGAAGCGTGAAGGAGCAAGCCGGTATTTTGGGGGCTGCGGGGATCATAGTTGCTTGTATAATGGTGATTATTCACTGAAAATCCAATATAAAGTTGTTTATAATGCTTATTTTTTAGATTTTGGGCATGATTTTCTCCTGCATACTGTTCAAGTTAATAGATTATGGTAACTAATTATTTCGTCATTTAAAAGTTTTGTACTAATTATTTATTGTTGTTGTTTTCCTAGAATAGAATAGTATATTGTACAGTAGAAATTAAGCACCAGCAGAAGTTGTACATAATAAAATTTAAAATAAAACACAATATTTTTACGCATTTGGATTTTAAATACAATTTTATTTACAGTAACTATATCTACAAGAACTATTTGCAATTATTATTAGTGATTAAGAACATTAATTAACCTAACAGTCCCACTAGCTTTACAACTAAACACAACTTTTATAGACACTCCTCGTAATCGTAAAAGGGATAGGTAACCATTTCATTCATTGCATAATAATCATTCATAGACTAAAGACTACGTAGATCCCTGCATAACACGGCTGTTTTATACTCGTAACAGCGAGGGGTTAACGGATCGTGAATTCAGGTGTACACTTCCTCTGTATTCGAATGCATATTCATTTGTAATCTTGAATTCTGGTGTAGTCTAAATGTATTCGAATGTATTCCTGTATTCTTCTGAATTCTTTGTGTATTCACTGTGTATTCGTGAATTCATTGCGCATTCTTGCTGTATTTAACTGTATTCACTGGGATCTTTGATGAACCAATAGTATGTTTTCCCTCCAATTTCCCTCCTATTTCTTATATCTGGCATCTGACAGCCATGTTTCATCAAGTCTATTAGTTTTGGCGACTTCCGAGTTCTGTTTAGTTGTAAAAAGGCGTCTTACTCAAATCTTAAAGTGAGGCTAATCCCTATTGCTCCAAATCTAACGTAAGTATATACTTATTTATATTGAGCTGAATGTTTTCTACGAGGTTTTCTGTAAATGATACATCTAGAAGAGGCTTGACAAATTAATTTGCGGGGGTTCTTCTTTTACTTCTCTTACTGTGTTCTGGTAAATTTTGCGAGTAAAGTTACTTACAAAACCGACAGCGTTATTAATTTACTGGTTGCTGCTTGCTAGGATATAGTTTTATTCTTTTTCAGTGTTTTTTTACTGAAAATATTTTTATTTTACTATAAAACGCTAATAAGTATGGTATAATGGTATCGTTGATTTTGCCTCAGAATAATCTTTTCAAAAATTTATTGATATACCTACAGGTGTACTTTTTAAAGTTAAAAAATTAATTCAATATATACTCTATTTAGGACGTTGCCACAGCATAATACAGCAGTTAAAGTTTTTGCCGGTGTCTTTGAACTATTTTAGCTGCATTTGGTGACCTCCAACTGTAAGTGATTTACTACCGAGGCGTTTTATCAATCGGTTTGACGCCGGTATTAACTCGGCGACAAACGAAAAAGAACACGTGCGTATCCTGAGAAGTTGCGCGGGCTACGTTACGCGAGCTAGAAAATTTAGGGAGAGCTGTTCTGCTGTATTATGCTGTGACGTTGCCCAGGAATATACTCAAGAAACAACTTCGTCTGAAGTTCCCCCACATGCACTGGCTTCTAATAAAACCAACGATTATTTCTGGCAACAAATTCAGGCTGGATTACACTGTGCTGTTCCAGAGTACATTATAAACTTAATGACATTTTGTGGTTTTGATACTTCTGTTTCTGTTAAACAAATTGACGAGGCAGACATTAACATGGAGAAATTTGCACGAAAAGATATGAAGTTGTTAATTGATGAAGAACTACCTCTTTCACACTTTTATGGAGTTTATCATAAAAAAAACTGATAACTTTAAAATCCTTCTTGGGCATGTGAAACTAATATACAGTATGAAAAATTTTGTACTAAATAACCCAAAATTGTTCATTTGGAAAAGTATGGAGAGCCCAAATACTTCAGGTTCTGTCAAGGGTTCTGTACTAACAGGTGCTAAACGGGTGAAATTTGGTACTATCGACGGCTGCAAAAAATGCAAGGGGAAACTTGTTTAGAATCCGAGTTAGAATCGCCACAAGATAAAGATACCATTTTACAACTGATTAAAAAATGCCCTGCAGTCATTGTTTGTTTTTTTGGAAGAATATTATTAATTTATGTTTTCTGCTCTAAGAAAGATATCATTTTCTCTTTAAAGTTATAGTATAGGAAGGTTTCTATGTAGGTACCTACTGTTGTCTTCTGTTTGAATGAACATTTTTATTTTACGTTGACATTTTTGAAATACATTTTTTCCTATAATGGGACCATTTTATTTTCCAATACTCCCGATCTATCTATAACATAACAGCTAATAAAATATAATAAAACCGAGAATAATAACAGAAGATTTATTTATTCTCGTGAGCGTATTCATTGAATTCATGCCTATATTCACTCGTATTCTAAGGAATTCCATTGCAGTCTAATGAATTCAATGTATTTAATTTGTATTCTTTTGTATTCGTGTATTTAACTGTAGTCTTAAGTATTCAATCTGTAATCTGTATTCGGTGTACGGAATATTTGTATTCCGTTAACCCCTCGCGTAACAGTCTTCCAGAATATACGCGACGGTTTGATTATAGACCTCCGAAAATTTTATCTATTTTTAAACGGTTTTTTATATATATTTATTGCTTTGTTTGTGTCTTGTGTGGGTCAAATATAGTAATTGAAATTTTACCCCCTTCCTGTTGACTGATTGATCTGAAATTTGGTACACACCTTTAGTTGTGATGACAATACAATTTTGTATATTCAGTATCATTGTAAATCCAAGATGGCCGCCGTCACAAAATGGCGGATTAGATATTTTTTTCAACCCCCTCAATATGGGTATCAAATGAAAGGGCTTAACTAGTAGAATACAGTACACCATGAAAAATTCAAAATCCAAGATGGCCGCCACTACAAAATGGCGGATTACTTTTTTTCAATCCCCTTGATATGGGTATCAAATGAAAGGGCTTAACTAGTAGAGTACAGTACACCATGAAATATTCAAAATCCAAGATGGCCGCCACCACAAAATGGCGGATTATTTTTTCCAATCCCCTCAATATGGGTATCAAATGAAAGGGCTTGACAAGTAGAACACAGTACACTTTAGAAAAATAATAACAAAACAAAAAGTTTATAAGTTAAACGGTTTTATTGTAAAGAAACATAATAATGATTCAGGTAATGTACTAAGAGCTAAAAAATAATTTGGTAGGTACCAGGTACCAGTCATCACACCACTCTCCTCAATAATCTAGAGCATTGATCAGGCTAAAATAAAATCGTGGGGCGTAGCGTAACCTGAGTAAATATGTAAATTATCGTTCTGCGATGTTGTCTATTGAGAAGATGCATCCAAAGCATACCTATAATGATATGAGCGGTTGGCTGTAGATAATAGAAATTCGACTCGCCCCACGATTTTATTTTAGTCTGATCAATGCTCTAGATTGATGAGGAGAGCGGTGTGATGACTGGTACTTGGTACCTACCTAATTATTTTTTAGCTTTTAGTACATTATCTACATTATTAATATGTTTCTTTACAATAAAACAGTTTAACTTAATTTTTTTTTGAAAACCATTTTTCTGTGGTGTGTACCTTTCAAATCTTAACATTTAAACTTTTGACGTTTTCTAAACGTGACATACTCATACCGACGTGAATTGAAGTCCGTTAATTTGAGGTAATGTCGGACTATTACAAAAAGCAATTTTAATCAAAATTAGCTGTATTGGTCTTCTTCGTCTTTCTTAGTCATTTTCACCAGAAAATCACTTTGGAAATGTGCAACAGACGAATAATAAGATACACTTTGATGGTTCTCTGTATCGCAACTTTCGTAAGTTTTTGCACATCTTTCCGAATTTTATATATTTCTGCAGATTTCTCGTTTCAGGTATTTGGAATTATTTTAATTGGTGTTGGGATATATGCTATCACTAATAGATATTTTATAAATCATCTTACGAAAAGTCAGGTTTTCTACCATACTGTAGTAAGTTTAATATTAGCTGGTGCCCTTGTGTCGGTCTTTGCCGTTCTAGGTTTTCTAGCTGCCAAATTCGAAAATACGTTCATGTTGATTACGGTAAGGATAATACACGTACCTACTTTATCGGCACCGACTAATTTGGCGAATTTGAATATATTTTGTGGCGAATTTCACTCATATTCGTTAATAGAAACCAATTGATAAAACGCCGCGGTCGTAAATCACAACAGTTGGAGGTAACCAAATGCGACTAAAATACTTCAAAGGCACCGCAAACCACTTGAACCGCTGTATTATGCTGTGGTGCAGCCGTATTATAGATTTCATAAATTCTGGGCGTTCTTTTCATTTTCGAAGTATCGGGGAAAAATTTATTTGGACCTAACATTTTCTTTGCTTTAGTTTTTCCTGGCCTACACGCTGATATTAATAATGATATTCGGAGGTTTAATTGCCTGGATCGTCTTTCACATTTATACCCTCAGTGGTTTAAATGGCAGAATGAAAGGGGCTGTGCAAAATTCCGGAAAAGATAAACAAATGGATAATGACTGGGATGATATTCATAAAACATTCAAATGTTGCGGAGCCGACGGTCCTGGTGACTACACCAGCAACAACATGTCTGTTCCATTGTCTTGTTGTGTCTGCAAAGGAGAATTGACGGCAGGGGTGCGTTATTGCAGGGAACCGTTTTCTGGAGGATGCTACACGCCCATCAAAGATTACTTAATGTATACGACTAGTGTTATTCTAATAATTTTGTTCCTTCTAATTTGTGCAATGGTGAGCAACAAGAATTTTTAAATAACTGCTTGCAAGAAGCAAAAATTTTAATGGTCAAGCTGTTGTGCTACTTGCACGTAACCGATCGAGTGATGGCGAGCGGTGGGGATGCGCAATAGACGTAGTTACGATTGGGCGGGATCTTGCCTGCGCGCACTAGCCCCCACCGCTCGCCATCACTCTCGATCTTAGTTGCAGTTAAATTACATATTATTTTCAGATATGTCAACTGGTTTTAACTTGTTTGTTACTAAAACATGAATTTGATGAAGATGAAGAAGAAGAGAAGGGGAAAAAGGGATGTTGCAACTGTTGTAAAAAGGATAAAAAAGAGAAAAAGAAACTGCTGGTTGTACTTGTAGATCAAGACAGTAATTCGTGCGACTTGGACTGCGCGAACAGACGCGGCATAAAGTATAAAACTGCGTATGCTATAGAAGACAAAGAAGTAGCATACAGGACTGCGTACGCTATAGAAGATAAAGAAGTGAATGAATCTGAAAGTAGTGAAGAAAGCTATTCCCAATAGAATTTTCTTTCTGTAGTCGGCTGAGAGAGTGCAGCTGAGTAGGTATCAAACAAAATGTTCTTCGACCGCGATTGATTGAAAATATTTTGCTAAGATAGGTATTATATTATGTAATGTATTGTAGGGAGACGCCATTTACGAGATATTCTTATATACATGCTTGTATTTACCACATTAAACATAATTAAATATCGATTAATTAAACTGTTGGTTTATAACGTCAACTTTATTATAATTCTGAACTATACAATATTTACAACTAAAACTTAATTATGATCATTACCGGGCACGCAATCTGAAGATATGACTTCAGATTCAATTACCACTACCGGGAATGTAGTCTCACACCCCATTCTCTGTAGAAAGGACTTGGCAATAGTGGTTTGAGTCGAATGACTTAATTTCTACGGCATCTGCAGTTTTTGTTCTCCGTGCTAGAGGGCAACAGGCAGCCCTTTAGTCAACCGGAACACAGTGAATGGAATGCACGTCACATTTTGTTATTTCGCAAATTAAGCACAAATTATTGTTCACAACATCTTTTTAACTTTACTACCAATACCCACCACGATTTATTTCGTATCCTCTTGAATACAAAATGACAGTTGTCATTAGCAAACAAAATCAGTTCGCGATAACATTTTGAGTTAAATCGTCAGTTATTGCAAAATTTGTTCTGTCATTTTCGAAAATGCATGCTGTATGGTCAACTTTAACCATAACTGATACCAAGAAATTAACCGGGATGGATTCTGGAGGTACATTATGTAAATTTTTACATTTTCAGTCCTAGAGTCTATTTTCATTCACACAGACATTGGTTTTGACGACGAAGAATCTGAATCTAACTTATCAGTTGATTTCCCATGGGAAAAACCTCAACACCAAAAGCGGCACTTGCTTCTTGTACCTGATAGTCAATCTGGCAGGGATATACAACCGTCTGGGTTTTTCCTATGTATGGCTTCTGTTTTGCTGCTGGTATGTACCTCTATTGTATATAATACTGTAATTAATCTAAAAAACATTGCTGTACGGGCTGTTCTAATATTCCCTAATATGTACAACGATTACATTCAGTTTCACAATAGCATACATACGAGTATGTAGGTACCTATGTCCGTAAAATAATACAGACTGATTTGAGGTAGGACTCGTATAGCACATCTACTGGAGCACGCGTAAGATAAGAACCAGCCAGTTCGTCTGTGCAGTTCAGAGAAATATATTCTTCAATAACTTACGTATTTCACTACCCAAAGATTTATGTTTGTTGAGAAGGCTGTGAAAATCAGACATACGTCTTTTCACTTTTCAGATTAAAATAATACGTTAGGTACTTATTGCAAATAAGTATGGCGAAAGATTCTGATACCCACAGATACACGATTTTACAGTTAAGTTTTTGGACTTTAATGGTAAGTTAAAATCTTTTCTCACTTTTTAAAGTATCGTCCACGCGTCGCACGCAACAAAAATGTTACTATTGACTTGTCATACGCTTTCATATGGCGCAAGTTTTAACTTGATACAAATCAGACTGTACAGTAGTGGCCATAAATATAGCAACTTTTAAAAAATCAATGTAATATTAAACATTATTTTTAAGATTAGAAATGCATTCCAGCATTCACATGGCTTCTATGGTAAGTGTTTCCTGCAATAAAAATTAGAGCTCTGTGAATAACAAATTAATCCCAGCATTTGTTCAAATTTTTGTTGGACAGAAATATAGCAACAACTGTCATAAATAAGTTTAAAGTAATTAAAACGCCAGTTAAGTTGTACTTATCACGAGTATTTATCGCATTGGCACTATTTCTGGTTAGTAACTAAAAAATGGGTCGGGCTAAAACAGTTTCAATTGAAATTAGGAACCTTATTACACAGAAGTATGAAAACGGTGTCAAACAGGCTGAAATTTCAAGAAGTTTTAATTTAAATAAATCCGTTGTGTCCAGAATTTTGAAGCTATTTATGTTGAACCCATTCCAAATCCAGGAAGACCAACAAAAACTTCTGAAAGATTTGATCGACACGTGTTAAGAATATCGAAAGAAAACCCATTCCTGTCCTCTTCCAAAATTCTTGGAAAATTGGAGGAAATTGGATCAAAAGATGTTAGTGCTCGTACAATAAGAAGGAGATTAGTCGACGGCGGGTTATTTGGTCGCCGACCAGCGAAGAAACCGCTGTTGTCAAAGAAAAATGTGAAGGCCTGTCTCCAGTTCGCAATAGATCATATTAACTGGACCCCAGAAAATTGGAAGAATGTAGTTTTTAGCGATGAATTAAAATTTAATTTGTATAAAAGTGATGGGCTACTCTATGTTGGACGACCAACGGGCAAGAGATTTGACAAGAAGTGCACATGTCCAACTGTTAAGCACGGTGGTGGTTCAGTTATGGTTTGAGGATGTTTCTCTAAGTTTGGGATGGGCCCAATCTGTCGAATCCATGGTAAAATGGATCGATTCATGTATTAAAATATTTTGCAATACCATCTGGTCCCATACATCGACGAAACAATGCCTTTAAGTTGTGTGTTTCAGCAAGATAATGACCCGAAACACTCGTCGAAACTTGTGCAGGATTGGTTAGCGGAGCAACACTTCGAAATTAAGCGATGGCCATCACAGTCACCCGACTTAAATCCAATAGAAAATTTGTGGGATTACTTGGATGGCAAAATTAGAGGAAATAATTATACTAATTTGGAAAACCTTTATACTGCACTGGAAAATGCTTGGGAAATAATTGATGATGGATACATTACTAAATTAATACAATCGATGCCCAAGCGATGTGCCCAGGTTATTAAAAATAAAGGTTATTATACAAAATATTAAACGCTTTTGTTATTTTTAATTAATACTTGTCAAAAAATTTTTTTTTCTGTAGTTGCTATAATTATGTCCAACACAAAAATTAAAAAATATTAAAAATAATACTTGTTTTAATTACACATAAATACGCATTATGTACTAGAAATGTGTATGTATTTTAAGAACAAAAAGTAAATAAAAAGAATATTTTTGCTTAGAAAAAAAAATTAAATTCGAAATTTCAGGAAGTTGCTATATTTATGGCCACTACTGTATTTCAACGAAAAATTCTATTTCTCGTGCTTTCTTCCGAGGGTATAAACTATAAAGACACAAGTAAGAGTTGACAGTTTTTGTTTTGGATATGCGACAAGAAAAGAAGAAAGTGATAAATTACGAAGGCGATAAATTAGAGGGAGGGTTCGTGTTCAGTATTTACAGTACATCCGCGAGTACATGCGTATAGCGTATTTGGCGTTTTGGTGACGGCACGTGCGTAATTTTTCGCATTTTAGTGTATACCGGGGCGTTTTGGGACGTGATAAACCGTTGTATCGTAATGTGAATTTAGAAGAGTTTTAACCATTAATTTGGGTATTGGCGGATTGTTTAAGTTCTTTAATTGTTTGCTGGTAGTTGTTAGGTTATGCAGGTACTTATATTGAAACAGTTGTTTTATTTGTGTTTACTCTTTTTAGATAGTTGTGTATTTTTTTTCAAAGAGTATATAGACACCAACATCTTTAGTTTTAGAACAGCCTGTACAACAATAAGCTTTGGAATATTACGTACTTAAAACATAAAACTTTTAGTCTTCAGGTATTGTGCTCTCCATAGCATCTTTGTGGGCCATGACCCATAGAGTGGCTTACATAAACCTAATAGAAGGTAATCAGTATGTGGCGATAGCGAGCTTCGGCTTTTGCAGCGCTATATTAAATTTTCCCTGTGCCTGGATAGCTTGGGCTACTCACAACAAGAAGAGACTGTACAAATTTTTGCCGCTGGTCAGACATTTGTATATTACAAAACGCAATAACATAACGGCGACATTTGTAGTTACTCCTGGTACTTTCTCTCTCACTTACGATGCTTAGTACAGGCACATGCTTCGCAGTAGTTCAGCGTGGGAAAATATTGCAGTCCAACAACGACAGTCCTGTACCGAATCAGTACAAAGCTTCTCTGAATGCAACCATGTTTGGAGCGATGAATATGGATGAAGAAATGAACAAAAAAGCATGGGATTACATTCACGTTAAGTTTAGATGTTGCGGAACTAACAGACCATATGACTGGAAATCCTTGCCGCCCTCTTGTTGTGGTCTCCAGACCGTACGTCGGTTAAATTAATTGTTTGGCAGTTCTCTTACTTGCTATTTTCAGGGAAAATGTAAGATTATTTTCAGACGGGGCTGCTTGGATCTCCTGCTTGCTGATTTATATTCTGAACTCAGTTTAACTATTGGTTTGAATTCAATCGTCTTTTGTATACAGGTATTGTTAAATTTTGTATAAAAGAGGACAAACCAAAAATTTTATTTTTCTTCAGATCCTTACTTCACTTTTCGTTATCGTTTTGTATGTTACGGAGAGACTGAGAAAATAATGTTATTAACCAAAGAGCATACACTTGTTTTCAATACATTTTATTAATAATTAGTTGAAACTGTACAAATAACTAGAAAAATAAAAAAGTAAAAAAACCGATATTTGTGTAAAGTTTGGAATATTATTTTATGTTCACGTTTGTTTGGTTTCCTTAAAGACTACAACAAATTATACAGCAAATTAAATTGAAATCAAATTATTGCCAATATAAATTAAAAGGACTTGTACCTTGACGCAGTTCTAGTAATACTGGGACGGGTGGGATGGCTTGCGCGCTTCAATGATCTAAAGAGCCGAACCATAGGTTTAACCATATTGGAGGGGTTTTTATTTGAGAAGCCAGACTAAATCAAGTCCCTGAAAGGGGGCAGCAGCTCTTGCAGTAATCATAGTGGCACAGATCGTGAGGGTCGGTATGGCACTGTGAGACACACTACTGCGATGTGGAAGGCAACGGGAAACCACCACATTATTCTATCCCTAGTACAGCGTACTTTTAGTTTATGATGATGGCACCTTCTGGAGTAAAATATTCCGGAGGTAAAATAGTCCCACATTCGGATCTCCGGGCGGGGACTGCTTCGGGGGGAGTCATCAGGAATGATAAGTGTAACATCTCACGAGTCGGAGCGTGGAATGTTAGAAGCATGAAACAAGTAGGAAAGGTAGAGAATTTGAAAATTGAGATGGATAGGTTAGCATTAGACGTAGTAGGTATTAGTGAAGTGCGATGGCCAGAAGCCGGAGACTTTTGGAACGGAGATTTTAGAGTAATACACACAGGATCTGCAGGAGGAAATTCGGGAGTAGGAATTGTTATGCGGAAAAAAGTAGGGCAGAGTGTAGAAAATTTCTTAGAGCAAAGTGACAGGGTAGTTATGGTTAGGTTAGATTCGAAACCTGTAAAAACAGTAATAATACAGGTATATATGCCCACTTCTAACTACAGTGATGAGGTCGTAGAGGCAGTTTATAGTGATATTGAACATGTGCTAGATTTTGTGAGAGGACACGAAAATTTAATAATTATAGGAGATTTCAATGCAGTCGTAGGCACAGGGCGAGAGGGCGGAATAGTTGGTCCCTTTGGATTAGGCAATAGGAACAATAGGGGAGTTAGACTGATAGAGTTCTGCGGTAAACATAACTTAACGGTCGCGAACACTCTATTTCACCATCATGTTAGGAGACGCTACACGTGGAAGATGCCAGGAGACCTAGGGAGATATCAAATAGATTACATTCTTGTTAGGCAAAGATTTAGAAATCAAGTTAGGGATTGTAGAAGTTATCCAGGAGCAGATATAGATAGTGATCACAATATAGTCGTTATGAAAGCCAATCTTAAATTTAAGATTTTGAAAAAACGAAGCGGAAGAAGGTATCTTGACCCAGAGAAACTAAAAGATGATGATACGCGCGATAAGTTCGAGAAAAAGACAAACGAAGTACTAAAGGGCGCGGGCGAAAATATTGTTAGGGACATAGAGGAAGAATGGAATTTCATTAAAAATAGTTTAGTTTCCTCAGCTAGGGATATTTTGGGTCATAAACAGAATGAAAGTAGGAAACCGTGGATAACAAAACATATTGTGAGTCTAATAGAGGAAAGGCGAAAATATAAAAATAGGTTAGATGAAATAGGGAAACAAAGATATAAGGCGATCAAGTGGGAAATTATTCGGAAATGTAGGAAAGCGAAAGAGCAATGGATCGATAATAAGTGCAAAGAAGTGGAAAATAAGTTCGAAGTAGGAAAGACTGACGAAGCATATAAAATAATTAGGAGAAATTTTAGAGAAATTGGCTCTAGTACCAAAAGCATTAGGAACAAGGCAGGAGATATTCTAATCGAAAGCGGGGAGAAGGCAGATAGGTGGAAAGAATATTTAGGAAACTTATATGCGGGACAGGAAGTGCAAGATACATTAGAAAGCGAAAGCAGTGTAGAGAGTAGAGGGGGGATAACCTAGGGAATCCTATAATGAGAGAAGAGTTTGAGCTAGCACTAAAAAGTTTAAGGAATAACAAAGCGCCAGGTATAGATGGCTTGCAGGCAGAAATCTTAAAGTGCGCAGGTCAAGAGGTAATAGATCGTTTATTTAAATTAGTTAGTCGCATATACCTGACAGGCGAGATTCCAGAGGATTACAAACGGAACATCATGGTAGCTTTGCCAAAGAGGAAAGGCGCGGATAGGTGCGAAAATTTCAGAACCATCAGTTTAACTTCCCATGCGTCAAAAATTTTAACTATAATTGTGCAAAGAAGGATGGAGAAAAAGGCAGAAGAAATATTAGGAGAAGATCAGTTCGGATTTAGACGAAATAGAGGAACGTGCGAGGCCATCCTAGCTTTACGAGTAATTATAGAAAAAATGATAGAAAAGAGAAAGAGCGTCTATATAGGATTTGTAGATTTAGAAAAGGTCTTCGACAACGTAAAATGGGGGAAGATGTTCGAAGTGCTGAGAAAGGTAGCGATGAAATATAGGGACAGAAGAATAATACATAATCTCTACGAAGAGCAAAAGGCAGTTATAGAATGTGAGCAGGAACGAAGGGAAGTAGATATCCGGAAGGGAGTGAGACAGGGATGTGCATTGTCACCTCTAGTTTTCAACTTATATATCGAAGATGCTATTAATATTGTTAAGGACAGAACAGCCTCAGGGATTAACGTACAGGGTCAAACTATTAACATGCTTAGATTTGCGGATGATATAGCAGTATTAGCATCTAGCAAAGAAGAATTAGGAGCGGCTTTGAATGAAATGGAAGCAGTTTTGACACAGGGCTATGGCATGAAAGTCAATAAAAAGAAAACTAAAATTTTGGTATGTAGGGGATGTGAAAATAGAACTAAAGTTGACATACAAATAGGAAATGAGAAGATAGAGGAGGTCACGGATTTCTGCTATTTAGGAAGTAAAATAACTCAAGACGGTAGGAGCACTAAAGATATAAAACAAAGAATAGGGCTGGGCCGAGTTGCGTTTAACAGAAAGAAACAACTGTTATGTTCGAGAACGGTTAATATTGAGACTAGGAAGAGACTCTTAAAGTCGTATGTATGGAGTACGGCATTATACGGGTGCGAAACTTGGACAATAGGGGAAGCGGATCGAAAAAGAGTAGAAGCGTTTGAAATGGGGTGCTACAGGCGCATGATGAAGATACCGTGGATAGATAAGGTTAGCAATAGGGATGTATTAGAAAGAGTTGGGGAAAAGCGAAAGGTATGGAAGATAATAAAGAGTAGGAGAGATAGGATACCTTCTAAGACACGAAGGAATAGTTCGCGACATACTAGAGTCAGAGATAGGAATAAAAAGAGGTAGGGGTAGGCCTAGATTAGACTACTGCTCTCAAATAGTTAGGGATGTAGGATGTTCCACTTTTAGGGAAATGCGCAGGTTAGCTCAGGATAGAAAAGAGTGGAGGTACGCATCCAACCAGTCTTCGGACTGAGAACCTTATGATGATGATGACGTTATTATAGTCTTCTTTTCTTATTGATTTAATAGAATCACTAACCATTCAAAATAATAGCACCAATAAATAAATTTGTTCTTGGAGATGTGAATACTATTCACAATAATTTTAATACACAAAAATTAAATTAAGTATTGTGCGGCAAAAATAATTAAGTCATAAATAAATAATAAAATAAAACTCTGAAATGACTCGAGACAAATGCTCTAAGACTTCCCTTTTCCTAAGATAATAACATCCACCAATAAACTATATAAAAAACGAAAATTACTACAGAATGGTTCATCCAGGCAGCTAATGAACCAATATGTAATATTTCCCAAAACAAAATAAATAAGTACATATATACATGTTTAATTAACTTTGAAAAAAATCAGTTAAGAATGTATCACAGATAAATCGTTACAGACAAATAAGTGCCTACTTTATTATCATTAAAGTCAACGGCTTTGAGGAGCAGGCTCGCCAGGTAATGCAAGAGTAATTACGGTAACACAACACAAACATATCATGAAAGTTCCCAAAATGCAATACATAATTGTTATGAGCCAAAATGCAAATAAGTACAAAGTTTTATTGCAATAAATTTTAGATACCGTCGGGTC
Source organism: Xestobium rufovillosum (assembly GCA_963966045.1). Taxonomy (NCBI): domain Eukaryota; kingdom Metazoa; phylum Arthropoda; class Insecta; order Coleoptera; family Ptinidae; genus Xestobium; species Xestobium rufovillosum. Next base: position 50,408,868 of record OZ014492.1, on the reverse strand, counting down.
ATAATTCGGCTCATATTCTTTATAAACCCACACCGAACCTGAAATAGTAAGTCATTTGGAGTAAAACAATTTTACTTTAATGCTTCAGCTAAGTCTGGCCAAAAGTTTGGGTACACGTAAGACTTTCAAGCTAGTTTTTAGAAGCAATAAAAATTCAAAAAAAGTTATAAGTATGAAATTTTACTTAAAATCAAATTTCTTACCGATTATAAACCAGCCCATAATAAAACAATTTATTAATACTTGGATGGGCGACTGACGGAAGTTATCTTCACGTCCTGCTTCTACTAGCTGAGCATATCTTATTCTGTCTCCAAAATGTAATAATTGCTTTAATACGCCAAATACTCCTAAAAATTAATTAATTAATGAGAAAAAAGTGGTGGATTATAAACAGAATAAATCTTTTACCTCCTACAATCAGATATACTGGAATTTGCTCTCCTTGCGGACAGTCATTTACATATATAGATCCGATTACTATCATACTAATTGGGATGGCTGTAGTCAAACCAATAATAATAGTACAACCCACTGGAAGTAATATGTTAGCTAAAATCCTACGAGAATTTTCAGAACTTACAAGTGCCTAACAAAATAAGAAGTAGATTTTTTATGAAATCGCATACTCCTTTTCTGTTTTTATGTGCTCTCCTCATTCTACCAAATAAAGATTCATATGTAGGTGGGGGTGCTTAAAAAATAATATAATGAGAAAATCGATACCCACTAATATACCAAGTCAGCGTTATGTCACAGACTGTTAACGTCACTTGAAAATATTATCGGATAGTTAAATATTTTCCATGACAAATAGTTCGATGGAGTATTGTCGGAGACGTGACGCCACTTGGCAGATAATGAGAATTGATCAAAATATGTTGTTACACAGCAACTGAATAGATAAAATCTGATATTGTCCTTCTTGCACATGCACAAAAATCAAACAGGTGTATTATACCATTGGGATCGACAGCTTCCTGGTAAGTTGGAGGCGGGCTACTGTGATCGGGAGGACTCATGGCGTACAGTTCGGTAAAATTTGATAAACTATTATATGGCGTCAAAAATAGATGCTCCTTTGCTTTTAATCTAATACAGAAATTCAAAGTAATTTCAATTTTCATGCATAAAATTACACTATCATTGACAAACGCATACATCAAACTCCGCCATCTTTGTTTTCATACTACTGCATTTGACAGATGGGCACCATCGATTATAAATAAATAGATCACCAACTGTTGCGCCATCTGAGTTTATGATATGAAAGAGCGGTATTAGAAAAAAGAGTAAAAGCATAATAATTTTAATCGGTGCAACGTATTCAAGCACTAATAATCAATATTATTACCTGCCCTATAAAACTTGGATATCTCATTATGAAAAAGAGCGTCCAAAAAATAGTCATTTCCGGAATCTAAAAATATCTAATTACAAGATAAATTTTTATCACTATTCCACACATTTCAAATAACTTTACATGTTTGCATATTAATATTTATAAATTAATTTAGTTGTGTACTTGTCCATACGACAAAAGATAAAAACTTATGTCCTATATTTTCTGATTCGTTTTAGTTTGTATTGCAAGCGCGCGGTGAATCTAATATTAACACACACGGTTTGCGTGTTTACTGGCCCCAACTAAATTTAGTACCTACACACAAACATGAAAAGATGAACATGGATGCAGAGCTAATGTACGACTGCATTATTTATTTAAACATATATTATTGTGGTGTTTATGTCCCATGTTTGACTCTGATGTGCATAGCAAAATATATGGGATCCATCCACACACCAGAAATAAAAAAAGATTCGGGTGTAGCCATGACGATTTTGTCTTCCGAAATTTTGAAGTTGCTCATCTACAACAAAACTAGGTACACTAGAAAAGGTACATAATATGCAATTAACCGACTTTTAATGCCGTTTTTTAAGTAATAATTTTGGTTTCAGTACTTTGTATGATCATTGCGATTTTGTTAACAGCTTTGTCGATATCATGTTTGATTTATACGTTCATTGCCCAAGATCCTATTATTAAGCTGGAGTTAATGTTAGACATAATGTTAATAGGACTATTAGCTACGGAGGTTACTTTTGGACTTCTGCAAATGTTTCCATGTTGCAAGAAGAAGCAATACATTTGAAATTTGCTTTTTAGAAAAGTCCGAAGAATAAAAGTTTCTTCTACTAAACGGGAACGTAATATTCCTGTAGAAGTTAGGAATCGTTTTGATCCGAAGAATCGTGTTAAAAGTGACATTTTAATAATGTAACAACAAAAATAAAGTAAGGGAATTATTCTCCGACCGTTATATCTACGCCAGGAAGACATTAAAAATGAACAGTCAAAGTGTGATGATTTTTATTTAGAAATAAGTAATTTGTTTGAGTGCTATTTACATTTTTTGGAATAATAAACGAATATTTGTATGTACAAAATTCTAAGTCCGGTACAAGGACCCACAATGAATAGGACAAAGCTAATACACCACATAAGTGGCGCGTCACAAACGTCAGATTTTCATTCCAAGCAAAACAAAGCCACGTGCTAACTGACGTTTTAACCTAACTTATGCAATAGACTGTTTTAGAATGGCCTGATTTTGACAGGCCGCCATTTTCTGTTGGAGGGCAGAGCATGGATAAACAACATTACACACGTGAGTGTTAACAAAATGTGAACAGATTTGGTGCCAAACAAAGTGGTGATGTTTAGAGTTCATGTAATTTAACTCAAAATAACAAAACAACGTTTGCAATAGTGCAACCAGTCATATCATTTTAAGAATTTTCATTCAATTCTCGGCGTAAAGCGACTAAGTTTAAGTTACGCCCCTTTTTTGGTGCCAAATGGTAACACAAACATCTGCTTTGTTATTCATCCTCTTCTTCCCTCCAATAAGCTTTAAAACAAACAAATGTGTGCCCTCCAGCTGTCAATTGTGTGACGTCATTCTAAAATGATCAATATAATAGTCGTTTTCAAGTTTCTACACGTAAGCGTAACACACAAATTGAAAATAAATTGTTTTCACTCCAAAACTTCTAGAATTATATTGCAAAAATTAACTTAAGACGTTATAAATAATACTGATAAACGTCAAATGGCAAGTGCATTTGTTTTGTTTAGAATGAAAATCTGATGTATGACAGAAGCACTTATGGGGTGTATAGCTAAGGTAAGCTGGGATGAACACTTGACCTAAGAAGAAGTGACATATTTGTAAAGGAGTTTTCTACTTTCTAGTTAAGTAGAGGTTAAGTGACAAGAAAGATCAGACACTCCACCGCGGCACTATTGGGACACTCTGTATAAAATTAAAGTAAGATCATAGAATAAAATAATAAATCAATTAATCTATGGCTACATATTTTTGAATTTGTTTACTATTTTAAAAACGCATATGTATTTAGAACTCGTATACAGTAATGTTCGGTTACAGGGAGCCTGCACTAGACGCCACGAACTGTCCGTTATATCCGAAGTTTGTAATAACCGCTGGGTTATTAAAGAAAAGAATAGGGAAAAATTTGCACCAATATTTTAAATTTGAATTTTGCCGCCTTCATGCTCGGTAAGGCGTTTATGTATATCCCAACTAGGTTTTGCCAATGCAATGTTTTATTATGCTGTGGTTTTAGCGCGCTATTTTATAGTGACCAGATTTATAAGATCATAACACAGCATAATACAGCAGTTAAAGTTCTTGGCGGTGTCTTTGAACTATTTTAGATGCATTTGGTGACCTCCAACTGTAAGTGATTTAGATACTACCGCGGCGTTTTATCAATCGGTTTGACGTCGGTATTAACTCGGAGACAAACGAAAAAGAACACGTGCGTAGCCTGAGAAGTTGCGCGGGCTACGCTACGCGAGCTAGAAAATTTATGGACAACTGTTCTGCTGTATTATGCTGTGATCACAATACGGGGGGCGCCGGGGGTCTGCCCCAGGGAAATTTTTATGAAAATTAAGTGCTCTAGAAGCCATTTTAAAGCATTTTCAAGCGAAAAGTACAATCGGTATAAAACAAAAATACACACAAAATAACAATTTTTTAAATACACAACACCAAATTGTTTTTAATAGTTCAATAGCTGTCCGATTAAATTCTTATTTTGACAATTTGACAAAAACACGGGGACAGGGTACAGAAAAAAAACTGTTTATCAAAAAATATCACGCAATCTGCATTACCGTCTTTACTACTGTTCTTGTTGGCACTGTCTATTGTGTCATGTCAGGGAATATATTTTTCCATTGCTTGTACTAAAGAATAGAGTTATCTGGAGTGGGGTTATAATCGCTAATCTCATAATGCGAGACATTATTCTATTTGAGGGGCGGGTGCGGAAAATCCGGGACTGTCCCGCACAATCCGGGACGTCTGGTCACTATAGCTATTATTCTCTCGTTTTCATTAGTAATAGCGGATTTTCTTTAAACAAATACCTTTCGTGACGGGCCCCCAGACACAACACATGGAATGCAAAATTCTGTAAATTACATCAAGCTTTAGAAGAAAAAAGAAAAAGGGTCGCTTGGATTCGAACAAAAACTCCCCGCACGTCTTGAAAGTGCCTGCGTCTTTCGGGACAACGCCAAGCCTGTTGCTTGTGTTGCCGCAGTGTTGTTCTTGGTGGTCTATGTATTGTAACAAGTTCCCCAACAAAATCGTAATAGAATGAAGAAAACTGTAATACATTGTCTACTAAGTATATACTATTCGCTCACAGATGACGCTGTATAGCCTTAAACCACAGAAGACCATATGGTCTTCTGAGCTTAAACCATTGAATTCCGTATCAGTGGGTCTGCATTACGCTCCGAAAGCGTCGTAGACATTAAGAGACAGATGTATACAAAATCTGCATAAGTCGCAACCGTTCACCGAACGTACCTACTTGCGCATGCTTGGTATGCATCTAACAAATGTAAACGACGAAGTGGAATATACTATTTCTATCGCCTTTTCTCTACGACGCTTTTTGAACATGCAACGAATGGGTAGTTGTTTGTATTAATGTAATAGGTAGGTATATGATAAATATAAATACCACTACCGTCAGTGTTGCCAGATGGGAGGAAAATTCCCTTTGGGGCGGGAATTTAAGGGTACACCGAGAAAAACGGGGCGTCTTTTTGTTTTGATTGATGAAAAATATGTCAATATCCAAATTGTGTTGTTTTTATTAACATTGGCAAATACCTCTAATATGTTTTTCGCACTTGAGGAAAAAAGTAACAGATTTTGAAAGAATGTACTAGCGTAATAGAAAATGTTAGAAAGTAATAGATCTATTACAATTGTAATAGGTGGAACAACACTGGCATTGCGTGAAGTTTAACAGTCTATTAAAGCGCGTGAAAGTGGCCTACTTGGCAAAACCTGGTTGGGATATAAATATATTTATTTCAGTGGGTAAGGTAGGGAGGAAGAACTTTCACTTAGAGCCATAGAGGTGGACACAAAATGGCGAATTGGGAAAGCGCAGTTAGAAACTTCTGTTTCACTGTTTTACTCTTTTATTAAATTTATACAAGCGCGAGGACGTGTAAAGGCCCTTCTTACAACGGAATGGATTTATATTCCCAAGAAAAGCAGTGGAGAGAAACTACAAAAATGTATATAGGTATTGCGATATTTGGGTGCCATATATTACGGTAGAAAAGGCAAACTGCATACAGGAATATTTCAGAAAAGTCTTTATGCAGATCGGGCTTTCGTCAGACCGGATTTCATCAGATCGGGATCCCGCAGACAGGCAAACGGCATACAGGCAAAATATAGACTACAACTTCACACTAGTCATTTTTCCCGCCTGCGCATTAGAGTTCAATTTGACGTTTAAAATAATAATATAGTGGACCAGCCAAACTGAGGACATTCATGTGATTTGTTGTGGAACGAATATTAGAAACTTGGAAATGAGGTCTCAACGCCGCGCCGCCGCCGCCTTGTTTTTTTTTGCTTATTGTCATAGAACATAGACCATAGAGTAGATATTAATTATTGCTTATTGTCAAAGTAGGTCAACACATAGTTCCCCTCTCATTTTTAAAGGTACATATAGGTAGTATAATAGTGAAGGGATGAAAATTTGTTTGAGATCTTCCACATTTTGTTGTGCATCTTGGTCGAGGACGACAAAAGGAACCGATCTACCGATCTGCCGATTTTCAACTTTTCATCTCCACTTCTTGTCAATGGGTGGTATGAATAAAAACGAAGCACATGCTAATACTAGAAGTATTAGCATTTTCTACGTAGTAGATACTTCAAAACTAAGAAGGACCTACATTTCAAAGTAGATACTTTTAACTTTTCCGGAAGCTGCTATACCAAGTAGCACTCTCGTGAAAATGACTAAAGTATTTACTACAATTTCAAGTACCGACTTCTTACAGCAGATACTTCGATTTCAAGAAGAAATTGTAGTATTTGCTTGACGTTAGCGAAGTTGGTATAATAGCAGCTTCACTGAGAATGCCACGGTTAGTTTTGTTTGAAAATGGATGGAATACGCAGAAGAAAAATATACACTGCAAGACGACAAAGTACAATGATGATATTTTCTTATAAAATTTTTGTTACCACTCATTTAATTTAATTTTCTTATTTCCTGTTCTTTTCATATCCGTAATTTTCTTTATTTTACTTTTCATATTATTATTTTTTTTAACACTTGTTTCATATCTAAGTTTTGTTTTGTATTCTCTTTATAAATGTCCGTTAATTCTTTAAGGGCGTTGTCTTTTGCAGACTTGATGGCAGGTGTCATTTTTATCCAGAATTATCTTATAAACTTCTAGCATTGTAACAAATAATGCTAATTGCAAGTCTTCATTTTGGGACTCTTCTTGATGGGGCATTTCTTCATCTGAAGACATTTTACACAACCATGAGTATATTACCACTTTAATACTTCAAATAAAATAAAACAGAAAATCTAATAAACTTGTTAAACCTGCTCGTTCCCAAGCAGAAGTCAAAGTGGGGTAGATGCTACACATGTTGAAGCATATACTACGGCCTAAAAGTAGATACTACAAGCAGTGTAGTAAATACTTCGACGTTAAGCAAATACTACCGGAACCGACTAGATGCTTCATGATGGAGCAGATACTTCGAAGTATATTCTTAAATTTGTAGCATTAGCATCTACTTCGTTTTTATTCATACCACCCAATTATTTCCGTTTTTCCTCTTTTAACTACGAGGGGGTATTTCTATCTGGTTAGCTTGTAGACACCGGGCACTCCAGGATTGCTATACAATAAGTAAATTTTTCTAATTTCCGGACATTTTCGTGTGCCTCTTCCTCAAGCACATCGAGCGAAGGATGAAGACCTACTGTTCTACCGATCCGTTCCCGATTTCTTTTTAACCAACAGTCCTCGAGTCTAGGTCTAAAAAGAAACCTTGCAAGGGTTTCTGTGAACCAAAAAAATAAGATTCTAGATACATACTTAACCTTAATCAGCGACGCCCCCAAACCATTCTTAGTGACTGTTCCCGGGAGGGGGTGAAAATATATTTTCGATTTGTGGAAAATTTCGCGTGCCTCAAGATCGAGAATGTCAAGAAGAGACACTCTGTCAATTTTCAACTTCTCGACTCCACTTCTACACCACCCGGACCCGCGATTTTTTTTCTTCCCTCTGATTCAGCTCTAGAGTCTAGGTGTAATGCCTACAAATTCAGTCCACTCTACAAGGGTTGCCGTGAACCAAACAAATTTAGATTCTATACACGACCTGTGCGTGCCTCCTAAGTTAACCACAAAAAATCTTCATGATTGTGTTATAATGGTGAGAACACTATAATCTTAGTGATTCCGTTATAATGGTAACTGATTAACGACACAGACGAGAAGTTAAATTCGTCATTGTGTAACGATTAATTAATAATTTACCTGAAATCTGTCGATACAACCGCACGATTGTCTTTCATCGAGTTGTGTTTTATCTCTGCCATTACAGTTGTAAAAAGTAGTGGGTTGTATAGAAACTGCTGCGGCGACCACACCACGTAGTTACCCACTGCACTGCTTGTGCTAATTATCTTTGTTTGAATTAAAAATGCCTGCGTTCTTTAAAACTATACACTTTATTTACAGCACAACATACATACACTACTCGTTTGACGAGTGCCCAGGCATCACTCTGTTTTCTTTTTTACAGAAAAACTAAAATCTACCACTCTACCGTTCTAACAAAAAAAAAACACTTAAAAAGATATATAAACCAGAAGGCTAACTAATGCAGAGTACAAGTTCAACAAAATAAATTGGTGACAGAAACGAACCGGTACAACACCTCGGCCTGTATCAGATTACACTGTAGGATGTTTCTCACTACGTGCACATAGTTTGACTTATACCTGCAATGCTATGGGTTTTTGACAGACAAAAGATAAACAAAATAATACAGAAACGGAATTATAACAAAACTTGCAAAATAAATATTTAATATATTATGTTCGCAACTGAACAACAGTAACAATTACTTTAATAAGAATCATCTGCACATTTAAGAAACTAAGATTTAGTACATCGTTTAAAATTATTATCCAATATCATTCCTACACATACAGAAAGCCTAATTATTTTAGGGTATCTGTAATATTATTATTACAGTGCAAAGGGTATCACAACTATTACAACAACTACACAATATTTAAGCTAGTTTCCCAAGAAAGTGGTGCCATTATACATATAGCGATTGTAATATTATAAGATTTCCATATGTAATAATCTAATAATCACCTTGGTTTCCAGGAAACAGTAGGTACTGAACACCGCATAGTAGAAGTGAGGTGCCATTATATTTAAGACGGTGGCAGTACAGCGCATAAGTAATTCGTTAACGTTTTTGATGGTGAAGTTTGATAGTTGATAGAGTGATGATTTCTCACACGGAGGGCGGCAACTTTGGTCATATGATACTTATCAGACCTTCTATTTGAAAGCCTACAGAATAAATTCATTACAGTTATTTATAATATAGTGCAATAAAATTACCTATTCTGGTAATAATAAACGCCACGACTTCTGTATTTTTTCCAATCACTCTAAGACACAATGCAGCGCCATATTACGGCTGCTATATGACGACAATGCTTTTGCAGGAAACGGAAGCTTAAGTGAACTGAACATGTCTACTCTATTATTAGAACTTGAATGAATCCGCCTTCAGTTGCAATGACTTGGGCTTGACAATGTGACAGCATGGTCAGTAGCCGTGCTGAATGGTATTGACCCTTAAATCTCCCTTCTTTTAAATGTACAGACGTTTGGGGCAATAACTCTTGTAATTGGTACTGGTTCACTAACTGACTCAATTTCCATTGAAACTTCTTGTTTTGGTGATAGAGGAGGCATAACCAGATTGGTGTCATCCATTCGATTGTCTGGCCCTGCTGCTATCATTGGCAGTGGGCTACTGGGAACCGAAGTAATTAATTTTCTGTTAATATAAGAGCCTACCTGTTGTGGTTGGTATGCAGCAGTTGAAAGATTGGGCTTCAAGAACCTTGAGTTTCTTCGGTAATGGAGTTCCCTATGGAGTTTGGAAGATTAATAATCTTGGTTCTGAGGTCTGCTCCAGTTGAGTGTTTTGGACTTGCTGACAACTGTTCCCCGAGACATTCTACAATGGCTAACTTTTTTATTAGTAATCGGAGAAAGTTTGTTAAACAAAGTTCTTAAGCAGAATTTGGTGGTACTGGAAGAAAAACAATTTGGCATGGAATTTTTGAGATATTGCTCTCAGTTTCCTTAATAGAACGACTAAGTTTTGATTGCACCATCGCATTTAAAACCAAAAAATACATAGAAATTTTAAGATGATCTACCACACAGTCAGCTGTTTTGGCGTTGCTGACAAATGTTCACAGAATCACTGTACCATAGCTAACTTTTTTTTTTAAATAGGAGAAAGTTTATTAGGTTGTCAAATTTTAATAATAATTGTTCTACTGCAATCGTCAGACGTGATGGCGAGCAACAGAGATGCGCAGTTGAGTAATCCCCACTATTCATCCACCACCCTCTCGACCGGGATTGGTTTTCGGTGGACGCACGCAACTGTCAGTGGCGCATGATTAACTTCATAATAAATTCATCTATAGTCCAGCGAACCTCGCGCCATTGCCTGAAACTAGGGCGTGGCCTTGCCTGCGGGGGCTGTCGCCATCACGTTTGACGATTGCTGTAACAGAATTTAATTGTGTTGACAGAAAAACAATTAAGTACCTATTTCATTTTTGAGATATCGCTATCAACTTGCTTAATTTAAATGGAACAACCAACTTGCTTAATTTAAATGGAACAACCAACTTTCGATTGCACCATGGCATTTAAAATCAAAAAAATTCGTGAAAAATTATAAAGTGACATGAAGTCTGAATAATACAACTTGGCGTAAGATTGAAATAATCTACGCATTATGTTAGTTTGATGTCTCTCTCGCACGCAACCAGTTGATATGGCTGCTAATTATTAACGTAAGATGAAATAATCAAGATTTTCCATTGTAACTCTATATTTCACTCATTCTCATTTATAATGTTGGGTAACAATGTATTTGTACGTCTCTGCTTGTTTCGTACTAATTAGTTAGTCCCAAAAAGGTTATCATGGAAACTAGTATTAGTGTCACAGTACTCTCAATGTCGAAACAAATTAGTTCACGTGCATGTGTCAACCCATACGCCAAGTTATATTATTCAGACTTTAGGTACCACCTAGGGTCGACTGTTTAAGAGTTACAGAACCATTAAGTAAACTTCTACAACAGCTAACTTTCTAATTTGAAATTCTAGAAATTTGAGTGGTACTGGACCGTTCGAAGAAATTTCGTTAAATGGACAGATTAATAATTTTCCGAGCAGAAATTATAACCACTACCTATCAGAATACTTCGGTGTTCCATTCAAATAAGCAAGTTGATGGTGATATCTCAAAAATGCAATGCTCAGTTGCCTTTCTGCTAGCTTCGCGGAATTCTATTTGAAAAATTGTTAAACTATCTATGTCCAGTTAACTGTTAATAAACTTTCTTCGATTTCAAATAAAATAGTTAGCCACTGCAGACTGATTAGATGAACAATCATCAACTCCCAAAACAATTGACTATAAGTGTTGGGACACCCTATAATTTCATTATTTTTTGATTTTAAATGCAATGGTGCAATCGAAAATTGATCATTCCATTAATGGAGTTGATAGTGATATTTCAAAAATGCTGCACTCAATTGTCTGTTTGAAATATTATTAAACTCTCTTTAATTTCAAGTACATACCTAAAAAAATTAGCCATTGTATACCAACACCATCAAACTGTTAAAATCGTTTTGGCAAGATTCTCTGGAAGATCGATATTAGTACTTACAGAAGTGTTAATAAATTTATCACTATATGTGGTCTTGCTTGGCCAGAAATTCCACTAGCTCCTGAAAAACCACTTAAAATAGTACGAATAGTTTACAAGTTTACTGGTGATTACTAAGTATATTTTAAAAAAGTAGGTAAATACCCTATGCAAGGAAAATAATCTCACTTCTCACCTACAACCAGATATAAATATATGCCTAAATTTAAATTATAACCTAGCACTACGGTTAACATGTAGATGTAAAGTTAACAGATACAAATTACACCCACTTCTCAGCAAGTTATACTTCTACCATCAATATTTTATTGATCAACTACTGACATGACATCTTCGCCAACATGTGGACAATAACAAGTGTGAAGTTGTAGTCTAAATTTTGCCCGGTCTGTCGTTTGCCCGATATGCAGAAATCCGTTCGGCTGTTTGCCTGTATGTGGTTTGCCCGGTCTGCCGTTATCCTTTTCTGTGCAAAGCCCGATATGTCGTTTTCCTGTCTGCAGTAATACGGGTTCCCGATATTTGCGGTATTGAGGTAAGTAAGAGAAGATTTATTCAAATACACTTATTTCTACATCTGTTCAGAACACGCGGAGGCGCAGTTCGTTTTCGCAGAAAAAAATTGGCTGCAGAATTCGTAATTCTATAGTTTTCTATTCTCTACTCTTTTCCTTCCAAATCGTACCAACTTTTCACTTTGTTTTGTATCCGTTTACTGCTGAATTATTTTATACATAGTTGCACCATAAAAAGTAAAAACTACAATTCGGTATATTTACATAACTCTTTATAGCCGCTATGTTTCCAGGAATCAGTTTCTAGTTTTTGTTTTCTCGCAGAAAAACATAGAAATACGATGCTAGATTTCCACTTTCCAGGTTGCCGACGGGCCGCACTTGCGTACAATTAAACTGTAGGATTCCTCGTATTTTTTGTTCGGTGGTTCGTTATAAGCGGTTACCGGTTACAGTTTTTTATTCACAGCGGTTCCCTGGATATACAAAACCTATATACAGATATACATTGGACTATGGCAATGCTGCTAGTGCCTTTCATGTTTCATAACTGTTTCCTCGTTATATGCGGAGGTTCGCTACAAGCGGGTTCGTTATAGGTGAAGATTACAGCATATCAAATTGTAATTCACCGAAAAAGTAGTGACGTAACCTTGGGGAAGACCATTATTTCATTCCAAATAAACGTCAGTTTTAAGAAAAATACCTTTTGCAACATAAATATGGCAGTTTTAAACTTTTTACGCACAAGCACAGTAGACAAATTGAAGATAAACTGGTATTTCCATTGCAAGATTTATAATTATATTTCAAAAGTTAGGTTAAGTATGTGTAAGTGACATCGACAGATGTCAGTAGCACGTGGCATTTGTTTTCTTGGAATGAAAATCTGACATTTGCAACATCAATTCTTACACTGGATTACTTCTCCGCACATATTTTTGCTTGGATTAGGATTTTAGGATAGGATGGAGTAAAACGATACTTCCAAGATTTCACTAAATAATTTATTAATAATGCAATAATTTAAAAACTCTTTAAACAAAACACTGTTAAACAAATTACGTTTGGAATGAAGCTGTGCTAGTTTTCGAATTAATAAAAAAAAATCATCACACTTTTTGTGACCATCTCACCGTACCGAGAAGGGGCGTTCCGGACAACCAATCCATTAACTACACTTCACATGAAAAAAAAACAAAATTCCTAATAAATACAAGCAACAAACGGCTGTCAAATAGATTACATTTAATTAATTATAGAATTAGTATTCAATTAACCGAATAAAATTATTCTAAGAAGTGGGCGTCCATTCCATATTTTCTTGCGTCTCTCCCCCCTGTTGCTGCTGAGTCTTCTCCTGTTTCGGCTGCTGGTTATTCTGTTGAGGCGCAGCATTATTCTCTTCCTTCGGCGGAGACGGCGCTTTTGGCGGCGGCTTGTTCAAAATTGGATTTACAATACTCTCGTAATTTCCTTTCTCCTGCCGTATCTGCTGCACGGTGACCGGTGGCGGCAGGTGCTTCGGAGCATTCGTCGACCTCGCTCTCGCTTGCTCCAGCCACTGGTACGACTGCAACACAGTTTGCTCCACCTTGCTAATTTCTTCGTTCGTAAGATGGGCGTACTTTGGGATTTTGGATCTGAATTTGAAAAAATATAACACGAACAAAAAGCAAAATCTTAAAACTTACTTGAGCTGCTCAACAGCTTTTATCCCAAGCTGCAGAGTTTTTGCGAAATCTTCAATCACGATCGGTCTCAATTCGTTCTCTATTCTTCTATTCTGTATAGGCTCCCCTATCGCCTTGAGTTCCGCCAGTCTGTCCTGGTACACCTGTCGATTACAATCTTCACCTTCTTCGTACAGCCAATTTTCCATTTCATCCAACTGACGAATGAGATTGTCACGGTCGTTTTCCAGCACGTATGGACCGAGTTCATCGTCGGAGGACAATTTGCCTCGAAGCTCGTAGACGTATTCTTCCAGAGCGTTGCGAGCGTCAGCTCTCTCCTTTTCTTGGCGGTCCGCTGTAAAGATTAATTATTACACACTGTGTAATAATTAATGAGTACGCATACCTGCTATCATTTTAAACTCCTGCTCGGTATACTGATTAAGTTCGACCTGAGAAAACCCAAATGTGAGAGATTCTATCGGCAACTCGACACTCTTCACGACTTGCTTCTTTTTCTTCTCCTTGTTTTCAGCGCCCTCCTGCAAGAAAACCACGAAAAAATGTTGAAACTCGCCGAGTCATCGATTTATTTTGGGTGCACATTTGGGGACAATGTTGGCCTGAATGGGTGATAACGTTTCATAGTGTGAAAAAATGTCCTAAATAAAGAAAACTTTCAAATATGACAAAGAGAATCAGTTGATCGAGCGGAAAATTTCACACACAGAAGCCTTGGAAGTAAAGTGAAAACTAAACATAAAATCAACCAAAGTCGCCAGGCCAGCGTTGGCGGGATCAAATGCGTACCCCGCTGAACCAGGCGGAAATTTTCTTCGTCCAGCCGGGGCCTACCTCAGGAGTGCCGGATTCGTTCGGGCCGCCCCCATCGCTCGGCGGTTGCGTCTCGTTGCTGTTCTTCGCTTCTTCATTTTGCACCTGCTGGTCCATCTGAACTTCGGGCTCCGGAGATTCCTTGCTCTCGTAGAGGGATGCGCTGGACACGGTCATGATGCCGTGCAGGTTAATTCGAACCTTGACTTTAACCTTCTGGGCTTTACCGTCTGGAGTTGGGCGTATATCTTTGACTATCCAAGTGCCTACGCACAAAAATCAATGAGATAATCCGAATTTTGTTAATTATTGGTTGCTTAATAAAGTCAAAAGCACTCTTATATTTTACTCGACAGTACATTTTTACGAAGACAAAGAAAGAAAGATGACGCCTAACAAACTAATAGACGTCCTCACTCTTTCATTGTCTTATGAAAATTTCATTAAGATTTATTTAAAAAAAGAAAAAGTATAAAGACATATTTTTCTAATGAAATATAAAATTTGTAAACAATAACGTAACTATGTGTATAAAATTAAAAATAGAAATTATATTTAGCACATTTGGTTTTGATAAAATGATGAAATGGGAAAAAAATTTATGTATATTAATTTAACAATATCAATATCAGATCATGGTGATAATGGGAACCTGGAACGTGAGGACGCTTTTGGCACCGGGGAAAATGATGGAAGTGGCGAACGAATTAGTAAGATATAGGGTAGACATTGCAGCCATTCAAGAAGTTAGATGGAAGGGACAGGGGGAGATCAATAAGAAAGATTTTGTGATGATGTATTCAGGAGAAAACAAACAGGGAAAAAATGGTACTGCATTCATAGTAGTTAAGGAAATGAAAAATAGCATTATGCATTTCAAGCCAATTAGCGGAAGATTATCGTATTTAAGAATGAAGGGAAAACCTGCTAATCTGTCAATTATAAATGCATATGCACCCACGGAAGACACCAATGAAAAGGATGTAAACTTTCGATGACGGTGACGGAACTAAACGCCTTTCGTTATTCGTCCCCGTCGCGTTTTCTCACTTGTTCACGTATGACTTATACGTAAACGTACACCATGTGTAATTAATTGCACTGGAGAAGAGAATTACAAAGTTGGAAGAGCAAATGGAGAATCAAGAGAGGGAGAAGAAGAAATTAAACATAATAATAAAAGGAATTCACCCACAGGAGGATGATATAAAAGGAATTGTGGGAGAACTAATGAGAGATAGACTGCAAATTGAACCAAAAATCCAGGAAGTTTTCGGAATAGGTAGAGATAAAACTAAAAGAGCGATCTTAGTGAAAATGCAGGACTGGGAGGCAAAGATGGAAGTAATGAACTCAAAGAATAAACTAAGGGGAACAAAAATAGTTATCGAAAATGATCTAACGAGGGATGAAAGAGAGATACAAGAAAAAGTGAGATACGAGGCAGAAATGAAAAGAAATGAGGGTCACCGGGTACGAATTGGATATCAGAAGTTAATATTGGATGATGAGGTGTATAAATGGGACCAAAAGGAGAAGAGGCTCCGAAGGGCAGAGGAACAACCTAGGACTTCAAAAAACCAATAGCAATCACAATGAGAAATCAGCAAGGGATGATGGAAAAGGACTCGACTTATGCAATGATGACACGGAAATGATCTGGTATTGAGGGAAAATTTACGCAAATTACATACAATTTACGCATTGACAAGTATTTTAGGGTGGGAACATGGAATGTTAGGGGCACGTACAAGGAAGGGGCACTAAAGCACCTGATTGGAGAACTGAAAATGTATAAATTTGATTTGGTGGCAATACAAGAAACCAAGCAAAAAGGAAAAGAAATAGTGGAAATGGAGGACTACATATTCTTTAACAGTGGAGGAGAAAACAGAATTCTTGGAACAGGCTTCATTATTAGCAAGAATCTTAAATCAGCCTTGATAGAATTTAAACCGATATCGGACAGAATGTGTCTTTTGAGGTTAAGAGGTAAATATCAGAAACTCACGTTCGTTAACATCCACGCACCAACTGAAGAAGCTAGTATGGAGGAAAAAGAAGATTTTTATGATAGACTGGATAGAGAGTATGAAAAAATACCGAAATATGATCTAAAAGTGATTTTGGGAGATGCAAATGCGAAGATTGGTAGGGAGGATGTTTTTTGGCCAACTATAGGAAAATATAGTAAACATGTGAAAACAAATGAAAATGGACAACTACTAATTGATTTTGCAAAGGAAAAGAACATGATAGTTAAAAGCACATATGTATTACCAAAGAAAGGAAATTTACAAGGGAACTTGGAGATCACCAGATGGTTCGTATGTGAATCAGATTGATCACGTTTTAATAGAGAAAGATGAAGAAAAGTGCATAAATAACATAAGAAGCTATAGGGGGCCGGACGCAGACTCTGATCATTTCTTGCTGGGTGTAAAAATGAAGCAAATTGTACTTTTAACGAGAAATCAAAGAAAAGAGAAATTTAAAAATAAGACTAGTTTAAATAGATTAAGAGAAGAAAGAGAAAAAGCAGAATACCAGGAAAAATTGAACAATAACCTGCGTTCCATAAACAAATCGAGTGATGTAGAAAGTTTTTGGAAATCTATAAGTGAAAGAATGAAAATATCGGTAGGTTGCGGTGAGAATGAGGATGTAAAGACAAAACAGAAATGGTTTGACGGGGAATGCGAAAAAGAATTAGAAAAAAGAAAACAATTGCGACTGGTAATATTGAAGACAGAATCGGGAGAAACCAGAAGAAAATTCGAAGAACAAAAGAAAACGTGTAAGAGGATGTTGAGGGAAAAGAAAAGAAAATATAATGAAAAGCTTATTAATGATATAGAGGAGAATCACAAGAACAACGAAATAAGAAGTCTATACAGAGGAGTAAGAAGAGAAAAAAAGGGGTATCAACCAAGAACAGTATTTTATAAGAACAGAAATGGCGAAATAATAGGAGAAGAGAGGGGTGTATTGAAATTGTGGCAGGATTACTTTGATGAATTATTGAATGGGGGTGAAGGACATGACGAAGAAATAATAGATGAATGCACAGAAGATGACATACAGAATCAGGATGGATGGGAGGAAGAACCACCAACTTTAAAGGAAGTTGAAGATATTATTCGAAGTCTGAAAAATTGCAAGAGTCCTGGAGGCGACGAAATAACTGCAGAAATGTTTAAATATGGAGGAGAGGAATTGGTCCGATGTGTGAGGGACCTTTTGGAAGAAATACGGATCCAGGAAGAAATACCACAGAGTTGGAAGGAAGCAATACTACATCCATTTTACAAGAAAGGCGATAAGATGGAACCTAAGAATTACAGGGGTATAGCTTTACTTAATGTTGCCTATAAGATACTTGCATCGTGTTTAAAGAATAGGTTAATGGTAAAAATGGAGAGCAAACTGGGAGATTATCAGTGTGGTTTTAGGCGTGGAAGATCGGTTGTAGACCAGATATTTACTTTGAGAGAATTACAGGCAGAAAGTTACGAGTATCAAAAAGAGACTTATGTTATTTTTGTTGACTTTAGGCAAGCCTACGATAGAATAAGATCAGAATTATACAAAGCGTTGAAGCAGTTGGGAATAGGAAAAAAACTTGTAAATATGGTGAGGTTGACATTAAACGAAACTGAAAACAGAGTCAGAATAAACGGCAAAACATCAGAGAAATTTAGAGTGAAAGAAGGAGTAAGACAAGGTGACCCTCTATCATCCGTGCTGTTCAATTTTGCATTGGAAAGAGTAATACGGGATGCCAATGTTAATAGGTCTGGCCTGGTATACAATAAGCGACACCAGTGCATAGCATTTGCAGACGATGTGGTGATTGTGACAAGAAGTAAGCAGGAACTCCAGGCGGTAATGCAGAGATTGGAGAGTTCGGCAAAGAAGATGGGTCTGATTATCAATGAAGATAAAACAAAATTCATGACATGGACAGATAAAGATTTGGGAGTGAGTGGAGAGCTAAAATTAAGAACGAACGAAGGCAGAATTTACAAATTTGAAGAAGTGGAGAGTTTTTCATATCTGGGGACAATGTTTTGTAGAAAACCAAACATCCAAGAAGAAGTACAGCAAAGAATAATGACAGGAAACCGATGCATACACTCACTCAGCAGATTATTAAATAGTAAGAAGATGTCAAGGGGGTTAAAATTGAGGATTTATAAAAGTGTTATAAGGCCAATTGTGACATTTGCAAGTGAAGTGTGGACTTTGGGGTCACACGAACAAAGAATGCTGGGAGTGTGGGAGAGAAAAGTGCTGAGGAAGATATATGGAGGTAAAAGAGTAGATGATGTGTGGGAAAGGCGAACTAACCAAGAGCTGAAGGAGTTATTTGGGGAACCGGATATAGTGGGAATTGCAAAGTCACAAAGGTTGAAATGGTTGGGACATATTACGAGGATGACAATAAATAGAACACCAAAAAGAGTATTTGAAAGTAGTATAGGCGGCAGAAGAAGACGAGGAAGACCGAGAGCAAGGTGGAGGGAGGAAGTAATGAAGGATATAAGGCAGTTAGGCATTGAAGATTGGAGGGAGAAAACAGAAGATAAAAGGGAATGGAGAGCATTGGTCAACCAAGCCATGGGCCTACTAGGCCTGTAGTGCTAAAATATATATATATATTCATAGTAGTTAAGGAAATGAAAAATAGCATTATGCATTTCAAGCCAATTAGCGGAAGATTATCGTATTTAAGAATGAAGGGAAAACCTGCTAATCTGTCAATTATAAATGCATATGCACCCACGGAAGACACCAATGAAAAGGATGTAAACTTTCGATGACGGTGACGGAACTAAACGCCTTTCGTTATTCGTCCCCGTCGCGTTTTCTCACTTGTTCACGTATGACTTATACGTAAACGTACACCATGTGTAATTAATTGCACGTCCGGTCGATGTAATAAAACAACGATGCACTGAACTAGATACAATTTAATTTAAATTAATATGTTACAAAAATCAACAACGCACATAAACCTCTTAACGTGAAAATCAACTCGAACAAACTAGACTTATATGAACAATGTACTGATTAATTCAAAGGTTGAAGATGAACTCTTTTTAATAACAAAAACTACCCTCAAATTTTAAGTAAACCACTCCTTCTTTAATTTATGACCAATCCAATGTTGGAAGGGATTTTGCGAGTACGAATGATCGTCCAATCAAGCGGTTTTTCCAAAACACATAAAATGTTGTAGCACCTAATTATTTAAAACCTTACCCTTAAACATATCGCTATAATAATTTAACATGGACTCAAGTGCCTAGTTGTAAGGGCGACAGTTTTGCACAGTTATCTCGCGTCTATACGGCACCAGAGCTATTAAGATTCACTTACCCCACACTTAGAGAGAGGTGTGACAAAACATGGAGCATTCACCCCCGGCAGATACATATGAAAACTTACGATAAAGTGCTACAAAATATAAACAGATGTGACTAATAATCCCGCATACAGCAAAAATATAATTATCCTAAATACGAGACGAACATAGCCGCCCGCCTTGAAAGGATCACCTTTCAACAGCAAACATCAAAAAGGCTGAAGGTATTGAAATGCAATTTCTACACGAGAAATAAATTATTGTAGTAGCATTAGGTACCATAAAATACATAATATAATATTGGCAAGACAAATAAATTCAAATTGAAAGAATCAACTTATCAAATAAAATAAGAAAAATAAAATAAAATAAAAAATAGGAATAATCAAATAAACATAAAAATAAGTATTTACACTCCGCACTACACACCACTGACGTCAACCGGTAAAACGCAGAGCTTATTAGCGGCTCTTTTAAACTCACCGGTGTTAATCTTAACAGTGGCGGCCCGCACTATGCCGTCCCTTCCGGGGTGCACACTTGTTATGCGCCCAGTTTTCCATTGGAGCGCAGGAAGATTATCGTCGCGGAGCAACACTAGTTGACCAGGGGATAACTGAGGTCCGCGGCCGATCTTCCATTTCGAACGCTGTTGCATTTGATGGAGATATTCCATTGACCAGCGAGACCAGAAATGTTGCTTCAATTGATTGACCCTTTGCCAATGCGATAAGCGATTAATTGGAAACTGCTTCGGATTTGTCTCGTTTATAGCGGTTAGCGCGTCTCCAATCAGGAAATGACCCGGAGTAAGGAAGGTTAGATCATTAGGATCATTAGAAATTGCGGTTATGGGGCGGGAGTTCAAAATGGCTTCTATTTCACATAATAACGTGGTTAGCTGCTCGAATGTTAATGAAGCATTTCCAGCAACACGCCGCAGGTGTAACTTAAAAGATTTCAATGCAGCTTCCCACAAACCCCCGATATGTGGGCTTCTAGCTGGTATAAAATGCCAGTTGATTTTATTGTTAGCAATGTTCTCTAGTACAGCGGACATAGAAGTGGAATTACACAAAAATTCGTATGCCTCCTTTAATTCTCGATTAGCGCCAACGAAGTTTGTTGCGTTGTCGGAATAGATATGTGAGACCATGCCACGTCTTGCAATGAAGCGCTTGAGAGATGCTATGAAAGCTTCGCTTGACAAATCACTGACCAATTCTACATGTACAGCTTTAGTTGCAAAACAAACAAAAATAGCGGCGTAAGCCTTTGAGATACGTTTACTTTTGCGGGAACCTTCTTTTAATAAAAATGGACCGCAATAATCTACCCCACATATTGAAAATGGCCTAGAAGGCTCTAATCTCCCTGGGGGAATGTCGCCCATAATGGGCTGTGAGGAGGATGAGAACTTGTAAAACACATCCATCTCCCTCTTTAGAGTTGCCGAATGAGCACAAACTGACTTCCTTTTTTCGGGAACATCTATATTATTTATATTCAAGGTGTTGGTCGGCCAATGATTACGATTTTTAAGTAACCACTTAGGGCCGTACCACCCTAACTGGTTATTTATTATTGTTTCTAGGTTTATGCCTCTAGAAACAATATCAGCAGGATCATCTGCTGTCGATACATGTCGCCAGTCACGGACTTCAGTTAATTGTTGAATTGAAAGGTGAGATGAAATGTAAATGCTCCCCTTTTTAACAGGTATAGCGCCAGAAACAACCCAACCAAAATGAGTCTTTTGAAAAGATGGTTGGTCTTGGTTAGACCCTTTAATTTGACCTACACAAAGTAGCTGATAAAACGATTCCGCCCCTATTAGCATGTCAATCTTACGCGAAATATTGAACTGGGGGTCAGCTAACTGTATGTTTCTTGGTAAGTACATGAAAACTGCGTGCATTAAAGGAAACTAAAGGCAATGATCTGGTTATATTTTCCAGTACGGTACACTTCAGATTTAACTTATAATTTGAAAATCTAGATATTACCGTTGTTTCTACAGAATAATGAGCCGTAGAATTAGACATATTTACCCCACCAATATTCATGAGGATTTATTTTTTCGGTAATCCCAGTAGCTCCGCAAATTCCTTTGTTATGAAATGAGATTGGGATCCCTGATACAACAGAATGCGACATACGCGCTTATTGCTCTTATGGTCAAACACGTGTACAATAGCGGTGGACAACAATACTTCTCTTTCGCTAGTTACATGCGCGCAGACGTTATTAACACTTGCTAACTGATTCGCCGACGAAGAAATATTTTGCTGCGAAACAACCAATTGACTTTCATTACCGGGCGAATTTGAATTTTGAATCGCATGAACATTTCTTACATGAAGAAGAGTACTGTGCCGTTTTTTACATATTTTACATTTCCCATACCGACATTCTTCTGTAGAATGCGTTGGATATAAACAATTAAGGCAAACGCCCAAAGCTTTCGCTTTATTGATGCGTTGAGCTTCACTTAACATTATGAAGGCATTACACTTACTTAGCACGTGTGTCTGTGTACACAAAGGGCATTTTAAGTCACTAGTGCCCAAATGAGCAGAAGTTTTACGATTAAAACACTTATCGTTAGCCTTTGATGCAACTGGACGATTGGAATTTAATTTAGCCTGGGTGCTCTCTAAGATATCGCGCTTATGATTTAAAAAATTTAAAAACTCAGTCATATTTGGCATGTTATTTTTTGATAATGTGCTTTCCCATTCTCTAACCGTTTTAAAATCTAATTTAGCTACTAAAAGAGGAATAAGCAGGTCATCCCAAGTGTCAACTGGGCGATCTAGACGTTTTAAACTGCTTAAATTACGGCGCACTGAATTTATCAAATTTTTAATTCCGGTAACAGTTTCCATTTGAACTGACGGAATATCTAGTAATGCCTGAACATGCTCTTGTATTATTAAACGATCCTTTTGATAATTAGACTTTAGTAAGTCCATAGCAATTGCATAATTTTCTGAACAAGTTTGAAGGTCTTGCACTAGTTCTAAAGCCTCTCCTTGCAAACTCGATTTTAAGTAATGTAATTTGGTTACTTCAGATAATGAATTATTACTTAGTAACTAAGTTCGTGGTGGTAACACCCATTATTAATTTGGTTCTACTAGTGTGCTTTTCCTTTTAATATTCTTTTTTTGTTTGTCTTTTCAAGTTCTTAACCCTTACACTGCTGCAGACGTAGATTTACGTTCATGAATTAACTGCTGCAAACGTAGATTTACGTTCTACGATTTAAAATTATATCTGGGTTGAAAATGCTGCTGCCGTATATTTACGTATCGAGTGGGGTGCATCTCTAACCCAATAAAATTTATTGGGCGGGGTTAGTTAGAAATACTCACGTGGTAGAAACACAATTAGAGCGCGTTTGTGCATTTGTGTATGTTTAGTGAAATATTACTTTTCTATTTTTATAATGGCTGCAAAACGTAAATTATCTGTCCAAGAGTTAGAAAATATTCTCGCCCAAAGTGATAGTGATGATGAATTGAGTGATATGGATGATCCCCGTGATTTTGGATGGGTAGATAACGAAGATGAACCTGTGGCAGGGCCTAGCAATATTGGACAAAGGTCTGAATCTATTTCTTATAATTCTGACTTAGATTCCGATAGCTCTATTAGTGACAATGAAACATATAGTCAAAGCGTGAAAAAACAAAAAACTTCCAATTACTCTTGGAAAAACAAGGATTTAGATCCAAAAGTTCACAGTTTTGACAACGTAAATTCAGGCTGCCGAAATCTTCAATTAGACAACAATTCCACCGAATTTGACTGCTTTGAAGTTTTTTTCACAAAAAATTTTGTGGAGGAAATTGCAGAAGAGTGTAATAAATATTTTACGTATGTTTCGGATAGTAGCAATTCTGATAGTGATTGATCTCGACTAAAACAGTGGAAGGCAACGAATTATGAAGAAATATATTGTTTTCAGGGTTTCAACGATTTAAATCATTTGATTTAAATCACTATTTAAATCGCGATTTTAATCACCTGATTTTTTAAATTTTAATCACTGATTTAAATCAAAATTGCAAAATTTGTGAAAACGTTTATTTTATACTTTTACAGCGAAAACTAAAAAAATACAAATAAAAAACAACACATTTTACTTAAAAAACATCTCTTTTTAAATAAACAACAATCTTAAAACGTTAAAACATTTAAAAAAATACACAGCATGATATAAACACAACCTTCTCAACTTAGAAGCCGTGCTGTCAAATCTGGCAACGCCGCAACAGCTGCTTTCGGTGGTCCGGCTAGGCGCGATTATCGCGCCAACATTGATTTGATAAAAATTAAAAATGGGCAACAAAAATAAAATACCTTACAGTTTTCAAATAATACCGATAGATACAGATGGATTCAAGTTTGAGGAATAAATGAAATCCACAGACAAGCATCTAATTTTTATTTATATCCACCTTTTTGGGTGGGTAAATAAAATAATGGCAAGAACTTAGATTCCTATGTAATAAGCAATGTATATTACCGAGTACCTATATTACTAAATACTCATAGAAGATACAGTTATTAACTTTTAAATGTTTTCAGTTTTCTTGTTTTAATGACTTTTAGTAGGCGTAGTTGGTTTCCATTTTCCTTTAGAATCTGAAATTTCACAATGTTCATAGTTTTTATTTTTAACATAATTATTCAACAGTATGTTGAAAAATACAGAAATAACCATTTTTAATACATTTTGATAAGATCGATCAGAAATGCAGGTTTCCAGAAAATCTGAATTAAGAAAATCTGATGCAATACTTGCTAATGTCAGCTGGCACAGTCACACAGTGTGGTTTTTTGATTAGAACTTCTCAGAAGCTGAATTTCATAATCCTTATTGTTTATTAAATAGTCCAGTATTGAATACATATGTACAAAAATAAAATTGGGACGGTATGTGGCTATTGAAAGTCCAGAGTCAGAACACTCTTTTTATTATTGCTCGTAAAATAAGTACGTAATGAAGAAACTTACCTTTGTTCATACGAAACTTGGACTTAAAACTTTCTGATTACACAGATTATGAGCCACAGTTGCAGAAAATCCAAATAAACTGAATATTTGCGAAGAAAACGAACAGGCAGCACGTCAACAGCACCATGTAAACGTAAACACTGACGTGAAAATGGCCGGTTACCGGACCACCTACAGCGGTGCCAGATTTGCAGCAGCACGGCTTGTAAGTTGAGAAGGTTGTGATATAAACGTAATGCCAATACATTAACAAACTCAAAAATCACAATTTTATAACTACTCATTAAAATACTTATATAAGAATACTAATTTCGCTGCCTTATCCGTCCCCAGCCTATTTCTTAATTTTGAATGGACAAGACCAAATGTTGAAAACACTCTTTCAACAGAAGCTGAGGACGCAACACCTGTTACAAATTGCATTATAATTTTTAATACATTGTTTATTTCTGGGGTATCCTTTTGTGCCTTCCACCACTCAACACAAGTTACATTATTTAAGACTTCTTCCTCAAACATTGTTGCTTGAAATGGAAGGGTTTTAGCTTGAAGTTTGATTATGATCGGCAATAAACCAGTATTAGGGTACATTTCATTTGCAATTTCTAAAGCAGTGGCTTTCTCATTTTCACTCAATTTATATTTTCTTTTTGTGGGGTCAAGCAAATATGACAGAAAATGATATGGTGTTAAGGCTTGTTCGTATCTTTTATTAAAAATGTGAAATTGTTTGAGAGACGCTTCACGTTCTTCAAAAATGCTTTCCAATTCTTTCCAGCATTCTACTGCGTCGGGTAAAAACGAAGAATTTCTTTGTAACTTGTCTAATGCTATTGCAATCGGTTTTAAAACTTTTAAAAACTCTTCAGCTGACCTTTTTAAGGTTATGTCTGAAACTTTTTGAAAAATTGTGGCAGTTACCTTATTCTTGTATTCCTCACAAATTGTTAGCATCTTTTGCCATTCCTGTATATAAATTTCCATACAATCTGCTAATGTGTTCCATCGCACATCTTGTGGTAAAATTAACGCTTTCCCACCCATAGCTTTGTATTTGGCAGATGCAAAATGGTTATTTCTAAAATACTTTACCACCTGAACAATGTTGCTTTTGATATCACCGATCTCCAAATCCTTAGAAAGTAAATTTAAAAGATGCGCAGAGCAACCATAGGTAATGACGTTTAGTTCAGTGTTTTCTTTTATTTCATTTCTCATTTTCGTCATGTTCGCAGCATTATCAGTCACGAAACTAGTAACCGTAATGTTATATTCATCTCTACATTTCCGAATGAGATTTGCAGTCAAGTTGGACAAATATTCTGCCGTATGAGGATTACCGGACGTGTCTATGCTATCGATTAAATAGGAAGAACCTGTTTCTGAGTGTACTGTCACACATATTATGGGCTCATTATGAACGTTAGACCAACCATCTATTACTAAACAGACTTGACTTCCATATAATGCTGATGTGCATTTACTTTTTTCTTCCTTGTATACTTGTTCTAGTAATTTCGAGGAAATTTGATTCATTGAAGGCGGCAAATAGCCGGGGCGCAACATTTCAATAGCTTTTTTAACTTGAGGATGTTCAATATACCGGAAACTACTGTTTGTGGCAAAAATCGCTGTGGCAATTTGTTTGTCTAGTGCAGTCTTTAAATTTGTTGAGGTTTTAACAATAAAGGACGATAAACTTTCTGACTGACCTCGCTTTAATTTTTTAGTAGGGGGTGCTTCACTCACCGAGGAAAATGAGCAACTTGCGATGCTTTGTTCATGCTGCTCATTGGAAGTGGAAGTACCTGCATCTGCATCTGGCTTTCCACTGTTCGATTGTCCTATTTCTAAATCTTCTGTTTCCAAGTCCAGTGTCACCATAGTTGTTTCACTTGTAGAAGTTGTAGGCTTAGGAGTTAAGCACTTTTTTTTGTGTTCCTTCATTCTCTGGACAAGCCCCTGCATTTCTTTTTTGCATGATTTACATATTGCTCGTGACCCAGTTTTCCCTTTCGTTTCCTTTTTTATGAAACCATCCCACACCGCATCTTTTTTTCTGCCCAACATCCTGTACGATTAATATTCTTTCAGTACAGTATCTTTTTAATTCCATATAATTATAATGTTACAGCAGTTTAAAAAATAGAAGCAATAAAAAGTGATGGAATAAAAACAAAAACATCTACCTTGATTTCAACAATGATCACAAATCACAACTCGCAACACAGAAACGACCGACTGCTAATAATAAATTTTAGCCAACAATGTAAAGGGGCTTCCCCTGATGTGGTTTAGTGCATCTGCATTCGCTTTCCCTCTTTATTGAAAATAGGAGAAGCTGTTAGCACTGTTCGCAGATACCTATATACCATAGGACACTATACCGTACTAATTCTACTACAATTTACTAGGTGGCGCTGGAGCCAATATTTCTCTTTATTTATAGTGAATACCTTATATTTGATTTAAATCAAAAAAAACATGATTTAAATCAAATAAATCGATTTTTTTGATTTTTTTATTTTAATCGTGATTTTTTTAAACCCTGATTGTTTTATTGCTGTAAATTTACTCATGTCCCAAGTAAGAAAAAACGTCGTTAGTTCTTATTGGTCAAAAGATCCTCTTATATCAACACCTATGTTTCGCCAAATAATGTCTAGGGACAGATATCTTTTATTGCTGCGGTTATTGCATTTTTGTGACAATAATGCGACTAATACAGATCAGGATTCTCTAAAAAAAATTCGAACAGTTGTTGACCATTTGAAAGATACATTCAAACAAAGTTTTTACCCGTTTGAAAACTTATGTATAGACGAGAGCTTGCTTTTGTTCAAAGGCAGAATATTTTTCAAACAATATATTCCTTCCAAACGACACAGATTTGGCATTAAATTTTTTGTGTTGTGTGATTGTGAAACAGGGTACGTACTAGATTTTATAATTTACACCGGTTCATCAACTGAAATGAAAGCTTTTGGAAAAAATGATGTAGGAAAGTCGGGAGACATAGTTCTGACTATGATGGAACCTTTTTTAGAAAAGGGCCATACACTGTACGTAGACAACTGGTATACAAGCCCTGCGTTATTTTCCTTTCTCCACGAAAAGCAAACGAATGCTTGCGGCACAGTGAAAAAAAACAGGAAACATATGCCAAAGTTGAGCAACAAATTGGAAAAGGGGCAACTTCAGTATGAATCTACAGAAACCATGCTAGCGTTGAAATGGCAGGATAAAAGAGAGGTAAGGATGCTAACCACACTTCATGACAGCGAGATGTTGGAAACGGGAAAGAAAGATAGGAGCACCGGTGAAGCAAAACTAAAACCAAAATGCGTAATACATTATAATAATAATATGGGAGCTGTAGACAGAAGCGACATGATGCTAAGTTCTACCGAATCAGTGCGTAAATCTGTAAAGTGGTATAAGAAGGTCTTCTTCCATTTACTAGACCTCTCTATCCTAAATGCACATGCGCTATACAAAATGACGACTGGCAAAAACACCACATTGCATAATTTTCAACTGGAGGTAGTCAGACAGATGTTGGAGGTGTTTCACAAGCCCCAAGAAAATTTTAGAGTGGGAAGAAGATCAGCGGATGGTGAAAACCCTTTGCGATTAACGGAACGACATTTTGTATCACTTATTCCAAGTACTGGCAAAAAGAAGAATGCTCAAAGAAAATGTGTGGTTTGTGGCAAACATGATAAAAGAAGTGACACAAGGTATACGTGCTCAAAATGTGACGTTCCGTTGTGCCTAATCCCATGTTTTGAATGTTATCACACCCTCAAATTTTTTTGAATGCTTGTATAAAAAAGTGCATTGTTACGGTAAAAAGGATGATGCTTTTTTTTAGTTTTGTGAACAAATATTAATATCTATTTTATTTTTTCATTCTTTTTTGTTCATTTTTAATTTAATAAAGCGTGGTTCAACATTCATTTTTTATTTAGGTGCCTGGTTTGTTAATAGTTAGTTATTCCGATAATTGCATTTTCAAAAAAAACTTAAAATGATTTTAACAATGCAACAATCGTTTGTTTTGCCTTTTCTAACTTGGTTTATCTCATTTCAACATTAAACACCACAATTTGGTATAAATTTGCTCTCGGTGATTATCTGTAAACTGCTGCGAACGTAAATTTACGCGCCGCGTCAAATTGTGCCGCACGGCGCGCGCACTTGCGAAAAGTCCGTCCGCAGAGTAAGGGTTAAGTAACAGGTTGATCTCTAAAAAATACTTTTGTTAGGTTTTTGTTGAGGAATCATTTTGTTTCTTGTTTTTTATTTATTGTTAAGATTAAAAGAATATAGTTAAATATCATTTCAAACTGTCCGTTGTTTTTTATTCACTAAAATAGTAATTCTGAGTGTCGGGTTTTTTTTGTCCGGCAGTGTAATAATTACTAAAGAAATATTCTGATGAAAAAATGTGGCAAATAGTACATACGTACTCCAAAAGAAGCGTCAACACAAAACAAAACAACAAAACGTGTAGAAAATGTGACAACCATTCGGTTATGTCACTTTGATACTAAAAATATGTTAAGTGACAATTTCCATAGATTTTAAGTGACGAAACACTAGAAAATCTTGTCGCAGACAAAACAATAGTTCCGACTTATAAGTGTCATCAACTTTAATTCAACGTACTTACCAATAGAATTGTCCTGATAAGGGATTGCGCCAGTGTACACAGCACTTAGCGAGAACGGTTCACGCCTGTAAAACGTCAACATTTTGCTGAAGGGGATGGCGTGATTCGCAGGGAAAACTTCAATTTCACCCGGAGCTTCTCCATCCGAACTAGCATCCCAATAAACACTTATCGGATAGCACTAAATAAGAAGTTCCAATTATGAATGCTCCGGCAAAGATTATACTTATACCTGAACATCAGTGACACTGAATTCTCTAACTCTGACGGCCGGAGAGAGCATAGCACACTGCAAAGCACATCCACGACTCACAGCTTCATCTTGATTGAGCGTAGTACTGGGACTCTTTTTGAAAACCTTTTCTATCAACTGTTTAATGGCTGGAATTCGGGAGGAACCTCCAACAATTTCTACAGAGTGTATATCGTCTGGAGCTAAGCCTAGAACTTCTTCATCAGAAAACGTTATTCCTCAAAAGTGATTTCAACTAACCGGACTGAGAAAAACATTGACGTAAAGTGACTTCGACTTTTTGGAATAAGTGGGCGCACATGACCTCCATATCGGCACGCTTTATTTCACTTCTTACGTCTTTGTCTTCCATAAAACATTCTATGGAAAGCGGTAAAGTGGTCGAGTTTGCAGACATTTGCTTTTTAAGTTTCTCAACTTCCGCCAGTAGTCTAATGAACGCCCTATGCATACATTAAAGTGTTACCCATATTTATAACACGAAAAATTTGTTTAAAGTACCTTGGATTAGATTTCGCGTCAATTCTATATTTGGTCTGAAATTCCCTACAAAAATAATCGGCTAGTATTAAATCAATGTCTCTCCCCCCTAAATCTGCTGCGGACGAAGTCGCCAACATTCGTAATTTGCCTTTATTAAAGGAACAAGCAGAAACTTGAAGAGATGAGTGGCCCCAATCAACAAATACCACATTACGGGGACTTTCTTCTGGCGCTGGCAAATCCTGCTTATATATGCCGTAAGAAAGGGCAGTCGCAGTGGTCTCATTAAATAATCTAAGTACATTTAAGCCTAAAGCGGAAATTAAAATTTATAGTCCAATTTCTGGCGCCAAAATTAATCAAAAAATTTTTGAGGTGCGTTTTATGAAAATAAAAAGCTCACCCGCAATTGAAGCTGAATCAAGTAAAGCCTTCCGCTCATTGTTAGTAAAATATGAAGGAACTGATATAACACAGTCGTTTATCGGCGTTTGTAAAGCTGTCGCCGCAACATCCTTTAATTTCGTGAGCAGCATAGCTAGACACTGTTCAGGTGAAAAAACGTGTTCTTCGTTTAAATAATTTACCTACAAAACTACCGATAAAGCGTCAAAACACAACGAGATCACAAAATCGTACCTTTATCCCAATATTCCCATTAGATATTTCAATTACATTGAACGGTAAAAATTTAAGTTCATTTTGGATATGGGGATCTCTAAATTTCCTACCTAACAACCGTTTTAAATTGTAAACAGTGTTCTTCATGTTTGTGACTTGTTGATTTTTTGCCGCTACTCCCAAAATGCGATTTTTTCCAGAAAATGCTATATACGATCTGAAAGCAATAAAAACTGTTTTTTTTTGACGTGACTAAGCAGTACTTAACCAAATTTGGTAAAGACAACTCTATGTCTTTATAAGGAAAAAGTGATTTGTACTAAATTACTAGCAAGAAAAAAGTAAAACTTACGGTGTGGCACGTAAACTATAATCATTCGCGACAGTTTCAATGCCCCCAGCTTTTGCGGCGGCAACATAGCAGGACTCGTTCCCGAAGTCGATCCCAATCACTGACATTGCAGCCATGGTTTATATAATATTGGTAGCTGAACAGTAAGTATCAACAACTCAAAATGTCGTTTTCGGTTAAATAAATGCTTTGGGAATGCGATTTACTCCACTTTTTAATAATTATCACGTATTTCACAACGTGCCGGTTGACGGTAACAAATGTCACGAAACTTCTTTTTACTCGAACTCGTACCAACTGAAACTTGTGGGACTGAAACCAAGGTTACCAATGATTTTGACCATTCCAGAATATTCTATGTAGCACTATCTTCGTCCAACTAAAGCGCCTTTAAAGCAATAGGAGTGAAATAGTCGGTACGATTCCAAAAAAACTAGAATTGATCGGAAATATTCCTAATCATATCGCATACAACAGTGGTTGATGGATTATCTTTTCAAAGGATGGGCACAAAACGTATTATCGTGGGAACCTGTACATGCTTTTATTCAAATGCATCAAACACACTTAAGCAATAAAACAAAATAGTACAACAGAGTGTATATTTTCAAGATATAAATACAATTACTAGGTATTCCATTAAATATATTTTCTACTTTAAAACTTATTACTGATCGTTTTCATAATCGGCAGGGTTTTTACGCATTGTTCTTTCATGCGCCCTCTCTATTTGATCGTAGGCTAAATAACCAATGACGAAAGCTGTAAAATAAGAAAGTAATCGCTATCGTGAATATTCATTTATTGTATACATACGAGGGACAACGTATAAAAATTCTTCTTTTATACGCCTTATTGTGTTTGGTACTCCTTTTGATATTATTCCAGCAAAAGCTCTTTGTTCGAATGGAGATAACCTATAAGTTATGATTCCTCGAAGTTTGTACAATTCACCAAATCCGTGTCCCATTTTACCCCTACAAACGATGGTTACATTTTAGGTTAAGTTACATAATCAACAATTGCGAAATTCTTCATTCATTAAACTCATATTCATATTCGAGTCAATTACATAAATATTTATAACAACAAACACTTACCTGCTAGTTTTACTGAAAAAATTGTAATAAAACCTTAAATATTTTCGGTCTTAACCTCACCTGTCAGCTGTCAATTTCCTTAACCGAACCGAAACCGAAGATCGGACGACGGTCGGACGAGCTAGGGATGCCCAGAATATATCGATGTTCTCGGGTAATCATCGATGTTTTAGTACCGACGCCCCAGACAGCGTTATTTCGAAATTTCGTTATAAAACTTCGTTACACAACACCAATCATCAGGGTTGCCACCTTTAGGAAAATAAAAATCGGGACAATCGGTCGGTCATTGGAGACAATCTGAGTTTGGACCTATCCAGACCATCTGACTGACTAAAAGGGAAAAAAATAAAAGAGCTTTTTGATTTTATATATTTTTTAATGGGAGTGACTACTGAACAGTCCGACCGCATGCGCATTACAGAATGTAACCTATATTTGGCATTTTGGAAGTGTAAAAAAAACTAAAGCTGAGGGAACGCTTTTTTAAAACAGACCCTTCACTTGCCCTTTCGCACCAGACACACGCATTTTTTGGCAAAAAGATGATGTAGAAACAAGCAAAAAATGCGGACCCGTGCGAGCGCAGAACTCGTGTAGCCAAAGGAGAACAATATGGCGGCTCTGTACTATGCCCGAACACCCACCGAGATTGTCGGCGGTGTCTTTCAATAACAAATTACTTAAACGTCATTTTGCTGACATTGTGTCGACTGTCCTGGAACAAAATTTAAAAGTAACCAGCGGACTGTTCAGTAGTCACTCCCTTTTTTAATTTTGCTTATTTTTCCATATATATATTTTATTACTTCGGGCCGCTCTCATTAATTCCGCGTCACTTTTATATTTACTTATGAATTCCGAACAAGACACATCTATGTTAAGCGAAATTTGCAGTTCTGCTTTCATTAAATCTACAGAGCAACGATTTCTAACATTAGACCATTTAAGCGCCATATGGGAAAATACTCGCTCAACATAAGTATTTGATGGAGATATGCTTAAAGCGCGAGAAACAACACAAAATAACACATTTTACTTTTATGGTCCTTTAAGCTTTTAAATACTTGCACCCATTTTTTATCAATACTTTGATTTTGATCGATCTGATGATGTGAGCGATCGTCATCGCCGCCGTCGTCGTCGCCGCGTCGCGTGTTATGATAAAAAATCGGGACAAAATTGATAGGTCGTCAGGACGCGGGACAATATCATCGAAATCGGGACTGTCCCGGAAAAACCGGGACGAGTGGCAACCCTGCCAATCATTGATTTCGAGAAACTTACGTTTACAGTTTCTCTTTACTAAATTAGCATCTGCCAATCTAGATTTGAGCGGCGCCACATGAACTGTCTATGTGTGTTCAGTCAGTACTAGAGCTATTTACACAATTGACACATAAACAAAGGCCAGATGAGCTAGCCAAAGAAGGAAAGGGAAGAATTCTAATAAAAAAGCCTGAATTTTGAGAAGTCTTGGGTAGAGCATTGATCGACTTCGCAGTTTGCAGTGGGTAAGCCCACATTTTTATAATTTGCACGTACTGCCACCGTTTGCCGTTTACAAAAACTTAAGTGCGTAAAAAATGAAAACTGCCATCAAAGAAATGCAGATTTCTTACGGGACATTCATGTTGCTTTGTTAATAATATCGATGCTTTTAGTGATTTGCCCATCCTTTTGCCGAATGTCAGTTCTCAGTTGGTAACTATTAAACTCTTGACAGATTACACATTACAGTGGCGGCTCGTGATTTGTTGACGACGGAGGGCTCTACCAAAAAATGGAATCAAAATACTTCTACGAAACAGCGTCGTGTTATTAAATTTCTTATAGAAGCGGTAAAGCAGCAGAATCTAAAGCAATAATTCTACTTTGCTTTGTTTTTAAATCCTGAATTTAAACTTAGCTTAAATTTGTTGTATTTATTGTTATCTTTTAATAAGAGCGAAATAAAATTAAAAATATTTAGCGAAATAATTTATTTAAAATGGAATGGACATGGGAGATTTCCAACAAAAACCACCATTACTACACTAAGATCTCTAGGATGATTAGGAGTTAACAAAAATAACAAATTGAAGGATCTAATAAATTAAAAAATTAAATTACAAAAATATATACAATTACATATTACAAAAAAATACCGAACACTGCACGTTGTTCTTTAATTATTAAACATAAATCTTAAAGTACATAAAAATATCAATCTTTGGTGTACAATATTTATTCAGTTTCGCTACGGTGGCTACCTACGTTTATACTTATTATCAAAAATAACATTGAAGTGACTTGGAACATGAATGAAATTTTGCCGAAGATAATACAGTTCCGTCATTTATTTTGTATAATAACATGTTTGAAGTCGCACGAACATACTGATGATTTTATTCGATATAAGGGCTATTATCTTCTAACAGTAAATGGTTTTTTTGAAAAGCTGTATTTTCCTTTTTTAAAGTCATCGCAGTAACATAAATGAGGCATTTTAGTATCGTCAATAATACAATATTTTAAGAATACTAATAAAAGAATGAATTTACATAAATTTACAAATGAAATCTGTATGTACAACTGAATAAATAATAAATCACATTTTACAGAGAGCCAGAGCGGCAAGTACATTTTTATCAACGTTTGTTTAATTTGAACCATAATGTTAGATACGTTGCCGCATGCATAATACACCAAATAATAACGATAACAGATATATTTGATACTAAATCTACTTGATTCAATTCCATTTCTTTTAAAAGCTTCTTGGGCTGAATATAATGACAATATAATATTTCTTCCGGACAGTGTAAGTTTGGCCTATCCAAACCGTACACAGTGTACATTACTGACTGGAACGCTGCTCTAAAGTAACTAATGTGGAAGATCCACCGGAATATTACGGGAGTGTCGGAATACCTGATGCAAAATCCGAAAACCGAAAACAAGCAGGCCAATATGGGCCCCAGAAACACTGCGATCTATAAAACAAATATTTACCGATAAGTATTTACTTATTTTTAAAAGTTCGTGAATTATTTTTCTACCTTTATAGGAGTCGTTGCTCCCAGAAAGTAGCCCCACGATTGAGCGCATAACGTTGTCAACGTAAAGAACAGCACCAATAAGTACAGTCTGAAATCCACTGGTTGCTCCGTTAAATAAAACGTAATTGTTAAGTATGACCAGGTACAAATTATCTGGAATTGACAAAAAAAAAGTGTTCGGATTCAATAAATTATTATTAAAATAAATTCATGCATCTCTATTTATACCTAATTTTTTAAATCACGAATTACGAATATCTTACGGATATTGCCAAATATTTAAAATTATCTCGCATATATTTTTAAATAATTTTGGATATTGAATGCTGAACTAGAGTTATTTTTATTTGCGAGATATTTATAATTATTGAAAAATATCAGTGATATTTTTATTTAAGTAATTATGAATATCAGCTACGCATTTTGATATCTGAAATATCTAAATGTAAAATAGTTATTTTTATCTCAAAATTATTTTTAAACAATGAATTATGAATATCCTACAGATAATTTTGTTCATTTAAAAATATCGGTAAGATAGAAATAATTATTTGTTGATATATCTTGCATGTTTTGATATCCAAAAATTGTAGCGTCATCTTATTTTGGGGAATCAAATTTGTGTTTTAAATTTTAAGTTTGAGAATCTCCCAGATATTTTTAAATCACGAATTACGAATATCTCGTAGGTATTTTTAAATATGTACATATTTAAAATTGTCTCACTGATATTTTTAAATAATTTTGGATATCGAATACTGAACAATAATTATTTTTATGTGTGACCTGTGAGATATTTATAATTATTTAAAAATGTCTGGAATATTTTTAATTCAATAGTTTATGGATATCTGCTATAAGCATTTTGATATTAAAATTTGTGGCGCCATCTATGAATTAGGAAATGATGGTTTAATTACACCAATCTTTGGGAACTTATTATACATACATAATAATATATATTTAAATATATCAGTGAGACAATTTTAAATAAATATTTAAAAATACCTGTGAGATATTCGTAATTGGTGATTTAAAAATATCTGGGAGATCCTCAAACATAAAATTAAAAAAATACAAACAGCGTTCTATAACATGAGGTTGTTATAATGGAAGATATACTTACTTGAAAAGGTATTTCTATTAGGACCACCGACAAAATGTAGGGACTTAATTTATACCACCTATTGAAATGTTCTCTAGTTAATATCTTCATTTCCAAAGGAACTGAAAGAAAAAAATAACATGCATGTGTTTATCGACGATTATAGGATGACGTCACTCTTAAAAATGGCGGAAGTAGAGGCCATCTTTGTTTTTTTTTAATTACAATCGGCCATTTTGAGTTCATATTTGAATTCGGTATTTAATTCCGAGTACAACTAACCAAATTGTCACTACTTATCTGTCATAAATAATACCTACCAATTTACTCAAAAACTGCAAATAGCTCCAATACGATTGGAGTTAGGTATAGCACATGCTAACATAACTCCCCTTAGAATTATATTTTACATCCAACGGTGACATAAAATTTGACACGTGCCATTTTAAAAAATTGAGTTTTTGACATTTTGCGATACCCGTATTCAAAACATTGTAGCAACCGCTGGCAAACTCGTTATGACTTCGGTTACCAATCAAAACATTCCTTGGAGTTTAGGGAATCGAAGCAACAAAAATCATCGACTTATCTTCAGCGGTTCAAGAGATATCAATTTTTTAATGAACCCTTGCATCTGCAAATTTGAAGAGAAAATGTGGCATATGTCAAAAAGTATGACAGATAAGTAGTGACAATTTGGTTAGTTATACTAGGAATTAAATGACGAATTCAAATATGGAATCAAAATGGCCGATTGTCATTTAAAAAAAACAAAGATGGCGTCTACTTCCGCCATGTTTAAGAGTGACGTCATCCTGCAAATATTTCATTTCGTCTCGGAATCGTCGATTATGGCTAGGTTCCAAGTTTCATAGCTCTAGCATAAGTAGAAGTAGAATAAGTAGAATTTTTTAATGAGTGCTTTAAAAGAAGCACCCTGTATAAATATGTAGCTGAACTAAATACTTAGGCATGTGCTATTGAACAAAGTAATTATATCAGCAAGTGGCACATGAATGATTCATGGTATTACTCATAATCAACCTTTTATCCTTAAATAATTTCATGTCTCGTGGTATAGCAAATATAATATCGTGGGAGGATCCACATATTATGCAAAAATATGAAATCTACCTACTATTATGTTACAAACGCACATTTATTTTACAATATTCAAAATATATGCATTTAGTCGAAATAACGGCGTTTCTCGTCATCTCGTGTTTGTGACAGGAAAGTACCGTTTTACACGACCGTTAACTGTTGCTATTCTTCATAAATCACGGCCAGTGATGTTTGAATACAAAAATATCACGTTTGACTTAAAAAATTAGAGGAAATTGAAAGGGAAAGTGACAGCTCATCAGTGAGAAATGAAAAAAACGTGTGTGTGTACACGCTAATGTCAGTTTTATACCCAAATGTGCATTTATCAGATGGTTTATGTTCGAAAATGTCCAACTACATCAAAATATAAATTGTTTATAAATTCAGTAATTAAGTGACAATCTGTTTAAACGTCGATCCCACTGGCAGTGAAATAAATACTTTTCCTGGTGTTCGAATAGGCGTTGATTCACATTTCGGCACTAAGCAATATTTGGAGTATTTAATATTAGGTTTTTCCATATTAAATCGAAAGATTCACCAAATTTAGGAACGAACAAACACTGCAAATGCTGACTTTACAACGCCAACTGTCATATCTCTACTTTATGCCACTCTATTTTCACTATTTCCATGCTCTATGTAGTCAGACATAAACAGCCGTATATAATTTCAATGTTACAGGTAACGCAACGCCTTACTTTTAGTTAACGCGAAATGTAACGCTTGATTTTACTACTGATAAAATTTCCGTACCGCGGGCTATAACTGAAAATCGATTCTTAAGGAGTAAACTCCAATAATTGTAATTTTCTTTTGGCTAATGGACGTCTTTCATGATTTGTAGTTATCTATCATTGTAAGAAGTTTCTGGTACACAACAAATGACGAAATGGTATAAGTACCGTACTCCATTAAGTCACGGTTAAGAACATTTGGATATTTCTCGCCGAATCTAATTTTGAATTGTTTTGAATTAAAGATAAACAAAACCGGACGAAAATTTAGGTACCTATAAGTTTAAATTGCTGAAATAATATCAGGGGTTAACAGCAATCGGACGCTATCGGTAAGTTCAGAAAACTTTGGACACGTTAAGAAACGCAGTCCAAGAAGAGATAACGCGGTGAGTCCGTGAAAATAAGAATGTTTAATTCATAGAAAACGTGCATACTTACACGAAACTGTCACAGACATCTTCCCAGTGTACACAATGAGTAGCAACGACCCATACAAATAAACGTAGTTGGCGAAAACTGTATTTGCCCCGTTGCCGACGCCCCTGTACAGATAACCGAAAAGTAATCCTATCAGTATATGGGCCAAGAACCTATTGACTAGATGCACCTGTAAAAAATAACACATTTCCATACTTCATCTTTATTCCAAAGTTTCCAAATTTATGAGTTAGATGACCAGATGAACTCGCGGGATCAAGAACATTGATGACAAATTCATAAATCTCAAGCGAAAGTAGGTGCGTGCGTGAAATTTTAATGCAAATACTTACGTAACATCGCTTTGTTGTTACTAAATTCCGTTTAAATAGCAAAAAAAGTTGCATAGGCACGCTGGCCGGCTTATTCGTGATCTCCTCGATTATTTCTCCAACGCTAATTGCCTTTTTCAAGGTCGTAAGGCTTTCCTTTTCTGTGAAAAAAATCTGCGTTAATTAATTGGATAAAGAAGTTGACCTTGGACTTGTCGGTGGACCACAATCTTACAAAACCAGTCTAAAACCTATAACTAATTTCGCAGAATAAATATATTTAAAAATTGAAACATTTTGACTGAATTTATCCTTTAATTCGACACCCTCTATACAACTCGCACACACAAAAAATTGAAGCTGATTCTTATGTAAAATGATCCGCCGGATTCGAATTTTGAGGTCGCGAAAAGTTCGGAAATTGCGAAAATCCCGAAAAATCGGTTTTTCGTAAAATTTTCCTAAATCAATTTTCGACCATTTTTAATACTTTTCTTGTTGTATTTCAGCAACGAAAAGATTTAGAGATCTATTTTTCTCATGGAATATACATTGAAGTGTGCTGATCATCACAGTGTACTCAAGTTGCCTCTAAAATTTTCCAATTTTACGAAAAAAAATGTTTTCTTGCTAGACCACAATTTTGTGTAATGTATTTTTCATGTCCTGGGTAAGTAATCTTATTTTTCGGAATTAACATACACATATGCGAGACCAAATACGAACAAAGGCTCGAAATTATTTTTGGTGAAGAAACGAAACATTAATATTGTCGCTGAAAAAAGTTACGGCGAGTTAAACATAAAGACTATTTTTTTCTGCGTATGAGGATATCAAAAACTCTGCAATTTTCCAATTTATCAAAGCATTAAAAGCAAAAATTACACTAATAATTTTCAAATTAAAACACGGATATTCATCAGATTACCTATGACAATTTAATTTATTCTAATCAAAGACTCTCTTGATTCTAATTTCTAATTCGTCTGAACTCTCAACATTATTTATCGACAATTTAAAATTTGGGTTTCAAAATTAACAAAAATATTTATTCAGTTGAAGAAAAGGTTTTCATTGTGAAAACATTTTACGGCGGCAATAGTCTGCGGGTAGTCCGTGACTTATTTTCTGTAAAATTCAATAACAGTCCTATTCCTTCGGTAACAACAATAAAAAATTTAGTTAAGAAATTTGAAGATACTGGGAATCTTTCATCGAAAGAAGGTAATTTTTACTAATAAATTTACTTGGTTTTTATTTAGATAATTCTGATTCGCTTGTTATTATTACCTAGTTGCTAATTCCTTATTGTTCGCTAACTTAAATTTTACTGGGATTATGAGAAATTTAACAAGTGATAATGTGGAGTGAAACAAAACTAAAATTAATCTTATCATTTATTTTTTTAGTCGTTCCAAGAAATCTAAATGTTGAGGTAGAGGAAATGGTAATAGGCCTGATAACTGCTAGTCCAACATCTAGTTTAAGGTCTATTGCCCTAGAATGTAATGTTTCAAGAGAAACTGTCCGTAACATATTAAAAAAAACAAATATTATCCCTTTAAATTCCAATGTCAGCAAGAGTTACTTCCTTTTGACGAAGAATCAAGGCAAACTTTCTGTGACGAAATGCAAGAACGGGCTAATCGGGATCGCAGCTTCCTTTCATCAATTTGTTTTACCGATGAGTGTACCTTCACTTTAAATCAAGAGCCAAATTAACAAAACGTTAGACATTGGGCCCAGGAAAATCCCAGAATAAATCTAGCCACTACAACGCAATACCCTCAAAAAACCAATATTTGGGCAGGCATTTTTAATAATCGCATTATAGGACTTATTTAGATCTTTTAATTAACCATATTGGCCCTGCATTAGAAGAAGTTGCACATGCGAATCGGGAGGTTTGGTTTCAACATGACGGATGCCCAGCACATTTTGGAGCACAAGTGAGGGAATTATTAAATGAAATATTTCCAGAGAGCTGGATTGGTCGAGGTGGTGCTATAAACTGGCCAGCTAGATCTCCCGATTTGGCACCGTGTGACTTTTCTTGTGGGGTCATTTAAAAAATAAGATTTATAAAACTCGTCACCCAAATATTGATTCTTTAAGGAATGCTATTTTTTCGGAATGCAACTTAATAAACGATCGGCAACTTGCGAATGTGAGAAATTCTTTCAATAATAGGCTGGGATACTGTCTGATACAGAGTGGGGGTTTATTTGAATATTTGTTATAGTTATTTTTCTTTTTTTTATGTTACTTTAATTTCATTGCATATTAATAAGTTTTTGTCCTGACTTAGATATGAAATAAATAAGTATTAAATTGCCAGATTACAAAATTCATTAGAGCAAAATAAACAAATTAATGTTGCCGCTTGTTAAATTTTTCATAATTGCAGTAAAATTAAATTAATTTAATTTTTATTATTTCATTTTACTGCTTTAACATTTTCCCAAAAACTTTTTAATAGGTTAGACGACACTTACAATTTACCCTAAACTATGGACCAGCATTCACCAACGAAACATCCACACCAGTAATCAATTAATTTTCAACTATAGGTAATGACAATAATAATGTGAATGAGATTTTTTTTTTGTTTATTTAACGCGTCGACCACAGGGGTCATTGGCGTATAAGAATTATCTAAATAAAAAAACAAGTTTATGTATTAGTAAAAATTAACTTCTTTCGATGAAAGATTCCCAGCCTTCAAATTAGATAAATTAAGTTGTCATGGATAATCTGATAAATTTCTGTGTTTTAGTTAGAAAATTATTAATGTAATTTTTGCTTCTAATGCTTTAATAAATTGGAAAGTTGTAGAGTTTTTTATATCCTCATACGCAGAAAAAAATAGCCTTTCGATTGCTACCTTTACCACCACTGTAACTACACATAGGGAGCAGGAATCCCCAAAAATGTAATTGCCCATGTTATTTCCCCATGTACACATGGAAGTTTGTCACACGGTATAAGTGTTCCCGCGCTTTTATTCTCGATAAAAACGTTTTGTTCAATTACGTTGCAGAGTAGAATATATCAAAATAAACATACAAAAATTGTAACACTTGTGATCTTATTATTATTGTGATTATTTTTATCTTCTTATCTGATAAAAAATAATACACAAGGAAGGAATTCCAAAATAATAATTATTGTCTTGAAATATTAGAACTGCCGATTTTCAAGGTTTAATTTTTTGCCGATGTGAATTTATAAATGAGGCTCGATAATGCTAATTTAATTAGAGTCGCGGACTCGTATCTTTGTGTGGAAAGAAGAAGAATTTGGATGAGATCATCCATCCGGTTTTGTTGCCGAAAACGTTCTTGGGTCTATTAGAAAAGAAGATGTATGTAGCAGAAATTCTATTTCGTCATGAACTTGCCTTGATTTTGTTATCAACGTTATTTTGGTTCAATGACATAAAAATATCAAAAAAAGTTGTGTTGTCGCTGTTTTTCTTCATCCGCTCACTTTTCAGCAACGCGGAAATACAAATCGTTAAACACGAAAACAGATAAACTTACTAAAAACATAAAAATAAAATTCAAACTGACCTTTGGGTTGTAGAATCTTCCCGTCTTTTACTTTTTTCGCCCGCGCCGCTTCCTCGAGTACATGAACCGGCGTACCATACTCGCCTATCGCGACCTCCATGACTGTAAAACAAAAGAATAACAATTAATTAAAAACTGGGTCGCTTTGATAATGCAAACTTCTTACGAAAATCGGCCGGATTGTGGTACGGCGGGCACCTAAGTCCTACGGTAGATAAATGAGGAACTAGATCTCGTGTTTTGCCGTCGTATATGCAGTGCCCCTGTGATAGGGCATACAGATTATCGAACATTTCGAATAAAAGGGCTGAAGGTTGGTGGATCGTGCAGAC
Source organism: Xestobium rufovillosum (assembly GCA_963966045.1). Taxonomy (NCBI): domain Eukaryota; kingdom Metazoa; phylum Arthropoda; class Insecta; order Coleoptera; family Ptinidae; genus Xestobium; species Xestobium rufovillosum. The sequence goes on along the minus strand of OZ014492.1, from coordinate 50,365,913 downwards.
CACTGTACGACCTTCTTGGGCTAAGCGTTTTAATAGAGAGACGCACTGGGCGCATGATGAACTATCCAAACCACTGAAACAACATTGTGTTGTTAAGAGAGGCCAGCATAAACAAAAATATCAAACATTAAATTTGGTTCTTTCTTTCAAAATCCTTCAATTTCCATAGTGTTTTCTCCTATTATTATGCCATCATCTACATAAATCGCGACGATCAAGTTATTTGCATCATTTTTAAAAATGCTTGCAACAAACTCAATTCGTTTTAAGTAGTTTTCTTTTAGAAATTTTGTGAAATGTTGATTCCGTTGATTCCACAACATCGGTGCTTTTAGTCCATATAATGATTTGTCCATTTTCCATTATCTTCCATTATATTTTATTTTAAAATGATGCGTATGTTTGAAGTGATAAAGACACAAATTCCTGGATGGCGCCCGCAAACTGTGAAAATTGATTTTCAAAAAGCGGAAACCGGTTTCTTAAAAAATATGTTTCCATCTACGCAAATAAGTGGATGCAACTACCATTTTAACCAGTGTTTATGGAGGAAAGTGCAAAATCTTGGTTTAACAGAAGAATATAAGGTGAATGAAGACATACGCCTGCATATTCGAATGTGCGTCGCCTTAGTCTACATTCCACCTACTCATATAGAACATGGGAGGCTAACCATTATGGAAACTGTACCCCAATACGAAAAACTGCAATTTTTTTTTGATTAGACGAATGGATGGAAAATTCTATAATTAAGCGTTCTATGTGGAACAATTTTGGTCAACGACATCGCACTAATAGCACTGTGGAAGGATGGAACTATCGCTTAAATATAATTTTACAGATACATCCCAAAGGACTTGTACCTTGACGCAGTTCTAGTGATACTGGGACGGGTGGGATGGCTTGCGCGCTTCAATGATCTAAAGAGCCGAACCATAGGTTTAACCACATTGGAGGGGTTTTTATTTGAGAAGCCAGACTAAACCAAGTCTCTGAAAGGGGGCAGCAGCTCTTTCAGTAATCATAGTGGCAGAGATCGTGAGGGTCGGTATGGCACTGTGATACACACTACTGCGATGTGGAAGGCAACGGGAAACCACCACATTATTCTATCCCTAGTACAGCGTACTTCGAATTTATGATGATGGCACCTTCTGGAGTAAAATATTCCGGAGGTAAAATAGTCCCACATTCGGATCTCCGGGCGGGGACTGCTTCGGGGGGAGTCATCAGAAATGATAAGTGTAACATCTCACGAGTCGGAGCGTGGAATGTTAGAAGCATGAAACAAGTAGGAAAGTTAGAGAATTTGAAAATTGAGATGGATAGGTTAGCATTAGACGTAGTAGGTATTAGTGAAGTGCGATGGCCAGAAGCCGGAGACTTCTGGAGCGGAGATTTTAGAGTAATAGGAGGAAATTCGGGAGTAGGAATTGTTATGCGGAAAAAAGTAGGGCAGAGTGTAGAAAATTTCTTACAGCAAAGTGACAGGGTAGTTATGGTTAGGTTAGATTCGAAACCTGTAAAAACAGTAATAATACAGGTATATATGCCCACTTCTAACTACAGTGATGAGGTCGTAGAGGCAGTTTATAGTGATATTGAACATGTGCTAGATTTTGTGAGAGGACACGAAAATTTAATAATTATAGGAGATTTCAATGCTGTCGTAGGCACAGGGCGAGAGGGCCGAATAGTTGGTCCCTTTGGATTAGGCAATAGGAACGATAGGGGAGTTAGACTGATAGAGTTCTGCGATAAACATAACTTAACGGTCGCGAACACTCTATTTCACCATCATGTTAGGAGACGCTACACGTGGAAGATGCCAGGAGACCTAGGGAGATATCAAATAGATTACATTCTTGTTAGGCAAAGATTTAGAAATCAAGTTAGGGATTGTAGAAGTTATCCAGGAGCAGATATAGATAGTGATCACAATATAGTCGTTATGAACGAAAATCTTAAATTTAAGATCTTGAAAAAACGAAGCGGAAGAAGGTATCTTGACCCAGAGAAACTAAAAGATGATGATACGCGCGATAAGTTTGAGAAAAAGACAAACGAAGTACTAAAGGGCGCGGGCGAAAATATTGTTAAGGACATAGAGGAAGAATGGAATTGCATTAAAAATAGTTTAGTTTCCTCAGCTAGGGATATTTTGGGTCATAAACAGAATGAAAGTAGGAAACCCTGGATAACAAAACATATTGTGAGTCTAATAGAGGAAAGGCGAAAATATAAAAATAGGTTAGATGAAATAGGGAAACAAAGATATAAGGCGATCAAGTGGGAAATTATTCGGAAATGTAGGAAAGCGAAAGAGCAATGGATCGATAATAAGTGCAAAGAAGTGGAAAATAAGTTCGAAGTAGGAAAGACTGATGAAGCATATAAAATAATTAGGAGAAATTTTAGAGAAATTGGATCTAGTACCAAAAGCATTAGGAATGAGGCAGGAGATATCCTAATCGAAAGCGGGGAAAAGGCAGATAGGTGGAAAGAATATTTAGGAAACTTATATGCGGGGCAGGAAGTGCAAGATATATTAGAAAGCGAAAGCAGTGTAGAGGGGGATAACCTAGGGAATCCTATAATGAGAGAAGAGTTTGAGCTAGCACTAAAAAGTTTAAGGAATAATAAAGCGCCAGGTATAGATGGCTTGCAGGCAGAAATCTTAAAGTGCGCAGGTCAAGAGGTAATAGATCGTTTATTTAAATTAGTTAGTCGCATATACCTGACAGGCGAGATTCCAGAGGATTACAAACGGAACATCATGGTAGCTTTGCCAAAAAGGAAAGGCGCGGATAGGTGCGAAAATTTCAGAACCATCAGTTTAACTTCCCATGCGTCAAAAATTTTAATTAGAATTGTGCAAAGAAGGATGGAGAAAAAGGCGGAGGAAATATTAGGAGAAGATCAGTTCGGATTTAGACGAAATAGAGGAACGCGCGAGGCCATCCTAGCTTTACGAGTAATTATAGAAAAAACGATAGAAAAGAGAAAGAGCGTCTATATAGGATTTGTAGATTTAGAAAAGGCCTTCGACAACGTAAAATGGGGGAAGATGTTCGAAGTGCTGAGAAAGGTAGGGATGAAATATAGGGACAGAAGAATAATACATGATCTCTACGAAGAGCAAAAGGCAGTTATAGAATGTGAGCAGGAACGAAGGGAAGTAGATATCCGGAAGGGAGTGAGACAGGGATGTGCATTGTCACCTCTAGTTTTCAACTTATATATCGAAGATGCTATTAATATTGTTAAGGACAGAACAGCCTCAGGGATTAACGTACAGGGTCAAACTATTAACATGCTCAGATTTGCGGATGATATAGCAGTGTTAGCATCTAGCAAAGAAGAACTAGGAGCGGCTTTGAATGAAATGGAAGCAGTTTTGACACAGGGCTATGGCATGAAAGTCAATAAAAAGAAAACTAAAATTTTGGTATGTAGGGGATGTGAAAATAGAATTAAAGTTGACATACAAATAGGAAATGAGAAGATAGAGGAGGTCACGGATTTCTGCTATTTAGGAAGTAAAATAACTCAAGACGGTAGGAGCACTAAAGATATAAAACAAAGAGTAGCGCAGGGCCGAGTTGCGTTTAACAGAAAAAAACAACTGTTATGTTCGAGAACGGTTAATATTGAGACTAGGAAGAGACTCTTAAAGTCGTATGTATGGAGTACGGCATTATACGGGTGCGAAACTTGGACAATAGGGGAAACGGATCGAAAAAGAGTAGAAGCGTTTGAAATGTGGTGCTACAGGCGCATGATGAAGATACCGTGGATAGATAAGGTTAGCAATAGGGAAGTATTAGAAAGAGTTGGGGAAAAGCGAAAGCTATGGAAGACAATAAAGAGTAGGAGAGATAGGATGGTAGGACACCTTCTAAGACACGAAGGAATAGTTCGCGACATACTAGAGTCAGAGATAGGAATGAAAAGATGTAGGGGTAGGCCTAGATTAGACTACTGCTCTCAAATAGTTAGGGATGTAGGATGTTCTACTTTTAGGGAAATGCGCAGGTTAGCTCAGGATAGAAAAGAGTGGAGGTACGCATCCAACCAGTCTTCGGACTGAGAACCTTATGATGAGATACATCATCCGAATGTTTTCGAGTTAATCAAAAGTTTGAAAGAGGAAGCGGTATACAGCGATTTTTTTTATTGTATACGGTTTTTAAATTTGGAAGGCAAGAGGCGGAAAGTATTGTACGTAAAATTAGATAGGCGTATAGAAAAGATTGTGGACGAATATCTTAAGTCAGGTGATATATAAAAATGTTTAAAAACGTTGGCATATGTGCAAAAATTGGAATAAGCAGGAAAACAGATATAGTTGTTTTCAGTTATTTTGGCTCGTACGTCAATATGACAGTATGGGTCAAATATGTATTGCATTCCAGCAATTCTCAACAAGTAGAATTTATGATTATTTGAAAGAAGGCACCATAGATTAATAAATTGCTGGAAAATGCATGCACTTATCTATGTATGTAATTCCCAAAGTAGTTTAACGATTCAATCAGTATAATAATTACTATATTTTCGGGAGTTTCATTGGAATATAGCGACGCAGATAAATTACAGAAGTTCAATTTTAGCTAAATGAACAAAACTTAATGCAGATAATAACTAAAGTGATGCTAAATAAGTGGTCGGTAATACGTAAACAAGTATAATATAAATAAAATACAATAATTTACCTAACTGAAATAATGAACTGAAGAAAGTTGAAAAGAAAATTAATTTGAAACATTTACGAAAGAAAAAATTTATAAAAAAGAATTCTAATTAATTGTCGTAATAACTACATATTAGGATCTTAAAAAAGTTCAAAAAATGTATCGTCTTCATCTTCAGAATCTTCAGATGAATCATTCAAGTTTATTATAAGCGGTTCAACTTCATCAAAGCGCACTTCACGTTCCCAGTCTTCCTCCACAATTTTTTCCGTGTGATTTATACAATTTTTCCAAACATCTGGAGTGACTTGGTCTAAAGCTGTTTGCCACATATCTAAAACTTGTTTGTCTCCAAAACCAACTTCTCCAATATGCAGGTCATAGTATTGTTTGCAAATACCCCACACCAACTCTATTGGATTATACTGACAGTGGTAGGGTGGCAGTCTTAGGACTTGATGACCATGCTCTTGGAGCATTTCGTCTATAGCGTACCTTGGCTGTTGTTTATTCTCTTTACATAAATTTAGAAGTTCAATTTTCAAAGCCGTTTCCGAAAATGGCACATTTTTAGTTACAAGCCAATCTTTTAATTTTGATTTATTCCAGGATGCATGGGGAACTGGCTCTACTAAGAAGCTATGGTATGATGCATTATCCATTACCACTAGCGACGGTTCCTCAAGGTTTGGTATTAGTTTTTCTAAAACCCACTTTTTGAACGAATTCTGATCCATTGAATCATGGTAGTCCGGCGATTTTGATTTTGTAGAGAACAGCAGCGATGCATTCGGTACAAAACCATGCCTAGTTCCTGAATGAAGTACAACAAATCGCTTCCCATTTGAAGCATGGCCTTTCTTACAGCTTTTAACGCTTTCATCTTGCCATGTGCGCTTACTTCCTCCTTTAGCAAAAATCCATGTTTCGTCGAGAAACACAAATTGTCTGGAATGTTCGCTTTTCATATTTTGTATGTATTCTCGTAAAAACGCAATGCGCTTGCTTGCAATGTGAGGTTGCTCACAAAGAAAACGGCGATTATTCTCCGTTTTGAAACAAAACCCCAAGTTCTTTAAAATACGCCACATACTCGTATTAGATACATCTATGACACCCCTTTGCTTTGCTAATTCATTCAGCGTTTGAATTGTAATGTGTTTCTTGTCTTCTCTCATCATATAAAACGTGTTGCGAATTTCGCATTTTATTTCTTCACTTACATCGTCACTCTTAAACTTTCGTCTGTTATGCGATTTTCCGGGGGTAGTAAGAGGATCACCAGATGTAGATTCTGCTTTGATACGACCTATGGTTCTTAAACTTATTTTCAACGCGGCAGAAACTCTCTCGTTCACAGAAGAAAATGGAATCAAAGGTCCTTTATTTTCTGCTTCTGCCTTAAAATACTCCATAAGATCTAGTACAAATTGCCTGCACTGTTTTGTTATAGTACACCCAGGCATTTTAGTTTAGTATTTCAATACCAAAATTGTTAGAAATAAATATTGGAAATTACTAATTTGACAGTTAATGAAATAAACTTGACGTTACAACTTATGAAATGCCAAAAAACATTTTTGTGCGTTCTGTTTCCAAGGAATTAAGATTGCACGTGCGTTAGCTGCCAAAGTAATAAAATTTATACATATTTTGATTGATACGTATGGCGTTTATTGCATCAACATACGTTCAATACAAAAACCATTGTGATTTGAACGAAAACATCATAAACATGAGGCGTTGCTTAGTGCATACACACGCCAAGATAGCTGAAATGAACTATATAAGCAAATTGGACTCGGGATATTTTCCAACAACGCAATAAAAGCATGAGTAAGTAGGTACGAGAAAAAATTTATTGATAATAGTCAAGCACGCAGTGAATTCGGTAAGAAAATTTCACATCGAAAGTGCGCATAAAAAGATGCAGGTAGATTTTATTACTTTGGGAGCCAGTGTCGCTTTTTATGACTGTTTCGCATATGCTACTACTAGTGCTAATGTCGCTTTTGCTCTGTGTCGCTTCTGCCCCATATTCCTCCTTTTTGGGACCGTTTATGGCTTCATTGTACATACGTTAAAATGCATAATAATCTACGATGTAATCATCTTTCAGTTTTACAGGAAGGGTTCTATTGCCTTCCGTATTCTTCTTCTTCCTTTTCGCATTTTAATTCTTCGTTCAGTTTTGTTCAGTTTTGCTTTCTTTAAGTTCTTCTTTTTCTTCTGATTTTTCCCTTTCATTATTTTTAATTTCATTGTGATTATATACAAAAACCTTTTCTTTTAACTTTTCTTTGTACTAAGAGTCTTCTTTCTGCTTCATCCCACAATCGATTCCATTTTTCATATGGTTTAGTTTCAAAACTAGTCGTTGGAGATCTATTGAGTTGCTGAGGTAGACTCTTTCTTTCCGTTTTCTTTTTTTTGTATTGTTTGAAATGCAACAGCCTCTTCTTGTTGTCAGATTATTCAAGGTTTTTCAGTTTTCCTTGTTGATTGCCACGAGCTTACAAATACGCAAGAAATAATTCAAATGGCTCATCTATAAGCATAATTTCGTAGATCTTGATTGTTATATAACGCACGTGTTCCGCAATTTCAGAAAGTTGCATGTTCTAATTTAGTATAATCACATAATTTTATATTATTTTCATATCAGTTTTGCATAAAAAATCATATAGCGTGTTTGCGAGTGTATCCGGTGTTGCTATTGTTATGAGGAGATCTTGTCAGCGAATTGTCAACACTTCCTGTTGTCTAGTTTTTAAAGATCGTGGGTTTGGTATACTTGCGATTGTTAAATATTGTAAAATAGTTGATTCTATCAAAAATACAGTAAAAACTGCTAGTGACGTTTCAGTCAGTTTTCAGATTTGCAACATTTTTTCTGGGTTTTGGTGCCTGTGCTACATGATGCGCCGCAAAGCTAAACAATAATTGTTTGGATGATGGTATTATGTAAAACTGGAACAAAACACTCCTTTAGAGTTAACTTGATTCGGGTCATGAAATGCAAGCCTGAGGGTATGTTTCGTAAACACTTGTACGCACTTTTACAACTTCTATTGACATGACTAAGTCAATATGTGGTGAATGAATTCACGAGGCAATGGATTTCTATAGTTTCTGAAGTATGACGTTTGCGTTAACGAATCTTCCTTGAATTAGCTACTGGGCGAAAATCATACTACATATTTTGTAATGAATGTCAAATTTAAGAATTTGAGGAAACTTACGTAGTAGGCTCATCCAGAAATAAGATAGGGGGGTTACTGAGAAGTTCCAGAGCAATACCCAGCCTCTTTCTTTGGCCCCCTGACAATTGAGCTGTTACTGTATGATGGCATTCTTCTAAGCCCAAAAGTTCGAGAAGTTCATTCACCTAGAACCAAAAGAAAAAAGTAAAGCATGCGCATAATGCCGAACTATAGAACATGCATCAACAGTCTCTTATACAGACGCCAGGGTGAAGAACAACAATTTAAAATATTTTAAATGCTGTGACTTGGATTTGTCTTAACAGAATTAAACAAACGATGGCTCATTTTAAAGGTCCCTTTAATCTGATTGAATTTTATTGCGAAAAAATTGAAAGTTAATTTGTATGCTCAACGATATTGGACTCCATCCAAAAAATGTCATTCTCCATCAGATTTCTTAAAAAAATTAAATGCAACCCTAAATCTTTTCTTACTCTGTTTGGTATGCCATTAGTTGAGAAAAATAAATATAAAACCCGAAGATTGATATCTATTTTCGTTTTCAAACAATTGCAAAAATAGTAGATGAGGGTCGAAGGATCCCGTCTTTATTTAATTTGTGTAGCTGAGGTACGAAAAATACGGCACAATTTGAGTAACGATAATTAAAACAAAATTAACTGAAACACAACAAAATTACTTATAAAATTAACAAATTAATTAACAAATTCCGCTCTAGATTTATGCTATTTTATTGTAATAGATCACGGCCCGCTTCGCTATTATAGGGTATTTACATATATTTAAATAAATAATGCTACGATGCCCTTTTTAATAAAAATTAAACAATAAAACACTCTAATTAGGTACTTAAAGATACTCATACGAGAAAGAATAATCACTTATGGATAAATTTGGATAAAGTTTTAACATTTATTGTTCATTTAGAACAAGTTAATTTTATTTAAGGAATTAAGGAATTTGCAATAATTTTAAAAAAATAAAAGATATGCACTTCTGGTTTTCAAATTTGTTTATCTCAACTAATGGCCTATCAAACAGAGTAAAAAAAGCTGTAGGATTGCATTTAATTTTTTGAAGAAATCAGATGAAGTATGACTTATTTTTAATAGCGCCAATTATCATTTAGCATACAAATTAATTTTTAAAGTGCTTATAACAAAAGTAAATCGGCTTAAAGAGTCCTTCAAAATGAGCTATAGTTTGTTAAATTCGGTTAAGCCAAACGCAAATTACACCATTTAAAAAAATTAATTGTAGTTCTTCGCCCTGCCGCTGCCGTGATATGGCCGCTCCGTAACCTAACTGATAAAGCATCAATTTTGTGTCTACTTAGAGTAATTGTCTCCTCTTTGTAACATTTTGTTTGTTGCAGAAAACTATAGCTTAGATTAGATGACCTTGACTGAAATTAAGTAGAATACAAAATGAAGTCAATGGCAAAGATAAAGCAGCAATTGCTTGTTACTTAAACTGGTGGCTGTTGATATCAGTTTTATGCAGTACTAATGGTTTGTTAATATTTGATAGTGTGTAATACAAGCAGTAGAAATTTCAGAGAAATTGGATCTAGCAGCAAGAACATTAGGAACGAGGCAGGGGTAGGCCCAAATCAGACTATTGCTCTCAAATAGTTGAGGATGTAGGACGTTCTACTTCTAGGGAAATGCGTAGGCTAGTTCAGGATAGTTCAGGATAGTTCAAAATAAATAAATAGACATCCCGATGTTCTGAAAAAAGACACGTGTATCCTGTTCAAAGTTTCAACGTAATAAAAACAAACTATAAAATTTAAAAAAATGTAATTAGGAACTAAAAGTAACAAAAAACCGGTTCACAGTGCAAATTTGACTTTGATATTGATCCAAGTAAAAAACGAATTCTGAAAATGGTATTCACCATTAAAATAGTAAAAAGCGGTGTAATTTATTGTATGATGAATTATTCATGGGTTGCCAATTGTCCGCTAAAAAACTTTCAATCACTCTTTTAAAGCGTGTATGACAAGACATTAATGTCCAAAAATTGATCCCTGGACCTGGACGTTCGTGACCATTTTTTAATTTTAACAGTAAAACATGTAATAGGTTTTTGTTTCCAGTTTTTAATATATTTAGCAATAACACATGTAGCGAAAGTTGCCTGAATTATAAGCTTCGTGTAGAGGACCGTGGGAACTTAAAAATATTCCGTAAAAAGTTATGAAATTGTTAAATTGGAGCTCACTTTAGCGCACTGACCTTTTAGGTGCATACTGTACAAACAAGCACCGAAATGTTTTTTGTCCAAGTGTGAAAAACTTCCATGAGATAAAAATATTTTATCTATTGTTTATTGAAAATTATCTATTAATTAAATTTTAATTTCATAATTTCGTCTTTTTTATTTTTAATCATCAGTTTAATTTTTCATTGCCACCAAAGAAAATAAAACGAAACAAAAAATAAACCAGACAAATACGAAATATCAAAACAATAGCGACTCCATACTGTACGAAGCCAATTTCATTTTTTTCTACCAACCTGCTGGTTTTTGTATTCACTAGATACACCGTAACCTAGTTTTAGGTTAGCTGCAAAAGTCATGGCCTCCTTCGCGGTGAGAGCTAGACGTATCTCTTCATCTTGCGGTATGTAAGCTGATAATTTTCGAAATTTTGGATTTTGAGTTCTCACCACGTCGTTTACTTTCACTGTTCCCCCCATACCCGTCGTTCTGTAAAAAAAAGAGAAAATACAAATAAGTATACCGTGTGACAAACTTCCATGTGTTCATGGGGAAATAACATGGGCAATTACATTTTTGGGGATTCCTGCTCCCCATGTGTAGTTACAGTGGTGGTAAAGGTAGCAATCGAAAGATTATTTTTTTCGGTATAACAACAAATAATTTAGTAAGAAATTTGAAGGCTGGGAATCTTTCATCGAAAGAAGTTAATTTTTACTAATACATAAACTTGTTTTTTTATTTAGATAATTCTCATTCACATTATTATTGTCATTACCTATAGTTGACAATTAATTGATTACTGGTGTGGATGTTTCGTTGGTGAATGCTGGTCCATAGTTTAGGGTAAATTGTAGGTGTCGTCTAACCTATTAAAAAGTTTTTGGGAAAATGTTAAAGCAGTAAAATGAAATAATAAAAATTAAATTACTTTAATTTTACTGCAATTATGAAAAATTTAACAAGCGGCAACATTTGTTTATTTTGCTCTAATGAATTTTGGCAATTTAATACTTATTTATTTCATATCTAGGTAAGGACAAAAACTTATTAATATACAATGAAATTAAAGTAACATAAAAAAAGAAAAATAACTATAACAAATATTCAAATAAACCCCCATTCTGTATCAGACAGTATCCCAGCCTATTATAGAAAGAATTTCTCACATTCGCAAGTTGCCGATCGTTTATTAAGTTGCATTCCGCAAAAATAGCATTCCTTAAAGAATCAATATTTGGGTGACGAGTTTTATAAATCTTATTTTTTAAATGACCCCACAAGAAAAAGTCACACGGTGCCAAATCGGGAGATCTAGCTGGCCAGTTTATAGCACCACCTCGACCAATCCAGCTCTCTGGAAATATTTCATTTAATAATTCCCTCACTTGTGCTCCGAAATGTGTTAGGCATCCGTCATGTTGAAACCAGACCTCCCGATTCCCATGTGCAACTTCTTCTAATGCAGGGCCAATATGGTTAATTAAAAGATCTAAATAAGCTTCTGAATTTAAATTTCCCTGTATTTCAAATGGTCCTATAATGCGATTATTAAAAATGCCTGCCCAAATATTGATTTTTTGAGGGTATTGCGTTGCAGTGGCTAGATTTATTCTGGGATTTTCCTGGGCCCAATGCCTAACGTTTTGTGAATTTGGCTCTTGATTTAAAGTGAAGGTGCACTCATCGGTAAAACAAATTGATGAGAGGAAGCTGCGATCCGGATTAGCTCGTTCTTGCATTTCTTCACAGAAAGTTTGCCTTGATTCTTCATCAAAAGGAAGTAATTCTTGGTGACATTGGAATTTAAAGGGATGATATTTGTTTTTTTTTAATATGTTACGGACAGTTTCTCTTGAAACATTACATTCTAGGGCAATAGACCTTAAACTAGATGTTGGACTAGCAGTTATCAGGCCTAAGAAAATTTATTTATTATTTACTTTCATAGCTTTTCAGAAAACTCAATTTCATATTGAACTTATTCATACTATGTTTTCGTATAGTTTTATCTAGTTAATATGACCTACTACTCAAAATATTATGACCCTAAATTAATAATACTGATGACTGTTGCATAGTGACTACGCACGTTCATATTCCTTTGTATATTATCTGGTTTTAGCATCGCGGACAATGGCTAGCTTTACGAGTAATAATAGAAAAAACACTAGAAAAGATAAAAAGCGCCTATACAATATTTGTAGATTTGGAAAAAGCCTTCGACAATGTAAAATGGAAGATGTTCGAAATGCTCAAAAATGTAGGGATTAAGTATAGGGATTGTATTTTACATTATTTTTGACGATCTCCCCTATTATTTTGTCACCCAAAAATCCAAAAAGGTCTGCATTTTGTTTCTATAGAATATTTAGCAAATGAAGTTTACATTAACACAAAAAATCCCATTGCAAGATTATTTCTTAAAGATAATATTTTCTTCCATGGCACTCCTTGTTTGAACATTATACCCGATTTTAAAAAGACATTATACATTTAAGAATATAACCATCAAGAAACAATTTTACAATAAGATTTATTGTCTTTATATTGATACCAATTTGCAAATACAAAATATAAACATTATTGTGAGTTTTGAGCAACAGAATAGGGGGAATTCGCCAAAAAGAGTATAAACTAATAATGAAATTCAAAAATTTTGATGTTCAATCGTAATATCTGCAGAAACTATCAGTAGTAGACCTGGCAATATCTACATCAATTAAAAGCTTAGTTAACTGACTGTCAGTTGTGCAAATAATACACATGGTATTCTATTTGAAATTTTTGAGAAAAATTCCCTTTTGCATAACTTAACCACCTTGTAAAGTATAATCATAAGTATTATGGTGAAAGCATTTATAGATTTCACAAATACAGCAGTAGCGTCATAAATTTGGGACCATAATGACACAAAAATGCCAATATCTTAACAGTCCTTACTCAAAACCACATCATGTAGTAGGTATATCAATTTTCATGAAATTTTATGGGGAATCGAAATCACGCAAATACTTGTGGGATTTCCATTTAAAGAAATAGAACTTTGGTCTGGTACTCAGAATGTGAACATCCTGTATATACATAAATAATTTTACGAAATACTCCACGTCGCTCCCCACATACGTGTAAAATTTCATTTTGATATCTTAAGCAGTACCAGAGATATGAACCGATTACATACTAAGTGGAAGCGGTTTATGCACATCCTGTATACATACTTAAAGAGTAAAGTAAAGAAACCACACAAATTTATTTATCGAGAAGACTTTGGAATCATTAGATACTATGTAATTTTGTAATCGAACATCCTACTAAAAGTTTTATTTCGCGATGCATTTAACTGGGTTAATAGGGCAGAATTACTGAGTCAATCCAGGGGCCATAAATATAATATATTGCTGGAGTTATCGTTAGATAGGTAGTTGCACTGCTTGAAAAACGTGACTGCAAGATTTTTTTTGAGATTCAAATTTACAATTGCAATTGTGAATGTAAACTTTCCTATTCAGAATTTATTCGCAAGTTAACTTTTGCGGCTCGAACCCAGTTAACAATCAGTGCACGGGCAGCATTTGTCAACGTGTACAATAAATATTTTTTTGAGTTGCATCGGGAGAGCGCGCGTAACATAAAACCTGTTAATAAAATGAGAATCCATTATTCAAGCGTAATGCACGGTCAATGTTAACACACTTTCCGAGGTCATGTCCATACATTATTTTCTTCATGAATACTTTCTCTGCTTAGGTTAATATTAAAGAAATTACGGTACTTACGTGAATCCTGCCAAGATATTTAACAGAGAAGTTTTGCCAGCACCTGACGGGCCCATGATAACTGACAGTTCCCCGGATTTGAATTCACCAGAGACTTTGTGAAGAATTTCCTTGTGCTCTGAAAATAAATGAAACAAACTTTAGAACGGTTTTTTCTGTATTTTTTAACTTAAGAGGTTAATATACCGCATTGTTAAAACAGAATCCAAAAATAGGACGAAGAGTGCTTTGCAAGTAAATGCTAATTATTGGTTTATAGAACCGGTGTATAAGGATAACAATATGCGCATAATCTTGAAAACAGTTGTGCTGCACAATGCATATATTTTGATGTGTATCAATTTACATTCATTAAGTTTTGCACACCTCATTTTGTTTTCTACGGTATCACCAATCTGCATTTTTTACATTGTATCTAAGAAGCAGCTTATAAATATGTATGTTGTAACTGACTACCCCACCCTTGCAAGTTTCTGCTCAGGGCTGATTAATTATTAACCTAAATATTTGTCGAAGCGACTGAAAATCCCCATTTTGTATGATATATGGACCACCAGCACAGATGGTTCATCAATGTTTGGGGTGGTATTGTTGGGACTGGGACACGAGTTGTTGGTTCTTATTTTTTTGGTCATGTATAGATGGAAACACCTACTTCCACTTTCTGCAACATGATTTGAAAAATATGTTGGACGATTTGCCATTAGGCGTAACACGAAGGTTATGGATACAACACGACGGTGCCCCTGCACACTACAGTGCGCAGGTAAGAAACTACCTGAATAATCAGTTTCCTAACAGATGGATTAGCAGAGGCGGCCCTATAAATTGGCCAGCTAGGTCCCCTGACTTGATGAAGCTAGGGTTTTGTTAAAGATCAGGTGTACCAAGTGCAACCCTCTACAAGTCTTGAGAAGAGTTGAACATTCATTTCAGCAGAGAATTCAGTGGTGCATACAAATTAATTAAATTAAATATTACGAATCAGATAATCTTCGGTGTGTGTTCGCGGTATCAGAATGCATTGCAAAAAGTCTTGGGTTCATGGTCGACGAAAGATAACAAAAATTTTCCACTTCTCTTCTCTGAAGTGATGAGGGATATTATGCTTAAACGACTTCCCCTCTTCGGCTAACTGAATTTGGCTTTTGCTCGTTGATGACGGTGATGGTTTCCTTCCATTCGCGAATGCAAGTACCGTGGCGTAAGCAATAGTGGATGCGACGTCAAATTGCTCGCAAACAGTTAATAAGTGTGACGCAGACGAATAAAATTCTTCCTGATCACAGTCAGTCTCAAACTGAAGCAGTCTGGTGACGTCATTCAAGAACAACAACTGGGAACGCCTGTATGACGCACGACACTGCATTGCAATAAGAAATTATAAATGTATCTTCTGACCGACTGCCAGAGGCAAGACAGCTAGTCAACCTTTCTCTTTGTTTATAAGAGAAAAACAGTGAAAGTCTTTAACAAAATACAATTTTTTGTAATCTTAGCAGGTGACGGGAATTAGGTATTAAATAACATTTTTTTTTGTTTATAGGTAAATCGAAATTTACTTGATTGTTGTATTACGAGAATGCTTCATAAAACATTATTATTTTAATGAATAGGATTAATTGAACATTGTACAATTATTTTTGATGACCGTGGCAGTAACATTGACACTGAAATTGCAGCGATTAAAGAAACATTCAAGGTACCTATCACCTTATTTATTGAGTGCATTGCGTGTAAACATAAACAAAAAAAGTAATAGTTTTAATTATTGATTTGTACACACGTCGAAAATTTCGTACCAATAAAAATTTGATTTACTCAGATTCATTAGAAATATGATTAATGTTTATTAAACAGTTTGTTGTGCTAATAGTATGAGTTGGGCATTGAAAATTTCCATGGGCTTCATAAATGAAATTAGTTTTTAATGGTCGGAAATAAGAACTAGTAATCTAAACATCGGCATCAATTAAGGCATAATTTGGGAATGAAAATCCCCAATGCACCGTTATCTCTTATCTCTGGGAGGAAACCACCTCATTATTGGGTACCAAAGCAAAAAAGTGGACCAGAATAAGTTACTAGAAAATTCCAGTTTTACGACAGCGTCAATCATTAAGGCTATCGGAACGCTTGGAATATTTGAGGGATGTAACGTTCCCGCTGCCAATGGATTATTCCAACATGGTTTAAGTTATTCGCGTGATTATTTTTTTCTTGTCATAGATTAGACTTTTCATTTTGACGGTATCAAAAAATATATAATAAATTTTTGATAATAACGAAGTAATCAATTGGCTCCTGCACCTCTGCATTCGCCTTTTCAAGGGCCTAAAGGTGGCGATGTCTAGCGGCGATATGTTTAAACTTCCCAGATTCAACAAACATGCGTGGCTAGTTTTTGTATGTATTCAGGTATTATTCTTGGGGCCTATTTTTCGTATCGACGACCTTCCAAAGTAATTTCCGATTCTTCCTAAAATTTATTATTGTTACACATATGAGTTGAATATGCAGGTGCACAGGTATCCCATTGCCTTTGGATTTCCGTCGCCAACCGGAGATTTCCATTGCATTAATACAGCATGTTATTGGCCAAATGAGAACACATAACACATCCTATGAGCACCGGATTGGACTAATTTCGTATAAAATGTTTTTAGACAAATAATATACGTCAACTTCCAACTACGGCTTCCGTTATTTCTGTTCTCTGCGTCATATCAGGTAAAATCTGTCACGGAATTACAATGGACAAGAAATTAGCCGGGAAAGGGGAAGTTTAAAATTTGTGTTGTCACAGAAGGATTGGAATTTTAACATTTAATGAACTGATTATTAAGAGTGGCGTGTACCGTGGATTTTCTGTTACAGTCAGATGCACACTCAACATGACAAAACATTTTTTACCGTTTAGGAATTTGGAATTGGAACACAGGTTCATGGAAGTCTATTCCAAATGTTAGAACGTTATGGAAAAAAAATCAGTTACAATACGTAAAGCGCTAAAAGAGGCTTTAACTGAGCGTGTCTGACTGCGGCACAAGTCATTATTAAGGAAATTTAGACTCAGCAAACCATTTTTTGTTTATTATTTTTTCCACCGCGCGGCTAGCACTGGGGTACTGCCCCAGAGGTAGCCAGTGCGATGCTCTCAGAAAAGAAAATGTGATATGACATGATGACTGAACCCAGAAAAAGCCACCGGAAGTGGACAGTGAAAAAATTGAGTTTTCCGTTTTTTGCAGT
Source organism: Xestobium rufovillosum (assembly GCA_963966045.1). Taxonomy (NCBI): domain Eukaryota; kingdom Metazoa; phylum Arthropoda; class Insecta; order Coleoptera; family Ptinidae; genus Xestobium; species Xestobium rufovillosum. The sequence continues at coordinate 50,348,735 of OZ014492.1, read as the reverse complement.
CTATTTTTGATTTAAGGAATATTGCAAAATTTTGTTAGAGAAATGCTATTAAAATAGCTCTAACCACACGAACTTTTCGGCCAATCGCAAAACATACTTACCTAGTTTTTCTTTTTTACTTTTAAGTAACCCACTGCGTTTTCTTGGGGAAACCAGCATCCCGAGACGAGTTTTGTTTTCTATCAGGTACTCGTCGGAATATAAATACTATAAGTACTATGATATTCAATAAACCCCGCGTTTCGTCTGTAGCTTCGGTGTTGTGTTTGTTCTAGCTCAAAGTGAATGGAAAGCTCCGAGTCCTACTCTGTACGCTTCGAAATGCTCCCCCTAATCTAGCGCGCCCAGCAATTTTTGAATTCAGTGTCCGCCTACTTTGTACTTTTGGAATGCTACGTCCCTTCCGATACCCCCCACAGTAACTGTTCGTCGGCATTCCGACAGCCTTAAGTTACCATATAATCGTGGAAAAATTACTGTCTCTCATAACGTCTGTCGAACCAATATTTGGCTATTTTATCATATTACTTAATAGTTTAAATTGATTATACGGAGTGTGAAATATTTAAAGATCGTGTGGTAAAAATGTTTTCCATACTTGGGAGGTTTCCATCCATTCGTGAATTAACAATTAACAAAAATAAAAAGGTTCTAAATCAGGGAACAGGTCCTCTTCACTCTCTCTTCTACTAACATGTTGAAAATTGAGTTGGGAATGTTATGAACACGGTCTCCAGCAAATTGAAGTAGGATAATGCTGAATTTCTGCCTTGGGTCTGTGTTATTCACCTGCTCGTTGTTCCGGGAGAGAAGTTGGCATTATCAATAAAAAAATTAAAGCAATTATCATAAATGAATGAATTTGATCACGTCCGGCACCAAGTTCTTCAATGTCATCTGTCTTATGGGTACCAGTAATTTATTTCTGGACTAGACGAGGACATAGGAATACGGAAATACTTAGTACAAAAGATCCATCATTTCGGTGTTAACGCTTTGTTTATTCGTAAATTAACATCCCGTGCCGATAATAAAAAGTGCACGCGAGGCACCAAATAAATCAGGCAATAATAATACATATCATATAAGTTAATAATAATGAATAAATAAAGGATAAAGTAGTAAAATTATAATAATAAATTGTCATTAGTAGCTTCAACAATTTTACTAATTATGCACAGGTGTAATAAATCTTACTTATTGATTTTTTTGTGACAGCACGTGGTTCATGGTTCGTCGGCATAGGTGAATAAAGCCACGTGCCATGAATCCCCCCTCCTTCATACACGGTTATTTCCGAGGACCACAGGACTATCAGCACGGGCCTGTATTGTTTCTCATTTTAATCAAAATACATGCATGATGGTTGAGCATGCACAGAAGCAGAAAAAGGAAGACCGAGAAGAAGAAGGGATGTTTCAAAAATTACATTTTGAGAATGATGAACAGATGCCCAGTTTCACAATAAGTTCACTCTAGAATGCAACTCTTACACAATCATATAGTAAAATCGAGCAGGGAAATAAAAAGTGGGATGATATTACAGGAGTTCTATTTAAGAAATCCAAGTTGTGTAGATTAGCATCTGCTGTACAGAAGAAATGAGACGCCATGTATAAGTAAAGTAATTTGAATTATGGAAATTTAAAAACAAAGAGAGTATCTATTTGGCATTTTTCTCTAAATTACACAATACAGATGAATCGCTTTTTCTGATAAATGGGATGCCTGTGCACCTGCATATTCAACTCATATGTGTAACAATAATAAATTTTAGGAAGAATCGGAAATTACTTTGGAAGGTCGTCGATACGGAAAATAGGCCCCAAGAATAATACCTGAATACATACAAAAACTAGCCACGCCTGTTTCTTGAATCTGGGAAGTTTAAACATATCGCCGCTAGACACCGCCACCTCTAGGCCCTTGAAAAGGCGAATGCAGAGGTGCAGGAGCCAATTGATTACTTCATTGTTATCAAAAATTTATTATATTTTTTTTGATACCGTCAAAATGAAAAGTCTAATCTATGACTCTACGATTATAATTTCTAAAAAAAACAAAAAATGTGATAAATATTCTAGCTACAATATGTCCGATTTTCATAGATTGTGAAGTAGATTTTAAAGTTGAATTTCTGGTTTTTAATGAAAATTATTAGCGAACAGTCCTAGATCTATGTTTAATTGAAACAAGAAAAAAATAATCACGCGAATATCTTAAACCATGTTGGAATAATCAATTGGCAGCGGGAACGTTACATCCCTCAAATATTACAAGCGTTCCGATAGCCTTAAGTCCAGTTCTGTTTCTGAGCATGAGTAATTGCTATTCGGCTTGACATTGACATTCTATAACGCAGAATGAATCACAATCAATCACTCTTTTGCGCCATCACGTATTTTCACTTTAAAAATTTTGTGTTCATATAAATAAGGTTTTTAGTAAAAAAAGCTCATACTATTTGTAGTAAACGTTGTTAAATATCTCAACCGAGGAAAACTTTAAGTGTTTATTAACTAAAGGAAATTTTAATTGCGTAGGTACTTAAATTGTTGTCTTTGCATAAATATTAGTTCGTGTCTAGGAATAATTGGATCGGTGAAGCTTGTAATGTATGCAAAATGCTATTGTTCTCTTAGAAAAACCGACACATGACGCATCAATAGAATTGTTACGTGGCAGTAGTCACTCTTCGCCGATTCCATTTTTGACGTCATTTCCGATTAACGAAATAGGTATTGCCAGTCTTGTGATTGTGAAAAGCGAAATTTATGGAAGACAGTAAGGAATAGGAGAGGTAGGATGGTAGGACACCTTCCGAGGCACGAAGGCTTAATTCGCGACATCCTAGAGTCAGAGATAGGAATAAAAAGAGGTAGGGGTAAGCCCAGATTAGACTAATACGCTCTCAAGTAGTTAGGGATGTGGGATGTTCAACTTTTGGGGAAATGCGTAGGTTAGCTCAGGATAGGAAAGGATGGAGGTTTAAATTGTTGGAAGAACTACACGTGGCGTAGCTGAGTCAAAAATCTTAATAACAAAATCTTGGACCAATATTATGCATAAGATCTCCATAGTTTGAAAATGAAATCTTTTAATAAGTATTTGATTCACCCACCAGTACCACTGGAAGAGCCAATTTATACAGGATGATCATTTTACCTCTATTTACCATGGCAGCGTGGACGGTGGAGCGCGATAAGTAACACCCTCGTAAACACCAGATAGCGACGATTAGCTTGGCGCTCTCGCGTGTTACTTTATCACAATTTGAGTCTAATTTTTTTACTTTTCAAAAACAATGCTTTCTAAAACAAGCTTTGTTATGCAATTTACCGAAATCTAACATGCAGCATTTAGGATCTCGGTTGTCTTAGCAAGAGAATAGGTTGGTCAAAGTTGTTTATCCTGAAGATATTATTTGAGATAACTAACCATTTCGTGGAAAACTAAAAAATAAAATGGGAAATTGCACTTTTATTGCTTTTGGTTGTAATATTTTTCTTTGACGTTAGGTAAATCTTCATTTTGAAAAATTTCCACACTGGCAATTTTTATTCTAGATATATTTCTGAGCGCGCTGCCACCATTTTACTACGTCGATTCGTTACTGCTCTTGCTATCAATGAACTAATTATTTTTTCTTCGGCTCTCATCTTTGAGTTAATGGCGAAATGTAATTGGGAACAAAATCATTTCATCACAGCAAGTTATTAACTTTCAGTAACAGTATCAAAATTATGTGAATAGAAAAAATAAAATGTTATTTAAAACACTGTTAAAAAGTTGTTTAAAAGTGTTAGGCCTGGTAGTTGACTAACCAAAGATGGCCAGTTATACGTAAAATAAAATTAGGGATTAGAAGTTATGTTACGTTGTTTTCAGGGTAATTGTTATACAGGGTGATTCATAACAAGTGTAAAAGATTTGGAGGGCTGATAGAGGAGGTCAAAATAATAAGAAAAAGTCGATGAAGTTACGTCCTAAAACTATTTCCAACAAAAATACGGGGTGTTCAAGTTTCTCGTAAAAACTGATTATTTTTGTTATTTCCGAAACTAAGAAAGCTATTAAATTAAAGTTTTAGGGACAATTTGTCGCTTGCAGACCTCTATCATAAAAAATTACTTTTATATCCGATAATAATTTATTTTTTCAGAACAATTTTTTAACCGAAAATTTAGATTTTGACGTTTTTACAAAATGCTGTTTTACTCGGAAGTTATCAGTACGGAAAAAATGAAGAATACCTTTTTTCTTTGAAATTAAACGCAGAATCCGAAACTTAAATCTTTTCTTTAGGAACCGGTGGCGTAACATCGTGTAAGCTAAAGGATAGGGCTCTCCAGCTTATAGCGGTGTCACTGGTGGCAGTATAAAAGCAAATCTTTTTAGGACGATAGAGGTTCACAAAGGACAATAGCTCTCAAAATATGAATTCAATATAGTTTCAGTAGATTCGGAGATATTAAAAATAATCAATTTTTTTCGAGAATTTTCTACACCCTGTAACTTTGTTGGGAACGATTTTAGGACAGATGTTCATGAAATATTTTTTCTTGTTTTGACTTCCTCTATCACCTTTCGAATTTTTTTACACTCGTTATGAATCACCCTGTATGTAATATTTTTATTAAATTTGAAACGACTGCAGAGATGAATATTAGGTGATGAGTATTAAACGGGCCTCCTGTGTAGTTTAGACTGCTATACCCATTTAATACTCATCACCTAATGTACTATTTTTGGCATGGCTTATAAACTGCAGAAGTAAAAGTTGTCAAAATTTTCAAAAACTCTAGTAAAGTAAATGTACGTAAAAACGGCAGTTTTGGAACTGTTCGTTTTCCTTAGTTGACTAGTAAGAAATAGTTAGTTCATAAGCTAAGTTATCGAATATGAGTACCAAAAGAAAAAGTGAAACTGACATTTTTAATGAACAAAAAAATAATAATTATAACAAAGTGCTGACAACGTTTTAAAATACGAAATAAAAAGGGCTTCTTTTAAAAAGTATTGTAATGTTCTATGTATGTATATCTTAATAATAATTAGCATTCAAATGGTGGTAAGACGGTAGGTAAGTAACACTCGAGATTGCCCAGTGAATGGCGATATCGGGTGCTACATTCAGAAATCCGATCGAGCAGCCGAATGGCGATACAGTATGTTACTTACCTATATGCGGCCCGCTTCGCTATTATAGGGTATTTATATTTAAATAAATAATGATACGATGCCTTTTTTAATAAAAATTAAACAATAAAACCCTCTAATTAGGTACTCAAAGATGCTCATCCGAGAAAGAATAATCAATTATGGATAAATTTGGATAAAGTTTTAACATTTATTGTTCATTTAGAACAAGTTAATTTTATTTAGGGAATTAAAAAAGACGGGCCCTTCGATCCTCATTTACTATTTTTGGAAATAATTTTAAAACGAAAAAAGATATGCACTTCTGGTTTTCAAATTTGTTTATCTCAGCTAATGGCCTATCAAACAGAGTAAAAAAAGCTGTAGGATTGCATTTAATTTTTTGAAGAAATCAGATGAAGTAAGACGCCGCTGCCGTGGTAAATAGAGAAAAATTGTTTAACCAAAATTTATAGAGGATTTAGCAGAGATTCTGAAAAGTGTATTTCCGACCTACATTATATTTAAGTTAATTGGAGAAATTAAAGATTTCTTGAAACGCCACAGTAAATACGACCCCTAGGAATGAGGTTAGGAACTTATAAATATTTTTGGCTGAATTCTTTCGGTTATATTTGTTAATAAATTTATTACCCCAAAATTGTATCGTGAACACAGATCTTTCCCTATGTACATTCTCTCATTTATTCATGCACTACCTCGTTAGCATTTTTTTTTTATAAAATAGGTACATATTCTTGGCAGAGATTTATTCGCCTGCAAGCCACGAACACAGATTACTTTAATAGATACGTAGCTTTACGTTACAGGCGTCGTTGTGAGCATATTAAAAAGTTTGCTTAATCAAGAGGTGATGGATTTTTCTGAAACATCTAGCAAACACTTGTAGAAATAAGTCAAGAAGGTCAAATAGTACAAGGGTATGAACTCAATGCAAATATTTTTAAATTTAATATCCATAACCAATAAGTGAAAAAGTCAATACTTTAAAGTTTTCTCACTTACTAAGTACCCGCGTTTAACATAATTTTAAAGGCAAAAATTGTCAGACGCGTACAACTAAATTACAAATCAATTTACTAATGACGGTTTGTATTAGCGTTGAAATAAAAAAAAATCAAGGGTATTTCTCTAAGTGATTAGAAATTACTGAGTTAACATAACAAATGGATGTTAAAAGTCTTTGTACGGTCTCAAAGAGCTGAATATGTTCTTATACACAAATCTTAACCTTCTAGTTGTTAATTGATCGTCTCAATAGTTGTTAATACTTCCTAGAAACTTTGACCCTGATCAAGGGCTCTTGATCAAGGTAATCTACAAATTAAGGAAAAAGAAGCGTAGATCACAATTACATTTTTGGGGATTCCTGCTCCCCATGTGTAGTTACAGTGGTGGTAAAGGTAGCAATCGAAAGATTATTTTTTTCTGCGTATGAGGATATCAAAAACTCTACAACTTTCCAATTTATTAAAGCATTAAAAGCAAAAATTACATTAATAATTTTCTAACTAAAACACAGAAATTTATCAGATTATCCATGACAACTTAATTTATTCTATCTTTGATAATTTAGTAAGAAATCTGAAGGCTGGGAATCTTTCATCGAAAGAAGTTAATTTTTACTAATACATAAACTTGTTTTTTTATTTAGATAATTCTCATTCACATTATTATTGTCATTACCTATAGTTGAAAATTAATTGATTACTGGTGTGGATGTTTCGTTGGTGAATGCTGGTCCATAGTTTAGGATAAATTGTAGGTGTCGTCTAACCTATTAAAAAGTTTTTGGGAAAATGTTAAAGCAGTAAAATGAAATAATAAAAATTAAATTACTTTAATTTTACTGCAATTATGAAAAATTTAACAAGCTGCAACATTCCTTAACTTAAAGAATCAATATTTGGGTGACGAGTTTTATAAATCTTATTTTTTAAATAAGTCACGGACTACCCGCAGACTATTGCCACCATAAAATGTTTTCACAATGAAAACCTTTTCTTCAACTGAATAAATATTTTTGTTCATTTTGAAACCCAAATTTTAAATTGTCGATAAATAATGTTGACAGTTCAGACGAATTAGAAATTAGAATCAAGGGAGTCTTTGATTAGGATAAATTAAATTGTCATAGGTAATCTGATGAATATCCGTGTTTTAATTTGAAAATTATTAGTGTAATTTTTGCTTTTAATGCTTTAATAAATTGGAAAATTGCAGAGTTTTTGATATCCTCATACGCAGAAAAAAATAATCTTTCGATTGCTACCTTTACCACCACTGTAACTACACATGGGGAGCAGGAATCCCCAAAAATGTAATTTCCCATGTTATTTCCCCATGTACACATGGAAGTTTGTCACACGATATATGCCTGCCCTTCTCTAGCTCAACTTTATACTTCTTCAGGGACCCAAGTATTATCACAATGCTTGTCTTAATAGAAGACATATCACATCATACATTGAAAGCTCAATATAAATTTTATTGGTCCTCATTTGTAGCTTTCACTGTTTCGCAGTTCTAGTTTTTAGAAAGAAAGTCACAAACGGTTACTCGCTACAAAAGTTATCCAGGTGTCAAGCGGATTTTTGTTCGTCATAGAGCGAATAGAATGTAGGCTATAACCTTGCCTTTCACATTGATTCGTTTTGTCTTTTTTTCACATCTTTCTGTTTGTATTATTAATGTTGCAAAGTAAAATTATCATTAATAGTCTGTAATAAATGTATTCTTCTGTGGCTAATACAAGAACTATGACAGCAGTTCAGTAGTTCACTTCTTGGCTGTTCTCGTAGTTCAGCAACCTCTAACAATAATTCTAGGTAGCCAGTAATGAAATGGTAAGTGACATTTCCTTTACTTATCACATAAAAATAATTCGCATAATTTATCCAATTATACATTGTCTCTGTGCAGCACCTACATGCTGCCATTAGTTTAAATTTCGTAAGCATAATAGCTTGCCCAGCTGTGCCACTCACATACCTCTCACAAATATGGCTCCATAAATTAAATAAACATTATTTAATTTTTTTTTATAATATAACATTTTGATTTACCTTTCATTATTGCTAAATTTATAAGTCGGACAATAAATTAACTTAACTTGGTACATACAGGAACCATTTTACATACATTTAACACCACTGTCATTATCATTAGATATTAAACTATGTATTTTCCTAGTTGTTTGAAATTAAACTTAGCCGACAACGGAAGTAAAAACTTCCGTTTTATACACAAACGTAGGTACTAGAATGAAGGTTCCATAATCCATTTACAAGGTGACAGAATTTGCGCTATCACTCTGTCCAATGTCAGAAAGCATGAATTATATATTTCCGAAAGAAAATGCTTTCTCATTATCAATTATCATTATCAGTTTGTCGAAATGTTTTTCCGTAAATAATAAAACACAAAGACGGTTTTGGTTGTAACAAAAAGTAATTCAAAAGTTCAAAATAATACTTTTAATCATAATCAATGTGTTCAGATTATTCTGGTTTAAGTACTTAAAAACAAACTAAACATTTTCGATTTTACATATTATTTACATAATATAAGTATGTATTATAAAGAAACGCCACGTGTCGAGAGGGCAGATAAGTTAATCTCATGAATGTGAAGGCATAGTTAGTGCCTTGGACAAAAAACAAAATTAATTTTTCAACTTGCTTATTGCAAAAATCTAATCCACCTTTACCGATATCTTAGATTCTCGAAGGTCAGTTTGCCACTTAAATTTAATTGGAGTCGATCTAAAAAATTAAATAATATGCAAATCACCGAAAAATCCGGTTCTTCCACAAATTCTTGGGCTTTATCTATAATGATTTCTTAATTTATTATTTCGCTTTATTTTACAATCACTTATGAGTCAGTCATCAATTTTACAAGTGAATACAATAAGAATATGGAGCTTAGTAAATAGTAGTAAATACAAATTTTACACCAATAAATCAAATAGAAAAATCTGTGCGTAATGAAATAAAGCTTTTTTTATATATTTCCTGGAAGTAATAAAATAATAATTATTATTTTGCTTCTATCCGTAAAATTATCGCGAGTAATTGAAGATAATTCCTTTAAGAAACCACAGCAGAATCACACACGAACAATCGTGTCACAATTTTTTACTAGTATATCTTGCTTACATCATGCAATTATAAAAACTATGAAATTATAAGAACGAGAAAAATAGAACAGAAAAACAGAAAAGCAGTTATATGATGGGTATAAGAAAAATATGTAAAATTACAATAAAGACAAACACGAAATCGTAAAAACCAAAATTGAAATTGAACTTTACTGAGGACAAATAAATTACTTCTACTTTTGTACAATAGTTGTGAATATTTTTGAATGCCACGAAACCAGGTGTCAAACAAATAGTCGAAGAGCAGGACGTTCGAAATGTGCAAAATAAAAGTGGGGTATGCAACTCGCGAACATACAAAAACTGATGTCGTATTCTTATGTAAAATGACCTGCTGAATTCGATTCTGGAGGTCGCGAATCGATTCGGGATTGCGAAATTGAAAAAAATCGAACTTTATCATATTTTTACAAAATTTCTCGGAAATACATCATTTTATATTTCCCATTCTATATCTTTGTCTGTAACAATTGGATCGGTTTAAAACTTTGCATACATATAGTCTGAAATATGCCGAATCCATTGCCATACATAAATGTGCACTAATATGTAAAGATATGGTAGAAAAATAATATTTTCGTCGCAGATCCCATGGATTTTTCAGTAACTGCATTGAGAAAGTTGGTATCGAGGTAACTTTTTTATTATTGGAGATAGAGTAATAGTATAAGCGAGTCAAATATAGTTTAAGGTCTGAATTAATTTATAAAAAACAAAAAAATGTTGTTGGTAAGAGTTTGGTGGTCTTAAAAGGTTAATAAAGTCGAGCGTTGTACGCGCTACGTTGTCTCCTGGGTTGCACCGAAGCAGACCGCGTGGAGAACTTCAATGAGAACTGTTCTTATTTTCTTAAATTTGTACTTACAGAATAAATACTTTTTCATTATTCGATATACGTACATTTTCCTTCACAGTACATTAGCTTTTAAACAAATACAGGTTGTGCTACAATTTATTGAAATATTCACATTTGCAAAATGGTGTTATGTTTACAAAATCTGGTTTCGCACTTATTGTGGTCATGATTGACATTACGCTACCGTTTTCTTTCATGCACCACCCAAATTCCAAAAGATTTGGGCCCGGTTTTTCAAAGAATCCAACACCGAATTAAGTCTAACACCGGCTTCATTGCTATGATTCAATTAATCAGAAACCCGGTATCATAGCAACGAAGCCGGTGTCAGACTTAATCCGGTGTTGGATTCTTTGAAAAACCGGACCTTGATAGTTTTGGTCGAAGTAGGTATGCAGTTTTGTAAACGACGGACTGCAAATACATACGTTCTGAGGACATGAAAACGAAATGTGTTTTCGGTGGGTGGTAAATCTCTAAGAAGCGAAATTTGTTTTGTAATAAATAGGTACCTTACTGATATTCGTTTGCTTACTTACCTAATGTCTGTTTTGCATGTTGGAAACAAATGTGCTCTTAAATGGTCCATACTGCCGGTAAATTCTGGACGACCATATATGTAATGAATTTCACTCTGTTCTCGCTTGACATTTGGTGGAACATATTGAATATTTCAACAAAACAAAATTTTTTAGTGTTTTCAATGGGTTTAATCGTTATCGACAATATTGTTTCGACTTACTAGGTCATCATCAAAGGTTCTTACAAAACAAATCTTAAAACTAAAACAGTGCCTTACATACAGTATTCTATATTTTATTTTCGTGTGGTGGGGTAAGACTGCTTCTATGATTGGTGAATGGTTAAATTCCAACTGGTCATTTGTTATCTGTTAATCTAATTTCTAAGCAAATTTGATCAAAACCCGGTTTGCTTAAATAAAAGAAATTTAGGTTCATTATTGGTCAATAATAAAGAAAAAAGAAACACAGGAGATAAAAGTGGTGTTTCTCAGTTAAATTGCAATGATTGCAGCGCGATTTACATAGGTCAAACCGGGAGGGATTTCAATACCATCCTGAAAGAACATAAAGTCCATTGCCAACAATTCAAACAGGACGGGTTTTTGGGAACATTGTACATATTGTAAACAATCATAATTTTGCCGAAAGTGATTTTAAAATATTATATCAAGGATCTAAAGGTAGAAAATTAAATTAAGTGGAAAGTTTTGAAATTTGCAAAGCCATTAAATTAGATCAACAGATAACAAAATGACCAGTTGGAATTTAACCATTCATCAATCATAGAAGCAATCTTACCCCACCACACGAAAATAAAATGGAATACTGTATATAAGGCACTGCTTTAGTTTTAAGATTTGTTTTGTAAGAACCTTTGATGATGACCTATAATAAGTCTAAACAATATTGTGGGTAACGATTAAACCTGTGGAAAACACTAAAAAGTTTTGTTTTATTGAAATGACCATATAATGATTTAAGAAAAATGACCTACACACATTTAATAAATGAAAACTCTAAACTCCGTCGGCATTGGCACGGCAGTCAGTTTTTGTCCGCGCGACACATGACTCACGTTTAACACACTTTTTCTGACTTACTATGCATTTTATGAAAAAATACTCAAAATAAAAAAACATCCTCATTTTATGCGCTACAATTTGCTCGTTTATAGTATAAGTATATCTTCAAAAATAAAAAAGTTACCCCGATACACACTTTTTCGCTGTAAATGACACAAAAGTGGCAACTCTTCCTCGAATATTTATTAATTTTTCAGTCAAATCACAACAATTACTATTTTCTCGTACAGCGTTAGAAAGCGGATAGTTTCATTATCCTAATGCTAAAATTTCAAATTTGTACGACAATGGATGACAGATATACAGAAGGAGAAACAATAAAAGTGCGAAAATAGCATATTTCAGAAGAAAAATTAAAAAATGCAATTTTCTTCAATTTGGCAATTCCAAATCGAATCGCGACCTCAAAAATATGTTTTGTCAGTTGTTTTTACGTAAGAACTCATCGTCTGTTTTTGTATGTTCGAAAGTTGCATACCATGCGTCGAATTCAGAGCTCTTGCTCTCCGACTAAAATAGGAATAAGTATTCAGAAAGCAAATATAGACATAATTATAAATAAATAAATGCATTTTATATTGACAAAATCCATCAATACAGTTTTTTTAAATATTAACAGTTCGGTTTGACGCACAAAATATTATGGCATAATTGTTAGAAATATTATATTACCAATTGGGTTAATGTGCCAAAATTTCTTGTAATCAACTAAGTGGTACCCTCGGTGGTACCTATTTTATACAGATCCACCATGAATTTTGCAAGTTATGAGATTTTTGATAAACTGTCACAATTATACCATGAAATCTAAAATTAGTCCAGAATTCCCCGAAAAGAAAATAGTTGACAACAATAAACAATAACAGTCTATTTTCAATTTAAATTTTTTATCATTTCAGCACCGTAATTTAATATGTTTTTTTGTATGTAATTAAATAAAAACTGGATAAGCCTATCAAAAACACTGAATCACAACATATTTACAAAACCCAAGGTTCGCGCGTTGAAAATTAATTTTTATACAAAATGTCGTGCGATAAATCTGGACTATTCGTCCGCGTAGTACTGAAGCAATAAACAAGTAAATAGATACATCAAAAATTGCCAATAATAAACACAATTGCACAATAGTCGGTAAACAATCTGAATTCGAAGGCGTTAATTGAAAATACTTAATATTTATAAGGGCTTAATGTTAAAACAGCCTTGGGTTATTTCGATTGTTAATTAAACTATTATGTGCGTACATTGAAGTACGTGTCATTGTCACATCGATCTATTAAAGGACTTGTTGACTGTAACTTGGAAAATAATTGTGATTAGATTGCTAGTGTGGCAGGCACATGTTCGAGTGTCGATAATTTGAAAAATCACAATTTAAAAATGAAATTTAATAAATACATTTAAAAACACTTTCTCAATTAATGACAAAATAAAGTAGCACTGATATTGTGTTGTCAAAATTTTAATAACGGGCTAAAATAATAATTATCGAAGCAGCGAACGTTGTTAAAGGATTATCCGCAGTTTGTGTACCATAATTAAGTTGGTTAAAAGCTTATAAATTGAGATGGATGAAAGTAATTAACAGTAAATAAAATTATTTCTGAATCGATAGTAATTTAAATGTAAATGAATTATAGAACAGCAGCAATTATGTCTGTCATCAAGCATGTGCCCAGAATGACTTAATTTATCAGTTGCAATGCTTATAGTTTTATTTAAAGAAAGTGGAAGCCCTAGTTTTAAAATATTTAGTGGTAATCTTTATCGTTATTTGTACAATCAAAAAAATTGATCTTTTTGTAATGTATAGTGTATAGTACATCAATCAATAATGATTGAGAAATAAAATATAAATACAATTCGGGTAAATAATAAATACACAGAACCGTCTAGGATAATTTACATGAAAGTAAGACTTTAATATGATTGCAGTAAATGGAAATTTCTGCAATTTCACCTAGACTTCCACGCGACATTTCCGATCGCCTGTGTACATAATTGGCTTTGACACAATTTACAATAATTTAAACTGGCTCATTTAGAATTTAAAAACCAAACACTAGATAAGATAAAAATGTAGGACACTCACCTCTCCGAAAGTTCGATAATGACCACGTCCAAGTAGTGTAAGTGATGTCCTCAAACGTCACGTTCACGGCCTGCTTTTTGGGAAAATGGTACTTCTTCATCTCTTGGTGTTGAAGATAAAAATTGTTGTTGTTATTGGGGGAGATCACATAACTGTTCTTGGTTTCACACAAAATGTCATTACTGATGGATTCCGAAGTGAGGGAATCACTGCTTTGGCAGCACCGAAGAGGGCTGGTGCTCCTATGAGCTTTTTCTTGAGCGCAAGCCATTTTTGCGTCAATTAAGACAAACTCATGCTAGAACAATAGAAAATACACTGAATGGTAAGCGCTTCACGATGTAGTTGTCCGCAAATCGCACGCGTAAATCAGGAATAACGTAGCCGTGCGCTAACGACAACAATCGCGTTGGTGCTACACTGACTGCCGGGGATTCTAACAAGTTACTTTTATATATAGAAAGGTCTGTGGACATTTAGATGATAAGTCTTGTTTGTCAATTTATTGTCAATGACTTTTTTTGCGTTTGAGGAAACTAATTGATTTAATGTAGGAGCGTACTTTGTCACTCATTTGGCCCACAAGAGCTATTATGTTGAATAATATACTCGTATTTATCTGTTTAATATTCTTCGGTTGAGGTTAATTTTTTAAATTTATGGTGAAGATAAATTGTTATATAACATCAGCAAAATTAAAGTTCACTCCAACTCCCGAAATATACCTGAGAAAAAAATTATAATTGTAAGAAATAATTAGGTACTACAAAGACGGGAAAATGGCAAAGAAATTCTAAAAACTTTAACTCCGAGAGGCCAAAATAACTGCGACTCGGAGAGAAAAGTCTTATATTCAGTACTGTTATGAATGAACTGTATTAAGTAAGCTCCCCCTGGATGTCTGTTTTGCGCTCTCATACTCCAAGGCGTGTATAGCCAGCTTTAGTGCGCACTTAGTGTCACTATCTCGCAGGCTTTCGATGAAGTTCTCAATAGGCAGGTTCGGTAATTTTCACATTTAATTAAAATTGATAGAATTTATTATACTGAAGGCAGTTATCTTGTTAATTTTTGTTAAAAACAATTCCTTCGCCTGTGAAGCCGTTGCAAAGTTTTCCGTCGGTGCGAGGCTAGAAATCGTACCTTGCAGCGAGAGTAGGCGGCGTGACGTCAGAACTTAGTATAACGAACAAATCTCAGCTTCAGCGCGCAGCAGTCCCATAAGTATTATGCATATGCATGTGTAGTTAAATTGTTAAATATTATTAACTGGTTCTAACTGGTGTTTTCTGTTTTGTACCCAGACTAATACATCGTACAGCACACCAATAAAACGGAAAAAGTGGTTCGTTGGAGCCAGAAGGAAAATCGGTCAGCAATATCGATATTTTCGCGAGTTAGTTTATCATTGCAAAAGTTTATAAAATTATCGGCTGCCCCATTGCAGCCACTCTAAATAAAATCGAACATAATGTAATTTATCGACAGTTTTCTGGGACCCCTTGGTACTCGGTAACGTCTTACGGTTAGCATAATTTGAAACAGGATGCTAGGAGCATGACGGAGCCAAATACTGAATCGCCGTAGCGTTCCCTCCCTGAACTAAAAAAGGAAATTTTATTAACTATTTTACAATAATAAATAAATAGTACGTCATCATAAAGTTCTCTTTTGAAGACTGGTAGGACGCGTACCTCCATCCTTTCCCTGAGCTAGCCTACGCATTTCCGTAAAAGTTGAACATTCTACATCCCCAACTATTTGAGAGCAGTAGTCTAATCTGCTCCAACCTCTACCTCTTTATTACTATCTCTGACTCTAGTATGTCGCGAACTATTCCTTTGTGTCTCAGAAGGCGTCCTACCATCCTACGATCCTATCCCCTATTCTTTATTGTCTTCCATACTTTTCTCTTTTCCCCAACTCTTTCTAATTCCTCCTTATTGCTAACTTGTCTATCCACGGTATCTTCAACACCCGTCTGTAGCATCACATTTCAAACGCTTCTACTCTTTTTCAATCCGCTTCTCCCATTGTCCAAGTTTCGCACCCATAGGTATAATTTCGTACTCCATACATGCGTCTTTAAGAGTCTCTTCCGAATTTCTACATTAACCGTTCCAGAATATAGCAGTTGTTTCTTTTTGTTAAACAAGTACCTAGTACCCACGTAGCGTAGTTTTTTGATTCGCGTGAGTTGTATTTGTTTCCGTTTTTTTTTTAAATCCCAATCCGTTATAAAACTGTTAATTTGATAACTTGTCAATCACTTAGGTATACATAACTACATAAATGAGTAGGTATGTATTGTGTTGTATTAGAGAATATAGGTAGGTACCTATTTTACAAACAGAAGTAAGCAGGTATCTACAATCTACATACCTACTTATACTGAATTATAAAAGGCATGTACAGTTAATAAATTGTTGACTATGTTTTACTTATACCGGTCTGCCTTTACACTACTGTTTTGAGGTTGAATGAAATTGGGGTTAGCTGCAAGAATCACACACCATTTCCACATTTACCGGGACATTTACCTACCTACTACATAAATACGGCAAATGATGTGAATCGGACTTTTGATACCCTTGTTGCATCATTATATCGATTATGTTGTCTTTGTTTTATGTTTCCTTGACACCTTACTTTAAAAATTCACGCTGGAAATAGTCCCAATAAGTATGTTTTATGAGATAGGTACCGCTTCACGGGCACTTCAAGAGAAGTCGGAGGAGCGCCTTACGAATCTCTGACGTCAAACCAATAACAAAGCGAACTAGTATGTGGGCGGGATAAGCTAATTTCTTTCGCTTACTACGCCGCAAAAAATTTTTTTAGAAAAAAAATTCGCCGTAAATCAATTACAATAACAATTTTCTGTCATTTTCATGCCAAAAATAGATATCTTATTTTTCTCCGAACCTCCCTATTGCCAGGCTCTCCAAGAATACTTCCGGGGCTGTTGGATATGTCAGCTGGACCAAACGGGCAACATCGGCCTCGAATTCTTGCAAGGTCTGGTGCACTTGCTGGAAGTGTTGGTGATCATACCTCACCTCTAAATTACTTTTCATTTCTTCTCGACTATCTGGTGAAGCCCAGAGTTAAAATGCAGAGGAGCTATAAGAGTCAACCACCTGGCTCCACGAATTTGTAAAACAAAATATGTAGGTAACTTGGAACAAATTTGCATCAACTTACAATTCAATACGTTTTTCACAAGGTCTGATTCCAGCATGTTTATTACCAGTTGGAGCATTGAACTTCATTCAGTTTAAAATAAAATTGTATCTACTGTATAAGCTACCTGACAACTCGACATAGAGTAATCGCATTTTCTGAAGAAAATCAAATGTACTTCAACCTTTGTGCAATAAAGATTTTACTTATTTTTAATAAATGGTGTTGTTCACAATGACTGAACCGTCAACGTCACGGAATCCCAAGAACTTTTTGGAATATTTTGAAGAGATATGCCGGCAATGTGACGCGGATTTTACGTATAACAAAATCGACCTTTAGTATCTCATTTTGTTAAACTTTAATTATATTGTCCAAAAGATAACAGAGACGCATATCGATGCGACTGCACGTTTCGTTTTTCAGAGAAAAGCACATTGCAGTTTTAACACTTTAGAATTAAATACAAGCATAACCCAAAAAGTAAATTTTATTAATCAGAAAAGTGCAGTTTTTATGGATACTTGATGTAGCATATCAACTTTCATGAAATTTTATGGATAATCCAAATAGGGTCAACCGACCAGTAATTGACCACCCACCAGTAGTTGACCAGTTATCTGTAGGCAACGCCATAACAAGATTTTTAACGGAAAAAGTTAAAATTTTATTGGATTATTTTCGGCCAATAAGAGTTTCCCACCAATCCCTTAAGTTACAAGTTTGAATATTTTGTTTTTATACTACTAGTGGGTGAACTTCCAACAAGTGCACATGTGAGTGTTGGAAGTCAACAGATTGCAATAAGGAAGGTATGTATGCAGTATTTTAGTGATCTGTTTGTATTATATTAATCGATCAACTTTTTGGCGGTTTTTTTGCGCTGTTGTAATTCTGACACTTAAACGATTACCACCTTTATAATATTTTTCTGATATAATTAAAAAAAAGTAAAAAATGCATAGTGGACAAATACTAGTTTAATTTTTCGGTATGTCATACCGGTAATTGACCAAGCGGTCAACTACTGGTATATTACAGCAGTTGCTGTATTCCATTTCATTCTTCCCTATATGAATATATGGATTATAAGAAACATTGAACTCTTTTTAATTTTTAAATATCTTAATCCAATCCAGTATTTGACCAGCTTATTAAAATGGTCAAACAATGGTTAAATACAACTGGTCAACTACTGGATTGCAGAATGTGACACATAATTTAATTTAATAAAGTGTAAAATATCTATTATCTAGCCCTTATTAATCTATCAAAATTAATTAATTGGAAAAATTCAGGAATTTGCCTGTGTATTACATAATTGCGAGTATTGCAGATTTAATGTTCAAAAGAAATGGCAGCATCCAAAAGAAGATTCTTTAAGTACACTGAAGACGATCTTCAAAATGCGTTAAGGGATGTCGCAGAGTCCAAATGTTCCATACGGGAAGCGGGAAGATAATACAACATTCCACATTCTACAATAATCAACAAAATGAAAGGTAGAACTCATCCGTTTGGAAAAATGGGGCCGCCTACCATTTTAACTGTGGAAGAAGAAGAATTACTGGTTAGGTGGATTTTTGCAAATGCAAAAAAGGGTATTCCACTTAATAAAAGATCTCTATTTGAAACTGTGGCTGAAATAATTAAAAACGATGGCAGGAACAATCCATTTACAAAGGGTGTACCTGGAGACAAATGGTTTCACTCCTTAAAAAGACATCCTCAAGTAAAGTTGCGGCATGCAGAATCCATAAACACAGCTAGAGCTCAAGTCACAGAAGAAGCTATTAGAAAATGGCATCAAGAAATTAAAACGCATCTAGAAGGACAAAATGTGTTAGACATTCTAGATGATCCAAGACGTATTTTTAATTCAGATGAATCTGGTTTCGCTACTAACCCTAAAACGGGATTAGTTTTGGGCCCGAAAGGAATGAAAAACTTGTATGAAATGAAGACCGGATCTGAGAAAGAACAAATTACAGTACTTTTTACAATAGCAGCTAGTGGAGAAATATACGCCCCTATGATTGTGAACCCATCCGAACGCATACCTGCAGAAATCTCAAGAACTACTCCCTCAAACTGGGTTTTAGGACGATCGAAATCTGGGTGGATGACAGGCCAAGCATTTCACAGTTACGTTTGCAATACTTTATTGCCAAAATTAAATGAAAACGGTATTAAATTACCTGTTTTGTACTTTGTGGATGGCCATAAATCGCATCTCACATACCATGTGTCAAAATCTTGTTCTGACAATGGAATTATCTTATTCGCATTATTTCCAAATGCAACTCATATTCTCCAACCCGCAGATGTGTCTCTTTTTAGACCCCTAAAAGCAAACTGGAAAGTTACAGTGCAGGATTGGAAACGAACTAACAATAATAAATCTGTGACTAAGCCTGTATTTAGCTTATTGTTAAAAAAAGCTGTTGAATGCATATCCATTGAAACCGTCCAAAATGGATTTCGAAAATGTGGCATTTACCCACTTAATGTTGACGCCATCGATTTTGAAAAATGCATGTCTAGTAATAACAGAATTTTAGATGATGAACACGATACGCCATTCAAAGTGAAACCAACCAGTTTTAACGCTGAGCATTTGCTTTATTTAGAATCCACCATGCCATCTGGAAGAACATCTCAATTTAGAAATGCACTGAATGGTGATGGCGAATGGCACGGACCGACAGAAGCGAGTGAATTATTTTATGTTTGGAAAAAACTAAGGAATAGATGTTTGAAAGGAGACACAAACGAAGAAAGTATTCAAACAAACGAAAATGAAGTTGAAGAAACTAATAATAATGAAAAAGCCTCGGAAAAAGCGGAAACTATCGATAGCTCAGAAATTCCAATTGAGAGAATAACAAACGAAGAAAGCAATGAACAAAACCATACAAATGAAAATAATGACATGGAAAAGGAAATAAATGATAATTATACTGCAAAGACCAAGGCAAAGGCTAACAAAAATGAAAATATAATGGGAAAAAACAATGCAAGAGAAAATCCAGAAGTTGGAGAGGCAAAAGAAAATGAAACTGCCGCGAAGGTTAATATAATACAAAATGTCATAAAACAGGGAAAAGGTGAAAAAATTTCAATGTCCGGCAAGGAACCAGCACCCAGGGCACGGACGTCAACACCTCAGTCAACGCCAACGAGTTCTATAAGCACTTCTTTCCTCGATCACATATTTTGGCCAGAAGAATCGCCTGAGAATAAAGCAAAGAAGCGTAAACAAGAAAGACTGCCCTATGCTACTACTGCAAGAAGATGGCTTCTATATCATGAAGAGAAAGACAATCTTAAAAAGGAGAAAGATGCGGCAAAGAAGCAGAGAGCCGAACAAAGAGCAATTTCTAAAAAACTGAAGGATGAAGAAAAACTAAACAAAAAAGCGCATAACATGAAGTCCAGAAAGCAGAAGAGAGTATTAGAATCAGAAAAGGAGGAAGAAGACGACTGGGTAGAAAGTGGATCAAGTGGTGATGATGTCTCTGACGAATTTGAGAGTGCCATGTTACTTTCATTGCAGGAGCCATGTTCTAGAGGCGATTTTCTAGTTGTCGCTTTTCCAGGGAAGAAGAAGTTCCACAACTATGTTTGTGTTGTTCAAAGTATCCTTGGAAATGATGAAATTGAAGTCATGGCTCTAAAGTCAATAGACAAAAAAAATACTTCATTCGTAATGAACGAAAGAGACATAAGTGTTATTGATAGCAATCAAGTGAAAAGAACATTGGCAACTCCTGAAATAATTAGTGCTGGTAATCGAATTAAATACCAATTTGCAGATCCAATTCTTGACATCGATTAGTGCGCTGTTATATCTTTCATATGTGACTTTCATTTCCTGGTCAACTACTGGTAACTTATATGGACAACGATTGGAAATGTTATGGTCAAACACTGGAAAAGTATGTAATACCTACCAGTGGCGGCTCGTGGGTTAATAACCAGGGGGGTCATTTTGGTTTTGGAACTTATAATTAATACTAAAAATATATACATACAACGTGTCCTATAAAGTTCTCTACATATGGGAAACTTTTTTATTATCCGTTTATTAAAAAAAATATTCTTCAAAAATAGCTCTGAATTGCTCAAAAATCAAAATGCACTCGCAACATTCCAAAAATATCGGATAATATACAGGAGAGATCAAAAAATAATAATTTGACTAAAGAGTAAAGTACCCTTATTTTTGAAAATAATGAAAAATGTTATTCGGGAAAGTTATTCAGTATAAAAAGTTATGGACTATTATGAAATAACAGCCACCTATGATCAAATTTATTTTTCTAAATTACAAACGTGTTAATATCTAATAAAGAACTAAAATTATTTTAAATTAACTTAAATTTAAATTAGAGCACTTCCTAAACTATTGCCTCAAAATATCTACCTTTTCTCTCAATGCAAATTGCTGTTCTTGCTTTAAATTCACGAAACATAAATTTGATCATAGGTGGCTGTTATTTCATAATAGTCCATAACTTTTTATACTGAATAACTTTCCCGAATAACATTTTTCATTATTTTCAAAAATAAGGGTACTTTACTCTTCAGTCAAATTATTATTTTTTTATCTCCCTTGTATATTATCCGATATTTTTTCAATGTTGCGAGTGCATTTTGATTTTTGAGCAATTCAGAGCTTTTTATGAAGAATATTATTTTTTCACAAACGGATAATAAAAAAGTTTCCCATATGTAGAGAACTTTATAGGACACGTTGTATGTCCAAATCTTCAAAAATATAAGGGGACATATTGTTAAAATAAAACATACCTAAAACGTGCTTATATTTCAAGTCAATTCTCCTCTCCTTCTGTTCCGCAAAATGGTCTATGTCTATGATTTTCTCGTTGAAGTTTGGAATGCTCTTGACAAGCGTTTTCTCGATGCTCAACATAGACAAGGCACTAAGTCTAGACTGTCCCATTGTATTGCGTAAAAATGTTTTTATCCGTTTCAAAGTTGAAAAACATCTCTCACTTTCCACGGTTGTCATTGGTAGTGTACACAAGATATTTAACAAGTTCACTGCTTCAGAAAATGTTTCGGACAAATTCATGTTAATAAAAAGTTGAAGAATGGCGACTGCACCGGCACTGTTACGAACATCCTCACGACAATATATTACTTCAAGTTCTGATTTTAGTTTGGAAATATCTATTGTAGCATAATTAGCCTTCACCATATTTAAAATATTTTGGGGAAAATTGGTAGTGTATGCTTCAAATTTCTCCGTCTGAAATAACTGTGAAATCATGAGATGATCATTGAATCCAAATCTATGATGAATTTCAGACATAATATAATGTCGCAAATTTCAAGTGCAGTTAGTCGTTTAGGATCCCCTGCATTAACTTTTCTTCTTTTCGCTGATGATGTGCTTGGTTCTTCCGATTCTAAAATAGCACTTCTCACTTTTTGGATATTGCTGTTGAAAGACATTATGTAGTTTTTGACTGATATATGTAACATCAATATCTCGCATTTGTAATTGTTTGAACAATATGTCTACATGAGGCATTATTTTATGAAAAAAATTTAACCAAAATAAAAAAAGTTCATCTTCCAAATGCCTTTTTAAACCAGTTGCTTGATTTATATTATTTCCGTCTTCCTCCTCATCAATGATTTGCTCCAAACAACATATTAAATCATCTTTATAAGTGTGTACAGTTTCAACACACTTTGTATTGAAAGCCCATCGAGTGGGTGCAGCTTTAGGTAATCTCACCTTAACCACCCTATCCAATACCGCCGTACGTTTTGGGGATCGTCCGAAAAAAGACGAAAATGCATGCAAATTTGCAAAAAATATTTTTATCGGTTTGTGTTGACTCGCCGCTTTTTGGAGGATAAGATTAAGTTGATGGGCATAACAATGAATAAAGTGTGCATTTGGGTACATTTCTTTAATTTTTATTTGTACTCCTCCCAGCTTACCGCTCATGACTGATGCACCATCGTAACTTTGAGCAATCAATTTATGGGGTGCTTCATTAATTTTTAATAATTGGAGTTCTTCCATTATTGCATGGGATAAATGTTGTGCTGTGGTACCTGGAGGGTTGACAAATTTCCAAAATCTTTCATGCACAATACCATCTAATACATATCGAAAGATAAAAATCATTTGCGTTTTATTGGAGCTATCTGTGCTCTCATCAACTTGAATTGCCACAAAATTTGTCTGGTCAATTTCCTTTATTATATGTGTGTGTACAACGGCCAACATTGAATCTAAAATTTCGTTTTGAATTGTTTTTGATATTCCTTTGAATACTGTATTTTTTTCAAAGTGCTCTTTAAATATTAAGTCTAGTTCAGAGACAAAATCTATAAGGCCACGAAAAATCCCAGGATTATATTATTGGACATGTCACTTTCGTCATGACCGCGCAATGCAATTTCAAAGACTCCACAAAATTTTACACAATCAATTATTTTGTTTAAAATATAAATATTTTTAGAAACCGATTCATTAAAGTCGTGTACTGATTTGCGATACGCACTATCAAGTTGCTGTCTTATGTCTACACGTCCTAAACTGGCGTAACTCATTGAACAATTTATATGAGAAGCAGAAGAAGCATGCTTTTTAATTTTGTCTTTTAAATTTTTAATATTGGTTACTCCATTTTTAGCCCATATAGCATCATTTGAAAATAATAAGCACGGATAACAAAAGAACGCATTTTTAACACTGCATCCCCAAATCCAGTCGCACAAATTGTACATCGATTCTTTAAAATATCTTTGGACATTTTTACCTTTATCCTTTGTTGTCTGCTTCAAATTCAGTTTTGGTTTCGGCCGTGGCGTTCATAATTTAATGTTCCAGCTGACTTTAAGGCAAATATATCCTCAACAACACTCATCTTGTTTTGCTAAATACACAAAATTTCTCAACGATCTGAACTTCACAACGATCACAATTCACATCCGCAACAATAAAGAAAGGTTTCCCGCCTGCTATCTAAGAAGAACTGAGATCCAGAGTCTAGAGAAAATATAACTGAATACTGTAGAACTAAAATCGATTCTGCGCAGTTGTAATCGGGACATTGACCACGTTGGAGATATAGGAGTAAAAGGTGACTCTCACTTCCACTCAAGAATTCGCCATCTGCTGTCACTGTTCTTCTTTACATGCATTTCTCCATAAGCCATAAGAGCTGTGCAGGGTCAATTTGAATAATGTCCCGGCTTGCTAGCGAGCGCGCAGCGCGGCTTGACGCTTGGCTATTTCTAGTATTGCTGCGAATGCAGACCGCTGAAGATTTTAAATTTGAGACTGTTAGACAAAAAATATTTTTATTAAAATTATGGTTTTGATTAGAATATTTTAGGAGGGTCATTGACCAATTGACCTTAAGGAGAAACCGCCACTGATACCTACATTGTTTTTTTTTTTTACTTGAGATATGTTATGTTAATTTCAATATCTATGGACGTTTTTGTAATCCTTAGACATTAAAGAATTTGTTAAAAATTATCAGTTTAGTAATATTTTTAGTTAACAGCAGAAATATTGGCACCAACAAAAAAATTACGCTTAAGTGGTCGGTTGACCCTATGTAAACAAATTAGGGGCATTCCATTTCAAAAAACATAACTTTGGTTTGGTACGTAGCACGTGAGCAACCTGTATACATATACATAAAAAAATTTTTAACAGAAGCTCCGTGGGCGTGGGGTTCGCCACACACAATTAAAATTTCATGTTGATATCTTGAATAGAATCAGAGATGTGGACCGACTACGCACTATTGACCCACCCTGTATATGCAAATATCTGTGATGAACATTTGCCCAGTCACGCTAACAAATATATTGTCCAGGTACACAAAGCGCCTTTCGACATAATTTTACAAAGTTTTGGTCTATATCATTATGACAAACAATTTTTCCATAAATAATGAGCGAGAATTTTTTTGCAGAAGCAAATTGGCTCTGAAGAAATTCTGCGACAACTGGACCTCAAAAAAATAACTACGCCTTATACTTAAGCCACGACCGTAATTCCTAAAAATTTAAATTTTATTTTGTAACACCAAATCTCTTAAAAAACTTTCTCTACTACAGATAATTGTTGACCCAAATTTAGCTCTGTTTTACGAAATAATACAAGTATAATTAGAATATCCATATTCACACGATTCAATTAGTGAATTCAATAAAGGCATACGATTATTGTAATATGTGTTAGGTAAGTCTTCCAATAAATTTTTATTTTCTGCGGTGAATATAATACAACATGGGTCAGTAGGACAATTAAAAAATATGCACAGCTGTTTATCTTTATAGTCTAGACAATTTACCCATATTATCGATAAGCCAAGGACTCAGAATAAATTTATAACAAATCGTTATAAAATAGTAGTGCTTAGAACCATTTCTGCACAGCAAAATTATTCTACGAATTTAAAAATTATGTCAAGGCAGCGAGTGATAAAATTGTTATTGCCGTTCTCAAATTACACAATAATTACTTGTAGTTGTAATTTTGCGCGCCCTCCAGTACAATAAATTACAACTACAAGTACCCAAGGATTTGGAATTTATAACAATGAATCATTTCAAAACACTGCGTGATTCTTATCTAAGAGTTCATCAATCTACAGACCATTCTCTGCACATGTCGAGAATCACAGCAAAAAGTGTTTGTATTTTAAATTCAACTTTGAACTTCAAAAGACTATAGAAACGTGTCAAGGCTGAGATCGTTATAAGAACAAACACACAGATAATTTTGCGGAGCACGTCTCAAATTTTCATTACAATTCAGCGCGTGCGATGAAATAATTTGGTCATGTTTGGATCGTAACGAATTTTGGGCCACAGTGTTGATAAATGCGTTACGGAAGGAATAACGCCGTTTCCGTCACGCGAAATTAAATTTTGGAGTTCCAGAAGGCAAACAACTTTTTGTTAATTCTTAATTTTATTTCGCAATGACCAATTAGCAAGAATGAAAAAAAAATTAGTAAAATATACATTAAAACGCTTTTTTCTTTAGTTTGTAAGTTCTCCTCGGAAAATTTATAAATTAACTTCATAATGCTTGATAATTTAAAAGAAATTACTATATTTCATTATGGCGGGTAGTCCAGGTACTAGTTTTTTGCGTACTGGTCAAAGTCATTTATTACCCAATATGATGAGCAATGACTGAATAAGCCACAAGCACTAGGGGATCAAAGGTTTAAGCCAGGGGGGAACTCACTGGAAAAATTTGTACACTAAAATTCCCCTTTCAAGAAAAATTCCCTGAAATTCCCTAAAAATCTTTAAAATTCCCCAAAATACCCCAAACTTTCGAAATACCCTGGAAATTCCTTTACTTTGTCTGCAATTCCCCGAAATTCCCCGAAAATTCCCGCAATTCCCCAAAATTCCCAGCAAAATTCCATTCGTTTTGTGACTTCACAACTATTATTCTGAATCTATTAAAATGTAAATACAAAAGACAAAAATGCTAATTAAACTTTTATTTATATCAAATTTAAAACAAAACTAACGTACATACCAACAGCACAATACAAATTCTTTGGCAAGTAAAAACTAAGTAAACTAAACTGATTTAAAATAGATGCCATTGACTCTTTTTAGTTGAAATGTTGAAAAGAAAAATTAAAAATGTATTCTTACACAAACTTTCACAAAAATTTATATAAAATACATGATAAAATATAAAACACATACTTACATAATATACTCTCTAACTTTAAAAACAAAAAATGTTTTCCTGCTAATAAAGTGGTTTCGGATGTGAGAATTTCTAAAAAAGGCGTACCACAGGGCTCAATTCTGGGACCCTGCTCTTTATTATTTAGGTATATTAATGATTTGCCTTCTAGTGTTGGTTTTCCCATTAGCATGTACGCTGACGATACTAGTCTCTGTGTGACTGGATCAACTTATCCTGAGTTGCATCGTAATATAATTATTGGGATGGAGAGATTGACGGGTTGGTTCGCGGAGAGTAAGTTGATTGTAAATGTTGAAAAAACTAATATTCTGATTTATAATTATGAAAAAAGTCCACTTGACTCAATAACTCGTGATCTGCGCATAAGTACTTCTGCTAAAATGTTGGGTATTGTCATGGACGACAGGATGACCTGGAAGGATCATATTGATTATATAATTCCTAAATTGAATTCTGTTATTTTTGCTTTGAGGAGAATCAGACCTTTCAGTGATGTTACTGTTCTTAGAACTATTTATTTTGCGTATTTTGGCTCCATCGCTAGTTATGGAATTATTTTTTGGGGAAATTCTGTTGCGGCATCCAGAGTTCTAGTATTGCGGAAGAGAGCTCTGAGGGTGATGTTTCATTTGTGTCCCCGGCAGTCATGCAGGCAATATTTTCGCGAGTTTCGAATAATGACAATCCCTTGTTTGTATATACATATGTATATAATTGTCGCCTGTACATTCATTCAAATAAATCCAAATTTGTACGTGGTATTGAGGTCCATAAATTTTTAACGCGTTCGTGTGATACATTTATAAGAACGAATAAATGTAAGCGGGGGGGAATAGGTAGTTTACAACTCCTTCATTAATGGGGAAAACCAGCAAATTTTGAAATTGATCCTGTTGAATAGTTTACTATCCAAAACAAATTCCGCAATTCTCGTTTTTTAAATTTGAGAGTTATTTTCGTCATAATTAAATACGAAACGTGCATCACACTTGAAACACAATATTTGAATGACGCTCTGACGTACGTGGCCTACAGATTAGGTAGGGATTTTAACATGCGCAAACCGATCCGTTAACACCCTGAGCCCCCGCTCATTCTTCGACTCCTCCCCATTTTATCCAGGGAGACGCGTTATACCACGGCGCAACGGATAGGCCTCCTACGTCACAGAAAGCGCGCGTTTTAGCCCTCCCGGTTATGCTGCTTTTCTAGTTGCATGTTTTTCTTTTAGCACTGCACATAATCAAAATTTTTACGTGGTACGCGATACATATTCTATTTGTGCTTGATATTACAGTACTAAAAGTTATAAATTCGATTAAGCGGGTCTTCCCCATTGTTCGATAAGATTTTACAATAGTCTAGGTACGGAATGGAAGCAGTTGACACAAAAGGCTTTTAAAAATACTGTTAAGAAATTTTTGCTGGATGGAGCATTCTGTAGTATCGGAGAGTTCTTGGATTCTTGATGGTGTCTTTAAGTTTATGATATTTTGTATGTAATGTATTTAATATTTTTAATATTTGTTGACGTTTATTGAATTTTTGATTTTTTATTGTGATAATTTAGTGTAGGTATATGTACTCCTCTTTTTGATTAATGTTCATAGTTTTACTTCTTTATTTGACCTTTGTAAACACCACTGGTGATACAGAATAAATATCATATCATAATAGATTTAAGAAGTAAGTAAAAAAATACTTTTAAAACTCCAAACAAATAAATACACAAAATACATGTATTTATAATAATAACACATAATAACACAGATATAACACATATATAAACCTCGGATATAACTTTTATAAACGGTTTCTGAAATCCTTATATTTTTTACTAATATTCAAAAAATCAACTAGTTTTAGCCGAAATGGGTCAGAGCCCAGGTCAGAACCCAAAAGGGTAATTGGACCATAAAAAATATACTTTTCCTCCACTGTAGTGAGGTCCTGTTTCTCTGGCCATACAAACCCACTAGGTATTTTCTTTCTTGTAAAAAATCATTTTAAATTTTTCTCTCACTTTTTCCAGCACCTTTCCAATAAACCAATCTTCTTCATAAAAACTGCATAGCAGCATTCACAGTCAATTCTGTCAATATATATAGTCTTCACCTCTGCCACTACTGATTCATCATATATTTTCACTGTGTCTTCGACCACACTTTTTTCGGTTTTTGACTCTGAAAATGTTTCTGTGTCCGTTGAGTCGTCATAAATTATATTATTACCACTATTATCCGTTCAATCGTCCGTGTCATTTACGGTATCGCGAGCGTAACATGCAACATACGTTTGAAATTCCCCCGAAATTCCCCCGAAATTCCCCAAAATACTCCAAAATACCCTGAAATACCTCGAAATTCCCCAAAAAATACCCTGACATTCGAAATACCCCAAAATTCCCCTGAAATTCCTTGCCTTGTACACTAAAATACCCCAGTGATTTCCCCTCGGTTTAAGCTCTTTGGCACTGTCTGGGTTATAAGAATCACTGTCTAGTCCGCTGTATGGGTGGAGCCGCGCCAGTAATTTACGAACTAACGGCTGCTCAGCGACTATTTAGTGCTCGAGGAAGATATAGTAGTTTAACAAAAAGGAACAACTGTTACGCAATAAACGCAACATACTTATAATTATTAGCTTCATAATTGGAAGGGGGCAGCAGCTCTTTCAGTAATCATAGTGGCAGAGATCGTGAGGGTTGGTATGGCACTGTGATACACACTACTGCGATGTGGAAGGCAACGGGAAACCACCACATTATTCTATCCCTGGTACAACGTACTTTAATTTATGATGATGGCACCTTCTGGAGTAAAATATTCCGGAGGTAAAATAGTCCCACATTCGGATCTCCGGGCGGGGACTGCTTCGGGGGGAGTCATCAGAAATGATAAGTGTAACATCTCACGAGTCGGAGCGTGGAATGTTAGAAGCATGAAACAAGTAGGGAAGTTAGAGAATTTGAAAATTGAGATGGATAGGTTAGCATTGGACGTAGTAGGTATCAGTGAAGTGCGATGGCCAGAAGCTGGAGACTTCTGGAGCGGAGATTTTAGAGTAATACACACAGGATCTGTAGGAGGAAATTCGGGAGTAGGAATTGTTATGCGGAAAAAAGTAGGACAGAGTGTAGAAAATTTCTTACAGCAAAGTGACAGGGTAGTTATGGGTAGGTTAGATTCGAAACCTGTAAAAACAGTAATAATACAGGTATATATGCCCACTTCTAACTACAGTGATGAGGCCGTAGAGGCAGTTTATAGTGATATTGAATATGTGCTAGATTTTGTGAGAGGGCACGAAAATTTAATAATTACAGGAGATTTCAATGCAGTCGTAGGCACAGGGCGAGAGGGCGGAATAGTTGGCCCCTTTGGATTAGGCAATAGGAACGATAGGGGAGTTAGACTGATAGAGTTCTGCGATAAACATAACTTAACGGTCGCGAACACTCTATTTCACCATCATGTTAGGAGATGCTATACGTGGAAGATGCCAGGAGACTTAGGGAGATATCAAATAGATTACATTCTCGTTAGGCAAAGATTTAGAAATCAAGTTAGGGATTGTAGAAGTTATCCAGGAGCAGATATAGATAGTGATCACAACATAGTCGTTATGAAAGCCAATCTTAAATTTAAGATTTTGAAAAAAAGAAGCGGAAGAAGGTATCTTGACCCAGAGAAACTAAAAGATGATGATATGCGCAATAAGTTCGAGAAAAAGACAAACGAAGCACTAAAGGGCACGGGTGGAAATATTGTTAGGGACATAGAGGCAGAATGGAATTGCATTAAAAATAGTTTAGTTTCCTCAGCTAGGGATATTTTGGGTCATAAACAGAATGAAAGTAGGAAACCCTGGATAACAAAACATATTGTGAGTCTAATAGAGGAAAGGCGAAAATATAAAAATAGGTTAGATGAAACAGGAAAACAAAGATATAAGGCGATCAAGTGGGAAATTATTCGGGAATGTAGGAAAGCGAAAGAGCAATGGATCGATAATAAATGCAAAGAAGTGGAAGATAAATTCGAAGTAGGAAAGACTGATGAAGCATATAAAATAATTAGGAGAAATTTTAGAGAAATTGGATCTAGTACCAAAAACATTAGAAATGAGGCAGGAGATATCCTAATCGGAAGTGGGGAGAAGGCAGATAGGTGGAAAGAATATTTAGGAAACTTATATGCGGGACAGGAAGTGCAAGATATATTAGAAAGCGAAAGCAGTGTAGAGGGGGATAACCTAGGGAGTCCTATAATGAGAGAAGAGTTTGAGATAGCACTAAAAAGTTTAAGGAATAATAAAGCACCAGGTATAGATGGCTTGCAGGCAGAAATCTTAAAGTGCGCAGGTCAAGAGGTAATAGATCGTTTATTTAAACTAGTTAGTCGCATATACCTGACAGGCGAGATTCCAGAAGATTACAAACGGAACATCATAGTAGCTTTGCCAAAAAGAAAAGGCGCGGATAGATGCGAAAATTTTAGAACTATCAGTTTAACTTCCCATGCGTCAAAAATTTTAACTAGAATTGTGCAAAGAAGGATGGAGAAAAAGGCGGAAGAAATATTAGGAGAAGATCAGTTCGGATTTAGACGAAATAGAGGAACGCGCGAGGCCATTCTAGCTTTACGAGTAATTATAGAAAAAACGATAGAAAAGAGAAAGAGCGTCTATATAGGATTTGTAGATTTAGAAAAAGCCTTCGACAACGTAAAATGGGGGAAGATGTTCGAAGTGCTGAGAAAGGTAGGGATGAAATACAGGGACAGAAGAATAATACATAATCTCTACAAAGAGCAAAAGGCAGTTATAGAATGTGAGCAGGAACAAAGGGAAGTAGATATCCGGAAGGGAGTGAGACAGGGATGTGCATTGTCACCTCTAGTTTTCAACTTATATATCGAAGATGCGATTAATATTGGTAAGGAAAGAACAGCCTCAGGGATCAATGTACAGGGCCAAACTATTAACATGCTCAGATTTGCGGATGATATAGCAGTGTTAGCATCTAGCAAAGAAGAATTAGGAGCGGCTCTGAATGAAATGGAAGCAGTTTTGACACAGGGCTTCGGCATGAAAATCAATAAAAAGAAAACTAAAATTTTGGTATGTAGGGGATGTGAAAATAGAACTAAAATGGAAATACAAATTGGAAATGAGAAGATAGAGGAGGTCGCGGATTTCTGCTACTTAGGAAGTAAAATAACTCAAGACGGTAGGAGCACTAAAGATATAAAACAAAGAATGGCGCAGGGCCGAGTTGCGTTTAACAAAAAGAAACAACTGTTATGCTCGAGAACGGTTAATATAGAGACTAGGAAGAGACTCTTAACGTCGTATGTATGGAGTACGGCATTATACGGGTGCGAAACTTGGACAATAGGAGAAGCGGATAGAAAAAGAGTAGAAGCGTTTGAAATGTGGTGCTACAGACGCATGATGAAGATACCGTGGATAGATAAGGTTAGCAATAGGGAAGTATTAGAAAGAGTTGGGGAAAAGCGAAAGGTATGGAAAACAATAAAGAGTAGGAGAGATAGGATGGTAGGACACCTTCTAAGACACGAAGGAATAGTTCGTGACATACTAGAGTCAGAGATAGGAATAAAAAGAGGTATGGGTAGGCCTAGATTAGACTACTGCTCTCAAATAGTTAGGGATGTAGGATGTTCTACTTTTAGGGAAATGCGTAGGTTAGCTCAGGATAGAAAAGAATGGAGGTACGCGTCCAACCAGTCTTCGGACTGAGAACCTTATGATGATGAATTGGATTGGTACTGATTTAATTTATATCCTGTCAACAACAATAATCCAGCATCATAACAAGCACGTGGAAAATGTGGCTATTTTGTAACACATAATTTTCGGAGAAATTTAGGTCTTTTGCCAAAAATACACTTATTTTTATTTACGTAAAGTAATCTAATAGTAAATTACTCAATTAGTATTCAGTCAATAGCCAAAACAGATAACATTTTCTCGCATCTGTCAATCAGCGCAGTCATGCTTTCGGAGAATTCATCTTCAAAACACGGGTAGAGTCTAAAATATTTTTTCGCAAATTGTTTGTTTTCCACGACTAAAAAATATGTGATATAGATCTCTACTAAGTAATAAGGTCAGAGTAGTTGTTAAGCTTGAAACAATTCTAGAATAAATTTTTTATCTATCTCTAGATCAGAGATCACAACTATGTATTACGCTGAAAATTCGGTAAATCTCTTCTACGAAGTGGAATATTTCGTTAACTGATACGAGTACTATGTGGGAAAGACCTTGCGTGCTTGTTGTACAAAATTCATCAATTATCGTTTTGATTCACCACGTTCTAAAACGTTTTTTGGGTAGAAAACATGTTTAAAGGTTATGTTATTTTACTATTCTTTTATCGCAAATGAAACAATAAAAATGATATATTTATTTTTGAAAATAAGACCTTTGTGTTTCAGACTTTAAAACAGCATTAAATATTTCTTGAAAGAATTTGTTTACATTGTCTAGAGCTTTGTGCAATTTGCAATAAATTAGTGCAACTCGCATTTCACACGTTTAACCAACTAATTATCTTTACCTTATTTCATCCAAAAGTTAAACTGAATCAATAAATCAGGCATCTAATAAACATCTTTTTGGTTTTTTGTTGATGTAAAAATGCTCACAGTCCCAAGCCCAAACATACAAGATTTACTGATTACTGCGCAATGCCCATGGAATGTATTAATAGCAATGGAATGAGAACACGCAATGCTTCAAGGGTGGTCCCCTCGGGCAATGAGTAGCTAAACTGTATAGGGCCACGCAGGCAGGTACCTGTAAAGGGCTATGACTATGAGTTTAGGATTCAGTCATTCAGTGGTAAATAGAGTGGCATAGAGTAGAAAATAGCGTTGATTGACTTCTCAATACGCAAGTTTTTTTTTGCAAATTTTTTAAGCGAAGTTTTCAATTTGAGGCTTCGAATTTCTATTGCCTAAACATTAGAAGATTATATAAACATTATACCCATTTTATTATCTGAATAACAGAACAAGTTTATCGTTGGTATATTTTTTGGTATGATTTTTTTCAAGCCACGCTAATTTTTTTATATTTACTATTACGTGTTTATTATTTACTTTACTAAGAGCTTTTCGGACAGTATTTTATTGTGTTCGCGTTACTACAACCTATGGGACGCCGTTTGGGTCTTTAATCGTCCATTTAAGGATATCCTACAGATGTTTTTAAATCGGGAATTATGGATATCCCACAGATATTTTTAAATATTTAAAAATATCTCACAGATATTTTTAAATCATTTTGGATATCAAACAGTGAACAATGATTATTTTTATCTGCGAGATATCTTTAAATATTTAAAAATATCTCACAGATATTTTTAATTCTATAATTACGGATATCTACTAAGCATTTTGATATCCAAAATTGTGGCGCCACCTATAAGGCGAAAGATTCAATAATTCAATTACACCATCCTTTACATGTTGTAATTGTTATCCAATTTAGAGTAGCAAGTGGAAGGCTACATTTTTTATATCAAACCATGCAAGTAATATCCATAAATAATTATTTCTATCTACCAGATATTGTTAAATCGACATAAATATCTCGGATATATCCATAATTGATTATTTAAAAATATCAGCGAGATATAAATATTTATTAATGCATATCTCACTCATAGTTTTAAATATTTGAAAATATCTATAGCATATATTTAAATCAAATCAATTTTTGCTTAGCTTTGACTTTAGCACGTAAGTATTGCTTAAAGAATTACATACGAATCCAAAGTGAGCAAAAATAGTATTGGTTTCAGGATATCCCACAGATATTTTCAAATATTTAATGCTATCAGTGAGATATCCTCAAATAATTATTTTTATCCTACAGATATTTTTAAATCAACAATTTTAGATATGGGGCGGTAATTTTTAAATATTTAGAATTATCTGTAAAATAGAATTAATTATTTATGAATATCACTTGCCAGTTTTGATATCCAAAATTGCAGCGCCCTCTAATTTCCAGGAAGTAAGCTTAGTTGTATTTATGGTCTAGTGTAAATCTGACTTACGCGCTCTCCCGCTTTAAATCTCCAGCCTGCGCGCGGTCGAGTTTTCTGTTTCCCCAGTACTTGTGTCTCGGTAGCACTCTGATTGGTGAAACTTTTGTGTTCGTGTTCGGCAATAACTGACGTTTCTTACCGAGGATAAAGAGGACGGCTAAATTATCAGTGATTTTATAATATTATAAAATCAGTGCTAAATATCGTAGGAAATACCAACGTTGTCAAGCTTCTGCAATTCCAATGTGCAACGTTGCATTACGTCGTTTTCATTTGTAGGGCAAGGGAAAAAATACCTTTCCCTTGCTCTAAGAAACTATAAGCTTGAAAATTACAGACGGCAAGCATTTTGCCTGGAGGGCAAGGAAAAATATGACTAAAAGAGTCATCCCCAGCGGGTTTGCACCCCAAGCTGCCTGAACCGCTAACTTCATGTGTATTCCATTAACCAAGGTGCTGATGCAAGGTAGGCTTTTGTATGAGCTACTTGATGGATATTTACACATTGGAAACGCTTGGCAACGTTGGTACTTCCTGGGATATTTATCCCCGGAAGTGCCTGCGTTGTCGCCGCCGGCAGCCAGCAAATTTACTTTTCGTTGCCGGCGCTGGTTTTGCCGTTGACCGTTATTAATATTTCAATATTATTCGCACCACTTATTGGCAATAACCTGAACGCTGAGGGCAAGGAAAACATGATTAACAAAACTGGATGCGTGGTCGCCACTCGCGATAGAAGTGAATCTTCAACGATTTAGAGGAATGCAAATTTTGTAGGGTAAACAGATGATCGGAGTATAATGCAATACAGAGTGATCTATAATGAGTGTAACAAACTTCTAGGGTAGATAGAATACTTAAAAATAATGCGAAAAACCTTAATCAACGTATGTCCAAAAATGCCGGCTAAGCGAGGTGTTGAAATTTCTTTCAAAAATGTTATTTTTTTAATATCTGGAAAACTACCGGACCTATTCATTTGGAATTTTGGGCATAATAATTCCTTGAAGTTATTTACTAATTTATAAATTTTGAGTTTTGTACTCTCACCAGTGGCGTCACTACGAGGTGGGGAGACCACATTTATTACCGAAACTATGTTACGCTACTGACTTACATAGATATGTTGCAAAATATTAGAATCTTTGTTTTATTTACAAGAAAAAATCTCTCTTTTGTTTTTTGCGTTCGAGGCATAGTTTCAGAGAGAAATAATTTTGTGTAACACGGTGCATTAGTCCGAGATTTTAAAAACGAAATTGTCAATCCATTCTTTCTAATAGTAAAGTGTTGTAAATATCAAATTGGCGTGTAAATACTCGAGAGTAGCACAAAATAGCTGAAAATAGTAGGTAACGATACAAGCAGATATTACATTTTTGTAAGAAATTTCAACATCCTGTATCTATTTTTGTAGCCATTTTTGGACACATATTCATTAGGGATTTTCACAATATTTTCACAGTATTTACACGCCACTTCAATATTAACAACGGTTTACTGTTCACAGGGATTCTGCAAGTGACAAATAGACTGCTCTTTCCAGCTGTTACATTTTCAAAAACAACTTAAAATACAACTTAATTTCAGAAATATTTTAAAACGGATGAGTACAGTACATATAATAAAAGAACTTATGTCTTGTTTAGACCAGATCATTATTATTTTGACGTTTGATGCACAGGGTTTGAGGTTAAGTTGTTTATTTCTCCGGCTAATTTATTGTTTAATCTTTATTTAATAGGGGGTTTAAGAATTTATTTATATTTAAAAAGTGTAAAATGGAAAAGAAAGTGTTAAAAATTAGTGTTATTAAGGACTTCTATGGACGATTTAAACCATCTATTGCGCCGGTTCTAGCGCCGTAAATTGCAGTAGTTTGTTGCATTTTGGTTTTAAACAAAATGACTGCATAAATAAATGCTTTTACAAGACAAACACCGAAAAAGCTTCATAGTAATCGCCATATATTGATTTAATGTTAAGAAATCAGGATGAAAGGTAAAAATAGAATGTGAAGTGCAAGGTCATCTAAGCTCCATTTAAAATGCATTGAAAAATTTTATCCTACTTTTCTCTTAGGACAGCCGATAGCGTTTTAAACTTCGCGCTCTGATTTTGCCGTTACACTAATGGACTCTATTGCATAATTAAAAAATGAAATTTCGGTAGAATTATGTATCATTTCGGTAGATCGGTAGATAACATATAAAATCGGTAGATTTACCGAAATTTCGGTAGGGTTGGCAACACTGGAGCCGCGCGACCGATTTACACCAGCCCAAAAGAAAATAATAATTACATCTTTCGCCTTATAGGTGGCGCCACAATTTTGGATATCAAAATGCTTAGTAGATATCCGTAATTATAGAATTAAAAATATCTGTGAGATATTTTTAAATATTTAAAGATATCTCGCAGATAAAAATAATCATTGTTCACTGTTTGATATCCAAAATGATTTAAAAATATCTGTGGGATATCCGTAATTCCCGATTTACAGACATCTGTAACATATCCTTAAATAGACGATTAAAGACCCAAACGGCGTCTCATAACAACCTAATATACATAAAATTAAAACCTGTAAAGCGACAAAGGTATCTCTTTTATTTTTGGAGATGATATTCTGTGGTGCAATTAAACAATTTCGTTAAATCATAAATTTTTTCTATAAATATAATAAATATATTTATAAATATGGCAAATTAGATAGGTAATTAAATTTGGCATTCCTTGAATGATGTAATAATATCCGCGTCGAAGACCTTTTAGTAATAATCGCTAACAATCGATGTAGGATAGATCAATTTTGAAGAAGAGAGAGTTTCAAATTTATAGGATTGAAGTAAAAGTTGCGTGCAATAAAAATTAAGTTTGCGTAGTTTTTATGGCAGTTTTTGTTAATGCTATTCAAAGTTTAATGTTGATAAAATTTCGTACCTAGTAAATTATTAACGTTGACATTTTAATAATGACCAGATAACAATAAAAACCTAAAGGATGTAGTCGCGACTTTTTTCTTCTCGCATTTTTACACATCAATAATTTGTATAACTTTCAAATTATGCTTTGACATCCATAGGTAGTTTTTGTTTGTTAGAATGAGCATTGAACTTTGCATCTAAAATATTTTAAATTTGGCGAAATTCTGGCAATAACACTGTTTATAAAATAACCAACGTTTCGCCCCCCGTTTGGGGGGCTTTGTCAAGATTTATTTGTAAAATAAGATGTATAAAGTTGACTTAAATTATTTGTCAAAAATATATTTTTGTAAATAATAAATTCTATTTATACAGTATTGCTGTACGTTTGTTAATTTTAAATTCTATATTCTTATTCTTCAGTTCATTTTTTGTTCTATGAATATTCATCATCATAAGGTTCTCAGTCCGAAGACTGGTTGGACGCGTACCTCCATTCTTTTCTATCCTGAGCTAACCTACGCATTTCCCTAAAAGTAGAACATCCTACATCCCTAACTATTTGAGAGCAGTAGTCTAATCTAGGCCTACCCCTACCTCTTTTTATTCCTATCTCTGACTCTAGTATGTCGCGAACTATTCCTTCGTGTCTTAGAAGGTGTCCTACCATCCTATCTCTCCTACTCTTTATTGTTTTCCATACCTTTCGCCTTTCCCCAACTCTTTCTAATACTTCCCTATTGCTAACCTTATCTATCCACGGTATCTTCATCATGCGTCTGTAACACCACAGTTCAAACGCTTCTACTCTTTTCCTATCCGCTTCTCCTATTGTCCAAGTTTCGCACCCGTATAATGCCGTACTCCATACATACGACTTTAAGAGTCTCTTCCTAGTCTCTATATTAACCGTTCTCGAACATAACAGTTGTTTCTTTTTGTTAAACGCAACTCGGCCCTGCGCCATTCTTTGTTTTATATCTTTAGTGCTCCTACCGTCTTGGGTTATTTTACTTCCTAAGTAGCAGAAATCCGCGACCTCCTCTATCTTCTCATTTCCTATTTGTATTTCAATTTTAGTTCTATTTTCACTCCATCTACATACCAAAATTTTAGTTTTCTTTTTATTGATTTTCATGCCGTAGCCCTGTGTCAAAACTGCTTCCATTTCATTCAAAGCCGCTCCTAATTCTTCTTTGCTAGATGCTAACACTGCTATATCATCCGCAAATCTGAGCATGTTAATAGTTTGGCCCTGTACATTGATCCCTGAGGCTGTTCTTTCCTTAACAATATTAATCGCATCTTCGATATATAAGTTGAAAACTAGAGGTGACAATGCACATCCCTGTCTCACTCCCTTCCGGATATCTACTTCCCTTCGTTCCTGCTCACATTCTATAACTGCCTTTTGCTCTTTGTAGAGATTATGTATTATTCTTCTGTCCCTGTATTTCATCCCTACCTTTCTCAGCACTTCGAACATCTTCCCCCATTTTACGTTGTCGAAGGCTTTTTCTAAATCTACAAATCCTATATATACGCTCTTTCTCTTTTCTATCGTTTTTTCTATAATTACTCGTAAAGCTAGAATGGCCTCGCGCGTTCCTCTATTTCGTCTAAATCCGAACTGATCTTCTCCTAATATTTCTTCCGCCTTTTTCTCCATCCTTCTTTGCACAATTCTAGTTAAAATTTTTGACGCGTGGGAAGTTAAACTGATAGTTCTAAAATTTTCGCATCTATCCGCGCCTTTCCTTTTTGGCAAAGCTACTATGATGTTCCGTTTGTAATCTTCTGGAATCTCGCCTGTCAGGTATATGTGACTAACTAATTTAAATAAACGATCCATTACCTCTTGACCTGCGCACTTTAAGATTTCTGCCTGCAAGCCATCTATACCTGGTGCTTTATTATTCCTTAAACTTTTTAGTGCTAGCTCAAACTCTTCTCTCATTATAGGACTCCCTAGGTTATCCCCTTCTACACTGCTTTCACTTTCTAATATATCTTGCACTTCCTGTCCCGCATATAAGTTTCCTAAATATTCTTTCCACCTATCTGCCTTCTCCCCGCTTTCGATTAGGATATCTCCTGCCGCATTCCTAATGCTTTTGGTACTAGATCCAATTTCTCTAAAATTTCTCCTAATTATTTTATATGCTTCATCAGTCTTTCCTATTTCGAACTTATTTTCCACTTCTTTGCACTTATCGTCGATCCATTGCTCTTTCGCTTTCCTACATTTCCGAATAATTTCCCACTTGATCGCCTTATATCTTTGTTTCCCTATTTCATCTAACCTATTTTTATATTTGCGCCTTTCCTCTATTAGACTCACAATATGTTTTGTTATCCAGGGTTTCCTACTTTCATTCTGTTTATGACCCAAAATATCCCTAGCTGAGGAAACTAAACTATTTTTAATGCAATTCCATTCTTCCTCTATGTCCCTAACAATATTTTCGCCCGCGCCCTTTAGTACCTCGTTTGTCTTTTTCTCGAACTTATCGCGCGTATCATCATCTTTTAGTTTCTCTGGGTCAAGATACCTTCTTCCGCTTCGTTTTTTCAAAATCTTAAATTTAAGATTGGCCTTCATAACGACTATATTGTGATCACTATCTATATCTGCTCCTGGATAACTTCTGCAATCCCTAACTTGATTTCTAAATCTTTGCCTAACAAGAATGTAATCTATTTGATATCTCCCTAGGTCTCCTGGCATCTTCCACGTGTAGCGTCTCCTAACATGATGGTGAAATACAGTGTTCGCGACCGTTAAGTTATGTTTATAGCAGAACTCTATCAGTCTCACTCCCCTATCGTTCCTATTGCCTAATCCAAAGGGACCAACTATTCCGCCCTCTCGCACTGTGCCTACGACTGCATTGAAATCTCCTATAATTATTAAATTTTCGTGTCCTCTCACAAAATCTAGCACATGTTCAATATCACTATAAACTGCCTCTACGACCTCATCACTGTAGTTAGAAGTGGGCATATATACCTGTATTATTACTGTTTTTACAGGTTTCGAATCTAACCTAACCATAACTACCCTGTCACTTTGCTGTAAGAAATTTTCTACACTCTGCCCTACTTTTTTCCGCATAACAATTCCTACTCCCGAATTTCCTCCTACAGATCCTGTGTGTATTACTCTAAAATCTCCGCTCCAGAAGTCTCCGGCTTCTGGCCATCGCACTTCACTAATACCTACTACGTCTAATGCTAACCTATCTATCTCCATTTTCAAATTCTCTAACTTTCCTACTTGGTTCATGCTTCTAACATTCCACGCTCCGACTCGTGTGATGTTACACTTATCATTTCTGATGACTCCCCCCGAAGCAGTCCCCGCCCGGAGATCCGAATGTGGGACTATTTTACCTCCGGAATATTTTACTCCAGAAGGTGCCATCATCATAAATTCGAAGTACGCTGTACCAGGGATAGAATAATGTGGTGGTTTCCCGTTGCCTTCCACATCGCAGTAGTGTGTATCACAGTGCCATACCGACCCTCACGATCTCTGCCACTATGATTACTGAAAGAGCTGCTGCCCCCTTTCAGGGACTTGATTTAGTCTGGCTTCTCAAATAAAAACCGCTCCAAATGGTTAAACCTATGGTTCGGCTCTTTAGATCATTGAAGAGCGCAAGCCATCCCACCCGTCCCAGTATTACTAGAACTGCGTCAAGGTACAAGTCCCTTGGGTAGTCTATGAATATCACTATAACAATTTATTGTAAATGAGAATATTTAAACATGATTTTTGCCATTTTGCAAGAATTTTATTCATTCTAAATTTATAGTAAGAATTTTCAATATTATATATTAATTTGTTTTGTTTTAATTCTGTACAAAAACTGCAACTTCAAGTACTAATGGTGGATTGTGTGCCATCTAGTATTATTTCGCAGAATTAAATTGCAAGGACAGTGTCGCACAAACTGTATAAAAAAGAAATTATATTTGGTTTTAGTAGGCAACTGCAAATTACTTGATGTTGTCTCGCTGATGACCAACAGATGTCGCAACGAGCTCTAAATTCAGAAGTAAACTTCACTTATTTAATGTTGCTACTATCACAGACAACAACTGAGTTGTGTGTGCTACTGTTATTCAGGACACTACATTTTTACACAAGCGCCCTCTGACTTCGAAGAGCCATATTTGTAATTGCAAATGATTAGTGTCACAGTCTATAGAGTATTTCAGCAATTCAATCTTTCTAATTGAACAGAATGAATGTTTCCTTGTTTCTGGAAGCAATTTAGCTGCAGGTCCGCAAATCCTATTTTGTTATACAAGGTGCCTTAGGTAATCCGAAATTTTTATTTAAAATAATCAAAGTTGGTG
Source organism: Xestobium rufovillosum (assembly GCA_963966045.1). NCBI lineage: Eukaryota > Metazoa > Arthropoda > Insecta > Coleoptera > Ptinidae > Xestobium > Xestobium rufovillosum. The sequence goes on along the minus strand of OZ014492.1, from coordinate 50,306,550 downwards.
ATGGAGGGTGTTCTCAATGTCGGTAGGTTTTATTGTTCTTTTCTTTATCCTTATTGATAAAGATTGATATTTGTTTTTTTATTATTTTCGTTGTGCATATACAAGCCAGTTCTTTTTAAACGGTTTTATTTAGCTTGCCTTGTTTGTTTGTTTGTGTGGGTCAAATCTAGTAATTGAAATTTTACCCCCTTCCTGTTGACAGATCGATCTGAAATTTGGTACACACCTTTAGTTGTGATGACAATACAATTTTGTATATTCAGTATCATTGTAAATCCAAGATGGTCGCCACCACAAAATGACGGATTACTTTAGAACACAGTACACTTTAGAAAAATAAAATCAATACGAAAACAAAAAAAAAACTAAAAACTTGAAAATAAAATAAGTAAAACATTTTTTTAAGTTAAACGGTTTTATTGTAAAGAAACATAATAATGATGCAGATAATGTACGAAAAGCTAAAAAATAATTAGGTAGGTACCAGGTACCAGTCATCACACCACTCTCCTCATCAATCTAGAGCATTGATCAGACTAAAATAAAATCGTGGGGCGTAGCTAACCTGAGTAAATATGTAAATGATCGTTCTGCGATGTTGTTTATTGAGAAGATGCAGAGATCGATAGAAGGTAGGTTGAATGGCAAAAGAGGTGTAGTTTCTCAGTTTCAAATTTTTGACTGGTCTACAAGATATAAAAAATTAAATTTTTGGAAATTTTAATATACACATTTTCTAGCTGGGTTGAAATGAACAATAACAAAAAAATAGTAAAAATGTTGAACATAATTAAATTTACTCAATCGAACAAAAATCATATTATACCCGACGTGTTCGAGATAAAATGTAAACTGGTTTTTTAAATGGAAATCAGTGACTATGACAGCATTTCAGTGATATGGCGTTTCCCACTACCCAGGTAACTTTTCTTAGAGCGAGAAACATCATATTAATTAGTTCGTACTCGGGAACTCTAACGAAGAAAAATCAAATTAATGTGACGCTGGCAATATGACCCTTGCCTTATTGCCAAGGCTGAGGTCGTACCTATTTAGCATAACCGCAATTAGAGGCAAATATTCCTTTACGTGTTTTATTTATTGAGGGGGTATAATTAATATTATATCTATTGATAGTCACTACGTTTCTTCGCAATTTTCCCGTAATTATAATTAATGCAGTCGCTTCTTAGCTCAAAATATAATTAATCGGACGTACAATTAATGTTAATTCTTTCATAGAATCAACAATTAGCAAACTACAAGTTGTGTACATTTATTGTTATTGGCAATATTCATTGGCGTTTGATGTGTTTTGAACAACTTCGACGTCCTTTGGTCATTTAAAACAATAAAGCACCAGGCGTAGACGGATTTCAGGCAGAAATTTTAAAGTGCGCAGGTCAAGAGGTAAGAGAGCGTTTAAGGAACATCATAGAAGCTTTGCGCGGATAGGTGTGAAAATTTTAGAATGATCAGTTTAACTTCCCACGCGTCAAAAATTTTAACTAGAATTGTGCAAGGAAGGATGAAGAAAAGGACGGAAGAAATATTAGGAGATCAGTTCGGATAAATAAAATTATTCAAGTATTGCAACATGCTGCGCCACGTTGTAGAAAGTAGTCTCCAGTAAATCAAGATTATTTTATTCTCTGCAAGCACTAAATTTCTGCACAGCAAGCAACTGATAAAATCGTACGCAATTGGAGTTTCCTCGATTGGCAGAATTCATAATAGTGATTTTCTGAAAAATAACAATCACAAAAATCTCCATAATAGTCGAGGAGCAGACCGCCTGAAAGATGCGTTTATACATCTCGAATATACACCCAACCAAAAAGTGACGTAAATACAATAAAAAAAGTTTATTGTAACAATGAAAAAATTTATTAAAATTGGTCCGATGAAGAAATACATTGTCGGAATGAATACCATTAATCGGTTAATAAACACATTCATTGGCCAATGTAAGGTTCATTGTATTTATGAATTTAATTCATTGGTTTTTGTTCTCATATTTTCGTTAAGACAATAACGTTATACATTGCAGTCATGTAGATCATACATTGAGCTAACGTACTGCTTTTATAGTATTAATGTCGCGTATACATTCTACCAATTAACTTTGTACATTCATTGTATGCGCAGTATACCTTGGTTGAATTAACTAATTCATTGGCCCAATGTAAGGCTTACATTAATTTCATAAATATCATTTATTGTCTCAACGAAATGATTTATTGTACCAATGAATTGGTACAGTGAATCAATGTCCAACTTACATTAATTTCATGAATTATCGGGTTTATACATGCTAGCCATTTAGTATGCAAAAGGAAGATATCTCTAGTTCTATAAGAAATAAAAAATATTTTGTTTATAAAATGTTCTAGTGATTTCAAGATAGCACAACCTTATATTTTTTCTTTGAGAACTACACAGAGAGGGTACTTATCTTGTTATCTTCGTTTTGAGCAGTAAACGGAAAATATTTATTAACGACCAGTTTTTCCTCGTGTTGAAGGATTCTTACGTAAATTCTGAGTTTAGAATTGACAATTCACTTTAGAAATATCAGTCTTGTACTTGTCTTCTATAGTTGGTTTTAAGTTGCTGTAATCTCTTGCAAGAAGAGTAGAAACTGCTGCTAAGGATTAAAGATATACCTACATAGGGAAGATGAAGTAAGATACAATGCAAAATAAGACAAAATCAATTTAAACACTTTTTATTCTATGTTCGAGGTTACAGAAAAACTTAAAATAAAAACGTAATAATTAAAATACCATTTGAAGTTGATATCTAGAGAACTGTTTGCTTTTTAATTTTTTTAATTATCTTGTTTCTATAGATATATCTGACTTACATATATGTAACCAGCTACATTTTACAATAAAAGAGACGCCCAACGGCCAACTAACTAGTATTATGTTTAGTACCTACAAACATATCGTCGCCCTCCTCACGTACTGGCGTAACTGAAAATTACCGAATTTATTGAACACACCCCCTTGACACAGACTTTGAAATCAAAAAGCACAGCGAACACGCCGAGCACTAACGTAAACTGACGCTCTTTAAGCTGTCTTAAAGGAAACGACGGAAACCAACGAAAACCAAACAGAAAACTTCGAAGAGAGCTAAGGTCCTATCGGGACACATCGGCATTGCTCGGCTACCTGTTCGTTCATTGCGACAATGTATAACTGCATTGGCTCAAGGAACGGTCATATTAGCAAAACATTTGGGACATTGGGACAATGTACCCGTTTATTGACCAATAAAAGTGTACCCGTTTGTTGACTAATAAACTTATACATCAATATTATGAAGTTGTGTTATTAATTATTCTATTCATTGATTCATTGATTCTAGCTTGGGAGCTGATCGAGTGCACTTCGATTCTTTCGGAGTGGTGAGCAGAAAATACCTGACCTATATTATTGTTATTGTCACTATCATTGTTTCACATCATCATTATTGTTGTTATTATTATTGTCATATATATAATTGTTGTTTTTTTTTTTTTTTTTCATTAATGTTATTGCCATTTTTATTTTTATTACTATAGGTTTTTCCCTGCTACTGAAGATGGCAGCTTAGCTGCCGAAATGCGTATATAGTATTTCAAAATTTATGTGGTTAGGGGTACAATTGATTCTTGAATTGATTGATTTAATAAATAAATTTATTAATATAATGAATATGTACGTTGGGCCAATTTAAAATTTCATTGTAACAATGATTTGCCACATCAACTTTTAATAAACGGAATTTATAATATCAATGATCACGGTTATCAACTCATCAAAAAGGGACAGAGCGATTTTCGTAATATTAATGAAAAATTAATTGAGCCAATGAACTTTGAGTTAATAAACGACGTTTATTAATATTATGAACGGAATTTTTTTCAGTGTACAACTCGAATATACAACTCGAATACACACAAGAAAATGAAGCTGATTCTTACGTAAAATGATCTGCCGGATTCGAATTTTGAGGTCGCGAAAAGATCGGGAATTGCGAAAATGCCGGAAAATCGGTTTTTCGTAAAATTTTCCTAAATCAATTTTCGACCATTTTTAAAACTTTTCTCGTTGTATTTCAGCAACGAAAAGAGTTAGAGATCTGTTTTTTTCGTAGAATATACACTGAAGTGTGCTGATCATCACAGTGTACTCACGTTGCCTCTACAATTTTCCAATTTTATGAAAAAAAATGGTTTCTTGCCAGACCACAAATTTGTGTAATTTATTTTTTATGCACCGGGTAAGTAATCTTATTTTTCGGAATTAACATATACATACGCGAGACCAAACACTATGAGGCGCGGTTTGTGCCATAAGTAGTAAAATAACTAAAAGGACGACAAAGAAAAAATAAAAATGTACATGAAAAAAAGAAAATGTGTATTAAGGAAATATTTTTCAGGAATAAAAAAAAAATCGCGCGGAAATATTTTTTTCACCCTCTGACAAAAAAAAGATTTCGCGGAAATTAATTTTTTTCTCTGGGAAAATTTTTGTCGCTGGAAATATTTTTCTTAAGGAAATATTCTTGCGCGCAAGAAAAAAATATTTCCTCGGCTGTGTAGATTTCATGGGCTGGTGAAATATTTTTTTCAGCTTTCGTTTACCTACGTATGATGGCGCTAACGTGACTCAGGGATCGCCATCCAGCAATGTTGCCATTATTTTCTGATGGGTGGGACTGTAATCTGTCATCATCATAAGGTTCTCAGTCCAAAGACTGGTTGGACGCGTACCTCCATTCTTTTCTATCCTGAGCTAACCTACGCATTTCCCTAAAAGTAGAATTTCCTACATCCCTAACTATTTGAGAGCAGTAGTCTAATCTAGGCCTACCCCTACCTCTTTTTATTCCTATCTCTGACTCTAGTATGTCACGAACTATTCCTTTGTGTCTTAGAAGGTGTCCTACCATCCTATCTCTCCTACTCTTTATTGTTTTCCATACCTTTCGCTTTTCCCCAACTCTTTCTAATACTTCCCTATTGCTAACCTTATCTATCCACGGTATCTTCATCATGCGTCTATAGCACCACATTTCAAACGCTTCTACTCTTTTTCTATCCGCTTCTCCTATTGTCCAAGTTTCGCACCCGTATAATGCCGTACTCCATACATACGACGTTAAGAGTCTCTTCCTAGTCTCTATATTAACCGTTCTCGAGCATAACAGTTGTTTCTTTTTGTTAAACGCAACTCGGCCCTGCGCCATTCTTTGTTTTATATCTTTAGTGCTCCTACCGTCTTGAGTTATTTTACTTCCTAAGTAGCAGAAATCCGCGACCTCCTCTATCTTCTCATTTCCAATTTGTATTTCCATTTTAGTTCTATTTTCACACCCCCTACATACCAAAATTTTTGTTTTCTTTTTATTGATTTTCATGCCGAAGCCCTGTGTCAAAACTGCTTCCATTTCATTCAAAGCCGCTCCTAATTCTTCTTTGCTAGATGCTAACACTGCTATATCATCCGCAAATCTGAGCATGTTAATAGTTTGGCCCTGTACATTGATCCCTGAGGCTGTTCTTTCCTTAACAATATTAATCGCATCTTCGATATATAAGTTGAAAACTAGAGGTGACAATGCACATCCCTGTCTCACTCCCTTCCGGATATCTACTTCCCTTCGTTCCTGCTCACATTCTATAACTGCCTTTTGCTCTTTGTAGAGATTATGTATTATTCTTCTGTCCCTGTATTTCATCCCTACCTTTCTCAGCACTTCGAACATCTTCCCCCATTTTACGTTGTCGAAGGCTTTTTCTAAATCTAACTACAAATCCTATATACACGCTCTTTCTCTTTTCTATCGTTTTTTCTATAATTACTCGTAAAGCTAGAATGGCCTCGCGCGTTCCTCTATTTCGTCTAAATCCGAACTGATCTTCTCCTAATATTTCTTCCGCCTTTTTCTCCATCCTTCTTTGCACAATTCTAGTTAAAATTTTTGACGCATGGGAAGTTAAACTGATAGTTCTAAAATTTTCGCATCTATCCGCGCCTTTTCTTTTTGGCAAAGCTACTATGATGTTCCGTTTGTAATCTTCTGGAATCCCGCCTGTCAGGTATATGCGACTAACTAATTTAAATACACGATCTATTACCTCTTGACCTGCGCACTTTAAGATTTCTGCCTGCAAGCCATCTATACCTGGCGCTTTATTATTCCTTAAACTTTTTAGTGCTATCTCAAACTCTTCTCTCATTATAGGACTCCCTAGGTTATCCCCCTCTACACTGCTTTCGCTTTCTAATATATCTTGCACTTCCTGCCCCGCATATAAGTTTCCTAAATATTCTTTCCACCTATCTGCCTTCTCCCCGCTTCCAATTAGGATATTTCCTGCCTCATTTCTAATGTTTTTGGTACTAGATCCAATTTCTATAAAATTTCTCCTAATTATTTTATATGCTTCATCAGTCTTTCCTACTTCGAACTTATCTTCCACTTCTTTGCATTTATTATCGATCCATTGCTCTTTCGCTTTCCTACATTTCCGAATAATTTCCCACTTGATCGCCTTATATCTTTGTTTCCCTATTTCATCTAACCTATTTTTATATTTTCGCCTTTCCTCTATTAGACTCACAATATGTTTTGTTATCCAGGGTTTCCTACTTTCATTCTGTTTATGACCCAAAATATCCCTAGCTGAGGAAACTAAACTATTTTTAATGCAATTCCATTCTGCCTCTATGTCCCTAACAATATTTTCACCCGCGCCCTTTAGTACTTCGTTTGTAATCTGTAAAATTCAAAATTTTTACTGTGTTGTAAATAATCTAGGTGGTACTAGATAATTCACGTACATCGCATTAACTAGGTATGACAGAAATACCAACGTCTACGTTTGATTTGTTTAGTAGTTATAGTGTATTCAGTTTAGTTCATAAGCGCAGTTGCGCAGTGCTCTGTTCTGTAGGTTTAATGCACAAGCACTAGGGAACACAAAATATAAGCAATGAAGCAATCAAGATCAAGGCATGGAATGGAGCACCGAACACGTTCGATTGCCGATAGTTACGCGTTTATTTGTATCTCAACTAAGTTTTGTCAATGCACAAATTTAAAGCGGTCTGATTGGTCAGGTGCATCTGCATACGTAGCGGCGTGGCGCCAGAACTGAAATACAATGCAAAAAAAACGCTTACTCCCTAATCTAGGAACACATGCAAGGATTATGGCATTTTGTTTTTAGAAATTTAGTTTCATTATTGCATGTTTTCTCATATGTGTTTTCTTATGAGCGATCTTCCAGTCAGCATTTGGCAACTCAAACATAATGATTTTTCGCAAGAGATTATTCATAAGTAAAAACATAGTATAAAGAACATTTGGAAATAGTCGTTTTTTTCGGAAAAGGACTGTCAGTAACTGACTCGAAAATCACTCATATGGAAACACATATGAGAAAACATAATAATGTAAATTAAAAGTAACAGTAGAAAGTTCACACCACGTGGGAATATATTTTTGTTCTTTAATTTAAAAATTTATTTTATTGTAAAAATGTCCTTCATTCAAAATATCATATTACGATACGAAGAAGGATAAAGTGCGGTGGAAGAAAATGTCTGCAGAGTGGTCGACCTCTCAAGAAATCCTATGATCATTCATATTTTAAGAAGAAAGGAGAGACAAAGAAAACGTCCCCATTTACTTCAAACTTATATTGACAACAACTATAATTCAAATAAAAAGTATTGTAAGTAATTAATTCTATTCATTTTTGTTCATTTTAAAATATCTGCTTAATTGACACCTCCACAATTTTAATATTTTGTATTTGCTTAATGAGAAAATAATACAATTACCTACTTATTTTGTGTTTTTTAGATTGCGCTTTTCATTGAAATTTTAGCATAACTCTTAATTAGGAACAAATTTTCTGTATATTTTTTTTTCTAAAATGAGATAAAGGCGGGACGGTAGGTTTTTGCCAATCTCTGGAATATTGCAATAATTTTACCAAATTACCTACCATATTTTGATTGAAGGACATTTTCACAATAAAATAAATTTTTAAATTAAAGAACAAAAATATATTCCCACATAGTGCGAACTTTCAATACTGTTACTATAAATTTCCCATTTTCAACATGCTAAAATAAATTAATAATACCTACCTACTTAATTAGTTAAGAGGATTTACATTGGGTACTAAGAACTAAGTGCCAATTTTACCACTACAGTTTGTTGTGATGAATTTGGACAAAGTAAATAAGTAGAATGATGATTAAAAATAGTATTACATATTGCTTTTTTAACGTTTTGTATAGTTTCTCATTATCATTTTTAGAAACCTTTAAACGCAGCTCAATTCAATTTTTTTAATCATTCTACGTATGCAGCTGACCAATCAGAACGCTTTAAATTTGTGCATTGGCAAAACCTAGTTGGGATATAAACGCGATAGGTGCATTATTAATAGAGCAACTTACTAGTTGCCTTAGTAGCTAAGTTGCACATGTCGTACTTACGAACTAACCTGAATAGGGGACATAAGTGCCTCCGCCATACGTCAGATTTTCATTCCAAACAAAACATAAGCACGTGCCATTTGATGTTTATCGATATTATTTACAACGTCTTAAACTAGTTTTTGCAATATAATTATAGACGTGTGCAGTGAAAACAGTTCATTTTCAATTTGTGTGTAAAAACAACTATGATTATATTGAGGTTAGGTTAAAACGTCAGAAAGCCAGTGGCTTTGTTTTGTTTGGAATGCAAATCTGACGTTTGTGACGCGCCACTTATGTGGTCCATACACCGCAACTGAAAAAAATCAACACAGACTTTGGTAGGTATGTTTGTTTTACATAGTTATGAGACGTACGTGAATCATCTGAATCACTTGAACTATTTACAACACAGAAAATTTAAATTTTATAACAGTAGATCGCATTGTAAGTACCAGCAAATGTGGCAACATTGCTGGATTGCGATCTCTGATTCACATTAGCGCCATCATGCGTGAGTAAACGAAAGCTGAAAAAAATATTTCACCAGCCCATGAAATCTACACAGCCAAGGAAATATTTTTTTCTTGCGCGCAAGAATATTTCCGTAAGAAAAATATTTCCAGCGACAAAAATTTTCCCAGAGAAAAAAATTAATTTCCGCGAAATCTTTTTTTGTCAGAATGTGAAAAAAATATTTCCGCGCAATTTTTTTTTATTCCTGAAAAATATTTCCTTAATACACATTTTATTTTTTTTCATGTACATTTTTCTTCTCTCTTTGTCATCTTTTTAATTATTTTACTACAAATACTTATGGCACAAACGGCGCCTCATAAAACACGGACAAAGACTCGAAATTATTTTTGGTGAAGAAACGAAACATTAATGTTGTTGCTGAAAAAAAAAATAATAAACGAAATTTAATAGTTTTGTATGAACGTGAATTTGGTGTTTGCACTTTCAGTTATCACATCGTGTGAGGCAATCTCTGTAGGTGCTCCTACAAACAAAATATAATAACGCTGATTGCACTATTCATGATCGAGTAAAAGGTTAGTTATAAATTACATACTTAAATAATATCTGACTTTTGCAGATGTGCATTATCAATGCCAGTGTTAATTAACCAGATTTTTAAAACTCATCTTTCTGTAATATAATGTTTAGCTGACTAATTAAGAATTGGGGATATGACTACTTGGCTTGATGACCTTTGAACGGCTTTGTAATGAGAAAGGCATCCGTGGAAGTGAAAATTTCAAATACAGCCAAAGGTTATTTTTTAAACAAATATGAAATTTTTATCATTTGTAAATAGAAATGAGGAAGTTTTTGTCAACTATCACATCATGTACTTATGTTTGATTTTACTGAAGAAATGAAACATAAATTATGATATTAATATTAATATTAATGACCTCCTAATGCAGTAAAAATTATCAATCAATTGAAATCTCTTTATTATTGGGAAATATACACCTTCCAAAAGTGCGTCAGTGATACAGAAGCAAATAAAAAAAATATTTACTTTATTTCGTTAAAGTTATAAAAATATTTAGTATCTAGTAATTAATTTTTCTTCCAAAACTGAAGGATGAGATAAAAATTTTTTGTTCCCTTCTTGTTTTTCGCTTTTGGTGGACATTTAGATTTGTTATATACTTATTTTATAATAGACTTTGTACTTTTGTGACATTATCGATCTTAATATTTATAAATACTTAAATAATTTCGCAATGATTTACGCTTAGGAGATAATTTTACAAAATAACTTACAGCTGTTTGCACATTGTTTACTATTTTAATTGGAGTACTTTGGTCTGATGTGCATAAAGTGAATTTTTCAAATTCAACATGCACCTGCTTTTTGTTGATAACATCACTTTTGTTTTTGGAGTTTACTCCTCAAGAATCGATTTTCAGTTATAGCCCGCGGTACGAAAATTTTATGAGTAGTAAAATCAAGCGTTACATTTCGCGTTAACTAAAAGTAACGCGTTACGTTACCTGTAACATTGAAATTATGTAAGCATCTATGGATACGTCTGTTTATGTCTGACTGCATAGAGCATGGAAATAGTGAAAATAGAGTGACATAGAGTAGATATGATAGTTGGCGTTGTAAAGTTAGCATTTGCAGTATTTGTTCGTTCCTAAATTTGTTGAAAAACCTAATAATAAATACTCCAAATATTGCTTAGTGCCGAAATGTGAATCAACGCCTATTCGAACACCAGGAAAAGTATTTATTTCATAGCAGATTGTCACTTAATTACTGAATTTATAAACAATTTATATATGTATATATAATCGAAGTCCCCCGTATACCGCTATGTGTGGGGGTGTTATGCCACTAATCAGCCATGCACGAATTTGCACCACTCCCTCTTATTTTGTGCCAACACTTTTGCATCTCTCCATTCCATGTTTTTATTCTTTATGATTTTTCCTATTACACTATCCCACGTTTCTTTTGGTCTTCCTCTCTTCTTTTTCATTTGCACTCTTGCTTCCCACACCTTTTTAACTTGTCTATCCCTGTTCATTCTACTCAAATGCCCCCACCAACTCAGCTGTCTTCTTTCTATAAACTGCAGAACCGATTCTACCTCTAAATCTTCCCTGACTTGTTCATTCCTAACTCTGTCACGTCTCGTTATCCCTTTCACTCGTCGCAAATATTTCATTTCTGTTACTTTTTTGACTGCTCGTCAGCACCCATGATTCACAGCCATACGTAAGTATTGGTCTACATATTGCTTTATACACTTTCATCTTCGTTGTTTTGGATACTTCTTTTTTGTTGATAAAGCTGTTGTTCATTGCATAGTATAACTTTATAGTTTTCTCAATCCTCTCATTAATCTCTAGTTCTTGTCTCCCTTTTTCTTCAATAGTCACCCCCAGATATCGAAATTGACTTACTTGTTCTATCTTTACGCCATCCACCATTATATTTAGATTTATCTCTTCTTCAGTTATTGTCATCACTTTCGTTTTATCTTTATTCATTAGCATACCACTTTTTTTTAGTTCTTCATTCCACACTGTCAAATTAGTTTGTAAATCCTGTACACTACCTGTCACAATAACAATATCGTCGGCAAAAGCACATTCTGACATTTCAACTTTCTGTAGGTTTCTGTATCCTACATGCAGACTTTTGGCTCTTTGGTTGCTTCTTTGTATAATGTCGTCCATAAAAACTGTGAATAATGCTGGACTCATGACTCCTCCTTGCCGCAATCCTTCTGTTGTTTCAAATAGATCTGATCTCATATTTTTGGTGATGACACAATTTACATTATTTCTGTAAAGGCTTTTTATAGTCCTTACCGGTTTATTGTTAACTCCCCTGTTCTGTAGACTTTCCCATACTTTTTCGCTAGGTACTCGATCAAACGCCTTCTCCAAATCCATAAATGCCAAATAAACTTTCCTTCCTTGTTGCTTTGTCTTGTTGATTATTTCTTTAATGGTGAATATGTGATCCTGCGTACCTGTACCCTTCCTAAATCCGCTCTGCGCTTCCATGAGTGTGGGTTCTATAATAGGTCTCAGTCTTTTCTCCAATATTCTTTCATAGATCTTAAGTGCTATACTCAATAACGTTATGCCTCTGTAATTATTACAGTCCTTGTTGTCACCCTTCTTAAAAATCGGCACTATTCTTCCTATTTCCCAGTCTCTTGGAATTGCTTCCTCACACCATGCTCTGTTACAAATTTGTAATAAATAGTCCGTTCCTTTTTCTCCCATACATTTCATCATCTCTGTTGTCACATTATCATCTCCCGGCGCCTTTCAATTTTTTAAACTTTTAATGTTATTTCTTCTGGATATAAAATATCTTCATTTTTTCTTTCTGTACACTTGCTTCTTTACTTTCACTTTTCTTTTCTTCTGCGATGTGTAACAAATCCTGGAAATATTGTTTCCATCTCTCCATTACCTCTTGCTCCTCTGTGACTAATTCTCCGTCTTTGTTCTTAATTGACACTGTTTGGTACGCTTTTTCTTTCCTAAGGTTCTTTAACACTTTATAGAATAGCTTTTGATTACCTTTGCTGTTAGTTTCTATTTTAATTCCAAAGTCTTCCCACGATTTCTCTTTTGCTGCCGCTACCAACTCCTTGACAAGTTTTCTTTGCTCCTTGTAGCCCTTATAATTTTCTTCACTTCTGTTTCCCAAGTAAGTTTTCCATTTCTTCTTTTTCAATTTTATTTGTTCTTTAATTTCCTCGTTCCACCATGCTGTTTGTTTTTTGCAATTATTTATTCTGCAGATTCCACACGCCATTTTTGCTGCTCTCAATATAAACCCCTTGAAACTGTTCCACGCTTGATCAACATTTTCCAGATTTTCCAGTCTTAGATTCACTTCTCTATCTATTATTTCGTCGTACCTTCTTGCTATATCGTCATCTTTCAATCTGTATGTTTTTATGGTTTCAAATTTAATCCTTCTCTCGCTTTCTATAATTTTCTGCTCTTTCTGTTCTCTTATCTTTGCAACCAAGAGATAATGGTCACTATTTATTTCCGCTTCTCTTTTAACCCTTACATCCATTACCATTTTTCTATTTCCTCTCTCTATTATTGATTTCTCGTTTCTATTCGGCTCTTCTCTTGTGTATTTGTGTATGTCCTTGTGTTCGTACGAGTGTAATGTATTTGTAGCCACTAGATTATTAAGCTCTCAGTATTGTAATAGTCTTATTCCATTGTTATTTCTGGCTTTTTCGCCATGCTCACCTATAGTCGCTGCATACATAATATCTTTTTTCCCTACTCTTCCATTAAAATCTCCCAATACAAATAATTTTCCTCTACTTTTTTCAGTTACTATCATTAAGTCTTCCCAAAATTTATCCTTGTTTTCCACCTTTTCATCCTCATTGGGTCCATAAACTGTTATGAATGTTTTATATGTTCCATCCTTTTCCTTCATTTCCACTACAAGTATTCTGTCTGACCATGCTTCCCATTTATTTATCCTGCTTTCCAGTTTTTTATGTATTATACAGCCCACCCCTGCTGCCGCTCTTTTATTTTTGTCCACTCCACTAAATATCAAGATATGTCCATCTTCGAGTTCCAATATTCCCTGTCCTTTCTTTTTTGTTTCGGTTATAGCCAAAATATCCAAACCTGCCTTTATAAATTCTTCAGTTAATTCGTTGTCTTTGCCCTGAATACTTCGTACATTCCATGTTCCCAATTTCCAAATAAAATTTTTCTTCACATCAACTCTTGCACCTTTTTCTTGCCGGGTCGTTGCCATTTTTCCGTCCATCCTTTTTCTTGCTCCTAGTTCCGTCCGTTTTTTGAGCCACTTATATTTTCCTGTGCCTCCACCATTCGATTTTCACCTTTATTCCAAACATATCTTTTTCCGTTTATCATAATTTTCTGGTATCCAATTTTTACATCGTGATTCTTTCTTTTTCCTTCTTTAGCTAGTTCTCGTATTGTTTTTTGAATTTTTCTCTCTTGCACTGTGAAATCATCGTTAATGTACAGTTTGTCTTTCAGAGTTTTTAGTTTATGCTTGTTCTTCATAATTTCAAGTTTTTTCTCAAAATTTTTCACTTCTACCACACATACTTTATCATTTAGTTTTATTTCCAGATTTTGCTTTATGAAATTTTCCACTGCACTATTGTTTGCTTCTTCATTACTGTTTTCTACATCTAGGCCACTAATTAGTATATTATTTTTCCCGCTGTTCCTGTCCATTTGTTCCATTTTCTCTTCCATATACTCCAGTCTGTCCATCTTCTTTCGTAGCTCATTCAGTTCTTCTTTAATCTCCTGATTTTCTTTTTTTAATGCGATCATTTCTTCACTGTATTTACGTACTTACTTTGATGTAGTTGGACATTTTCGAACATAAACCATCTGATAAATACACATTTGGGTATAAAACTGACATTCGCGTGTACCCTATTATCAAGTGATTGAAGTTAAAATAATCGTTCGTAAGGAGTAAACTCCAGTCGTGTTTCGGAGCTGTAATGATCAGTGGCGGTTTCTCCTTAAGGTCAATTGGTCAATGACCCTCCTAAAATATTCTAATCAAAACCATAATTTTAATAAAAATATTTTTTGTCTAACAGTCTCAAATTTAAAATCTTCAGCGGTCTGCATTCGCAGCAATACTAGAAATAGCCAAGCGTCAAGCCGCGCTGCGCGCTCGCTAGCAAGCCGGGACATTATTCAAATTGACCCTGCACAGCTCTTATGGTTTATGGAGAAATGCATGTAAAGAAGAACAGTGACAGCAGATGGCGAATTCTTGAGTGGAAGTGAGAGTCACCTTTTACTCCTATATCTCCAACGTGGTCAATGTCCCGATTACAACTGCGCAGAATCGAGTTTAGTTCTACAGTATTCAGTTATATTTTCTCTGGACTCTGGATCTCAGTTTATCTTAGATAGCAGGCGGGAAACCTTTCTTTATTGTTGCGGATGTGAACTGTGATCGTTGTGAAGTTCTGTTCGTTGAGAAATTTTGTGTTTAGCAAAACAAGATGAGTGTTGTTGAGGATATATTTGCCTTAAAGTCAGCTGGAACATTAAATTATGAACGCCGGCTTGAAAAGAGGGAAAGTGGACGGCCGAAACCAAAACTGAATTTGAAGCAGACAACAAAGGATAAAGGTAAAAATGTCCAAAGATATTTTAAAGAATCGATGTACAATTTGTGCGACTGGATTTGGGGATGCAGTGTTAAAAATGCGTTCTTTTGCTATCCGTGCTTATTATTTTCAAATGATGCTATATGGGCTAAAAATGGAGTAACCGATATTAAACATTTAAAAGACAAAATTAAAAAGCATGCTTCTTCTGCTTCTCATATAAATTGTTCAATGAGTTACGCCAGTTTAGGACGTGTAGACATAAGACAGCAACTTGATAGTGCGTATCGCAAATCAGTACACGACTTTAATGAATCGGTTTCTAAAAATATTTATATTTTAAACAAAATAATTGATTGTGTAAAATTTTGTGGAGTCTTTGAAATTGCATTGCGCGGTCATGACGAAAGTGACATGTCCAATAATATAATCCTGGGATTTTTCGTGGCCTTATAGATTTTGTCTCTGAACTAGACTTAATATTTAAAGAGCACTTTGAAAAAAATACAGTATTCAAAGGAATATCAAAAACAATTCAAAACGAAATTTTAGATTCAATGTTGGCCGTTGTACACACACATATAATAAAGGAAATTGACCAGACAAATTTTGTGGCAATTCAAGTTGATGAGAGCACAGATAGCTCCAATAAAACGCAAATGATTTTTATCTTTCGATATGTATTAGATGGTATTGTGCATGAAAGATTTTGGAAATTTGTCAACCCTCCAGGTACCACAGCACAACATTTATCCCATGCAATAATGGAAGAACTCCAATTATTAAAAATTAATGAAGCACCCCATAAATTGATTGCTCAAAGTTACGATGGTGTATCAGTCATGAGCGGTAAGCTGGGAGGAGTACAAACAAAAATTAAAGAAATGTACCCAAATGCACACTTTATTCATTGTTATGCCCATCAACTTAATCTTATCCTCCAAAAAGCGGCGAGTCAACACAAACCGATAAAAATATTTTTTGCAAATTTACATGCATTTTCGTCTTTTTTCGGACGATCCCCAAAACGCACGGCGGTATTGGATAGGGTGGTTAAGGTGAGATTACCTAAAGCTGCACCCACTCGATGGGCTTTCAATACAAAGTGTGTTGAAACTGTACACACTTATAAAGATGATTTAATATGTTGTTTGGAGCAAATCATTGATGAGGAGGAAGACGGAAATAATATAAATCAAGCAACTGGTTTAAAAAGGCATTTGGAAGATGAACTTTTTTTATTTTGGTTAAATTTTTTTCATAAAATAATGCCTCATGTAGACATCTACCCAAAGGACTTGTACCTTGACGCAGTTCTAGTAATACTGGGACGGGTGGGATGGCTTGCGCGCTTCAATGATCTAAAGAGCCGAACCATAGGTTTAACCATATTGGAGGGGTTTTTATTTGAGAAGCCAGACTAAATCAAGTCCCTGAAAGGGGGCAGCAGCTCTTTCAGTAATCATAGTGGCAGAGATCGTGAGGGTCGGTATGGCACTGTGATACACACTACTGCGATGTGGAAGGCAACGGGAAACCACCACATTATTATATCCCTGGTACAGCGTACTTCGAATTTATGATGATGGCACTTTCTGGAGTAAAATATTCCGGAGGTAAAATAGTCCCACATTCGGATCTCCGGGCGGGGACTGCTTCGGGGGGAGTCATCAGAAATGATAAGTGTAACATCTCACGAGTCGGAGCGTGGAATGTTAGAAGCATGAAACAAGTAGGAAAGTTAGAGAATTTGAGACTACTGCTCTCAAATAGTTAGGGATGTAGGATGTTCTACTTTTAGGGAAATGCGTAGGTTAGCTCAGGATAGAAAAGAATGGAGGTACGCGTCCAACCAGTCTTCGGACTGAGAACCTTATGATGATGATGTAGACATATTGTTCAAACAATTACAAATGCGAGATATTGATGTTACATATATCAGTCAAAAACTACATAATGTCTTTCAACAGCAATATCCAAAAAGTGAGAAGTGCTATTTTAGAATCGGAAGAACCAAGCACATCATCAGCGAAAAGAAGAAAAGTTAATGCAGGGGATCCTAAACGACTAACTGCACTTGAAATTTGCGACATTATATTATGTCTGAAATTCATCATAGATTTGGATTCAATGATCATCTCATGATTTCACAGTTATTTCAGACGGAGAAATTTGAAGCATACACTACCAATTTTCCCCAAAATATTTTAAATATGGTGAAGGCTAATTATGCTACAATAGATATTTCCAAACTAAAATCAGAACTTGAAGTAATATATTGTCGTGAGGATTTTCGTAACAGTGCCGGTGCAGTCGCCATTCTTCAACTTTTTATTAACATGAATTTGTCCGAAACATTTTCTGAAGCAGTGAACTTGTTAAATATCTTGTGTACACTACCAATGACAACCGTGGAAAGTGAGAGATGTTTTTCAACTTTGAAACGGATAAAAACATTTTTACGCAATACAATGGGACAGTCTAGACTTAGTGCCTTGTCTATGTTGAGCATCGAGAAAACGCTTGTCAAGAGCATTCCAAACTTCAACGAGAAAGTCATAGACCATTTTGCGGAACAGAAGGAGAGGAGAATTGACTTGAAATATAAGCACGTTTTAGGTATGTTTTATTTTAACAATATGTCCCCTTATATTTTTGAAGATTTGGACATACAACGTGTCCTATAAAGTTCTCTACATATGGGAAACTTTTTTATTATCCGTTTGTGAAAAAATAATATTCTTCATAAAAAGCTCTGAATTGCTCAAAAATCAAAATGCACTCGCAACATTCCAAAAATATCGGATAATATACAAGGGAGATAAAAAAATAATAATTTGACGGAAGAGTAAAGTACCCTTATTTTTGAAAATAATGAAAAATGTTATTCGGGAAAGTTATTCAGTATAAAAAGTTATGGACTATTATGAAATAACAGCCACCTATGATCAAATTTATGTTTCGTGAATTTAAAGCAAGAACAGCAATTTGCATTGAGAGAAAAGGTGGATATTTTGAGGCAATAGTTTAGGAAGTGCTCTAATTTAAATTTAAGTTAATTTAAAATAATTTTAGTTCTTTATTAGATATTAACACGTTTGTAATTTAGAAAAATAAATTTGATCATAGGTGGCTGTTATTTCATAATAGTCCATAACTTTTTATACTGAATAACTTTCCCGAATAACATTTTTCATTATTTTCAAAAATAAGGGTACTTTACTCTTTAGTCAAATTATTATTTTTTGATCTCTCCTGTATATTATCCGATATTTTTGGAATGTTGCGAGTGCATTTTGATTTTTGAGCAATTCAGAGCTATTTATGAAGAATAAAAAAGTTTCCCATATGTAGAGAACTTTATAGGACACGCTGTATGTATATATTTTTAGTATTAATTATAAGTTCCAAAACCAAAATGACCCCCCTGGTTATTAACCCACGAGCCGCCACTGGTAATGATGTCAAGTAATGAAATTAATGGATTTGAAGTTTTTATCAAAATTAAACACTAATGTATCCATGCTACAGAAAAAACATTTGCCCACTTCAGATATTTCAATTGCTCTTAAAAAAAGCTAATCAAATCCTGTAATCTCGATTTCTAATTGTAGATTGCATTGTTGAGTCTGGGAAAATTTGGGTGTCGGTAGGCTATTTAGTCTGGGGCTGTTTTGTCTTGGACTATTTTGAAGGGTCGCGGTTGGGTTCGATATCCGAATAATCCAACTGTTGCAAGTCTGAACTCGGCTTTACTAAACAAATTAATTTTTCTTGCTAATTACGTTTGTACTCGTTTCTAGTACAAAGTTCAAGTTCTACAATCATATATTATGTAGATACGTATTTCAATTATAGCAGAATAATTTCTTTTAGCAAGCACATACTTGCGAATATTAGAATTTTTCATGTACCTATAGTACATTTTTATTGGATTTAATTCCTTCTCAAAGTTATACCTTTAGACAAAATTTCTATGATCCATTGACTTGTAAGAAGAAATTTTTCGACTTTATAATATATTATTTTGGTCGGAAGTGTTAAATTAATATACATATGTACAGGGTGGGCAAAATTGCTAGTTAGTATGGGGCAACTCGGTAACTGTGGCAGTTGTAGAAAACTGGAATGCCCATCCTCGATCTCTTGTTAACAGTTCTGAAATAATTCTGGTTTTGTGAGGTAGTGCACCATCGTGTTGGAAAAATACGTTTCTTCTTTCATTTAATGGCACGTCGTCTATACGAATTCCTCTGTTACGCATAGATTTATCATTTGAAAGTAACGTTCGCCATTCAAAATGCCTTCATAAATGTGATACGCCAAAATGTGGTTATCGATTAAGACACACCAAACATTAAAGTCCCTGGTACATAGACTACCAAAAAATAGATAATGATTGTTAAGAACTTATAAATATTATCCAGTAACTAATGAACGAAAACGTATAGTCTGAGTTATACAGGATGTTTTCTGTGTCAGTTTCCCGCATGCAGATTTGACGTGGAATATGGGAAAACCTGTATTTGAAGTCAATCGATCAAGCAATCCACAAATTTCCACGTTACATTTTATCTTGTGTTTTATTATCTGTCATAAAATGAATTATAAATAATATCAAGATCAAGAGTTCATAAAGTTTGCTAAGGACATTATCGGCAGTGTGCAAGGGGCAGGTACAAGGGGGGCAAGAGTACAGTAGGTACTTATTTGTTACAAAAAAAATTCCGGTGTAAATTAATACAAGATAACTATTGTAAAATGCACTCTAGTGAGGTGGGTTTGTCAGTTGATCGAAGATAAACTTGGCTATTTCCATTTCACTCAACTTTAATTGTAAATCAAATTATAAAAAAAAACTTACGTCAAATAAAGCAAACTTATGGGTTTTTTAAATCAGAACAGAGATACATAGATGATTTCCATTTCCAATACGCGAAAACTTGGCGTTGGGCGTCGAAATTGATCCAATTATTGTATTAGGAGATGAAACAAGTTCATCTGATGAGAGTGATCAATTTAGTGAATAGTGATTATATTTTAAGTTCTTAACAATTGACTATAATTTGACTATAGTAAGTATGTAAAAGTTTTGATTTTGAATGGAAGAGGACCTCCGATTGAAACTGACGAAACGTCGCGTCGCATGATAATAACCAGGAGAGATGTCAGTGCAAGTACGAACTGGACTTTAGCATTAATCCAATCTCGCTTAAGCTTTAATACTCTATATAAGTACTCGATACTATCGGAGCTGGTTTACTACCTCGCCGCGATCGCCTTAGCACTCGCACATGTCCAAGCGCAATAACAACAATGGAAGTTATAATGCACGAAGCGAGCAATGACTACCAGGTTAGTGATATAAGGACAAATAGTGAAAATAAAAGTGTACTAAATGGTGGAGTGCACGTACCGTTAATAAACGGGAATAAGCATCGCGAGGTGAAAAAAGAAGAAAACGGTACGAACTTCAGCATGATCCCCCAAAAGCGACCTGTTGATATCACTTTTCAAAATGTCACTTTCACAGCGACCGAAGGATTTGGATTTAAAAAAGGTAAGTGGCCGATTTAAACTGGTTTTTGCGGTTATTAGTCAAAATAATATATTATAGTGTCAAGAAATTCATTATTCAAATGCCGAAAGTTGTGTGGAGCTAACCTACCTCTTTTTATTCCTATCTCTGACTCTGGTATGTGGCGAGCTAAGCCTTCGTGCCTAAGAAGGTATCCTACCATCCTATCTCTGCGCTATTTCTCTAATGTTCTCCTAATATTCCACTTATGCATCGTCCCATATTTTACATCATCATGAATGAAAAGAGAAGTGCAAAAATAATACTGAATAAAATACTTTGTACCTGCTTCATTACTTATTCTATTGCTAATGTCTTACATATTGTTAATACTACTGTTGTATTTGACAAATGATTATGAAAATTTGGTGTTGTTAAATAATTAATTTCTTATAAAACGATAGTATTCGAACGACTACTCTGTGATTATTTGACATTTGGGGCCCACAAAAAACTGTGATGAATGATGGGTTTTGCAGATCGTTGAGCTTATTGCAAATCTCGCGATTTTTTCATTATAGTTCTTTTACTCTGATAGGACTATGTAGCAATGCCTCTGTAACTTGAAGCTGCAGGTAATTGTGAAATGATGTCTTAATCATATAATTAATCGATGTTTTTTTAACGCCTTATACTGTGTAAGAAATTAGGTTACTAGTATCTGTTGATGTAGAATTACACGTGTGCGGAACAGGTATGTTTATGGAAATATGCGGATTTACTGTGCGTCATGAGTGACCCCAAGAGGTCCATGAAATTCAGGTAAATAATTGTAGTTGATTATGCGAATAAAATTTATATTTTCGACTTTGAGCATCTACTTCTCTACGTTCCTACTCAAATTCTACAACCCTTTTGGTTCTATGTTCTATTTATCATAGTTTTTTTTAGTCTTATCTACTTATTTTCACCCCTCCTCTAATAAACTCACAATAATCCTTTGTTATCCATGGTTTTCTACTTTCATTCTGTTTATGCAGCACCGGTGACAAAAAAATTGTTTGTTTATAACTTTCCGTTGTTTGCTGCACACAATAATAAATTAAGCCTCTCAGATGAGAAAAAATATGGAAGTTAACCATTGTGGTTAAAAAATAAACGGGTATTCTGAGTTCATGGACACTGTTCATACTTTTTCCTTTGGTGCTGGTAGATAATGACGTATGCTTGAAGTTGATGCGTTCATGATAATTGAAGAATTGTTATGTTCAACGTTAAGGTGAAAATCTTGAAATGGCAATAAACTCGTTAACCGAAAATTGATTAATTTAGTGCTAATGAACCTAATCGACGTTCCCTACTTAACCACTTGAGTACCTTCGTATTTGTTTTTCGATAAAACGGTATTGTGTGTCTTCGGTTTACGGATAAGCTGGACGAGCAGTTCCTTTGTTAGGTACAATCGTAAATTATCATGAGGACTTATTCCAGAATTTGCATAAAATTAGCATTCGCACATGAGTAACAAAAAAGATTCGACAATCTGATTTACATTGTACAATATTGGACTTTTAATTGAAAGTAAAGTTCGTTGTTAAAACGAAAATTTATGCTTACAGTATTTGTTTTGCCATTTTTATTGCTTTCGATAAATTTATTTTATGAGTACTTATCGGTGATTTACTAAAACGATCAAAGTGCGTTTTTGAGGACGATAATTCCTTTGTTTCGATTTAGTTATTCAAAGTTCAAAGATCTGTAGATGAATTATGCGATTATAGATAATATCTATGAGCAACATTGTGTAGACTTTGAGATCACGAAATTTTACACGTACTCCAATGATCTAAAGATGAATTTAGTGCGGATTTCATTTAATATGAAAGATTCTTTGTTTATGGAGTTGAAGGTTGCTTTAAATGCCTGTTGCAGTCCTTGGTGCATGAAAAACCAGATGCTTGTTGCAAAAATTCAGCAATAATATAATCTCCTGCTAAACGATTGAAAATGGAAGTGAATGATTGTTATGGTTACTGAACTTGACCTGCTATTTTCACCTCTCACTTTTATTGACCTCCTTTCGGAACACGTTAGCTCTTCATGTATTGATGATGTGCGTATCTCTTGAAATAGCTAATCTGATTCAGTTCACCCACAACAGTTGATATAGGACTTTGTAGTGTGACAAAGAATAATCATTTTTTGATTACGATGTAAAAGTAATTATACAAAAATTTCATGTCTATCAGCTGCTAATTGGATGCATAACATACAGTTTCAATTAACATAAAACAGAATTTAAACATTTACCTTACTTCGTTTGTGTTTAAGCAGACGGAAGTTGTTCACCTCGCAAGGCCTGTCTTTTATACGATCAATTATAAAATTTTTATTTTCGTTTGAGTTATTATTTGTTGCATGTATACTTTTTGTGCTTAGTTATGGTTTACTTATATGGCATATACGGTGGGCCTGCCTGCCCGTAGGCTCAGACGCACTGCAGCCACAAAATGGGCTTATTGTGCTCACCCTAATTCTAAGTCACACCCATTCCATGATCTTGGTGCCTTGGACCAAACGGTACAAGTCAAACATAGAATGCGTGGAAGATTCTTCCGGTTCCATCAGACATCGCCCGAAAATTCGATGCCTCTTCTGGTCTAGAGCTTCACATCTGCACAAGATGTGCATAGCTGTCTCCCGTTCCTTATTACACAAGCGGCAGTTAAGGTCTCCGTAATATTTGCCAATCTTCCACAGGTGTTCTTTAACGGTCGTGTGTCCCGTTAGGAAGCCTGTTACGATTCTAATTTGCATCCTACTAAGGCAAAGTAGTTCTTTTCCTGCAAAGTCCCTTTGTATAGGACTTCCTGTGCCTGTGTTCCAGTAATTGTGATGTTGAGCGCGAATCCATCCGTTTACTTGGTGTCTGACTGCACTCTTAGTTATACCTAGGGCAGGTTCCGGTCCAACGAAAGGATCGTTGGAGTCCCGCTTTGCTAGTTTATCGGCTTCCTCGTTCCCTATCAGTCCACAGAGAACTCGAATCCAAAGCAATCTCACTGCGTTCCGCATGACTAGGAAATTAAGTTGCTCGAAGCATTCCCACACCAGTCTGGAAGACATCTTTGGACTCATAAGAGCCTTCAAAGCTGCCGGAAGGTATGTTGTTCAGAATTTGGTTCTCCACTATAGGGCCATCGATTGTGACCTGAAAGAGTGGTTGTGTGGTGTTCTTGGGGACCATGTAATCCGTCCTCATGTCAAACATGGGATCATTTATGTCCTCAATAATGCTAGTGTGCTCTGTACCCAGACGGACACGGTAAAAAGAGTTTTGCAGTCTGTTTAGTGCCAGTCTCGCCTCCCCCTGTATCACGAAGTGGCGAGGGGGAAGGTCCAGAAGAGTCTCTATGGTTGCAGTTGGCGAAGTCGGCATCGCCCCTGTTATCCCTAGGCAGGCAAGCCTCTGAATTTTGCTTAGCCTTAGCCTAGTAGTTACCTGTTTGACTTTGGGCCACCATGCCAAAGCTGCATACATTATTCCTGGTCTGATCACTCTGGTTCGCCTAACTACTGCAAGAGTAGTTTCCGACTATCTGACTATTCTATCAATTTGTTGGTTTCAGGTAAGTGTTGAGTCCAGTATAACCCCAAGATACTTGACCTCCCTTGACAATGAGATCTTCCTACCACGGAGATATATAGGTCCAAGAGCCTCTATGTTTCTCTTTCGCGTAAATGGAACTATTGTTGTTTTTTCTGGGCTAATGGTCAAGCCTTCCTTTTCAGTCCAAGCTGCTACAATACTCAGGGCCATTTGCATACGTTCCCTAATCGTATTGCTAAATCTTCCCTCGACTGTGATGACTAAATCATCTGCATATCCTAGGGGAGAGTATCCTTTATCGCTGAGTTTCCTAAGCAGTCCGTCCATAACTAGGTTCCACACAAGAGGAAATAGAACTCCACCCTGCGGACAACCACCTGCCATCCTGACTGCCAAGGTCTCATCAAGCAGTGTAGTAAACACCACTCTATCCCTCAGCATGCAGTCTATCCACCTGCAGTACAAAGCCTCTAGTCCTGTTTGGCCTACGACTTTGGAGATACTATTGAATGATGCATTATCGAACGCTCCTTCTATGTCCAGAAAGGCGGCTAGGAAGATTTCTTTGTTCTCCAGCACTTTCTCCACTCTCCATGTAAGGTG
This sequence comes from Xestobium rufovillosum, assembly GCA_963966045.1. Taxonomy (NCBI): domain Eukaryota; kingdom Metazoa; phylum Arthropoda; class Insecta; order Coleoptera; family Ptinidae; genus Xestobium; species Xestobium rufovillosum. The sequence goes on along the minus strand of OZ014492.1, from coordinate 50,281,680 downwards.
GTGTAGAGCAGTTTTTGTAGACATTCCTGCTCTGTATGCTAACTGGTTTTGATGTAGTGGCCTGTTTACCGCCCTTATATGCTTGTCGAGCAGCTTTTCCATTGTCTTAAGCAGGGATGACATAAGACTAATGGGTCTGTATGATTTTGCCCGAGAGTAGTCCTGGCCTTAAATAGCATACATATTTTTAACAGCAGAAGGTCCGATCCCTTCTGCAGCATGATTGGAAGAATCCCGTCTGGTCCCGGTGGTTTGTATGCCTCAAATGAGTTTACTGCTTGTTTAACTCCGTGGAACGTTACCACACTCCTCGCTTCCAGGTGCATCTAGCTTCTGGCCCCTCCAATCAAGGGTGGCAACATCCACGGTATGTGACCCAAGTTCGATCGTGTGTAGGGTATTCTTGGACACTTGCTGACACTTTCTATAATGTTTATACCTACTTTTTGCATTCGAGAACAGCGTGCAAAAACTTTTGTATGATTTCCTCATTTAAATGACCGAGGTGATAATTACGTGTAAGTTTCAATTTAATAAAGTTAAAAAAATCGCTTTAAGTGTAGCCTTGAGTTCAATAAGAGAATAATAAGTTCAGCAGTCTACAAATAACTGCCCTTTGTTTGTTAATATATCTATTTGTATGAAATAGCAGTAAACATTCTTGTATAATTGCGTTTCACTTAATGCGAACATTGCTAAGTCAAAAATATAAATAAATAGGTAGGTACATAGAAAACTAGTTTTAGTTTTTTGGTGTGTCTGTTTATAGAAAATTTTTGCTAATTTTAGAAAATTTTAAATAACAACTTGCTTTATAGTTGCAAACAAACAACTATAGAAATGCCAACTTGCAATAAGTATAACAAACAAATTTCCCTCTAAAAATTAGAACCGAAGTGTTGACCAAAATAACATCCCAACTTCCAGACTGCTCTAAATTCAATTTAAATTAAATTCAGACTTCGTTTTAGCATAATTAGTAATAGTTTTCGTCTGTTGCAGAGCGGAAGGAGATACTCCACAAAATAAACGGCAGATTTCCTCCAGGGCAGCTTATAGCAATAATGGGACCATCGGGAGCAGGGAAGAGTACACTTTTAGACATACTTAGTGGGTACAGAATTACTGGAATAGCGGGAACGGTTTATGTTAATGGCTTAGCCAGAGATTTGAATGCCTTTAGAAGACATTCCTGCTATATTACTCAAGACGACAGGCTGCAGCCTCTGCTCACTGTTAACGAGAACATGCAAATCGCCGCAGATTTAAAGCTGGGGGTGGAGATCAGCCAGGCGCAGAAAAAGTCCACAGTGAGTAAAATTTATAGTAAATAACCGGCAGAAACTTGCTCATGTCTCTCTTGGATGGAAAAAGCTCGGAAGTGCCAACACAGGCTTTCCGTTTTACAGAAAATTGTAATTTTAAATAAAATATCCTGTTAAGAGTATGATTCGTTTATAGTCATCAATTAATGATAATTAGTGTTCCCTCCTCTTTCCCTGCAGGCGGTGTTTCATCGATCGTATGGGGTTGGCTATGTTTTCTTGGGGTATGTCGAGCCATTCTTCTTCAACAGCAATCGCAAGCTCTTGTAACGTATTAGGTGCAGGATCTCTACGTTGTATATTTATTTTTCGCTGATCCCAAAGATGTTCAATGGGATTTAGGTCGGGGCTGCGTGCTGGCCATTCCATTACCTGTATACCAACCTCTTACAAAAATCCCTGCATAACTCTTGCAGAGTGAGGTTTCGCTTTATCTTGCATAAAAATGAATTGGTCACCAATAAACCCCGCGTAAATCTTAAAACACTTCGTTCATGTATCTTTCAGTATTGAGGCATCTTCTCTTGTGACCACGTTCACGAAATCTTCGAAATGTGGTTATTCTTTACTGCTATGTTTAAGAATGTTAAAATGTGAAACAACATAAAACTTAAAAATTGTATGTTCATAAGTAAGTAAAATAATCTTTTACACTATACATATATTATTTTACTAGATTATAAAAGAACTCTCTGGAAAAAAAATTGTCTAAAATTCTAAGTGGGTTGATTTCATTGCCCTAAATGCCCTAAAAATAGTATAATATTGTATATTTTGACTGGTTTTGATAATGAAAGGCTTCTTTTCTCGTCCGCACGCATACTTGTTGTCGTTTATTTTTTGTAATTGCAGTAATTATCACTTGTTGTTATTTCAAACCTGTGAGTGAGCTTTATACCTGATTACATATTTAAAAAGGTGCTCGTCAACGAAAACAAAATAAGTTCAAGGTTAAAAATAACGTTAACGGTTGGTGAAATAATTGAAGTTTTTTTTGATGCATTTAACTTACTTATTAGTAGCAGGCAATTTTTCGAAAAATTTCCATATTAATAATGACGACTACGATTTATTTCAAATGAAGTGGTATAACCGGTTCCCGAGTTTGAATAATTAACATAAGTATGTAATGATTCCGGATGAGAAAATCTTAAAATCAATCCTCAGTTATTAAAACGCAAACCTTGAGAGACATGGGCAAGTTTCAATTGAACTTGGGCGACTATACAGGTGTCCAGATTTGCTCTTATTTGAAGGAAATTATTATTAACGTTATCAGAAACAATTTCCTCATGTACGTTCTGAAACATACAAGGAATCACACAAAAGATAATAAATTCAAAACAGTAATTCTCTTATCACCAATACAACGTAAATATTGTCCTACTTGTCCATCTATAATATGCTTCCCAAGCGTAGGTCAAAAGCACCGATAAGATCCACGCGTTCTTTATAAAGAAAACAATAATGATTTTATTGAAAGGATTTTTAATTTTTTGCAGATAAACGAAATATTAGCCACGCTTGGCTTGGATGAACACTTAAACACAAGAGCGGAGAGGTTATCGGGCGGACAAAAGAAAAGGCTTTCAATTGCTCTGGAACTCATCAATAACCCGTTGGTCATGTTTCTGGACGAACCCACAACGTAAGAACTCGCTCAGAATTATGCAAATTATTATTTTAAAATATTCTTTTATTTTCGGTATAAAAAGGAAACCAGAACGATTATTTAAATTTTGAGTGACGTGAACAAGTGATGCTTATCATAAGATATATTAATATTAGAATATTAAATAAACAATTTGCGTTTCGCTTTTGATAAGAAAATCCATGGTAGCAACATTTTTTAGATTAAATTGATACAAACTGAAAAATTCAGTGTAGTCCAGGTGATTTAGGCTGGGATAATTTTTAATCCTAGGTTTGTTTTATGACTTAACGGGAAGTACTGTTCATTTCCTATTTTATCCTTGTCTCGGCTAATACTTAGGTACTTCATTATTGTATTAAATTTATATAATTTTTACATCCAGTGGATAACAACCCTAACCCTAAACCCCATTTTTGTTTTGCTATTTTAAATAAATAAATTGAATTCGGTGGAATTCGCCGATCTCATGGTATTTTACATTCGAATTCAATAAAGGTGCCAGCACACCGAGGCGAAGAGAAGCGAAGCGAAGCGTCGTTTTAATAGACTTCGCACACTAGACCGAAGCCTGTCGGCTTCACCGACGACGCCACAGAATTTGGCTCTTCACTTCTCTCGCGACTGCTCTTCGCTTCACTTCTCCATGCATCCCGTCAGTGTACCATTCTCTGGCGGAAGAAATTTGCTTCCCTTCGCTTCGCTTTGCTTCGCCCACCTACTTACCCATATTAGACACGAGAATTCAAATGAAATATAAACCTGGTTGCCCTCGTGACGGCTCCTCGACAAAAAGTGGAAATTTTCACAAAAAAAGTAGAAATTTCGACAAAAATGTGGTCCAGCTTCAGATTCGAGATTCGAAATCGTACAATGGACCAAATAAGTACCGAATGGAAATTTTTGAAACAATTAATATTGATCAAAAACTGTACGTCATTAATAAGTCCGTAAATATTCCTGTAACTAGCGCCTTTTATCAATAAACTCATGTCCTCCTGGGTTTCGTTAAGGTTCCAGGAGATTAGAAACATTTTTCACTCGCAGGGCTGTGGGCTGGCCTCCACGCTCTCCTGATCTCAACCTCATAGATTTTGAAATTTCACGGTAACCGTATATAACTCTGAGACTTCACAAAAATCGTATTAAGAAAGACTAACGTAAGAAAAGAATGTAAACCCGATTTTCAAGTGATAAGGGGATGAATTCATTCCCCAATATTCAAGAAAAATTCGTACATACCGAACAATAACTTGTATCACTTTGAGACTTTGCAGAAAAATTGTAGCAAACAAAACTAATTTAAGAAAAACATATGAACCCGAAATTTAGGGGATAAGGGGTTGAATCCAACCCTTGAAATTCAGGAGGAATTCGTAAATGCCAAACCGAAACTTGTATCACTTTCAGGTTTTGTTTACTGTGATTTTTGTACGAAATCTGAAAGTGATACAAGTTTCGCCTTGGCATTTACGAATTCTTCCTGAATTTCAAGGGTTCATAGTTTTTTCTTAAATTGGTTTTGATTGCTACAATTTTTCTGCAAAATCTCAAAGTGATTTAAGGAGGTTGAATTCACCCCTTTAGACGCTAGTTAGAGGAATATTTAAGAACTTATTAATGAGGTACGGTTTTTTGATCAATATCAAAAATTTCCATTCGAAATTTCCACTTTTTTGTCGAAATTTCCACATTTTGGTCGAAATTTCTACCTTTTTGTAGAAAATGCAAAGCAAAATTTGTATGTGACCCTTCTACAGCTTCGTACGTTAGTGGTCCCCTTGATAATGTGTACATTTCTCTGGCGGAAGAAATTCTCTTCGTTTCTCTTCGCTTCGCTTCTCTGCGTGCATGCACCTTAAGAAACCGTGCGAAGTACCCTTTGGTGAAATGAAAATTAACTTCTCCAGAATTTAAAGAAATCGACTTACATCATGTCAGTAGCGTTAGTTTCTCTTACTATCCCAAAAATATACAAAACTGCAGCTTAGTCAGAAATGTTGTCAAAATCATAAGTTTCGTTTATCAGTTCTTTATTGTCACGTCACACTGTAATAAAGCGTGTAAAATTAATGTTTTGTTACCAATTAGATAATTAATTTTTAGCGGATACAAATTACATGTTTACAAAAAAATTCGTTGAAATCTGAATAAGCGGATTACTACATTCAAATTTGAGCGTGAATATTCCCAGATAAGCTTCAAACATCATATACTAACGTGACCACATTTTGGCATTTTCTACCAATATAGGTAAGCAATTTTATTTTGCAAAAATACTGAATTTGTTGTAATTACGTCAGAATTTAAAAATTATCATTCCAAGTATAGATTCTTGTTTGTAAATCATTAATTCTTATTTAGCAGCTTATCTGCTGTCACGATATAAGTAAGGCACGCTTAAAAATATTTCATGTTAATCTACAAAATAGAGGTCAAAAATAATGGACACATGTTGTGTTAAATGTTATTCTTCCGCTTATTCGAGTAGATAAAAAGAAATGTTGCAAAAGAGTACTATCGTACTATTTCTATTATAATTCCGTATCTCTTACTGTATGTAGAAATATTTAAATTTTAAGGATGACATGGGTTTTTTATACCTACAGAGTGTTTTATTTTCAGTGGTCTGGATAGCTCGTCATGTTCGCAATGTGTAAAACTACTGAAATACCTAGCGCAACAAGGAAGGACAATAGTTTGTACAATCCATCAACCCTCTGCTTCTCTGTTTCAACTCTTCGACTTAGTATACGTTCTCTCCTCTGGTAACTGTCTTTATCAAGGAACGACGAGAAAACTAATTCCTTTCTTAGAGGACGTAAATATGCCCTGCCCCATATACCACAACCCAGCGGATTTTTGTAAGTCTATACTGCCGACTGCGCCATGTTCATTTCATAATCTGTTTTGTTTAGTGATAGAATTGGCTTGTGCTGAGTACGGACAGGACAAAATAGATTTGATGGTCAAAGCGACACAAAATGGCGTATCTGGGGCTTATTTTGAGAGTCAAAATTTACCTAGTTTAAAACAGCTAAGCGGTACTTACTTAATTAATAATTTTAATATTTCTCGTATGTAATGTACAAATATTCTAGAATCACACTCTTTTGATAAGGAAGAAGAAACAAGCGCAGGATATGGCTTAGAAGACACTTCATCTTATAATCAACTTAAAGTTTTATTGCGACGGGGCTACATAAAATCAAAAAGGGACCAAACTTTGACTTACCTGAGACTGGGGGTTAATGTTGTGACTGGACTCATGTTGGGGACTTTATTCTGGCAATGCGGCTCACAGGGCCATAAAGTTTTGGACAATTACAATCTTTTGTTTTCCGTGTTGATGCACCACATGATGTCACCCATGATGCTGACTATTTTAACTTGTAAGTTCAAATCAAAATTTTGGGATAGTAAATTCAACCGAATTTTGTTTCTCTGCAGTTCCTAGTGAAATGTCGATTTTGACCAAAGAACACTTTAATCGGTGGTATTCGCTCAAAATGTATTATACTTCCATTACCTTGGTGGACATACCTATTTCGGTAAGTTAGGATTGCCGCTGGTTGGTAAGATAATAAATTATGTATGTTGCTTGTTTTAGGTTGTGTGCTGTTTAATATTTACCGTGATAATTTACACAATGACCGACCAACCGTATGAAATGCCAAGGATAGGCATATTCTTCAGTATAAGTCTGCTAGTTGTCTTCGTAGCCCAAAGCTTTGGACTCATGGTTGGTGCCGTCTTCAACGTTGTGGTAAGTCATCGCTCACCTCCTATTCACTGTGAATTGTTAATAAGTTATTAACCCCACACGCCAAAAGACAGTGACACAGCGTACTCAGGAGTAGAACATTAATCTAAATCTAAACTTACACTACGCTGCTATAAATACCAAACCTCCTACTACTGAAGTAAAATGAATCGTTAAAGCTATAGGGTTTCTTAGAACTATTTCGAACATAAGAGTAATAAAATTGGTTTCTTAGAACTGGAGGGTAAGTATTTATGGCTAGTCTTAAATTCTCTTAGGTTAGGTTAGATTCGAAACCTGTAAAAACAGTAATAATACAGGTATATATGCCCACTTCTAACTACAGTGATGACGTCGTAGAGGCTGTTTATAGTGATATTGAACATGTGCTAGATTTTGTGAGAGGACACGAAAATTTAATAATTATAGGAGATTTCAATGCAGTCGTAGGCACAGGGCGAGAGGGCGGAATAGTTGGTCCCTTTGGATTAGGCAATAGGAACGATAGGGGAGTTAGACTGATAGAGTTCTGCGATAAACATGACTTAACGGTCGCGAACACTGTATTTCACCATCATGTTAGGAGACGCTACACGTGGAAGATGCCAGGAGACCTAGGGAGATATCAAATAGATTACATTCTTGTTAGGCAAAGATTTAGAAATCAAGTAGGGATTGTAGAAGTTATCCAGGAGCAGATATAGATAGTGATCACAATATAGTCGTTATGAACGCCAATCTTAAATTTAAGATTTTGAAAAAACGAAGCGGAAGAAGGTATCTTGACCCAGAGAAACTAAAAGATGATGATACGCGCGATAAGTTCGAGAAAAAGACAAACGAAGTACTAAAGGGCGCGGGCGAAAATATTGTTAAGGACATAGAGGAAGAATGGAATTGCATTAAAAATAGTTTAGTTTCCTCAGCTAGGGATATTTTGGGTCATAAACAGAATGAAAGTAGGAAACCCTGGATAACAAAACATATTGTGAGTCTAATAGAGGAAAGGCGAAAATATAAAAATAGGTTAGATGAAATAGGGAAACAAAGATATAAGGCGATCAAGTGGGAAATTATTCGGAAATGTAGGAAAGCGAAAGAGCAATGGATCGATAATAAGTGCAAAGAAGTGGAAAATAAGTTCGAAGTAGGAAAGACTGATGAAGCATATAAAATAATTAGGAGAAATTTTAGAGAAATTGGATCTAGTACCAAAAGCATTAGGAATGAGGCAGGAGATATCCTAATCGAAAGCGGGGAGAAGGCAGATAGGTGGAAAGAATATTTAGGAAACTTATATGCGGGACAGGAAGTGCAAGATATATTAGAAAGCGAAAGCAGTGTAGAGGGGGATAACCTAGGGAATCCTATAATGAGAGAAGAGTTTGAGCTAGCACTAAAAAGTTTAAGGAATAATAAAGCGCCAGGTATAGATGGCTTGCAGGCAGAAATCTTAAAGTGCGCAGGTCAAGAGGTAATAGATCGTTTATTTAAATTAGTTAGTCGCATATACCTGACATTCGAGATTCCAGAGGATTACAAACGGAACATCATGGTAGCTTTGCCAAAAAGGAAAGGCGCGGATAGGTGCGAAAATTTCAGAACCATCAGTTTAACTTCCCATGCGTCAAAAATTTTAATTAGAATTGTGCAAAGAAGGATGGAGAAAAAGGCGGAGGAAATATTAGGAGAAGATCAGTTCGGATTTAGACGAAATAGAGGAACGCGCGAAGCCATCCTAGCTTTACGAGTAATTATAGAAAAAACGATAGAAAAGAGAAAGACCGTCTATATAGGATTTGTAGATTTAGAAAAGGCCTTCGACAACGTAAAATGGGGGAAGATGTTCGAAGTGCTGAGAAAGGTAGGGATGAAATATAGGGACAGAAGAATAATACATAATCTCTACGAAGAGCAAAAGGCAGATATAGAATGTGAGCAGGAACGAAGGGAAGTAGATATCCGGAAGGGAGTGAGACAGGGATGTGCATTGTCACCTCTAGTTTTCAACTTATATATCGAAGATGCTATTAATATTGTTAAGGACAGAACAGCCTCAGGGATTAACGTACAGGGTCAAACTATTAACATGCTCAGATTTGCGGATGATATAGCAGTGTTAGCATCTAGCAAAGAAGAACTAGGAGCGGCTTTGAATGAAATGGAAGCAGTTTTGACACAGGGCTATGGCATGAAAGTCAATAAAAAGAAAACTAAAATTTTGGTATGTAGGGGATGTGAAAATAGAATTAAAGTTGACATACAAATAGGAAATGAGAAGATAGAGGAGGTCACGGATTTCTGCTATTTAGGAAGTAAAATAACTCAAGACGGTAGGAGCACTAAAGATATAAAACAAAGAGTAGCGCAGGGCCGAGTTGCGTTTAACAGAAAGAAACAACTGTTATGTTCGAGAACGGTTAATATTGAGACTAGGAAGAGACTCTTAAAGTCGTATGTATGGAGTACGGCATTATACGGGTGCGAAACTTGGACAATAGGGGAAGCGGATCGAAAAAGAGTAGAAGCGTTTGAAATGTGGCGCTACAGGCGCATGATGAAGATACCGTGGATAGATAAGGTTAGCAATAGGGAACTATTAGAAAGAGTTGGGGAAAAGCGAAAGGTATGGAAGACAATAAAGAGTAGGAGAGATAGGATGGTAGGACACCTTCTAAGACACGAAGGAATAGTTCGCGACATACTAGAGTCAGAGATAGGAATAAAAAGAGGTAGGGGTAGGCGTAGATTAGACTACTGCTCTCAAATAGTTAGGGATGTAGGATGTTCTACTTTTAGGGAAATGCGCAGGTTAGCTCAGGATAGAAAAGAGTGGAGGTACGCATCCAACCAGTCTTCGGACTGAGAACCTTATGATGATAATTTTTTTAATTTTTTAAATTTTTTAATTTAATTTAATTTTTATTTATTTTTGTTTATTTTTCATTTTTTTATTTTTTATTTATTTTATTTTTATTTTTTTTATTTTTTTATATTTTAATTTTATTTTAATTTATTTTATTTTATTTATTTTTATTTTTTTATTTATTTATTTATTTTATTTTTATTTTTTGTTTTTTATTTTTTTTATATTTTGTTTAATTTACTTTAAATAAAAAAATTGTCATATATTTACCTTTAATATCTTTATACATTTTAATAAACTATTCTTGACAAAACACCCAAACGGGGGTGAAACGTTGAATGTTATAAGTACTAATATACAATTATTTATTAACAAATTAATGCTAGAAAATTCACAAAATTTAAAAACCTAGAATATTAAATAAGCAACCAAATTCTTCATGGAAAAAATGAAATATTTGGGTGGTTACAAAACCTTATTTTGAACTGGTGGCGTCGGGAACAGGCGTTGGACGTCGAAATTGATCCAATTATTATAACTTCATTAGGAGATGAAACAACTTCATCACCCCATAGGTTTATCGATTCATTTTACTTCAGTAGTAGGAGTTTTGGTACTTATAACAACGTAGTGTAAGTTTAGATTTAGATTAATCTTCAACTCCTAAGGATGCTGATTCATAGTGAATTTTTACATCAATGTTCTCGATCCAACCACTGTGTTCACCTCCTATTGTCCTAGTCTACTCATAGTCTATAAATTCATACTCATGCTTCTCATTTATAACATGACCATAGACGAAAATATTTAATTGGGATGTTTGTTCATCAGAATGGAACGTTCCTGGGTCCAACATTATCCGTGCCCATGATGATGTTTGCCGGTTTTGGGGTTACGTTGCGAGATTTGCCAGCGTACTTATATTGGGGCAGTTACATATCTTATTTGCGGTATGGTTTGGAAGGGTTTGTAGGGGCTATTTACGGAATGGATAGGCCGATCATAGACTGCCCAGACGAAGAGCTTTATTGTCATTTTCGGTATCCAAAGAAATTCTTGACTGAAATTTCTATGCGAGGGGACCAATTTGTTTATGATATTTTAGCGTTGCTTGGGATATTGTTGTTGATGAGAGTTTTAGCTTACGTGCTACTGAAATGGAAGTTGATGGCTGTGAGATGAGGTTCTGTTGCAATCTCGGTGATTACATCAGAAGTTTGAAAGGAAAGATTATCTGTAATTTGCTCATTAAATAATATAATTTATTTGGATACATTTTTCTTTTAAATTTCTGATGATACCATTATTATTAAAGCTAGCGTATTGTTTTCTATAAATTAGGGATAAGGCTGTGTAAAATCTTTTACAACTGATATAAAAATGCAATTTGTTATAGCTATACGTAATAGTCGTTACATATTTATTTATAGATGTCTTAAATGTTTATTACAATGATTATCATTGAAAATGTAGTTCATTTGATCCTGAGCATGTTGTTAGTACTTTATATTTTTTAGAATTTATTTTGTTATATTGTACATAAAATTATTGACTGAAATATTTTTCTACCACGATATAAATACGTTATGTATTTTTGAAGTCTATTATTCTCTTTCCAGATACTTCAATTTTTCATGCAATTTCGAAATTTAATATAGATTTCTATATCAACAGAATTTAATATTCTTCAAACGGGTTTCTGTAACACGATGCAGTTACTTTTAAGCATTGAAGTAAAGATGGCGCCCAATGCGTTCTTTTTGGTCCTTTCAACATATTTCCTGGGTTCTGGTACCGAAACAATTTCCAGGCGTTAAATATTGACACGTAGCAAAAATTAATCACGGTCTTAAAGTTTTGAAGTGCAAGTTTCGTGATTAAACCCTTTAAAATTTATTAAGGTAAGAAAAGCATCATTGCAGAAACAAGGCACGTGGGATCTTGTAAAACCAGTACATGTGTATAAGATTTATATAACAAGTTTTGTGCACCCATTACGGGCAAAATTAGCTCATAAAATAGCTTACTTTCTGGTTTACTTGCACATTGAGTTTGAGGATTTCCTATTGTGAGTCTAATAGAGGAAAGGCGAAAATATAAAAATAGGTTAGATGAAAGAGGGCAACAAAGATATAAGGCGATCAAGTGCGAAATTATTCGGAAAAGTAGGAAAGCGAAACAGCAATGGATCGATATGAAATGCAAAGAAGTGGATGATAAGTTCGAAGTAGGAAAGATATAAAATAATTAGGAGAAAGTTCTCAATTTATATCTCTGGAACTATTTAAGATATCAAAATGAAATTTTGCGCGAATGTGGGGAATCACATGGAGCATTTCCCAAAATTATTTAGGTATATACAGGATGTTCACATTCTAAGTACCAGACCAATGTTCTATTTCTTTAAATGGAAACCCTACATGTCCTTGCATAATATGAATTCCCCAGAACTCCAAAAAAGGTCTGCATTTTGTTTCTATAAAATATTTAGCAAATGAAGCTTACATTAACAAAAGAAATCCTATTGCAAGATTATTTCTTAAAGATAATATTTTCTTCCATGGCACTCCTCGTTTGAACATTATAACCGAATTTAAAAAGACAATTCATTTAAGAATATAACCATCAAGAAACAATTTTGCAATAAGATTTATTGTCTTTATATTGATACCAATTTGCAAATACAAAACATAAACATTATTGTGAGTTTTGAGCAACAGAATAGGGGGAATTCTCAAAAATGAGTATAAACTAATAATGAAATTCAAAAATTTTGATGTTCAATCGTAATATCTGCCGAAACTATCAGTAGTAGACCTGACAATATCTACATCAATTAAAAGCTTAGTTAACTGACTGTCAGTTGTGCAAATAATATACATGGTATTCTATTTGAAATTTTTGAGAAAAAATCACTTTTGCATAACTTAACCATCTTGTATAATCCTAAGTATTATGGTGAAAGTGTTTATAGATTTCACAAATACAGCAGGGTGTAAACCCCTTTCAATAAAAAATAATTAGGTGGCTTTGGTCAGTAGACGTCAGTAGCGTCATAAATTTGGGACCATAATGACACAAAAATGTCAATAACTTAACAGTCCTTACTCAAAACCACATCATGCAGTATATCAATTTTCATGGAATTTTATGGGGAATCGAAATCACGCAAATACTAGGGTTTCTATTTAAAGAAATAGAACTTTGGTCTGGTACTCAGAATGTGAACATCCTGTATATACGTACATAAATAATTTTACGAAATGCTCCATGTCGTTCCCTACATACGTGTAAAATTTCATTTTGATATCTTAAGCAGTACCAGAGATATGAACCGATTACACACTAAATCCCCACCCGGTATATCGAAGATACGATTAATATTGTTAAAGAGAAAATAGCTGCTGGAGTTAATATACAGGGTCAAACTATTAATATGCTCAGATTCGCGGATGATATAGCAGTATTAGCATCCAGCGATCCAGCAAAGAAGAATTAGGAAGGGCTCTGAAAGAAATGGAAGCGGTTTTGATGGAGGGCTGTGGTATGAAGATCAATAAAAAGAAAACCAAAATTTTGGTGTGTAGGGGGCGTGAAAATAGGATTAAAACGAAAATATAAATTGGACACGAGAAGATAGAGGAAGTGATGATGATGATCATAAAAATATGGCTGCTGTTATTGGTTCTAAAGTTATTGTAGAAATAGGTTATAGTAACAGATTTATTCATGCAGATTAGAAAGATTTTTCACTAGTTATTCTCGATATTTACCCTTTGCTTCCGTTACTTTTTTGTAGAGAACCCACTACGTTTATAAACACCCGAAGCCAGTGTTGCCAGATGTATGATAAATATCGTATTTGTACGATTAATTTCCCGTGGGTACGATGTACGATGTCACGTGTACGATCAGACCTAATTATACGATAATTTGAACACAAACTAATTTTACGCTAATTTGAGAAAATTTTAATCACTCGGTTCATCATGAGTCAAAAAATATTAATTCGAATTCTGGAAATCGGTTCAGGGAATTCCCCGAATCTGCAGATGCGCTATTCTATTACAGTTGTTCTTATTGTCAGCCAGTGCGCATAATCCGCGATTGTTGCTATGTTATTGGCCGCGTTCAGTTGGCGTTCAGCGTTCGTTTGCCACTTGTGAATTATTGTGATTTGTGCTCAATAACTTAAATTTATCTAATATCGTAGGGATGAAATACAGGGACAGAAGAATAATACATAATCTCTACAAAGAGCAAAAGGCAGTTATAGAATGTGAGCAGGAACAAAGGGAAGTAGATATCCGGAAGGGAGTGAGACAGGGATGTGCATTGTCACCTCTAGTTTTCAACTTATATATCGAAGATGCGATTAATATTGTTAAGGAAAGAACAGCCTCAGGGATCAATGTACAGGGCCAAACTATTAACATGCTCAGATTTGCGGATGATATAGCAGTGTTAGCATCTAGCAAAGAAGAATTAGGAGCGGCTTTGAATGAAATGGAAGCAGTTTTGACACAGGGCTTCGGCATGAAAATCAATAAAAAGAAAACTAAAATTTTGGTATGTAGGGGATGCGAAAATAGAACTAAAATGGAAATACAAATTGGAAATGAGAAGATAGAGGAGGTCGCGGATTTCTGCTACTTAGGAAGTAAAATAACTCAAGACGGTAGGAGCACTAAAGATATAAAACAAAGAATGGCGCAGGGCCGAGTTGCGTTTAACAAAAAGAAACAACTGTTATGCTCGAGAACGGTTAATATAGAGACTAGGAAGAGACTCTTAACGTCGTATGTATGGAGTACAGCATTATACGGGTGCGAAACTTGGACAATAGGAGAAGCGGATAGAAAAAGAGTAGAAGCGTTTGAAATGTGGTGCTACAGACGCATGATGAAGATACCGTGGATAGATAAGGTTAGCAATAGGGAAGTATTAGAAAGAGTTGGGGAAAAGCGAAAGGTATGGAAGACAATAAAGAGTAGGAGAGATAGGATGGTAGGACACCTTCTAAGACACGAAGGAATAGTTCGTGACATACTAGAGTCAGAGATAGGAATAAAAAGAGGTAGGGGTAGGCCTAGATTAGACTACTGCTCTCAAATAGTTAGGGATGTAGGATGTTCTACTTTTAGGGAAATGCGTAGGTTAGCTCAGGATAGAAAAGAATGGAGGTACGCGTCCAACCAGTCTTCGGACTGAGAACCTTATGATGATGATGAACAGACATTGCTTCTTTGAAAACTTTATGTGTGTGCGTGCGATTTTTTCACACTTTTCTGGAAACTTATTCAAATATTTTCGGGTGATGAACCAGATAAAGCTAATGAAGGCGCAACAGCCGAAAGACTGTATAATGAACTTCAGTCAGCATTATCTTCAAATGACGTTCCACTAAAAAATGTTATTGGGTTTGCATCCGATGGATGTAACGCCATGTTCGGTAGATTTAACTCTGTTGCCAGCAAATTAATATCTACAAACCCAGGGATAATGGTACAGAAATGCATATGCCATTCACTTCATCTTTGCGCAAGTGAAGCTTGCAAGTGTCTGCCACGTTTGTGTGAGGACTTGGCCAGAAACATTTACGGGTTTTTCAAAAACAGTGCCAAACGACAAGCCATGCTGAAAGAGTTTCAAACATTTTGTAATGTTGACCCACATAAAATTCTGCGGCCTGCGCAGACTAGGTGGTTGTCTTTATTGTCCGTCGTCAGGAGAATACTGGAGCAGTGGGAACCTCTAAGATTATTTTTTACGGCAAATTATTTAGAACGTCGTCTTTTTGCCAGCGAAGAAATTTATAATGCTCTCAATAATTGCGAAATTAAACTTTATTTCTTATTTTTGGATTGGGTTTTGCCGAAATTTGTTGACTTAAACAAATATTTTCAAAGTGAAAAGGTTGTCATTATGAATTTGCATGAGAAAATGGTCGATACTTACAGAGATTTGTTGCTTTCTTACATGCAGCCCAATTACGTCAGACAAACTGATATAGAGGAAAAAATAGACCCTACAAATAAGGCTAAACTTAGTCATTACGAAAACATGTACCTAGGAGTCGGTATTATACATAATATAAATTCCGTAACAAATACAGTGACTAAGGAAAATTTCTATGAAAGATGCAGGCGTTTCTTAATGACGTCTTGCATCGAAATTAAGAAAAGATATAACTTTAAAGATCCAGTTTTGAGCAAAATGCATATGTTATGCAAAACCAACATTAAGAAGACTGATACGCTGGTACCGTTGATGACTAGTGTTCCTCTTATATGCGATCTGAATAATATACAAGAGCTTCAAAAGATAGATGATAAGTGGAGAAAGTTGAAATCTTTTGAAAATCTGCCAGAAACTAATGAGATTGACAAGTTTTATTTTGAGTTGAGTAAAATAACTGGATTTAATGTTTCCTGACTTAAGTAAATTTGCAGTAAATGTACTTTCGCTTCCACATTCAAGTACCAGTTGTGAACGTGTTTTTTCCAAAGTAAATTTAATAAAAACAAAATCACGGAACAAACTACTAACAAGCACATTGAACGGCATTTTGCTGTCGTCACAGCGTATGAATTTGGAGGATGGTTGCATGAACTTTAAGCCTTCTAAGGAAATGGTGCAAGCAATGACATCATCAAATCTATATTGTAAAAATAACGAATTGGCGGTTTCTGGAGGACGAGAAGAAGAGGAACAGGAAGAAATTATATTTGAGGAAAGAGAATTAGAGTTAGTGTAGCACTCTTTAACATGTCCGTTGTTTTAATGTTTGTATTTTACTTTATTTAATTCAATAAATGTACGTACGGTGCAAAATTTTAGGGAACGATAATTATGTACGATTGGATACGATAATTTGTGGACGTTAGTGCGATAATACGCCACTTTCAGTCTGGCAACACTGCCCGAAGCAAAACTTTGCTTCGATGCTCAAATTCATTAAATCGCGTAAAATATTTCCGCATAAAATGATCAGAATAATTAAAACTAATTAAGATTTACCGTGCCGGGCAGCACGACCTGCAAAAATGTTTGTTTACATAGGAATAGGGTGTAATTTGCATAGAGCCGAGGGACTATATAGTTAAAATTTCCACAGTTCTAAATTTATTAAAATATTGCAGCGGGAAAATTAAATTAGTGGAGCAACAGTGCGGCGTAACAAGCCGAATTTGCTCTTCCGACCCTTGAGTAAAATTAGTTTTCGTGTCCTCCACAACCGCCACCATTACGCAATATACAATTCTGAATAATCACAGACTTCTAAATAATATAATCATCGAAATAAATTATTCATGCCCATTCCGCGTCCCACGGTTCGCAATGTTATCTTGGGCGATAAAGTCCCCAGTTTTATATAGTTGGAGGAGTAACAGGTGAAGCTTTCAGATGCAAAATTTAAGTTATTTTCAACTTTATTTTACTGAGAGATTCTAAGACTTATTAATGATACAGTAGCCTAGAAATGATCATCCCTGTTTGAATGTAAACGTATTTAATATCCGCCGTACCTCAAACTTCCCGCTCAAAATTGAATTCCAGATAATTTCCCATAACACAATATAACAAAAGCCACTGTTAGATAAGGCGGAACATGATTATATTCCTCGTCAAAATTAATTCCTCTGAAGATGACGAAATCGGATTAGAGTAAAAAGTAATTCGATCCTTCGTATATTTCACTTCGTCGCCCTCTCGTCGATGATTAGTAGTCGCTCGGGGCTGCAGAAAATTCACTAGTGTTTCCTCTGCGATGCGGCGGCAGGGGTGTATATAATGGCAGAGGAGACACAAGGGTGTTCTCTCTGTTCGCCTACGTCAGCGGTTATGAAGGGCCGAATAATGCTTGCTTGGAAAAACCAATCTCTTAAAGAGTCAATCACTCACATTCGGTCGACCACCGCTCGCTACTATATGGCTAATAAACGATATCGATACATATTTATACCAGCCGAAAGAAACCCCTATCTAGCAGGTATTACTTAGAATCGGATTAGAAGACCGTAAAAATAAAGGTAGTGTTAACGAATACCTTACAAACTGTAGCAAAAGCAGGCGTACACAGTAAGGTTTATGGTGGTCAGCTTGTATATCAAGATGACACCTTTTCGTGTGATGTACATATCAAAATCCTTATTAATGCTATTGTAGTGAATTGTAATTAATGTGATGTGAATAATAAAGAATATTAAGAAAATACACAGTTCCATACTAGAAGTTATCTTTGCCTGTGTCAACCCCATGTTGGCGTGCACATTACCGTGTTGCACGTCACTGGCTCACTTGAGGTGGAATTAGGGAGTCCATCTCGCTAGAAAAACGGATGTTAGAGTAGGTACACCATAACATAAACTGTTTAGCGTGGAATATATTTATCCATTCCTAACTGCAGTAACACTATACCTCTCTGGTTCAGACGTGCTGCAGTCCTGGTGCTAAGTTAAGGGTAAGTATTCTTTCATCTCCGGCGGCATCCTGTCCCGTTTTTATTTACTGCAGCTAAACATTAATGAAGTGCTGCGGTGGTTAGATGAGACTATTAAATTAAATTATGTCTATCGTAAAAGAGTGAGGATATACGAGACCACTTAATGATTACTAGATGTTGATGCTCGTAAAACCCGAAAATTAAATCTATATTTTGATACAAGGTCTGAACCAAGGTGTGCCAAAAGTAGAAAATTACTATTTATTAATGCAACTACTTTTTAATAAATTTCATGTAAGTTATCTTACGTCCATTTACGGTCATTTCACCGTATAGTTCGATGACATTCTTATCCGCTATGCAGTGTCAGCAGACTCTCCGTATTTTTCCACAGTGTAATAAAAACTGTACAGTAGCATTTTTTTTATTGTCATTAACCTCAGTCTTTATCTTTATTCGAACCGAACAAGTTGTAATTGCAAATAAATAAAATTTTTAAAAACTTAATCCAAAATATTTTTTACAAAAGTGGCGCAGTCGGTAGGATTGTCAAAACGGCGTTAGTGAAAATAATTCCGGTTTCGTTTCAACGATTTATTTGACAAGTCCTCGCGAATTTCGGCAACTCTCAAGCTGTTCGCAACCTTGGTATCCAGATCCAGTTAGGCGAATCGAGTAACCTAACGTGAAGAAATTCGAACGAACATCGAACCAAACGCATATGGACAGGATACTGATTTTTGCGTGAGTACAACTTATGTCTTTTAGAGGTTCTATTATAGATTCCGATACTGATAGTTCAATCGATACTGATTCTGACTCAAATTTACCCTCTTTGAATCGGTCAAGATCCCCCATATCCTTTTTAAGAAGTTTTCCAATAACCACTTAAAAAATGACTAACAACACCCCCGTCCTAAAAAATGAATATTTGGGAATGATTCCCGAATTTAACGGCGAAACTGAACTTCTCCCTCGCTTTATAGAAATATGCGAAAAATTGGTTAACAAATTTTATAATTCTCAAGACGAAGACGATTTCCAAAATTAATATTTAATGTCTAGCATCTTGGCAAAAATTAAAGGTGACGCAGCTATAAATATCTCGTCTTGTATCGTTAAAACTTGGTTAGATTGTAAAAATCCTCTCCTTAATGCTTATGCTGATAAACGTGATTTATTTACTCTTAATATAGAAATGGTGGAAATGTCTCAAAATAATGAAACTCCCTTCGATTTTTTCAATCGTCTTCAACATGCCTTTAATCTCCAAATTTCCTATATCACTGTTCATAGTGGTAACGTTATTGAAGGTCAGGTTTTATCGACATATTGTAGGAAACTCGCCCTCCGAGTTTTACTGCGAGGATTAAAAGATCCTATTGGTCCTCTTATGAGAACAAAAAATCCGTCCGATTTAAATGAAGCTTTAAACATGCTAACAAATGACTTTCAATTGACAAACTCTCAAAATAATTCTAAATTTAAATTCGTATCTAAAAATCACCCTCAATCTTCACAAATCAATCAACAAAGGCATAGACCAAATCAGCAGCCACTGCAGATTACAAATTTTGCCCACAACTCTCAATTTAGGCCAAGCCAACCCAATTTCTTTGGTCAACGACCTCAATTTAACAAAAATTAACCAACACACGGTAACACCACCGACAAAATTCATCTTTCAAATATTAAACGACCCAGAAAGAAAACATAATTTATTTTTCAAAATTTCAGATTCCTTACTTTCGGACAAGGAACAGAAATCAAAGATATATCAAGAAATTTTGGAATATTGCCAATAAATTTGGGTCCGGCCAAACTTCAACGAACAGAACACACGTTTGTACACTACTATCATTTAGAACCCCTCTATCAGGAAATTAACAGTTTAAATAGTCAGTATCTTAATTAGTATTAGTAGTAGTTCAACTTATATTTTAGAACTTGCAAATTACAACAAAATTGTGGGATTTCTTCAAAAATCAATTAATTCAAAAATCGATAATATTAAAATTCATAGTTATAGCAATCGAAATAAAAGAGGTTTAATAAATGGTTTAGGCTACATTATGAAAAGTTTAACAGGTGTTTTAGATTCTAACGATGGAGAAAGAATTTATAAAATCCTTGATCACGTACAAAATAATGAGAACCAATTACAAGAACAACTAAAATTAAAGTATTCTTTGAGCCATCAACTTATCCAAAATTTCAATGATACAGTACAAGATATTCAACACAACGAAATGCTACTTTCGTCAAGAATAATGCAGCTTAATAAAATTGTTAGTGAACAAGCTACACATCAGAATATTCTATTTGCTAAAGATTTACTTGACCAATTTTCAATACTTTACAGTTTAATTCTTAATACTCTCCAAGACATAGAAAATTCTATAACAGCTTGCCGATCAAATATTTTACATCCAAGTATCATTCAATCAAACCAATTATTCTCAGAATTACAAAACTTATCCTCTCACTATCACAACCAATTTCCTTTTGAATTAAAATACGAAAATATCCTAAATTTTGAAGCCATCCTAAAAGTTAATTGTTTAATTAGTCCTGAACAAATAGTATATTTTCTATCAGTTCCAATTGATTATGAAAAACAATTTGATCTTTTTCACGTGCTTTCTATTCCTACTAAATTTGAGTCAGCGTTTGTTACAATTATTCCAAATTCGAAATTTCTATTAAAATCAATCGATAATTTGCAAATAGTGCCTCTGATCGATAACAGGTGTATTCATGGCAAATCGTATCATTGTCCAAGCTTTTCGCAAGGAAATTTTAACGTCAAATGCGAAGAAGGAATTCTGCTGCACGAAAACTACAGCCAATGTCAATTCAGTAAATTAGAAATTTTAGAAAATCACATCGAAATTATCCTGGACATCAACCAGTATTTAGTCGTCTTTCCAAAAGAAGAAAATTTGAAAAATTCAGTGTCAAGATCGAACAGAAACAGAAACACTCTCTGGAATCTACCTAATAAAACAAGATAACTGCAAAATCTATTTTCGGCAACACGAACTTTCTTTTAGCGAAACCACGCAAGGAAAGCCAATACTTCTGACAGCTCCACATCTACAATTATCGGAAACAACTCTATATCCGAAATTCAACATTGAACTTAAAAAACTGAACCTGAAGGACCTGCCCGAAATCTCAATCACACCAATTAAAGAAAATTTAGTCAACTACCGAATACCCAGCATTTGGACAGTCATATTATACATTCTAATAATTATAGCGATTGGGAGCGCTTTTATTTGTTACAGACTGAAAAGGAAATCAGCAAAAACATCTCCGAAGAAAGAAAACGAGAAACCCGAAATTCAACCAAGGGATAGAAAAATCAACCTTCCAGCGGAGGCTTCCTTCTAAGGGTGGAGGAGTTATCTTACGTGCATTTACGGTCATTTCACCGTATAGTTCGATGACATTCTTATCCGCTATGCAGTGTCAGCAGACTCCGTATTTTTCCACAGTGTAATAAAAATTGTACAGTAGCATTTTTTTTATTGTCATTAACCTCAGTCTTTATCTTTATTCGAACCGAACAAGTTGTAATTGCAAATAAATAAAATTTTTAAAAACTTAATCCAAAATATTTTTTAAAAAAGTTGTATGTATTTTTTTCATCATACATGGAAATAGTCGGGAAGCAGACCGCCTGAAAGATGCGTTTTAAACACTCTCTATACAACTCGAATACACACAAGAAAATGAAGCTGATCCTTATGTAAAATGATCTGCCGGATTCGAATTTTGAGGTCGCGAAAAGATCGGGAATTGCGAAAATGCCGGAAAATGGATTTTTCGTAAAATTTTCCTAAATCAATTTTCGACCATTTTTAAAACTTTACTCGTTGTATTTCAGCAACTAAAAGAGTTAGAGATATGTTTTTTTTCGTGGAATATACACTGAAGTGTGCTGATCACCACAGTGTACTCACGTTGCCTCTACAATTTTCCAATTTTATGAAAAAAATGGTTTCTTGCTAGACCACACATTTGTGTAATGTATTTTTCATGCACCGGGAAAGTAATCTTATTTTTCGAAATTTACATATACATATGCGAGACCAAACACGGACATAGGTTCGAAATTATTTTTGGTGAAGAAACGAAACATTAATGTTGTTGCTGAAAAAAGTTACAGCGAGTTAAAACAAATAATTCGTGAGCGCTAGCTGCCGATTATTTTATTAGGTTAAGAATAGGCGTTGAATAGGTTAGTATTACCTCTGATGATGTAATTTTAAATTTCTCAAGACAATTTTGTTGCAAAGCGCGAGATTATTTCCGCTTCATTCACGACTCCAACAGTGAATTAAAATGTAGAGTGATATGACGGCAAAAATTGCTTTATGAAGTGCGTTGTGTAGTGTACCTCCCGTTTTCCCTCAAATAATGAATAATGTATAAGGATTCTGGGCGGCAGTTTATAATAAAATCTAAAAGTTTTAATTTCTTAAATGAAGTTGTCAAATTAAACCACCCCGCTTGCCGTAAGATATACACTTCGTAAACATGAAAAATGCATTATCCATATTAACGTGGCTGAACCAGAGTTTGTGTACCACTCTCCACGCTCTCCACATCAGCATTCAAAGCTCAATTCAGTTGGTTCTACTTAAATACCGCAAAATAATTGCAAATAGTATGCCCGCGCTAACAAAGCCAGCAGCGTTCTATTTGCAGTTTTCCTGGGTAAAAGTAGCAAAAAATGCAGCATAATTATCAGGCATGTTGCAGTGAATTTCGACTCTTTACTGTATATTCGATTACATGCGACCGCGAAAAGCTGCTAATTAACTATGTGATAATTATATTTTCCCAAATTTTTCCTTCAGATATTCAACTTTAATTTATCCTTTTGTTTATTCAACTAATTGTCCACACAAAAGAGTATCCGATTTCCCAAAGGGACAGCACTTTTAACCTCTTCTTATCACATTTACAAAGTGCCTCTAAGAGCATCCTGTGAACTAACTTACGATTTCAGATCAACATAGATAGTGAGAAAAGTGAAACAGTAACATCGGAAAGCGTGAAAATGAAGACGTCTGTTGCAATTAGATCTATAGAGAGAATAGTTAGTGAAGGCAACACTAGCGCGTCGGAAAATAACGGCAAAGCGATCCTTAGAACACCAGGAAAGAAGCGTACAAGGAAGAGTTCCTTAACGACTGATTTACCGCAGTATAAGACTAGCTGATGTACGTCACATCATACACGAATTTCACAAGACGAATAGTCGGAGAGCAAGAGCTCTGAATTCGACACATGGTATGCAACTTTCGAACATACAAAAACAGACGATGAGTTCTTACGTAAAAACACCTGACGAAACATATTTTTGAGGTCGCGATTCGATTTGGAATTGCCAAATTGAAGAAAATTGCATTTTTTCATTTTTCTTCTGAAATATGCTATTTTCGCACTTTTATTGTTTCTTCTTCTGTATATCTGTCATCCATTGTCGTACAAATTTGAAATTTTAGCATTAGGATAATGAAACTATCCGCTTTCTAACGCTGTACGAGAAAATAGTAATTGTTGCGATTTGACTGAAAAATTAATAAATATTCGAGGAAGAGTTGCCACTTTTGTGTCATTTACAGCGAAAAAGTGTGTATCGGGGTAACTTTTTTATTTTTGAAGATATACTTATACTATAAACAAGCAAATTGTAGCGCATAAAATCAGGATGTTTTTTTATTTTGAGTATTTTTTCATAAAATGCATAGTAAGTCGGAAAATGTGTGTCAAACGTGAGTCATATGTTGCGCCCTGCGCGCGTTGTCGCCGTGCCAATGCCGACGGAGTTTAGAGTTTTCATTTATTAAATGTGTGCAGGGCATTTTTCTTAAATCATTATATGGTCATTTCAATAAAACAAAACTTTTTAGTGTTTTCCACAGGTTTAATCGTTACCCACAATATTGTTGCGACTTATTATAGGTCATCATCAAAGGTTCTTACAAAACAAATCTTAAAACTAAAGCAGTGCCTTATATACAGTATTCCATTTTATTTTCGTGTGGTGGGGTAAGATTGCTTCTATGATTGATGAATGGTTAAATTCCAACTGGTCATTTTGTTATCTGTTGATCTAATTTAATGGCTTTGCAAATTTCAAAACTTTCCACTTAATTTAATTTTCTACCTTTAGATCCTTGATATTGTACTGATCCCCACCCCCCAACCCCCAAAGAATTAATAAAAGTAATATAAATTTTGCCCAAATCTGAATAATTTCCCATTAAAATGAATAAAACCAAAAAAACGCAAATGAACAATAAAAATCTCAAATTAAAAAACCCTAAGAGCCGCGTGATCGTCTTTACCTACGTTGTGTTTATATTAAATTAGAAGTTCGAATACAAAGAGTTGACACAAAGGGGTGAGAATGCCGGTGTTATAAATTAAAGAATGGAAGTTCTCAAAACTATTTTATTACAATTATTATTAAATGAAATAATGCCGCAAACGAATAACAGTAACGTGCATAAAACCGCCACCGCAATCCATTACCAGTGACAGGGTAAGTTGTGCTGAGGGGGAAGAGGGCGTTTCATCTCAAAACATACACTTTTGCATTCAAAACAGAAGAAATGTGTTAATAAAGGGGACAACCCAGGTCATCGGATACCGCTAATCAAGGGCCTGCACAATACAGTTCAGTGCCTTTCGCACTGCCACGCTGGAAAATATTAGTATACAACATCAAGGCTTAATCACACGTACTCTCTGGTTGGATTATGGTGTAAATGCCATACACAATCACTAAATTAGTCGGTCACGACAAAGTACATATTGCTCAAATGATGAATTTAAAATCGACAAACAAAGCTGGAATTATTGTTAATGAGTAACAAGTAAAAGCTGAATGAACATGAAATAAGCGTTAAGTTACATTATAAATTGATTAGCCGCAAATTTAAATGAGCGGATGAAGAATTAAAATGAACGAAAGAGTTAAAACTGCAATAAATTCAATAATTCATAAATTTGACATAAACAATAAGTAAATGTAAGAATTAAAGCATTGCTTGATACTACACCTAAAAATTACAAATAAAATAAAAGTTCCTACCTTGTGAAACACAGTTTAACCAATAAAATTAACAATAAATAAATTAAATTACAATTCTCTGAACGCGTGAACAGTGTGCGATAGTTAAAACCAGAATGTCTTTAAAATACGTCCCCTTTTTAAGTATTGTGACAAAATTCTTCCACTCTGCCCTAGTATTTGTTTTTTCAATGCATTCTCAGCTGTGTTTACGTCTGGCTTCCACCCTCGAGGTCAGGCGATGGTGACCCCCTAGAGCTGGATCATTACAATATAATATTTTAAAATCACTTTCGACAAAATTATGATTGTTTACAATATGTACAATGTTCCCAAAAACCCGTCCTGTTTGAATTGTTGGCAATAGTCTTAATGTTCTTTCAGTAAGGTATTGAAATCCCTCCCGGTTTGACCTATGTAAATCGCGCTGCAATCATTGCAATTTAACTGAGAAACACAACTTTTATCTCCTGTGTTTCTCTTTTCTTTATTATTGACCAATAATGAACCTAAATTTCTTTTATTTAAGCAAACCGGGTTTTGATCAAGTTTGCTTAGAAATTAGATCAACTGATAACAAATGACCAGTTGGAATTTAACCATTCACCAATCATAGAAGCAGTCTTACCCCACCACACGAAAATAAAATATAGAATGCTGTATGTAAGGCACTGTTTTAGTTTTAAGATTTGTTTTGTAAGAACCTTTGATGATGACCTAGTAAGTCGAAATAATATTGTCGATAACGATTAAACCCGTTGAAAACACTAAAAAATTTTGTTTTATTGAAATATTCAATATGTTCCACCAAATGTCAAGCGAGAACAGAGTGAAATTCATTTCATATATGGTCGTCCAGAATTTACGGGCAGTATGGACCATTTAAGAGCACATTTGTTTCCAACATGCAAAACAGACATTAGGTAAGTATACAAACGAATATCAGTAAGGTACCTATTTATTACAAAACAAATTTCGCTTAGGGATTTACCACCCACCGAAAACACGTTTCGTTTTCATGTCCTCAGGACGTATGTATTTGCAGTCCGTCGTTTACAAAACTGCATACCTACTTCGACCAAAATTATCAAGGTCCGGTTTTTCAAAGAATGCAACACCGGATTAAGTCTGACACCGGCTTCGTTGCTATGATACCGGCTTTCTGATTGATTGAATCATAGCAATAAAGATTTTGTAAACATAACACCATTTTGCAAATGTGAATATTTCAATAAATTGTAGCACAACCTGTATTTGTTTAAAAGCTAATGTACTGTGTTCCATAAGCTGTTTTTGTGAAGGAAAATGTACGTATATCTAATAATGAAAATGTATTTATTCTGTAAGTACAAATTTAAGAAAATAAGAACAGTTCTCATTGAAGTTCTCCAGGCGGTCTGCTTCGGTGCAACCCAGGAGACAACGTAGCGCGTACAACGCTCGACTTTTATGGCCACCAAACTCTTACCAACAACATTTTTTTGTTTTTTTATAAATTAATTCAGACCTTAAACTATATTTGACTCGCTTATACTATTACTCTATCTCCAATAATAAAAAAGTTACCTCGATACCAACTTTCTCAATGCAGTAATTGAAAAATCCATGGGATCTGCGACGAAAATATTATTTTGCTACCATATCTTTACATATTAGTGCACATTTATGTATGGCAATGGATTCGGCATATTTCAGACTATATGTATACAAAGTTTTAAACCGATCCAATTGTTACAGACAAAGATATAGAATGGGAAATATAAAATGATGTATTTCAGAGAAATTTTGTAAAAAATATGATAAAGTTCGATTTTTTTCAATTTCGCAATCCCGAATCGATTCGCGACCTCCAGAATCGAATTCAGCTAGTCATTTTACATAAGAATACGCCATCAGTTTTTGTATGTTCGCGAGTTGCATACCCCACTTTTATTTTGCATATTTCGAACGTCCTGCTCTCCGACTAAGGTTGTCGTGTTATCCTTGCAAGAAGAAGCGTTGTGATCACGTGATTATGATCGAGGACAAATATTTTTATTAATCTAATATTAATGATTATTCTGCAATAAATCACATTACATTTGTCTTTTTACATCTTGAATTACCTTTGGTACTAATAATTTTCTTAATATACGTTGAGTATTATTCTGAATTTTTATTATTTAATATTTATTCCTAAGAGTATAAAAAAGTCACGCCACTGTTGCACTGAGTTAGATGCAGTCTGTGGCAGGCGCAAACGCGTCGTAATCCCAACCCCTCGTCAACTTAAATATGTTGGACTGTAAGTGAGAACGTATAACTTACCAATATACTGAAGAAATATGAGAGAGGGGGATTTTAGGGTAGGAAGGGAAGAGGATTTGAAGAGTGTAGTAAATGCAGGATAATGATAGAGAAAATAGAAAAGAAAACAAAATAACAAAGCGAAGAGAAGATTAAAATTTTATTTTGGAATATAGGAGTGTTAACAAACAATTTCATGTTACAGAGTTGATAGGCGCATGGGTAGCACAAAGGCTTGTCTTGCTCTTAACGATCTCCATACAATGTATGAGCGTAATTTAAATTGTGCTTCGTATGCAGCTTATATAATATTAGATTCATTAAAATGCGATTCGATGCGTAGGTTTAAATTCTCAACGTGCAGCTTAATGGCTTTATATTAAATTCCAATCAGTTGGCAGGGAATATTTTAGAAAACACTTTCAAAAACAACTTTAAAAAGCAAATATTGGTTTTCAATAAGCGTTATTTTTGGCGATGCTGAAAACATATCTATTACAAGCGCTGTCTTTTCTTAAGGCTGTCGGAACGCCGACGAACAGTTACTGCGGAGGGGTCTCGGAAGGGACGTAGCATTCCAAAAGTACAAAGTAGGCGGACACTGAATGCAAAAATTGCTGGGCGCGCTAGATTAGGGGGAGCATTTCGCAGCGTACAGAGTAGGACTCGGAGCTTTCCATTCACTTTGAGCTAGAATAAACACAACGCAGACGAAACGCGGGGTTTATTGAATATCATGATACTAGGACTAGTCTTAGTATCATGATTGAATATCATAGTATAGTATTTATATTCCGACGAGTACCTGATAGAAAACAAGGAACGTTGAACCAAATTATAGGCGGGGAAACAAAACTCGTCTCGGGATGCTGGTTTCCCCAAGAAAACGCAGTGGGTTACTTATAAGTAAAAAACAAAAACTAGGTAAGTATGTTTTGCGATTGACCGAAAAGTTCGTGTGGTTAGAGCTATTTTAATAGCATTTCTCTAACAAAATTTTGCAATATTTCTTAAATCAAAAATAGACTGCAAAAACAGAAAACTCAATTTTTTGACTGGCCACTTCCGGTGGCTTTTTCTGGGTTCAGTCATCATGTCGTATCACATTTTCTTTTCTGAGAGCATCGAACTGGCTACCTCTGGGGCAGTACCCCAGAGCTAGCCGCGCGGTGGAAAAAATAATAAACAAAAAATGGTTTGCTGAGTCTAAATTTAATTAATAATGGCTTGTACCGTTATCATCTGCCGCAGTCAGACACGCTCAGTAAAGCCTCTTTTAGCGCTTTACGTATTGTAACTGATTTTTTTCCAAAACGTTCTAACATTTGGAATAGACTTCCATGAACCTGTGTTCCAAATTCCTAAACGGTAAAAAATGTTTTGTCATGTTGAGTGTGCATCTGACTGCAACAGAAAATCCACGGTACACGCCACCCTTAATAATCAGTTCATTAAATGTTAAAATTCCAATCCTTCTGTGACAACACAAATTTTAAACTTTCCCTTTCCCGGCTAATTTCTTGTCCATCGTAATTCCGTGACAGATTTTACCTGATATGACGCAGAGAACAGAAATAACGGAACACGTAGTTGGAAGTTGACGTATATTATTTGTCTAAAAACGTTTTATACGAAATTAGTCCAATCCGGTGTTCGTAGGATGTGTTATGTGTTCTCATTTGGCCAATAACATGCTGTATTAATGCAATGGAAATCTCCGGTTAGCGACGGAAATCCAAAGGCAGTGTACAAGAAATCCACCAATGATTCAGTCCTCGGGAATCTGTTATACAGGTTGATCCATTTATCCATTTATGCGAAGTTATATGAGAGACCCCTCTTTGTTTTACCATTCTGTCTGTTCGTCCGTCTGTCTCTCAGTCTGTATGTCTGTTTGTCTCTCACAGTGTTCTTTTTCCTGAACTATAAGTGCTATACAACAATAAAATTGACGCATATGTAACGGCCCAAACTCAGACAAATCTAAATGGTTTGTTGTGTGCACATATTTAGGGTGGTTTTCATACATTGAAACATCGAAAAGAGGTCAAAAGATATTTTTTGTTTGCAACACTAGAGCATGTGAAACATTTTTTTTTGTTTTTATCTTTTTACAGTTCAGTACGACCACATGCGGGGAGTGTCAATTGTGTCCCCCTGTCGCAAAGTAGAATCGTGAATTTTGGTACTTACGTAGTCTTCACGATTGCAACTAATTATGCAATAAATAAATTTCATCAAAATCGGTTCAGGATGCGGTTTCGTATATAAGTGCTTCAAAAACTTTGCTAGCCAGTATACGGAACACTTTATGTACAAATTTTAGTAATATTTGTGAATTTATGGCAAATGAAACACTATGTAAAAAATATTATCGACGTTTCGCCTCTGGTTGGAGACTTTATCAAGATTATATATTTAAAAGTTTACAAAATGTATAAAAGTGACAAAATTTTTTCTTAATAAAAATGTAAATAACAGTAACTAAGAACTTATATTAAAAATAGAAATTATACGTAGCACACATGATTTTGTAAAAAATATGAAGGAGGAAAGAAATGTACATAAATTAGAATCAAGTGGTAGAGAACAGATTTACGTTATTATGTCACTGTAAATTTGACTTAAATTTTGAATGTCAGATCTGTCATTCAAGGAATTTTTATCTTTTTGGATGTGTATCATTTCTAAAACCAGTCTAGCTTTTAAGTTTTTTTCTTGTTCTAAAATAGTAGTGTTGTGAAAATCGAAATTGTGTTTAGTATCTTTTATGTGTTTACTGATAGCTGAATGACTATTTTGGTAAGTATGTTGTTTTAACCTAGTTTCAAGGTGATTTTTGGTTTGCCCAATGTATGTTTTATTACAGTTATTACAATTAATTTTGTATACAATATGAGTTTTCATTAATTTTGGAATTGGAGTTTTTAAACGAGAATATAAAAATTGTATAAGTTGTTATGCTTTTTATGAGCAATTACAAAATTATGTTTTAATAATAATTTATTGATGTTATGTGATATGTGTTTTATATATGGTAAAGAAATGTAATTTTTAGGTTCTTTTTGGTTTTGATTGTCGTTATTGTTATTATAATAATGATGTAGTCTATTTTTTATAATTTTGTCAATAAAATTTCTTGGGTAGTTATTTTTTATTAAACAATTTATGGTTTTGTTTAATGCATATTGTCTGAATTGTGGACTGGAGAGTTTGATTGCTCTGTCAGTCAAGCAAATAACAATACTTTTTTTGTGACAAGTGGGTTGTTTGGAATTAAAATGAATATAACGGCCAGACCAAGTGGGTTTTGTGTACAATTCTGTTTCTATTGAATTACTAATTTTGTATAGTGTTAAGTCTAAGAAGTTAATTTGGTTATTTTTTTAAATTTCTATAGTAAATTGTAATTTGGGATGATAATTATTGAATTGATGAAGAATTTCATTTTCTTTGTCGGGAGGAATAGCAGTAAGACAATCATCTACATAACGTACAAAAAAGGTAGATTAAATGATAATTTAGGAATAACAGTGGTTTCTAAATCTTCTAAAACTAATTGGGCAATAGTGCTTGAAATTGGAGAACCCATAGCACAGCCATCAGTTTGTTTATAAATTTTATCTTTAAATTTGAAATATGTGGTGGTTAAGGTAAGTTCAATGGCTGTAATAAAATTGTTTAAAGTAAGTGACGTGAAAGGTTCAATTTTATTCCAGTTTTTTTTGATTATTGTAATTGCTAGATTTATTGGAATGTTGGTATAGAGAGATACAGCATCAAGTGAAATAAATATATAATTTTCAGGGAAATAAAAATTTTTGCTTTTTTCTTTAATGACCAAGAATCTTTGATGTAAAATTCATTTACCATATATAAAACACATATCACATAACATCAATAAATTATTATTAAAACATAATTTTGTAATTGCTCATAAAAAGCATAACAACTTACAATTTTTATATTCTCGTTTAAAAACTCCAATTCCAAAATTAATGAAAACTCATATTGTATACAAAATTAATTGTAATAACTGTAATAAAACATACATTGGGCAAACCAAAAATCACCTTGAAACTAGGTTAAAACAACATACTTACCAAAATAGTAATTCAGCTATCAGTAAACACATAAAAGATACTAAACACAATTTCGATTTTCACAACACTACTATTTTAGAACAAGAAAAAAACTTAAAAGCTAGACTGGTTTTAGAAATGATACACATCCAAAAAGATAAAAATTCCTTGAATGACAGATCTGACATTCAAAATTTAAGTCAAATTTACAGTGACATAATAACGTAAATCTGTTCTCTACCACTTGATTCTAATTTATGTACATTTCTTTCCTCCTTCATATTTTTTACAAAATCATGTGTGCTACGTATAATTTCTATTTTTAATATAAGTTCTTAGTTACTGTTATTTACATTTTTATTAAGAAAAAATTTTGTCACTTTTATACATTTTGTAAACTTTTAAATATATAATCTCGATAAAGCCTCCAACCAGAGGCGAAACGTCGATAATATTTTTTACATAGTGTTTCATTTGCCATAAATTCACAAATATTACTATTAAAAAAAATGGCACAAATAATTATACAATTTATGTACAAAGGGAGTTGATACTCGGTGAATTATTTAAATGGGACACTCTATAGATATTGCATTTTTTAACTCTTCGATCGATTTTACTAAGTATGCATACGAAGTAAGTTGCTTCTAAACTAAACCCCATATTTTTGTGTTTCAGTTTTCTTCTAAAATTTTTGTCACACGTAAGGATGTTCCAAAAATTACATATTGAGAATGATGAACAGATGCCCAGTTTCACAATAAGTTCAGTCTAGAATGCAACTCTTACACAATCATATAGTAAAATCGAACAGGGAAATAAAAAGTGGGGTGATATTACAGGAGTTCTATTTAAGAAATCCAAGTTGTGTAGATTAGCATCTGCTGTACAGAAGAAATGAGACGCCATGTATAAGTAAAGTAATTTGAATTATGGAAATTTAAAAACAAAGAGAGTATATATTTGGCGTTTTTCTCTAAATTACACAATACAGATGAATCGCTTTTTCTGATAAAAGGGATACCTGTGCACCTGCATATTCAACTCATATGTGTAACAATAATAAATTTTAGGAAGAATAGGAAATTACTTTGGAAAGTCGTCGAAACGAAAAATAGGCCCCAAGAATACCTGAATACATACAAAAACTAGCGAATGCAGAGGTGCAGGAGCCAATTGATTACTTCGTCATTATCAAAAATTTATTATATTTTTTTTTGATACCGTCAAAATGATAAGTCTAATCTATGACTCTACGATTATAATTTCCTTAAAAAACGAAAAATGTGATAAATATTCTAGCTACAATATATCCGATTTTCATAGATTGTGAAGTAGATTTTAAAGTTGAATTTCTGGTTTTTAATGAAAATTATTAGCGAACAGTCCTAGATCTATGTTTAATTGAAACAAGAAAAAAATAATCACGTGAATATCTTAAACCATGTTGGAATAATCCATTGGCAGCGGGAACATTACATCCCTCAAATATTTCAAGCGTTCCGACAGCCTTAACCAAAGAAATACCTCGCTTTATTCTGACATGCTTCTTACGAAATTAATTGTTGTCTGATGTACTTATCATTTTTCAACTGCTTGTGGAGAATTGAAGACAAACGTCTTAAAGTATTGGGTCTAATCCAATTAACCAACTAAAATACTTAAACATATAGATAAAGCACAGGAATAGTTGGTCAAGTAACTGGGTCATAAAACGACAGAGAAAAACACAGACAACGAAGTGCTGTAAACTTTCATTACACCGATCCAGAAAAAGGTAGCGCATCTCTGGCGAATTTACTGTAATGTTTTTCGTAAAACTCCTCTGTATCTTGTCGAGTTAGAATGGTATTTATTAATCTTAATAAAAAGCGTTTATACTCAAGAATTAAACAGCATAATGAATTTAAGTAATAAAGTGTAGCAACTTTTCTTTAAATACAAATACAAACACACTCCAATCAACAACATTATTGCATCTATAATTTATAGCACGAAAGGACCTTTTTTAGTATAAATTTCTGCTGTTCTTAATTTCCCACTACGTTGCATTCCATCGGAGAGAATTCCGGGGCTCTAAACTCGGAGAAGGGATGTTAACTTTCCGTATTTATTGAATTCAATGGTGCGAATTTTATGTGTCTAATGAAATCAAGTTTGAATTGGATCTTGAAAAGGCTACATCTTGTGTCGAAGCCAGTTAACTCAATAGCTAATTTATGCAGTGGTAAACCCCGCAAACTCAACTGCTGTCTGGAGCAAAACTTAGTTGATTTATTGGCACACCAAGCTCGGTTTTGGGGCAAGACAAAGGACAATTTTCAAAACCCCCATTCGTCGTCACCTCCTATTTCGAACAACCAAACCTTAACAATTTAACTGCTCTCTGTAATTTTCATGAAATAAAATTTTTAGGGGTACGGGAACTAACCTAGTTCGCGAGATTTTCATGACTGAACTCGTTCCGTATATTGTCGTATCGTGAATAAATCTCAATTTATGTTTGATTTAGCGATCTGAACTTTGAAAAGTATGAATTTATGATGTTTTGTAGCATCTGGTAGGAATATAAACTCTAGTGTACGTACTTCGTATTTGTTTATTTATTTACTATTTGAGACGTGTGTTTCATATTCTTATATGAGCTCATATTTGGTAGGTAAGGTAAATGTACCAGTGCCCGTCATTGTCCCAGTGATCGACATAAAATCACTTTGGCAACATAAATTAAGACTTTATAGGACCATACAAATTAGATCTCAATGTTTTAAGCTTCTAGAGCCATCTCGTATCAGTTTTGTAAAGTTACATTACTGTTCTGTCAATTTATTTGTCAGGAAAAAATTTTGAAAATTTTCATTTTTTGCGACTGCGTGCTAGTGCATATTAAAACGATTAGTTCCGTTAAGGAAGTGACTCCCACTTCTAAACTCAAGAAACCGGTCTAGTTCAACTCGTACCACATCAAGTAAGTTTTTCTTAATATATGAACTATATTTTTTATGAAAATACAAGAATTCGTACGCTAAAACTAACCTAATTTAAATTTTTTTACTGTGACGATTACTGGTACTCAGATTATTGGCTATTTCCCAATCATCGTCATGAGTGCCGAACACTGGAACCATGGATGACTAAAAACAAAACTGCAATTTCTAATTTATTATAACGTGTAATGGACCCTACCCCACCCTTGCAAGTTTCTGCTCACCTGACTATCTACCTGCTCAGCGCTGATTAATTAACCTAATTAAAGTTTACCTAAATACCTGTCGAAGTGGCCACGTGATCGTCTATTACCTACGTTGTGTATTACCTATGCCATTACAGACCCCACTACTTTGATAAGAAAGAATCACAAGCGAGGATGTTAATAATAGACACAAATAAAGTTGAGAAATTAAGATTTATTCATATTTTTGGTAGTATTATTCAATTATCGTTAATCAATTTCGTACAAAATCAGATACGTTTACTGTTTGCCTTATTCGCATATAAGACAAAGAGATTTGTAGAATTCTCTATTGAAATTAGTAAGTGTCTGATATGTTTACCGACGGACGACAATCAAACCAACGTATAATTTGCTTTGTTTGCTAATAATTATAACGTATTTTTTGTTTTACGTTTCATTTGGTAGGTACTATTCTTTTTACCTAGATTTGGCGTATTCTTTTTTTTACGCTTTGTTTGGTACTGTTCTTTTTACCTTGATTTTGCGTACTGTTCTTTTTACGCTTTATTTGGTAGGTACTTTTCTTTTTACCTGGATTTTGCGTACTGTTCTTTTTACGCTTTATTTGGTACTGTTCTTTTTACCTTTGATTTTGCAAAGTACAAACTGGTCAGTTAGGCGTCAATCGATAAGGGTCGACAATATTTGTCGACTCAAATTTAAACAAGTATGCATCCTTTGTCTCCAATGCGGTTACAGAAATTAATGTAAAATAATTAAATCGTTCACAATAACATACCTGTATTAAGAAGCACTGGATTACACTTATACTTAGTTACCTATTTAGCGCGACTTTTACAACAACCGTAGCCTTAAACTTCGAAAGCCAAACCACCTCTTTTTTAATCCTAAACACCCCGTGTTCCAGGCCTAACTAACTTTCCCTGCGTCTCTCTAGTCTGGAGCGTAACCTTCTGAACCTACTTTTGTTTATGTCTGCATTCCAGTGAACGCAACTTTATAAGTATATAGTCTGTCCCGAAAATAACCTGTTGAAATAAAATAGGCATTTTGAAGTATGGTTGAAGTATGATTAAGTACTGGACTTCCTAATAATGGGGATTACAATGACAAAGACTAAAATTAGCTAACTTACTCACTAATGATGATTCAGTATTCACCAATGAGATAGCAGAGAATAATTTACATTATCAGACAACTAGAACAAGCACTCTCTGAGATCCCACCGCTCGAAGGGAAAACCTTTTGTATTTCTCTTATATTTTGGGAAAACCTCTTGGGAAAAACCCATTTATCTTTATTAGGTGAAAACCTTCAAGTGAAGTCATCAGCGTCTAAGAACTTAACCCTTTCTTTGCTTTTGGCTAGCTATTTAACGAAACGAACTAGGCAACCCAACGTGCATTCTTAAAGCTTGGTTATGCAACCAAACATACACCAGTTGAGTAGACGGCGATCCCTTTCAAACACTTATATCAAATTAAATTTGTTGGCGATATTCCTGTGAACCAAACAAATATACGTACCAGTAGTCGTCATATAAATATAGTTTAAACGAATGGGCTGTGCGTTATTAGAGTTTAGGCCGAACACTGGAACATTGAACTGACGAACACTGGGTTTTTCATTTTTAGAGAATATGACCCGTTTAAATTATAGTCAAGATGACATGGAAAGTGCTTTAAATGCGGTAATAAATGGATCGACCATTTATTCTGCCGCAAAAAATTTTAAAGTTCCTCGAAGCACCTTATCCGATAAGGCGAAAGGAAAAACTCATATTTTTAGGAAAATGGGCCCTCCGTCTGTTCTTTCCGACGAAGAGGAGTTAGCCCTAGTAAAATGGATTTTTCATTCGGCTCAAAAAGGATTTCCTGTGGGAAAGAAACAATTATTAAATAGCGTGCAGATGTTGATTAAAGAGTTGAGAAAACCAAATTGTCCTTTTACTAACGATCGACCAGGAAGACACTGGTACGAAGCATTTCTTCGTAGGCATCCAGAAGTTGCAAGAAGAGTTGCCCAAAATTTAACAAACACGAGGGCAATAGTTACAGAAGATAAAATTAGAGGGTGGTTTATGGAGATACAACAGCACTTTGAGAAATATGATCTATTAGAAGCAATTTCAGATAGCGAACGAATTTTTAATTGTGATGAAACTGCATTTTTTCTCAATCCAAGTAACAATAAAGTTCTAGCGAAAAGGGGGCAAAAGATCATTTATACAATTATAAATTCGGATGAAAAAGAATGTATAACCACTCTAATTATGGGTAATGCTGCAGGAAAAGTAGCACCGCCCATGGTTAGCTTGAAGAGAGTGCCCAAAAATTTAGCAACTTCCATTCCATCCAGCTGGGCAATAGGAAAATCGGACAACGGGTGGATGACTGGTCAGACTTTTTTTTAATACATATGCAATGTATTTTACCCATGGCTCGTAGAAAATAATATATCTTTTCCGATCATTCTCTACCTTGACGGACACGTATCACATTTGACCTTGCCTCTCAGTGAATTTTGCAAATCGAAACAAATTGAACTGATAGCGTTGTATCCTAATGCTACCCACATACTTCAGCCAATGGATGTTTTTGTGTTCCATAACTTGAAATTAACCTGGAAAAAGGCAGTATATGATTGGAGAATTGAAAATGCTGGTATTCGCCTTCGTCGCGACAATTTTGGAATCTTACTG
The DNA here is from genome assembly GCA_963966045.1 of Xestobium rufovillosum. Lineage (NCBI taxonomy): Eukaryota > Metazoa > Arthropoda > Insecta > Coleoptera > Ptinidae > Xestobium > Xestobium rufovillosum. The sequence continues at coordinate 50,244,271 of OZ014492.1, read as the reverse complement.
AATACCGTCCTCCAAAAGACAATTAAACCTCAGCTCCTGATAAATGGATTTAGAACTTGCGGTTTATTTCCTCTAAACCCAAATGCTGTAAAGTAGTTCAGGCTAAAAAGTCAAATTGATAATAATATTGATGCCATTAATAATTAAGATAATGAAAATGAAGTGAAAACTCACTTCAAATATTTTGAAAGTTTAATTTCAAATAAAAAATTGGAATTATTTAGAAAATCCGGAGAAGAATGGACTGGTCCCATACAAGACGCCGAACTCTTCTATATATGGAAAAAAGTCAGTCAGAAAATCAGATCAGCCATTTCAGAAGGCAATAAAAAGACCATTTCTTCTGAAATTGGAATAGGTAGGTATATACCTACTCTTAGTAAAAAAGTATTATTTCTTATTTGTTACTCTAGATGATTCATATGTTAATATTGAAGAGCAGAATTTGGACTGGAACTGCGACCTAAACGTTGAAGAGCAGAATTTTCTTATTAACAACGACATTACAAACTTTGAAGAGCAGAATTTAGAGTTTAACTTCGACCTAGAGGGAAACAATGAAGAACAAAATACCAATGTTGGAGAATAGTTGTTTGAAAATCGAAGAGTAATTGTTTATGAGGTTGACGAAGGTGGAACTCTTACTGAAATTGGTGGAAGAGTCCATACTGAAACACGGAGTGACAAAACTCCCTCGCATTGCCTCATTAATAACAAGAGCCAAGAAGTAAAAAAAATTAAACTTAGTGACGAAACCACAGATGAAATACAGAACGAGACAAGTTCTACACATTCTCTCATTAATAGCATAATTCAACAAGCGGAAAAAATCCTTCACCCCCAAACATCAGAGCAAGCGAAAAAATTCCACCATTACCTTCCACGAGTAAGATTCCTGAGGGCATACCCTCGCCTTTCAAAAGAGTTCTTTTTTGGCTAAATTCGCCAAAAAGTAATAAAAAAAGAAAAGCAACTGAGAAGGTTCCTTCAGTTGCCACTTCAAATGAATGGCAACAATATTATAAAAATAAGGAAGCGAAAAAATTGAAGAAAATCGAAGAGACAGAAAATCGGGAAAAGCAAAGAGAAATAAAGAAGACGAATAAGGAATCTAATAAAAGAGGTATCAGACAAGTTGAAGCGTTGCTTGAAAATGTTTCAGAAAGTTGGTTTTGTTTCATTTGCGAGACTAGTAGCCAAGAAGACATGATAAAATGTATGAAGTAGTGTTCTAAATGGGTACACGAGAATTGTGCGGGAGTTTCGAAAAAAGTAAGAAAATATGTTTGTTTTATATGTATTGAATAAGTAAAGATTTATTATTTATTTATGAGGTTGGATGATTTGCTAAGGCCTTTAGGACAATTTTTGTCAACGATACAGGCATGTATGACGGAGACTGGTGCACATGACACTTTATTAAATAAAATAAAATAAAATATATATCTACAAATGTAAAGTTACAAAACAATTCAATTTTATTACTTAACTCATTCATCTAAAAATTGGTTTCAGAGGTCAGTGTTTTAAGATGATAGTTTAAAAAATATTATACTTGAAATTTGTGACTTACTCTTAACCTGACGAACACTGGTACATTTACCTTATACCTAAAATATCTTTACCTTGGGACTTAAAAAAAGCTGAATCACATATTTCAAAAAAATCCCAAATGGTTTAGAAGTTTATACGAAGCAGTTTAGGTGGCAGGAGAATCGACAACGGGGAGGCAAATTTTCACTTTAATTTTGCAAGTGTTAGACTGTATATAATATTTTAAATGCTCTAGTATTCTAGTAATGAAGTTGCAGCGTTATAGATTATGTTCGTATCTGCAAGAAACTAAGATATCTCTGCCTATTTCTTTTGTGGGGTCCTCGGTGGGGTCTTAATGACAGGGTGGAAAAAGAAGAAGAAGCGGTACAACACAGAGAGCCAACAAATGTCATTTATCGAAGTAAGATTAAGTTTAAGCTTCACAGTGTGTATATAAGGGTTCCATAAATCTTTCCGATAAACCCCCGTTAATATATCAAAGCGGCTGTCATATTTAATAACACTAGTGTATATTTTCGCCTGCAAGAGTCACATAATCCCAACCAAATATCGAACCCTCTATTCAAATTATACAAATTTACTGCATCATTACGTAAATAGCAAAACGTGGGACGATCCCGACCGACACCACCAATATCACTGATAATGCCGTCCACTGCGCGGAAAACTGAATCCAACAGCGGCGCGCCAACAGAAAACAGGGCAGATTTTGTACGCGACACGTCAAAAAAGCCCCAGTATTAAACAAAGACAATTTCCTATTGAAATTTGGAATATGTACAACCGAGTCGTGGAAGAACTCCCACGCACGAATAATTCGGTTGAAGGTTAGCAGAGGGCTTTTCAAATCCTTCACTTTGGAAATTCATCGACCACTTCCTAAAAGAACAAGATAAGGTGGAAAAAAATGAAATTAAAAATAGTAATAGATCAAAGTTTTTACACCTGAGTGTAGTTGATTAAATGAAGTACAAATCCGATGTCTGCCAATGAATTTCATTACTACAGGTCGGTAAACATGATGTAGGTAAATCAGTTGTTCAAATATTTTATGTGGTTCGTTCGTTAATTAAGTAAGTGGAATAATCAAAGCCAATATAGGTAGAGATAGGTAGACAGGTGTTTAATTCGTCTTTATAAAGGTGAGTTACTATAACTACACTTCTCCTTGGACAAAACGTGTAATCCAAAATTAGAAATTATAATCATACTTTGGCTTTCGGGAGAAGATATGGATTAGTCACTCGTAACAATGGATCGCACGTTTCCGTAAAGCTTTTCACGAGCTGCCACTGGCTCAACGCAGCGTATAACTGAATCCACGGTTCTCCAATTAATTATCTAAAACGTACAAAAACCAGTTGCACTACGCGGACACAAATCACACTTCGATGCAGATAGCGCGCGCCCTCCACGGTAGCCGTATTGGAAAAATCCGTTTGCTAAAATTTACGACCGTTCATATATTCATTCAGTATTTTTCAATTTCTTTTCCTCTGGGGCCCGAACATCAGAGAATATATCAGCACAAAGCAATATATAATGTACATCTTAGATAGCGGTTGTAGGCAGCTGTGAAACATCAATCATAGTATCATTCAACTGTCGAGGAACTTTACGCTCTACGAGCCGCCGTCGCAGGACGTCTTACAAAATAATTACCACCCTCATTTTCTTCTCGAGAATGCTCTTCTTACACCTAACAAGACCCCCGCCAAGAATGGCACACAAAGGCGCCACGGATAGCACAAAAACACCTTTAGTTGTAGGTACATTTTTACTGTGACAAGATAAACCGTTTGTTGCACCACGAGAAAACAACAAAGATTTCAGGAAATATCGTAAAAGCGTCAAAATACTCAAATTCCAGTGGCCCGGAATAGCGCAGCAGCCTCCGCCTGATTTAAGGAGGCAGGCGCGTAATCCCGAGAAAATTATTGCTCTTGTTTTAATTATTCCTAATCTCATTTAAGTCGGGCGTCTATGTCGGGTCACCTGTTTTATTTTCCGTGAAATATAAAAATTTGTACAGCTGTCATGTTAAAAGCAGACAAATATAATACCAGTGTGATTCTACCTAAAAAAGATTATTTAACGAAAATGTAAAATTGTATCAGTAATGGAATAATGGTTTCCGGGCTGGTTGCCACGTCGTCGTTGGTAATCTGTAACACTAAAATTAACATTAACACTTGACGTTTCGACTCTCATATCGGAGTCTTCTTCAGAAGCTATTCTGAAACTGAAAATCCTATCGCAGGTAACTCTATTTATACTCGCCGGTAATCACTGAAGCGCGACGTTTTCACGGAACAGTGATTTCCAAGTATCCGGTAGATCCATTCCTCCATCTCTGTTGAAGTTGGGTCTCTTGAAGATCTCTATAGCCTCCCTGATCCGTCTGGGCCAAAAATTGGGAATCCTTGCTAGCGCCTTAGCATCCTCGAAACGAATCTCGTGTCCTGGCAAAGAGGAGTGTGCTGACTTCTCCGTCCGTTGGTTCCTGACGTCCCTCTTGTGCTATTGCAGCCTCGTGCTGATGTGTCTCTTCGTTTCTCCCATGTATTCCTTACCACAGATACATGGGATGCTGTATACTCCTTGTCCTTGATGCTTCTTCTGCTCTCCTACGGTCCTAGGGAAACTTGCAGCAATCTTTCCAGGCGGATTGTACACTACGTTGATCTTGTGTCCGTTGAGTAGACGTCCGATTCTGTCCGTGCATCCATCTATGTAAGGAAGGTAGGCCGTCGCAATGTAGATTTCTGGTTCCTTTCGCCGTTGGTCGCTATTCCTGATAGCATGCTCTGTGGCTCGTAGAGAATATCCATTCTTCCTTAGGGCTGTCTTCAAATGCGCTAGTTCTTCCTCCAAATGTTCCGGTTCGTTGATTTGGCGGGCTCTGTGCACCAAGGTGTTGATGGTTCCCTGTTTCTGTGCCGGGTGATGATGGGAAGCGGCATTTAAATAGCGATCCGTGTGCGTGGGCTTCCGGTATACTCTGTGTCCCAGGGTTCCATCAGTCTTGCGGTTGCCGAGGACGTCTAGGAATGGGAGGGCGCCGTCTTTCTCCATTTCCATCGTGAACTGTATGTTGGGGTGCAGTCCGTTCAGGTGGTCCTTGAAATTTCCGAGGGCGTCCGATCCATGGGGCCATACGATGAAGGTATCATCCACATACCTGAACCAACACTTCGGCTTCAGAGTCGCAGTGTCCAGGGCCGTGGTCTCGAAGCTTTCCATGTAGATGTTCGCTAATGCTGGTGATAGAGGTGATCCCATCGCTGCTCCATCGGTCTGTTCATAGAACTCCCCGTCGAAGGCGAAGCACGTAGATGTCGTGCAGAGTCGAGCTAGATCGGCGAGGTTTTCCATCCCTCGTTGCCTCAGTCTGGAACGGGTCTCCTCCAAAGCGTCCTCGATGGGTACCTTCGTGAAGAGCGAAGTGACATTGAAACTCACCAAAATGTCTCCTGGGTCTAGTTGTATCCCTCGGATCTTCTCGATGAAATGTCCAGAGTTCTTCATGTGGTGCTCCGTTTCCCCTACTAGACTCCGAAAAACTCCTGCAATGTACCTGGCTAGAGGGTGAGTCGCTGATCCTCTGGCACTCACAATAGGGCGAAGAGGATTCCCGGCCTTATGGATCTTCGGTAGGCAGTAAAGCTGAGGCTGCAAGAGCACGGGAGGACGTTAGGAACCAACGGACGGAGAAGTCAGCAGTCGCGGAACACTCCTCTTTGCCAGGACACGAGATTCGTTTCGAGGATGCTAAGGCGCTAGCAAGGAATCCCAATTTTTGGCCCAGACGGATCAGGGAGGCTATAGAGATCTTCAAGAGACCCAACTTCAACAGAGATGGAGGAATGGATCTACTGGTTACTTGGAAATCACTGTTCCGTGAAAACGTCGCGCTTCAGTGATTACCGGCGAGTATAAATAGAGTTACCTGCGATAGGATTTTCAGTTTCAGAATAGCTTCTGAAGAAGACTCCGATATGAGAGTCGAAACGTCAAGTGTTAATGTTAATTTTAGTGTTACAGATTACCAACGACGACGTGGCAACCAGCCCGGAAACCATTATTGCTTGGACAACGGCCACGAAAGCCTTAGGAAGAAATTTTATCAGTAACTTTTCGAAAAGATCCAACAAAACAGATCGAGTTAAAATTATTAAAAGATTGTAACAGTATATTTGAAAGTAATTATCATAAATCTAAATTAATTTATATGAATGCTTGTGCACCTAAATTATATGGTATAATCAATATATTTTTATATAATAAAAATTCCTCTATCCCTACAATTTGTGAACGGGTATATTTTTATTTAAAGTGTAATTTATAGAAGACAATTTAGATAAACTGGGCAGAACACAATGCGTCAAAACAAAAAGAGAAATGCTGCACATTCAAGTTAAAAAGTTGCCACATAACGCGGCCCATTTGTTATAGTTTTAATTGGTTCACTTTAGCAATTTATCAAGGGGGAGTATTAGGGGTTCGTCAATTTAACAAAAATAAATAACGCTTCATACTTGTTGCTTGGCACACCTACCTACCACATTCTACTGAACACTGATAGTTCGCTTATATCTTATGTCTTGACCATCTTCGTTCACGAATCGTCGTCGCTCGTCCCATCCTTTTGTTCTAAGATGTCCAGGAACTGTCGCGTTTTGTCCATCCAGGTGTATGACATCGGGAGAGCCTATGGAGCCACTTCTGATAAGTTTTGGCGAGCTTCCCCCGGGCTTAGGAAATTCACCATTTTTTGTTAATTTTATACATGTTTGTACATGTTATAATCTTCTTAAATTATTCTTACATTAGAATAATTACTCATATTCTTCCGCTGAATATTATATAAGTACTTTCATCGATGAGGAACTGGTGAGTTCTTTGATTGTTTGTAAAAATTGAAAATTGAAAAGTAGCATAATTTTGTAGGTCGCATTTCAAAAATTATTGTTTCTATTTTACCTACAACATCGCCTCTTTGGGAATTTTTGTAAAACAGGCCAATTTCACCATTTATATTAAAGATTACTATTGTCACGGGGGAGGCAGCCAGGTGTTGGAAAACTCACATTCCTCTACATTAGTATTAATTAGTGAATGATACTTGAGAGAGGACCTCCTAAGCCCCGCCACTGAACTTGTTGCTTTTGTCGAAATAAATCTCTAGAGGGTGCTAGTGTTCCGAAGAAACCCTAAAGTTAGGCGTCTGCGTTTTTGATATTGAAGTTAAGTATTTATTTTGGAGGACTCCGGCACGACATGATGTATCGATTGCAATTCTCCACTGCGGCAAGTGTGCTGCTGCCTCGCTTCACCACCAGACCACCACCCCTATTTTCAAGCCCCGTGCCATCATTTCCATCGTTTATTAACATCGGTTAGTCAGCAGCGAGGCCCGCGTTTGTTAGTTTGATTATTCTATTTACGTTATTACAGATTAAATACCAAGGACATCAATTAATTTGTATCAGCCATCAACTGGAATATTTGATAAGAACAAATCAGATCAAATATCGACATGTTGGAAGATTTGGATTTATGATTGGTTGTTCGCACGCGGGGCACTCGCAAAACCAGCAAATCTCTGTTCTGGCTGAGTGCGCTCAGATATTTGCCAGATTAGTAAAAAAATCATATTTTTATGTATGAATATAAAACGTACTTGTTAATACATTTTTCATCCTCGAAGCTGCTAGATACCAGACAAAACTTCAAATAAAAGTGGTATTTTAACAGATGGCCAAGAAATAGCCTAATGGCATGATTTTCATTTGTATTTCCGCTGATTATGTAGCGCAATTTATGAACTTTGCCGACAACCGTAGATTGTGATTGCAGCGCGAAAGAGCACTTTGAATTTTGGATGTGTTAGCAGTAATCAAAATATTATGCACTATCATAAAGTTAATTAGCGAACAACGAATTCCCTAATATAATTGAAACTACTCTAAATTTATATTTCAGTCTTCGTTATTAAACTCCGTGAAATTAAGTCAAATGGTACAAGACACTAATAATATTACACCCTGCACAGAACTCGTACTCTGCTGCGGTTCAAAGTTCCTACAAATAACATTTATTGCGAAGTTTAATAATTTGCTTAGCCTGAAATTCTGCTTCAAAATGTTCGACGAACGGAAAGCATGTTTACCTTTCCAACTTCCAGCAAAATACCACGATTTCAGATTCTGGTTTTTAGTCCCAGGTTAGGTCAAACCACATATTCCAAATACGCCTACCGTACCGTATAAAACAAAATATAAATTTCAAACAAAATGTGGCCGACTGTCTTCAGTGATTGCTTTCGGCCAATATAAATAAACACGTTGAAGATTAATCTAAATCTAAACTTACACTACGTTGTTATAAATACCAAACCTCCTATACTGAAGCAAAACGAATCGATAAACCTATATGGTTTATTAGAACTTTTGGTATTTATAGCAACGTAGTGTAAGTTTAGATTAATCTCCAACGTTGTCAGCGAAATCCGTGTCGAATTTAATTACTGTGTCGCTGCCTTTTGGCGTGTGGTGATCTTAAATTTAAGATTTTGGAAAAATGAAACGCCAGAAGACGCTATCATCATCATAAGGTTCTCAGTCCGAAGACTGGTTGGACGCGTACCTCCATTCTTTTCTATCCTGAGCTAACCTACGCATTTCCCTAAAAGTAGAACATCCTACATCCCTAACTATTTGAGAGCAGTAGTCTAATCTAGGCCTACCCCTACCTCTTTTTATTCCTATCTCTGACTCTAGTACGTCGCGAACTATTCCTTCGTGTCTTAGAAGGTGTCCTACCATCCCATCTCTCCTACTCTTTATTGTTTTCCATACCTGTCGCCTTTCCCCAACTCTTTCTAATACTTCCCTATTGCTAACCTTATCTATCCACGGTATCTTCATCATGCGTCTGTAACACCACAGTTCAAACGCTTCTACTCTTTTTCTATCCGCTTCTCCTATTGTCCAAGTTTCGCACCCGTATAATGCCGTACTCCATACATACGACTTTAAGAGTCTCTTCCTAGTCTCTATATTAACCGTTCTCGAACATAACAGTTGTTTCTTTTTGTTAAACGCAACTCGTCCCTGCGCCATTCTTTGTTTTATATCTTTAGTGCTCCTACCGTCTTGGGTTATTTTACTTCCTAAGTAGCAGAAATCCGCGACCTCCTCTATCTTCTCATTTCCTATTTGTATTTCAATTTTAGTTCTATTTTCACTCCATCTACATACCAAAATTTTAGTTTTCTTTTTATTGATTTTCATGCCGTAGCCCTGTGTCAAAACTGCTTCCATTTCATTCAAAGCCGCTCCTAATTCTTCTTTGCTAGATGCTAACACTGCTATATCATCCGCAAATCTGAGCATGTTAATAGTTTGGCCCTGTACATTGATCCCTGAGGCTGTTCTTTCCTTAACAATATTAATCGCATCTTCGATATATAAGTTGAAAACTAGAGGTGACAATGCACATCCCTGTCTCACTCCCTTCCGGATATCTACTTCCCTTCGTTCCTGCTCACATTCTATAACTGCCTTTTGCTCTTTGTAGAGATTATGTATTATTCTTCTGTCCCTGTATTTCATCCCTACCTTTCTCAGCACTTCGAACATCTTCCCCCATTTTACGTTGTCGAAGGCTTTTTCTAAATCTACAAATCCTATATATACGCTCTTTCTCTTTTCTATCGTTTTTTCTATAATTACTCGTAAAGCTAGAATGGCCTCGCGCGTTCCTCTATTTCGTCTAAATCCGAACTGATCTTCTCCTAATATTTCCTCCTCCTTTTTCTCCATCCTTCTTTGCACAATTCTAGTTAAAATTTTTGACGCATGGGAAGTTAAACTGATAGTTCTAAAATTTTCGCATCTATCCGCGCCTTTCCTTTTTGGCAAAGCTACCATGATGTTCAGTTTGTAATCCTCTGGAATCTCGCCTGTCAGGTATATGCGACTAACTAATTTAAATAAACGATCTATTACCTCTTGACCTGCGCACTTTAAGATTTCTGCCTGCAAGCCATCTATACCTGGTGCTTTATTATTCCTTAAACTTTTTAGTGCTAGCTCAAACTCTTCTCTCATTATAGGACTCCCTAGGTTATCCCCTTCTACACTGCTTTCACTTTCTAATATATCTTGCACTTCCTGTCCCGCATATAATAGTCCGAGAGCCCGCTGCAAAATTATGCACCCATCTGTTAACGAAATGGAATGTGCGGCAAAGGCATGTAAAAACATCGTACTCAACGGATCGGCACCCGTGCCGGTCACCATTTGGTGCAAAAAGGTAAAAACAATGGCACTTCCGGTACGGAAATTTGCGGAAAATTGCGCGATTTGTTAACAAGATGAAAGTTGTGCCATCTTGTAGCCTGCGATTAATTTAATTGAAATCGGTACCCGTGCCATCTTTTACCCTAGTACAAATCCTCGGCACGGCGACATTTTTGCAGCCCGTAACTCGGACAAATTCCCGTCATGTGTTAACGAGTTGAAATATAGTTCAATGGAAAGAGCATTATGTCCCTTTTACGAATATCCAAGCGTGCCGCAATTCAAAGCAGTCTAAGTAGGTGGCACGGCCCGATTTATAACGCGCTACGCGGCGCCATTTTCAGGGAATTCGGCAGTCGGCGCGCGCGAGTTTTTAACATTGGAATATTGGAAATGTTTTTATGTTCGTAGTATAGGCCCGAAATTCAGCAAAAGTGTCACTCATTGCATTTGCAGCATGATTTAATAGCGAAAGTTTACCTAGTTACTTGCTCCCTATACAGTCCTTTTTTAACTTGATCCTAATGCCACTCAGTCCAGCAGTCCGAACGCTGAAAAGAACGTAAGCCGGCATGCAATTCAGCGGCTACTTTTATGTACCGTCCTTTTTGCACAATGCAAATCGCCATACCGGCATTCCAGACATTCTTTTCGAAAGTGTCTCTTTTCAACATGCACTATTACAGCTGCCCGCGCGGAGTAACTTACACATTACGTTGATGACCTAAGGATCAAGTTAAAAAGAAGGACTGCAGTTACTTAGTTAGTTCTTTGTATCATGTCTTAGTTACCATTACCATTAACAGGTGTCACTGTGACAGATGTCAATTGTGCACCACACAAAAAACATGTTGCGCGACCATTGGAATTGATTAAAAAGTGACATTTTGACGCCGCGTAGCGCGTTATAAATCGGGCCGTGCCACCTTCTTAGACTGCTTTGAATCGCGGCACGTTCGGATATTCGTAAAGGGGACATAATGCCCTTTCCATTGAACTTTATTTCAAGTCGTTAACACATGACGGGAATTTGTCCGAGTTACGGGCTGCAAGAATGTCGCCGTGCCGGGGACTTGTACTAGGGTAAAAGATGGCACGGGTACCGATTTCAATTCAATTAATCGCAGGCTACAAGATGGCACAACTTTCATCTCGTTAACAAATCGCGCAATTTTCCGCAAATTTCCGTACCGGAAGTGCCATTGTTTTTACCTTTTTGCACCAAATGGTGACCGGCACGGGTGCCGATCCGTTGACTATGGTGTTTTTACATGCCTTTGCCGCACATTTCATTTCGTTAACATATGGGTGCATAATTTTGCAGCGGGCTCTCCTACTATAAGTTTCCTAAATATTCTTTCCACCTATCTGCCTTCTCCCCGCTTTCGATTAGGATATCTCCTGCCTCATTCCTAATGCTTTTGGTACTAGATCCAATTTCTCTAAAATTTCTCCTAATTATGACCTCGAGAAAATAATACGAGTATATGCCAGCATGTACATCATGTTCAAAAACAGCTTCTTTCCAGCTTCACATCGATTTAAATGCATTGTACACAGCTCCTTGTAATACATTATGAAATAAAGTATAAGTCTGGAAACATATAGATCTAGAGATAGCTTTACCGATGAGATTACCAGGGGTTCCAATACCGCTCGCGGGGGTGTGTTATTATATTCTATCCGCATCCCTTATGAATTCTGCTATCCATCATTTTCTCCAAGTCATCTCCTTGGCAAATCGTCAAATGGTGCACCGAGGGGACACAAAATCTGATCTTATATTTCTTATAGAATGGTCAGTCGACCGTTTTGATTGAATTTTTCATCAACGAATTCGTAGATTTTGCATGTACTTGTTACAATTATTTCTTGTAACTACTGTTTATGAACTATAGGAGTAGTATATCCAAAAATTCTCTATTTAGCTAGTCGAACGGATGCTTGAGCGCTCGCGCTCTCTGGCGTGTTTAAAGCTCAAAGCTCTGGCCTTCGTCGTTCAACTGACAGACTCCAGGAATCCGGCTTTCACAGATTAGAGCTTACTGAAAGATTCTTTCTCAAGATATAAATAACGAATGTGGAGAAATGTTTAAAATACGTGTGTTTCTTTTGCTTCTTATATTTATTGCCGTGTTAGGTGTTTTATTCCCGGGGGGATGTTCTATAAAAGGAATGATTTATTAACTAACATTAACTTAGCCGTGGTACGAAATTTCCTTTTTTAATAGATGTCAACGATATATTTATCATGTTTTTTCACTCTGCAATAATCAATACACACCAAAGGTTTTTTTTTCTATTATGCTTCTTTCGCTTTATGAGGAATACATTTAATAGCGCTGCATTAAACGTAATAGTGAACTCGTCTGATGCGATTGTTATCACGATCGATTCCGAGCCCATGTACCTTACAATAGGCGAAATAAAAATATATGTAAGTGACGTTTAAATACAACAACGTATGTGCTAATGTGTTTTGTATTAATATTATCATGAAATAATGTCTATTCCCATAAATAATTCGCATTCGATACCAAGCTTCATCCAAAACTTCGAAAAGAAATTTCTAGTGGAATTACAATCCGGAAAATTCCAATAGGTATGCAAAGTATGCTAATGCGCAACCCCACCCCTCGCCAACTTAAATCTGTTGGACTGTACACATGTATAAACCACATGCTGAGGGACAGAAAAAAAGCCTCGCTGTCATAGTGGAAAATTAACCCACATTTGCGCGCAAGTAACAGCAAGATATTACAATATGGCGCGCCAAAAGCTTTGAAATATTAATCCGGGAGCTTCGGCAATATTAAACATACAACACTGCAGGGTAGCATGGATGCATTTATAATATGCATCAAATATGCATAAACATAGAATAATCTGAAGTGACACACAGGGCGAAGCACCTAGGTACATGGCGTTTTAAGTGTGACAGTGCTAAGCTGCATCTATACAAAGGTTCGTTTAATCTTCTACATCGTTCATTATTTGCCCCCGAAAGTTGTTTATGATCGAGGGAATTCCGACCTCAATCTACTGTAAAAATAATTGGATACATGAAACAATTTATAAAGCAAACAGTTTCATATATTAACCTATCATAACTAGTAGTTTAATAATAGTAATTTTCCATTGTAATGCCAGAGGGCAAAGTGGGTAAGACTCCTATGTATACAGTAGAGGAAAAGGTGAGTAGTATTTGTCCTAGCTTACCGGCAAGAGAAGGGAAGTGCGAGAGGGGAATCGGGCCGATTTTCCATATTTCGCGCGTAGGAAATGCGGCGCGCTCAAAATGTAACATGTCATAACTCCCTCAAAAATTATCGTATCGAGTTGCAATTTTTTTAAAATTATTTCTCAAACTTTCAGGATGCTCACGAATCCTTTCAAATTGAGATTGCATAATTACTTTTCATTCCGCTTTGCGATTTTCGAGACGTTGTCTTCTTGGTGCAGTGCAATTTTCACCTATCGAGGAACTATGCTCATTTTTAGAATTTGGACAAACTTCCGGCGGCAAAGTTATAGAGAAAGGATTGAATTTTATTTTACACCAATTTCACGAATTTGATTATGATGAACCTACTGATTACAAAAATACATTCCCTCTCGTTGAACGGTGGTACAAGGGCCCGCTAGAAAGGTTGAAAGAAAGCAATTATTAATTTTCACCCTTCATCATAAAGATTTCAGTCCGAAAACTGGTTGGACGCTTACCTCCATCCTTCCTATCCTGAGCTAACCTACGCTTTTCCCCAAAAGTTGAACATCCTACATCCCTAACTACTTGAGAGCAGTAGTCCAATCTGGGCCTACCCTTACCTCTTCAATCTTCATATTCGTATCTCTGACTAGTATGTTGCGAACTAAGCCTTCGTGCCTCAGAAGGTATCCTACTATCCTATCTCTCCTATTCCTTACCGTCTTCCATTAATTTCGCTTTTCTCCAACTCTTTCTAATACCTCTCTGTTGCTAACCTTATCTACCCACGGTATCTTCATCATGCGTCTAAAGCGCCACATTCCAAAATGCTTCTAATTTTTTCCTATTTGCTTCTCCTATCATCCAAGTTTCGCACCGGTGCACTGCTGTGCTCCATACATACGTTTTTAAGAGCCTCTTCCGAGTTAATACATTTATCATTTTCGAGCATAATATAGTTGTTTCTTTTTATTAAATGCTACTCGGCCCTTCGCTATTCTTTGTCTTATATCTCTAGAGCTCCTGCCATCGCGAGTTATTTGACTTCCTAAATAGCAGAAATCTGAGACTTCCTCTATCTTCACGTTTCTTATTTGTATGTTAGTTTTAGCCCTAATTTCACGCCCCCTACAGAACAAAATTTCGGTTTCTTTTTATTGATCTTCATACTATAGCCCTCCGTCAAAACCGCTTCCATTCGTTCAGAATCCTTCCTAATTCTTCTTTGTTGGATGCTAATACTGCTATAACATCCGCGAATCTGAGCATATTAATAGTTTGGCCCTGTATATTAATTCCAGCAGCTATTCTGTCTTTAACAATATTCATCGCATCTTCGATATATAAATTGAAAACGAAAATAAAGTTAAACGTTTCATAGAACCATTTTAATTTTTTTTTCAATTTCTTTCATTTCCTATTTACTGCAGTAATCTACACGCAGTAGGAACGAAGCTTCGGTACACAATCAATTATCGTGAATGGCAAGACTTTTGTACCACTTTTCAACGATGGCGAATGTATTTTCGCACTCAGTATATTTATATTTAACAAGTTACTGAACGCCATTCATAAACTTATGATTTTTTTTACCTGGGTGAATTTACAAAATGTCGCGAGTATGGCGCCTCTTTGTACCAACCAAAATGAATGGGAGTCGAGATTCATGATGTTTGGAGGTAAATTAGGAGATCGCTCCAATCCCCATTCGTAAACCTATAATTTTTTTGGGGGTGATTTATTTACACAGTTTGACCCCTGCAGTGGGTCAGTGTCCCAGAATTCACAACAAGCGAACCGCGTCCGCTGGATTACTTCTCATTATTTAGCGCTTCCCGCAAACCCCAGTCCTAAACCTATAATACTTTTTTTAAGCAATTTTTTTATACATTTACGGGTCTGCCACACATCACTGTACCAAAAACAAAAACTGGCACGGGCATTTCTGTGCTCCACGACCCAAAAATCACAACATCTCAGGCATTTTTGGAGTAAACCTACTATGCACAATTTTTGGTCTATGGGCTCCTGGTCTATTAATTGTGTTTCGGGTTATGCAAGGTGCAAGCAAAAGGTTGCCACTGACAGCTATACGATTTCAAGAGTTAGCGCTCAGAACGATTATCGTGTTCAAATCGCCATAACTTTTTTTCTATGCGAGATAATGGATTGAATCTTGGCGTAAAATAAAATTCAATCCTTTCTCTATCACTTTGCCGCCGGACGTTTGCACAAATTCTAAAAATAAGCATAGTTCCTCGATAGGTGAAAATTCCACTGCACCAAAAAGACAACGTTTCGAAAATCGCAAAGCGGAATGAAAAGTAATTATGTAATTGCAATTTGAAAGATTTCGTGAGCATCCTGAAAGTTTAAGAAATAATTTTTAAAAAATTGCAACTCGATAAGACAATTTTTGATGGAGTTATGACATGATACATTTTGAGCGCGTCGCATTTCCTACGCTCGAAATTTGAAAAATCGGCCCGATTCCCCTCTCACACTGCCCTTCTCTTGCCAATAAGCTCGGACACATGCTTGACCTTGTCTGTGACGGAACACCTGGTAAAGTGAACAATGTTTATTAATATTTCAGTGCAGGCACCCGACCAAGATGCAGTAGGTATTAAACTTAATGTTGTTCAAGAAATAGAAGGTAAGTGTGCTCCATAGCAATTTGTCCGCGTTAAATTTTAAATCCCAACAAATTGCCCTATAAATTTAAGTGCATATTATAGGGGCTTCATATCTATTGTTCCGTTTAAAAACGCAATACATCATAAACTGATGCCACAATGTCATAATAATGCCCTAATTTGTTTAGGTACGCAGCTTAGTAAAATCACTGCATGGCAATTAGGTACTCCAGTTTTCTAAAGAACACGAATATTGCCTTCAATATATGACGGGAGCAGCTTCCAGAAAGAGATGCTTACTTATGCACAAAACGATTTCTATAGATGCTCTATGAATACGAAATACAAGAAGCTGTATTGAAAAATTTAAACTTTGCCAAAGAGACTTATATGTCTGTTATACCTTGGAATACACTTGCTTTAAATAAAACATGTATTTGCACACATGTAGTTCCTTATGTACGTCCTCTGCATTGTTATCACTTTCATCCATATTTAGACTTCAAATTCTAGTTTACAATGCTTCAAGGGCCATATTTTATGCATTTCAAAGATTCTCGCCGCAGTGATGACTTTGTACTCCCGACGTTGAACTATTTCATAACGGTAAACACGTCACTTACACACCGGGCAAAAAATGGCATGTAAAGATAGAATTTTAAAAATTCAGTAAGTGCCGCAAGCTAATTCTGACAAAATGAGCGACAGGAGCTTCCCTAGAGATTTTTCGAGTGAACACTTCAAATGAAAAATTTACATTAAGGCAACATAGTGTTTCGTCATGTGCTGTTATTCAATCAAAATGAGATTCTCGTATCATTTATGCTTATTTGTCGAGGTAATAGCCAGTATATTATCAATACAGGGTCTTTCTGTTTAAGTTTACGTTATCTCTGTAAATAAAGCATACCTAATATTGATCTGAAACCTTGCCCACCTATCTAAGCTAAGGGGGCAAGTATAAGGAAAATATTTTCATTTCTCTTTTACTTCTGGTTATATCTACCTGAAGTTGATATTAACTTGTTTATCTTAAATGGAATACTATATTTTTAACAGCATTTTTAAATTCTATAGCGGATTCTAAATCGGAATTGTATAAGAAAAAATGTGTATGCAGAGAATTATTAATATTTTAGAAACTACAATAAATAAATCAAATTCATCAACACACAACTATTCATGATTGGCTAAGTAGACCTGCCAAGACTTTTGTCAAAATATATACGGGGTGAGTGCAAATTATTGTCGAATTTCCGAAAATGAATTTCAAAATTACTTCATAATTTTAAATGGAACTGTATAATTTTTATTATATTTTTGAATTTTACGTCAAATTTTAAATCGGGTTTGTCGAATAATAATTTTCCCCGAGTGAAACCATTTCAGAGATATCTTGATTTTTAAGAAAAATACAGAGTATAGTATAAGATACGCCAGGAAACATTTTATTAATTCTTTATGTGTTTTTCGGCTTATATTTTTTTTAATGTTGACCCTACAGCAAAAATTTATTTAATTCTTATTATTTTAATAAAATTTGTAAACAATAACGTAACTAAGTATATAAAATTAAAAATAGAAATTCTAGTACATTTGACTTTGATAAAATTATGTACATAACAAGAATATTAATATTAAGTGGTAGAGGGCAGATTTGCGTTGGGTACGTTAAGTTGCCCCCCCAGTTATTTTTTTTAACTTTTCTCAGAATTAACTTGCACGCACCTAGCACACCCTGGCACACCCAGAACTAAAGGTAGCACATCAACAGCTTAGAGACTACACCAAATTGTTTGTGGGAGGAGGCAACTTAACGCTAGCCCCCCCAAACGATTTTCTAAAATTTTGTTGATGATATTAGATACTAGGTACCTAGCACACCCTAGCACACTCAAAATGATGTCTAGCACATTCCGGGAAACTCCGGAAAGTCTGTTCTCGAAAATAATTCTAGCCCCCCTCCAGTTGATTTTCAAATTTTTGAAAAATGTGCTAGCTAGTACGGATGTAGCACAACCTAGCACACTCAAAATTATGTCTAGCACATTCTAGAAAATGTCGGAAAGTCTGTTCTCGAGACATAATTCTAGCACCCCGCTATTTGATTTTTCAAGTTTTGATAAAATTGTTAGATAGAAATGAACCCAGCACAACCTAGCACACTCAAAATTATGCCTAGCACATTCCGCGAAATGCCGGAAAATCCGTAGCCATCCCCTCAGTTATTGTTTCAAACCTTGAGAAATGTGCTAATTTTCACATTTTGTTTCATAAAATGAACTGTTACGATATACAACCTTGCATTTTTGATTGCTGGTTCTAATAAATGGTTTTGACCAGGGAAAAAATCGGTCAAAACCGGATGGGTTTTAAGTGATGTCTTTTATTGAGTGGGAGAAACTTGTAACTTGTATAGGGTAAAACTTCGGCGCCCTGATTTTTATATAATGGTTCAAGAAATTAGACTTTTCTATCTTTTTAAAAGTGTGACATCACACAACACCGCTTAAACCGCTTAATCTATTTAAAAGAAGTAACAGTTGCAAATTTCATTTATAAAGATTTTGCCCTTTGTTGAATTGTTGATTTACCACAACAAAGAACAAATTGGTGGTCGCAAAGAAATAAAAACACATTGGTCCCGAAAAGGTCCGATTGTTATTTTTCAAATGTTTAAAATGGAATGTCAAATGTTTGTGACGAGTGCGGGCTTTTTGAAATATCATATGTTCGCGCCACAGTTAAAGCCCGCCCACATTTGCATCAGGATGCGCAGGCACAGCATATGAAACTGAAAAGGTCTGTTGTCTACGCGCATACGTCATGTAATGTTGAGGATTATTTACAGTGGGTCTGCATTACGCCTCGAAAGCGTACCAGCCATTAAGAGACAGATGTATACAAAATCTGCATAAGTCGCAAGCGTCCACCCAATGTACCTACTTGCGCATGCTTGGTATGTATCTAACAAATATAAACAACGAAGTAGAATATACTATGTCTATCGCCTTTTCTCTGTCACGCTTTTTGTACATGCAAGGAATGGGGAGTTGTTGGTATTAATGTAATAGGTATATGATTATTTATAAGTTATAGGTAGTGTCTACTTCCTCGCTAGCTTGGACGCAAAACTTAAAAAAATTTCTCGAGAATACATTTTCTGGCTTTTCCCAGGGTGTGCCAGCTCTAAGAAATTTTCGATGTGCTTGATCCGCAGTACTGCATTTGCCGATAAAAATGGTAAAAATCAGTGGGGGGGGGGGGGCATCGTTAAGTTGGGCCAACCCGAGGGGTAAACCGCTGAGCAAAATTTGTACACCAGACATCCCCTTTTTCAAATACATCCTTGGGCATCCTCGAAAGTCCGCGGACTTCTTCGGACATCCCCGGACATCCTCAGAAATCCCTAAATATTCCCGTACATCTTTGGACATCCCCGGACATCTTTGGATATCCCCGGACATCCTCAGATATTCCGCCAAATAAAAACGATTTCGACTTTATATTTGGTACTTGCTCACAATCCCTCACGCTCTTCAAGGTTCGTTGGAATTTTTACGGACTATTATATCGTAACGAACCCTACCCCACCCTTGCAGATTTCTACTCACTTGTCTATCTGCCTGTTCAGCGCTGATTAATTAACCTGATTAAATTTTACCTAAATACCTGTCGAAGTGGCCACGTGACCGTCTATTACCTACGTTGTGTATTACCTACGCCATTACAGATCCCATTACTTTGATAAGAAAGAATCACAAGCGAGGATGTTAATAATAGACTGATAGACACAAATAAAGTTGAGACATCAAGATTTATTCATATCTTCGAAAGCATTATTAAATTATCGTTAATCATTTTGGGTACAAAATCAGATTGGTTACCATCTTCAGTCATCATAAATAAAAAGTCTTTAGAATTCTCGATCGAGATGCAAAATATATTAATTTATTATAATTTATTACTGACAACAATCAAACAGCTGTTGTTAGGGTTTTGTTCTTTAATGTTTATTGGCGTTCTCCTAAACGGTTATCGCCTTTATACGAAGCAGAGATATATGGTTGTATTAAACCAGTATGATATCTATTATAGTGGTAATTCTTAGATGGGTCACCAACGAAGCTGACCCATCATCCCCGCCTACCGAACGTTTATCTGGCTTAAGGTACACCAGTGGGTCTCTTCTCGAATATCACATAATAAAACACAATACATGATTATTTTAAATATAATAGAATAATTTTTAATTATGCATTTATTGAGCTAAGATACTTGAAGTCAGTAATAAGGGCGACCATTTGGCCAGTTTACAATTCACGACAATTTATACACTTTGTATTATAATGCAAAATAATAAAATTGTATTCAGACATGCCTGGTAAAATCACTTTGAACTTATATTTATATGTATTAGAATTAATCTATCTTCTATTTCTATTCTATTTTCTAATCTGCCCCAAAACTTGCATTTTCCTCGTAGTCAATGTCATTCTCGGTTTCATCAAATGATGTTATATGAAGTTACTGCCTATCGTATAAGCAGTGATGTTATAAAATCACTGCGTATAAGTATGGTGCCTTAATAACCACTGCCTCCAAATTCGTAGACAAAATACACTAGGTATACGAAATACCATACAATCTTATTATTTGAAGGCTAGCAACTTACCATTACAATTTAATTCAATATTGTTGTTGTTAATAAACTTGTGCACGAGGTGCACAAAACACAAAACCTTCTACATATAACTTAACCTAACCTCAAAATATAAACCAATACGCATGCGTAATGCGATCGATCTTACAGATTTCGCAGTAAAACTTCAGAATGATTCCTTAGACATCCTCGGACATCTCCGGACATCCTCAGACATCCCCGGACATGCTAGGACATCCCCAGACTTATTCTGGCATCCCTGGACTCACACGGACATCCTCAGACAGCCTCATACATCCCCAACCTTGTACACCAGAAATCCCCAGCGGTTTACCCCTCGGGCCAACCCATCAAGAATTGATGTGTTAGGTTTAATGAAGGGTGTGCTAGAGTGTGCAAGGTGTGTGCAAATTGACCGAGAGAAAATTTTGAAAACAAAATTACTGTGGGGGGGGGGGGGGCAACTTAACCGACCTATTTGCGCTATTATGTTACAGGTTGATTCAATATTTAGGACAATGACCTTTGGAGCGGAGAAAAATTTTACGGGATTTTTTATAGCGGATGAAAAAATCATTTCGGCAACATAGGATTTTTGTTAAGGTTTAAAATACTTAATATAATGAATGAAAAAATGCTTTTACGAATGTTTGTAGAGAAGTGTTTTATAAGGGATGATAAAATTGTATTATTTAAAAAATTTTTAACTTTTGTCCACAACTTTGTTTGCCTTTGTCATTTTTTGCTGCAGGGAAACATTACTGCTTATATTTGAATTTAATATACATACCAATCAATACAGCGAGTAATAATAACATCATAAACGTGGCTGTTTGTTTTTGATATATTATCGTTATTTTAATATTAGCCTAAATGAGAAGTAAATAAAACATGAAAGTTTCTGTTTGCCTTTGACAGCGCCCTGCAAATATGTAATCGTAATCAGAAGATCCTGATGAACAAATATAAGTATATCTTTTATTGATTCCAATTTTGTAGAATTTGTAGTTTATTTCAAAGTTGTGAATGTAACGAAATATAGCAATATCATGTCTTTACTGAGAGAACTCGAGGTACACTTGCACTAAATTGGCTATCGACTAAACTGTTACTGTTAGGTTCCTATTACTAATTAACTTGGTTCAGTCATAAAAACCATATTTTAGAGTGAATTTTGTGGCTTCATATTCATGTAAATGAACTTCATTCGAATTATACTGCTATGCTCCATCTGTCTCTAAATATTGTCCGTATGTTTTGCCCTGAAAGCCTCCTAAAATGTTAAATATGAAGTTCTTCATCCCACTATTTTTAGATTTAAAAACAATTTTTACTTATTAGTTTTAAATTCCTCCGATGTATATTAAGTGAATTTTTCGTATTATTACGTCCATTATTGTAATAACAGTACTGCAGCAGCAGTGGCTGTTTCTCTCTCGGGTTATTAGAAATCGATGTAAGCATTTTATTAAAAAATTTCAAACAAATTCCTGTAGTTAGTACTTTTAATTCTGCCCGTACTTGAGTTGGTGGCTTACCGCGCTCCCCCACATTCAGGAACAAAATTTATTATCGTGTATAACGAAAACATATAATAAAAAATCTCTCTTAAAACTCCATATATCTTCTTTTAGGTGGGTGAAAAGTTTTCTCTAACGCTGACGGTTCAAGTAAGTTACTGTTTTTGAATATCATCTCTTTGATATATTGCCTAAAAAGCAAACTTGCTGAACTCGGAATATTGAAATTGGCAGTTAAAAGTATATTGCGGCGCGAAAGTTGGCCCGCTACATACCATGCTTATTATGCACTAATATTTTACTGCTCTGGGGTACCTCGGATTAGTTTAGGTCTAACTAACTGCTTTAATCAAGCTTCCGAGGTCGCAATAATTCAGTATTTTTTTTCTAAATATCTGAGAAGACACAATCTCCGAGAAACTTTATGCTTTAGATTGGAGTTCTGACCTAGTCAAGTCAATAGATCAAACTTACCTAAGTGAAGTTCGATATAATTATGTGGAGGTCTCATCGAAGGAAATAATAAGGAGAGCTGAGGAGCGCGTATGTGATTTTCTTGGTATTGACACTTTAAAATCTGTGCAGTTTAGTTGGGGGCAGGTGTACTACATAATATGATTTCCTTCGACGAGACCTTCCTATATATTTAGATCAAACTTCACTAAGGTAAGTTGGTTTGATCGATCAACTATTTCGAACGTTTCAATATTGGCCAATATATAAGATTGAGTCGCAACTAAGCGTGAGCGTTGGGGTGGATCTGGTTAGCGACATTCTCGTAGTGGACGTGGTAAGTGGTAACGATGAAACATGGTTGCTGGTAGGACTGCACGATCCACCTTGGCGATAATTTCAGTCAAATGAGGCGTCGTGTGTTCTAGATATAACGTTCCAGTTTTTTATGAGTGCCTGCATCAAGACTGCATCAAGACGCCTTTACCAATGAATCTCTAAGTAGTTATACGTCGCAGACGTTATGTAAAAACAACAAACTCTCTCCGAAATTTCAGCTGGTAATAACAGTAAAATAACACTAACAATTTTGGTGTCTAATTTGCACTTCGGTACTTAAAGAGCAAACACAAATGCTCCTTATAAATAGACAGCGAGATTAAGAGAGTAAAACAAGTTACAAACTTGAAACAATGCCCGCGTTTGGGTCCCTGAGTCCGGATGGCTTATGTCTGGGGTTTAGCGACTCTGACATAGTTGGCGTTAAAGCTGGGGGACGTTCGGACACCCGGAACGGCACCGGATAATCTACACCCGGATCACAAGTTATGTGCTTACCAACTTTCGACTCACTTAGGATCGCCCATAGTCCTTTTAATTAATATTCCATCGCCTATCACGTACCACTATCGTGCTGAGATTGAATATTTCCCAATAATTGTTTTAATACGCGTATATATACATACACACTCGGGGTTCTAAAATATGTAATCGAAAGTAAACAATGACGTCACGCTTAAATCATTTTAGGCTCGGAAATCAACCGTTTTACTTGTTGAAAATATTACAAGTTGGAGGTACGCTTCCAACCAGTCTTCGGACTGAGAACTGATGATGAGTAATTGTCACTTTTTGTACTTTTCCTTTTAATAATTTGAACTTTTTAACTGGACTTGTTTCGAAGATCGAAGAATCGGCCGGTTCCGTAAATTATGCAGACCCCTTTCGCTTTCCTACATTTCCGAATCATTTCCCACTTGATCGCCTTACATCTTTCTTTCCCTCTTTCATCTTGGCTATTTTTATATTTTCGCCTTTCCTCTATTTGACTCACAATATGTTTTGTTGTCCAGGGCTTTCTACTTTCATTCTGTTTATGACCCAAAATATCTCTAGCTGCGGAATCCAAACTAGGTATTTAATGCAATATTTTTCTGCAAAATATATAATGAAGGTGTAACAGAAGAAATACATACGTTCAGGTGGTGCACCCTGTATAAGATAGGCAGGTACCTATTTTTTAGATTGACTTGCATAAACGATATAATTTCCGAAACCTAATAATTTCATATTTTACAACCAGTTCTTGGAATAAATCTGAATCTTTTTCCCAGAAGTGTAGTTCTTGTAGGTACGTAGGCATAATCGGCATAAAAAGCCTATCAATCAAAATTAGTATTCAAGTTGTTAAATTTTTTTCCGTTTATATCAAAATTTTATTCCTCGACTACTCGCAGAAGTATTTCTTTTAGCATAAAATGTACAAAAACTGCATGCAAGTAGTGAGTGAGCTAACCAATTCTTTCAATTGTTTTTATACAAAAACGTTGTCATTTATTTTAAACATATCTGTACCATGATCAGTTTTTAGTTTATCGTGTAGTGTGATCTAGTGCAGACGTCTGCATAATGCGGTTTATAAAATTATAACAAACAATAATTAAGTAAGTATTGTGTGTTGTAAATAATAACTTTTACCCAATTCAACAATCTAAAATCTATGTTCTTGCGTCTGAGTCGGCTTATGATGTAAGTTTTTTTTATCTACTAAAATCATGAGTCATTTTTTGTTTTGTTCGAAGCAAATATTTTCAATGTTTTTTGCGTCAAATCACATTGTTTGAACGTTTCGTGCTATACAGGGTGGGTCAATAGTGCTTAGTCTGTCCATACCTATCTCTGGTTCTATTCCAGATACGAACATGAAATTTTACTTGTATATTATGGAGAACCCCGCAAAGCTTATGATAAAATTATTTTGATGTATGTACCTATATGTTCACGTTCACAAACAACATTTGTTTACATATTTGGATTTCACCTTAAAAATGAGGATTTTTGCCGTAATTTTATACCAGTTTTAGGGAATTTTCCCTATTTTGCCATCTAAAACTCAGAAAAATGCCTAAACTTTGTTTTTACAGAAAATTACCTGTACCTAGGTAAATAATTTTGCCTTATTGATAACCAATAAGACATAGGGTGCCAGGTATTCTCAAAATTAGGTATTAGGCAAATTTTTATTTTCTTGGCTTTTTTATGCGTCTGATTATAATTTACACCATCAGTGCCCTAATCGAATGTTTAATTTTTTCCTTTGTTGCAGCTGTATCTCGTGGAGAGAATGAGATCATATCTGGCAAGGTCAGGGATGTTTTTTTCTTTTTTTTATTAACATAAATACATATTCCAATATTGTAATTTAATTCTGTCCAGGACCACCATTAAAATCTTCCTTAATTTTGAAAGATCGATGCTAATTAATGTACCAGTGCAAAAACTAATCCATCTCAAAGGGTTATGAAAAATATGAAAATTATGTTTTTTGCGGCATCATCACTCATATTAATTTATCAAGTATACAGTGTGTGTTACCAGTTAGTGCCGAGAAAACAGGTAAATATTAAATGAAATGAATGCAAATATTTTAAAAATCGAAAGTGTGTGCGTGAAACCGGTAGGTATTCGAGAAAGCAAACGGCTCGGTTTCGCGTAGAAAAATCCCGGTTTAAGTTAAAATTGAGTGCCCCCTCCTTTACCTGGATCTGGATTTTGAATCGCAACATAAGCTGGTTAGGATGTAAGTGTCTTTTTAAATTTTGTACTATATTTACGACACTCTTTGTATTGATTTTTTAAAAAACTTTGTCTCATTCATATTTTACGTATTATATTTTGTTTTTCTCTTTAGTCGAGTAAATCCAGGCTTATTTCTCAAAAAAAATTTTTTTAACGTAGAACCAAATAAAATCTATATGGTTGTGTTCCTTGTATTATTTTCCATATGAATCTTTGGTTTACGACATTTCCGGCCTGTGCAGAACTTTTTTATTTTCGAAAAATGTAAAATTTTGCATATGTATGAAACAGTTGGTTTTAAAACACAGCACGTCATATCTCAGTAAATATTTGCGATATCGACGTGAATTTCTTTTTAAATAAAAGTAGAAACATGAACGCCTCAAACAGTACTAAAATATTTTAAAATATCACAATATTTTTTGCGGAAAATAATTAGAAACTTCATTTTACTTCGCTTGTGCATTATAAATTTCGACATGCGACAAATTTTTTTATTTTTGAAAATTTGTCTGTATATGCTGCGAAAGAAATGAAGAGAAAGGTTGTGGAAAGTTTTTGGAGAAAGAATTATTGACCTATGAGTCATAGTTTTGAAGTTATGATTTTTTTGTCAGACGCGGCCTAATGAGCGGACGGGTCGTGGCAATGCACTATCAGGGCAACGCGTAGCGGACCCCTAGTCGGCTATGGATAAGGATGCATAAATGAGTTAAAACATGAAAAGAACTTAGTTTATTTTTATTCCTATTTTATACAATCAATATTGTGTGTCAGATTCAGCATCTGATTCTTCCTCTTCTAATTTTACTGCAGTATTAACACAATTCTTACACTTCCAGTCTATAGAATATTTTAAACCTTCTTTTGCACAGTTACATCTATTACTATTACAGTTTTTATCTGAACACAAAAGTGATAAAGGCTATCTCACAGATGAAGGGTATGGGGTCGTAATTACTAAATAAGGGTTCCCAGTTGTCTTTCTGGAATGTCCATCCGTATTTTTCTGGGCTTTCGAAGTCGATGTTGTTAATGTGACTAGAATACTATGTTTTTAATTGGTACATACATCTAAATTGGGAAAAATCAAATGCGATTATATGTATAACAAGATACGAATTCGAATACAAACCCTTGCAAATGCAATTTAAAAGCATCGTCTGTAGGCGGGATTTCAGACTCTGGTCTATTCGTGTTTTTGGCCAAAAGAATCTTAATTCATTTAATGTTCTGACGTCTTTTTGTTTATTTTTGTATAAATTAATATAAAATTTACGCAACTGCAATCATATGTGCGTTCAAATGGCAGATTTAGTAAGTCCATCATATCCTTAAGGTTGTCGGCGTTTTTAAGTAATACATCAAGAGCGGATTTCTTCCCAATTTTGTAAAACGCACTGGTAGTATCACACCCAGTGAGACAGTGTTTTCCAATAAACATTGCGATACAGTTTTGTCAATTTTGTTTATAATCTTGTACCATTATAGGTAATACGTGTGTTTTTGGTATTGCCTAATTGCATAATAAGCAAAATAAGCACGTCCATATCTACAGATTTCAACAAAATATTTTTACTGTAGGTGCATTCTTACAATGCATATAAAATTATACATACCATTACATTCCCTTTTTAGCAATCAGGACGAGGCAGACAGGCGCATAATTTTACATGCATTGTACGAATGTACCTACATTAAAAATATTTTGATCAAATCTGTAGATACGAACGTGCTTATTTTGTTCATACACTACTGTAGTAAGGTACCTGAATTATATAATTGTAGTCTCTTTATGCAGTTAGGCCAAGGGCGTAGCCAGAGTTTTGAGTAGGGGGGGGGGGCAAAGTAACTTGCAAGCAATCCATTCTTAATAAAAACGATTTTTTCGGTTTATTTTTTAAATTTTTATAGGTGATTTGCTCTGGCCAGGGGGGGCACGTGCCCCCCTGCCCTCCCCTGGCTACGCCCTTGAGTTAGGCCATACCAAAAACAAACGTATTATAATGGTAAAATATATTATAAAAAAATTGGCAAAACTGTATCGCAATGTTTATTTGGTAATACACTGTCTCACTGGGTGTGATACTACCAGTGCGTTTACAAAATTGGGAAGAAAACCGCTCTTGCTGTATTATTTAAAAACGCCGACAACCTGAAGAATATGATGGACTTGCCAAATCTGCCATTTGAACGCGCATATGAGATTGCAGTTGCATATGTTTTATATTTACACAAAATAAACAAAAAGACGTGAGAACATTAAATGAATTACGACTTTTTTTGGCTAAAACACGAATCGGCCTGCGTCTGAAATCCCGACTACAGACGATGATTTTAAATTGCATTTGCAAAGGTTTGTATTTGAATTCATATCTTGTTATACATTTAATCGCATTTGATTTTTTCCCAGTTTAGATGTATGTACCAATTAAAAACATGGTATTCTAGTCACATTAACAACATTAACTTCGTAAGCCTAGAAGAATACGGCTGGACATTTCAGAAAGACCACTGGAAACCCTTATTTAGTAACCAGGACCTCATACCTCCATCTGTGAGACAACCTTTATCACTTTTGTGTTTAGATAAAAACTGTAATATGTAGTAATAGATGTAACTGTGCAAAAGAAGGTTTAAAATATTCTATAGACTGGAAGTGCAAGAATTCTGTTAATACTGCAGTAAAATTAGAATCAGATGCTGAATCTGACGCTCAATATTGATTGTATAAAATAGGAATAAAAATAAACTAAGTTCTTTTCATGTTTTAACTCATTTATGCGTCGTTATCAGTAGCCGACTATGGGTCCGCTACGCGTTACCCTGATAGTGCATTGCCACGACCTGTCCGCTCATTAGGCTGCGTCTGACAAAAAAATCATAACTTCAAAACTATGACTCACAGGTCAATAATTCTTTCTCCAAAAACTTTCTACAACCTTTCTCTTCATTTCATTCGCAGCATATACAGACAAATTTTCAAAAATAAAAAAGTTTGTCGCATGTCGAAATTTATAATGCACAAGCGATGTAAAATGAAGTTTCTAATTATTTTCCGCAAAAAATATTGTGATATTTCAAAATATTTTAGTACTGTTTGAGGCGTTCATGTTTCTACTTCAATTTAAAAAAAAATTCACGTCGATATCTCAAATATTTACTGAGATATGGCGTGTTGTGTTTTAAAAATCAACTGTTTCATACATATGCAAAATTTTACATTTTTTGAAAATAAAAAAGTTCTGCACATACCAGAAATGTCGTAAACCAAAGATTCATATGGAAAATAATACAAGGAACACAACCATATAGATTTTACTTGGTTCTACGCCAAAAAAAAATTTCGTCACAATTGAAGGTTGATTTTACTCGACTACTTGTTACAGCTTGTCTCATCGGAGCGTCTGATCGTAACTGGCAAGGTCAGTCATTATTCTTTTGCTTTTGTATCGCTAATATTTTTCTTTATTTCTATTTGGGCATTTATTAACAGTTGTGGGGAAAATATAAAGTACGTTCGTTTTTTCGGTGAATCGAGCACCAAATTATTTTCCATGTGTGTTGTGTTATTCGAGTGTGTGTGTTTAACCCTTTCAGGATAAATTCAAGGTACGTATGTAGTAATTTTTGGCATGGGTTTGTTTTATTAATCTATTTTTTTGTTTCAGAAAACGATAGTAAAGTTAAAATTATTAAATTTAATGGAATGTGTAAGTACCAAATGCTGAATCGTTTGCTCTAAACATAATTTTTAAAATTTAACCGGGGGCTCTCAAATCTGGGGGTGGCGGAGGTAAGATTTACGCCAACTTTTTTGTAGAACATGTAGTTTTCAATTTTTCCGTAAAAATTTGCAACTTCAGAGTTTTTTGCAAAATAATGTGCTCCTGTCTCGTTTAAGTATACAAACAAAGTTCTCTGTAGGAATTTTTTGGGCATGCAGCGAAATTTTTGAATGGATTGTACTCGATAACGGTGTCTCCTATCAAAACGAGACAGGAGCACATTTTTTTGCAAAAAACTCCGAAGTTTCATATTTTTATGGAAAAATTGAAAATGACATGCTCTGAAAAAAGTTGGGGTAAATCTTACCTCCGCCACCCCCAGATTTGAGACGCCCCTGTTAGATTTTAAAAATTATGTTTACAGCAAAAGATTCAGCATTTGGTACTTCCACATTCATAAATTTCATAATTTTAACTGGACTTGTTTCGAAGATATTTAGAAGAAAACGTCTTCAGGCCTTCTCTTTTAGAAAGCTCTTAGAAGCATATTTCGTTATACGCTTATAGGAACATTTTGTCTTGTTTTTGACCACAGAACACGCTGATAAAATATTGCATGCTAATTTCGGGCCACCCTGTATATAGTATTTCATTTGCTATGAGTATTTCTAACACTGCACGACGATTAAGCCTATACTTTTCTGAAGTTTATCACACTGGAAGTTTGAGTACATATTTCTCTGTATCCTATGTTGGAAACTGAACCCCACTCTGCAGATTTATACAACTCAGGCGAATTCGCAAAGTTATAGGGACGATATACCCATATATAAAGAGGAACATTTTATGGGTCCATAAAGTCTGTTTACGTTACGCGTCTAGAACGAAAACACCAACGTTTTTTTTCTGTAAATATACATATATTGTGTAAAACGTATTGTGTGCTTTCTATGGATACCTAAAAGGCTTCCACATGTGGAATTTGGGAATAGCCCCAAATAGAAACTTTTATTTGCCGATATAAACGGTTGATAACAACTTACGGCCCTCGTAAGTCTGTGGGTACTATGGTACTGAATCCAAGTAAGTAAAATTCACGTGGTCAGTGTCAAAGAAAAGATAAACCAACAGCAGTTCATTGTTCAACTAGTGGTCAAGTGGTCGCATTCGAGGTAGTTTAAATCTCGATAATTTCAGGAATCTGAGTTGACAAAACCTACAATCCGTTAACAAGATGCCGCAGAGGCCAAGCAAAAAGTTGTTTTAATTTTTAAGTACCTCTAAAATAGCAGACTGAGGCCGTCGAAAACAGCCGACTGCCCCCAAAGCAAAATTGGGTCAAGGTAGCGATTCCAGAGAACGCTTCATTTAATCCTTCTGCGGTAAACAAACGTACTAAGTAATTAAATGTAGGTAAACATACACGATATGAAAATAAATGCGTTATACATTGAATACGGGGCGTCAGAGGGTGTTAGAGATTAAATGTATCTCCTCATTTTTACAAGATTTTGAAATGAGAATTTAGAGGACTATGACATTAAATATAAACATTTACAAACGTTTAAATAAGCTAGTTTGTATTAAATCAACTTGGCCATTAAGTAAGTTATAATTTTTATGTTTATAAATTTCTGTAGACTCTAATATATCTAATCGAATTTTTTAAACGAAATGATCTTAAATGTTCATTATACCTAATATGTATAGGTATTAAGGATGGTAGGACACCTTCTAAGACACGAAGGAATAGTTCGCGACTAGAGTTAGAGATAGGAATAAAAAGAGGTAGGGGTAGGCCTAGATTAGACTACTGCTCTCAAATAGTTAGGGATGTAGGATGTTCTACTTTTAGGGAAATGCGTAGGTTAGCTCAGGATAGAAAAGAGTGGAGGTACGCATCCAACCAGTCTTCGGACTGAGAATCTTATGATGAATACGTATAGATCTGCCAGTTTGTCCGATATAATGCCTGTGTGGTCAAGTTTATGTGTTTTGTCTTTACTGTTAAATAAAATATGTGATAATATATTTTAAGTTTTAAATGCGTCTTGTATGTTGGTTTTTCTTAAAATACTGGCAATCTTTTAAGAAATATTTCCAAAATAAGTAATTCTGCAAAATTTGGTAACTTCAACTAACAGGAAGCAGGAGTTATTGTATAAGGTGCAGGTCAAGAGGCATCATTACTATGCAGTCAGAGGTTAAATAACCAGGAGCTCCCGCTACCTTCTCAAGACTTTCAGGCCAGTCCCGATAATCTTCCGGGAATGAAGACTAGACTTGGCAGCAAGCAAAACAAACAACCTGTCAGAGGATAAAAAGAAAAATTTGAGTTCTTAAATTTCTTTAAAGTGGAATTGTTGCCTTTTGTTTTCGTCGTTTTCATTGTTTTCTTTCTCTTAACAAGAGGATTGGTTTTTGTAAAATGCGGCGATTTCACGGGGCTCTTATTTTGATTTAAGTACCGACCTTTTTTTTCCTTTTTTTTAATTTCCCCTTCTTTTCTTTGTTTCTTTTTTTTCTCTTTCTTTGCCACTTGTGTATTGGATTGTAATATCTTACTTTCCCTAAGTATATGTAGTTGAGAATAATACATATATTTTTTTTTCCTCTCTTTTTATGTCTTATTTGAAATTTGCGCATCTGAATGTTAGATCCTTACTGAATAAATTAACGGATTTTCAGGATGTACTGCTTGGAACAGATTGCGATATCATGGCTGTGTCCGAGACTTGGTTAACTCAGGATACAGAAAATCTTGTCAATATTAATGGCTACAGGTGTTTTGCCAGGAGCAGACGGTCCAGGGGCGGCGGTGTAGCTATTTTTGTCAGGGATAGAATTAAGTGTACGATTGTCAATACCTCTGATAGCATCGAGCAGCTGTGCCTGCGCGTTGACTGCGGGGATAGTAATGAATTAGCTGTTTCTGTGATCTACAGGCCACCTACTACGAATGTCTTATCTTTCATTGGTGAGTTGGAGAACACTATGATGGAGCTAGCTCATATATTTGATGATATTATTTTACTGGGTGATACAAATATCAATCTGCTGAACAGAAATTTAGATGCTGTGCATGTTTTAAACAATTTCTTAGATAGTTTTGGCTTATGTCAATTAGTAGAGTCCCCTACGCGAGTTTTTAACAATAGTTTTAGTCTCATTGACCATATCATAACATCGTGTCCTGATAAGTTGTCGAATGTGAGTGTTGTTGGTTGTCATATTTCGGATCATGATCTTATAGAATGTCGTATGTTAGTGCACACTGGGCGCCAACCTTCATGTTTTATTTCTTCCCGGACATTCAAGTATTTTGTACAATCTGAATTTTACAAAGATCTGATGGATTGTGGACTGGAACAAATGTTTTATGTAAATAATATTGACGACAAAGTTGCTATACTGAATAATTCACTTATAACTCTCTTTGACACACATGCTCCATTTCGAACTTTCAGAGCTACTAGAAAACCATCTCCATGGATATCTTGCAATACTCGACTGTTGATGTCTCAACGTGATCAAGCTAAAGCTAGATATAAAAGGAGTAAACATTTGGATGACTTATATTATTATAGGTCTATAAGAAATTTCACAACTCTAGTAATTAGGAAAGAAAAGGAAGCATTTTTTGAAAGTAAATTGAAAACGAACAATTCTGTACAGTCATGGAAATTTTTGAGATCCTTGAACATCTCCACTAAATCCAAAACATTTTCCACAGAATCTATATCTAATGCAGATGGTTTTTTAAACTTTTTTACACAGCTGCCTACTTTCACCGAGGATTTTTCTGAGACTATTGCATTCTACAACAATAACAGAAAGACCTCCTTTGACTCGTTTTTTGAATTCAAATTGGTCGATTCTAGCGCAGTGATGAAATGTTTAACTGAAATAAAATCGAATGCACCTGGGCTAGATGACATCACCCTTGTAATGATAAAGGCGTGTTGCCCGTATTTGTTGCAGTTTCTTGTTCATATTATAAATTGCTGCCTGATGCAAAACTATTTTCCTATCACATGAAAGCATGCTGTTGTCACGCCGGTCCCCAAGGTGCGTAATCCGTTGGAGCTGGGGCACTTCAGACCTATTAGTATTTTGCCATGTTTCTCCAAAATAATGGAAAAAATTATGTTTTACCAAATTGAAGAACATATGAACCATTATCAGATTCTACCTCTAAAACAGTCTGGATTTAGACGAAACTTTAGTTGTACAACTGCGTTAGCAAACATTACTGATGATATTATGAGAGCCACGGATAAGGGTTTATTGATCATCCTTCACTTACTTGACTTTAGCAAAGCTTTTGATACTATTAACTTTAATATTTTGAAATCTATATTTCATTACGTCGGTTTTAGTGAAAATGCTGAACAACTTCTAACTAGCTATTTATCTGAAAGGGAAATAACTGTCAGGGTACACAATCAGATGTCTAGGAGTGCTTTGTTTACATCGGGAGTTCCGCAAGGGTCGATTTTGGGACCTCTCCTCTTTTCAATGTATACAAGTAGCATAGTGAATTGCATAAAATATTCTGACTACCACATGTATGCAGACGATACCCAAATTTATTCCAGTTTTCCTGTAAATGATTTTCGAGAAGCAATAAAAAATTTAAACCAGGATTTGCAGAATATTGCGACCACGTCAGCAAGGCATTCTTTGTTGATTAATCCGAGTAAAACACAGGCTATATTATTTGGCAATAAGAATTTTTGTAAAAGTGTACTACCTTCTATTCAGTTAAGAATTAACGATACTGACATACCTGTGGTTGAAAGAGTGAGAGACCTGGGACTGGTGCTTGACAACAGCTTTCGCTATTATAGGGAACATATTGCTCTGTGCATGAGACGAGCATTAGCCAACCTAAAACTTATTTACTCCTACAAAAACATTCTTTCCATTGGAATAAAAAAATTACTTTGTAACTCACTTGTGCTTTCACATTTCAATTTTTGTTGTGAGGTATTTTCTCCATGTTTGGATCAAGCCACCAAATATAAAATTCAAAAATGCAAAATTCCTGTTTGAGATACATATATGGCATTAGAAAGTTTGACCATATATCACATAAATTAATTACTAGTGGTTGGCTAAATGTGGAACACAGATTCCTTAAGCTTTCATGTATATTTGTTAATAAACTTATTTTGTTTAAAACACCACCATATTTATTTGAGAAACTAAAATTTAGAACTGATGTACACAACATTAATGTGAGATTTAAGGGCAGATTGTCTCCTCCTCAATACAGAACTGCTTTGTGCAGTAGATGCTTCTCTGTTTACTTTTGTCAAATCTATAACGAATTGCCCGAAAATCTCAAAAATTTATCCTATCTTCACTTTAAAAATCATTTACATAGGTGTCTGTTACAAAACCAAAATTGTTTATTGTAACTCTGTGAGGTGCACTATGTGGTCTGCGATGTTGGTACTATTTTATCGCTTTTGCCCTTGGCGACTCTTATTCCTGGTATCAGGTGTCGTTGTCTGTTCCGAATGGTATAGTTTATTATAATATTTAATTTAATTTAATTTAATGTGATCTGTAGGGTTAAGTGGAAGAGCAGGGGGTGCTTTGGCATCCATCTGAACTTCGCCCTAAGCTAGCCTTTCTTTCAGTTATCTGTGGGAATTGCATACACTATGATTATTGTTTATTTACATAGTTTAATTTATAAAATGCAATTGTAACTGACACAATAAAGACACTACTATTATTATATTTTAGGATAGGATATATGTTTTTACAGGCACTTTTAAATTTTTTATTGTTAATGATTCTAATGAAGATTTCAACCTTAAATCCGTTATTTATAGCAATTGTTCTAATTGTGTTTAGTTCTTTATTCAATTTATCCAAAGATAGTTGTACTGTAATTAAGATCGAACTTCACTTAGGTAAGTTCGTTTGATCTATTAATTATAAGGATCCCCCATATCATTTTTATTCATTTGTGTAGGTAATATTAGGTAACATTATGCTTTTTTATTTTGTCTCAGGTATTGGGCGAATATCTAATGTACATTAATTCTTTCCTTTTTGCTAGGTACGAAAATATTTTTCACAGAACATATTTTGAAGTTTATTTTCGTCCTCTTAATGGTTTTCTCCGCTGCTCATTTAAAAAGAAAACGAAACGATTTGCCTCTATGGAGTTGAGAAAATACGAAATGCCAGATGTACTTTTTATGTTAAGGTAAATTAAATTTTCATCTAAAGAAAACGGTACTTACTTGAAACGGTTTAAAAATTCTTTATGCAAACGAACTTTTTTATCTGTACAAACACGTAATCTTGTTAAAAATCTAAATTTGCGTTATTAACTTAAAAGAAGACTTTTTACGAAAAAGTAATTATTGTTGCTTTGCGATTAAGCAAGTGAGAGAAATGATAGATCCTTGTAGATAAAGACATCAGAGTTTGAAGAAAAAAAGTAATTTGGTTTTGGCAATTAGGTATTTCACACGGAATTTCGGCATTCTAAAAAGCACTGCGGTTTTCGTGCATAGTGAGAAAAGCCAAAAGTCATTAAAACTTGTAATTATCATACAACTGTTGCAATATACCAACATTATACGGAACAAAGTCACTTTAGGGAGGGCACCTAAGAGCAGCAATAACATTATTATATTATTGTTAAAATTTGAAACCCCTGAAATGTGATTAAGAGAAACGCCACTCTTACGCCGAGATGTTCAAGTTGAAGGTGGTATCGAATATCTTTATGAATTACGAGCATCTGGAGAGCGATTGTCTAAAGCAGTAGTTCTGGAAATAACAGACTGAGGCAAATACCTATTATTCAATAAAATGTGAAATATAAATCACCATAATAT
This sequence comes from Xestobium rufovillosum, assembly GCA_963966045.1. NCBI lineage: Eukaryota > Metazoa > Arthropoda > Insecta > Coleoptera > Ptinidae > Xestobium > Xestobium rufovillosum. The sequence continues at coordinate 50,208,256 of OZ014492.1, read as the reverse complement.
CCCCTCATAAAAGCATATTGCGAAATGCTCAAACCACATGCAAGGATTTTTATCTCCGACACAAAAAAACGACGAACCACTAGCGTATATAGGTACGTTTTATTTGTTTTTACGGTTAACTGACATTTATAATTTCAGCAGATACTGCTGCTTTTGAGAACTTGTCAGATTCTTTATGCGGCGTGTCTGAAATATTACTACGCATTACGAACAGTTTCCCCATTGCACAAAATTTCATTGTGTACCTCTTCTTTGGGCGTAGGGTTATGTTAAATTTGCGCGTAATTCCTGCAACATTTCTCTTAAGATATAATTGCTGAGCAATGAAACACTTAACGAGTAACAAAGTAGTCTGACATCTATTGCTAATATAATTACAACACTTCTGAACAACAGTGCCAGGCAATTTGTTAGGGCGCTGCTCCCCTATTTCGTGTTTATTACATTGCATTGTTTAATCAATTGACAGTTAACAGGGAATTTTCCCAGACATTTCCTTGCCATTTGTAATGTAAAATATCTATGTAGGTACTTTCCAATTTTCCTAATAACCATGTCTTGTTTCGCGGATAATTTAATTTGAAGTTTGTGTTATATTTCCCGCCCCGTCCTCTAGATCACTATGCAGCTTCCCGGTTTTATGCGCTGCTAGCACAACGTGGTGATACCAGCGCATAAAACCGGGAAGCTGCATAGTGATCTAGAGGACGGGGCGGTCATGTAATTATAATCGAACTTAACTAAGGTAAGTTCGTTTGATCATTTAATTATCCCACTAAAAATAAATCTGGAATAGGTATGAAAGTTCTCGATGAAAGAAAGTTCATCTACTAGTTGAAAAGAAGTTATAAATGCCAGTAGCAGAATACCAGTTTGGTGTGTTTTCCCTGATTTGTTAGATTGAAGCAAGCTTTTGCTTGGGAAACGAGAGCACGAAAACACACTCTTTTATAAAAGTTGTTGTCGATGACGAACTGATCGAGGCAAATAACCCGCATTCAAATAGAGTAGTATGTATGCATTTCAAAGCAGTTCGCCAAACTTCAATATTTGTATTGATTTTTAAATTACAACTTTTGTTTGTTGGTTAGTTCCGTTGTGTACCAACAGTTCTAACTGACTGAAAGCTCAACTTTAGGTATAAATTTCTTTCGTCGGAATTCGCATTGCAGTTTAAATTTAAAATTCTCTGTATTTCCTATTTGTGTTGATGTAAAATAACGTCAGTCTACTACACCTCATTTATACGGACTGCATAAAAATCCGTCCTAAAATATACACGGTCGGATGAGGTAAGCTTTCAACATAGACGCACTTAATAAAAAATTACGATTTCATTCTTGGGTCATTCAATAAACCCAGAAACAAAATTTATAATAAAGGAAAGAGGGAAGAGGAAGAAATAAATGTTTTATCGTCGGTTGAGGCGACTTCAAAAACTTCTTGTCGCGAAATCGAATCACAAGTTGGTGTTTCTAAAACAAATTAAATTACTTTAATTTTACTGCAATTATGAAAAATTTAACAAGCGGCAACATTTGTTTATTTTGCTCTAATGACTTTTGTAATCTGGCAATTTAATACTTATTTATTTCATATCTAGGTAAGGACAAAAACTTATTAATATACAATGAAATTAAAGTAACATAAAAAAAGAAAAATAACTATAACAAATATTAAAATAAACCCCCATTCTGTATCAGACAGTATCCCAGCCTATTATAGAAAGAATTTCTCACATTCGCAAGTTGCCGATCGTTTATTAAGTTGCATTCCGCAAAAATAGCATTCCTTAAAGAATCAATATTTGGGTGACGAGTTTTATAAATCTTATTTTTTAAATGACCCCACAAGAAAAAGTCACACGGTGCCAAATCGGGAGATCTAGCTGGCCAGTTTATAGCACCACCTCGACCAATCCAGCTTTCTGGAAATATTGAATTTAATAATTCCCTCACTTGTGCTCCAAAATGTGCTGGGCATCCGTCATGCTGAAACCAGACCTCCCGATTCGCATTGGCAACTTTTTCTAATGCAGGGCCAATATGGTTAATTAAAAGATCTAAATAAGCTTCTGAATTTAAATTTCCCTGTATTTCAAATGGTCCTATAATGCGATTATTAAAAATGCCTGCCCAAATATTGATTTTTTGAGGGTATTGCGTTGTAGTGGCTAGATTTATTCTGGGATTTTCCTGGGCCCAATGCCTAACGTTTTGTGAACTTGGCTCTTGATTTAAAGTGAAGGTACACTCATCGGTAAAACAAATTGATGAGAGGAAGCTGCGATCTTGATTAGCCCGTTCTTGCATTTCTTCACAGAAAGTTTGCTTTGATTCTTCATCAAAAGGAAGTAACTCTTGGTGACATTGGAATTTAAAGGAACGATATTTGATTTTTTTAATATGTTACGGACAGTTTCTCTTGAAAAATTACATTCTAGGGCAATAGACTTTAAACTAGATGTTGGACTAGCAGTTATCAGGCCTATTACCATTTCCTCTACCTCAACATTTAGATTTCTTGGAACGACTAAAAAAACAAATGATAAGATTAATTTTAATTTTGTTTCACTCCACGTTATCACTTGTTAAATTTCTCATAATCCCAGTAAAATTTAAGTTAGCGAGCAATAAGGAATTAGCAACTAGGTAATAATAATAAGCGAATCAGAATTATCTAAATAAAAACTAAGTAAATTTATTCCCATCATAAGGTTCTCAGTCCGAAGACTGGTTGGACGCGTACCTCCATTCTTTTCTATCCTGAGCTAACCTACGCATTTCCCTAAAAGTAGAACATCCTACATCCCTACCAGGTGTCCTACCATCCTATCTCTCCTACTCTTTATTGTTTTCCATACCTTTCGCCTTTCCCCAACTCTTTCTAATACTTCCCTATTGCTAACCTTATCTATCCACGGTATCTTCATCATGCGTCTGTAACACCACAGTTCAAACGCTTCTACTCTTTTTCTATCCGCTTCTCCTATTGTCCAAGTTTCGCACCCGTATAATGCCGTACTCCATACATACGACTTCAAGAGTCTCTTCCTAGTCTCTATATTAACCGGTCTCGAACATAACAGTTGTTTCTTTTTGTTAAACGCAACTCGTCCCTGCGCCATTCTTTGTTTTATATCTTTAGTGCTCCTACCGTCTTGGGTTATTTTACTTCCTAAGTAGCAGAAATCCGCGACCTCCTCTATCTTCTCATTTCCTATTTGTATTTCAATTTTAGTTCTATTTTCACTCCATCTACATACCAAAATTTTAGTTTTCTTTTTATTGATTTTCATGCCGTAGCCCTGTGTCAAAACTGCTTCCATTTCATTCAAAGCCGCTCCTAATTCTTCTTTGCTAGATGCTAACACTGCTATATCATCCGCAAATCTGAGCATGTTAATAGTTTGGCCCTGTACATTGATCCATGAGGCTGTTCTTTCCTTAACAATATTAATCGCATCTTCGATATATAAGTTGAAAACTAGAGGTGACAATGCACATCCCTGTCTCACTCCCTTCCGGATATCTACTTCCCTTCGTTCCTTCTCACATTCTATAACTGCCTTTTGCTCTTTGTAGAGATTATGTATTATTCTTCTGTCCCTGTATTTCATCCCTACCTTTCTCAGCACTTCGAACATCTTCCCCCATTTTACGTTGTCGAAGGCTTTTTCTAAATCTACAAATCCTATATATACGCTCTTTCTCTTTTCTATCGGTTTTTCTATAATTACTCGTAAAGCTAGAATGGCCTCGCGCGTTCCTCTATTTCGTCTAAATCCGAACTGATCTTCTCCTAATATTTCTTCCGCCTTTTTCTCCATCCTTCTTTGCACAATTCTAGTTAAAATTTTTGACGCATGGGAAGTTAAACTGATAGTTCTAAAATTTTCGCATCTATGCGCGCCTTTCCTTTTTGGCAAAGCTACCATGATGTTCAGTTTGTAATCCTCTGGAATCTCGCCTGTCAGGTATATGCGACTAACTAATTTAAATAAACGATCTATTACCTCTTGACCTGCGCACTTTAAGATTTCTGCCTGCAAGCCATCTATACCTGGTGCTTTATTATTCCTTAAACTTTTTAGTGCTAGCTCAAACTCTTCTCTCATTATATGACTCCCTAGGTTATCCCCTTCTACACTGCTTTCACTTTCTAATATATCTTGCACTTCCTGTCCCGCATATAAGTTTCCTAAATATTCTTTCCACCTATCTGCCTTCTCCCCGCTTTCGATTAGGATATCTCCTGCCTCATTCCTAATGCTTTTGGTACTAGATCCAATTTCTCTAAAATTTCTCCTAATTATTTTATATGCTTCATCAGTCTTTCCTATTTCGAACTTATTTTCCACTTCTTTGCACTTATCATCGATCCATTGCTCTTTCGCTTTCCTACATTTCCGAATAATTTCCCACTTGATCGCCTTATATCTTTGTTTCCCTATTTCATCTAACCTATTTTTATATTTGCGCCTTTCCTCTATTAGACTCACAATATGTTTTGTTATCCAGGGTTTCCTACTTTCATTCTGTTTATGACCCAAAATATCCCTAGCTGAGGAAACTAAACTATTTTTAATGCAATTCCATTCTTCCTCTATGTCCCTAACAATATTTTCGCCCGCGCCCTTTAGTACCTCGTTTGTCTTTTTCTCGAACTTATCTTTTAGTTTCTCTGGGTCAAGATACCTTCTTCCGCTTCGTTTTTTCAAAATCTTAAATTTAAGATTGGCCTTCATAACGACTATATTGTGATCACTATCTATATCTGCTCCTGGATAACTTCTACAATCCCTAACTTGATTTCTAAATCTTTGCCTAACAAGAATGTAATCTATTTGATATCTCCCTAGGTCTCCTGGCATCTTCCACGTGTAGCGTCTCCTAACATGATGGTGAAATAGAGTGTTCACGACCGTTAAGTTATGTTTATCGCAGAACTCTATCAGTCTCACTCCCCTATCGTTCCTATTGCCTAATCCAAAGGGACCAACTATTCCGCCCTCTCGCCCTGTGCCTACGACTGCATTGAAATCTCCTATAATTATTAAATTTTCGTGTCCTCTCACAAAATCTAGCACATGTTCAATATCACTATAAACTGCCTCTACGACCTCATCACTGTAGTTAGAAGTGGGCATATATACCTGTATTATTACTGTTTTTACAGGTTTCGAATCTAACCTAACCATAACTACCCTGTCACTTTGCTGTAAGAAATTTTAGTAAATTTATTAGTAAAAATTTATCTTCTTTCAATGAAAGATTCCCAGAATCTTCAAATTTCTTAACTAAATTTTTTATTGTTGTTACCGAAGGACTAGAACTGTTATTGAATTTTACAGAATATAAGTCACGGACTACCCGCAGACTATTGCCGCCGTAAAATGTTTTCACAATGAAAACCTTATCTTCAGCTAGATAAATATTTTTGTTCATTTTGAAACCCAAATTTTAAATTGTCCATAAATAATGTTGACAGTTCAGACGAATTAGAAATTAGAATCAAGGGAGTCTTTGATTAGAATAAATTAAATTGTCATAATCTGATGAATATCCGTGTTTTAATTTGAAAATTATTAGTGTAATTTTTGCTTTTAATGCTAATAAATTGGAAAATTGCAGAGTTTTTGATATCCTCATACACAGAAAAAAATAGTCTTTCGATTGCTACCTTTACCACCACTGTAACTACACATGGGGAGCAAGAATCTCCAAAAATGTAATTGCCCATGTTATTTCCCCATGTACACATGGAAGTTTGTCACACGGTACATACGAAGATACAACAATGAAGCCGAGCTATATAGCAGAGGCAACACATGCTGCTTTCCGATATTTGGAAGCCCATCCTGCTATCTCTGCTGCTTCTATGAGAAACCCCCAAATCACAACGAAAATAGGACACCCTGTACTTCCGACCACGGATTGATAGCAATGTTCAGCTAAATAGCGTATAGGAACTATACAGTACAGCCTGTATTATAAGGAGCCGTGAAATTTCTTGTTCATTTGAATAAATAATTGAGCAAAACCCTGCGACCCCGACACAAACATCATCGGTATAATTTACATAGGTGGACCCGGAGTAAGTGATAATTTAATTAGTTGGTAGTGTTTGTGTAACGTTCAAGGTGATCCGGCAGTCAAATTCAGTTTGCTATCCTTTGATCAAAGCTAGTTACAGGTTCTTGTTTGCTTTCAAGTCCCCGTCTCTGACCACTGTCGTGTGCATGCCCAATCATTTCACACACAATGCAATTCCACCCTCGTTCATGCACACAGGTCATCATCATAAAGTTCTTAGTCCTATCCTGAGCTAACCTTCGCATTTCCCCAAAAGTTGAACATCCTACATCCCTAACTAAATGAGAGCAGTAGTCTGGTTTGGGACTACCCCTACCTCTTTTTATTCCATGAATTTCGGTCAAGTAACGGTTCAAACCATCAACGATAATTTTAGGTATTACTTATTCTTTTTCGGTAATTTAGAGAAATTGCATATTATGTCTAATTATCCTAGTGTTAGAACAACCAAACTGTTACTTCCGTCGTAATTTATCAACTGCATGCTTTGCTGGCAGAACGAAAGATCTAATGCATGCATATATCCGACGAATGTGATACAGCATTTTGGTGGCTTGGGCAGGGCAACCCCTTGTTTCTAAGTTAAACCGTTGTATTTCCAAAACAGTGCACTTCGTTTTAGCGAGTTAACAAAGTTATACAATCAAACAAGCCGTATATTGCCACTGCAGACATCTAAAAGGAAAATGTTGTACCGCATTACTTGACATCATTAGTCCGCTCCATAATTTACATATCTCGCTAATGTTAGGACGCACTCAGAGCTCACTGTTCTGTTGAGTACGGCTAACTGACATTTTTCACCTCGCTCACTCTCACCTGACTAACACTTAAACAACTGAACTTTTAAAATGTAGGATTGCAATGAAGCTACCTGCTACGACACTTTGTTTTGTACTTGGACATCTGATGAAAATAAGTTTAAAAATATAGGAATAAATTAAATTAACTGGAAAACAGCAGGTGAGAATTTGGATCCCAGGATTATTGCATCACCTAATGTTTTGTGCAGAGTATATTTTGAGTAGACACAATAATTCAACTCGACACGTGTTTCGCTGACAACGTCAGCATCTTCAGGAGTTGAAGATTAATCTGACTCTAAACTTAAATTACATTGCTATAAATACGCAACCCCCACTCCTAAAGTGAAGAGAATCGATAAACCTATAGGGTTTCTTCATCAATCCCCCCCACTCAAGAAACCAACTCCATCTCTCCCCCATGCTTAAAATAGTTCCATGAAATTCTAGAACCATTTCGAACACGAGAGCAACAAAATTGGTCTCCCAAGCGAAAGGGTTTCTTAGAACTATTTTGAACATAAGACAATAAAATTGGTGTCCTAGAACCGAAAGGTACGTATTTTATGGCTGGTCTTAATTCCATCTACCTGATAAATCTATACAGCGTCGAGTTCGGAATCAGACCATAATTATTGTTAAGACATCTACATTTATTTTTATATATCGCTATACTTTCCAGGGGGTTTAAATCAAATTTATTATTTCCTGGTTTTAAGAGGTTGAGATTATTGACATTGAATTTATGGCCCGTTTCCAACGCGTGTGATGCCATGCTAGACTTATCAGGACGGCCGTATTTGTAATTGTGTTTGCTTCCTTGCGGTATCTTTCAAAGGATAATGGTAGACTCAACAGTCTATTAACTAAAAAAACAAAACTAGCCTCTTTGTGCTGACTGCAGCTGTTCGAATCTGCAGGTATGTACCGAGCTGTACTGGTTTCTTTCCTATAGCTGTCAAATTCTAACTTACTGTTATTCCTAATTACCAAAACGTCCAATAATGGAAGCTCTCCTTCTCTTTCTATTTCGTGGGTAAATTTGATTGAATTGAATCTACTATTTAAGTAGGTAAAAAAATCTTCAACGTTACATTTACTAGTGTCAAAAATGGCAAATACATCGTCTACATATCTCACCCACACCTTTGGAAAATATGGGAGCTCATGTTTCAGTTGGGTTTCAAATTTTCCCATGAAAATTTCTGCAATGAAAGGAGAGAGGCAATTTCCTATGACTGTATCTTCACTTTGTTGAAAAAATGATCCACTGACTTTGAAATAATTCTGCTGCATTCACAGATTGGTTAAATTAACGTATTCTTTGATAGTTTGTTCATCAATGTTATTTTTATTAAGGAGTTCATACAAATACGCCAAAGCCTTTGGTACAGGTACACTGGGAAAAAGTGAGAAATTAATAATTCCTGATCATGCAATGTGATTTGTTGCATTTTGTTTATAAACTCTAAAGAGTTTTTTACTGAAAAACTAGACTGTTCTTGATCCATCTACTGTGTGTATATTTTGAGTTCTAATATTGCTGAATCTTCTAATTTTGTCGGCCACTGCGAATATATAACCAACCAATGTCATTTAGACCTGTTAAAAGCGTATCCATAAATTTTGCTAATGTACATTTTCGCCAATAATTGTGTGTTCTATTAACATCTCGGCGTATTTTCATTGGACTCGCAGTCGAAAGGACAGACCAGGACAATTTTCATGATTTATGAATATTTATGCTTAATAATTCAAAAGGCGACGCATTCGTGATGTATATTTTACGTCGAAAGCATACACAGAAGCGCCAATCGATACTGATAGACCTCATTGTTCCCGAAAGCTTTGGAGGCAAAATTGGGCCTCTTTTACGGAAGACAATGTTTTAAATCCCTCCGCATAAGTGGCTATATAAAAATGTAACTTTTAATTCAATCTTTTAAGAGGAAAAGTTAAGAATTATCATTATATTAAGGATAATGGTTCGTAATAAAGTTAGGGGTCTGCGGTTCGGATTACATCGTTCGTAGATATATTAAATTAATAGGGTGAAAGATTTGGGTCCCTTTTTTGGGATAACTTTCGAAATTAACTTATGGAAAAATTAAAACAGCTAAATTGTACATTACGCTTTCAGTGTGGCTTTCGATAGACAGAGTTCTAAAGAGTTCATATTACATTTTAGAATCTACCCCGTATATACATACCGTGTGACAATCTTCCATGTGTACATGGGGAAGTAACATGGGCAATTACATTTTTGGGGATTCCTGCTCCCCATGCGTAGTTACAGTGGTGGTAAAGGTAGCAATCGAAAGACAATTTTTTTCTGCGTATGAGGATATCAAAAACTCTGCAATTTTCTAATTTATTAAAGCATTAAAAGCAAAAATTACACTAATAATTTTCAAATTAAAACACGGATATTCATCAGATTACGTATGACAAGTTAATTTATTCTAATCAAAGACTCCCTTGATTCTAATTTCTAATTCGCCTGAACTGTCAACATTGAAGATACTGGGAATCCTTCATTGAAAGAAGGTAATTTTTACTAATAAATTTACTTGGTTTTTATTTAGATAATTCTGATTCGCTTATTATTATTACCTAGTTGCTAATTCCTTATTGTTCGCTAACTTAAATTTTACTGGGATTATGAGAAATTTAACAAGTGATAACGTGGAGTGAAACAAAACTAAAATTAATCTTATCATCTAATTTTTTACTCGTTCAAGAAATCTAAATGTTGAGGTAGAGGAAATGGTAATAGGCCTGATAACTGCTAGTCCAACATCTAGTTTAAGGTCTATTGCCCTAGAATGTAATGTTTCAAGAGAAACTGTCCGTAACATATTAAAAAAAAACAAAATATATCATCCCTTTAAATTCCAATGTCACCAAGAGTTACTTCCTTTTGACGAAGAATCAAGGCAAACTTTCTGTGAAGAAATACAAGAACGGGCTAATCGCGATCGCAGCTTCCTCTCAACAATTTGTTTTACCGATGAGTGTACCTTCACTTTAAATTAAGAGCCAAGTTCACAAAACGTTAGGCATTGGGCCCAGGAAAATCCCAGAATAAATCTAGCCACTACAACGCAATACCCTCAAAAAATGAATATTTGGGCAGGCATTTTTAATAATCGCATTATAGGACCATTTGAAAGGGAAATTTAAATTCAGAAGCTTATTTAGATCTTTTAATTAACCATATTGGCCCTGCATTAGAAGAAGTTGCACATGCGAACCGGGAGGTCTGCTTTCAACATGACGGATGCCCAGCACATTTTGGAGCACAAGCGAGGGAATTATTAAATGAAATATTTCCAGAGAGCTGGATTGCTCGAGGTGGTGCTATAAACTGACCAGATAGATCTCCCGATTTGGCACCGTGTGACTTTTTCTTGTGGGGTCATTTAAAAAATAAGATTTATAAAACTCGTCACCCAAATATTGATTCTTTAAGGAATGCTATTTTTGCGGAATGCAACTTAATAAACGATCGGCAACTTGCGAATGTGAGAAATTCTTTCTATAATAGGCTGGGATACTGTCTGATACAGAATGGGGGTTTATTTGAATATTTGTTATAGTTATTTTTCTTTTTTTATGTTACTTTAATTTAATTGTATATTAATAAGTTTTTGTCCTTACCTAGATATGAAATAAATAAGTATTAAATTGCCAGATTACAAAATTCATTAGAGCAAAATAAACAAATGTTGCCGCTTGTTAAATTTTTCATAATTGCAGTAAAATTAAAGTAATTTAATTTTTATTATTTCATTTTACTGCTTTAACATTTTCCCAAAAACTTTTTAATAGGTTAGACGACACCTACAATTTACCCTAAACTATGGACCAGCATTCACCAACGAAACATCCACACCAGTAATCAATTAATTGTCAACTATAGGTAATAACAATAATAATGTGAATGAGAATAATCTAAATAAAAAAACAAGTTTATGTATTAGTAAAAATTAACTTCTATCGATGAAAGATTCCCAGCCTTCAAATTTCTTACTAAATTATTTGTTGTTATACCGAAGGAATAGGACCGTTATTGAATTTTACAGAAAATAAGGCACGGACTACGCGCAAACTATTGCCGCCGTAAAATATTTTCACAATGAAAACCTTTTCTTGAACTCAATAAATATTTTTGTTCATTTTTAAATGTTGACAGTTCAGAAAATCCATAAAAATCAAAGACGTCCGTGATTAGAATAAATTAAGTTGTCATGGACAATCTGATAAATTTCTGTGTTTTAGTTAGAAAATTATTAATGTAATTTTTGCTTTTAATGCTTTAATAAATTGGAAAATTGTAGAGTTTTTGATATCCTCATACGCAGAAAAAAATAATCTTTCAATTGCTACCTTTACCACCACTGTAACTACACATGGGGAGCAGGAATCCCCAAAAATGTAATTGCCCATGTTATTTCCCCATGTACATATGGAAGTTTGTCACACGGTATATTTAAGCACATTACAAAATATTTTTTCGGCGCATTTGGTAACACGTCACACTTTTATTTTTAATGGGTTATATGATTGCCCAAATTAAAACTTAATTTCCTCCTATTAACGGTGAATTCGTGATGTTATAAATCTGGGAAAAATGAAAAAACACCGTTTCCACCCTTTTGTGTCTAAATAGTCTGACGTTTGTATATCTGTCAGGTAGATACCAAGACAATAGCCGTAGTCGGCTTGACGCCTTTGCGGAGCAAACAAAGGGAGAAATAACAACCGAAATAAATTAAAATATTCTAAGTATTATTCTTTTCTTTATGTTTCATTTTATGCAATATGAATTCTTTTGTGAAAATGTAAATACCGCTCAACGATACAAGAGTCGGGTTAAATACAGGGCACTTTGATATTTATATTGAAAATAAAATCAGACAAAGGTATGGGAATTTCGGCGAAAATTCTACGGAAAATGTTTACCAACTATATTCAGCAGCAGGTGGTTCAAATCGACGGCATCGCTTTATGATACATTGCATCCTTAAAGTCCAGTCACCCGAATGTCTTTTCACTAACCATAGTTATATTATAAATGTAATGTATGTATATTTTTTCTTTTAGAAATGCCCAAACAAGAAAGTCTAATATACTCAGATCCGGTGATCTTGCAGACCATAATATAGGTTCATTTATGCCCAACAATCTACCCGAAAAATGATTTTCTAAATAATTTCTAACAATTGCAGAATAGGCAGGTTCGGTAATTTTCAAATTTCATTAAAATTGATAATGTTTATTATACTGAAGGCAGTTATGTTGTTAATTTTTGTTAAAAAAAAATTCCTTCGCCTGTGAAGCCGTTGGAAAGTTTTCCGTCGGTGCGAGGCTAGAAATCGTACCTTGCAGCGAGAGTAGGCCGCGTGACGTCAGAACTTAGTATAACGTACAAGTCCCAGCTTCAGCACGCAGCAGTCCCATAAGTATTATGCATATGCATGTGTAGTTAAATTGTTAAATATTATTAACTGGTTCTAACTGGTGTTTTCTGTTTTGTACCCAGACTAATACATCGTACAGCACACCAATAAAACGGAAAAAGTGGTTCGTTGGAGCCAGAAGGAAAATCGGTCAGCATTATCGATATTTTCGCAAGTTAGTTTATCATTGCAAAAGTTTATAAAATTATCGGCTGCCCCATTGCAGCCACTCTAAATAAAATCGAACATAATGTAATTTATCGACAGTTTTCTAGGACCCCTTGGTACTTGGTAACGTGTTACGGTTAGCATAATTTGAAACAGGATGCTAGGAGCATGACGGAGCCAAATACTGAATCGCCGTAGCGTTCCCTCCCTGAACTAAAAAAGGAAATTTTATTAACTATTTTACAATAATAATTAAATAGTACGTCATCATAAAGTTCTCTTTTGAAGACTGGTAGGACGCGTACCTCCATTCTTTCCCTGAGCTAATCTACGCATTTCCGTAAAAGTAGAACATTCTACATCCCCAACTATTTAAGAGCAGTAGTCTAATCTGCTCCAACCTCTACCTCTTTATTCCTATCTCTGACTCTAGTATGTCGCGAACTATTCCTTTGTGTCTCAGAAGGTGTCCTACCATCCTACGATTCTATCCCCTATTCTTTATTGTCTTCCATACTTTTCTCTTTTCCCCAACTCTTTCTAATTCCTCCTTATTGCTAACTTGTCTATCCACGGTATCTTCAACACCCGTCTGTAGCATCACATTTTAAACGTTTCTACTCTTTTTCAATCCGCTTCTCCCATTGTCCAAGTTTCGCACCCATATGTATAATTTCGTACTCCATACATGCGTCTTTAAGAGTCTCTTCCGAGTTTCTACATTAACCGTTCCAGAATATAGCAGTTGTTTCTTTTTGTTAAACAAGTACCTAGTACCTACGTAGCGTAGTTTTTTGACTCGCGTGAGTTGTATTTGTTTCCGTTTTTTTTTTAAATTTCCAATCCGTTGTAAAACTGTTAACTTGATAACTTGTCAATCACTTAGGTATACATACCTACATAAATGAGTAGGTATGTATTGTATTGTATTAGAGAATATAGGTAGGTACCTATTTTACAAACAGAAGTAAGCAGGTATCTACAATCTACATACCTACTTATACTGAATTATAAAAGGCATGTACAGTTAATAAATTGTTGACTTTGTTTTACTTATACCGGTCTGCCTTTACACTACTGTTTTGAGGTTGAATGAAATTGGGGTCAGATGCAAGAATCACACACCATTTCCACATTTACTGGGACATTTACCTACCTACTACATAAATATGGCAAATTATGTGAATCGGACTTTTGATACCCTTGTTGCATCATCATATCGATTATGTTGTCTTTGTTTTATGTTTCCTTGACACCTTACTTTAAAAATTCACGCTCGAAATAGTCCCAATAAGTATGTTATGAGATAGGTACCGCTTCACGGGCACTTCAAGAGAAGTGGGAGGAGCGCCTTACGAATCTCTGACGTCAAACCAATAACAAAGCGAACTAGCATGTAGGCGTGCTTATTAAGCAAAAAAAATTCGATCAATTACAATAACAATTTTCTGTCATTTTCATGTCAAAAATATATATCTTATTTTTCTCCGAACCTCTCTATTGTGTGCAGGGGCACCATCTTGTTGGAAATATACCCTGTTTATGTTTATTAACAGAACATTTTCTATTATCGCCTCTGCGTTAATATTCAATAAATTAAGGTATCTCAATCTCGTTAAGTTTCCATCAAAAATTTGGTATACTAGTTGACCACCCAAAATAAAACACGAAACGTTAAATCCAAAACGTCCTTGCCTCTGACGTTCAAAAGTTTGGTGCTGATTTGTATCAGACCAGTGACGCAAATGACAGACCGCCCAAATTCTGGATTTTCTTGAATTTTATTGAAGTACCACCTACAAAAATTAAGCCTTCTTTCTTGATCTTCCGGGAAGAGATGGTGAATAATTTGAATTTTATATGGTCTATAGGTATTTGCCTTTTTTAATATTTTTGAACTTTTGGTTTGGAAACACCAACTTGTGATTCGATTTCGCGACAAAAAGTTTTTGTTATCGCCTCAACCAACGATAAAACATTTATTTCTTGCTCTTCCCTATTTTCTTTATTATAAATTTTGTTTCTAGGTTTATTGAATGACCCATAGTGAATTAAGTTTGGTTTTAATCTGGAAAACATAATTTTGCTTGGTTGTCTTCTTTCTGGGTATCTAGGAATCTTTTGTGTACCTGTTGAGATACAGAACAATTTTTCAATATAAAATAGTGGTTGAAAGTCTAAAATTATCATATGGTTATCAAGGTCGCCCCTGAGGATCAACTTCAACTTTACGGTATCAAAATTAGTTTCGGGCGGGTATTCAAGTATTGCCTATAATAGGTATTCCGAAAGTAGGAGGATATTGAAGGAGCAGAGTGAAAATAAAATAAAATGATTTGCTCGCACCCCAATAATGAAATGTTTGAGCACGGAAGATAAAAGGCTGTGATAACAATTGAAGTATACTACTTTGTAATCCGAGAACACACGAGACTTAGATTAAATTCACCTCCTTGTCAATTCCTCTTAGTTTTCTCGTCACCGTGTCGAGAATGTCCTTACTTGCTCACTTCAAAATGTGGCGGTTTAAAAGGATAGGGTAGCGACGAACTGGGAGGGGATGCTCCTGGAACGTGACTGTCGTTTGTTTCTCTTTGTTGCTTATTTCAGGGCGATGTTCATTTGAAGCACTTACAAAAATGCACACTTGAGTTTCGCAATTCTTTCAATGCGGCCGGATTAGTTTCTAATGGTCTCGCTCCGCTCTCGGGGCGCATTTCAAAATGGCAGGTTTCTAAAGTTTGTATCACAAATTGCAAATTAGATTGTAAACAAAGATTTTAATTAACATTTGCAGCAGAAGAGCATTTTGCATTTGAATGTTTTTCACAATAAAGTACATCCTTTGATTGCGCCAAGAAAAATTCTACACTGGATGAGAATATGAAAATGAGCCTCCCAGGACTTCACTTATGTTAAAGTCTCTTTAAATCAAAATTTCCTAATTTCTTGTTACCTCATGAATTGGATAATTAACTTTAAGATTGGCACGCACTTCCTGTGAAAGTAGCTTCATATATTCACCTTCCATTATACTTGATATTTCACAGCTTTTAACAAGTGAAATATTTATACAAACCGAAGCGGACGTTGTTGTCAAATTCAGTGTATCTCTCGTCTTCAATCCACTCTTCAATATCCTATTTTGGAAACGTTTATAACAGTTTGTTTGCAGTAAGTTTCGGTTGCAGCACACATCAATATTGGCGTTTGCTGTCGCGTTGATTTACAGCACGTTAGCAAATATCGTGCGAGAGGAAACGCTGCCTCTATCGAAATCGCGCAAAGTTGGGAGGATTTACTTTTAAAAGAACTAAATTTGTGTCAGAATATTAGATTGTTTGGTCTCGTGTATGAAAACGGTATTGAAAAACATATATGCTGGATTAATCAGATCCTAGACGTACTAGGGAAACTGGCGAACGGGGATCAATACAAAACTACTTTAAAATTAACCTTGATAATGGGATTACATACTTTTGGGCTAGCAAGTTTCGAGAGTCCACCCCGTATTTAAGAGTTTTCGTGCGAGACGTAGAAATATGTTAGGGGTTAGTGGATAAGGACGACTGTGACTAGTGGAATGTATATATAAAATCGAGAGTAAATGGCGAAAACAGTCGGGTTGGTGCAGATAACAAGGCCGCCGTGAATGGGAACAATGCCTGTTCACAAACAGGACCGCGGTCCTTATTACACGCAGGCTTTGTTTCTTTGATAAATGAATGTTTTCTGCGAACCAAGATAGAGCCATCAAAGAAGAATGGTATAAAAACTTTTATAAAGTCCTTCGTGACCAGACGTCGACGGCTTCGGCGAAAATTCGTCGATATTTTACAATTTTCGGAGGGTTTCGTCTAAGCAAATTAAAACCTAAAATTGTTTTTAGGTTCAAAAACTTATTTGATTTCAAGTATATTTGCTCTCAAAAATTTTTTATTATTAGTAGACACTACGACCATTATAAGGTTGATTGATCTTAAGACGACCTTAAATGCAGTAGGGTTTTTTAATTGCTAAAGGAAGTCTTAAGGGTTTTGTTATAACTTTTATGCGCAGTTTTAAAGGGTCCTTCTAGTGACCTTTCTCACTATTTTCTCCTGGTTTTAATAATACTCTTTACTCCGAGGGAAGTATTTCATAAATCTTTATCACACAAGGTCTTCAATTTTAACAATACCAACACTGGTTCCTTATAAATCAAAGTATTCTTAGAAGATCATTCACAAAACTAAATTGCTATTTGAAAGCACCATTAAAATGTTTTTGATCATTTTGACAGGAGTTTTCTTGTTTGTGTCGGCGGGTGTGTACAAATTTCTGTAGATTTCCCCTTCTTCTATTGTTTGTACAATTTTGAACGATACTATAGTCTCCTAAATTCACAAGAATAGGTATAATTACAGAGTGAAAGCAGTCTTGATCTTCTGTTTGTGATAGAGTCGAGGTTTTCCTCTTTACTCATTATCTCATTTTTCCTGGGTCTTTGGGATTTGATGTATGTTTAATTTGCAGTCATGTATTTAGTACTCATTTAGATCTGTCATTTTTGGTTTATTGTATTTTCTTACGGCTTCACCATAGATTGCCGCTTGGGTTACTAGGTCATTGCTGTTTTTTTCCATTTTTGCATAGGTTTTTCTGAAACTGTCTTCCATGAATTTTGTCAGTTTTGGGATGCTTAGTTCTTCGTGAATTTGATTATTTCTAAGGTATCGCGGAGCATCAAAGATTAGTCTGAGTGCTTTGTTCTGTACTCGCTGAAGTTGTAGGATTTGGGTTTTGGATGCAATTCTGAATAGTTCGTGACCGTAGGTGATTTGGGGTCGGATAATTGAGGTGTAAAGCAGGGTTTTGTTTGGGATTGTGAGTTTGCTGTTTCGGCAAAGGAGGCAGAACAGGACTCCGATTGCTTGGCGGCCTTTTTTCCTCATTTCCTTGATGTGCTGTGCGAAGTTTAGCTTGGAATCTAGTGTTATTCCTAGATACCGGACATTCGGTTTCCATTCTATAGGATGATTTTTGATTTTTACGTTGACTGTCGGTCTTCTGGTGGGCCTTTTGGTGAAAAAGATAGCTTCTGTTTTTGTTTCATTGACTTGGAGTTGCCATCGGTGAAACCAGTTTAGGGTGTTGTCTAATTCGTGTTGAAGGTTTCCCGTGATTATGTTTGGTTGCCACGATTGCGTGTATATCGCAGTATCATCTGCATATTGAGCTATTTCTGCGAATTTCGGTTCAGGAATATCACTTGTGAAAATATTGAATAGTTGGGGGCCAAGAATGGATCCTTGGGGAACCCCTGAAAGTATGTCTCGGAGGGTGGATTTGGTATCTTCAATTTTTATTTGAAATTTTCTGTTTTCAAGATAGGATTGAATTAGTTGGACGAGATCTGTTGGGATGTTTGTTTCGTGGAGTTTGACAATCAGGGCCTGATGCCAGACCTTATCAAAGGCCTTGGCGACGTCTATAAGTACCATTCCTGTTGATTTGTTTTTGTTGAAACCGTCGATGATTTTTTCCACTATTCTTGATACTTGGTGGATCGTGGAGTGTTCTTTTCTGAATCCAAATTGGAATTTAGGTATCACGTTTTTATCTTCGCAGGCTTCAGAGAGTCTGCTAGAGATTGTCTTCTCTATGATTTTACTTAGCGATGACAGGAGTGAAATCGGTCTGTATCCTGAGGGATCGTGCTTGGATTTTCCGGGTTTGGGTATTAGGACGACGTCTGCTAGTTTCCATTGCGTTGAGAAAATTTTTAGGTCTAGGATAGAGTTTGCAAGGGTTGCGATGTACATGTGTATATTTCTGGGACAATTTTTAAGGATCTGGTTTGCGATTTTGTCAGGACCAGGAGCTTTCTTTTTTTGGAAGGGTTCTGATGGTCGCTGTTATTTCTTCAGGGGTTACCAATGAAGTAGTTCTTGTTGTACCACTATTTCTAATTTCTTCATATTTTTCGTTAATGAGTAGGGCTTGGTTTTGGTTTGTTGTCGGGTTTGGTTGAAATTGTTTTTCGATATGAGCTGCGAAGACTTCTGCCCTGTCCTTTTTGGAGACCACCCAACCGTTGTTTGTTTTTAGGGGGGCGCTGTGCTGTTTTTTGCTTCGAAGATTTTTAGCTATTTTCCAGTATGTGTCGCTGTGTTCGTTTGATTTTATTAAAGTTTCATTCCATTTGTCATTGTAATGCTCTTTAAGCTTCTCTCTAACTTGCTCAGTTAGTCTGTTTAGTTCCTGCTTGTCTGATGGGGAAAGGGTTTTGTAGTATTGCTTCTTTTGCTTGTTTTTCGATTTTATTAGTTGTATTGTGTTAAGAGGTAAGGTAGACGGAGGCTGTCTGTGGATTTTACTAGTTGTTGAATTTTCCATGTTAGTAATGAGGTGCTTTTCTAGTTCGTTTGTTGCTTTTTCCAGTTCTTTTTTGTTTGAAATATAGGGAACTTTGATGTTGCAGAGCTGCCTGAAATTTTCCCAATTTGTTTTATTTGTAACGAAAGTGTCAGTTTCATTACGGTTTCCAAATTGCATTATCACTGGTTTATGGTCTCACGAGAGGTCGTCAGTGACAAAGATGTCGTGATTTATATCAACACCTTTAAGCAGTGCGATGTCCAGGATGTCAGTGGTCTTTGTAGGGGCATGTATAACATCAATGTTATAGTGGTTTAAAAATTCCATTAGTTCTTGTTTTCTATTTTGTAGTCCATTCGAGTTCCAGAGATGTTTTATTTGCGATTTTTGTATTCATTTATATTTGAACAGATTGATGATTTTTTGAATTTGTTCTAGGAACAGTTGTTTCTGTTCGGTCGTTGCGTTTGTCTCAGAAAAATTTATTAGCATCTCACCAAGGGTTGCCGCCAGGGTGGACAGGTCATTTGATTTTGCTGTCGATTTTGTGTTTCTTTCTGTAGCAATTTCTTCGTTGCCTGCTTTGATTTCGGGGACTTTCTTCCAGGGATTTGAGGTTGGTTGGTTTTTTACTGGCTTGTTCACCTTTGAGTTGTTTGGGTTTTCCGTGCATTTCAAAGAGCTGGAAATATGTTCACCGTCACAGTTTGCACACTTTGCTGGTGTGGTTTTTGGTTTATCGCAAAGATGTGTGGAGTGATTTTCCCCGCACTTTAGACATTTATATTCAGCATTACAATTTTTCTGGGCGTGCCCGAAGAGTTGGCACCTGTGGCATTGGATTATTTCCGTTCTTGTTTTGAGGGATTCAACGACAATTGAAAGGCCGCAACAATATTTGATGTCATAAATTGACTTATATTTCTTGTCTATTTCAACCATTATAAGAGGGGCTGGCCGGTTGTTTTTGCCATTTAGGTGCACTATTTTGCTGACAGGATACCCTTGATCCAGCAGGTCTTGCTTGATTTCGTCTGACTCTATTTCTTGAATAATTCCCCTGAGGACAACTTTTAGTGGTTTTTCCGAATTTAAATCATAGGTGTGAAATTCTATTTTCATGCTATCTTTAAATAATCTGTTCATTTTTCTGTAATCTTCTTCGGTAGCAGGGTCTACTTTTATGCCACTGGCTACCATCTGTGCTTTTAGGTAATTTATCTTATTGCTATTTAATACTCGACTTACTTGGGTCCATTTAGATTTGTCTCGAACTATTATCGGTGGTACTTTTTCTTTCTGTACAGGCTTCGGTGTAGGTTTATTTGGTTTTCTGTTTATATTGTTTGTTTCCGGTGTTATGGTAAATTCCTAGGTGGATTGTTCTCCAAGGGGGTCAAATATGTTTTTGCTTATCAAAGCTTCATTTTCCGGTATGACTTCTCGGATTCTCGCTTTCTTTCTAGGCAAGATAAATGAATTCTCCGGTGATGTAGCTCCGGCTGTCACATTATTTTCCGCGTTCACAGTTTTTAATTTTATTAATTCACTGGCGTATTTTATGAATGCACTTAGTTCATCCGCATTTAGATCTTCAAGTTGGGTTCTGGGTTCCAAAGAACCGGTTTTCACTGTATCACTACCACTTTCGTCGCACACTTCCATTTTCACGTTCGTTACGCGTTACCACGAATCGAATACTGGTCAGAGTGAAAGCAGAAATCAATGTTCTATTTATATACACATATGAATCACAAAAATAACTTTACGCTTTGACAGGCAAGAACTCCGTTTTTTGAGGTTACGTATGTATGCATAGTAAGCGCATGCGCAAATGTACCATAAAACTAATTGTTTTTATAATACACTTATGTAAGATCAAAAGATGTAAGAGATGTGTAAGGTTCGATTCTATTGCAATTTTTTTGACAGTAGAAATTGCTAGATCTATGGATATATTCAGTCGGTGGTGCAGAGTGCAATTACATCTAGTGCGCATTCCCACCGCTCGCCATCACTGGATCGGTTTACTGTATCTCAGGTGAACTATCTGTCAATAATTTCACATACGCAGAGAATAAAGAAAACGATAAGGATAAAACATCACAAGAATAACGAATGGGAGTAATAAGAGAGAGGTAAAATGTTCCCAATGAAGTAAACATTGTGTACTCATATATGGTGTAGCATTGAAACTGGACAAAATTTATTACTTAATACTTGTTGCTTCCACCTTTTTATTTGGACGAAGTGGACATAAGACATCTTGTGAATGCCCACCTCTACGTCGTTCAGAGACAATAAATAAATCCTGAAGGTACATTATTATCCGGATAATGGAGCCTGGAAGCAAACAACCGGCTGATGTAAATATTTAATGAAATTGAGAGCAACGATACTTTTTTTAGCTAAACGCACTCTTTGTGCGCGTTACGTAATTTGACCAGACCCCGTTTTCTGCAGAAGGTGCCCTTAATTTAGGGCCGTTTTATAAAATGATTTATACCCTCTTCCTGCCAAACGCACAGCGAAGAAAGTACAGGACACTATGGAAATTTATTTTCCCAAGGATAATTCCATTTAATATTAAGAAAACCTCTTTGAATTGCCTCAGTTTAAGGCTTCCTTATTCCGACACCAGAGAAAATAAAAGCAATCTTCCGTTTAATTTATTCAGACGCTCCTAAATTACTTCTGTACACAGGTACCAGATTTATGAGAAATATGATGAAATTTTTAAGTCCCCGAGTTCTTTATCTGGACATCCATCCTCCAATCTTATTGTATTTTGAATTCAACCATTTAAGAAACGTGGAAAAATAATAATGCGAAACTTCAACCCAATTATTTGAAGTTTTCTTTGACAATACTTCTTAATATTTCTACAAATTTAGAAATTAGACTTAAAGTTAAAAAGAGAGGGAATTGAGTAAATTATTAACAGATACACGCTCTTTCACGACAAAAACGTAGGCTTTAACGAGGTGAGATTGGCCTACTTCCCCGCTGTCATAAATTGTTCTTGCTGGCTTACTTTATCATGCACCAACGCCACTCTCCCGTACGACGCCTTCCCCTTTAAGGTTCCCGTGTAAATAAAAGCCCTGCCTTTATAACCCGTCCAGGATTCAGAGAGCTTACGATCGTAATTAAAATATTTTTCAATTTTTCAAGTAAACAAATTGCGAACCTGAACGAAATTAGACGGTAATCCTCTCGGTTGCATTATCCTTGCGGATTTCATCCCCGTGAGCGCGCGCGGGGATGTTCGTTATCCCGAGACACAAACGAGTCTTCTCTCTGTTCGCTGATGAGACAGGTCCCGACTTCGCAAGAATACATAAACACTACTTAGAAATCCACAAACACACGCGCTCCTTAGATTAAATTCGCCCTCCAGTTTTCTTGACGATTCGTCCGAGTCGCAGTCGTCGGCGTGTCGAAAATGTCGTTATCTTCACACTAGGAGGAACAGCAGCGGAATAAGAAGGAGCAAAGGTGAGCTTACAGGAAGCATTTTGCAATACACACAATTCAGGGAATTTATCTCATCAGGTCATACAGCATCTTATAACAGATTATTGATATTGAATTTATGGCCCGTTTATAACGCGTGCGATGCCATGCTAGACTTATCTGTACTGCCGTATTTATAATGCGCTTGATGCTCCTTGAAGCGAGTTGACTGCCCGACATATTTTTGTAGATTTTTTGAGCGACTCAAATAGTAGATTCAATTCAATCGAATTTACCCACGAAATAGAAAGAGAAGGACAGCTTCCATTTTTGGACATTTTGGAAATTAGGAATAACAGTAAGTTATAATTTGACATCTATAGGAAAAAAACCAGTACAGCTCGGTACATAACTGCAGATTAGAACCACTGCAGTCAGCACAAAGAGACTAGTTTTGGTTTTTTAGTTATCTAATAGACTCATAGACTGTTGAGTCTACCATTATCCGTTGAAAGATACCGCAAGGAAGTAAACACAATTAAAAGATATAGCGAGATGTACCGGTTTCGATCAAGAAATTGTCAATAGGTTAATTAGGAAATGTAAATAATGCTATTGCGAAATTCCACAACTTTAAGTGGGGATAATAAAATTACAAAATTTATAAAAATACCATATGTACCGCAGATAACTAGAGGTATGAATACTATTTTCGGGAAAGCAGGCTTCAAAGTGGTTCACATTTCGAGCAACAGCTTACAAAATCTATTTCAATGTTACACCTTTGGGAAATATGGGAGCTCATCTTTCAGTTGGGTATCAAATTTGCCCATGAAAATTTCTGCAATGAAAGGAGAGAGGCAATTTCCCATATGGTTGTACCTTCACTTTATTAACTGCATCATTAATCCTTTTATTATTACACGATATTTTGGGCAACGATATTCTTCGATAGGTTTGGGCGCAAGTAATTGTCATTGAAAAATTGGTTATCGTATAAAAATGGTCTTAAATTCACTTTTCCTATCCTTTTATGGACATTTAATAACATTAGAGTTCCAATTACATTATGTTCTGAAATATACGACCGCCTGGAGGCGGAATTTAAGATGTTTTCCCACAGTGGTCAGCCAATATTTTGACTTAATGGCTGCCTTTTCTATTTTCAGCGGCCATAGATTTTCTTTTGCCCGTTAACGTCGCAGCCGCCTGTTACGGTTTAAAGTTAAAATTATCACACAAATATTATTTACGATCTCCGAGCTGCTTTAATTTTATTTTCAGTTGGGGATGCGATTGGAAGTCTTCCTCGTCTGTCGCTATTCGGGTAGTGTTTCTTTCCGGTGTTTTAGGTAGGAGCTTTCAATTAACAAATTACGAAGTTTCTAACAAGTTTTAAAAGTAATTTTGGAGCCTTTAAAAAGGAATTATTCATTTAAGTAAATTGCGAAGTGACTAGACGCTTTTTAACCACCTTCATTCATTATATCGGCTCGAGAGGACCGACCCGGGCAAAAGATTTTAGTCTTTTATATGATGTACTGTAAACACTAAACGGGTAAAGCCATTATAAATGATTGAGACAATGGAACAATATTAGTCTTGTGTCAATGCTGAATGCAGGATTCCGCTATTTAATAGAAATTTTCGATTTCCAATATGTAAGGACATTATTTTTTCTCTTCCTCTCCATATCTTCTTCATTCGTTATTCTGCCATTTTGGATATATTACTATGCGCAGCATACGCGGCAATTTCCCTGTTTAATATATTGACTCTAGAACCAATATCCTTTTTTCGCCAATCAATAATCGTTTTCCTAACACAATGCTTTATTCATTAAATACATTTTAGATATATATAAAATTTCAGCATCGGTACTATCGCCGTGGGGAGAGAGTAATATAGTTAGAAAATTAAATTCTCCTCAGACACTTCAAGAACGGAAAAAGGATTCGTGACAGCATGACTGACCTAGATTGGTTGGAAAACGGAGACACAATTCAAGCCATCCTAACATCGTTATATTTACGTATATTTAACTTCAAAATTTGGACACTGCTGTGTAAGTCTCTGACATATACAAGGTAATATTTTCCTTACAATTCAATATTCAATTCCATTTACAACGACACTAATTAATACCTACCTACTAATGAAACCATAATTTTATTATGTATCTGAAACTGACAAATGTACTAAATTTACCCATGACAGCCGAAATACTCTTTTGTGTCATGTTTCAGCTGTAATAGATACGATAAAATCAGAAGAAAACGAATATGCTTTAAATGTTGTAAGCGATGAAGGAATCTATTGGGTAACACCGTTACACCTAAAATCTTGTAAAACCACCAAAATGTCTAATGTGTAGCCAGCACAGCGATCGACCTACTTATGCTGACGCGGTAGCGCTCAGGCCTTGCTCTCGGTGGTAACGGTTGAGTTCCATATTATAATTAACCTACAATCCAACAGATTTAAGTTGGGGAGCGGTGATGCCCACAACCTAATTTCTAAAATAGCTAAAATAGGCTAATTTTATGTGAATCCCCTTTTCACTTGAATGACCCACCAGATGAAGGGTTCAATGTAAACATTAATACCCTTTATATTTGATTCTCTTACAGAACGTATTTAATAATGAATTGCAAATATATACGTAGAAGCAGCTAATGTGAAATTCATTTAGCATCAGAAACTGAGTGTACTAGAGTACGTACATTCTGGATTTGAATTCAGCGAGTCGCTCCGCGCGAATTAAAAATTTACTTGCATTTTTATAGGAAAATAAATAAAAGAACCGTATCTCTAAACGTCAGTTTTGGTAGCCCCTCGAAATATCTTGCAAGATGTATGAAAGGAGATATGAAAAGAGAAGAGGCGGATAAAAACGAAACAAAGGTCGTAGACTGTCTCTCCCGAGACTGTGAACGTGAGAGTTAGAAATAATACATTAACAAACTACGTATGCGCGATGCTAGGAGAAGATTGAATGAAATACAGATTTTTATCGGCGAGATTCAGCAAAAAGCAATTTTGTGATTTGATCCGACAAGTGGCCCCTTTTTACTGCAGAAGAATGGGGTCCCTCAGGGTTTGACGAGCGGCTGTTTCACAAACCGAAATTTGCAAGCCATTCTGTAAAAAATCTAAGGAACGTATCACCAAGATACGAAGATTCCATCCCTCAGATTTGTACGAATTCCTGCTGCGAACATTAGCAGTAAAAATAAGGAACTCCTTCACATTTTAATTAAAGAAATGTTTGCATAAATACGGCTTGCTAATTAAGTTTAACGAGAAAGCAGGGTAATACTGATTATACGAAAAAAAATTAATTAGAATTTATTTTGTGCTAACGCTTGCATTGGTTACAATAATGATCATCTCGCATGGCACGGTATAATAACAGCGCCAACGTCAAATACCATTGTAAACTATATGTCACAGAATAATCTTGATTTTATGCAATAAACATTTTTTTTAACCAAAGTGGATAAGACAAGTGTAGCGACTCTCGAGCTTATAGGCAAGAGAAGGGAAGTGCGAGAGGGGAATCGGCCCGATTTTTCATATTTCGCGCGTAGGAAATGCGGCGCCCACAAAATGTATCATGTCATAACTCCCTCAAAAATTGTCTTATCGAGTTGAATTTTTTAAAAAATTATTTCTTAAACTTCCAGGATGCTTATGAAATCTTTCAAATTGCAATTACGTAATTACTTTTCATTCCGCTTTGCGAATTTCGAGACTTTGTCTTTTTGGTGCAGTGGAATTTTCATCTATCGAGGGACTATGCTCATTTTTAGAATCTGGACAAACTTCCGGCGGCAAAGTTATAGAGAAAGGATTGAATTTTATTTTACACCAAGATTCAATATATTATCTCGCATAGAAAAAAAGTTATGGCGATTTGAACACGATAATCGTTCTGAGCGCGTAACTCTTGAAGACGAAATAATAAACTACTAGTTTAAACTTCTTTTATTTTTAAAATAAAATACACATACGTTATTAAGTAAACCTGAATTCAAACCGACAAACATGTTTTCTACAAATTCACAGTATCTTCGGTTAGAATTCTGAATGGCAACCTTTACAGTTTAATCTGTTAATACAGTATTTTCTTATATAACTTTATACACTTACGTTTTACTCACAGTAAATTGAATAGTTTTAAATAAAAAATAAAGCTGAAAAAATTCTAGCTACATTAGGTATTATATTTTGTACAATAATTATAGATAATAATAAACCTCCGAGGCCTATTCATTTTTTTTAGAAAGTTTACCTTTTACATTAAATAACAAATTTCTGGCAAACGCGCCCAACATACATAAATATTTTTGATCACAGGAAATTTTAAAAAAATATAAACACATTTTTAACTCTACAAAAAAAACAATATTCTAAATCAAGAAAGTAATTCGCTAATTCAATAAGTAAATCCTACGTCAGTGATCTATCCATTTAACTCAGCTACCCTATCGCCATAGGCCATGACATAAAACTGTACTTCCATCTTTAGTTATAAAATAATAGATTATTCGGTGCGATTATTAGATAAGAAAAATTGGCGCTAAAATTTATATAATACAACTTAAGGTTACTTATATTTCACACCGCAAAACAAGTTACCAATAGCAACTCACGCAGCACCTGTTTTCATTGGCTACTTAGTTTAACGTTTGGCGCTTGCGCATTCAAGAAACAAGCAGCCAATGCCTACTTGATTTTACGCTCTCATCCCAAGAATAAATTAACTTAAAATTTTCTTTTATAGCACAGCATTTTTACGATAAGTTTATTATGACGACTAGAAATATGATTTGATTGTTTTTTAAACACCTAGTAATGACAAATATGTACACCGCTGTTTTTGCAAATAAATCCCGACAAAGTTAGTGCCATACGAAACCACTAATAGTAAAAGGAAAATAAAGAGAAACTGAAAAATATTTATAACAATTTAAACCAACTATAAAGAGGAATGTAGTCACATTAAGCATCTTAATGATTAAAACAATTGATTTATCACTCACTGGTGTCTCTTTGGCTTCTTGAAAATTTATGCAAGGTAGAACAATTACCTCAGATGCGTTGCTAATCCGAAGAAGGACGATAGAACTAGAAGGGTTACTTGGGGTAGCAGAGCTGCCCTGCATCCAGCGGCTGCAAACAATAAATTGTTAGATATTAATAACAAATAATAATAATATGGTTAGATGCAGGCTGTGGCAGGTGCTAATGCATCTTAACCCCACCCCTGGCCAACTTAAATCTGTTGGACTGTGTTTTGTTTATAAAGAGTTTATGGGAAACAACAATATTTATGCCTAAGAAATTCCTAGCTGGGATTTGAAAATGAATTCTAAGAATTTCATCGGGTAGCATGGAATTTTAGCAATTTTCCCTCAAGAAAAGCGCCTAGGGGTTTCTTGAAATAACTTTGAAACCAACTTTTGTGATCATTCCTCTTTAATTCTTTTTTATGCCTGTTCGTGCTCGATGTATTTAGTTATTTTGAATAATTATTGTGAAGGCCAATATGTGGCAGTGGAAAAATAAAAGAGGGCTTCTCGGTAGGAATAATCTCATTAAATAGCTCGAGTTAGAACACGCGAATTGTGTTCGGGAAGCGTATTTATAGCAGCCTCCCACATACAGAGCGATCCTTTCCTGGAGCAAGGAACACGACTCTGTTTATTTCGGAGGCTGTCACTGTTTAAGCGAACCACCAAAACAATTTACGCATTCACTTTTAACATTGAAAATGTTTTTAGTATCCTAGTATGGGGGATCATATTCACTGAAAACAGTGTTGCATTTGCCACACTAGTGACGCGCAAAGCGTATATCACTCAGACCCTTTAAGACCATTTTCGCTCACTGCCATAAGAATTTATATGTGTAGCAAGCGACTTCGTGCCTTAAGACTGGATGTGTCAAATTGGTACAGTCTTGCTTTCAGCCATATGTTTTAACATGTGGAGCAAGCGACTTCGTGCCTTACTAGTTAATATGTCTCCCCCGGTAAATTTTTTGTAATAAATTACCCCTTTCACTTCGAGTACCATTTAATAGACCAATATACTGACGGTCATTTCGGGTAAAATGCCCTTCATTATATTTATTCCCCGTGTTCGAAATAATAGATTGCTGAAAATTCCGAAGTTTACGAGTCTCATCCGTCGACATGCGGCACTTAGAGATGATCGACAAAAAACCATGCAGAACCTAATAACATTATATTTAACGGCTTACTAAGTGCGTTCCGTGGAGGGTCCCCTTACACATGAAAGCCACTATCGAGCCTGCAAAAGCGTCGCAAAGCGCCAGACCTAGTGGGAGAATTACGACCAGTTCGGCATTATCCTGCGTTGATAACATTGTAGCTGCCACAAGGAAACACGTATGATGATAGTATCTGTGGCAGTGTCACGGGGACAGCTATTCTCCTATTACTCGAGATCCCGTCCATGCAGGTCGTAAATTTTTCGGAGGACGTAGTATAGATGCTGCACTGCAGGAAATTTATTTATGAATACTTCTGGCCCGCTTCCAATAAAACACGTGTCTGGGAAATTTTTAGGGGAGGCCTATCGACATGGGAGAATTATCGAGGACCGCCGCAAGTGACACATTGGACACGACTTGCAAATTAGAATTGTATATAAGGTGATCAACTCAGTCGATTTGTGTAAGATTGTACTATAAACAACAAAAGTGGTGTTCCACCTTACTGTTAGCAACTTAACAGAATATATTTCGGAATAACAATTTTGCTATAATTATGTTAAGATTAATAGTGAAAGTAAAGAAAAGACTTCGGTAGTATTGTTTTGTATTTGCAGATGTTAAGGATGACAGAAAATATTACTTGAAAAAATCCCGAGATACATGGCGGGATAACCTATACACCTATCAATTCAGGGACGCGGCAATATTTTACTTCACTGCATGACGTGCTTACAAAATAATTCCAGAAGCGAAATATGGCTCACCTTGCACCCTGTCAGCGCGGGACCCCGCCGGAGCTACCGTTCCGCGACTCTCCAAAACAGAAGCTCGTTGCGGTCTCTCCCCTTGCACAGATTCCTCGTTGCTTCGCAGATATATTGTAGCTATAGTTGCTGAACACTTGAGCTTCATGTCTCCTCTTATAAAGTGTTTCGGAAGTACAGTAAACTCTAAACCCAAAACTGACGTTTCTAAGTCATCTCGAGTTGACGTAAACACTTCAGGGCCGCGGAGGTATGTTGGATCGGCGGCTTCTCCATTGATGAACCAGTTGAGTTGGGCAGCTGGCTTCGAACGGCCAGACGTGCAGTTAACGCGGACTGTGTCGCCCACGTGATATCGACGTCGGCCGCCCGTTATTCGAGGTTCCTCCTCGGGGAGCGCTGCAAAGACAATTTAATTAATTTACTTTGATTTGGATAAGTTATCAGGAGCTCGAACTTAAAATAGTAGTCAATTTTACACACTTGTTAATGTGGGCGTCTTTGGAAATTGGGACTAAGGACATGTTCTGTCCTCTTACATTAAAGTTTTATAATGGTCAAGTATGAATCTAGCAAACTTATTCTGGCGTTAATTATTTTGTTCTGATGAATTAAATAAAAGATCGCGATGCTTGAGAAAAAAGAAACATATGGAAGTACGTCATACACGTTAATGAACCGAAGGAAAGTTGAGAGAGGGTACAATGGTGCGCCATGCATTGTCTGAGTTGAATAATAGGAGGATCCGAGATTACGGGCGGCCGTTCCCGAATGATGACGGCAAAAGTAACAAAACTGCATGTCGACCGGAGATGAAGAAGCTTCCATCCCAGACATTCTCCGAATAACTCTGAACTATTGAGAGTGCCTGACTACTTGTCTTGCGTTGCGTAGTGTGATTTACTGTTCTACACTAAGTAAGTGCCGGTATTTAATTATTGTTGCTGCGAGGCTAATCCGTTGCAGAGGTATAATAAGCTGCTTAAGGCTTGTTCTGAAATTCTACGGGTGCCGTGGATGTTCAAACCAAGAATATGCACAGGCTGAATGTATTTAGTGCCGTGAAAATAGCACGCCTCTATTCAACTAATGCAGTGAGCGATTGAACATCCCGTCCGGTTGAGTATCAGAACGATTATACAACTGCGTACGTGCTAATTACAGGAATTATAGGAATTTTCACTTTCTGATATGTTACGAAATCCGTTAACACTTTAGTCCCTTAACTTGTTTACAACCTCTATTAGTTACATAAGCGCAGCGACGCGAGCCACCTAGTATGTGTCTTCTGTTCCCATATCGTATTGATCAAGCTGGTAGGATGTAAGAAAACGGATTTGTGTTGAAAGGAGACGTCGACACTGTCGATGAAATTAAGCTGTCGCCTCCAGTGCGTAATGTGTGCCTAAATTTTGACTTTAAACCCTCCGGGATTACTCTGTGGGTGAAATATCGAGAAAGGGAGGCGGGTCTATTGTTGAAGTTTATTTGGAATATTTACACCTTTAGTCGCTTAAAGATTACCGCCTTTGCCTTTTTCGGCGCTGTAGATATTGAGAAAGTGTGTCGGAAAAATATCTCCGTGTTTTAATATAAAAGCAAGAGGAGTTTCGGCTTCGCGAACATCGTCCGCCATTATGATACAATATAAAAAGTTTAAGTAATATCTTAAGTTCTGAAGGACGTGAAACTATGGGGGGAAGTTTGTCGTGTCGGATATTTCACGATGCAATTACCGATATGAGGTTCACACAAAAAGTATATTAAAAGTCTGATGAATAAATCTGTATTTAACGTGAAGTTTAGTATCCGTTTTTATACAGTGATGAATTATGTCTCGTGAAATAAAATGTTTAGGGTTTTTTTGCAGAACGATAAATCAAAAGAAACGATATCAGGATGGCAGCAGTACGAATAAAAGAAAAGAAACGCCGCTGAATGGGAAACAATTATTATTATTCAAGGTAAAATAGGTGGAAGGAATATTTGACAATCTTATATGCGGGACAAGAACTAAGAGATATATTAGAAAAGGAAATCAGTGTAGAGGGAGATAACCTAGGCTGTCCTATAAATAATGAGGGAAGAGTTT
Organism: Xestobium rufovillosum; assembly: GCA_963966045.1. Lineage (NCBI taxonomy): Eukaryota > Metazoa > Arthropoda > Insecta > Coleoptera > Ptinidae > Xestobium > Xestobium rufovillosum. Next base: position 50,176,813 of record OZ014492.1, on the reverse strand, counting down.
GAGCTAGCATTAGAAAGTTTGATAAATAATAAAGCACCAGGATTAGATGAATAATAATAATAATAATATATTTACTGATGATCCCAGATACATATTATAGGTAGCCATGGTCTCAAAAACGGAATCATCTGTTTTCCTGCTTATTCCAATTTTTGCACATATTCCAACGTTTTTAAACATTTTTTATATCACCTGACTTAAGATATTCGTCCATAATCTTTTCTATACGCCTATCTAATTTTACGTACAATACTTTCCGCCTCTTGCCTTCCAAATTTAAAAACCGTCTACAATAAACAAAATCACTGTATACCGCTTCCTCTTTCAAACTTTTGATTAACTCGAAAACATTCGGATGATGTATCTGCAAAATTCTATTTAAGCGATGGTTCCATCCTTCCACAGCGTTATTAGTGCGATGTCGTTGTCCAAAATTGTTCCACATGGAACGCTTAATTATAGAACTTTCCATCCATTCGTCTACGAAGTAATCAAAAAAATTTGCAGTTTCTCGTATTGGGGAGCAGTTTCCATAATGGTTAGTCACCCATCTTCTATATGAGTAGGTGGAACATAGGCTAAGGCGACGCACATTCGAATATGCAGGCGTATGTCTTCATTCACCTTATATTCTTCTGTTAAACCAAGATTTTGCACTTTCCTCCATAAACACTGGTTAAAATGGTAGTTGCATCCACTTATTTGCGTAGATGGAAACATATTTTTTAAGGAACCGATTGCCGCTTTTTCAAAATCAATTTTCACAGTTTGCGGGCGCCATCCAGAAATTTGTAAAAAAAAATGAAATCTACGAACAAATAGAAAAACTTCATAATCAGGCACCTATAATCATAGCGGGAGACTTGAACGCTCAGATTGGAAAGGAAGAATATTTAAAATCAGTAACGGGGAAACACACTATTCACAAAGTAACGAATGACAATGGCTTCAGATTGTGCAATATAGCGACTTTATTAGGGATGGTGATAGTAAGTACGAAATATGAACACAAAAGAGAACATAAAATTACTTGGATGTCACCAGGCCAAAATTACGGCAACCAAATTGACCACATTTTAATAAATAGGAAACGGGAAGCTACTGTTACAGATGTAAGATCGTTTAGAGGCGCCAATGCTGATTCGGATCACTTCATGGTCACTGCGACATTGAAGCAAAAGGTAATAAAAACCAAGAAGCAAGGAAAGCAACGAAAGTGGAATATAGAAAGACTGAAGCAGGGAGAAAAGAGACAGAAATACCAAGAATATTTAGAATCAAGATTTGAGAACGAAGAAAGACTACACACAGAAAAGGATGTAAACGAGAGATGGGACGAAATAAAGACTCACATTAACCAGGCTGCGCTTATGGAAATAGGAACGGCTCAAGAACACTGTCGAAATGCATGGTGGAACGGAGAATGTAGGTTGGTTGTGGAAAGAAAGGCAAATGCAAGGAAGAGATGGCTACAAACCAAAAAGCAAGAAGATAAAATAGAATATGATAGAAGGAGAAGAGAAAGCAACAGAGTTGTAAAACAAAACAAGCAAATATGGATACAAGATAGAATGGAGGAAATAGAGAGAGAAAACAGAAACTTCAACTCTAAGAAATTTTATCAAAAAATAAATGAACAAAGGAGGCCACTGAAGAACATAATAAAGGGACTAAAAGATAGTAATGGGAAAGTAGTGGAGAGCGAAGAAGAGGTTATACTAGTGTGGGAAGAGTATTTTAAGAAACTGCTGAGAGACGACGAGGAACCGGAGTATGACGAGGAAACAGAAGGATCTGATGAGAACATAGAAGAACCAACGAAAGAAGAAATAATGGAAATCATCAGAAAGAGTAAAAATGGAAAAACGCCTGGAGAAGATAACATAAATATGGAAATGATAAAATATGGAGGAGAAAAGTTGCAGGAGGAAATACATGATATGATCAAAAAAGTACGGATTAACGAAAGAATGCCGGATGAATGGGACAATGGTACAATTATAGCAATTCATAAAAAGGGAGATAAAACGTTATGCAAGAATTACAGAGGTATAACACTGCTGAACAATGCGTATACTGTCAGGAGTAATTCAAAAAAGACTGTACACATACGCTAAGAACTTAATAGGAGAATATCAATGTGGCTTCGTACAGGGAAAGTCAACGGTGGACGCGATACATTCTGTCAAACAAATAGCAGAAAAAGCATACGACTTCAAAGTTGAAATGCTGTTTATAGACTTCAAGCAAGCTTTCGACTCAATAAAAAGAAATCAGCTGATGACAGTTCTGAAAGAGTTGGGCATACCGTGTAAACTTAGAGGACTAATACGAATGACATTAAAGAGACAAACGCTACTGTACAGACTGAGCATGGAAAAACAAGAACTTTTCAAATCAATAGGGGTGTTAGACAGGGTGATGCGCTTTCTGCTACTCTCTTCAATCTTGTATTGGAGTACGTCCTAAGAAGAGTAGACAAAAGAGGCACACTGAGAACAAGAGGAGGGCAGATCATTGCGTATGCCGATGATTTGGTTGTGATAACGAAGCAAAGAAAAATAATGGAGGGAATCCTAGAAGAAATAGAAGTGGAAGGAAGAAGAATTGGATTGGAAATAAACATTGACAAGACAAAGATAATGAGAATCGGCAGTCAAAAAACAACAGGAAGAATACGAATCGGTAGATACGAGGTTGAAGAAGTGAATAAGTTCAAGTATCTTGGAGTTACAATTACAAACAATGGAGAAAAACAGGAAGAGATTCGGGAAAAAATCCAGGCAGCAAATAGGGCTTACTATGCAAATAAAAAGATACTGTGTAGCAAATCCATAAACACAAGCACAAAGATTAAAATGTATAGAACTATAATAAGACCCATACTAACATACGCTGCAGAAACCATGTCGTTTACTCAGAGAGAGCAACAAATGTTAAGTGTAATGGAGAGAAAGATAATGAGGACAATATTGGGACCCGTAAAAGTTGGAGAAAATGAAATAAGAAGGAGAATGAATCATGAAATAACGGAAAAATTGGATGGAGTGGATATAGTAACAAACATCAAATCCATACGGTTAAGATGGTTGGGGCATGTCTGGAGATCGGGAGCGGACAGCAAAATACGTGCGATAATGGAATGGCAACCGGGCAACAGAAGACGAAGAGGTAGACCAAAGAGTAGATGGTATGAAGAGGTCGAAGAGGATTTACGAAGGTTGGGAGTACGAAGATGGAAGGAAAAGGCAGAAAATAGAGGGGAATGGAAAAAGATCACGGAAGACATGAAAGGATGAGTCACATACACACACTATGTAATAACGGGGACTAATCCACCCCAAAAATATTGGATTGTAAGGGCTTCAACTGAAGCGGCGAAACTCCTTGAGGAGTGTAGTGCCATATATATATCAGTTCAAACATACGATCGTATGTTCGTTGCTTTTTATCAGGCAAAAGTGCGAACATCACGGATACCACATTCACTTCTTCATCGGTGCTTCCGATATCGATATGGAATGAGTAGATTTGCGTGAACTGCTTGCTGCAACTTTTGAACGTCCCATCAATAAACACAGTATCGCTCGTGGCCTAGTAGCAAATGAAACATGCGTCCAACAGCAACGTAATTCAGTCACCCCAAACTAGGTTCCTGGTCTTCAATTTCGCCCAATCCTAACCAATGTTACATACAGAATTCGTTATTTAAAATAGCCAGCACCTTAGGATTATCTTACTGCAGTTGTCTATAAATGCCTGGAATACTATCGATCCCTTCGCTAGGATTATCGATCGTATTTTACTCGCTCCCCGGTAGATGGCTCTTCGAGTACAATATTGTTGAAAATTGCGTCAATTATTCTGGAAAGAATCTTCATCGCCGACAAGACTCGACTAGTCAGTATGAGGCATTAGGTAGCAGGTACATCAGTACTGTACGACAAAGAGCGTGCAATCAGTTCTAAGAGAAAAAACAATTTCCCAAGGTGTTGTTATTCCATATTGATCCGAAGATAACGGAAAGCGAGACCTGCATGTTGGCAAGCATACGAGTCCGGGGCGTTAAATAAAATAGCAGAAAAAGGGCGACTATAATTTACATTTAAAATAAACGACAGCAGAGATTACGATTTAAAAAATCTCGATGGCGGGCGAGCGGAGTGAAAAAGCTCCCTGTAATTATTCACTGCCAGAGCAACGCTAAGCTGTGCTGTGTCTTATGTTAATCTGGTATAATCCTGTCTGGTTGCTGCATGCTGCTGCCAGAACTCTGCCATTATTCACGCCGCTCAAGGCTATGTTATGTTCTCTTATTAATGCCAGGGCTAGAGGTAGGTACGTGAACACCAACCCCCTGTCGTCATCCGTCATCATACTTCCAGCCAACTTCTCATCTTATTTCGTTAAATTATAAATTAGAAATCGTTAAGGAAGTTCGGATCGTGATCGAGGTGTCACTACGGCCGCCGAATAAAGCTACCCGAAATGAGCTTAATTGAAATTCTTCCCAGCTACTTCCAGACTTATCGGGGCTTTTGGGAGTATCAGCTGAATTTTTAATGGATTTGCACATTTTAATTATCCTTTCTATAAACAAGTCTACGACTCGGAATACATAAATTTCATACTAAGATAATCTATAGAAAGGGGAATATCATATTTTACGTAAAAGTGACTAAATCGGAAAATACATATTCGAGTAAGTGTAATTTTATGCTCTTAACATATCAGTTAACCTACCGTTAACTTCTCAATCTCTAATTACAATTACAGGAGAACTTTACTGTCTCAAAGAAACGCGATCCGAAATTTAAAACAACAGCAGGTACCGAGAGTCCTTTATTCACATTACAAATAAGAAGAGGCGTGTTCCTTTTCCTCAAAGCGATGCTAATCCTAGAGAGCAAATTTAACCAAGCTGAGGACCCTCTTATAGAAGTGCAATCCCATAACTCTCCTCGTGAGGAGGAGTGAGGAATTCGATGAACGAAGTCGAAATGACATTGTTTTCTTTTCTGCTCTTATTTAATCTTCTGGTACACAAAGATACAACGACTTCAAGTTCTCGCGCGCTGAGATAAAAGTTGGGGATAAAGCTGAGTGACAGAGACAGCAGGTAAAAAACCGCAAAGGCGGAATAGGAGATAGAGAGCTCCCTTTTAGAATAATTGAATAATCCGATGTAGAAAAGCGCAAGTTTGCAACTTCGGACAAAATAATTCAGAAGATTTATCTGATGTACCTATCTGCTTCTAAGGCTTGATCGTTCGTTTATTTCCGTATTTAATTTCTTAAATGTCCTTAATCGCAAATGTTTAGTCTATTATAATCAAACTTTACCTTTTAGCAACAAGGAAGTTTATTTGAAGAAAAGTTTAACAGAAAAAATACAAAGATAAATACAGAATTCTTGTCGAGTCACTACTAGGCGTACTACCAATAATTATTTCATAACATATAGTCATACTTTCTAAATGCATTTTCGGAAAGTTTTCTTTCCATCATTTATTGGTAGTGCGCATAGTAGTGTTATAAACTCAATAACAAATAGAAATATAAATAAGAAATTATTATACTGATTTGGTATTGGCAAACACAACAATATTGATTGCTTTTGTTGAACTTGAAAATAGTTTTTTCTGTAGATAGGATGGTAGGACACCTTCTAAGACACGAAGGAATAGTTCGCGACATACTAGAGTCAGAGATAGGAATAAAAAGAGGTAGGGGTAGGCCTAGATTAGACTACTGCTCTCAAATAGTTAGGGATGTAGGATGTTCTACTTTTAGGGAAATGCGTAGGTTAGCTCAGGATAGAAAAGAATGGAGGTACGCGTCCAACCAGTCTTCGGACTGAGAACCTTATGATGATGATAATATTATCTATACATTAATTTATTCAAAATCGAACCCATATATCGTGTGACAAACTTCCATGTGTACATGGGGAAATAACATGGGCAATTACATTTTTGGGGATTCCTGCTCCCCATGTGTAGTTACAGTGGTGGTAAAGGTAGCAATCGAAAGATTATTTTTTTTCTGCGTATGAGGATATCAAAAACTCTACAACTTTCCAATTTATTAAAGCATTAAAAGCAAAAATTACATTATCCATGACAACTTAATTTATTCTAATCACGGACGTCTTTGATTTTTATGGATTTTATGAACCGTCAACATTTAAAAATGAACAAAAATATTTATTCAGTTCAAGAAAAGGTTTTCATTGTGAAAATATTTTACGGCGGCAATAGTTTGCGCGTAGTCCGTGCCTTATTTTCTGTAAAATTCAATAACGGTCCTTTTCCTTCGGTATAACAACAAATAATTTAGTAAGAAATTTGAAGGCTGGGAATCTTTCATCGAAAGAAGTTAATTTTTACTAATACATAAACTTGTCTTTTTATTTAGATAATTCACATTCACATTATTATTGTCATTACCTATAAGTAGTTGACAATTAATTGATTACTGGTGTGGATGTTTCGTTGGTGAATGCTGGTCCATAGTTTAGGGTAAATTGTAGGTGTCGTCTAACCTATTAAAAAGTTTTTGGGGAAATATTAAAGCAGTAAAATGAAATAATAAAAATTAAATTACTTTAATTTTACTGAAATTATGAAAAATTTAACAAGCGGCAACATTTGTTTATTTTGCTCTAATGAATTTTGTAATCTGGCAATTTAATACTTATTTATTTCATATCTAGGTAAGGACAAAAACTTATTAATATACAATGAAATTAAAGTAACATAAATAAAGAAAAATAACTATAACAAATATTCAAATAAACCCCCATTCTGTATCAGACAGTATCCTAGCCTATTATAGAAAGAATTTCTCACATTCGCAAGTTGCCGATCGTTTATTAAGTTGCATTCCGCAAAAATAGCATTCCTTAAAGAATCAATATTTGGGTGACGAGTTTTATAAATCTTATTTTTTAAATGACTCCACAAGAAAAAGTCACGCGGTGCCAAATCGGGAGATCTAGCTGGCCAGTTTATAGCACCACCTCGACCAATCCAGCTCTCTGGAAATATTTCATTTAATAATTCCCTCACTTGTGCTCCAAAATGTGCTGGGCATCCGTCATGCTGAAACCAGACCTCCCGATTCGCATGTGCAACTTTTTCTAATGCAGGGCCAATATTGTTAATTAAGAGATCTAAATAAGCTTCTGAATTTAAATTTCCCTCTATTTCAAATGGTCCTATAATGCGATTATTAAAAATGCCTGCCCAAATATTGATTTTTTGAGGGTATTGCGTTGTAGTGGCTAGATTTATTCTGGGATTTTCCTGGGCCCAATGCCTAACGTTTTGTGACTTTGGCTCTTGATTTAAAGTGAAGGTACACTAATCGGTAAAACAAATTGATGAGAGGAAGCTGCGATCCCGATTAGCCCGTTCTTGCATTTCTTCACAGAAAGTTTGCCTTGTTACCGAAGGAATAGGACGGTTATTGAATTTTACAGAAAATAAGTCACGGACTGCCCGCAGACTATTGCCGCCGTAAAATGTTTTCACAATGAAAACCTTTTCTTCAACTGAATAAATATTTTTGTTCATTTTGGAACCCAAATTTTAAATTGTCGATAAATAATGTTGACAGTTCAGACGAATTAGAAATTAGAATCAAGGGAGTCTTTGATTAGAATAAATTAAATTGTCATAGGTAATCTGATGAATATCCGTGTTTTAATTTGAAAATTATTAGTGAAATTTACCTTTACCACCACTGTAACTACACATGGGGAGCAGGAATCCCCAAAAATGTAATTGCTCATGTTATTTCCCCATGTAGGTACACATGGAAGTTTGTCACACGGTATAAAAGTAGTTTAATTTCCTAGTTTTATAATAAACTAATACTCGGATGAGAATAATCAAAGAAAACGAATTATTCCTTAAAATTCGAATAATCAGAAGACATCTGACCACGCATAGCCATCCACTTGAACTTTGAAAATCCGTTGTGCAGAAAATGCGGTGAAGCGGATGCGACATCCTTTCATGTTCAGAGCATCCGACTCTGGTAGGGCAAATGCGTGCACACTTTTAGTCATGGGTTTTCTAGTTCAGAGGAGACACAAGTGACTTCAGCAAGAAGCGTCGCTTTTCTTGTAAAAGACTGTATATGGTTGTTTCAAACAAATGTTAAGAGGTTGCCAACGGTAATAAAATAAATATATTTTTAACAATATTCTCTAAGGCTAAGAGAATCTGAAAGCCGGGTATTTATAACGCTGCTTCATTTGTTTGAAGATTTAATATTTTCTGCTCACGACACTTATTTAAATTAAAAACCATTTTAAGTTGAGGAAAAAATACGCAAGAGCTTCGTAGCCTTGTTCTGAGCTATCAGTGGCAGGCTCTCTTAGGTTGTTACACGAATTGTCTGAGTTTTCCTCGAATGTATTTTTCTTGTATTTGCATTTTATGGTATTGTCCGATTATGCAGTATGAAGTTATATTGCGTTATCTGACATTTTTAACTGCACAATCTTGCATGCGAATGTTCCGAGTTGGTTATAAATTTTCCCCACTTTTACATTTTTGCCGAGATTAAGTCAACAGCATAAAGTTGTACAGAGAGATATTTCTTTGTTATGTCACTGAATTCTTAGCTTCTCATTCAAAAAATAACAAACCCTCTAATATCTTACTGTAAACTGTAATGAGACTTAATGAGACGGTTTGATAACTAAATAAAACCACAGTATTTTAAAATAAAAACATTCTTAACATTTCCTGGAATCAGAGAAAATACCTAGCCGGATATGAAAATTACAAATTAAAAATCAATACCAAACCGACTGGTTATGCTCTTTATTTAAACAAAACAAGTTTTTGCAGCACATTTCAAATAACAACATTTATCTTTTCAGCGCATATTTTAAAATATCCGAAGCGCTCGTCCTGAAACCCAGGCCTTTGTTTTCGTGTTGCTGAAAGGAAAAACAAATACTCGAGCGTACCGTTCAGAATATGATACATCTGGCGAATTCTGCTCTTATTAAAATGAAGTAAAATATTGCCGAACGCTTAAACCAGCAATGTTGAGAAATACGAAGTTGTCAGATTTCCACAATAACTTTGAAATTAAGATGCATACCCGGAAAATGATTTTCTAACTAATTTCCAATTGCAGAATTGTGTGCAGGGGCACCATCTTGTTGGAAATATACCCTGTTTATGTTTATTAACGGAACATTTTCCATTATCGCCTCTGCGTTAATATTCAATAAATTAATGTATCTCAATCCGGTCAAGTTTCCATCAAAAATTTTGTTTGCTAGTTAACCACCCAAAATAAAACACGAAACGTTAAATCCAGAACGTCCTTGCCTCTGACGTTCAAAAGTTTGGTGCTGATTTGTATCAGACCAGTGACGCACATTATGCCTGTTAAATAATCCTACGCTGCTTATGTGAGTTTCATCTGTCCAAATGACAGACCTCCCAAATCTGGGATTTTCTTGAATTTTATTTAGGTACCACCTAGAAAAATTAAGCCTTCTTTCTTGATCTCCCGGGAAGAGATGGTGAATAATTTGAATTTTATGTGGTCCATATTTGCCTTCTGTTCCTTGCGTATTTTACCCTCAAATCGTTTAGGTTAAGGGCGCGCGCGACAACATCTCTGATGGATAACTGGCATCCGAGCATCAAATTAAATCCCCGGTGTTCCTTAAAAATACAGAGCATTATCTCTATTCCCTATTCTACAAAAGCTGGAGTTAACATCCTTACAATAGTGTCAACACACGTAAACCTCAATCTTTGTAGATAAAGAGTTCCTGGTGTAATTGGAGACGTTAGGAACGGGGCAGCAAAAAATCAGGAGTCAAAAGGCGTCCGAGTTTCATCGCCTGAGACCTTATCAGACACGATCTCATAAAAAAGTTCGGCATTGTGTAAAAATGAGGCGATATCTGTTCCTGCTGTGGAAATCACGAATTTCAATAAAGAAATCGAGAATTCATTTATTGTTAAAACGGCGATAGCGCACCCCTCCGATCCAACAACGGGCACTGTATATTCCACCGGGACTTCCCAATCCTGAAATGTTAGCTTATTTCCGGAGCCATTCTGTACTGCTCCACTTCCGGTCTACGAGCTCCAATTTTCTTAAATGTAATTACCCAGCGCGGATGTGAGCCAAACCGATCGCGACAACTTCTCCCACCACTCCCTTCACTAATTTAACTCCAACCTATTAAACTATTTTATTTGTCCGCTATTTTTTATTCCCGCAAATTAACGACTTATTTTACATATTAAGAGCGGCCCTGGTGGAATTTCAAATTACAAAAAGTAATGAATCGGAGACTGTCGCGTTACGGAAATGCAAGCTGCACCTGAGACTTCTTCTGTTTCTCACGATCCAAACTTAGACAGCTAATTAAATGTTCCATTTTTTGCGCAAGTTCGCTGTTTACCTTCCTGCTTTAGTTTTAGCTGAATTAATTTTAAAAAGTTTCGAGGCCCAAGAATTTTATCACCAAGAGAATGCAAAGTGCCTCTAGATAAATGGAAAAAAACTTTCACCGTTGTTACTCACTGACTTTGGAATAGGTAATAATAGATTGTTATCTATCTAGTGAGGTTATTTGAAAATGCATGGATCATGTATGCATGTATGTAAAAATGTGTTCTACCTCGAAGTGTAAATTCAACTGCCTTAATTCTACGACACACTTAAAAACGTCAACTGTGCTTTCGTCGCCCTTTAATCACGCCTCTGATCTGGGAATGCCTACTAGTTACCGAGTTGTCCCATACTAACAAGCGATTTTGCCCACCCTGTACTAAAACTCGTTGGGAGGTGAGGGGTCTATTACACCCTTAAACTTTTTATCGTTCTTGTTGTCAAACTTTTATCCCGGCTATTAGATCCTCTGTTTCATAGGTTCCGTTTTCCAGTAAGTGACGTACAAAACTAATGATACGGATGAGGGTAAAATACACCCCTGACCCTCAAAAACAACAGGAAAATCGATTTGACTTTATCTCTCAATGGCAATCATTACATATTATAATGCCTACAAAACCCCAATATTTCAAGTGCGTGATTTTACTCACTAAAATATAAAAAAATACTTACCGACAACCATCATATGTGATGCTTCAGTAACAGTCTGGAAGGATGGAGCTTCTCCGGAAACCTCGCATCTGTAAGTCCCGGAGCTTGTCATCTGAACGGAAGTGAGTATGACCTGGTTCTCGGAGGAATTGTGCTTCTGAAAGAATAAAAGAAAGCTCTTACATCTCGCCTTCGCAGAGCAGACAAGTTTATTTCCAAGTATCTCGCTTAAACTAGCAATTTAACTGATAACTTTGATAGAAGAGCATTCTGAATATGTAATGTTGACGGGCAAAAGTCGATATTCAATCTATTTCCAATTTCTGTCAATAGCTTGCCCCTTGTAACCCGAAGGTGATACATCACGTCATTCTTTGCACCCCAGTCTACAGCGAGAATTGATTACGTTTTGTAATGCCGCTGTTTGAATTTTATATAAATCCATACATTTCGCTATTGAGGCCAATTGTTGAAAATACATATAAAACGTCTTACTCTAGTAACTACGTTCAAGTATTGGAAAACATTTAAGGAGATATTTGCTGCCATAAAATTTCAATTTCTCCGATTTTATAAAGACGAGCTTACTCGCTCGTACCGGATCATGCAGATTCATCTCGGGGTTTAGGAATACACGTTTTCAAATTGTTGATGAATACCGCTGGTATACCAAAGCGTAGAAGGGCCACACATAAATGCTATTCCACATTTACAATTGTGTCTCGGAATTCACAACTGTAAGTCGGAATTCACAATTGTAACTCAAAATTCACAACTGTAAGTTGGAATTTACAATTGTATCTCGGAATTTACAAGTGTAAGTCGAAGTTCACAACGGTAAGCTGTAATTCACAATTATAACTCTGAATTCACAATTGTATCTTAGAATTCACTACTGCAACTCAGATTTTTTATAATTGTAGGTCGGAAATCAGAACTGTAAGTAGGAATTCACAATTTTAACTCGGAATTCATTACTGAAAGTCGGAATTCACAATTGTATCTCGGAATTCACAAGTTGGGACTTGGAATTCACAATTGCAAGGGGAATTCGTAATAGTAAATTGAAATTCACAATTGTTGCCCCCAAGACTCTATTCTCTGATTTGTAGGATTGCTCTTATACAAGAAAGGGAGAAGGCTGGTACAGAAACTTTTACATTTAAACCTTCATGTAGTGGGTGCCTAAAACATCGAATTAACCTAAGATTTGGAGGTATTGACTGTGGAACTGTTTGTTACATACTTCAGTTGAATTATTTTGTTGTAGTGGTATTGTTATATGACTTGTAGTCATTGGCGTCTATTTCACAACTACAATTATTGTAACTGATATGGCTTTTTTTCAGTTTCATCATCATAAGGTTCTCAGTCCGAAGACTGGTTGGACGCGTACCTCCATTATTTTCTATCCTGAGCTAACCTACGCATTTCCCTAAAAGTAGAACATCCTACATCCCTAACTATTTGAGAGCAGTAGTCTAATCTAGGCCTACCCCTACCTCTTTTTATTCCTATCTCTGACTCTAGTATGTCGCGAACTATTCCTTCGTGTCTTAGAAGGTGTCCTACCATCCTATCTCTCCTACTCTTTATTGTTTTCCATACCTTTCGCCTTTCCCCAACTCTTTCTAATACTTCCCTATTGCTAACCTTATCTATCCACGGTATCTTCATCATGCGTCTGTAACACCACAGTTCAAACGCTTCTACTCTCTTTCTATCCGCTTCTCCTATTGTCCAAGTTTCGCACCCGTATAATGCCGTACTCCATACATACGACTTTAAGAGTCTCTTCCTAGTCTCTATATTAACCGTTCTCGAACATAACAGTTGTTTCTTTTTGTTAAACGCAACTCGTCCCTGCGCCATTCTTTGTTTTATATCTTTAGTGCTCCTACCGTCTTGGGTTATTTTACTTCCTAAGTAGCAGAAATCCGCGACCTCCTCTATCTTCTCATTTCCTATTTGTATTTCAATTTTAGTTCTATTTTCACTCCATCTACATACCAAAATTTTAGTTTTCTTTTTATTGATTTTCATGCCGTAGCCCTGTGTCAAAACGGCTTCCATTTCATTCAAAGCCGCTCCTAATTCTTCTTTGCTAGATGCTAACACTGCTATATCATCCGCAAATCTGAGCATGTTAATAGTTTGGCCCTGTACATTGATCCCTGAGGCTGTTCTTTCCTTAACAATATTAATCGCATCTTCGATATATAAGTCGAAAACTAGAGGTGACAATGCACATCCCTGTCTCACTCCCTTCCGGATATCTACTTCCCTTCGTTCCTGCTCACATTCTATAACTGCCTTTTGCTCTTTGTAGAGATTATGTATTATTCTTCTGTCCCTGTATTTCATCCCTACCTTTCTCAGCACTTCGAACATCTTCCCCCATTTTACGTTGTCGAAGGCTTTTTCTAAATCTACAAATCCTATATATACGCTCTTTCTCTTTTCTATCGTTTTTTCTATAATTACTCGTAAAGCTAGAATGGCCTCGCGCGTTCCTCTATTTCTTCTAAATCCGAACTGATCTTCTCCTAATATCTCTTCCGCCTTTTTCTCCATCCTTCTTTGCACAATTCTAGTTAAAATTTTTGACGCATGGGAAGTTAAACTGATAGTTCTAAAATTTTCGCATCTATCCGCGCCTTTCCTTTTTGGCAAAGCTACCATGATGTTCAGTTTGTAATCCTCTGGAATCTCGCCTGTCAGGTATATGCGACTAACTAATTTAAATAAACGATCTATTACCTCTTGACCTGCGCACTTTAAGATTTCTGCCTGCAAGCCATCTATACCTGGTGCTTTATTATTCCTTAAACTTTTTAGTGCTAGCTCAAACTCTTCTCTCATTATAGGACTCCCTAGGTTATCCCCTTCTACACTGCTTTCACTTTCTAATATATCTTGCACTTCCTGTCCCGCATATAAGTTTCCTAAATATTCTTTCCACCTATCTGCCTTCTCCCCGCTTTCGATTAGGATATCTCCTGCCTCATTCCTAATGCTTTTGGTACTAGATCCAATTTCTCTAAGATTTCTCCTAATTATTTTATATGCTTCATCAGTCTTTCCTATTTCGAACTTATTTTCCACTTCTTTGCACTTATCATTGTCGACGATAACGATTGTAAATAATGAATAGTGGACTGTATATCTTTTATGTATTTATTTGGATAACTGAAGTAAACTTAACAATAACACTACTGCATCTACTCACGTTGCAAACGAGACTCGCTGCATCTGCATAACCAAAAACACAACAACAACAACAACAACAACAACAACAAAAAGGTGGGGGTGCAACCTTCACCCTTTACAGGCAACTCTATCCAGCGCGGACAGCTCTATGAAATCTAAACATACCGCCCGCCTTGAAATGAGGCACTCAACTTATTTCAAACATAGTTGATAAAAACAATAAAAAGAAAATACAAATATAACTTAAATCGAAACACCTAAATATACTAAAATGTAAACTAAGACACGCACACAATATTGTTTTATAAATAGTGTCTTGATTAATATAGCTACACCTTTAGTCAAGTGGAAGAGCACATATTCGATTTACTGCGCGTTTTGTTTCGCCACTACGCACCTTGACACTGACAACACGCACAACACCGTCTTCGCCAGGATGTAGTGCAGTTACGCGCCCAAGATGCCAATTCATTGGAGGTGCTTGGTCATCCTTCAAAAGCACTAAAGATCCAATCTTTAAGAGATTATGACACTCTTGTTTCCATTTAGTCCTCGTCTGAAGCTCGGACAGATACTCCTTGTGCCACCTCTTCCAATAATGTTGGGCAACATATTGCTGTTTTTGGTGTCGGTCGAGTCGATTTTCCGGAATCATGGTAACGTTAACCTCCGGCAGACCCGTCAGTGACTTTCCGATCAATAAATGTGCCGGGGTTAAGGCAGTGAGATCGTTTGGATCAGAGGAAAGTGGGCATAATGGACGAGAGTTGAGGATAGCCTCTATTTGGGACAGGATGGTAGAGTATTCCTCAAAAGTTAATTTAGTGTTCTTAATTATTCTGGCAATATGAAATTTCGCAGACTTAACACCTGCTTCCCAAATACCACCAAACGTCGGCGAACGAGCGGGAATGAAGTGCCACTGAATGTGGTCAGTACTCAAGCACGTGGAAATCTTATCAGATTCCTCCCCCAAAAACTTATAAATTTTTGACAATTCGTTATTCGCGCCTCTAAAATTTGAACCATTATCGGAATATATATTAGCTGGCTTACCTCTCCTGCTGACAAACCGACTTAAAGTGGCCAAGAAAGCCTTGGTGGTCAGATCCGAAACCAGTTCTAAATGCACAGCTTTAGTGGCCATACAGATAAATAAACAAATATAAGCCTTTACTATTTTTGGACCTCTGGTTACGCGATCCTTTAGTAATACTGGACCAGCAAAATCGACGCCTACATTTTGGAAAGGTGAAGAGTTGACCAGCCGAACACGAGGTAACTCTCCCATTAAGTAATCAAGATGCTTTGGCTTCGCTTTAAAGCAGGTTACACAACGTCCGACTATCCTTTTACATAAGCGTCTGCCATTTAGAGGCCAAAACCGTTCCCTAAGAGAACATAGTAGCGCCTGAACTCCACAATGGCCTAACCTCTTATGTTCATTTTCTACAATTAAGTTTGTTAATGTGTGTTGAGAAGGCAGAATTACTTGATGTTTGTGATCAAAAGGCACATCGGATTTAGATATTCTTCCGCCAACTCGAATTAAATTATTATGCAAAGAGGGATTTAATGATAAAATGTGACTGGTCTTTCTCAGTGGTTTCTTATTTTTTAGTTCTGAATACTCCTGGGGAAAACTTTCAATTTGAACCAATTTAATTAACATATTTAATGAATTTGACATTTCTGCAGAAGTGAAGACTCCCGATATCCTTTTATTTTTATTATTAGATTTTGAATTGTATATAAATCTTTGAACATATGCCAATACTCGTTGCACCCTAATCAAAGACGAAAATTTATTGATTATATTCAGTATGTCATTGTTAACAGTCGCAACGTTATTGACAAATTTTTGTTCCGGTATGTCACAGCCTACATTAAATTCTTGTAAACCCCAAGTTTCACTATCGTAATTAAACCAATCAGGACCATTCCACCATAATTTTGAACTACTTAGTTCATTTGGTTCGCACCCGCGTGACAATAAGTCAGCAGGATTATCATTTGACTTAACATGATTCCATTCATTTATTTGGGTACTACTCTGAATTTCACCCACTCTGTTAGCTACAAACGTAGTCCACTTACTTGGAGGTCCTCTTATCCACGCTAAAGTTATTGTGGAATCAGTCCAGAAATACTTATTATTAAAGGTAATTCCTAAGGCCCCTATACATTTCTTGGCTAAACTTGCAAGTAAAACAGCTCCGCATAACTCTAATCGGGGCAGGCTAATTTGCTTTAGAGGTGCTACTCTTGATTTAGCACACAACAAGCTCGAACTAATTTGGCCATTTGACTGAATACACCGAATGTAAATACAGGCTCCATATGCCTTTTCTGATGCATCCGAAAACCCGTGTAACTCCACAGCTCTATATTCTGGCAAGAAAACTTGACGCGGTATATGTAACTGATTTATATTTTTTAAATTGCAATAATATTTTGACCATCTGTCTCTTAAATGAGGTGGTACTTCTTCGTCCCAGGATAATTTTATCCTCCAAAGTTCTTGAATCAGTAATTTAGCTGTAGTTATAATGGGCCCTAATAATCCCAGGGGGTCAAATATTTGACATATTAATGATAGAATTGAACGTTTTGTCACTGATCCTTTTAAGTCTACATTGTTTACAGAATACTGAATAGTATCCAAAGCTGCATTCCAATAAATACCAAGTAATTTATTATGTTCGTCAGAGCCTATGTGAAGAACACTTACGTCTAGATTATTATTAAATTGAATTTTATTTAAAAGTTCTTCAGCGTTACTCAACCACTTTCTCAAGTCAAAACCGGCGCTAGATAAAATGTTTGAAACGTCTTTTTGAATTTGTAGTAGTTCGTCTTTAGTGTCGGCTCCTGTTATCAAATCATCGACATAAAAATCATTATCAATTACTTTACTTGCAGTTGGATAGTTTGATTTATTTTCAATCGCTAATTGTAAGAGACATCGTACTGCCAAATACGGGGCTGATGCAAATCCATACGTTACCGTGTTTAATTGGTAACACTTTATTGGGTCGTTTGGATTGGCTCGCCAAAATATTTTTTGATACTTCCGTTGATGCTCATTTATCAAGATCTGACGATACATTTTACTGATGTCAGCTGTTATAACATAGTTATATTTCCTAAACCTGATTAAGATTGAAAATATATCATTTTGTAAGGATGGCCCTGTAAATTGCACATCGTTTAAGGACAAGCCGCTAACTGTTTTCGAAGAAGCATCAAAAACTATTCTGCATTTCGTAGTTAAACTAGATGCCTTTAATACTGGATGATGAGGTAAATAATAGCCAACTGATTTATCACTGGCTCCTTCATCATCTGGAATTTCAGACATGTGTCCTAATTCCATATATTCATTCATAAATAGCACGTACTGATTTCTTAAACTCGGATCCTTACCCAATTTACGTTCAATCCCTCGAAACCTGTTTAGTGCCATTTCTCTAGAACTCCCCAATTTATTTAATGTCCCTTTAAACGGAATGTTTACAATAAATCTCCCAGTGGGATCTCGTACTGTGGTATTTAAAAAATGTGATTCACAGTATTTTTCACTTTCTGAAAACCATGGCCCATCTGCCTTAATTTCTTCAATTTGCCAGAATTTTTGAACAGTGCTGTTCAAGGAGTTGTCTAAATTCATGCTAAAACAGCTTACAGATGCATTGTTGTTTGCCGAAGGCCAGAGACCGCCGGCAACTACCCAACCAAATTGTGTTTGGCGTACTACGGGCATATCTGAACCTAAGTTTACTGTTTTGGGTCCTAATACTGCCCAAGAAACATGGGCTCCTAACAAAATGTCAATGTCTCCCGAAATATTAAATTTTGGATCAGCTAAATATAAATTAGTAGGAAGTTTTAATTCATCTTTGTTAAATGTTGCCGTCGGTAATTTATTTGTGATCTCCGGGAGCACTAAACATGAAATATCTACCTGATATTCACTGAATGGAGATTGTACCTGTACATACACTTGTTTATTCATATTAACTAAAGATTGTGCTATACCCCAACTAGCATGACTGACTTTATTAATCGGCAATTTTAATTTTTTGCAAACCCGTTCAGAAATAAAGTTACTTTGAGCACCTCCATCTAGGAGCGCTCTGAACGTGCCAATTTGATTATTAGGTCCTTTAATTATCACGAGTGCCGTGGCTAATAAAACTTGAGACGCCACTGGTGGAATTCCCCAACTGTGGTTGTTTGTTGAAACATCTTGCTCCGGGCTATTATTTGCAATTCTATTTATCTGTGCCGTAGAAATATTAGGGTCGCCTATAGACGTTCCAGATAAGTTTTCCTTCCCGGAATTATTAAACCCTTCTAAGTGCAATAAAGAATTGTGGGGTTTATTGCATTTTACACATCTTCTGGCCTTGCACTTCCAATAAGGATGCCGATTATTTAAACAATTTAGGCACAGTTTAATGGCCTTTATTGCCGATATTCTGTCTGCTATATTTAAATTTAAAAATAATTTACAATTATAGATAGGATGATTCTCGCCACAGTGATGACACCTTACTTCACTGCTTGTGAATGATTGTGTGGATTGTTTTTTGCTGAACACTTGCGACTTATTTGAATCACCTTTAACCCTTTCTATTTTTTCTAGCATATCGCATTTACCTTTTAAAAATGCAGACATATCTGCCATGTCGGCTAATTCCTTTTTACCCTTATAGGACTCCCAATCTCTACGAGTGACAGAATCAAATTTTTTGCGCAATATGAAAATGATAAAACGATCCAAAGCATCTGTATTTTCACCTAGGGTTTTGAGAGCTCTCAAATGTTTTATTGTGCTGTCGTACAAATTTCTTAATGCTTGATGCGATTCTTTATGGAGAACTGGATGATCTATTATTGCACCAATATGATTATCAATTATAAGCTCCTTGTTTTCGAATCTGTCCACCAAGAGTTGCCAAGCAGTTTTATAATTATCAGCAGAAGTTTCGATAGATTTTATTAATTGCAAAACGTCGTTACTTAACGATGATTTTAAATAAATAAACTTCTCAATGTCTGAAAGCGACTCATTCGAATCTACCAAAGCTTTAAACGCATCTCTAAATTCCAGCCAATTTTCATATGCACCATCGAATGTTATTAACTTTATTGTAGGCAACTTAACCGACCTTTTAATATTTGAAGTTGAATTTGGACTAGCTACACTGTTAATAGAAGATGCATCGCGGTCATTTTGATTAGCTACAACGCGTTTTGAATATGAATCTAGAATCACATTTGCATCTCCGATTAAGGTAAAATATAAATTTTCAAATTCATTTCGCTCGTTTGCCTCAGCTTTGGTGCCTTCAAGTTGTTCAATGGAAGCCTGAATTTCATCGAAGTCGTTTAAAGTTGGTATAGTACTTTCCAACCTAATATTTAACTGGGCAATAATTCTTTCATTTACATCTTCAGCTACAATACTATTAAGAAAAGTATGAAATCTTGTTAATTTACCCTTAACGGTTCCTCGTTTCAATTTTAAATTATCCATTCTTTGATTTAAATTGTATAAATAGATACAAAAAATAATACAAATAGGTATTAAATAAAACCATAAAATAAAGGAATACCTACTAAGTTGTTAAGGACTGATGGATTGATAAGGATTACAGACAATCTCACTTACCAAAAATCCACGCCACGTGCACTGTACCCAGGGGGTAGGCAGAAAATAATATCTTCAATTATCGCAAATTTTCCAAATCATCCGTCTCGATTGGACCAATGTCGACGATAACGATTGTAAATAATGAATAGTGGACTGTATATCTTTTATGTATTTATTTGGATAACTGAAGTAAACTTAACAATAACACTACTGCATCTACTCACGTTGCAAACGAGACTCGCTGCATCTGCATAACCAAAAACACAACAACAACAACAACAACAACAACAACAAAAAGGTGGGGGTGCAACCTTCACCCTTTACAGGCAACTCTATCCAGCGCGGACAGCTCTATGAAATCTAAACAATCATCGATCCATTGCTCTTTCGCTTTCCTACATTTCCGAATAATTTCCCACTTGATCGCCTTATATCTTTGTTTCCCTATTTCATCTAACCTATTTTTATATTTGCGCCTTTCCTCTATTAGACTCACAATATGTTTTGTTATCCAGGGTTTCCTACTTTCATTCTGTTTATGACCCAAAATATCCCTAGCTGAGGAAACTAAACTATTTTTAATGCAATTCCATTCTTCCTCTATGTCCCTAACAATATTTTCGCCCGCGCCCTTTAGTACTTCGTTTGTCTTTTTCTCGAACTTATCGCGCGTATCATCATCTTTTAGTTTCTCTGGGTCAAGATACCTTCTTCCGCTTCGTTTTTTCAAAATCTTAAATTTAAGATTGGCCTTCATAACGACTATATTGTGATCACTATCTATATCTGCTCCTGGATAACTTCTACAATCCCTAACTTGATTTCTAAATCTTTGCCTAACAAGAATGTAATCTATTTGATATCTCCCTAGGTCTCCTGGCATCTTCCACGTGTAGCGTCTCCTAACATGATGGTGAAATAGAGTGTTCGCGACCGTTAAGTTATGTTTATCGCAGAACTCTATCAGTCTCACTCCCCTATCGTTCCTATTGCCTAATCCAAAGGGACCAACTATTCCGCCCTCTCGCCCTGTGCCTACGACTGCATTGAAATCTCCTATAATTATTAAATTTTCGTGTCCTCTCACAAAATCTAGCACATGTTCAATATCACTATAAACTGCCTCTACGACCTCATCACTGTAGTTAGAAGTGGGCATATATACCTGTATTATTACTGTTTTTACAGGTTTCGAATCTAACCTAACCATAACTAACCTGTCACTTTGCTGTAAAAAATTTTTTACACTCTGCCCTACTTTTTTCCGCATAACAATTCCTACTCCCGAATTTCCTCCTACAGATCCTGTGTGTATTACTCTAAAATCTCCGCTCCAGAAGTCTCCGGCTTCTGGCCATCGCACTTCACTAATACCTACTACGTCTAATGCTAACCTATCCATCTCAATTTTCAAATTCTCTAACTTTCCTACTTGTTTCATGCTTCTAACATTCCACGCTCCGACTCGTGAGATGTTACACTTATCATTTCTGATGACTCCCCCCGAAGCAGTCCCCGCCCGGAGATCCGAATGTGGGACTATTTTACCTCCGGAATATTTTACTCCAGAAAGTGCCATCATCATAAATTCGAAGTACGCTGTACCAGGGATATAATAATGTGGTGGTTTCCCGTTGCCTTCCACATCGCAGTAGTGTGTATCACAGTGCCATACCGACCCTCACGATCTCTGCCACTATGATTACTGAAAGAGCTGCTGCCCCCTTTCAGGGACTTGATTTAGTCTGGCTTCTCAAATAAAAACCCCTCCAATATGGTTAAACCTATGGTTCGGCTCTTTAGATCATTGAAGCGCGCAATAATAAATAATGCGAATTCTAAGATACCATTGTGAATTCAGAGTTGTAATTGTGAATTAAGACTTACAATTGTGAATTTCGACTTACAGTTGTGAATTCCGAGTCACAATTGTGAATTTCGACTTACAATTGTGAATTCCCAGACACAATTGTAAATGTGGAATCATAAAATTTTAGACAATTTAAGCTATTATGTTGGTTTATAATACGCGCAGAATGATAAAAAGCAAACAAATAACTTAGGGTTGGTATAGACTAATGTGTTAAACGAAAATTATAAATGCGTCGTCGATACGGAGAAACGTATAATGCTGCCACGAAAAATATGCAGCGGGCATTTTTTCCATCCATTAAATACAGTTATACTGGCTATCAAAACACTCGAGTTAGCACAATATTATCTAGGGCAAAGGCAAATATTGGAACAGAGCTACACAATTTGATTAATAACTATCAAATGTTTTGCAGATGTGACACATTTGCGTTTTAATTGTTATTGCAACTAGCGCCGCAATAAACTGCGTGTCTGTCAAGGGTACTATAGACTATAATTTATGCATCAATTTAGGACAATCAATTTCATATTGAAGTGGGTTCTATAGGGTGGTTCAGTTACGTTCTGCGTTCGCTATGTGTGAAGATTAATTGATGTTCGGGCCTGACAGTGTTTCTCAGGTGAAACGAGCCGGATTAATAATTTTTAAACAAGTTCGGGGAAATTTTTAAACGAACTTTTATATTAAAAACTGTTAGGCGCTGTCCGTATTATAAAGGCAATATATTATATCATTCATCATAAGGTTCTCAGTCCGAAGACTGGTTGGACGCGTACCTCCATTCTTTTCTATCCTGAGCTAACCTACGCATTTCCCTAAAAGTAGAACATCCTACATCCCTAACTATTTGAGAGCAGTAGTCTAATCTAGGCCTACCCCTACCTCTTTTTATTCCTATCTCTGACTCTAGTATGTCACGAACTATTCCTTCGTGTCTTAGAAGGTGTCCTACCATCCTATCTCTCCTACTCTTTATTGTTTTCCATACCTTTCGCTTTTCCCCAACTCTTTCTAATACTTCCCTATTGCTAACCTTATCTATCCACGGTATCTTCATCATGCGTCTGTAGCACCACATTTCAAACGCTTCTACTCTTTTTCTATCCGCTTCTCCTATTGTCCAAGTTTCGCACCCGTATAATGCCGTACTCCATACATACGACGTTAAGAGTCTCTTCCTAGTCTCTATATTAACCGTTCTCGAGCATAACAGTTGTTTCTTTTTGTTAAACGCAACTCGGCCCTGCGCCATTCTTTGTTTTATATCTTTAGTGCTCCTACCGTCTTGAGTTATTTTACTTCCTAAGTAGCAGAAATCCGCGACCTCCTCTATCTTCTCATTTCCAATTTGTATTATATCATTAATCTACTCATATTAATCAGTGATAGTATAAACTACTATTTTATGAAGGACCAATAAGTTGATCTCCTATTAAACCAGCCCATATATTCACAGAGAACCAATCGATGCTTGTAGCTAGTACGTACCCACGAGTATATTTTGATTTCTGGGCACAATGTTCTAATAAAAGCGCACGAATATATATGTAGCCGACATTTTCTGCAGCAAAACGAAATTCAATAAACTGTTTGTCCCGGTTCCAAGGTTTGCAATGCTACATCATAAATTTCGAAAATTTATTCACTCTCATACAAGGGTGACAAGCTTTTAAAATTCATGATCTGCTTGAGCTTGCGTTACATTTGTTGACAAAGTCTCTCATGTAAGAAATTCGAAGAGCTATGCGTTTAATAAGGGCCTCTTTTGTGATTTTCATGACATATTTAATGTTGATATGATGATATATCGTACCTGACTAACACATTTACGATGACGAACTTTATAGAAGCTCTATCCACCTCAATTTACAAATTTCTTTAACTATTTGTGCCAATTTTTTTATTTTGGTGAAATGTATTGGCAAATAAAATGGTATATATCAAATATCGACTTGTCAGCCCCGTTTAGGGTCTTAGTCAAGAATTATTTAAATGACAGATCTGACTTTCAAAATTTAAGTCAAATTTACAGTAACATAATAATGTAAATCTGATCTCTACCCCTTGATGTTAAATGAATGCGTTTAAAATTCTGGAGTAATATGTTCCTATTGTTATTCTTCACAAAAAAGAAAACTTGATTCAATATGTGCCGCAAAGTTCCGCATTCACAGATGCAAATAGGCGAATTTAATTGAAATTTTGCAACATTTGTAAGAATTTTATTGGGGGTAATAAAAGGGGGAAAAGTTTAAAAGCGCCGTCTGGTAGCGTCATTCATAAATCCGGCGGAATACTATCTCTGATTGGCCATTACATTCAGTATCGGTTGAACCAAAGCAAGTTGCTTCGATATATTTAATTCAAACGGTAATGGTTCAAGTGTAATATCAAACATTAGTCGAACAGCTGTAATATCAATAGAATCCGGCTATTATGAGGGCTCGTAATGTGCTTACAGCCCTAAGACCGTTATGAATATGACGCATTGTTATCCCCGAACCAAGCAACGTTAAGATATTAAGGCGGTATTTCTTCATAACAGCCCCAGTTATGATAATGCCTGTGCGAGGCGTAAGAGATCCTATTTAAAAGATTTGTGATTTAATTTTTTGTATAAACACGTCACCGGGACGAGCTTTTCTTACTGAGAACGGTGTCAGTTTTCAATTTTCTCTCAACGAGTTCTTTTCATTATACTCTAGAGCTCTCGTACCGCCCTCTATACGCGCATACATTTCGACCGTATTCTAATTATATGGAAATGATCTCTCGGTCTTCCATTTTGTATACATCATATTGTGATCCTACCTTGATGCAACAATATCAAATGCATTATTTATTATTATGCAAATTATGCTCTAAAATAATGAAATATTTCCTCTTCACCAAGCGCGTTAGTGCACGGACCGATAACAGAGCATGGAAAGAATGTTACCGTGCCACAGCAAGAGTCTCCACCAATGGCAGCTCGCCATTACGTCAGGAAGATGCATAAAAGCCGTTGCTTTTCGAGATCCGGGACTCAGTCAGACACCAGCCACCGCGCTGGTCAGAAGACCAACTCCAAGTCAACTTCAGCATCCAAGCCATCTCCAAGCCAATCCAAGGGATCCAGCTCCTCCTAGGACAAACCCAGGTCAACCGCACTGAAGTGGTGTTCACATCGCCGGTTCTTATCAGAACCCAGAAGAAGGAATTCAGCCTGCTCCTCCAGGTCAAGAAACCGCTACCAAACACTCCCCTACGTGGCTTCTGCGAGCTATTGGGAATTTTCATTCCAATCATTGTGTTTCCTTTCAACAGCATCAACGTCACCACCACCCCTGAGAGAGTTTTGTCACGCAGCGCACCGGCCATTTTCACGGCCCCAAAGACGCTGCTTGTAACAATTGGCGCCCAGCAACGTGGGGCATTTCCTTGCTGGAGCAAGGACGAACTGTTTGACAAATTGAAAGGTACACACCGCTGTTTGACATTTTCGAAAGGTACACAATGGCGACAAGAAGCGGCACCCTCTACGCCGCCGAAGACGAGGCCGTCACGGAGCCTCCAAACA
The DNA here is from genome assembly GCA_963966045.1 of Xestobium rufovillosum. Taxonomy (NCBI): domain Eukaryota; kingdom Metazoa; phylum Arthropoda; class Insecta; order Coleoptera; family Ptinidae; genus Xestobium; species Xestobium rufovillosum. The sequence goes on along the minus strand of OZ014492.1, from coordinate 50,151,415 downwards.
ACAGTTCTCGGACTGGAATAACCGAGTCTCGCCCAACTACTGACGAAAGATTCCAGAGGGTAGAAGACACCCTGGTCCAGGTCGCACAACAACAACAGCAATTTCAATTGCTTCTTCAGCAACAATTTCAGCAGCTGAACCAGCTGTTTCTGGCCAGCCAGTCACGCCCTTCTCAGGGTACGTCCTCCACGTTCAGCACAGCCGGAGAAGACTCCGTCAACGGCTGTCCAGGTCCCGTGCAGCACCAAGAAGCGGCCCCAGGTGCCCTGCACGCAGAAGCAAGGGGTCCACGTCCGTGCTGTCGCTCGCCTGACAGTTACGGCCCTCCACCTGAGTTCTCCGGCCACCTTTACGAGGATCCCCAGATGTTTGTCCGTGAAGCGGAGAAATACTTCATGGACGAGGGGATACCCGAGCGCCAGTGGTCTCGGCAAGCAATGCGGCTTTTCAGAGGGGAGGCTCGGCGAGCCTTCGAGCCCCTAATTCATGACCGCATTCCGTGGCCGGAGCTCCGCCGAGAAGTTCTTGCCAGGTTTGACAGTGACCGGGCGAGAAGGAAGGTCAGCGTAGCGTACCATGGGGAAACTCAACCAGCCCGCCAGTCAGTGGAAGTTTTCATCAGAACCAAGGTGCAACTGGCGCGCCGCATCCAAGTCCACGAGCCCATGGAACAAATGCTACAGACAATCATTGACTTGATGAGACCAGACATACGACAATACCTACGATCTTTTGCTTTAAGATCTGTTGCAGAATTCATCGAGGTCGCACGCACCATCGAGGAAGACTGCGAGGCCCAAGTTAAGTCCAGGTCTCCTCCAGCTCCACGTCCGTACTGCCGCCCGTCCAGCAGTTACGATTTGCCGCCGCCTCGTCGAAGCCTATCGCCCTCGCACAAAGAAGCTCAGAGGTACCGAGAAGCTCCGTGGCCAAGCAGGCAATCAAGCCCTCCGTCAGTGAGGCCCGTTTTGACATCAAACCAGGCGACCCCGTCTCCCAGGGCAAGCGCCTCCATGCATTCCGTGCAACACCGGGAAGAGACTCCAGGTGTCTCGCACGCTCTACAAACACATTCACGCCCGTCAAGCAGTCACGGCGCACCATCGCCTTGGCGAAGCCTATCGCCCTCGCGCCAAGAAACTCCGAGGCACCGAGAAGCTCCGAGGCCAAGCATCAAGCCAGAGACTCCGTCCATAAGCGTCATCGTCGCGTCAGACCAGGCGAGCCCGTCTCCCAGGGTAAACGCCTTCATGCAACAAGAACCAGCCGTTGCATGCATTGACGCTACGCACAACTTCACACATCTGAAGTCTTTGTCCCAAACACAACCAAAGCAACTTTCTTCCCAACTGGCCACGCAAATCGCCAGCACCCAATCAAACCCTCCATCGCAATCCTTCATTGCATCAAAGCAGGCGAGCCCGTCTCCCAGGGTAAACGCCGCCATGCAGAGAAAAGAAGAAGCTGCTTTGATCACCCATGACTTCACGCTTCTGAAGTCCGTGTCTCACACGCAACCAAATCAATCTTCTCTCAAACCGGCTACGCAAATCGCCGGTACCCAGCCAAATCCTCCGTCAGCAATTCCTTTTGCCACCCCAGACCAGGCGAGCCCGTCTCCCAGGGTAAACGCCTCCAAGCCACCAGTGGAAGCAGCGGCTGACGCAAGTCTTTCCAGCCGCCAGAAAGAAGAGAAGAGCTACCAAGAGCCACTCTCTGGTCCTGCCGATGCACGACTGTCAAACCTGGCGCAGAGACAAAAGACACAAGGGTCAGGCCGAAAGACTCCTCGGAGTTACGCAGAGGCGGACGCACCACCAAGAAAGAGCGCGAGAAGCGACGCACAAGCGCAACGAAGATCAAGTCCAGCCCCAGGCCCCAGTCCGCCCGACGGGCGCACGCGCCCACACTCAGGCGTCAACGGAAGACGCCGGCCCAGCAACCGATGCCCATGGGAACCAGGTGGTTTCCCCACGTCAACCACGAACAAAGCTTACGCACTACTTTAAGTGAAGTACTTAAGCAGGGTCGTAGCTGTAAGTGACATGTACATAGTTAGATTTAAGTTTCTTTTTTTTTAAGTTTGACATGTACATACTTCACTTCGTTCAATTCAATCTTTTTTTCGCGCTTGCCCATTTTTGTTAATCCTTTTTTTTCAGCTTTGCATTGTTCTAATTTTCTCACCTTGTACATTTTTGTAAATGTTTGCTTGTGTTTAAGAAAATAAAGCCAATGCCCAATTGGCTCGCTGCCACGTTGAAGCCTTCAAGCGGGGGGAGTGTTACCGCGCCACAGCAAGAGTCTCCACCAATGGCAGCTCGCCATTACGTCAGAAAGATGCATAAAAACCGTTGCTTTTCGAGATCTGCGACCTCAGTCAGACACCAGCCACCGCGCTGGTCAGAAGACCAACTCCAAGCCAACTTCTACATTCAAGCCATCTCCAAGCCAATCCAAGGGATTCAGCACATCCTAGGACAAATCCAGGTCAACCTCACTGAAGTAGTGTTCACATCGCCGGTTCTTATCAGAACCCAGAAGAAGGAAGGCAGCCTGCTCCTCCAGGTCAAGAAACCGCTACCAAACACTCCCCTACGTGGCTTCTGCGAGCTATTGGAAATTTTCATTTCCATTTATTGTGTTTCCTTTCAACAGCATCAACGTCACCACCACCCCTGAGAGAGTTTTGTCACGCAGCGCACCGGCCATTTTCACGGCCCCAAAGACGCTGCTTGTAACAAGAAAATGAGTAACAGGAGTTCAAAATGTGAATACATAAAATGGATTGTCACAAATGATACAATGGATTAGAGATACACTCAATGACCTATTGACAGTAGGAAGTTGAAGCGGGGGATTTAGAGAATGAATTAAATATTCAGAAACAAAGCCGTAAATAATTAATAGAGTTCATGCGAGTTACATGAGGGATATTAACCAAACATTGACTCAGAGGAATAGGTTTTAAAACACATTAACCCAAACAATGAAAATAATTTAAAAAACAATACGCGCAAATAAAGCCCCACTGCTGTTCAAGCTCGGCCTCTCAGCTCCCTCGGGTTTATGCGCAATTTTACCCGGTTTTGAATAACAAAAAAGGAATATAATGCCAGAAAGAAGGCATGATAATGTCTGAATTACACAGTTGTGTATGTAATTTCTTTTTATGCGGTTTATGATAGTCAACAGTATTTGATTTAAGTTGTGCTCTGTTTCTTTCATTTCCTTTCATTCCTTCCATGGAAACTTTGGAGTTGCGAAGGCTTCTAATACAAACGAAAAAGTTAAATATTGTTTCCGGATAATTTAAGTACATTCATACGAAAATTATTTGTTTGGCAGTCATGCATTCCTTGTCCAGAAGTTATTCACACGATAGCAAGTAATTTTATGATCAAGTTCTTCTCTTACCCTTCCAAGATCTTAAAATTACATATATGGATGAGGATCTACAATTTAATTTTTTATATTTCCAAGATGTGTGCTCGTAATTTTCTAAACGTGGTTCTCACATGTACTTGCAGCTCATCTTCGTTTTCTGAGAAACCCTACGGAACAAAATTCAATACCGTTATATCTGGAGGTCTTGGAGGCCAATTAATGGGACCGCGTATTCCAATCCATATTCCAGCAAAATTCTTTTTCAGAAAATTTCTTATTATTATGGGCTGGTGCTCCATGCAATTGAATTGAACGTTTAGTTATTCCACATAACTCCGTCCAGTTAAACTGCCATCACAAAAAAGTAATAAAACTTGCTCCGTTTTATGAAACATTCAAGATTGAAGCCAAGTAATGGTAAAAATCCAATAACAGTCATTGTTCCCGTTAAAATTCAGTTACTTGTTCGACGAGCCTCGTCATTCCATATAATATTATTTTTCAAATTAGAATTTTCATTTGTTTCTTGGATATACCAGTTGTGAAACTGCAGGCGTCTGTTGCGATCTTCAGGATATAAAAACTGGCTTATTCTATGCTTATATGGCTATGTTGTTTCAAAATTCTTAAAGCATGCTTCTTTTAGTATTCTCGATTTCCTGTAAATATATGCCTGGATTTCTCCTCGACACTTCCATCTTCCATGAACTGCAATGCTCCGGATTTCATGTTGAGACTTTTCAAAACACTCATAATTTTTTAAATTTTGCTCTAATTTTAGTATTGAAAATACTTCTGGGCTCGTGTATATGGGACTCATCTTACGACAGATTCTGTTGGCGGCGCGCGCAGTCGAGGCCGTTAATAAATTGGATGGAGACATGGAGAGCGCTAGCCAGATCGCCAGATGTAAACTAAGGTACGGCGAGCGCGAGTACCGTTTAAGAGGGATATCGCGTTGCAATAAAAGTCCAAACTGTACAAAACGGATGCGTTAATATTTTGTTACGTATTGCGTCAATTTGACTATGTGCCTTGTACTTGTCACAAATCATTTATTTTATTGTATCAATAATATACCAACTTGAAACGGCACAGATCACTTTTGTTGGACATCTTAGAAACCGAGCAGTTGTGTCGGTATTTTCAATACGCCTATGATACTTGCGTAAGATGCGAGGTCTGTGAATTTTTATTTTTTTTTGTTTGGACTGGTAATATCTGCCTTTAAAAATCATTGAAAATAAGAAGTTTTTCACTGTCATTTTGAACGCGAATATTAGAATTTTCAAATTTTGAAAACACAGTTGTTGAAGATGCACCTTTCTTCTAACCGTCAGAGCAAACCGCGTGTCTGTAACTGTTAAGATGACAGAAATATTTTGCTTGTCGTCTAAAAGGGTATGCTAGGTAGCCCCCCTAAAGGGAAATCTACCTCTGACATGAATCTGGCAGCTCTTCCTACAACTTTTTATTTTCCAGGATGAGTCTTATACGTTAGTCTGTGATCGGCAACAAACAGTAAAATCGCAAACGTAATATATCGTATATCCCAACAAACAATATTCGTTAAACAACATAACTGGAAGTACCATTAATCCATGTTTATAAATATCGGATTGTAATATGAATTATTGGTCATTAGTGTAATTCTATATATCACAGTCAATTTAGGTGCTTCGGGAGAAAAATCGTAATATAACAAGCGGGTGAATTACCCTGTGCCTAAATGACGACCAAAATTTAATTTTTGTCTTTCCATAGAAACAGTTTCGTTCAAATATAAGCACGTTTAAGGTATGCTTATATTTTTGAAGATTTGTATAGTAGGTTTCAAGATATTTGATCCTACTCCAGATTACTTTACAATGCGTTTGTGATACGTAATCACTAAGCCCTTTTAATCGTAATGTAAACATGTAAGAAAACAGAGGTTGGTTTTCCATTACGATGGCCAAAAACAAATCCAAGCTGGTCTAATAAAAACTATATATGTACTGTAATACTCACATCAACACTGACACCAGGTAGATCGAAAACTTGAGCTGGGGGATCGTCTCTTGGAACGTAGCGATAAAATTCCTTCCCGTTCTTGTACCACTTGACCGAATATAAAGTCTCTCCATCGAGGTCGAAGTGGCACTCTAGCTTTGCGCTCTGGTTTTTCACGGCATGAGTCGGTACCTTCAGCTCGACCAATTTTAAAGACAGTCCACCTGAAACAACAGCAATTAAATCTTATTGAGAAGCCGAGCAAACATCTCGAGGAGTGCTTTAATAGAATTACTTAGAGTAATCCGAAAATGAATGGGGAAAGTTTAAAAGAGAGATGCGTTCCGGACAATAAACTAGCTAATAACTTTGGTTCTCGTAAAAGTTTTAGGGTGATTTTTACGCTTCGGAGATTCAACTTGAGGCGCTTCAAAACATGCAAAATCGCGGCCGTAATCGCGGAAGACGTAAGGCATAAATCGCTTCGAGGGCTCTTTCATTAAAAGGAAACCAGTAATTTATTAATTTTTAAAACAATGGGGATGCACGTTCAGATTGTAAATCCGATTATTTTTCCTAATCATTAATGATAGTCGAGTTTCTCAGGATTTTAGGGCAGGTACTCAACAATTGTAAAGAATGGTTTCTTAATTATTTACGTTCTTGTCAATTTATTATACCTATTCGTTCATCAAAAAGCAATTAACGTAATGTTTTCATAATTTCATAATAAATGTTGCTGTTTGGCAGCTCAGGTACAAATTGAAAATGAATTACATATACTGAATAAACTGTATATCTATTTACGTGAATAATTCGAACACATTCTTCAGCGTTGGCCTCTTATCAACGCTCCTACAGTTTCAGCATTCTGCGGTCGGGCTCGTACTCCCTACCATCGGATTGATAGACGCGAGTCCGTAACACCATCTCCACTCTACTTGTTTATTTAAGTTCTTGACGTTACTTCCTGCTTTTCTCTTACAACTCATCTCTGAACCAACACGGTAGTCCATGACAAATTCCAAAATTGCTATGTATCAATAGGAAAATCATTGTGTGCAAATAAATTTATATCGGTTAAGTGAGACAAAACACAGCATGTTTGGTATTGCGTCCAGAATTCCGAGTGCGACTCCGTTTTGATTGTAAATATTTGCGAGGATCTTGCGCACTCGTCGATGAATACAATGCATTTTAAAATCGGTAGAGCAGTTATTCCCGAGCTGGTAAATAAATGTATTTACGTCCAGAACACAAACAGATAAACCCAGAGAAGCAAATGGAGTCAAATTAAATCTTCCTTTGTGCTAGAGACGTTTGCCCCTTTACATTTATTTTGTCTTTATTTATTCTTTATCTTCATTTCCGCTTCGACGCCCACTTTTCTTGCTCGTACACTAAGAGAAAACCTCATTTTTTCTCCTTGATGAATATTTTTCACATACTATCTCTTTGTTAAACCCATTTACAGGTCGGTAATTTATTTTTATTATACGAACAAAGCGAATCGAGCTTACAACGGGCCTTTCAAGGTATCTCTCTCATAACAGTATCTCGCGGATTATTAAAGTATTCAGAATTTAAATCGCAGATAATACCAGTAATTATAGCATGTAAATTAAACGAAGAACATCCAACGCGTATTCTGCACTGAAAAATACGTTTAAATAGTTTTTGTGACCTTATAACAAGCTATTTTCCATAAAGTTATGCTCGGAAAAGGTTAACTCTGCAGAATTTCGACGCCATTTCAATTTTAAAAAGGCTGCCCAGGATTACTGCAGGAAAGGAGTTGTTAAAGATTCGGTATTTCATAAAACTTGTCTCGAATTTATGAGACCAAGTTCGAGTTTAGGTAGAAAGGGAGTTTTGATTTCTAGTGCTTTTCTGTTCGTCTATATCTGAAAAGGGATTACTAAAAGAAGAATTAAACTTAGTAGAAAATCTCATAACTGCAGTAAGATATAATTTATATAATTTTTATGTTTATAAATTTCTATGGACTCTAATATATATAATTTTAACTCTTTCCAAAATTAAACAATAATTTAGTATTTTCTAGAGGAGGGAACTGATGATTGTTTTCAAAGAAATGATTAGCAAAACTTGAATGATATAACTGCCATTATTATAGTACTGATCATCCCCACTGGATAAGGCCATTGGATCATCAACATAGGTGGTCTTTGAATGTATGGGGTGGCATCTGTTGGGAATTCTCATTTTTCTAGATTGGTAGTAGTGGAATCTGACGGAAGTAGTATGCAACTAGGTTAATGGTTAAGGTTGACAGTTGTGTTTTGGATGTGGTATGAAGAGGTTGGATTTTTGTGTACAAGAATAATTAATATTGAGTTAATTAAATAGGAAAAATAAAAGCTGGGAATAATTATTTATTATTTCCTAACAATTCAGAAGTGGGATGAACGATAAATATATATGAAAATAATCAAGATGTCTTATTATGAAAGCAAATTCGAGGGTTTTTGCAGAAACCAGAATCAAAATGGTGGTGCCGGAAGCGGAAGCCAAATTGAAGGAGAATCACATGTTGGTGTTGGAGTTAGTAGCGAACATAATGTAAACAATCAACCAGGTACAAACTTAAGTGATATGAGTGTAATGATGAATACAATAACAAACATTTTGCAACAAAATGCTGCAATGCTTACTATGCTACAACAGAATCAAAGTCATCATAACTCTGGAAATGGTGATGTTACTCAAAGTTATGTTATGCCTGATTTATCCGGAACGATCGAGAAATTTAGTGGTGAACGAAGTGGTGTAGTGGCCTCACAGTGGTTACAGCAGTTAGAATGTACGGCAACACTCCATAATTGGCCCGAACCATTTATTTTCGAAACTGCGAGAGGCAATTTAGTGGGCGCCGTAAAGAGTTGGTATGCAGGTCACCAAAGTGAACTAAGAGATTGGCCGATGTTTCGTGAAAAGTTCAAGAAAACATTTGTGCACGATGTAAGCAAAACAGAGTTATGGAAAATGATGCAGATGAAGGTTCAGCAACCGAAAGAAAATATTCATGTTTATTTTCATGAAAAGGTATCATTGTGTAGACAGTTATGTCTCCCTTTGGTAGAAATCAAAGAACAGGTGGTCATAGGATTATGGTCTCGGGAACTAAGTTCTTATGCGATGTCTAGAGAGCATGAAGATGAAGATGCGTTGTTAAAAGGTTTAGTCCAATACGAAAGGATCAATGAAGCAAGAAAAAGCAGAATTTATGGAAGAAAAGACGAGGAGAAAGTTAGAACTTATCAAAAGGAAGAGCAGGTACCATCCGTGTCAAGATTTAGTGACAACCGACCCAGCAGTAATAATCCAAGTGGAAGTACAGGTGCGAGTGACAAATTTAAAATTAAATGTTATAATGGTGGAGGTTATGGGCATTTTGCAAAAGATTGCATTGCACCAAAGCGTCAAATTCAGTGTTATCGATGTGGAGTTGTAGGACACACACCTCGTTATTGTGACCGACCACGACGAAGCACCGATCCAGGCGAAATAAAAATGGTTAGCAACAAACAAGTAAACAATACAGCTGCAAAGTACTTTAAGGATATAAAATTCAATGGCAGAAACTATGTAGCGATGGTCGATACAGGAAGCTCTGATTGCATTATTAAAGCATCCGCTGCTATTTTGGGAGGATTCAACATTATCCGGGAAACGGTGGAGTTAAGTGGATTTGGGGCTGATAACATAGTAAACTCATGTGGAAAGGTATGTGCCGATATTAGTGTAGATGGAGTTACAGCAACAGAAGTGAAGGTACACGTCGTGCCCGATGATGTGCAACCAGTAAATGTCATCATCGGCAGAACATTCACAGAGCTGCCGCACATTGTATTTTATAAAGTGGATAACGAGTTATCATTTAAGTATAGAAACGATTTTGAATTACCCTATCACGACGAGGATATAGTGAGTGAGGAGAATCATCAGTTGAGAAGTGTTCAAGAATGCGAGATGCAACCGAAATCGATGAACTTGATAAACGTAAGGATTCGTGACGAACATATGACACTACCGTTTATTAATTGTGGGTCTAAAGTGTTAAACATTTCAAATGAAGCAAAAATTGGTGAAGAAATACAAGTAAGTGAGCTGCCAGTTGTACAGAAGTCGGTATAGAAGAATTAAAAATGGGTACCGTAACAGAAGAACAAGCTGAAGAACTTTTGAAGGTTGTGAATGAATATCGAGATTGTGTGGCTAAAAATGTGTTTGAGTTGGGGAAGACTGAGTTAGTTAAAATGGATATTCAAGAAAAACCTGGAAGCTCGCCTGGAAGCGTTCCTGTTAGCTGCAAACCTTATAGAGCTGCTATAAAAGAGAGGGAAGTAATTAAGAGTATTGTGAAGGAATGGAAGGAAGCTGGTTTAGTGACCGAAACATCATCAACGTATGCGAGTCCAGTTTTGCTCGTGAAGAAGAAGACTGGCGAACACAGATTAGTGGTGGATTATAGACGGCTTAATTCACAAACGGAGAGAATTAATTTTCCTCTGCCTAACTTAGACGAACATTTAGAGCTGTTGTCGGACAGTAAATTGTTCGTAACGTTGGATTTGGCGCACGGTTATTTACAGTTACCTTTGACTGAAAGAGCATGTGAAAAGACAGCTTTTATCACGCCTGACGAAACTGGAGAATTTAAGCGTGCAATGTTTGGTTTGATGAATGCTCCATTTTATTTTTCAAAACTGATGGAAGCAACTTTGGGACCATTGCGAAATAATGTTGTACTGTTTTACTTAGACGATATATTAATACCAGGACGAAATTGGCAAGACTTAATACAACGTTTAAAATTAGTGTTCGAACATCTACGTCGTGCGAGATTGACTATAAAACTATCGAAGTGCGAGTTTGCGAAAAGCAGTGTTATGTATCTTGGATTCACGATTTCAGCTGAGGGGATAAGTCCCAGTGTACAGAAGCAAGAAACCATAAGGGAGTTTCCGCAACCAACAGATATACACTCGCTTAGAAGATTTTTGGGCATGGTGAGTTTCTTCAGAAGATTTATAAGTCACTACGCAGAGAAGGCAGAGCCATTGACAAGACTACTAAGAAAAGGGAAAGCGTTGTGCTTTTAAATTTAAGTTATTGTCATATGAATAATTGTATTTTTGTTTCTAATATTTTATAGATTTGTTCAAATTACGTGTATCTGACATTTTAGGTTATGTTTATTAATTGACAGGTTAGAGATTTTGTTTTGATGAGTAGTTCAAATGTTTATTTTTATAGTTGGTTAGAATTGTTCTTGGAGGGCCAAGAAAGATAGGATGACCGATTGTTGGGAATTCTCATTTTTCTAGATTGGTAGTAGTGGAATCTGACGGAAGTAGTATGTAACTAGGTTAATGGTTAAGGTTGACAGTTGTGTTTTGGATGTGGTATGAAGAGGTTGGATTTTTGTGTACAAGAATAATTAATATTGAGTTAATTAAATAGGAAAACAAGTAGGAAAACAAGTAGGAAAGTTAGAGAATTTGAAAATTGAGATGGATAGGTTAGCATTAGACGTAGTAGGTATTAGTGAAGTGCGATGGCCAGAAGCCGGAGACTTCTGGAGCGGAGATTTTAGAGTAATACACACAGGATCTGTAGGAGGAAATTTGGGAGTAGGAATTGTTATGCGGAAAAAAGTAGGGCAGAGTGTAGAAAATTTCTTACAGCAAAGTGACAGGGTAGTTATGGTTAGGTTAGATTCGAAACCTGTAAAAACAGTAATAATACAGGTATATATGCCCACTTCTAACTACAGTGATGAGGTCGTAGAGGCAGTTTATAGTGATATTGAACATGTGCTAGATTTTGTGAGAGGACACGAAAATTTAATAATTATAGGAGATTTCAATGCAGTCGTAGGCACAGGGCGAGAGGGTGGAATAGTTGGTCCCTTTGGATTAGGCAATGGGAACGATAGGGGAGTTAGACTGATAGAGTTCTGCGATAAACATAACTTAACGGTCGCGAACACTCTATTTCACCATCATGTTAGGAGACGCTACACGTGGAAGATGCCAGGAGACCTAGGGAGATATCAAATAGATTACATTCTTGTTAGGCAAAGATTTAGAAATCAAGTTAGGGATTGTAGAAGTTATCCAGGAGCAGATATAGATAGTGATCACAATATAGTCGTTATGAAGGCCAATCTTAAATTTAAGATTTTGAAAAAACGAAGCGGAAGAAGGTATCTTGACCCAGAGAAACTAAAAGATGATGATACGCGCGATAAGTTCGAGAAAAAGACAAACGAAGTACTAAAGGGCGCGGGCGAAAATATTCTTAGGGACATAGAGGAAGAATGGAATTGCATTAAAAATAGTTTAGTTTCCTCAGCTAGGGATATTTAGGGTCATAAACAGAATGAAAGTAGGAAACCCTGGATAACAAAACATATTGTGAGTCTAATAGAGGAAAGGCGCAAATATAAAAATAGGTTAGATGAAATAGGGAAACAAAGATATAAGGCGATCAAGTGGGAAATTATTCGGAAATGTAGGAAAGCGAAAGAGCAATGGATCGATGATAAGTGAAAAGAAGTGGAAAATAAGTTCGAAATAGGAAAGACTGATGAAGCATATAAAATAATTAGGAGAAATTATAGAGAAATTGGATCTAGTACCAAAAGCATTAGGAATGAGGCAGGAGATATCCTAATCGAAAGCGGGGAGAAGGCAGATAGGCGGAAAGAATATTTAGGAAACTTATATGCGGGACAGGAAGTGCAAGATATATTAGAAAGTGAAAGCAGTGTAGAAGGGGATAACCTAGGGAGTCCTATAATGAGAGAAGAGTTTGAGCTAGCACTAAAAAGTTTAAGGAATAATAAAGCACCAGGTATAGATGGCTTGCAGGCAGAAATCTTAAAGTGCGCAGGTCAAGAGGTAATAGATCGTTTATTTAAATTGGTTAGTCGCATATACCTGACAGACGAGATTCCAGAGGATTACAAACTGAACATCATGGTAGCTTTGCCAAAAAGGAAAGGCGCGGATAGATGCGAAAATTTTAGAACTATCAGTTTAACTTCCCATGCGTCAAAAATTTTAACTAGAATTGTGCAAAGAAGGATGGAGAAAAAGGCGGAAGAAATATTAGGAGAAGATCAGTTCGGATTTAGACGAAATAGAGGAACGCGCGAGGCCATTCTAGCTTTACGAGTAATTATAGAAAAAACGATAGAAAAGAGAAAGAGCGTATATATAGGATTTGTAGATTTAGAAAAAGCCTTCGACAACGTAAAATGGGGGAAGATGTTCGAAGTGCTGAGAAAGGTAGGGATGAAATACAGGGACAGAAGAATAATACATAATCTCTACAAAGAGCAAAAGGCAGTTATAGAATGTGAGCAGGAACGAAGGGAAGTAGATATCCGGAAGGGAGTGAGACAGGGATGTGCATTGTCACCTCTAGTTTTCAACTTATATATCGAAGATGCGATTAATATTGTTAAGGAAAGAACAGCCTCAGGGATCAATGTACAGGGCCAAACTATTAACATGCTCAGATTTGCGGATGATATAGCAGTGTTAGCATCTAGCAAAGAAGAATTAGGAGCGGCTTTGAATGAAATGGAAGCAGTTTTGACACAGGGCTACGGCATGAAAATCAATAAAAAGAAAACTAAAATTTTGGTATGTAGATGGAGTGAAAATAGAACTAAAATTGAAATACGAATAGGAAATGAGAAGATAGAGGAGGTCGCGGATTTCTGCTACTTAGGAAGTAAAATAACCCAAGACGGTAGGAGCACTAAAGATATAAAACAAAGAATGGCGCAGGGACGAGTTGCGTGTAACAAAAAGAAACAACTGTTATGTTCGAGAACGGTTAATATAGAGACTAGGAAGAGACTCTTAAAGTCGTATGTATGGAGTACGGCATTATAAACAAGCACACTGTATAGTAAGCGTAGGCCTGGAAAATGCTTGCTCTTTCGTTATTTGGCAGATTTACAGCCGGAGATCACCTACTATTAGGTAGAAAACTTTTTGTGGACGAAAACTTGGAAATTTATTGCCTAGGCCGATTTAATACTGGCTGACGTAACTTAGTGTTACAGATCTAGCATTAGTTAAAATCAGCACTCTTCCACGCTCACTGCGTAATCTTTCTCGCAGAGTCGTTGGGAAGAAGCTTTTTTACAGGCAACTTGGAAATTGTTTGGAAACAGAGGATTCCGTGTTTAAAATACGACGGGACATCTCGCCGTAAAAACAGAAAAGAGGCTCTCGGGTATTAGCCTGGTTTTTATTAGGCAAACAGTATTTTAGTTCCAGATAGTGACTGAAAGGAATCACGGACAGATCAGGCATCGAACGGAAAATATTCATGCTTCAAGTGGGGTTACGCTTGCCGTTTCGCTTTAATCTTCCCAAGCCCTGCACCCTTTTTGATTCTGTATCGTTTTTTAGATCGGCTTTCCTCTTAACTTCACGCTGAACAATATTTGGATTGCTGTGCCATTAGTTCCAGATAAATTCGAGGGAAAATATTCTTCCAAATAAGTAACTCTTGTGGTATATCAGGAATTTATAAACACCTTGTATGACTTCCATCCCTATACACTTCGCGTTGTTTCTTCCTTGACATTTCGGTGGCCTATATGTTCGCTGTTTAAAGCGTGAATCGCCCAGCTTACGTTTTGCTTCAGTGCTCAGGCGTATACAAAGAGGGCATTTAAAAAAATTCGCTTTTAAGCTAGCCGTCCTTAAATTGAATTTTAAAAAGAATTGTCAACGAATGGATACTCCTTTTGCGGTTAAAAAGGTGCAATTCTTTTCATTTAAAAAGGTCCAGGTCTATATTAAATTGAATGCAGTCGAGGATTCATAAGCCCTAAACGAGATTTCCCGGACCTCTTCGGTTATAAATATAAATGACATAGTATTCCCTTAGGCAGAGGAAGCAGGATCATTTGCAAAACAAATTAAAGAGTTAACATGATGCAGCACTTTACGGATTAAGAGTGTCCGGCTATTCGCACTGGATCTCGTCAAAATGGGGGACGTTTCCCCTACAGAAATTCCACTATATCATCAAATAAAGCCCTCTGTAATTTTATCCCAGTTTAACCGCTCTGGCAACCGAGGCTCCCTCCAATTATGTATACCAAAAAAGCATGTTCAGTCACGTCAATATTATTTATAAAAATTTTCTCTCGCGAACGAAATGGGAAAATATTTTTTTTAGTAAAATTAATTATATATATGAAAGAGTTTCTGAAGCGCTAAGAGTTGGTTTAAGGACAGTAGAAAGGATTGTACATGGAAAGAGGGTGAAAGAGCCAGAAAAAAGAAAAACAAAAACTAAGGATTTAAGTGATATCAAAAAAATATGGTCGAATCATGACTTCATGATGGATAGGTTAGCATTAGACGTAGTAGGTATCAGTGAAGTGCGATGGCCAGAAGCTGGAGACTTCTGGAGCGGAGATTTTAGAGTAATACACACAGGATCTGTAGGAGGAAATTCGGGAGTAGGAATTGTTATGCGGAAAAAAGTAGGACAGAGTGTAGAAAATTTCTTACAGCAAAGTGACAGGGTAGTTATGGTTAGGTTAGATTCGAAACCTGTAAAAACAGTAATAATACAGGTATATATGCCCACTTCTAACTACAGTGATGAGGCCGTAGAGGCAGTTTATAGTGATATTGAATATGTGCTAGATTTTGTGAGAGGGCACGAAAATTTAATAATTACAGGAGATTTCAATGCAGTCGTAGGCACAGGGCGAGAGGGCGGAATAGTTGGCCCCTTTGGATTAGGCAATAGGAACGATAGGGGAGTTAGACTGATAGAGTTCTGCGATAAACATAACTTAACGATCGCGAACACTCTATTTCACCATCATGTTAGGAGATGCTATACGTGGAAGATGCCAGGAGACTTAGGGAGATATCAAATAGATTACATTCTCGTTAGGCAAAGATTTAGAAATCAAGTTAGGGATTGTAGAAGTTATCCAGGAGCAGATATAGATAGTGATCACAACATAGTCGTTATGAAAGCCAATCTTAAATTTAAGATTTTGAAAAAAAGAAGCGGAAGAAGGTATCTTGACCCAGAGAAACTAAAAGATGATGATATGCGCAATAAGTTCGAGAAAAAGACAAACGAAGCACTAAAGGGCACGGGTGGAAATATTGTTAGGGACATAGACGCAGAATGGAATTGCATTAAAAATAGTTTAGTTTCCTCAGCTAGGGATATTTTGGGTCATAAACAGAATGAAAGTAGGAAACCCTGGATAACAAAACATATTGTGAGTCTAATAGAGGAAAGGCGAAAATATAAAAATAGGTTAGATGAAATAGGGAAACAAAGATATAAGGCGATCAAGTGGGAAATTATTCGGAAATGTAGGAAAGCGAAAGAGCAATGGATCGATAATAAATGCAAAGAAGTGGAAGATAAGTTCGAAGTAGGAAAGACTGATGAAGCATATAAAATAATCAGGAGAAATTTTAGAGAAATTGGATCTAGTACCAAAAACATTAGAAATGAGGCAGGAGATATCCTAATCGGAAGTGGGGAGAAGGCAGATAGGTGGAAAGAATATTTAGGAAACTTATATGCGGGACAGGAAGTGCAAGATATATTAGAAAGCGAAAGCAGTGTAGATGGGGATAACCTAGGGAGTCCTATAATGAGAGAAGAGTTTGAGATAGCACTAAAAAGTTTAAGGAATAATAAAGCACCAGGTATAGATGGCTTGCAGGCAGAAATCTTAAAGTGCGCAGGTCAAGAGGTAATAGATCGTTTATTTAAATTAGTTAGTCGCATATACCTGACAGGCGAGATTCCAGAAGATTACAAACGGAACATCATAGTAGCTTTGCCAAAAAGAAAAGGCGCGGATAGATGCGAAAATTTTAGAACTATCAGTTTAACTTCCCATGCGTCAAAAATTTTAACTAGAATTGTGCAAAGAAGGATGGAGAAAAAGGCGGAAGAAATATTAGGAGAAGATCAGTTCGGATTTAGACGAAATAGAGGAACGCGCGAGGCCATTCTAGCTTTACGAGTAATTATAGAAAAAACGATAGAAAAGAGAAAGAGCGTCTATATAGGATTTGTAGATTTAGAAAAAGCCTTCGACAACGTAAAATGGGGGAAGATGTTCGAAGTGCTGAGAAAGGTAGGGATGAAATACAGGGACAGAAGAATAATACATAATCTCTACAAAGAGCAAAAGGCAGTTATAGAATGTGAGCAGGAACAAAGGGAAGTAGATATCCGGAAGGGAGTGAGACAGGGATGTGCATTGTCACCTCTAGTTTTCAACTTATATATCGAAGATGCGATGAATATTGTTAAGGAAAGAACAGCCTCAGGGATCAATGTACAGGGCCAAACTATTAACATGCTCAGATTTGCGGATGATATAGCAGTGTTAGCATCTAGCAAAGAAGAATTAGGAGCGGCTTTGAATGAAATGGAAGCAGTTTTGACACAGGGCTTCGGCATGAAAATCAATAAAAAGAAAACTAAAATTTTGGTATGTAGGGGATGTGAAAATAGAACTAAAATGGAAATACAAATTGGAAATGAGAAGATAGAGGAGGTCGCGGATTTCTGCTACTTAGGAAGTAAAATAACTCAAGACGGTAGGAGCACTAAAGATATAAAACAAAGAATGGCGCAGGGCCGAGTTGCGTTTAACAAAAAGAAACAACTGTTATGCTCGAGAACGGTTAATATAGAGACTAGGAAGAGACTCTTAACGTCGTATGTATGGAGTACGGCATTATACGGGTGCGAAACTTGGACAATAGGAGAAGCGGATAGAAAAAGAGTAGAAGCGTTTGAAATGTGGTGCTACAGACGCATGATGAAGATACCGTGGATAGATAAGGTTAGCAATAGGGAAGTATTAGAAAGAGTTGGGGAAAAGCGAAAGGTATGGAAAACAATAAAGAGTAGGAGAGATAGGATGGTAGGACACCTTCTAAGACACGAAGGAATAGTTCGTGACATACTAGAGTCAGAGATAGGAATAAAAAGAGGTAGGGGTAGGCCTAGATTAGACTACTGCTCTCAAATAGTTAGGGATGTAGGATGTTCTACTTTTAGGGAAATGCGTAGGTTAGCTCAGGATAGAAAAGAATGGAGGTACGCGTCCAACCAGTCTTCGGACTGAGAACCTTATGATGATGATGATGACATGACTTCAAAGGAACGCATTATTGCCTGATTACAGAATAATTTACATCTGATTCGGAGATCAATTCCTATTTGATCAAATGTTTGGCCTTGTGATTTGTTAATAATAATTGCAAACGTTAGTTTAATGGGAAATTATTGTCGTCTTTTAAAAGTAATAGGATAAACATTTTCACAGTACAACGTTATACGGTTAACGAAAACTATATCTCCATGTTTATCGCCTGTTAAAATTTTGCACTGTAGGATACTGTCTCCCAGTTGTAAAATTAACAATCTCGTACCATTACATAAGCCTTCATTAATGCTGAGATTTCTAACCAACATCACAATACAATATACTCTCAACTTCAATTCATGCGGAGGAAAATTTGGTGGGTTTAAAGTATTTAAATATTCAGGAAGAATAGCATCGTTTAAATCTCCATTATCATAATTTTCAACACTATCCAAGTTTGCTTCTTTTGAATTTTTCTTAAAGATGGAAGATGAATCTAAAAACAGAGGAACAGGTAACCCAAACGTTTCATGAACTGTTCTGCCATGAGGAAGTAATGTTACTGCTATGCCCGTGAAGGCCATGGCACAAACAATTTTATTCTTACTCTTCAGTAAGTTGTAAAGGGTTGTATAAACATAAGTCTTACAGGAGCCTCCTGGACCATCTTTAGAAAAACATGAAGATTCAGAAATTGATTCATTTATGTTAGCATCACATTTACCCAAAATAATATCTACAATTTCTTTCTACTTTTCATTTAGGTGTTTATATTGTCGTGATCCTATTTCTATTGCTTGTTCTTCATTTGCATATTCAATGTCGTGGCATGGTAGGAAACATTGAAAGATTGTAACCTTCCGCAGAAAGCATGGAACTAATTTGAATATAGGCTTTTTTGTACTTCAGTATTGCTGTAACGTCTTTCATAATCTTGTGACATTGCTTCTTTAAATTCTTCCCACAATTTTTCCTGGTAAATTGGTCGGCAATGCATTAAAATACGAATGAATAAATATCTCAACTGTTTGGGCATCATCCAAATTTCAGCTTCATTCATGGCTGTTTTCCACTCGTGATGATCTTAAATAGGATCTAATTTTAAACACGCTGCTACATAAGATTCCTGTATTTCTCCGTTTACTGTTTTCAGATCTTCAAATCTGTTTGCTCCTTTAATATGAAGTAATAATAATCGAAAATGAAATAGTTCAATTGGCTCGGGCTTACGGAGTGCATGCGTCCAATAACTTTGAATTGTTTCTGACGGCGTATATTTTTACAACGACAACAAACATGATACCTACCTGTGATAGTTCAGACGTACGCACTTTTGGCAATCGGCTCCCGAACGTATTAAAAGGAGACGGAAACGAAAAATGTGACCTCGCTAGATCGAAACGGTACGTGTCTATTGCGCATTCTCCACGACTAACATCACTTTTATTAGATAGGATTGAATTAATATGGGCAGGCGCAAAAACTTATTACGAAAAACATATTGGAGATGGTTTACGTTCCGATCAAGTAGAAACAGTTTGGGTATCCAAGTAATTATACTTACCTATAATAAACCTTTTATTTCATATAATATAGACCCAAAATATTGATTTATTTATTCAGATCCGCCTCACTAGACTGCATTTGACTAACTTCCCTGTATACTTCAAAATTTCAAATAACCGATTGTTACCAAAATTACTGCGAATAATTATATGCAAGAAAGCATTATCCAGAATGCTTTAACCTGACAAAACTTTTCCCCGATCGAAATTTTCCCTGAAACAGGGTCTTTTACCAACTCTGAAACTTTGCTCGTTCAAAATGATTTCAATGTTTATTTTATAAAGTTACCATGGATTCCACAGAAATCGATATGCGAGTTTACCTTTCCTTTATTTTCTCCGGTTCTCCACAAATTGAAAAGAAACTGCAAAACTTTTGGTATGAAGCGAGCTGTTATTATCATATAACAGGAAGTTTCGGTCGAAATACAGCCGGCTGCATGATTCAGTGACGTCCAAATGAGTCAGTATTCTATGACACAGAACAGCGACAAGGGAGAACATTACACACAGGGGTGGAAAGACCACCACTGCATTCATTACGGGGAAGTTGCATCAGATACCCCAAAAATGAACATGAAACTAAACGCGGTCGTGTCTGATTAAAATGCCCCCTGGTATATAAATATTATATACGTATCTAGCGAGCGTGTTTTGTATCTGTTTTGGCATGTTCTGATAACATACAACTTTTACGAATAAAAACAAGTTCCCACATTTTCTTTTTTTAAATCCTATCTACAAAAAGTGATGTTCGTCGTGGAGAATGCGCAATAGACACGTACCGTTTCGATCTAGCGAGGTCAGATTTTTCGCCGTCAGAAACAATTCAAAGTTATTGGACGCATGTACTCCGTAAGCCCCAGCCAAATTTAACTATTTCATTTTCGATTATTATTACTTCATATTAAAGGAGCAAACAGATTTGAAGATCTGAAAACAGCAAACGGAGAAATACAGGAATCTTATGTAGTAGCGTGTTTAAAATTAAGATCATCACGAGTGGAAAAGAGCCATGAATGAAGGTGAAATTTGGATGATGCCCAGACAGCTGAGATATTTATTCATTCGTATTTTAATGCATTGCCAACCAATTTATCGGGAAGAATTGTGGGAAGAATTTAAAGAAGCAATGTCACAAGATTATGAAAGACGTTACAGCATTACTGAAGGACAAAAAGGCCTATATTCAAATTAGTTCCACGCTTTCTGCGGAAAGTTACAATTTTTCAATGTTTCTTACCATGCCACGACATTGAATATGCAAATGAAGAACAAGCAATAGAAATAGGATCACGACAATATAAACACCTAAATGAAAAGCAGAAAGAAATTGTAGATATTATTTTGGGTATATGTGATGTTAACATAAATGAATCAATTTCTGAATCTTCATGTTTTTATATAGACGGTCCAGGAGGCTCCTGTAAGATATATGTTTATACAACCCTTTACAGCTTTCTGAACAGTAAGAATAAAATTGTTTGTACCATGGCCTTCACGGGCATAGCAGCAACACTACTTCCTCATGGCAGAACAGTTCATAAAACGTTTGGGTTACCTGTTCCTCTGTATTTAGATTCATCTTCCAACTTTAAGAAAAATTCAAAAGAAGCAGATTATTCAAGGAGTGTAGATGTTTTTATTCGGGATGAAGCTCCTGTGGCACCAAAGTATGCTTTAGACATTATAGACAGAACCTTACGAGACTTTATGAATTGTGATGTTCCGTTTGGTGGAAAAATTATGGTGTTGCGAGGAGATTTTTGACAATTGTAACCACTTAAAATAAATGCTACCCGCTGTGAAACAGTGAATTTAAGTATCAAATTTAGTTCTCTTTGGAGTTATTTCCGTAAATTTTCTTAAACACAAAATATGCGGGCTCTACCACAGGAACAAGAATTCACCAAGTTTTTATTGGATGTTGGAGATGGAGTTTTGAACGATATGAATAGCAATTTAGAATTGCCACAGAGATGAATTTATAATTCGGATATCGTTGAACGTATATATGGAGGAATCAATTAGAGAAAAGCGATTCATAGATATGACCTAATCAGCTATTCTGATGTTGAAGACATTAACAAAAAAGTGGTAGAACTTTTAGATATAAAACAGAAAAAATATATACAAACTTGGATAGTGTTGAAAATTGTGATAATGGAGATTTAAACGATGCTATTCTTCCTGAATATTTAAATACTTTAAACCCGCCAAATTTTCCTCAGCATGAATTGAAGTTGAGAGTATATTGTATTGTGATGTTGGTTAGAAATCTCAGCATTAATGAAGGCTTATGTAATGGTACAAGATTGTTAATTTTACAATTGGGAGACAATATCCTACAATGCAAAATTTTAACAGGCGATAAACATGGAGATATAGTTTTCGTTAACCGTATAATTTCCCATTAAACTAGCGTTTGCAATGACTATTAACAAATCACAAGGCCATACATTTGATCAAATAGGAATTGATCTCCGAAGAGAAACATTTACTCACGAACAATTATTATGCGTGGCTTTTCCAAGAGTTCGTTCTTGGGAAGGTTTGATAATTTATTTAGGAAATCAAAGAAATAGCCGTATGGTTCAAAACTACGTTTTCAGGCAATTATATCAGATGTAAATTATTCTGTAATCAGGCAATAATGCGTTTCTTTGAAGTCATGAGCGCGCGAGATGTCCTAGTGCTTGTAAAATAAACATGGATAACTACGTTGTATTTATCGTCGTACTGCTGTTTATTGAAACGAAAAGCCTCTTCAAAAACAAAATTGGCTTAGTTATTCATGTACATTCGCTTAGTTGACCACCCAATTTACCTTTTCTTATAGGCACTTATTGTTTTTGGTTGCATTAAATTTCAATCTAATCTGACTTAAATCCACAAGAAAATTATTCGGTGGGCTGAAGGAAATTAATTATTTTTTTCAAGAAAGTCATTAAAAAACATGAACGTCCCAAACGCGAAATTAATTCAAACCGAAAATAATTGTTCCTAAGAAAGTCGAGAATAAAACTCCGATGATCCCTTATATTGATTAGAGGAAACCAAATTTATTTTCGCAACCAACTTCTAGAGTATTTTTGGAGGTAACCTCAACTATAAATCTCCGAAAGAGACAACTTAATATTAGCTTAGGTACTTCATTATTAACCTGCCTGGCGAAAGTTCAGTCTTTCAAAATGTTTCTCTAGATTCTAGAAACATCCGAGAGAATATCTTAGACCAAAAGTCGTAGATCTCTCCAGACTTATTTTAGTGTTCTTCATGAATTTAAAATGAGTATTGTTATTAATTGATCACACTATATACATAAGTAATCAGTTTCATCAGATCCATTTTTGGACGGACTCACATAAGCAGCGTAGGATTATTTAACAGGCATAATGTGCGTCACTGGTTTGATACAAATCAGCACCAAACTTTCGAACGCCAGAGGCAAGGACGTTTTGGATTTAACGTTTCGTGTTTTATTTTGGGTGGTCAACTAGCATACCAAATTTTTGATGGAAACATAACGGGATTGAGATACATTAATTTATTGAATATTAACGCAGAGGCGATAATGGAAAATGTTCCGTTAATAAACATAAACAGGGTATATTTCCAACAAGATGGTGCCCCTGCACACAATTCTGCGATAGTTAGAAATTATTTAGAAAATCGTTTTCCGGGTAGATGGTTGGGTACAAATGGACCGGATCTGAGTATATTAGAATTTTCTGTTTGGGCATTTTTAAAAGAAAAAATATACATACGAAGATACAACAATCAAGCCGAGCTAGCAGAGGCAACACATGCCGATATTTGCAAGCCCATCCTATTTTTTTAATTAATGCCATCAATCTATTAACTAAAAGATGTAGATTATGTGTTGAAAAACATGATAATCAATTTGAGCAGTTCCTATAATTTTGTTTTCTGATGTTTTTGTTGTATTTTCTTGTTTTGTTTGTACAACAAAGGATATCATGCGCCGCTACTCTGTAAGGATCTGAATTTATATCAAACGTAGCATTTGAAACGAACAGGGACTGGCTGTTTTATCTGCAACTCCTATTAGTAGTGATCCCTTAAAGCTGTGCTAGAAGGCAATGGCAGGGGCGGTTCGGGAAATTAAAAATTCTCGGCGCATAAAATGCCCGAATTAATTGTAACGTTCCCGAGACGGCAGGACTTAAAACCCAGAATTGGTCTAAGTAGCAAAATTGCGAATAAAATCCGGCTGCAGTACACTAACATCTATAAACTAAGAACGGACTCGTGTTTTATGTTCAAACTTTAATTCTGGTGCGTCTAGATTTTCCTGACGTGCACAAATCTCTCCCGTCTATCTTGCACAATTTTCTCGAGATGCTGGAGAGAGAGACAGTGGGTGTTTTGTTACGCGTCGGAGTTTTCGAAGCTAAGGGTGCGTTCCAAGCGTAAGTAATTCTTGGGTTACAAAGTCATTCAACTTTTAGTGCCGGGCCAGTCGGAACGCGCGGGCATGATTATATGCCACCCCCAACAGGCGCATTCTCTCGCAGATTAGGAGGTCTTTATCCTGAAGCCACACACCATTACCAGAGCATATGTTATAGCTTTGCGATATTCCCATAACACATTATCATGCTCAAAGTTCAGACTTTGCTTGATATTTCAGGCTGGGGGTCTATAATGGCCTAGTAATGTCAGATACACTAAGCCCCATCTGGTGAAAAATGCAAAATTTACTTACTATATTGGGGATCAAAATATACCACTAAATTGCATATCTCACACGGAAAATTAGAAAGTACTTGAATGCGCCGTCATGAAGGCAACTGCCTATAGAAGACAACTGCATAAGCTGCATACGGCAGAATTTAACGAATCTGAATGCATTGGGGAGGATTTCTCACTGAGGCGAAATTGATTATTGGGGGCGATATTGATAACCATATATGATAATTTTAAACTTTCAAATGTGGCGCCAAACTTGCATGTTTTTTGTTGGTAAACGCTTGATGTTAGTTCATATATGTATAGCCGAAATGTGGCAGTTTGGTTGTTAAACATTTGAGCGCCAAATTCAAAATAAGTAAGTGGAGTGAAATTGATCACTGTTATGGGGCAAATTTGATAACTGACGCGGGGCGTAATTGATCACTCTCCTTACGTTTATGCTCGTCTAAATTGTTTTTCATCTCCTTGCAGTAGAATCATGGTTCGATAATATAAAATATAAAATATTAAATCGCCACAAAAGAATTATAACACACAAACTTGCTTCTAATATAAAGCGTGCGCGAGCAGTTCGAACTCGAGAACAGTTCGAATGGAATATCGCAGAAAGGGACCATTACAAGAAAGTTACAATGGTGCATCACTGGAGCAGTAGTTATTCAATTTATTCAAGCAAGCTATCATGCTAAAAATCAACACAAAGTTTAGATAGCATACCTCTATTTTCATTTGCTATCTATTTCTCTTTTGGTTTCATTATAAAAGGAGGGTTTCCATTTACTGTATTGCCATGCCACGATAATAGAGTATTGTTTAATTTTCGTTCGGTTTGTTTGCAATGACCTACTTTGGATATTTCCAGACTAGCGTCCATTAGATTATGAATTTTCCAGCATTTACATATTTGTTTAATCTCACCGTGATTTAATAAAGAGGTCTTTTATGTAAAGGATCTAGAAGGATATGTTTGCTAACTTGCCGGAGGAGCTATCAATCATGTCAGCCACGTCCGCGCCCATCTTTACAATAATAGCAGCAAAATGTTTCCTCTTACTATAATATATCACAAATTGTCGGCGGCATTTTTAAAGAATTTATATTGCACTCTACTGCATCCATGGGAGATTTCCCCAGAATTAATTAAGGGTAGTAAACGTGCTGAACTTTCAACCAGTAAAGTTCTTTTGTTGTTGCAGTGGGGCTATGAAAAAGTTCGATGTTTTGCTGTTAGAAGACGAAATAATAATCTACTGAAATAGTGTGTTTTAGTTAATAGATTGATGGTATTAATTAAAAAAATAGGATGGGCTTGCAAATATCGGAAAGCTGCATGTGTTGCCTCTGCTAGCTCGGCTTGATTGTTGTATCTTCGTATGTCTATTTTTTCTTTTAAAAATGCCCAAACAAAAAAGTCTAATATACTCAGATCCGGTGATCGTGCAGGCCACAATATAGGTCCATTTGTACTCAACCATATCTACCCGGAAAATGATTTTCCAAATAATTTCTAACTATTGCAGAATTGTGTGCAGGGGCACCATCTTGTTGGAAATATACCTTGTTTATGTTTATTAACGGAACATTTTCCATTATCGCCTCTGCGTTAATATTCAATAAATTAATGTATCTCAATCCAGTTAAGTTTCCATCGGAAATTTGGTATGCTAGTTGACCACCCAAAATAAAACACGAAACGTTAAATCCAAAACGTCCTTGCCTCTGACGTTCAAAAGTTTGGTGCTGATTTGTATCAGACCAGTGACGCACATTATGCCTGTTAAATAATCCTACGCTGCTTATGTGAGTTTCATCTGTCCAAATGACAGACCGCCCAAATTCTGGATTTTCTTGAATTTTATTTAAGTACCACCTACAAAAATTAAGCCTTCTTTCTTGATCTCCCGGGAAGAGATGTTGACAACTTAAAAAAGTCGTGTTAATTTCATAACACCTAAGTTGTCTAATAGGGTGTGCTGGACCAGATATAATATTTCTCCAGATTTTGGTGCTGCGAACAGGTTATGATAATCGCAACTATTTAGCACAACTTGTGGAGTGCTTTGATTTCATTCTTTTTTGTGGCGAGTTCCACGAAAACTGACAAATCGATAATGCTTTTCTACCTGCAATCCCCTGGAGAAGACGTAAGTGTCTGGCGTCTTTTAAAACAAGCTTTAAAAAGTTAAAGTTAAAATAAACTTTCTGAAGACTTTAAAATAATACATTAAAGCGTTAATTTGGCACCCGTCTGACATTTGCATATCACAGTTCTTCCGGTTATCTGCAGCCAAATGCAAGTGCAACTTAATTTAGCTCAGCAGTTGAACGTTCAGAACACAAAACGTCGCAAAAGTACAGTACGTCTAACTTAGCACGAATAGGTGTTTTAATAATAATGGTATGAGCGCACCAAGTGGAAAGCAAACAAGGCCCAAAGCTGCGAGAGGGAACTTGGAAACGAGTCTTAACTCCCAGAGATAATTCGATCACACTTCCACAGATTAAGCCCGCTCGGATTAATTCTTGTTCGAATTCGAGAAACTAAATATTGCACTAGCGCAGTGCGCGAACCCTGGAAATACCTAGCGAAGGAATTTAATAATACGATCTGCTTATTGGTATTATTATCAGAACTGATTTGCGCCGGATTCTTTTTAATATTATTTTTGGAGTACGCGTTCTCGTTGAGATTGCCTAGCATCTCCAGAAGTTTTATACACATTGTGAGACAAATCATTTTCTTATTAAACGAAATTGCATTGCTTGAACGTTATCTAGTGCATGAATATTTCAGGGGCGACGGAATATTAGATCTAATGTTCTGTACATTTTTGTAATTTTATGGTAGAGCAGATGGCACATCACTCAAAATAGCTCATAGCTCTCCTTTAACATAGCCCCTCGATGCGGACTTCGCCAACTGCAGCCATAGAGACTCTTCTGGACCTTCCCCCTCCCCACTTCGTGATACAGGGGAGACGAGACTGGCACTATACAAAACTCTTTTTACCATGTCCGTCTGGATACAGAGCACACTAGCATTATTGAGGACATAAAGGATCCCATGCTTGACATGAGGACGGATTACATGGTGCCCAAGAACACCGCACAACCACTCTTTCAGGTCACAATCGATGACCAAATTCTGAACAGCATACCTTCCAGCAGTCTAATCTGGTACACCGACGGTTCTAAGACCGACACAGGTGCTGGGTCAGGAATGTTTGGAGATAAACCAAGAGTGAAACTCAGCTCCTCTCTGGGCAAATATGCCTCTGTCTTTCAAGCAGAGATCTACGCGATACTACAATGTGCGCGGGAAAACATTAAGAGGGGCTACAAAAATCAGCGAATCTGTATCTTATCAGACAGCCAGGCAGCTTTGAACGCTTTTATGAACCCAAAGATGTCTTCTAGTCTGGTGTGGGAATGCTTCGAGCAATTTAATATCCTCGCCATGCGGAACGCAGTGAGACTGCTTTGGATTCGAGGTCACTGTGGGCTGATAGGGAACGAGGAAGCCGATAAACTAGCAAAGCGGGGCTCCAACGATCCTTTCGTTGGACCGGAACCTGCCCTAGGCATAACTAAGAGTGCAGTCAGACACCAAGTAAACGGATGGATTCGCGCTCAACATCACAAATTACTGGAACGTGATTCCAGGACACAGGCACAGCAAGTCGTATATAAAGGGACCTTGCAGGAAAAGATGCTCAGAACTACTTTGCCTTAGGATGCAAATTAGAATCGTAACAGGCTTCCTAACGGGACACACGACCGTTAAAGAACACCTGTGGAAGATTGGCAAATATTACGGAGACCTTAACTGCCGCTTGTGTAATAAGGAACGGGAGACAGCTATGCACATCTTGTGTAGATGTGAAGCTCTAGACCAGAAGAGGCAGCGAATTTTCGGGCGATGTCTAATGGAACTGGAAGAATTTTCCACGCATTCAATATTTGACTTGTACCGTTTGGTCCAAGGCACCAAGATCATGGAATGGGTGTGACTTAGAATTTAGGGTGAGCACAATAAGCCCACTTTGTGGCTGCAGTGCATCTGAGCTTACGGGCAGGCAGGCCCTAAGGAGAGAAAAAAAACATAGCCCCTACTGAGAACACCAAATAGTCCATCTGCAAATGTCTATCACATTCAGATTTGGTGTGTCAAGGACTATTTCTTGATGTGTATGAAACATTTTTAATTATTCGTGGGTGGGAGTTGTTCCACGTCTCGGTTGTATATATTCCAAAGGGAAAGCAGTGTAGAGGAGGAAAACGTAGGCTGCACTAAATTGAGAGAAGAGATTGAGCTAGCACAAAAAAGTTTAAGAAACAATAAAGCACCAGGTATAGATGACTTGCAGGCAGAAATCTTAAAGTGCGCAGGTCAAGAGGTAATAGATCGTTTATTTAAACTAGTTAGTAGCATATACCTGACAGGCGAGATTCCAGAAGCTTACAAACGGAACATCATAGTATCTTTGCCAAAAAGGAAAGGCGCGGATAGGTGTGAAAATTTTAGAATGATCAGTTTAGCTTCCCACGCGTCAAAAATTTTATCTAGAATTGTGCAAAGAAGGATACAGGGCGGAAGAAATGTTAGGAGAACGACGCCATGAACGTTTTTTGTCCGCGTGCTATTAATTTTATCAGGGCTATGTTGTACTGAGCTATTGTCGGTAGGCTATTTAGTCTGAGGCTAATATGTTAAGTTTGTGTAAACGTTCATTAACATTCGCATGAGAATACTCAGCAACTATAAACTAGTATTCATATTTGCAGTTGTAAACTGCGAATTATGCTGCCCTAAACTCAGTAAGGTAATATTGAATTAGCTGAACAATTGTTTTTGTGCCCTTAGACTGAATATGCTTGATGTAACAGTATAACCCAAGCGTGGCTTAATCCCCGCTTTGATTTCAATGCTCGTATTGTTTTTCACTGCAAGCATATTAGTTTTGTTGCTATTGATGTAATTTTTATACGTATAATAGGGACTAGTTTAAGAAATGTTCTTGTGGGCTCATGGATAAGTAGTATTTTAAGGGTGCAATTAGGTATTGCAGAGACCAAATGTGTCTTTTCTTTAAAATTCAGGCAGATGTAATTTGGTAATCGAATACGTATTTTGTTGACGAGGATGACAGCAGGTCAGGAAGTACCGAATGTGGTAACTTTCATTTATAATGCGTTTTTTAGTTTATATATATATTGTCACTCAAACAGGCGCATTGTATACAAAAAGGTGTATGTAGAAAATATTTATTCAGAATGCGTCAATACACAAAACTTAACCTAGGGACATTTATTTCATATATCAAATCGGCATACATCCATGTTTTCCTTTTTATCCCCATGTCCACATATATCTTTAGGCACACATACACATACATACGTTTTGATAAATGAGGTTCCAGTTCAGTAAATCATTAATGAATCTAATTTATGTTATCCGATGATATTGACACCAAATTAATATCATATTTGCAGATAATATGAATTTAAAACGCATCTCTAAACTTACGACCACTGATAGATTTAATCGGTCCCGCTGTCATTTATTGTCATTCATTAATTGCTGGAGAATATTATAGTATTTACGTAAACACAAAAGTTATAGGAATGAAAGCATGAATTAAATCAAACGAACTTACCTAAGTTAAGTTCGATCTTAATTACTTACTTAGGTAAGTTCGTTTGATCTATTAAAGATATGTGAATTGGAAAATGCAGTAGCTGTGAGGACTCGATCGCGCTTCCCCCTATACCGAACTAGGATGGGATGTGTTAATCAAATAGATATAAAAATAAGAACGTACTGTGGCTTACAGTAAAAATGAATTCTGGATGTTTTTCAACCAACCATGTGTCTGCCATACTTCACATTAACAGAGAACTGTTAAACCAATCCGCATTCACCCGGTATATCCAAGTATTTCTCACGATAATATCGCGCTGTTACCAAGAAATCTGTTCAAGTTATTAGTAGAATAATAGTAGTCGTCATTCGATGTTCTTTTACGAGTCCGCCGATCAGATAAAATAAAGAGGAACCCCTAGAGCAAACGCAGCCTAAATCTCTGCGAAGGAAAGATAGTGATCTGACAATACAATAACTGCCCCCCAAGCTACAATCCAAACAAAATCGATTAATAAAAAGATGTTATATAATTCCCAGAAGTGCCGCCATGTCATCTGTTGATTGCAAGGGGATTCAGCTAAATTGAGATCAGATGAAGCGGTGGTTAAGGGTGGTGGGTTAGCGTAGCGGCAGCGGGTGAATCTTGTCAACAAGGGTGGCAGGAGGTATCGCACAATTTTCGCACACTGGTGCTCACAAACGGAAGAATTTATCTCTTTCTTTCTCTGTGTTCTAGAACCCGTATGTGTGTTAGGTTCTTTATTAAGCGATGTTGGTTTTCAGCCGGTAGCGATTTCTGTTGAAATGCGGGATATAATCGCCGCTCAAATACACCTACCAAGGAAACTGTCGCATTTTCTGTTGGGTAGCCGTGACTTCGCAGTGGATAATATGAACGTACCTGGCTCAAATGCTGATATGGAAATTGTGAAATTTGAATTATATTCTACTTATTGAATATCAAGAAAAATAACAAAACAAGATAAAGACTAGCTCGAGTTCTTTTGGAAGTAAAACAATGTTGACAACAAATCCGTCTATACACATTTTTCATCTTCCTCCATTTTACATCGCCATCAGGACATCGTCAATACCAGAAGAAATCCACAAACATCTAGTGCAGTCGGACTCGAGAGTGCCTCAGCTTTACTGTCTTCCGAAGATTCACAAGGCCGGGAACCCTCTTCGCCCTATTGTGAGTGCCAGAGGATCAGCGACTCACCCTCTAGCCAAGTACATCGCAGGAGTTTTTCGGAGTCTAGTAGGGGAGACGGAGTACCACATCAAGAACTCTGGACATTTCATCGAGAAGATACGAGGGATACTAGACCCAGGAGACATTTTAGTGAGCTTCGATGTCACTTCGCTCTTCACGAAGGTACCCATCGAGGACGCTTTGAAGGAGACCCGTTCCAGACTGAGGCAACGAGGAATGGAAGACCTCGCGGATTTGGCTCGATGCACGAAATCTACGTTCTTCGCCTTCGACGGGGAGTTCTATGAACAGACCGATGGAGCAGCGATGGGATCACCTCTATCACCAGCATTAGCCAACATCTACATGGAGAGCTTCGAGACCACGGCCCTGGACACAGCGACTCTCAAGCCGAAGTGTTTGTTCAGGTATGTGGATGATACCTTCATCGTATGGCCCCATGGATCGGACGCCCTCGAAAATTTCAAGGACCATTTGAACGGACTGCACCCCAATATACAGTTGGAAATGGAGAAAGACGGCGCCCTCCCATTCCTGGACGTCCTCGTCAACCGCAAGACTGATGGAAGCCTGGGACACAGAGTATACAGGAAGTCGACGCACACGGATCGCTATTTAAATGCCGCTTCCCATCATCACCCGGCACAGAAGCAGGGAATCATCAACACCTTGGTGCATAGAGCCCGCCAAATCAGCGAACCGGAACACTTGGAGGAAGAACTAGCGCATCTGAAGACAGCCCTAAGGAAGAATGGATATTCTCTACGAGCCATAGAGTGTGCTATCAGGAAGAGGAATCAGAAACCTACATTGCGACGGCCTACCTTCCTTACATAGATGGATGCACGGACAAAATCGGACTCCTTCTCAACAGACACAAGATCAACGTAGTGTAC
The DNA here is from genome assembly GCA_963966045.1 of Xestobium rufovillosum. Taxonomy (NCBI): domain Eukaryota; kingdom Metazoa; phylum Arthropoda; class Insecta; order Coleoptera; family Ptinidae; genus Xestobium; species Xestobium rufovillosum. Next base: position 50,119,791 of record OZ014492.1, on the reverse strand, counting down.
AACCAGCCTGGAAAGATTGCTGCAAGTTTCCCTAGGACAATAGGAGAGCAGAAGGAGCATCAAGGACCAGGAGTATACAGCATCCCATGTATCTGTGGTAAGGAATATATCGGAGAAACGAAGAGACACATCAGCACGAGGCTACAAGAGCACAAGAGGGACGTCAGGGACCAACGGACGGACAAGTCAGCACACTTCTCTTTGCCAGGACACGAGATTCGATTCGAGGATGCTAAGGCGCTAGCAAGGATTCCCAATTTCTGGCCCAGACGGATCAGGGAGGCTATAGAGCTCTTCAAGAGACCCAACTTAAACAGAGATGGAGGAATGGATCTACCGGTTACTTGGAAATCACTGTTCCGTGAAAACGTCGCGCTTTAGTGATTACCGACGAGTATAAATAGAGTCACCGGCGATAGATTTTCAGTTTCAGAGTAGCTTCTGAAGAAGAATCCGATATGTGAGTCGAAACGTCAAGTGTTAATTTTAATTTTAGTGTTACAGATTACCAACGACGACGTGGCAACCAGCCCGGAAACCATTATTCCATGGACAACGGCCACGAGAGCCTTGAAGAAATTGGCTTTTTCTAAATCTACAAATCCTATATAAGCGTCTTTCCCTTTTCTATTGTTTTAGTTTATTTAGAAGTAACAAAAATCCATAGAACGTGAATTATAACACAAATCAATTAAACGGTACTGTTGTCTTAATAATTATAGGGCACAAGGATTGAACGTAAAATGCTGCGATAAATCATTTAAGGCTGGACTATTTCTACCCGTGTGCGCCGATAAGGTTCTTTTATTATTGAAGCTTCCCTTCCTAATTCTAATGCCGGCCCTCTTTTATTGTGTTCGATATAAAAATGGTGGCAAAATTTATTCCTGTGTCCGCAGTTATCTCATTTCTGTACTCTTGATCGTATCGAATCCAATGCTGTCGGTCTGGGTAAAGAAATATAGTTGACCTCTCCAGGGGGACGTCTCAGTCAATCGCATCATCGAAATGGAATCGTAATTGGCGAAGGGATAATTACAGAGAGACTTGGAGTGCTTACGAATACCCGTCCTTCACTCACCACTGCACATCGAAGGAAGAATTACATTTGACTGGCGACGATATTCGCTCTCTAGTATCGTAGCGGTTTGGATTCATGTCACGCGCCGCGTCATGCTGGGTCACTGTGAAAGAGGGCTCTACGATGCCTCAATTTGTACGCAGTGCAATCCTCCCCCTTCCTGTTCACCTTAAATGTAATACTTCCGAGGATCTTTTGGCAAATTGAATATTATATCTTACTATTTTGACACGACCGGCGATTCCGCGAATGTTCTGCTCCTGACACCCAGCTGCATTATTATGGAAATTACCTATTTTGATTTGAAATGGAGCCCCAGGGTCTCGGAAATTCGGAAATAGGTCAGTTTTCGCAACGAAACTTAACAGAGCAACGTCAATTTTGTTTTCCGAAAACAGACGTACTCATAACCCTAAATTTCCATCGAGATAATTATCTGCACTATTTTTTCTACGGCCCTCTAAGCACTCCTACTAACTATATTCGAAAAATCCCGAATGGGTTATGAAAGATTTCTTTCAGGTAACAAACTTAATTTTGCTAAATTTTTTGGGCCACTAGAACTTTTATATTTAGGGTTATAGTTTGCATTTTCCAACTTTCCTCTCTGCTCCTCTAATTGCAAGTCTATAAGTAGGTATGTAGATTGTAGATACCTGCTTACTTCTGTTTGTAAAATAGGTACCTACCTATATTATCTAATACAATACAATACATACCTACTCATTTATGTAGGTATGTATACCTAAGTGATTTTTAACAAAACGAAAACAAATACAACTCACGCGAATCAAAAAACTACGCTACGTAGGTACTAGGTACTTGTTTAACAAAAAGAAACAACTGCTATATTCTGGAACGGTTAATGTAGAAACTCGGAAGAGACTCTTAAAGACGCATGTATGGAGTACGAAATTATACTTATGGGTGCGAAACTTGGACAATGGGAGAAGCGGATTGAAAAAGAGTAGAAGCGTTTGAAATGTGATGCTACAGACGGGTGTTGAAGATACCGTGGATAGACAAGTTAGCAGTAAGGAGGAACTAGAAAGAATTGGGGAAAAGAGAAAAGTATGGAAGACAATAAAGAATAGGGGATAGGATCGTAGGATGGTAGGAAACCTTCTGAGACACAAAGGAATAGTTCGCGACATACTAGAGTCAGAGATAGGAATAAAGAGGTAGAGGTTGGAGCAGATTAGACTACTGCTCTCAAATAGTTGGGGATGTAGAATGTTCTACTTTTACGGAAATGCGTAAGCTAGCTCAGGGAAAGGCTGGAGGTACGCGTCCTACCAGTCTTCAAAAGAGAACTTTATGATGACGTACTATTTAATTATTATTGTAAAATAGTTAAAAAAAATTCCTTTTTTAGTTTAGGGAGGGAACGCTACGGCAATTCAGTATTTGGCTCCGTCATGCTCCTAGCATCCTGTTTCAAATTATGCTAACCGTAACACGTTACCAAGTACCAAGGGGTCCCAGAAAACTGTCGATAAATTACATTATGTTCGATTTTATTTAGAGTGGCTGCAATGGGGCATCCGATAATTTTATAAACTTTTGCAACGATAAACTAACTCGCGAAAATATCGATATTGCTGACCGATTTTCCTTCTGGCTCCAACGAACAACTTTTTCCGTTTTAATGGTGTGCTGTACGACGTCACGCGGCCTACTCTCGCTGCAAGGTACGATTTCTAGCCTCGCACCGACGGAAAACTTTGCAACGGCTTCACAGGCGAAGGAATTTTTTTTTAACAAAAATTAACAACATAGCTGCCTCCAGTATAATAAACTCTATCAATTTTCATGAAATTTGGAAATTACCGAACCTGCCTATTTAAGTGTCCATAGAAGGAGGAATTGGAGCTCCTTGGTGGGGATCCGGTAATATTCTTTTCGGCGTTTAGTGACTGGTGATGAGACGCGGGTCTTTCATAGAGATCGGGAGCCTAAAATGGAGTTTATGCAAAGGAAGCTCAGAACTCTCACGCGCCAAATAAGTTTAAAGTGGAAAAAGCAGTCGGCAAGATCATGGCAACTGTTTTTTGTATGAGAAAGGATTTCTGATGCTATAGTACATGCCACGTTCAAAAGGGTTAACGTTTCCCGTAAATATGGGGCAGCAAATGTAAGTGTCAGAAAAGCAACAGTTGAGAATTCCTCTTATAAAAATGTGTAGCCTTTTTCTCATCTCTAATAATGAAGATATATAACATTCGGCCATTCTGGGCGAGGGTAAGCTGTATGTACACGTCAAGTGGAATTGCAATTATAAAATGGAAAACTAGTTTCCCGCGAAATGAGCCCTGTTACGAAGAACTAATTTTCCGCAAAGTTAGTTTCCACTTTAATCTATACCGTTTTATAAACAGGTCTATAATTCTGTATATACAGCTTTCTCGTTGTCTCTTATATGTGCACAAAAAACAGCACAATTTTATGTGATAAATACCTTCCGTTCTCGATGGTCGAGCGACATCTTCCGGTCGCTGAAAGTGAATACCATAGCGTCCACCGGTTTACTTTGTTTATTTTGTAGTATTGTACAATACAAACCGCGAGTAATTACCCGGCGGATTTACATGATTTACACAATTAGTCGCGCAGAAAATACAATAAATGCTAAAATGCAAATTTAGCCAACGCTTTTGTAGCAAGCGGTTTACTATTCCCTTTTTGGATTACTTACTATTTATTTATATGCATGAGGGCATTTGTTGAGCAATCAAAAGGAGAATATTTTGCATGTTTCTTTGGAACAGAGATTACTAGTATTTTATCGTCTCAATAAAACTGCCGTAACATAAATCGGATTTGCCATTTCACGTTTGATCTCCCCGACAACGTTCTCAAACAGACCAATCTTTAACTTACCGAAAACAGACGTTTTACTGAATTCATAAAATATCCATTAAAAGATTTTTGTATATTTATTTCAGCAATTTAAATGGTCAACCTTACAACAAGTTACTCTGTCTCATGTAACCAGTAACTTGAAAATTTTGTTAGTGCGTACGAAGCTTCGAACGCGTAGCGTGAGCCGGGTAGATTTAGATTCATATTCTTAGCTGACTATTGCAATCCCTTTAATGATTGCCCTACCATTTGCTGCTAACTACAAGACTTCATTTAAATGCGATATTTATACGCCCGAACTTTAAACCCGTCATAATTGCCTGCCAACCAGCCGCAGTGAAAATATTTGCCCTTTCGACTACTACGAAGATAAATATCCCGGTGGAAAATATTAATTAAGATCATGCATAGTAATTCCGTTCTGCTCCGTCATAAACGCCTTGACAGAGAATAAACTTCTACGTCAATTATTACCGAGATAATGACTTCCTTTGACGTTTTGCGCAGAGTTCGAATTTTAAGTAGTTCCCCAAAACATTATCTCGTCGTCGTATTGCTATTCCGCGGAAAACCCCTCAGGCCGTACCGTGAGCATTAATTGAAGAGACAACAAAGCTGTGTACTCGTCAACCACCTGAGGCTGTGTATGTAGTGAAAATTAGAAATTAGCTCCTCCTATATTAGATTTTTATCTCCCGCTTGCTGTTGATGGAACAGCAACCCCCTTCAAGTTGTCTCGAAGTTCAAGAATGTATTACCATTCCGTACTGCTACTGCTTTCTGGATTCCGAAGGGTGGTGAGGGTAATCTGACCTCATTTTACGAATGCATTGCCCGAGGCCCCAAATTAATAACAAACATGGTTCACATAACATATAATTTTGAAATGTTATGCGCCTTGCAAACGTCCAATCGCAATTATTTGCATACTTAATTCGAATATATTATATATATTCCAATTTTGTGAAATTCTGGCCCGTAAAAATCATGTTCTTAGTTCTAGAAGGTTTGTTCTTAAGTATTTTTTGTATTTTTCAATGCATTTATTGTGTATTTTCATGTACTTTTATTTTTCAGTGTATTTTAGTGTTTTTTATATTTTCACCAGTGTATTTTTCAACTTATGCTTTGCATGAATTTTTGTATTTCTTTCAATGTATTTTTTAAATTTTGTCCATACATTTTGTTGTATTTTGAAATGTATTTTTCTATGTATTTTTCGAATTCTTAAACGCATTTTTATTTCTTCAATGTATTTTTTGAATTTTTCAGTTTTTTTTTAGTTTTTCGATGTTTTTGCATTTTTTCGAAGTTTTTTCTCATGTATTTTTGCAATGTATTTTTCATATTTTGTAATGATTTTTTCAATTTTTCAATGTGTTTCTTCACAAACTTCGAATTTCAACAAAGTTTTCGAATTTTTCGAATTTTTCAGTCTGCATATATTTTTTCAATTTTTATTTTGTATTGCAATTTATTTTTCATAGTTTTTCAATGTATTTTTTGTATTTTTCAATCTTATTTTACACATAATTGTTGGATAATTGTTTCAACATTTTTTGTATTCTTTAATGCTTGTTTTGTATTTTTTCAACGAATTGTTTGAACTTTCAAATTTTTTTCCAAGGTATTTTCAACCAATTTTTTTGCACTTAAATATATTTTTTGTATTTTTCGATGTATTTTTCAAACCGTGGTTGGATCGTGAAATTTTTCAAACATTTTTTGTTTTTTCCAATATTTCTTTTGCATTTTTCAATCCGTTTTTTCAATATTTTTTTGTATTTACCAATGTATTTTTCATATTTTTTCAATGATTTTTTTAATTTTTCTGTGATCTATCACGTAGTGGTTGGGTCGGGAACGTTTTTAAAAATTTATTTCTCGATGTTTGTTTTGAATTTTTTCAATACTTTTAGCATCTCTTTGTATTTTTTTAAATAGCTAAGGGCACGGGGATGCAGCCAAAGGATTGAGGAAATGAAACTCCCTTTACCACTTATTCAAGCTTTCGGATTTATTTAAATCCTTCCTCAGGAAATCTAGCAAACACAAACAATGCAAAAGTCAAAACAGGAACTAGCAATCTAAAATTGAAACAGACTTACAGTGATGTGGAAGATCTTACATACATAACGCAAGACAAGCTGAGCTCATCCAGAAAGGACAAGAAAAACGTCCGGATGAAAATATGGACACAAAACTTATAATCCACTAACATCAAACAGGCGGTCAACTAATATAACTTTATGAACAGTCCAATGTAAACTAGTCCGTTAGAACAATGTAACAGACACAATATTAAACAATTATTAAGACAAAATGTATAAATAAAACTTTTCTGAAAGTAGGTCAAGACGCACGCACGTCAAATTTTAAAATTAATCTAACCTAACTTATTTTCCGGAAAACCGAAAAAACGGTCGAAATATGAAAAGTGACAGAGAAAATCCTAAACCAAACATAAGGAAATGAAAAGTCACTATGGTGGATGATTACCAACTTAATTGATAAAAGGAGGGAAATATGAAAATGAGAGCAACGATAATACATAATACAACAGGTCTACAAAGTGATATAAACCAAAGATTCTATAAAAAAGTAACAAATATGCAGCACAGAACTAATGCTAAGTAATTACCTATCACAAAAATGATAGGAAAAAAATACAAATAAGGAACACTCAAGGGTCAATGACGTTTCAGTGAGTGAGGCATATGAAACAGAGAGAAAAAATCCCAGGACAGGAGAGGGCTGGAAGGACAACCAGGAGAGGCGACCCGAGCAGCTAGGAGGCCTGCGGTACGAGGGGGTACCGGAATCAAACAGACCAGAAGAATGAGAAAACCCCTAGATGGGTTCACCTATGGGTGCTCAGATATCCCCCATCATCGCTCAATATGTGATGGACGATGTGTTGGACTCCGCTCTGTCCTCTTTGGATTTTGATATTCTTGTTCTGAAGAAATATGTTGACGACATCTTTGTGGCACTTCCTGTAGACAGGGTGGACCTTGTGTTGGATCGTTTAAATTCCGTCCATAATAAAATACAGTTCACTGTCGAACATGAAACAAACTCCAGCGTTCCTTTCCTGGACACTCTTGTCCACAGAGGTCATGATAATGTCCTCAAGTGCGAATGGTACAGAAAGCCCTTCAGCTCTGGTAGGTTCCTTAATTATGCTTCCCACCATAAGCCCTCTATTAAAGTCAATCTAGTCTTGGGTATGAAAAATAGAGTTAAGAGAATTTCTCACCCTACTTTCCTCCAATCTGGACTGAGTCGTCTCAGAGATATCTTTGTCAAAAATGCTTATCCTAGAAGATTACTCAATTACTTGCTTTTCAGCACTTCCGCTCCCGACCGAGAGCCCCGTGAACGTCTTCCAGGTGAGATCTATGTCACTATTCCCTATATAAAAGAGTTATCTCATCATATAAACTCTGTATTCAAAAATGAGATGCATCTAAAAATAGTTTATTCATATAATTTTAAAATAGCCAATCTCTTTAGCAACCCTAAGGACCGCATCCCCCTTCTTCGCAGTTCCAATGTGGTGTACAAAGTTGATTGTTCTGACTGCCCCCAGGTCTATATAGGACAAACGTGTCAGTATCTGAGTGCTCGTCTAGCCTCCCACAGGAGTGATGTCAGGAGATCTCTGGGTAATTGTGCTCTGGCCCAACATTGTATTGAGTCGAATCATACAGCCAACTTTGATGATGTTTCTATCTTAATCAAGGAGGATAAACTTCGCAAACGTCTTTTCCTCGAAATGTTATTTATTGATACCCATAATAGCATGAATAGGCGCACTGACACCGAAAATTTGAGCAATATTTACATATATTTACTTCATCTTCTCGGTAATTCTCTGCAGGCTATCGCAGATAACACTGTTCCTTCCATACCCATCTAGGGGTTTTCTCATTCTTCTGGTCTGTTTGATTCCGGTACCCCCTCGTACCGCAGGCCTCCTAGCTGCTCGGGTCGCCTCTCCTGGTTGTCCTTCCAGCCCTCTCCTGTCCTGGGATTTTTTCTCTCTGTTTCATATGCCTCACTCACTGAAAGGTCATTGACCCTTGAGTGTTCCTTATTTGTATTTTTTTTCTTATCATTTTTGTGATAGGTAATTACTTAGCATTAGTTCTGTGCTGCATATGTCTTACTTTTTTAGAGAATCTTTGGTTTATATCACTTAGTAGACCTGTTGTATTATGTATTATCGTTGCTCTCATTTTCATATTTCCCTCCTTTTATCAATTAAGTTGGTAATCATCCACCATAGTGACTTTTCATTTCCTTATGTTTGGTTTAGGATTTTCTCTGTCACTTGTCATATTTCGACAGTTTTTTTCGGTTTTCCGGAAAATAAGTTAGGTTAGATTAATTTTAAAATTTGACGTGTGTGCGTCTTGACCTACTTTCAGAAAAGTTTTATTTATACATTTTGTCTTAATAATTGTTTAATATTGTGTCTGTTACATTGTTCTAACGGACTAGTTTACATTGGACTGTTTATAAAGTTATATTAGTTTACCGCCTGTTTGATGTTAGTGGATTATAAGTTTTGTGTCCATGTTTTCATCCGGACGTTTTTCTTGTCCTTTCTGGATGAGCTCAGCTTGTCTTGCGTTATGTGTGTAAGATCTTCCACATCACTGTAAGTCTGTTTCAATTTTAGATTGCTAGTTCCTGTTTCTTAAATCTTAAAGTGCGCAGGTCAAGAGGTAATAGATCGTTTATTTAAATTAGTTAGTCGCATATACCTGACAGGCGAGATTCCAGAAGATTACAAACGGAACATCATAGTAGCTTTGCCAAAAAGAAAAGGCGCGGATAGATGCGAAAATTTTAGAACTATCAGTTTAACTTCCCATGCGTCAAAAATTTTAACTAGAATTGTGCAAAGAAGGATGGAGAAAAAGGCGGAAGAAATATTAGGAGAAGATCAGTTCGGATTTAGACGAAATAGAGGAACGCGCGAGGCCATTCTAGCTTTACGAGTAATTATAGAAAAAACGATAGAAAAGAGAAAGAGCGTCTATATAGGATTTGTAGATTTAGAAAAAGCCTTCGACAACGTAAAATGGGGGAAGATGTTCGAAGTGCTGAGAAAGGTAGGGATGAAATACAGGGACAGAAGAATAATACATAATCTCTACAAAGAGCAAAAGGCAGTTATAGAATGTGAGCAGGAACAAAGGGAAGTAGATATCCGGAAGGGAGTGAGACAGGGATGTGCATTGTCACCTCTAGTTTTCAACTTATATATCGAAGATGCGATTAATATTGTTAAGGAAAGAACAGCCTCAGGGATCAATGTACAGGGCCAAACTATTAACATGCTCAGATTTGCGGATGATATGGCAGTGTTAGCATCTAGCAAAGAAGAATTAGGAGCGGCTTTGAATGAAATGGAAGCAGTTTTGACACAGGGCTTCGGCATGAAAATCAATAAAAAGAAAACTAAAATTTTGGTATGTAGGGGATGTGAAAATAGAACTAAAATGGAAATACAAATTGGAAATGAGAAGATAGAGGAGGTCGCGGATTTCTGCTACTTAGGAAGTAAAATAACTCAAGACGGTAGGAGCACTAAAGATATAAAACAAAGAATGGCGCAGGGCCGAGTTGCGTTTAACAAAAAGAAACAACTGTTATGCTCGAGAACGGTTAATATAGAGACTAGGAAGAGACTCTTAACGTCGTATGTATGGAGTACGGCATTATACGGGTGCGAAACTTGGACAATAGGAGAAGCGGATAGAAAAAGAGTAGAAGCGTTTGAAATGTGGTGCTACAGACGCATGATGAAGATACCGTGGATAGATAAGGTTAGCAATAGGGAAGTATTAGAAAGAGTTGGGGAAAAGCGAAAGGTATGGAAAACAATAAAGAGTAGGAGAGATAGGATGGTAGGACACCTTCTAAGACACGAGGGAATAGTTCGTGACATACTAGAGTCAGAGATAGGAATAAAAAGAGGTAGGGGTAGGCCTAGATTAGACTACTACTCTCAAATAGTTAGGGATGTAGGATGTTCTACTTTTAGGGAAATGCGTAGGTTAGCTCAGGATAGAAAAGAATGGAGGTACGCGTCCAACCAGTCTTCGGACTGAGAACCTTATGATGATGAGTTCCTGTTTTGACTTTTGCATTGTTTGTGTTTGCTAGATTTCCTGAGGAAGGATTTAAATAAATCCGAAAGCTTGAATAAGTGGTAAAGGGAGTTTCATTCCCTCAATCCTTTGGCTGCATCCCCGTGCCCTTAGCTATTTATCAACTAGACAGCCGTGTCTATCGTCAACTTTATTTGTATTTTTTTAACAAATTTTTGACATTTTTAGGTTTTTACTTTTTCAACGAATTTTTCATGTTTTTTCAATGCTTATTTTGCATTCTTGCAATTTATTTTTCAGTTTTTTGATGTATTGTTTTTCAAACTTATTTTACAGTTAGTTCGGGAACTTTTTTCAACATTTTTTTATATTTTTTCAATGCATGTTTAGTATTTTTAACATTTTTAATTTTTTTTGTATTTTTCAAGGTATTTTTTCAACAATTTTTTTGTATTTTTTAAATGTATTTTTCATGCCATTAGTGGATCTGGATCTTTTTGAAAAAAAATGTATTTTTTTGCTGTTTGTTGTATTTTTCCAATATATTATGTTATATACCTACACCCTTACATTTGTAACCATCATATATTATAAACACTAAGGTACAGTGCTGTGCGGGGTCAGAGTAAAGTTTTGTATATTAATTATCTCGACGCGACGGTCGACTTATTAGCTTGGTGGTGGACTTACCATCTTGCCCTTAATGAAATACATCAAAGGCCAACTGTTTCAACTATTAAATTCGTACCTTATTAGTCAAAGTGATAATATACATATTTAAATCACTGAAATTTCACTTTACCAAGAATTGAATAATGTGAAACTAATATTTAGATTGTTTTAATTAAGTCATTTTGTGTGTACAAGCGTAAGTCTAAGGACATCAGATAAAAAGTGACGTCCAAGCAAATAAAACGTTACAAATAAAGTGGCTACCTTATTGCCAGCTATGCAAACATACAATAGTGCGTATATCCAAAACTGCATTACGCTCCTTCCGACATTAAATCCGAGGTGGAATCAATAAAAAAGGCAATAAATCTGGGGAGAACTCGTAACACAGTAAAGAATGAACAGTATGGATTTGGCGCGGAAAACTTTACGCATTTTGGGGAGGGATTTTATATGCGCTCCTGGTCAAGCTGCCGTGAATGATGTTTTTATAGACTATGGCTCCCTTGGGAAGGCAACCAATCTTTAAACGTAAGCATTTCTCTCTATAAACATATACTTATGGAAAGTACCCGCACATGTAGCACGTACGGTTTTCAGAGGAGGTTGGAATAAATGGAAATGAGCCCCTTCTTGCCAGGACGGCCAGATTTTGACGAACCCTTAGGCCACCGAGGAAATCGATACCCATGGAAATAGCTGTTTACCTGCCAAAAATTTCTTAGATATATACTTTTATTAAATAAAAACGAATTTATAAATAATTATTAAAAACAATAGTCAAAGCACGGAAGCAAACAACGAAATTTTAAGACACGTCTATTAAAATAATCCTGGACATAATCGAGGAAGCGTAGCAATAGTGACATTTCAACGTTCTTCAATGGCACGAATGTGGCGCCAAGTCGTGCGTGACATTGTAAATTCCAATTGCGAAGACAGGTGGCGCGTACACTAATTTACTTTTAATAACACCTTACGAAACGGGTAAGTGTTTTTTTCAGGGGTGGTAAGTGAGTTCTAAATGTCTGGTGGCTTTAATAGAAGATAATGTACGTTTAGTATTGATTCAGTAATGCTCTTTCCTGTCGTCAAACTTTGCTTGAATTGTGGAAATTGTTTGAGGCAAGGACAAGCAAATACACTATGAATTAATAGTAATATTTAGGTATACAAGTTTCCCTGTAGTCATCCCTTTATCGTAAATATAATATGCAAGAATCGCGCTAATTACTTTGGAATAAAAATGACTCATCAACGTTGCACTTTATTTACCCTTTGCCCTAGATCTTGTTTTAAAAGCGACTGAAAGCGACGAAAGCCCTGCTCGTAGAACAATAACAATACGAACAAACCCTGGAATTCCATCAGATAAAGAATTTCCACTATGTTTGTAAAAATACGCCAGCGTTTCGTCAGCTACGTAACAGCGTGATTCCAACAACAAAAAAAGTAAGTAGCTTCGCCCAAGATTGCTGTTCGAGACTAATGGGAACACACTTTTCTAAAAATAAAATCATTTCTCAAGTTGAAAATTTATTAGGACGCAATGAAGGTTTTTGCAAGTTGTAGAACATTTACTTAATCAAGAAAATTAGTTGGCAGCTGAAATTATTCAATTATTAAATTTCGTATCTTCATCAGTTTGAAGATCAAGCATTCCTTTCGACATACGCTTTGTAGAACCTAATTCATTTGAACTTATAATTCTAGACGTACATTATCATTTACTTTCGGATGGCAAAGCATATCAAATGTTTCAGGTAGGTACTTAATAGAGTAAATTAGTAGATGATATCAATAATTGAAAAACGATGCATATTCTCTCACAAAGCAGCTGCATCTGTTAAATAACTCCGCATTTACCTGTAAATTTACTAGCCCTAGTATTTTAAGACCTCTTGTGCAATTTCTAACTACAGTGATGAGGTCGTAGAGGCAGTTTATAGTGATATTGAATATGTGCTAGATTTTGTGAGAGGACACGAAAATTTAATAATTATAGGAGATTTCAATGCAGTCGTAGGCACAGGGCGAGAGGGCGGAATAGTTGATCCCTTTGGATTAGGCAATAGGAACGATAGGGGAGTTAGACTGATAGAGTTCTGCGATGAACATAACTTAACGGTCGCGAACACTCTATTTCACCATCATGTTAGGAGACGATACACGTGGAAGATGCCAGGAGACCTAGGGAGATATCAAATAGATTACATTCTTGTTAGGCAAAGATTTAGAAATCAAGTTAGGGATTGTAGAAGTTATCCAGGAGCAGATATAGATAGTGATCACAATATAGTCGTTATGAAGGCCAATCTTAAATTTAAGATTTTGAAAAAACGAAGCGGAAGAAGGTATCTTGACCCAGAGAAACTAAAAGATGATGATACGCGTGATAAGTTCGAGAAAAAGACAAACGAAGTACTAAAGGGCGCGGGCGAAAATATTGTTAGGGACATAGAGGAAGAATGGAATTGCATTAAAAATAGTGTAGTTTCCTCAGCTAGGGATATTTTGGGTCATAAACAGAATGAAAGTAAGAAACCCTGGATAACAAAACATATTGTGAGTCTAATAGAGAAAAGGCGAAAATATAAAAATAGGTTAGATGAAATAGGGAAACAAAGATATAAGGCGATCAAGTGGGAAATTATTCGGACATGTAGGAAAGCGAAAGAGCAATGGATCGATAATAAGTGCAAAGAAGTGGAAAATAAGTTCGAAGTAGGAAAGACTGATGAAGCATATAAAATAATTAGGAGAAATTTTAGAGAAATTGGATCTAGTACCAAAAGCATTAGGAAAGAGGCAGGAGATATCCTAATCGAAAGCGGGGAGAAGGCAGATAGGTGGAAAGCATATTTAGGAAACTTATATGCGGGACAGGAAGTGCAAGATATATTAGAAAGCGAAAGCAGTGTAGAGGGGGATAACCTAGGGAATCCTATAATGAGAGAAGAGTTTGAGCTAGCACTAAAAAGTTTAAGGAATAATAAAGCGCCAGGTATAGATGGCTTGCAGGCAGAAATCTTAAAGTGCGCAGGAGAAGAGGTAATAGATCGTTTATTTAAATTAGTTAGTCGCATATACCTGACGGGCGAGATTCCAGAGGATTACAAACGGAACATCATGGTGGCTTTGCCAAAAAGGAAAGGCGCGGATAGATGCGAAAATTTCAGAACCATCAGTTTAACTTCCCATGCGTCAAAAATTTTAACTAGAATTGTGCAAAGAAGGATGGAGAAAAAGGCGGAAGAAATATTAGGAGAAGATCAGTTCGGATTTAGACGAAATAGAGGAACGCGCGAGGCCATCCTAGCTTTACGAGTAATTATAGAAAAAACGATAGAAAAGAGAAAGAGCGTCTATATAGGATTTGTAGATTTAGAAAAGGCCTTCGATAACGTAAAATGGGGGAAGATGTTCGAAGTGCTGAAAAAGGTAGGGATGAAATATAGGGACAGAAGAATAATACATAATCTCTACGAAAAGCAAAAGGCAGTTATAGAATGTGAGCAGGAACGAAGGGAATTAGATATCCGGAAGGGAGTGAGACAGGGATGTGCATTGTCACCTCTAGTTTTCAACTTATATATCGAAGATGCTATTAATATTGTTAAGGACAGAACAGCCTCAGGGATTAACGTACAGGGTCAAACTATTAACATGCTCAGATTTGCGGATGATATAGCAGTGTTAGCATCTAGCAAAGAAGAATTAGGAGCGGCTTTGAATGAAATGGAAGCAGTTTTGACACAGGGCTATGGCATGAAAGTCAATAAAAATAAAACTAAAATTTTGGTATGTAGGGGATGTGAAAATAGAACTAAAGTTGACATACAAATAGGAAATGAGAAGATAGAGGAGGTCGCGGATTTCTGCTATTTAGGAAGTAAAATAACTCAAGACGGTAGGAGCACTAAAGATATAAAACAAAGAATAGCGCAGGGCCGAGTCGCGTTTAACAGAAAGAAACACCTGTTATGTTCCAGAACGGTTAATATAGAGACTAGGAAGAGACTCTTAACGTTATATGTATGGAGTACGGCATTATACGGGTGCGAAACTTGGACAATAGGAGAAGCGGATAGAAAAAGAGTAGAAGCGTTTGAAATGTGGTGCTACAGGCGCATGATGAAGATACCGTGGATAGATAAGGTTAGCAATAGGGAAGTATTAGAAATAGTTGGGGAAAAGCGAAAGGTATGGAAGACAATAAAGAGTAGGAGAGATAGGATGGTAGGACACCTTCTAAGACACGAAGGAATAGTTTGCGACATACTAGAGTCAGAGATAGGAATAAAAAGAGGTACGGGTAGGCCTAGATTAGACTACTGCTCTCAAATAGTTAGGGATGTAGGATGTTCTACTTTTAGGGAAATGCGTAGGTTAGCTCAGGATAGAAAAGAGTGGAGGTACGCATCCAACCAGTCTTCGGACTGAGAACCTTATGATGATGTGCAATTTTGCTCGAATTGCAGATGAATTTGATTAGAGTACTGCGCGCGGATTGCAAGTAACAATCCAGAATGAGATTAACTCCCGCACGGTTTTAGTGGGCATTAAAGCAATTTGAAACGGAAGCTATAACATCGGCCGGTGATTACAGTTATCAAAAACGCTGAACGACGTATACACAAGGGTTTTACGGCACCACCTTTAATACCTTGTAACCTGTACTGTATAAAATCCATGCGTGACTATACACATGCGATTTCAAAGGAGTTTTCATGCGAATGTGATGATGAACGTCCACCGTATTATTCGAAAATGCTAGTCTGTTTCGTTTTTTCCACGAAGCATTGTTGGTGCTTTTTAGGTGTTAAAAATAACTCTACTAATAATCCCCGTCTACAGTGTTATTGGGAAAATTTCACACATTTATGCTTTTAATGTTCTTTCTCTGCCAGAGAGCGCTTTTCCTACACGTTATTAATTTATGGAAAAGAGTGCAATGGAGTAGTCGCTTTGCAAACGGTAAATTTCTATTTCGTATGCTATCTCTTTAACAAATCTCAAGTTTCCTCTTCTTGAGGATTCCCTCAAGTCTCGGAATCAAAGTTTGAAACGGCGAGATTGCTAAGAATTTGTACTTAATAGACAGACGTTCCAAGCGTCACTCGAACACTCGATATTGAAAGTTTTATATCCCGGTAAACACTATGCATCTGCTGCAAAAGTGTTGCCTTAGATGTGACAGTTAACACCTTGGGCTTCCAAACGCTGCACTTCATTAAAACTTTTCAGCACCTTTTCCTGAAACATGCACGAACGCGATACAAATTCGACGGGATGTTTGGAAATGCATGTTTTAATGCTTATTTATAGTCTATCTGCGTGATTGTTAACAACGTTTTTATTCTTGAAAATGATGAAATAGGTTTGTCTGAGAACTGATTGATCCACTGTTACATCATTGTTTCCATTGCATCATCCTAAAGTTTTCAGTACGAAGACTGGTTGGAGCTAACATACGCATTTCCCCAAAAGTTAAACATCCCTAACTATTTGAGAGTATTAGTCTAATCTGAGCCTACCCCTACCTCTTTTTATTCCTATCTTTGACTCTAGTATGTCGCGAACTAAGCCTTCGTCACGAAGGCTTCGTGCCTCAGTGTCCTACCATCCTATCTCTCCTATTCCTTACTATCTTCCATAAATTTCGCTTTTCTCCAACTCCTTCTAATACCCCTCTATTGCTAACGTTATCTATTCACTGTATCTTCAACAAAAGTCTATATCACCACATTTCAAATGCTTCTAATTCTTTTCTATCCGCTTCTCCTATCGTCCAAGTTTCGCACCCGTACACTAGTAGAAATCTGAGACTTCCTCTATATTCTCGTTTTCAATTTGTTTTTCGTTTTAGTCTTATTTTATTCTATAGAAAATTTTAGTTGGAGTTTATATAACTCAAAAAAGTGCATAAAAACGGGGGCGTTCCATTTAATTTTGTTGAGTTCTGGCAATATTTTGATTTCTCAGTTTAGTGTCCCATCCTAACCATTGTGCACAGTTTGAGCATATTTTCCATTTCAAAAGCTGGAGAGTACACTGGAGGAACCTGAATGTTTACGTTGACCAAAGCCGTGTGTCATACTCTACGGAGATTTGTGTTGGCAGCCGTGACGTCGGAACAGTATCACTGTAATCTGCGCTGCGATTATTCAACGTAGGTAGGTAATACCTTGGTGGAACCGGCCACCGTCGTAAACGCAGCTACTGCTTTTTCTGCCCCTCGCGAGATCTAAGCTGAAATGTTTGTTCATTATGAGGATTTGTCGTCCCTTTTATAATAAGAAATGTTTGTTATCATTCCAGGGCGCAAATTACGTCAAGGTCTAATTTATGAGGTTTGCTTTTCTGCTCACGTACTTGCAATTTGTGACGAGCAGCAAAAACCAATTTGTATACCTCTGGTCTGATTCGTTTGATAACAAACGCAACAGTATTAATTATACAGAACGTCTTCGCAGTTTCTTTGGGCTCTGCACCGCCTTGTAGTTTGAAATTAGATCAGCAGACATGTAACAGCAACATGTTCTTTAACTATTTACGAATACGTGTCAGGCGCTTTAACAAGTGAGGTAATTTCTCAACATCAAGCAACAGAAAATCTACATTTTTTAGTTTAAATATGTAGTTCAGAACAAATATCGGATCATGCTTCTCTTGAGAAAAGAACTCCAGTTCATTTTGAACTGTAAGAACGTACTGTTCATTAGTGAACTGTAAGAACCGCTCACTTAAGTTTTAAGTGTACTTACTACTTCTTCTACTTCTCCTAACCTGCCCAGAACGACTGTTATAGCAATTTGGAGCTTACCTGAAAAAAACACATAATTAATAAATAAATTTAACTATAATGGAACATGAAAATGAACTTTTATGTGAAATTCATAGATTTACAATAACATAAGTCCTGGGGTGTAATAATCCTTTATAAATGCAAAACATAAGTAATACAAAGAACACTGTTGAAAACGCGATCTCTTAAATAAACTAATAATCAAAATTAATTAATCTTAGTTAAAATTTCTGTACCATTGAGCGCGACGGAGATAATAGAACGTTTCTTATTGCCAATTCGCGAAAGAAGACCTTATGAAAGAGTATGGAATTTCCTTTCAATTTCAATACGTTCCGTCGGAGACTCTTGTATTAAAAAGAGGTTTTTGAAAGACATTGCGAGTTCTTATATTTCTTTATATTTTAAAGCAGCGGTACAGGTCGTTAGCAAATTGCTTGCTGCTTGTACGAAAAAAGGAATAAGGTCGGGGGTAAAGAAAAACGAACAAAACGCTGATATTTGAATATGAAAACAAACGGGTCCATAGGAACGTCTGGGTAAATTGAAATAAATAATGTGGTTCTAATTGAAATCGTTCTTGAGTACAATTTTCATGTCAAGTATGTCTACCATGAATAATTGGAGCAGATCTAGCCCTATGATTGCGGCGTTCATTTATAAATTGTTCCTAAAATCCCCATGTATAGAACCTAAAACGTATTCATCAAAACTCTGCTTCCTGTTTTAACATTGGAAGTGTTTAAGGATCGGTAGTGTAACGCTAGATGTTACGAAAATGCGGCACCTATTATAATGCTATACGAGTTGTAGTTATGGAGGGTATGAACGTTCAAAGTGTAACAAATATTCGGCCGCGACCGCTGGACGCAGAGGTGGTTCAATCCGAGTGAGTCGTTGTATAGGGTTGATCGTTCTTCGTCGGATGAAAGTTGTCCTACATATTTTGGTTATTTTTATAAGACTCTGTCCATGTTTAAGTGTGATGTAGGAAACTCCGCGAAACGTCTAATATGTCTAATGTGTCAGAAGTTTGCTTGGTGGCGAATTCTGTAATGTTTTTCTCAGCAAACGTCTCTTTATTTTATAATGAACGCTAGAGGCGCATTACTAACGTGTTCAATATCGGTGTTATATAAAAGCCAGCGGTGAGCCTGGAAGATTGGCTTCTGCTGGCTCGAGTATACAGGATTTATTCTTAAAACGCTGCGGGTATTTTTAACGTAGGGGATTTCGTCTGCTATAGGAATGGACCTGCACAAGAGGATCTCGAAGATTTTATTTCGTATTGTTCGAAGAGACTGACCGCCTTTTCAGGTAATTCTGAACACTTCAATGCGGCGCCCCAATAAGTCTATTTTCTCCGCCCCCTCGATAATATTATTTAAGTCTGTACCAAAGTGGATAAGACAAGTGCACCGACTCTCATGCCTACAGTAGAGGAAAAGGTGAGTAGTATTTGTCCGAGCTTATAGGCAAGAGAAGGGAAGTGCGAGAGGGGAATCGGGCCGATTTTCCATATTTCGTGCGTAGGAAATGCGGCGCGCTCAAAATGTATCATGTCATAACTCCCTCAAAAATTGTCTTATAGAGTTGCAAATTTTTTAAAATTATTTCTTAAACTTTCAAGATGCTCACGACGTCTTTCAAATTGCAATTACATAATTACTTTTCATTCCGCTTTGCGATTTTCAAGATGTTGTTTTTTTAGTGCAGTGGAATTTTCACCTATCGAGGAACTAGGCTCATTTTTAGAATTTGGACAAACTTCCAGCGGCAAAGTTATAGAGAAAGGATTGAATTTTATTTTACACCAAGATTGAATTCATTATCTCGCATAGAAAAAAAGTTATGGCGATTTGAACACGATAATCGTTCTGCGCGCGTAACTCTTGAAATCGTGTAGTTCATTTGCCAATTTATGGACACCTGTATTTATCGGTCTTGAAGCATGGAAATCAGTTAATATTACAGCAAGAGAAGTACATTTTTATATCTAGTAATTTATAATTCCAGCGTTAACCCAAAATCACAGTGTGAAATTTACTGCAGAAATGAGGCCCCAGATAATTTTTCACTTATCTCTGCGACTATAATCCGGGGTAGAAGCGGTGACTTATCGCGCCATCTGTGCCATGTGATAACATACATTATTCGGCGCTATAAATTCAGTCGTTTTTTCACTGTTTAAGTTTGAACTGAGATTTCATATCCAACGATATTTCTCCATATTTACATATCTCATAAAATGCTCGGTGATGTACGGTCTAAAATATTTCATGTGATGTAGTGGGGCTGATCTAGCTTGTCGGAATAATAGACTCATGGCGCGTTTTCCTGCTCCTTCTGAAAAATACCGGCAGCTTTATTTAAATATGCAATTTAGTTCTCTTTTCCCGGGGAATTTGTCATATTTCATGCCGTAATGTAACTTGATTTCGGCTCCGATAAAAATGATCGAGAAGTTTGAACTGTTATCAAATGACTTTATATTCAAGAGTCACTAGAACGCAGCACGTTTCTGTATATGGAGTGTTCATTTTGATGATTTTGCATAATATTTATTACCCAAACTCCGTGTGTAGCGCAACGACGGGGCATACTTTCAACTAAATTTCGAATAACTTGAGGAAGCAGCTGTTCCCACTCTTTCAGGAGGATTTCTTCAACGTGTTGAAGGTTCCGGATTGGCTGACGTTTCTTCAATCGTTGCCCAAGTGTGTCCCAGACGTTCTCGATTGGATTGAGGTCTGGACTGCGGGCGGACCAATCCATAACCTCAATATTGTGGGCATTGAGGAAATTTCGCAGTATTCTGGCGATGTGTGGGCGGGCATTATATTGCTGCAGAATGAATACTGGACCCATATTCTCGGCAAATGGTACAACATGTGGTTCTAGAACTTCGTCTATACCGTGTGACAAACTTCCATGGGGAAATAACATGGGCAATTACATTTTTGGGGATTCCTGCTCCCCATGTGTAGTTACAGTTGTGGTAAAGGTAGCAATCGAAAGATTATTATTTTCTGCGTATGAGGATATCAAAAACTCTACAACTTTCCAATTTATTAAAGCATTAAAAGCAAAAATTACATTATCCATGACAACTTAATTTATTCTAATCACGGACGTCTTTGATTTTTATGGATTTTATGAATTGCCAACATTTAAAAATGAACAAAAATATTTATTCAGTTCAAGAAAAGGTTTTCATTGTGAAAATATTTTACGGTGGCAATAGTTTGTGCGTAGTCCGTGCCTTATTTTCTGTAAAATTCAATAACGGTCCTATCCCTTCGGCATAACAACAAATAATTTAGTAAGAAATTTGAAGGCTGGGAATCTTTCATCGAAAGAAGTTAATTTTTACTAATACATCATAAACTTGTTTTTTTATTTATATAATTCTCATTCACATTATTATTGTCATTACCTATAGTTGACAATTAATTGATTACTGGTGTGGATGTTTCGTTGGTGAATGCTGGCCCATAGTTTAGGGTAAATTGTAGGTGTCGTCTAACCTATTAAAAAGTTTTTGGGAAAATGTTAAAGCAGTAAAATGAAATAATAAAAATTAAATTACTTTAATTTTACTGCAATTATGAAAAATTTAACAAGCGGCAACATTTGTTTATTTTGCTCTAATGAATTTTGTAATCTGGCAATTTAATACTTATTTATTTCATATCTAGGTAAGGATAAAAACTTATTAATATACAATGAAATTAAAGTAACATAAAAAAAGAAAAATAACTATAACAAATATTCAAATAAACCCCCATTCTGTATCAGACAGTATCCCAGCCTATTATAGAAAGAATTGCTCACATTCGCAAGTTGCCGATCGTTTATTAAGTTGCATTCTGCAAAAATAGCATTCCTTAAAGAATCAATATTTGGGTGACGAGTTTTATAAATCTTATTTTTTAAATGACCCCACAAGAAAAAGTCACACGGTGCCAAATCGGGAGATCTATCTGGCCAGTTTATAGCACCACCTCGACCAATCCAGCTCTCTGGAAATATTTCATTTAATAATTCCCTCACTTGTGCTCCAAAATGTGCTGGGCATCCGTCATGTTGAAACCAGACCTCCCGATTCGCATGTGCAACTTCTTCTAATGCAGGGCCAATATGGTTAATTAAAAGATCTAAATAAGCTTCTGAATTTAAGTTTCCCTGTATTTCAAATGGTCCTATAATGCGATTATTAAAAATGCCTGCCCAAATATTGATTTTTTGAGGGTATTGCGTTGTAGTGGCTAGATTTATTCTGGGATTTTCCTGGGCTCAATGCCTAACGTTTTGTGAATTTGGCTCTTGATTTAAAGTGAAGGTACACTCATCGGTAAAACAAATTGATGAGAGGAAGCTGCGATCCTGATTAGCCCGTTCTTGCATTTCTTCACAGAAAGTTTGCCATGATTCTTCGTCAAAAGGAAGTAACTCTTGGTGACATTGGAATTTAAAGGGATGATATTTGTTTTTTTTTAATATGTTACGGATAGTTTCTCTTGAAACATTACATTCTGGGGCAATAGACCTTAAACTAGATGTTGGACTAGCAGTTATCAGGCCTATTGCCATTTCCTCTACCTCAACATTTAGATTTCTTGTAACGACTAAAAAAATAAATGATAAGATTAATTTTAGTTTTGTTTCACTCCACGTTATCACTAGTTAAATTTCTCAAAGGAATTAGCAACTAGGTAATAATAATAAGGGAATTAGAATTATCTAAATAAAAACCAAGTAAATTTATTAGTAAAAATTACCTTCTTTCAATGAAAAATTCCCAGTATCTTCAAATTTGTTAACTAAATTTTTTATTGTTGTTACCGAAGGAATAAGACTGTTCTTGAATTTTACAGAAAATAAGTCAGACTACCCGCAGACTATTGCCGCCGTAAAATGTTTTCACAATGAAAACCTTTTCTTCAACTGAATAAATATTTTTGTTCATTTTGAAATCCAAATTTTAAATTGTCGATAAATAATGTTGACAGTTCGGACGAATTAGAAATTAGAATCAACTGAGTCTTTGGTTAGAATAAATTAAATTGTCATAGGTAATCTGATGAATATCCGTGTTTTAATTTGAAAATTATTAGTGTAATTTTTGCTTTTAATGCTTTAATAAATTGGAAAATTGCAGAGTTTTTGATATCCTCATACGCAGAAAAAAATAGTCTTTCGATTGCTACCTTTACCACCACTGTAACTACACATGGGGAGCAGGAATCCCCAAAAATGTAATTGCCCATGTTATTTCCCCATGTACACATGGAAGTTTGTCACACGGTATATCTACGTGCAGTCATAGACCCCTCACGAATTACCACTCGAATTTGTCCATCAATGTGATTTAAACAGAACCTGGATTCGTCAGTGAACAGCACGTTGCTCCACTGCCCTAAGTTCCAATTCACATGTTCTTCAGCAACGAACCTTCTTGCTCTGCGATGATCACGGCTTAAAGGAGGTACCTTAGCTGGTCTTCTTGCATGAAACTCCGATTAGTAAAGAATAACTTTGAAGAACCAACAACTGTCAAAGAAAACATCATCAGTTTAACCAATATTCGGTAAAATTAGCTCAGTTTTCTTCAGGGCAACCTCTATAGCCGACTACTAATTAGTATGTTTATGTAGGAGAACAGGTGTTAATAAATTACTATAGAAAAGTATGCTCTTGTTTTCTCGTGACTCGAGTGTTGCGTGAGTGAAAAATAAACGTTGGCTTCTCGTGGCAGTATTGCTCACTCGCCATTCGGCTTTCCGCTAAGAGACTAGTCGTTCTATTTCCGCTTTTACTACCAGAGGAATATGCTTAAAAATTTAATGACATCGGAAATTGCAAAGGCTATTGTGAAGTACAGTGATACATTGTAAATGATCAAGTACGTCCGTAGATTCTTTATAGTGTGCTCCAAACTGGAATTCGTTATGCTATATAAGTGGAAACATAATATCCTATTGGGAGCTGTAAATAAACTTCGAGCAGGAATATAAAATGTATCTTAACATTATACATGAATGTGTTAAAACTTAGAATTAAAAACAATGTCCCAGATAAACAAACCAAACCAATAACGTGCTATTATTCTCATCAATATAATTATGTAGCTTTTCTAGTTTAGGAGACATTCTGTGGCTTCACGTAAAGCCGTTATATTTGCCAAACGTGACTCCTGACGGGTTCGCATGCTCTCGACGCTGACCTGTAAGTGTTCCTTTTGAAAATAGAATTTCCTGCAGACATTTCGATTTTATATGATAGCATTTCTTTCAGTTACCTGAAAAGATCCAATTCGAAAAGCTGTGTCGATTAAAAACCACTTCCTTCTGCGGGCGTGCGATAATAGTGACGCACATTAATTTTATTGACTATGAATTTAAAATGTCCTCCTTTCCTGCGTGACGGTTACTAAAATCTGTTCTTTACTGGATCATAACAATTTAATGTTAATGGAGCCATAAATATCTTCTACATACTTTACTTTATGAGTGCGATTCTTACATTATTTTGGGTAGTTCTATTATGGATAATCTGTATGGTTTTTATGTGATTTATGTATACAGGGTGGGGCAAACTCCTAGGGATGGACGATAGAGGCCATACGGTTATAGTTAGAAAGAAAAACTAATAACAAACCCTATCTCGTTTCAAAAATTCTATTCCATAAAAATATTTTCAATTATACCAGGTGCGTCCAAATAGTTGGAATTAAGTACAACTTTGTTATTTCTTATGGAATGTGTATAATTTTATATTTTTTCCGGCTTCAAAATGATAATTTAATGTTACTTTGATAACATGATTCTATGTCTATTGTTAATGGTTATTGAGAAATAAATTTATATCTCGAAATTGGTAGAAGTTAAGAGGATGAAATTGGTATTGGTAAATATCATGTAGCTTTTGACAGATTTGTTGAATATTATTTATACTATACAGGGTGTTTGCAAAAAATGTTTTCTGATACTGTCGGAAAAATATCAAAAAGTCGAATTTTTCAAATGGAATTGTATATTTTTTCTTGCACTATCTGAAAGAGCTCAAAATTTTGAATGAAAATGGCCAAATAAACTAATGTTACATAATGCAGTTCAGTTTTTTAGCAAAATTCCGTTTTCTTCAATTTTATGTAAAAATGAGGGATCGTGAAAATATCATTAGCCTTGAACGATTATTGCTTGTCAATCTGAAAATGGGTTTATTGTTATAATCTTGTTCTGTAGTGAATCCATTGTCATTATTATTGGTGTTACAAGTAATTGTTTTTGTTGTTCCCGTTTGTTGTTTTCATTTCTGTCTTTGTGTTTAATCACCAATTTTATTATTTTTTTAAAATGAATTTCCAACAACAAGAACTTGTTGATATGCTTTCCGTATTTATTGAATGCAACAGAAATTCTCTTCTGGCTTCTCGAGTATATGGGCAAAGATATGAACAGCGTTGTCAATCACGCATGGAAGCTTTCCAGAGATTGGTGGATAGATTTGAAAGAACCGGTTTTGTTCTCTACGAAAAACGCGATGAAATAACCAAATCCGTATTAACCGATGTGACAAAGGAAAATGTATTGCTGGCAATAGCTGAAAATCCGCAGACAAGTGGCAGAAGAATTGAAACAGAATTGAATATTTCCAGGAGAAGCATACATAGAGTTTTAAAAGAAAACCGTTACCATGATTATAAACCCCGAACATGCCACTTTTTAAATGAACAAGATCATGTCAACAGAACCTTATTTTGTGATTGGGCTCAGGGGAAACTGACAGAAAATGAAGATTTTTCCAAAAATATTTTGTTCACAGACGAATCAACATTTCAAAATTTAAATAAAGTTAATAGAAGGAATGTCCACTGTTATGCACAAGAAAACCCACATTTTCTACAAGTCTTTGATAGACAACATCAGTGGTCAGTGAATGTTTGGGGAGGAATAATTGGAAGAAATGTAATTGAGCCACATTTTTTTGAAGGAACATTAAATGCAAATGTTTACCACAATTTTTTGCAAAACAACTTACCTGCACTTATTGATGAAGCCAATGAAGAAGTTAATATTGAAAATATGTGGTTTCAGCATGATGGAGCTCCAGCCTACAGCGCAAGATTAGTTCAAAATTTTTTGAATTAAAATTTTGGAGAACAGTGAATAGGGATTGGGAGTCAAAATCCGTGGCCTGCAAGGAGTCCTGATTTAAATAAATTAGACTTTTTTCTTTGGGGTTACGTGAAAGACATTGTGTTTAGTATTCCTCCTACCACACCAGAAGACATGCGCCTATACGAATTCAAAATGCATTCTCGGCTATTACTCCCGAAGTTTTGGATAACGTGGATAGATCCTTTCATCAAAGAATTGCTCTTTGTTCCAATGAAAATGGCCAGATCATTAAGCATTTGTTGTAATCTGCTCACTATTTACAGATTAATTATTTTGATTTGTAACAAAGTTTAATAAAAATTCAACCTGCATAATGTTTGCTTTTGTTTTTAATGTTTTCTTAAAAAAATATTTTTTTATTTATTAAAGAAATTTATTAGAGGTATAACAAAATAAAAAAATAAAATTAGTAATAATGATAATCCAAAGGTAGCCATAAATCTAATATTGTTGTGATTTTTAATATGAAAATAGTTATGAAGATGAATTATTTTCATAAGCCTTTTGCAGATGCAAGAGAATGTAACAATGAATTTAAATTGATGACAAAACTGAAACGAAAACAATAATCGGGAACAACACAAATGAAAAAATAACACCAATAACAATACATGATAGCAATGACATTAAATTCTTAGCAAAATTATAACAATAACCCATTTTCAGATTAACAAGCAATCGTCCATGGCTAATGATATTTTCACGATCCCTCATTTTTACATAAAATTGAAGAAGACAGGATTTTTCTAAAAAACTTCATTATGTAACATTAGTCTATTATTGGCCATTTTCATTCAAAATTTTGAGCTCTTTCAGATAGTGCAAGAAAAAATATAACATTCCATTTGAAAAATTCGACTTTTTGATGTTTTTTCGACAGTTTCAGAAAACATTTTTTTGCAAACACCCTGTATAGTATAAATAAAATTCAACAAATCTGTAAAAAACTACATGATATTTACTAATACCAATACCAATTTCATCCTCTTAAATTCTACCAATTTCGAGATATAAATTTTGGAAATGTACTATTTATCTGTCAAAATTTTCGGGAAAAAATTTATTTCTCAATAACCATTAACAATAGACATAGAATCATGTTATCAAAGTAACATTAAATTATCATTTTGAAGCCGGAAAAAATATAAAATTATACACATTCCATAAGAAATAACAAAGTTGTACTTAATTCCAACTATTTGGACGCACCTGGTATAATTGAAAATATTTTTATGGAATAGAATTTTTGAAACGAGATAGAGTTTGTTATTAGTTTTTCTTTCTAACTATAACCGTATGGCCTCTATCGTCCATCCCCAGGAGTTTGCCCCACCCTGTATAATTGTAATTATTAATTTAATTAAAATTTTCTGAGCAGTGACATTTACAAAAACTATTGTCTAAAATGTCAGTGATAAGGACAGGTGCTGTTTGAAATATTACTTGTTCGCTCCACATCTTAGGACCGCCCACAATAATCCTACCTGCTGCGCGCGCACACCAGGCAAAACTGAAATAGTCTATTACGCTACTTTATTTTTACGTCACTTTCCCAATGTGTTCTGGAATTTTATAATGTGCTCATTTCAAACTCTACAACTAATAACTCATAATGTGTCAGCACATTACATTAATTTTGCAAAAACATAGCGATAAATTTTATATCTATCTGCACGAAATGCTTTACAAATTGAATAAATTGATTTGTAAGAGTGCCATTATGTTTATAACACATAGTTAATGGAATTGTGCCGACAAATACAGTCCTTTTGTTTAGAATTCTCCCCTCTATAGGTAACTCTTCGTGAATTCTTGTGTTTTACATGCTAAGTGCCAATATTTATCCATTTATTACCTTTGTCATAATGCAGCTTGTATTATAATAACTAATATCTGGTATCAATATTGGCTGAGGGCGAAATTTGCGAAATTATTGCCTCCTGGGAGCCACCAAGAAGATCCATACAAGATATGATACTTTCATAATTACATTAAGGCTTAAAACATATACGATAAACATAAAAAGTCGATGCCTATATAATTTTATGTTTTATAAAGGGAAGCGATATAAAACGAATATGAAATATGATAGGCAAACTGAAAGCACATTTTGTACAATGAAGGTACTCCATTAATAAAATTAATTCTCCATGAATACAAATTTATTCGAACATATACAATTATGACATTAAGTATAATCACTCTGAGTTGTTTATACGTAATAGAGGTTCGGGTGGAAATCACTAAATATCTTTACTAAAAGCAGCCTTCATATATGTGAAGTAGACAAGAAAATTGATGGTAAAACAGACATATGGAATATACCTAAGTCTGAAGTTAAAAAAAATATTCAGTCTTCCAAGTACTTCCGAAGAAATACAACAATTGCAAGTGGGTGTTTCAGGAAGAAAGCGGAATGAAAAGATATGTTTCGGTGACGTTCACGATCGCCATCTTAATGTAAAAACAATAGGGCGCGTATTATTGATTCATATTTCATTTTGATTTAAAATTTAGTGAAATACACGCCAGGTAGCACGTAAATGAAAATTCCGTTTTTATTCATTTATGTTCTTACCTATGCTAAACAACTACATTACACCAGAAGCATAATATTAAAGTTTTCGCTCGTAGAAATGGTATGACGAACTGTTTTTAAGTGGTTTTAAGTGATCTTCTGTCAAATTTTCACGAGTGGTTAATGTTTTCAGCGGTAAAATTTTCTTGCCTTATGTTTATATCTCTTGTACTTTGGATTCCAGGAGGTCCAGGTCTCAGGTTGTTTATTAAACTAGCATGATGTTCCTCGTCTAACTGTAAATAAGGGCCTAATGACTTAGCATTTGCATGTCCAGTCATTTTGATGAGCTGTTCTTCCGGGACACCTGATTTAGCAAGATTTGATACAGCACTTGATCGATTTGAATGATTCGTGATTTTGTTTGTCAGAGTATCAAGCCCTATTCTTTCAGCAGATTGTTTGGTCCATTTTCCAATCTCATTTACTCCATAAGGCATATTTTTGTATCATTCAGAATTGCTTTTATTCCAGTAAGGATTTATAGTCAGAAATAATCGTAATTCTATTAGTGCGTTTAGAAATAAGCTTTTTAAATAACCTTACCGAGATTATTGTATTAGGCACTAACCACTTACTGTCTGATAATTTTTGAGCTCCACCCTGGCATGTTTTGGAAACAATCGGGTTGTATTCAATTCTTCCGGTTACGTTACCATTTGATTTCTTTTATTCTTTAAAAAAATGCACTTTGCATTTTGCTGCCTCTCCCCCTCTCCAAGCTAGTTCGAATGCTATTATATGATGCAGTTTTTTTTGAAGTCCTTCTGGACAATCTTCGTTCCACAGATTCATTATTGTATATATTTCTTTCTTACTCAGAGCAGTCGAATTTTGCTTCTTCTTTCCGAGAATAGACTGAAGCTGCTTTCGTTTCGCATTTTTTACATCCCTTGCTTGTTTGAATTCAATGTTCGTAAATGGATTAAATTTTCGGGCGTACTCTTTGTAGTATTTTTCTTGAAGGAGTTTTGCAGTAACATTCCACATGGTCTTTATAACGCATTCTTTATAATTTTCACCACCAGCTCTCTTCATATTAAAAGCCCAATCATTCATTATTATCAGTCCACGCTCTTGATTTGAAGTAATTTTTAGAAGTTCATAATGCTTCTCTTTTAAAAATATTTCGAACCGTTTCCATATTGACTTTTGATTTTTAACTGTACTCCTCGAAGTAACACTCTGTACAGTTTTTTGAATATCTTCCAAAGATTCTTGGCCAAATCTTGCCATTTCAAAACGACGATGTTGCAAGAAAACTCGAAAATAATATGACAGTGACAGTTGCCAAGGTAGAAATTTCAAAACTTTCATTCACAGCATAGTTGATTAAAAGCAAGGCGCATATTTATCAGTTATTGGGAAAGCTAGGTAGGTTTTTATCGTTTATAATGACAGTTGATTGGTCGATTCTAAGAAATTGAAGATTGGCTCTTAGAATAGGCGTGTATTAACCGAAATAATACAAGTCACGGGACTCAAATAAAATGTTTCAATTGACCAATTTGACGATGAAAAAAGTAATCCACAAAATAGCTGAATTTCTAAATAAATAACTACAAAAACTATAAAAAATAAGAACGGAAAAGTGATTGGAAATAAATAGACAAAATAAGTTATAGGTTATATGTTTTATTCGCATTTACTGCCATGCAATATATGCCTTTATGTGCCCACCAGACTGATGACCTTTATATGCCTAATAAGGAATTAGTCGTGCATCAGCGATTTTCATTTCGTTGCGGGGAAAATCTAACCATATAACGATAACCTAAGTCGCCCCAGGAACTAAGTTATAAATCCCGGCTGTCAGTAATTACCATCCCTGGTAGACTTAAACTATATTTTCACAAGCTTACCTGTTTCAGCAAGCGATGCTGCATCGCTAGATTCGTCTCTACTCAAAGACCAGGTATACGTGTTTTTATCATCAGAGGGATTGTGTTTTCGATCCTACAATTAATTAAATCCGCCCCGAGCGCACAAAGTACTAGGGAGTATTATTTTTCCCCTGTTTATCTTTCAGGAAAATAACGAAGGTGCACTTGAGGTTATTTATAGTACATTTAGTTTTTAGTATTCTCTTTGCATTCAGCTTAAGAACAATAGAAACAAATGCATCTAAAATTTGTTGTTCTTTAACGGAATATCCTTGGCAGTCCTCGTACATGTTTGCACAGATAAATGTAAAACCATTCGTACCAGAAAATTCGACATGTCACGGGTGTGCCTTTTTAGCCGTTACTAATGTAGTTCTAATGTTATCCGATCGCATACACGCTTTAATGACTGTGTAAAGATCAAAAGTAATTCTTTTGGCGTGTCTGAAAGCCATTACAATTGAGCACTTGTTCAGCAATCACGAATTGATAGCGGCATACCTGCTTACGAGAATATGAAACCGAGCGACTATCGAGCTGGAATTAAACGAGCTGGATTTTGCCATTTTTCGCACTACAGAAACAAGATCGTTTAATTAATGTATTCTTAACATGCTAAAAATATATTCCTGCAAGTCGTCAATTCAATATTCAAAATTTATATTGCTGTAGTTGGACAAAGTTGTGGAGTTCTTGTCAAATGAGACGTGAATCTTTTGTCTGCTGCTTTTTGTAGGCCCCCTTAGACCATTTTACCTTTTATATTTGACTAATCTCTCGAAGACGGACGCAATAAAAGAATAAGTCCTTCATCCCTAGGGGCTTCTACTTCCCAACCCTCTATCGTCTCTTTCAACACACACAGTCGCGAGAACCTGTAGGGTCGGAGAACCGACGTTTTGATTGCTCAGCAATGATTGGGTAACAAGTAATCTTAGTTAATTGAAAGTAGCCCAGGAATTGATCATTTCTACACTGGACTTGGGAAGTGGGGAAGTGAAAATCACGCGCTACTCGCCTGCTAAAGCTTTGGGGTTGATCCCGCATGTTAAGCTTTTCAACAAAGTATATATACAGCGAATGAGTTTTAGTTTTCGGAAAGTTAAGGGATAAGTAAGTTTATATTTTGTTCAAATGCATTAGATGTAAGTAGAGCTCTGCAATAGTTTTGTTCTGCAGAAATGAGGGTTCTTTAAATTGTTCAATGTATGAGTTGCATGAATTTCCAGTTTAACCACTGTGTATAAATTAGCCCTGAGGATAAGCGATTTGAACACCAAGCTTATCCTTATATTTAATCGGGAAATTTGCAGTTATTTGCCGAGGCAGTGAGCCGAGGAAAATTTAAATCCTGAATATTTGATATCTTGTGCGAAAATGTAGAATCATTTGGAATGCACATAGGGCGAAGAAAATCCAATAAATATTATAATGGCTGGAACTGATTTCAATAAAAATTTACCCCTCATTTCATCAAGATGGAAATTCAAGATAGCAGATGAACGATATTGACATTTCAAATGCAGGCACTATTATTCCAGTTTACACGGGACTTTTTATTAAATCGGCAAAATATATTATTTACTGGGAAGAGCCAATTCGAAGATTGAAATCGTCGAAGAACGCACCACAAAATAATTATGTATAACACAGATACGACATGCATTGTTTTAAGAGAAATGATTTCATGTTCTCGGTCAAGTCGATGACTTGGAGGGTAAAGTAAAGCGATTTATTCCAAAACAGTGTGTAGGTAGCTTTATATGTTGTATAATTTAAATCCACTCTGATTAAATTTAACACCACACATCCAACTACAGCATTCTAATTTCGAATTTCACCGAGGATGCGTCGAATTTCACCGAGCAGGTGACAAATTTCATCAGAAGTTTCAAATTACGCATGCGTTGATTTATTAAAACTCGGTGTAATAAGATATGCCGCATCATAATCAAGGTTATCTAACTTCCGGTTTCATATTATATTTGAACAACAAGAAGTTTTTCTGGGGTTACAGTAGGAGAACTAGAGCTACAATGGGCAACTGTACACTAACTCCAGACCACTAATTGTATTTAAAAAGATTATTTTTTGAATCGAAGCAACGTAGTTCAAAACGAATTTTACTTCATGTAGTTAATATCTTCTTGTTTTACTTTTTGGTAGAAGTTCATGATTTAACAAATAAATACTTCGCGAACTACCAATATATAACGTTTTATTTAAATATTTTACCGGTTTCAGGATTCACAAAGATCCCATCATCAGAAATGTACGAAAAATTGTAAACAAATTATTATGACAGTTGACAAGGAAACTAAAATTGACAAAACAATACAAAGAATAATGATATCCATGAAAAAAGATAACTAGATAACTGAATTTCAGTATTTACCTACGGGGTATAAGAAAAACACAAAGGAAAATCGAATACCTCGTAGCTTGAAGGGAAAAAACAATGAATTTAAAGAAAACCATGTTGGAAAAAACAATAAATTCAATTGAAAAAACCTTCAAGTGAAATATCAGAACAGAAAAAACTAAATAAACAAACAAAATATCCATGGAATCTTGACAACTGCCAACTGCTAATCTTGAAATAAACTATGTGGTCAAGTCTATGTGTTCTGTCTTGACAACTGCCAACTGCTAGAATTGTAATAAACTAAAAAAGAGAGAAATAAGTCAAAAAACGGCATAATGGCAAAAAAGAAATAAGTCAAGGATTAAGATGGAGAGACTGTTGTTGAATAATTAATTCAAGAATCAATCCTAATAATACCAATAATAAAACAAAAAGAAGAAAAAGAATCCCATATTGCCAAATAACCTCGAAGGTCCATGGTTTATATGGGCTAGCAAATAAACTGTAATTGATTATTGAACTAATGTCATAATGGCAATAAGAGAACCTGTCCTACCGAGACATGAGAATCATTTTGATCAAAAGACATTTACAAAAGTTTAAATAAACTAGATTGTATTAAATCTACTTGGTCATTAAGTAAGTTACAATTTTTATCATTTTTATGTTTATAAATTTCCATAGACTCTAATATATCTAACTGATAACTTTTTACAAAATTAAACAATAATTTAGTATTTTCTAAAGGAGGGAATCGATGATTGTTATCAAAGAAATGATTAGCAAAACTTGAATGATCGTTTTTTAAACGAAACGATCGTAAATGTTCATTATATCTAATACGTATAGATCTGCCAGTTTGTCCTATATAAATGCTGTTACAGTCTAAGCAATTTAGTTGATAAACACCTGTGTGGTCAAGTTTATGTGTTCTGTCTTTACTGTTAAATAGAATATGTGATAATATATTTGAAGGTTTAAATGTGACCTGTATGTTGTTTTTTCTTAAAATACTGGCAATCTTTTCAGAAATATTTCCAAAATAAGTAATTCTGCAAAATTTGGTAACTTTATCATTACATAATTTAGGATATATGTTGTTACAAGCAATTTTAAATTTTTTATTGTTAATGATTCTATTGATGATTTCAATTTTAAAACCATTATTTATAGCAATTGTTCTAATTACATTTAGTTCTTTATTCAATTTATCCAAAGATAGTGGTACTGTAAAGGCCCTGTGTATCATAGAATTGTAAGCAGAAATTTTTTGACAAAATGGGTGAAATGAATTTGATGAAAGAGTAATATCTGTATACGTTGGCTTCCTAAAAATATCGAAAGTTATTTTATTATATTCATTTATTAAAGTTAAATCTAAGAAATTAATTTTGTGTTCAGTTTCTATTTCTTTTGTAAATTTTATTTTTGGGTGAATACTGTTCAAAAAATTTTGAAAAGTGTCTAATTGTCTTGTTGTTCCTTTAAAGCAAGCAATTATATCATCTACATATCTATACCAAAATAGAATATGTTGTTTGCCTAATTCTGAATTCATAATTTTTTCTTCAATATCTGACATGAAAATATCTGCTAATAAAGGACTAATTGGAGAACCCATAGCAAGACCTAAATTTTGAGTATAATATTTATTATTAAACTGGAGATAATTTTGTTCAATACAAAGTTGGAAAGCAGTAATAATATCATTTTTTATAACAATATTAGTATGAGTTTTATCTAAAATATTTTCAATTAATTTCAAGCATTCATTAGGAGGAATATTAGGGAACATATTTGTAACATCAAAAGAAACCAAAAAAGACCCTGTAGGAATATTTTTATTTTTGATATTGTTAATTAATTCTAAAGAATTTTTTAAACTAAATTTGGATTTAAAATTTGTTGTAGTTTTAAATATATTATTAATGTTTTTAGCTAAATTTCTTGTGGGAGCATTAATATATGATACTACTGGTCTTATAGGTGTATTAATTTTATGGTTTTTGATTAGTCCATATAATTTAGGGGCACGTGCATTCATATTAATTAATCTTAATTTTTCAAAATTGTTATCAAAAATACTGTTGCAATTTTTTAACCAATCCTTTAATTTAGTTTGAAAATGTTTTGTTGGATCTTTTTTTAGTTCAGTTAAGTTTTCATTTCTAATAAAATTTTGCATCTTTGTTATATATTCATCTTTAGGTAAAATTACTATAGCATTGGATTTGTCCGCTTTGGAAACTATCAAATTATCTTTATTAATTTTTTCTTTAATAGAATTAATGGTACTTTTATCAATTTTATCAATTTTATTAATGATTAAGTTTTTGTACTGAAAAGTATTATGAATTTTATTTCTAATGTTCTGAGAATCATCATCCTTTTTTAAAGCTACCTCAATTTCTGAAATTAAAATTTCGGTTCTATTAATATTGTTTATATTAGGGGCAAATTTTGGACCTTTTGATAGTAATTCTGTTTCATTTTTGTCAAAAACTGTATTACTGTAATTGATAAATTTGGAACTAAATATTGATTTATTAGAATTGTTGTTATAGACGTCAGTTTTGTTACAATTTTGAATATAGTTTAAATTTTCTAACTTCTGTCGTTGTGTAAGGTATTTTTTATGTATGACTTTACTAATACTGTCTCTAATTATGTCATCTAAACTGTCAAACTCTATAGCGTGTAATTTGTATGAAAGTTCAGAGTGTAAAACTTTAATGTAGTGATTTAATACGTATCTTTGTTTATATTGGGTTCTACATTCTTCTTTCAGCCAAGTTCTCTGGGCAGCTTTAAGTGCCTTCTCTGCTGCAATAGTGTTACTTCTCGTTGTGATATGTACATATTTGGGAACAATCTTCATTCTTAAACATTCTTGATTAAACCAAATGTTTTGACTTATTTTTCTCTGTTTAAGTTTAAGCTTCTTGTATAGTCTTTCTTGAACTGCCGTGCTGGCATTTTTTATGTAGTTAATATCTTCTTGTTTTACTTTTTGGTAGAAGTTCATGATTTAACAAATAAATACTTCGCGAACTACCAATATATAACGTTTTATTTAAATATTTTACCGGTTTCAGGATTCACAAAGATCCCATCATCAGAAATGTACGAAAAATTGTAAACAAATTATTATGACAGTTGACAAGGAAACTAAAATTGACAAAACAATACAAAGAATAATGATATCCATTTTGTCAAAAAATTTCTGCTTACAATTCTATGATACACAGGGCCTTTACAGTACCACTATCTTTGGATAAATTGAATAAAGAACTAAATGTAATTAGAACAATTGCTATAAATAATGGTTTTAAAATTGAAATCATCAATAGAATCATTAACAATAAAAAATTTAAAATTGCTTGTAACAACATATATCCTAAATTATGTAATGATAAAGTTACCAAATTTTGCAGAATTACTTATTTTGGAAATATTTCTGAAAAGATTGCCAGTATTTTAAGAAAAAACAACATACAGGTCACATTTAAACCTTCAAATATATTATCACATATTCTATTTAACAGTAAAGACAGAACACATAAACTTGACCACACAGGTGTTTATCAACTAAATTGCTTAGACTGTAACAGCATTTATATAGGACAAACTGGCAGATCTATACGTATTAGATATAATGAACATTTACGATCGTTTCGTTTAAAAAACGATCATTCAAGTTTTGCTAATCATTTCTTTGATAACAATCATCGATTCCCTCCTTTAGAAAATACTAAATTATTGTTTAATTTTGTAAAAAGTTATCAGTTAGATATATTAGAGTCTATGGAAATTTATAAACATAAAAATGATAAAAATTGTAACTTACTTAATGACCAAGTAGATTTAATACAATCTAGTTTATTTAAACTTTTGTAAATGTCTTTTGATCAAAATGATTCTCATGTCTCGGTAGGACAGGTTCTCTTATTGCCATTATGACATTAGTTCAATAATCAATTACAGTTTATTTGCTAGCCCATATAAACCATGGACCTTCGAGGTTATTTGGCAATATGGGATTCTTTTTCTTCTTTTTGTTTTATTATTGGTATTATTAGGATTGATTCTTGAATTAATTATTCAACAACAGTCTCTCCATCTTAATCCTTGACTTATTTCTTTTTTGCCATTATGCCGTTTTTTGACTTATTTCTCTCTTTTTTAGTTTATTACAATTCTAGCAGTTGGCAGTTGTCAAGACAGAACACATAGACTTGACCACATAGTTTATTTCAAGATTAGCAGTTGGCAGTTGTCAAGATTCCATGGATATTTTGTTTGTTTATTTAGTTTTTTCTGTTCTGATATTTCACTTGAAGGTTTTTTCAATTGAATTTATTGTTTTTTCCAATATGGTTTTCTTTAAATTCATTGTTTTTTCCCTTCAAGCTACGAGGTATTCGATTTTCCTTTGTGTTTTTCTTATACCCCGTAGGTAAATACTGAAATTCAGTTATCTAGTTATCTTTTTTCATGGATATCATTATTCTTTGTATTGTTTTGTCAATTTTAGTTTCCTTGTCAACTGTCATAATAATTTGTTTACAATTTTTCGTACATTTCTGATGATGGGATCTTTGTGAATCCTGAAACCGGTAAAATATTTAAATAAAACGTTATATATTGGTAGTTCGCGAAGTATTTATTTGTTAAATAATTTTACTTCAATTAATTCATACAAAAAGAAAGGTGTTGGGAATATTTGACGTTTGGCAGGTACTAAAGTAACTAGATTGTAAATTATAAATGCACCCACAAATTCGCAACTATGACAACTAATCAACAAGGAAAATTATTGAAAAAATTAGCGACATAATTTGAAATCTCTGATGAAATTTGACACCTGCTCGGTAAAATTCAAGGCCTCCTCGGTGAAATTCGAAATTAGAATGCTGTAGTTGGATGTGTGGTGTTAAATTTCATCAGAGTGGATTTAAATTATACAACATATAAAGCTACACACGGTTTTGGAATAAATGAAATGTTTCAATTGGCCAATTTGACGATGAAAAATATTAATCACAAAAATAATTGGGCGTGTTTTTTATTCGACTTTTGTATTTAACAACAGAATAACGTACCATAATACATGATAATAACGAAACTATAGAGTTAAGGAACAATAGTGTAGAATAAAAATAAATAGGAATTCTGTATGATTCCATTCTGATTCGGCTAAATTTCCAGTCTGGTACACATATCGTATTTTTACATGCAAACATTTATTGTCGGAACTTTTCTGCTCCCAATTTATTGACGAACACTGCAGAATTGTTTGATATATATGGCAACTTTCTGAAAACCTGATGCTTGCGAACGGGAAGATGAATAACCTTGAATATGATGCAAGATATCTTATTCCACCAAGTTTGAATAAATCTACGCAAGCGTAATTTGAAACCTCTGATGAAATTCGACACCTGCTCGGTAAAATTCGACGCCTCCTCGGTGAAATTCGAAATTAGAATGCTGTAGTTGGATGTGTGGTGTTAAATTTCATTAGAGGGGATTCAAAGCCCAACCTTCAACCGAATTATTCATGCGTGGGAGTTCTTCCAGGAATCGGTTGTACATATCTGAATAGGAAATTGTGGCTCAGCTCTTTGATTACGCCTCACTCGTCCGATATAATTTCATGCGGTGAATCTTATGCTAAGGTCTCAAATGCTTCAATAACATCATCAGCTAGTACAGTATAATATAACAGTATCGAGTTTCTGCGTCTTTTGATATTTTCAAACATTCTGCTCTTCTGATCATTCGATCATTTTCGAAGAAACAACAAGGATTTAGGAGAGTTGTCATATTTCAGTGGTCCCTAATATTAAATCTGTCGCGGCTAATTTTGTTTCTGTCTCTGATTTTCTTTGTTCCGGTGTGTCGTATTGATTCTTGGATCAATTCGCGACGTATAGAAGCCAAACTTGTCTCTAAACGTATTCCGGGCAAAATAAATCGAGTTCTTTTTAATCTGCTGAAAGCATTTCGAGAACAATAATTTATTTTTCTCCGCCCGGGAAAAACTATTTAGAACGAGTTTGCAGACGTCGTGTTCACTGCAGCAGTGGGTTTTGTTAAAAGGGGGCAGTGGGAAATTCATTAGGCGTCTAATTGTTTCCGTCGAGTTCAAATTTAAACCTAATATCATGCGGGGAAAATTACTAAAGGCTTTTGGTATTTGTTGTAAGGGCTTTCGAGACAAACTATGGTATTGTTCAGTTCATTTCTCTTTGAACGCAATGCTCCATTCCGGAATTTTCTTTGTTATATCCGAGAGGTTACAGTATATGTAAATTACGTTTGCGGGTTTAGGCGTCTGAGGATTCAACACAATATTACACAGGCAACTCCAGGAATCGAAACTAATTAAAAATTTGTAGACTCGAACATTCCATTTCCCACATTCTATCTGAATTTATTCGAAATGATATTGAAAATCGAATATGCGATAAGTTTTCAGAGGAGACACGAAAAATTTAATAACTGCGTAGGATACCAGGAGACTGGCGATGTAGCGATGTGGCCGTAGAAGAGAAACAACACCTGCCCAAGACAGATTTATTATTCTTCAAGCCATTTAGTAGCACGATTAGGGCAAATTAGGCAAATGGCCCTGAGTATTGTAGCAGCATGGACTGAAAAGGAAGGTTTGACCATTAGTCCAGAAAAAACAACAATAGTTTACGCGAAAGAGAAACATAGAGGCTCTTGGACCTCTATATCTCCGTGGTAGGAAGATCCCACTGTCAAGGGAGGTCAAGTATCTTGAGGTTATACTGGACTCAACACTTACCTGGAACCAGCAAATCGATAGAATAGTCAGAAAGTCGGAAACTACTCTTGCAGTAGTTAGGCGAACATATAACAAAAATGGGGTCTAAGGCCAGGAATGGTGCACTGGCTGTACACCAGAGTGGTCAGACCAGCCTAGGGATACAGGGGGAGGCGAGACTGGCACTATACAGACTGCAAAATTCTTTTTACCGTGTCCGTGCGGGTACAGAGCACACTAGCATTATTGAGGACATAAAGAATCTAATGCTTGACATGAGGACGGATTACATGGTCCCCAAGAACACCACACAACCACTCTTTCAGGTCACAATCGATGACCCTAGAGTGGAGAACCAAATTCTGAACAGTATACCTTCCGGCAGTCTAATCTGGTACACCGACGGTTCTAAGACCGACACAGGTGCTGGGTTAGGACTGTTTGGAGATAAACCAAGAGTGAAACTCAGGTCCTCTCTGGGCAAATATGCCTCTTTCTTTTAAGCACAGGTCTACGCGATACTACAATGTGCGCGGGAAAACATTAAGAGGGGCTACAAAAATCAGCGGATCCTTATCTTATCAGACAGCCAGGCAGCTTTGAAGGCTCTTATGAGCCCAAACATGTCTTCCAGACTGGTGTGGGAATGCTTTGAGCAACTTAATATCCTAGCCATGCCGTCAGACACCAAGTAAACGGATGGGTTCGCGCTCAATATCACAAATTACTGGAACATGATTCCAGGACACAGGCACAGCAAGTCGTATAAAAAGGGACCTTGCAGGAAAAGATGCTCAGAACTACTTTGCCTTAGTAGGATGCAAATTAGAATCGTAAGAGGCTTCGTAACGGGACACACGACCGTTAAAGAACACCTGTGGAAGATTGGCAAATATTACAGAGACCTTAACTGTCGCTTGTGTAATAAGGAACGGGAAACAGCTATGCACATCTTGAGCAGATGTGAAGCTCTAGACCAAAAGAGGCAGCGAATTTTCGGGCGATGTTTGATGGAACCGGAAGAATTTTCCACGCATTCAGTGTTTGACTTGTACCGTTTGGTCCAAGGCACCAAGATCATGGAATGGGTGTGACTTAGAATTAGGGTGGGCACAATAAGCCCATTTTGTGGCTGCAGTGCTTCTGAGTCTACGGGCAGGCAGGCCCTAAAGGGGGAAAAAACACCGACCGCACAACGAATTCGTAAGGAAGGGTTGGCTGAACATAAAATGCAAGTTCTACCGAATCGACATTAAAACCTCGTTGATTGTTTGTGGAAGCTCTTTTGTACCTTATTATATTGCCCGACAAGTAACTAATGTTATCCAGCCATTTCACAAAACATAATTATTATAAATGAAGGTTGGGGCGAGAGCTCGTACATTAATAGGGCAATTTCCAACGAGAAAAACTCTCCTCTCCGCTATGCAACGTAGTATTTCCCCGTGATTTATTTTTGTATTTAGTGTAGGATGCGGGAAATCATTACCTTCCTTGTTAGTTCTTTCTCAGCCTCAGGGTTCCCCTATTCTCATT
Organism: Xestobium rufovillosum; assembly: GCA_963966045.1. NCBI lineage: Eukaryota > Metazoa > Arthropoda > Insecta > Coleoptera > Ptinidae > Xestobium > Xestobium rufovillosum. The sequence goes on along the minus strand of OZ014492.1, from coordinate 50,078,905 downwards.
TTTTGGAATTATTACACCAACATGTATCAAAGGTGCTTCCTAGATCCCACATTACTCAAATAATAACTTATACTTTTAAAAATTCACTCGCTTCATACATTTGCAACATTTGGGGCGTGCAGCGTAACAGTTTCCTTTCATCTCATTCGTTTTCCAATTTGCACATTGATACGCTCACTCAGCTTCCTTTATAGACTCCCTTAAAACGGATTTTCTTGCATCAAATACGAAAATAATAGTCTTTCATTTGTCTGGCTTAAACAAACCGTAAAGGACTTCAGACAGTTATCGATCGCACAATTTCGCCAAATTTGCATTCATAAAATGTATCTGCCTTAATACTCGCTATGCATCTTTAACAATAACTCCCGGGATACGGCACCTGCAAGCAGAATTACGAAATTGCACCGGCGGCACACGGCCACTATAATTTTATTAGATACAAGACCTTCAAGAAACGCCAATCACATCCTGGTCATGTGTTTAATTCGTGAGGAACAAGATAGAATGCGTTGAACTAACTAACTAGCTAACTAACTAACTAACTAACTAACTAACTAACTAACTAACTAACTAACTAACTAACTAACTAACTAACTAACTAACTAACTAACTAACTAATTAATTAACTAACTAACTTAATAAGGAGAACTACATTTACACGATTCAACAAGAATTCAGAAATTCATAAAATTGGCCGCTAGGTCTGTGCACAATGCCAAACTTCGTATTCAGCACAACTTGAACGAGATTTTAAATCTTGTCTTTCGGTAAAAGAATTTTGCGATGGTCTCAAAATAATGTGAATAAAAATTCAGTTGCTTTCAAAAGTAGTTCTATGTGAGAATGTAGAGGAAAAATTGCGGGAGAAGCCCGAATTTTATGTAGTGGTTGTTGAGCAGTACAGTAACCTAAATTGGTGATATCAAGGCAGCGTAACGGTCGAAGGAAGGGTCTACCCCGTACGCGTAACGTCGAGCACGAGACAATCGAAATCTCTGGATCTGGTAATGGCAGAGTTATTCAGTCTAACGCTAGCTATGAACGGCGTCCGGAAGCAGTACTCGGAGTTACCGGAAGTGTGATCGGATTTGCTAAACGGTAGAAAGGGATTAGGCCAGGATTCCAGCACTAGCGTCGTACTATACGCTCCACTGCTTCTGGATGCGGCTTAGAGCGAGCGACCACCGCTTTTATTACTTGCATTTTGATCTCTCCACTTCTCAAATTTTCCTATAATTTCGATATCCCCGACGGCCGGATCAAATCGCTTCACTATTTCAGGGAGAGATTATTCCGTTCGTCCAGAACGATTTATTCAATTCCCGTAAATTGAGCTCTGCAGAATTTCTGGTCTGTTTGGTTAATTACGTAAAAGTATTGTCGCAAGAGTGGAATCTGCTCGCAAATCAGGAGTTTAGCAGACGCTATTTCAAATCACAAAAACGAATTGGATCGGCGGAATTAATAGTTACCGCTCATACCTTATCCCCGTTTCCTCCTTTCCTCATTTTCAATCGCAAGCGGATTGCCCTTCAAAAATGCAAATTACGATATCAGTTATATACCCCGATTGGTAAGCTCAACAGTTTTTACATGAACACTGAATTTTAATATTTCATGGTACAAACGCCAAGCTAATAGAAGCTATATTATGAATGATAATCTTATCTACGCCGTCAGAAACAATTCAAAGTTATTGGACGCATGTACTCCGTAAGCCCCAGCCAAATTTAACTATTTTATTTTCGATTATTATTACTTCATATTAAAGGAGCAAACAGATTTGAAGATCTGAAAACAGTAAACGGAGAAATACAGGAATCTTGTGTAGCAGCGTGTTTAAAATTAGGTCTTATTTAAGATCATCACGAGTGGAAAAGAGCCATGAATGAAGCTGAAATTTGGATGATGCCCAGACAGCTGAGACATTTATTCATTCGTATTTTAATGCATTGCCGACCAATTTATCAGGAAGAATTGTGAGAAGAATTTAAAGAAGCAATGTCACAAGATTATGAAAGACGTTACAGCAATACTGAAGGACAAAAAAGCCTATATTCAAATTAGTTCCATGCTTTCTGCGGAAGGTTACAATCTTTCAATGTTTCCTACCATGCCACGACATTGAATATGCAAATGAAGAACAAGCAATAGAAATAGGATCACGACAATATAAACACCTAAATGAAAATCAGAAAGAAATTGTAGATATTATTTTGGGTAAATGTGATGCTAACATAAATGAATCAATTTCTGAATCTTCATGTTTTTATATAGACGGTCCAGGAGGCTCCTGTAAGACTTATGTTTATACAGCCCTTTACAGCTTACTGAAGATTAAGAATAAAATTGTTTGTACCATGGCCTTCACGGGCATAGCAGCAACACTACTTCGTCATAAAACGTTTGGGTTACCTGTTCCTCTGTTTTTAGATTCATCTTCCAACTTTAAGAAAAATTCAAAAGAAGCAGATTATTTAAGGAGTGTAGATGTTTTTATTTGGGATGAAGCTCCTGTGGCGCTAAGGTATGCTTTAGGGTTTAGGCATTATAGACAGAACCTTACGAGACTTTATGAATTGTGATGTTCCGTTTGGTGGAAAAATTATGGTGTTGCGAGGAGATTTTTGACAATTGTTACCAGTTAAAATAAATGCTACCCGCTGTGAAACAGTGAATTTAAGTATCAAATTTAGTTCTCTTTGGAGTTGTTTCCATAAATTTTCTTAAACACAAAATATGCGGGCTCTACCACAGGAACAAGAATTCACCAAGTTTTTATTGGATGTTGGAGATGAAGTTTTGAACGATATGAATAGCAATTTAGAATTGCCACAGAGATGTATTTATAATTCGGATATCGTTGAACGTATATATGGAGGAATCAATTAGAGAAAAGCGATTCCTAGATATGACCTAATCAGCTATTCTGATGTTGAAGACATTAACAAAAAAGTGGTAGAACTGATATAAAAACAGAAAAAATATATACAAACTTGGATAGTGTTGAAAATTGTGATAATGGAGATTTAAACGATGCTATTCTTCTTGAATATTTAAATACTTTAAACCCACCAAATTTTCCTCCGCGTGAATTGAAGTTGAGAGTATATTGTATTGTGATGTTGGTTAGAAATCTCAGCATTAATGAAGGCTTATGTAATGGTACGAGATTGTTAATTTTACAATTGGGAGACAATATCCTACAGTGCAAAATCTTAACAGGCAATAAACCTGGAGATATAGTTTTCGTTAACCGTATAACGTTGTACTGTGAAAATGTTTATCCTTTTACTTTTAAAAGACGACAATAATTTCCCATTAAACTAGCGTTTGCAATGACTATTAACAAATCACAAGGCCAAACATTTGATCAAATAGGAATTGATCTCCGAAAAGAAATATTTACTCACGGACAATATTATGCGCGGCTTTTTCAAGAGTTCGTTCTTGGGAAGGTTTGATAATTTATTTAGGAAATCAAAGAAATAGCCGTATAGTTTAAAACTACGTTTTCAGGGAATTATATCAGATGTAAATTATTCTGTAATCAGGCAATAATGCGTTTCTTTGAAGTCATGATTCGACTAGGGCAGTGAGATGACATACCTAAATTTCCTGTATAAGCATTCCATTACCGCATCCCTTTCTTTATCTCCCTTTTCACTGTTAGCTCTATTAAATGGCAGCCGAATTAACAACGCGGGGTACGACCGTTATTTTATTGAGGCTATAAATTGAGAGTTTTTTTTGTAATTCAAACAAAAAGGTGGATCCGGAAGGTGTCTTCTGATTTAGCTTTAATTTATATTTATAACTTCCGACCCCAAATTCCTGCGTTTTTAATATTACAACATTGAAGTACAGCCTGCGGTGCTTCAAATTGGATTAACTGCCACTTTATCATTTATATTTCATGGACAATAAAGATTAACAAATACAATAAGAGATAAAGAACATGTTGGACATGAGTAAATTTCGGTATTTCCAACGCATACTTCCAAGTTTAAATTAATTTGTTTTCTGCGTAATGCCCTGTTCGAATTAAGTTTAGTGTTTGCAAAGATCAAGTAAACTTAGTTACTGATAGCTTCCCTTCGGAAGCGGCGTTTGAGGGTAAAACGCCGCAGAATTAACAGTTTGCTTTTATGGGACTAATTTTCGCAATAAGTGAGTGCGTAATTTGTGCCGTCTAGTATAGTTCGCTTCTGAATTGGAACTTAAACTCGCATTACATATTAATAGCGAGTAAAACTGAAGCCATTATCTACTCCGTGTCCTCGCGCCGTAGAATGTCCGAGCGGTCAACTTCTGACGGTCATTACATGCTCGATTAAACTCCATAAACTAGAAGGCCAGTCTATGGAATATGAACACTTGGGACTGCGTCTGGGAACTGTAAAGCACCGGCTTCCGCGATAAGGGACCACTGGCACAGTCCAGTGGAGGTCACATCACACAATTTTTCGGAAAATTAAACGATTTCATTCATCCAATACAGTAATTCTCACAAAATAAAAGCAAAGTAAGTCGTGGAATAATAGAGAAGAGTTGCTACTCTAAACATAGGCCTCTAAAAGTTGAGTAGTATTTGTCCGAGCTTATAGGCAAGAGAAGGGAAGTACCAGAGGGGAATCGGGCCGATTGTCCATATTTCGCGCGTAAGAAATGCGACGCGCTCAAAATGTATCATGTCATAACTCCCTCAAAAATTGTCTTATCGAGTTGCAATTTTTTAAAATTCATTTCTTAAACTTTCAGGATGCTTACGAAATCTTTCAAATTCCAATTACATAATTACTTTTCATTCCGCTTTGCGATTTTTGAGACGTTGTCTTTTTGGTGCAGTGGAATTTTCACCTATCGAGGAACTATGCTCATTTTTATAATATGAACAAACTTCCAGCGGCAGAACGATTATCGTTTTCAAATCGTCATAACTTTTTTTCTATGCGAGCTAATGATTTCAATCTTGATGTAAAATAAAATTCAATCCTTTCTCTATAACTCTGCCGCCAGAGGTTTGTCCAGATTTTAAAAATGAGCATAGTTCCTCGATAGGTGAAAATTCCACTGCACCAAAAAGACAACGTCTCGAAAATCGCAAAGCGGAATGAAAAGTAATTATGTAATTGCAATTTGAAAGATTTCGTGAGCATCCTGAAAGTTTAAGAAATAATTTTAAAAAAATTGCAACTAGATAAGACAAGTTTTGAGGGAGTTATGACATGATACATTTTGAGCGCGCCGCATTTCCTACGCGCGAAATATGAAAAATCTGCCCGATTCCCCTCTCGCACTTCCCTTCTCTTGCCTATAAGCTCGGACAAATACTACTCACATTTTCCTGTACTGTATGCATGGAACTCGATACACTTGTCCTATCCACTTTGGCCTCCATAACCTTCAAAATTTCTGAAACATTGAATTTTATGAAAAAATTACTTAATCTTGTATATTTTTGGACTTGGGAAGCATGAGGGTTCATTTAAAATATATAATTGTGTGGCTACAAACATACCCAACATTTCGCAGAGCTCGGATCATAAAACTTTCAGTTCCTTAACTTAAAGGTACGGTTTCGGTAGCGTGACTGGCGACCGGGGCAATTATTGCTTTAATAATATTCAGTTTTTTTGAGTAGCGCGATCGGTTCATCGCGACTATTGTAAATAACATGATACGGAGCATTCATGAATGAAATTATAGAACTAGCTCGTCAGAAGCAAACCGTTTCGTGCTGCCTCTGCCGATCACCGATATCGGAGATTCTATGAATAGAAATCGGATTCAATGTACCAATTGCATACGAAGTCAGAGGTAAATTGTTTAACAAGAATTTTCGATAAATTTTCATGCGCTGCTCCGTTTTCTTCGAACGTACCGCATGCTCTAAACGCCTAATGGTATATTCACATGCAACTCGTTTCAGAGTTCGACTTCCAAATGCCGTCATACGCTTTTATCGACAGCAATTTGCTTAATTTAACCAGTTGCAAAAAGGTTGCAGATAATGCACCCCTTCTGCATTTAGTTCACATTCGTACTATTTGTATAACCTGATGCTAACTCTGTCCTACCTCAAACTGTCACAATTTCAATATTGCAGAATTTAAAATGCAGAAATCCAAAAATTTTATAATTGGTAAATGCTGCATGATGATGGCACTAATTATTGCTTCCCAAGGTAGGTAATACAGGTCTTACAGGCCACAACACTCCTATTTTATTGTACTTAGCGGTTTGAGGAAAGCTTTTATTATTTATTTCGCCCTGTGCGTCCGAGTTTCCCTTTCCCGCCGTGAAAAATCGGAATATTTAATCACGTAGTCTGAAAGCGAGCCAAAGGAAGAAATTTCCTGTTGGTGGCCTGGCACAAAGTGGAAGTTTTCTTCTAAGGAACGCGTTTCATAATACTCTAATATAACTTTTACACCGCTAAGTGCATCTCAAGCAGGGCGGATTTCTTTGATCTTTCGAATTAAATTTGCAGCAGGTAGTCTTTTTAAATTTTCTCTTTGCGTTCCATGGACACCCTTTCATAGTTGCCGCAAGAAACACAAGGTTTGCATGCGGGCGAATATACAGAACGCATCGTCCATTTTAAGATGTACGGATCACGAGTGTAGCACCAATTTTGGAAATGAAAATTATTTATTTAGACATTTTTTGTGAAAATCTGTTATTTTTAGACATATTTTTTTTGTTGGACAAAGTATGGAAGCTGATGTGTTTGACTAGACAATAAATGTTTACAATAACATATTTATTTATTCTACAGACCCCTCCGAAACCGCACGCCTTTGTTGCAGAAGGAACCAATCAACACTAAATGTAAGTAAACAGTGCTCCCCACCTTCCCCTCGCCCATGTGTAAGAGGAGGGTTTCGGCCCAGATCAGACTACTGCTCTCAAATAGTTGGGGAAGTAGGTTGTTCTACTTTTAGGTACGCGACCAACCAGTCTTCGGGCTGAAAACCTTATGATGAACTGACTAAATGCCTCCCTCGTTTTCTAAAAGTAACAACTGCAGCTTACCTCAGTAATGAATCGAAAGAGACAATAAAAAGAGGCTTATTTTGTGTACGCCATTGACGACCCACTCTGACCTCTTAAAAATTTAGAAATACTCTTTGGTAATAAAGGAGTGAATAGCCTTTAAATAATAACATAAAATCCACTCCGCTGAAGTGCTCAATTCGACAAACTTCTTAAGCTTGTAATACTGGAGTCTATTTAAGTTTTAAACCTATTGTGAAGCAAATAGCTATACTAAATTTTATTGACAAGGACCGGCAATTATGCGTCTTCTCTTCTTAATTATTGCCGTAATGCAAACAAATAAAGTCGAAATAATGGGGGCTTAGTCGAATAATACTTTATCCCCAAGCACCAATAGAGTTTTCATTCTTACAGGCCAAGGGACAAAGGTATTTTTTAACAATTTACGACGATACCGGATTAAATCGGTACAGCCAACAAAACGGTAGGCCATTTGAGCTTTACGCAGCTGGTCACCACTTAACCGGCCATTCTCCGATATTTTACAGATAATTGACTTTGAAACTTATTGGACCGGTCACATAAACTTTGCACTAAGTGTAACTTTCTGCTGTCGAGTCGTAAAATGAAAGATGCTTTCACGCCCGCAAAGGGTAACCAATGTAGACCTGTAGAGGCGGCCCTCAGAAGTTCTTATGATAAGCACCTTATCTTATCTTATCTGTCTCGTATTGTTATGAGAAACCTCTATTTTAATATGCACCTACATAAATTGATTGCTGCACGTCACTGGAACGGACGGGACCAGAGGAAATAATTTACAGCTGCAATCTGTCGGCCTTTTAAACAAGTTATTAAAACGGATTATGTTTAGTCTGAATCTGCATTAATTTACTACGAATGAATATGTATGTCCAATGTCCACAGTTCATACGCGAGTTAAATGTCAATACGACTTTAACGTATTTTAAAAAAATTTATTTCCAAAAACTAAGTACAATTAAAAGGTGTTCTCAATTCAAAAGCAAAAACAGTAATGATCCTAAGATCCTCTATTAATTCATTTACTGAAGCAAAAGTGTAGAGTAAGCTAAAATACAATCTTATTTCCATGGAAATACATAGGCGGCTCGTCATATAACTCCTCCATCCTTAAGAAGTTCTTTCAGGGATGAAAAGAACTGAAGGGGTTTGATTTTCTTGATGCTTTTCTGTTCTTCTTGTTTTTCTAACGTTAATCTTCTGAAATCGACTCCACTTGAATTTTCTAAAGACAAATTGAACAATTATAATTAAAATTATCAAAGTCACAATACTCCATAGGGACCACGTGTGAACACTGAAGTCTTGGTTATCTTCCATATTTACAGGGTGGATGGCTTCTAATTGTTTTTGAAGTCTTCTTATGTCATCTAGAGGTATGTTGTTTAACTGTAATTTTTCTTCATTTTTCGGTTCCAAAATTTTGAAGTTATTCAGGATCCTTGGTAGTATTAAAGGGTGTTGTCTAATATTTGATTCTGTGTTTCCAAATTTAAAGTTTCCAATTTCGACGCTACAATTAGTCGGTACTTGGATCAAGTTGGCTCCGTGTAAAATACTAAGTTGATTATTAGGACATTTCCCTTTTAATTTAGTTTCTTTTTCGAATAAAGTAATTATATATTCACTGTTGACTTTTTCTATAATTTGTTGTGGCTGATGAATTGGTACCAAATTGCATATTGAATCTTGACCATTTATGAGTGAAGGGATGCACTCTTTTTCGGGGTTTGACATCATCTGTTCTTGTGGACACAGGAAAAAGTTTTTGATTGGATCACATGAGTTTTCCATATATTGGTAAATGTTGTCTTCAAGAGCCAGGAAAGATTTGGGGGGAATAATTAAGGTATTGTTTATTGTTGGCACTGGGTATAGGTGGTAATAATCGAATGTACGAGGGTAAATTATGGGGATTTCTAAGGCGAAAATTATCTGTTCCTCCGAAATATAACAAGTTGTTCTTATTATGGAGTACCAAGTAAAAAGATCTGTTTTTATTATTTCTTCCTGTGAATGAAAATGTGTTAATTGATTTAATATTTGTTCTAATTCGCTTTTTGTAATTATGTCCGGGTGAACTATATTTAATTTTGCAAAAGTGATTGCATTTTCCAAGTTTTCTATGAAATTTATCAAAACGTCAACATTTGTATGAATTTGAGCTATGATACTGGAAAATACAGAGTGTTTATAAAGTTCGTGAGTTATTTTGTTCAGAATATGATCTTCATAATTATTAATATAATCTGTCAGTTTCTTTTGATTTTCCGTTATTGTTTTTATAGTGTCAGCGTAGTTTTCGATTAATTGTTTGGATAACGAAATTTGTGAATTTACTTCATTTATGGATTTTTGTTGATTATTCTCTAGCTGTTGTATAGCTTTGTCGTATCGTTCGCCATCGGCGGCATCTAAGCTACCTGTAAGCCACTTGCTTGCAGATCCTATAATATTGAACAATCCTCTTTTTGATCTAGTTACTGGTTGAAAGACAATATTTTGAAATTTTGTATTTAATTCTGAAATTAATGGTGCTAAATTCTTATAAATGTTTTCTAGGCTTTCCGAGTACATGGGATCATTACGGGGAAGCGAAGTATTTAACTTAAAATAATTTTCTAACAAGCTACTTACTTCTAAATTAAGAGAACTGAGATTGACATAATGTAAAAATACGTGTTTGCTGCTAATTATGTGTGCAACTCCTAACCTAAAGGGTAAAATTCCGGGAGAGTTTTCCAAAGGAATTACGTTAATGATTTAACAAATAAATACTTCGCGAACTACCAATATATAACGTTTTATTTAAATATTTTACCGGTTTCAGGATTCACAAGGATCCCATCATCAGAAATGTACGAAAAATTGTAAACAAATTATTATGACAGTTGACAAGGAAACTAGAATTGACAAAACAATACAAATAATGATATCCATGAAAAAAGATAACTAGATAACTGAATTTCAGTATTTACCTACGGGGTATAAGAAAAACACAAAGGAAAATCGAATACCTCGTAGCTTGAAGGGAAAAAACAATGAATTTAAAGAAAACCATATTGGAAAAAACAATAAATTCAATTGAAAAAACCTTCAAGTGAAATATCAGAACAGAAAAAACTAAATAAACAAAATATCCATGGAATCTTGACAACTGCCAACTGCTAATCTTGAAATAAACTCTGTGGTCAAGTCTATGTGTTCTGTCTTGACAACTGCCAACTGCTAGAATTGTAATAAACTAAAAAAGAGAGAAATAAGTCAAAAAACGGCATAATGGCAAAAAAGAAATAAGTCGAGGATTAAGATGGAGAGACTGTTGTTGAATAATTAATTCAAGAATCAATCCTAATAATACCAATAATAAAAGTAATATTGATGACGATAATGATGATGAAAACGATGATAATAATGTCAATAATAAAACAAAAAGAAGAAAAAGAATCCCATATTGCCAAATAACCTCGAAGGTCCATGGTTTATATGGGCTAGCAAATAAACTGTAATTGATTATTGAACTAATGTCATAATTGCAATAAGAGAACCTGTCCTACCGAGACATGAGACATGAGACATGAGAATCATTTTGATCAAAAGACATTTACAAAAGTTTAAATAAACTAGATTGTATTAAATCTACTTGGTCATTAAGCAAGTTACAATTTTTATCATTTTTATGTTTATAAACTTCCATAGACTCTAATATATCTAACTGATAACTTTTTACAAAATTAAACAATAATTTAGTATTTTCTAAAGGAGGGAATCGATGATTGTTATCAAAGAAATGATTAGCAAAACTTGAATGGTCGTTTTTTAAACGAAACGATCGTAAATGTTCATTATATCTAATACGTATAGATCTGCCAGTTTGTCCTATATAAATGCTGTTACAGTCTAAGCAATTTAGTTGATAAACACCTGTGTGGTCAAGTTTATGTGTTCTGTCTTTACTGTTAAATAGAATATGTGATAATATATTTGAAGGTTTAAATGTGACCTGTATGTTGTTTTTTCTTAAAATACTGGCAATCTTTTCAGAAATACTTCCAAAATAAGTAATTCTGCAAAATTTGGTAACTTTATCATTACATAATTTAGGATATATGTTGTTACAAGCAATTTTAAATTTTTTATTGTTAATGATTCTATTGATGATTTCAATTTTAAAACCATTATTTATAGCAATTGTTCTAATTACATTTAGTTCTTTATTCAATTTATCCAAAGATAGTGGTACTGTAAAGGCCCTGTGTATCATAGAATTGTAAGCAGAAATTTTTTGACAAAATGGGTGAAATGAATTTGATGAAAGAGTAATATCTGTATACGTTGGCTTCCTAAAAATATCGAAAGTTATTTTATTATATTCATTTATTAAAGTTAAATCTAAGAAATTAATTTTGTGTTCAGTTTCTATTTCTTTTGTAAATTTTATTTTTGGGTGAATACTGTTCAAAAAATTTTGAAAATTGTCTAATTGTCTTGTTGTTCCTTTAAAGCAAGCAATTATATCATCTACATATCTATACCAAAATAGAATATGTTGTTTGCCTAATTCTGAATTCATAATTTTTTTTTTTTTTTTTTCAATATCTGACATGAAAATATCTGCTAATAAAGGACTAATTGGAGAACCCATAGCAAGACCTAAATTTTGAGTATAATATTTATTATTAAACTGGAGATAATTTTGTTCAATACAAAGTTGGAAAGCAGTAATAATATCATTTTTTATAACAATATTAGTATGAGTTTTATCTAAAATATTTTCAATTAATTTCAAGCATTCATTAGGAGGAATATTAGGGAACATATTTGTAACATCAAAAGAAACCAAAAAAGACCCTGTAGGAATATTTTTATTTTTGATATTGTTAATTAATTCTAAAGAATTTTTTAAACTAAATTTGGATTTAAAATTTGTTCTAGTTTTAAATATATTATTAATGTTTTTAGCTAAATTTCTTGTGGGAGCATTAATATATGATACTACTGGTCTTATAGGTGTATTAATTTTATGGTTTTTGATTAGTCCATATAATTTAGGGGCACGTGCATTCATATTAATTAATCTTAATTTTTCAAAATTGTTATCAAAAATACTGTTGCAATTTTTTAACCAATCCTTTAATTTAGTTTGAAAATGTTTTGTTGGATCTTTTTTTAGTTCAGTTAAGTTTTCATTTCTAATGAAATTTTGCATCTTTGTTATATATTCATCTTTAGGTAAAATTACTATAGGACAAACTGGCAGATCTATACGTATTAGATATAATGAACATTTACGATCGTTTCGTTTAAAAAACGACCATTCAAGTTTTGCTAATCATTTCTTTGATAACAATCATCGATTCCCTCCTTTAGAAAATACTAAATTATTGTTTAATTTTGTAAAAAGTTATCAGTTAGATATATTAGAGTCTATGGAAGTTTATAAACATAAAAATGATAAAAATTGTAACTTGCTTAATGACCAAGTAGATTTAATACAATCTAGTTTATTTAAACTTTTGTAAATGTCTTTTGATCAAAATGATTCTCATGTCTCATGTCTCATGTCTCGGTAGGACAGGTTCTCTTATTGCAATTATGACATTAGTTCAATAATCAATTACAGTTTATTTGCTAGCCCATATAAACCATGGACCTTCGAGGTTATTTGGCAATATGGGATTCTTTTTCTTCTTTTTGTTTTATTATTGACATTATTATCATCGTTTTCATCATCATTATCGTCATCAATATTACTTTTATTATTGGTATTATTAGGATTGATTCTTGAATTAATTATTCAACAACAGTCTCTCCATCTTAATCCTCGACTTATTTCTTTTTTGCCATTATGCCGTTTTTTGACTTATTTCTCTCTTTTTTAGTTTATTACAATTCTAGCAGTTGGCAGTTGTCAAGACAGAACACATAGACTTGACCACAGAGTTTATTTCAAGATTAGCAGTTGGCAGTTGTCAAGATTCCATGGATATTTTGTTTATTTAGTTTTTTCTGTTCTGATATTTCACTTGAAGGTTTTTTCAATTGAATTTATTGTTTTTTCCAATATGGTTTTCTTTAAATTCATTGTTTTTTCCCTTCAAGCTACGAGGTATTCGATTTTCCTTTGTGTTTTTCTTATACCCCGTAGGTAAATACTGAAATTCAGTTATCTAGTTATCTTTTTTCATGGATATCATTATTTGTATTGTTTTGTCAATTCTAGTTTCCTTGTCAACTGTCATAATAATTTGTTTACAATTTTTCGTACATTTCTGATGATGGGATCCTTGTGAATCCTGAAACCGGTAAAATATTTAAATAAAACGTTATATATTGGTAGTTCGCGAAGTATTTATTTGTTAAATCATGAACTTCTACCAAAAAGTAAAACAAGAAGATATTAACTACATGAATTACGTTAATTTCTGCTACAGCCAAGAATACTGGAAGGGTCAGAATTGTCAGTAGTCGTTGGTTTGTTTTGCGCGTCATCGTCTTGTCTTGGTTCCTGTAACAAAGTGTCACTTGTGAATTTTCTTGGCCTTTTTAATTTTTTCTTGTGGACAGTTTTTGTCTGCAACTGAGCTTTTATACCGAGATTCTTTACTAATTTTGTTTTCTTGAATTTTGGATTTACTTTGACTCTATTACCTGTACTTAAATAAACCGTCGTGTTTTCTGGATACTCAATAGGAGCTTCCCTAGTTTCGTTTCTTTTATTAATGGTCTTTTCCTTTTCTGACTGATTTAATTCATGAATTTGGAAAATATCAACATGGACTACTTCAAAAGGTCTAGAACTTGTGGGGGTTATATTAAATTTAATTACTGGCGGATTTCTGTCGTATTTTGAAATTTGACATGTATCACAATTGTTTATATATCGCTCGATGTCACTGCGCATTTTAGGCCAAAAGTATTTTCTTTTTAAAGCTAATTCGGTTTCATTTATTCCTCTATGACAAGTTTTTGTTTCGTGGTGGTACTGAATGGTTTGTTGTTGATCTTCAGGATCTTTAACATCTGCTAATATTATTGTGGCTTGTGTGAATTTATATGAGGAATTTTTGAAGAGATTTTGCACTATATTACAAAACTTCGCCATTATTTCTGGAGGATCGAAATAAATGAAATATGACTTTTTCGGATCTATGAATTCTTTTAAAAATTTAATTATATCATTTTCGAAATTCTGTTGTGATAACAAGATTTTTGTTCTAGTTTTATCCTCAAAAGGATGGGTTTGAGATACCTGTGTTTTTGAAATTTTTTCGTTAGATTTTATAATGATTTGATTGCTAAAAGAATTTAGACATCTGTCAGTTATAGGTATTTCCAGGACGGGGTTTTCTGTGGAACTATGAATAGTTTCGTCAACGTTAGATGGGTCAGGTAAGGTGTCAAGGATTTCGTCTAAGTCGCTGTTATCTATTTCTGGAAGATCTAGTGCACTTATTTCTCTAAGGAAATTTGTAACATCTTCATCAATTTCACCAGAATTTACAACTATTGATTCATTTTCGATCGCGTTAATACTAACAGTATTAGGAAGATTTTGGTATTCACTATATTTAAGGGGAATAACCGTGTAATTATTGGAAATTATATTTGAAGTGAAATCTATGTGGAATCCTAATCTTTTGATGTCTTTAAAACCTAAAATACCATCGAAAAATTTGTGAAATTTAAATAAATGAAATACTATATTACCGTCTGTTTGAAATTCATCGAACAGGGGTATGTCAGCCTTAAATCTGCATTTATTTTCGCCATTGCAAGTTTTGATCGAAAACGGGTCATGATATATACAAGATGGGAAATGAGTTTCGGCAATTTTAGGATCTATGATGGATTTCATTGAGCCTGTATCGAGTAAAAGTTTAATAGGTGGATTTAAAATTTCTATGTAAGGTAAAGAAGTTTTGTTATCTGTATCCGCATTTATTTCGAGAATAGGTACGTCGCTAGATAATAATTTTTGCTGAGTGGACTCAGTTACGTTAGGTCGTTCACTGAAGGTGTTTGGTAAAAATCCTGCTGGGTGTTTATGTCTTCTTGATAAGGAATACTTGGAATATCAATTTCGTGCAATTCAGTTTGCTCTATCGATTGTAAACTTGACATTGCAGAATAATCTGTGGGTACTTCCTCGTAGTAAGAATTATCAGGATAATCTGAATCATCTAAATTGTGCAGTTCTTCTGCGATAAAGTTCTGTGGACCTGTTCGTTGGAAATAATTTTGATTTGGGAAATATTGAGGTTGTCTCTGCATTGTATAATTTTGATATGAATTAGGTCTTTGAACTGTATTTCTGGAAGTAATAGACATTGGCGTCGGTTTATTCAAAGGTGTTTGACCTGTAGGTTTGAAGACGTTTTTTGGTTGTCCGAACACTTGGGAATTTGTCGGTAATTTTTGTGGGCGAATATTTGGCCTGGTTTGAATATTTATTGGCCCAGTTGGGAATTGGTTTCGTGGAGGTAGATTAAACGATTGAAATTGGTTATTGAAATTGGGAACATACATAGGATTATTTTGCGGGAATCTGTTTGTATTAAAATTAGGTGCATTAAAATTAGAATTGGTATTAAAGTTAGTGTGAGTTTGTTGCTGAGGATTTCTATTCTTTGGCACATTTTGCCTGTCGACAAATAATGTGGGTTGATTATTTGAGGGTCGTTGCGAATAAAGAAAATTTTCCTCCTCGATGGCATAAGACATGGCCAATTCGAGACTGTCAGGATTACGTAGTCTAACCATATCTTGCATACGGCCAGTTAATCCACGTATGAAAGTTTTTAAGGAAAGTTCCTCATAATTTCTAATATTTAATAATTTTTCATTTGCGGGAACGTTCATGGATGTTAATTTTGAAACAATTAAACTGCGGACCTTTTGGATTCGCTCCCCAAAGTGATAGGGAGACTCATTCCTTAAAGGACGAAGAACAATTAAATCCTGCACGATGCAATCGAGATTTCTTTGATCGCCAAAACTGAGACGAAGCATGTCTCGTATGCCTGTCCAATTTCGGACTTCTGTACGAGAACCTATGAACATTAAAGCTCTACCTGTAAGCTTTCCAATGATTGCTCTCACTAGAAATTGATTTATTGGGTCATTTACATTTTCATAATTAGTATACGTATCCATTAAATAATTACAATGATCGATGAAGATTTCCAGTACATGGGAATCCCCAGAAAACATTGGGATCGTATCAATATACAATCGCAACAATTGGTAGTTTACGTTAGTAGCCATTTCTGAAGTATTTGAAATTAATTCTGTTTCACTTAATGTTCTATTTTCTAAACTAACACTATTAAAACTTTCAACTAAATCGTCGATATCTGGCATAAATTAGGTATAACCTGTATTATTCTTTATGTATTTTTCAATTAAGTACTTTAAAATTAAAATTTGTTCCTTAACTTAATGCTCCAAAGAATCTTATACCGAGATTTTCAGAGGACTAGCAATTTTCACTTAAGAATTGGAAAAATGAAGGAGTAAAAATTTAAGGAAGGCTCACCAATTTGCAGTTTATAGTTGCCAATGGTCCAGTTCCAATTATTCTAGCTCCAGCCACCTTTCACGCACAGAGTTCTTTTGGGAAACAAAGTCCGAAAATCAGTGTAAACCGTTTAAACGGACGGGTTTTTCACGAAACTTTTCACGAATTTCCCGAGCACTGATCCTACCGACTGCGCCAGTTAAATGTCAATACGACTTTAACGTATTTTTAAAAATTTATTTCCAAAAACTAAGTACAATTAAAAGGTGTTCTCAATTCAAAAGCAAAAACAGTAATGATCCTAAGATCCTCTATTAATTCATTTACTGAAGCAAAAGTGTAGAGTAAGCTAAAATACAATCTTATTTCCATGGAAATACATAGGCGGCTCGTCATATAACTCGCGTTCCGTTATATAGACAGAGGCTCCACTTTTTATACGCCCGCGCTTACCAGTATATACAATTTTTGCATACACATTCGCTTTTGTCTCTTAAAAAGCTCAACCAGATACGGTTTTTAACCTACTTTATGCAAAAAAGTGTAATATGGCCATGCGAAGCTGAATTGAAAAAGCGTATCCAAGTTAATTTATAACTATTCTAAATAGCCAGGAATTTCATGAAAGGGACGTTTATGAATGACCAATGAAAATTTCGGTACTCACTAATACAATTTCTAAAGCCCAAAAACATGCCCAATTTGTATTTTATTTACGTGTTTTAATAAAAATACATTTAGTTAGTTAGTTAGTTAGTTAGTTAGTTAGTTAGTTAGTTAGTTAGTTAGTTAGTTAGTTAGTATAAATGTGGTACAAAGCGATATATGAGGAGTGTCCAGAGAGCACACAAAATTTGGGTTTTAGTTCTAGAATTAAATGTCTGGCTTGGTACTTGCTCGAGGAGTAGTTGTTTGAACAGTACAGTAGGATATAACATAATTTCAATGAATTCTTTTCGTTCACAGTAAAAACAAAGTCTATGGACAAATTATAATATTTTGTTTTCGTCAATTGATACAAGCAGCAAGCTGCTTCGAAATTTCAAGAAATGTAGTAGCAAACTGGATATAAGTTGAATATGTACACGTAATAGATCGACATATCTTATGCAAAAGTTCAATATGAAATGGAGGATAATCGAAGCAATTAGTTTAATGGAAGTGGTACTACAATTTTCCCTAGAACTTTCTGTAACAATTTATTTACACTTCTGAATCTATAATTTAATTTATAACCCAGACTAATATCTCCACCCCCAAATTTTACTTAAAAAATTGACTATAAATCACACCCTGTGGTTGTAGGTTAGGTAAGACCTTTGGGAAATTAAATTTCCATGGACATTTCAAAATGTCACCAATATACCAAAAACTTACTTATAAACTACTTATCTACCTCTATCAAATTTCTCTTATAACTGCATGTAATTTATGCTACGTACTTGTATATCTTCTTTTTGGGGGTCTCTATGAATTGCAAGAGTAAATTAAGTGATAACTGCAGACATAAGACAAATATTTACCCATACTTATTACAAATAGACAAACATTTTCAACAACAATATCTTTTCCTTCGGCAATCATTATCAGGTTACGGGCGCACACGTGACGCTAAGAAAAGACGGGTAAACCAATATCCCTTTTCAATATCAAACTTTCGGGACCCACCTATGCGCTATCCGAGAAAGCGAAGGTGATCAAACATACATTTTGTTTACGGACCAATATAAAAAGTTACAAACAAGTTTATCATCAACACGCGCCTAGACATTGACCATCTGTCAGTTGAGGAGACATCTGCCAGTCGCCACCTGGCCAAGAAGCCACCCTCGCATGCCTACTTTCATTTATTTCCCCGCAGGTCTGCCAATATCCCACAACCAGCGGCGGCGACGTGATCATTGAATTAAGAGTTTAAAATAAATAATATAATATTAATATTTTACAACTTGTAAAATTTATGTTAAATTATTATGAAATTCTACAAAATCCGGGGTTCTGGGCGAGGGAAATATTGGGAAGACGCAACAGGCAACATCGTAAGTAGCTGATAACATTTTCTCTTGCGCATGTGCTTTGATATTCATAATTCCACAATATCTCGGGACTGTGTCACTTTTAATGACACTATCGTATTCAACGAATGCTTATATTGTAAATAAAACAAACAGCCGTAATTTTGCATTTTTAAATACAGTAAGCAGAGTTGGCGCCTGCGTCTAACGCAGCGCAACAGTGGCGTGGACTTTTTTTTACTTTTGGGAATAAGTATTATATAAATAAATATTATAGAATAAAAATTCAGTAACAAATATTCAACGTGTATTAAGAAAATTATTAGTACTAAAGGTAATTCAGAATGTAAAGGCAACCCCACTGCCCGCCAACTTTAATCTGTTGGACAGTATGTTCGTGTTCGTTGCCCATGCCAAGGTGAGCACGAGCCGCCACTGGCAGCACGAAATTGTAACACTGCTCGCCAGAAAGGCCTTATCTTGATTACGATTTCTGAGGGAGCGTTTAAATTAAATGGAGTAATGGAGGTTAACAATTTGCTGTTTGATGAACAGGGTGAAAAATGCTATTATTCCAAGTGGTGCCCTATTTGTGCGCCCTCTCTCATCCCTATTTTCTCTGGTGGCTTTCTCGTTTCACTTCCAATTACACGTGTAACATTAATTTTGTTCCGTTTAACATCTTCCAACATATTACTGATATTAATCTTAGTGTACCTCATATTTGAAATTGTTTCGCTAATCTATATATCTTTGAATGGAAGCTTGAATTTAAAAATAGCTTTCATAGTGATTGCTCTATCCAATGGGGCCGATTATTTCACCGTCTCGCTTGTACCGTTTATTAATAACAAAAAATACCCATTTCCTTAGTTGATGGCATGTAGTCAATTTGTTTGCGAGTATTTTAATCAAAGAGAGCCCAGACAATGTGCATAAATGCCAAGAAAACACAATATTTCATAGCAGAACCAGTGTTACTTCAGCCTTGCCTGTTTATCTAAGAAAATTGCTGTTTCTCGTAGGAGATGTTGAAAACACATTAAATTCCTTATTCTCTCGTCTCAACTCCCAAAAGCAACTTTTCCAAATGTATATTTATACATGTTAGCAATTTTTCAGTATGAGCGACTGAAGTGAAAAAAATAAAACGAGTCTCATGCGGGCTGACCCGAATTTATCTTTTTGTAAAGCGGCATTTCTATGTTAAAAATCCCGACAAAGAAGCGTTCGCGAATTCTGTTCTTATGCTTTGTAATTTCTTAATTAAAAGAAGTACTACATTCGCTGTCTCTGGTTTTAATAATAAATTTGCCGCAATTAGCGACAATGACACCGTGACCTCGGGCGGGAAAATATTCCTGGAGAATATTACATAAAAGAAAAAAGGAGCATCAGATTTTTAACACAGTTTATGTTATATTCGTAAGTATCACAATTTTCCATACTTCACGCGTAGGAAATGCGACGCGCTTAAAATGTATCATGTCATAACTCCCTCAAAAATTGTCTTATCGAGTTGCAATTTTTTTGAAATTATTTCTTAAACTTTCAGGATGGTCACGAAATCTTTCAAATTGCAAAAATATAAATACTTTTCATTCCGCTTTGCGATTTTCGAGACGTTGTCTTTTTGGTACAGTGGAATTTTCACCTATCGAGGAACTATGCTCATTTTTAGAATTTAGACAAACTTCCGGCGACAAGGTTATAGAGAAAGGATCGAATTTTATTTTACACCAAGATTTTAATTCATTATCTCGCATAGAAAAAAAGTTATGGCGATTTGAACACGATAATCGTTCTGAGCGCGTAACTCTTGAAATCGTATACTGACTTAAAGAGTTACGCGCTCAGAATGGTTATCGCCATAACTTTTTTTCTATGCGAGATAATGAACTGAATCTTTCTGTAAAATAAAACTCAACCTTTTCTCTATAACTTTACCGCCAGAAGTATGTCCAAATTCTAAAAATGAGCATAGTTCCTCGATAGGTGAAAATTCCACTGCACCAAAAAGACAACGTCTCGAAAATCGCAAAGCGGAATGAAAAGTAATTATGTAATTGCAATTTGAAAGATTTCGTGAGCATCCTGAAAGTTTAAAAAATAATTTATAAAAAATTCCAACTCGATAAGACAATTTTTGAGGGAGTTATGACATGATACATTTTGAGCGCGCCGCATTTCCTACGCGCGAAATATGAAAAATTGGCCCGATTCCCTTCTCGCTCTTCCCTTCTCTTGCCTTTAAGTTCGGGAGTCGATACACTTGTCTTATCCACTTTGGATCAGGGCTAAAATTTTGCTGTTTGACCAATAACGTAACCAATCCTATTAGCCCGATGTGTGTCTATTACAATGATAATAAAACTTTCCCAGCAACAGAAATTTTTCCAAAAGCGTATTTTCTAAATATATGTACCTACTTACGATGAAGTTCTGAGTCCATTCGTAAGACGTCATAAAATTCTCGTACAGCACGAATTTAGTTTACCAAACAGCACCTACCACAAAGGAAGACATGACCATACGTACCCGAGAATCATTTAGAACCATTGGTGAAGATACGTTACAAAATGTGTCCAATCCATTTTTACGTAGAATAGAAACATGTATTCGTTGTAACGGTAGGCATAATATGCGCCATCTAATAAACCCTATAAAATTCTTGCTTAGGGTGGATTATAAATAAAAACCCTCGTAGAAGATTGAAATCTACTCGGAAGCATGAAATGAAAAACAAAAATATGAAGTACGATATTAGTTTTAAAACTCCCATCTTTTATATTTATAAGGTTTTCAGTGAGCTACTCAAACTTTGCACATCTTTAATTAAATGAAAACTTGCTCGAATTCCTTCACTTCCGCAGAAGCAGGAACTTTTATTTAATTAAACACTGCAGCCACTTTTTAGATTCGCTAACGGTAAGTTAATCGCTTACTTTTACACTTAGTTAGATGTCCAACCTTCCATAATACACGAAGAAAAGCTCAATACTCGAATACAAAAAATTAATTCGTCTGTTTACTGTATCCAAGTCGATAAGAATGCCGCGATGTTTCGTGCTGCCTCACTTTATTTAAACTTAGTGAAAGAAAAATATAAATATCACCAGAGAGAGTTTAAGGAGAAATATTCCGCAAGGATTCGAAAGATGTTTTCCCTGAGACGCGCCTGCAAAAGATTTGGATGCTTGCAGAAACACAAAGGCTTCGTCTTTGAGAAGTTCTATACACAGCAAGTTCCACAAATAGTCTTTAAAGTGGAGAACTGTACTCTGCACATTCATCTCAGTTTTCCACGCTGGGAATATTATACATCCAATAAATAAATACGCTTCCTTCTGTACATATTCAAGCAAGAAGACGCTGCACTAAGTACATCAAAGGCAGCCATTTTGAATTTTTACTCTCAAGTAACGAAAATGCAAATTCAGATGATAGGATGTTGTCAATAGTATTTTGACGCACAAACGAACTTGCTTGTTAGTCTCAGAGTTATGATTTAAATTCAAATTCGAGAAATCTCCTTGCTTAACAGTGGCAAAAAGTTTAAATAAGTTGAATGATATAATTAGGTATATAAGTAATTTTTAATTTTTTACTGTTCATTATTTTAACAAGATTTTGGGTCATAAACAGAATGAAAGTAGAAAACCCTGGATAACAAAAGATATTGTGAGTCTAATAGAGGAAAGGCGAAAATATAAAAATAGGCTCGAAAATAGGTTAGATGAAAGAGGGAAACAAAGATATAGGGCGACCAAGTGGGAAATACAAAGAAGTGGAAGATAAGTTCGAAGTAGGAAAGACTGATGAAGCATATAAAATAATTAGGAGAAATTTCAGAGAAATAGTATCTAGTAGCAAAAACATTAGAAACGAGGCAGGAGTTATCCTAATCGGAAGAGTGGAGAAGACAGATATATCATCATTCTGGCTTATTTTTCTAATAGTAATTGTTATGCGAGAAGAACTGGATAGTTTCCTATTTTCATATTACTCTTTTTATTTTAATACATTCGTGCATAAGTTCGTCCGCTGGCTATCAAAAGAAAGCCATTACAATTATGCCTGAAAGCTGTAAAAGAGCGCAAGCTGTTGAACATCGTACTTTTATTACCATCCCTATGAACTTCTGTATTACATCTCTTATACTTTTATTTTGTACGAACTTCATGTGGTACAAGACAACAACAAACAAGTAGTGAAGTTAATAATGGATTAAACTGTGCAGTAATTGCGAAAACTTTTACAAAAACTTTGTTGCTTTGTTGCTCCAAACATATTTTCTGGACTCCTTTATATTTCCACTCGCAGAATACTGGTGTAGTAAACACTTCAATACCCGTAATGTAATCCGAGTTAAGCTCATAAGGGTAGTTTTAACCATACTCATAATCATAACCCATAATTGTTATTATCAACTCTGCCGCCTTGTGTCGATAATTCCCAGAACACCACTCGCCTCGCACATATACAAAATTGCTGACTAACGGCTGTTTCTTGAACAAAAATCGAAGTATAGGACGAGCAAGAGAGGTCACGACCAAGTCCCTTAAATTTGTAACGTATCGGTCAAGAGCGCAACAGGAGAACCGAGAAACACAAACAAGAAGTGAAAACCTTTTCGAAGGCTACAAAACCCTTGTTTGGAGAGCAATTAGACAATTATATGGGTCAAACTTTGGAAGAGAACTTCGCCACAAAGTATTCCTACAACGCCTGGCTAATAAAATTTTAAGAAAATTGATCCTTTCAACTTCTTTCGGCTATCATTGTTTCTACGCCCTCTAAGGCCTGCAAAGTTTAGAAGAGTTGCGCATTTAGCTATGTGATCATCCCACGCAGCCAGGTAACTAAGTAGCGCATCAATTCCAATTAAGATATTCTCTGTGTGTCGCAAGATAAACATGCAAGCTTGCTTGTTTAGTGTAGTGCTTAAACCCAAGAGCTGTTTATTTGGCAAACAGCATCTTCGAGCCAAGAGCCATTCGCATAGATGTCTTAAAAGGGTGAAACGGTGAGAGGAGACAATGGAAGGGTAAATGCAGTGTATATCATGCGAACAACAATGTCACAATTTATTATCTTTCCGTAATAAAAGTTCGAACAAAAGTGGAGTGCAGTAAGCGCTCTCGTTCTTGTTTAGCAAAACAATACAAAGCTCTCGAAGCAATTATTCAAAACGGAGCACGTGATACAATATCGTATCACATATCGCACCCCCTGGGTACACACAGGAGCACTATAATGAATTCCTAGCTGGCGTTGACAAATCACTGCAGCGGGGCATACAGTCTCTGGCAGCAACTAGCTACCTCCAACTAATAAGCCCGATACAATACTGTGTCATCGCATAAAACTGCCTTTTTGATTGATTGCGATTATGCGTGATTTGTTTTTACTTCTGCGTGCTTACAGGACTTGTTTAATCGATACGGACATTTCTCAACTTCTAGTCGTAAAACTCCAGGAAGCACGAGTGATATACATTTTTTAATATCCCGCCCACTCGCCATAATTCATTGAGAAACATTTGGCCCCGTATTTGCACTTAATTATTCTGGTGCCGTAAGCAAATCAGTTGAGTATCAGATCTAGTAGGCATAATTAAAGTGGCCATTCGTCCGTCATTCTGACGGATTGTCCGTTATTCAAGTTATTTGTCCTGCATAGAGAAGTGTCCGTCAAAATGTCCTGCATTGGTAATTAATTTTGAAATTTCGATTCGAATTCAAACAGTGCGCGCAAAAATGTGAAATAAGAAATGAGGCTAGACGACTAGAGCCGAGTGGGATTAAACGCTAGACTAGACAATTTTTACTAGGTACGTGTGTTCGTGCACTCTCCGAATATATTCTTCCTGTTCTGTGCTGAAAATACTACCTATTATATGTAACGTTAATTTTCGCTATTAGAACATTCTCTCTATTTTTAACGTCTTATTATAGACTAGTACTTACATCATGTTCATATTAACATTCTTGCATTCCTATTTTAGGTCTTTCACTTATATTTAGTTTCTTATTTGCTTTGATTGTCACTGTTCCTATTTCTTGCCTCGTTCTCCGATTATGCCTCCGTCTATAGTCTGTTTGAGTTTCTATCGATTTGGTTGAGGGTAGAACTGTCTTAAAATTATTAATTCTAGTTAGCTTTTCTATTCTAATAGGGTTTGTCTCACTTACCTGCTATCGTTGTCCTCTTATTGTCTCTGTATTTGGTAGTTTAGTTTGCTGGATGTCGCTGCATACGTTGAGTCTTGAAATTGTTCATCTTTCGTATTTATCATTTGCTGAGCCTACCCTGGGAGGTTTGTCGTTCACTTTTCAGGATTTCGTTATGTAGTTGTTCATTTAATAGCATCCAATTTTGTTGTTCTTCTGTTGTCAAATTTTTTTGAGGTTAAATTTTCGTCGTGATAGTTACTTTCGGTTCTGCCAACTTGTGCAGGACATTTTCCCATTTAGATGCTCAGTGGCGCGCCCTCTCATTTTCATTTTCCCTGTCTCATCTTTCGGTTCTTTATGCATTGTCTTATCTATTCTTCTGTCTCTTGAGACCTCTTTATGACTTTTCTTATTGCTATCTTCTTTTCCTTTGGGTTTGCAAGTCATTTTAAGCTTTCTTTCTTCTGTTAACTTCTCCATTGCCGGTGACGCCTCTGGAAGATTTGGAAATCTAGGGTACTTCTGGGTACATTTGTCGTTTCGGATGTGGCTACCTTGTATTTTATTAGTCGGCGGTTTTTTTGGAATTTCCGTTTTTCCGATTTGCTTCGACATTTTTCACTCTTCCTGTTGATCTTCTCGTGAGTGGGCGGTGTTTCCAAGTTTTGTGGAATTAAGTTTTCTAGCCAGTTATGGGATTTTCTTGGTGCACCTCTTGAAGATGTCGGTTTATTGTAGTTGTAGAAATCGTCATCTGCTCCATTTTTGGGATTTAGATTCACGTTGGAGGTTCAGCAGGATTTGTCAAGGAGAAACCCCACGTGGTGAGTGTCTTATTTTTCATCTTTTATTTAAATCTTCAGTCATCAGTGTTGTTTCCTTTCCTTTTTTTATTTTCTCTTCTAATTTGTCTTTTCGGCATTTTAGGATTTTTCCAGTGGAATGATTTTTCCGGGGGAATGATTTTTTCCGGGGGAATGATTTTTTTTTCGAGGGAGCGATTTTCGTGCAGACTTTGGTTCTGATGTACTCTCCGACTCTCCCCATGTTTCAAGTGCCATCACCTGGTGCTGAGCTGCAAGTCTGATTAGTTGTAGCAGCTGACCTGGTTATCATCTGGAAGGTCAGATATAAAGTTTGATTTTTTACGTCGCCTGTCCGTCTGGAACATCGCGTCCAACGGCTGGTTTTTATGTAGCGCCCGTCACAGCTTTTTGTGTCAATTTTGTGTTCGTTTTTTTGTGACTTCGCGTCGCCCGTCCGTTCGAACTTTCGCCTCGTTCGGCTATTGTTAATGTAGTTGCCTGGCCACGGCGTGTTGTGGTCATCTGTTTGTCTATTTTTGAATAAAATCTGTTAAGTACTTTTTTTTTAAATGTAATTTGTTTGCCATAGTATAATTTCCGTAGTTAAGTAGTTTATCTTGTTTAAAATTCAATTCAGTCAATAATAATTTTGGTTCATTTTGTTTATAGTCACTTCAATAATTTTGCTTAGTTTTAAATTTCATTTTGATTAATAGTAATATCTATTTTTTGTCAAGATTTAGTAACAGTCGATACTCCCGTTTGCGTCTGACTTCATTGTTGTAGTTAGCGTGCGTGCGATTGACCCGTCGGTGCGCTGCGCGTGCGGAGCTCCATTCGTGTAGTGTATTTACCGCGTCATCGGCGCCTTTTTTTATTTCTCTTTTTTTAGCGCAACGTTAGTACCGGGTGTCTAAATTTTACCCAGGTTTATGTTCATTGTTTTTTTTATATTTATATATGCATTTATTCATTGATAATTATTTTTGTTGATATCAATTGTTTTTTTGTATTATTATATAAATATGTGTATTGTCAGATGTTGCCATGTCTGGGTTTCCTACCTATTTTGTTTTTTTATTATATGATATACTATTTAACTACATTTTTTTCTTTTGTTACTGTTGTGCCCTATTTGTGTACCAGCGGCTTTTAGGAGTTGTAGTCGTTGTGTGTTGGCTACAGAGGATCAGCCAACAACTCCTTGGCGCCCTTTTCCTGTTTTTAGCCCACCCCATCTTCGGCTTCGAGCATAGCTGCGGCAGGATCCTCCATTGTGGCGTTAGTCTTTTAGGTTACGTCACATATACAATACCAAAGACTTCTAGAGGGGACTTAGCTAATTACAATTACAACTGAAGCAGGAGGAACACTCACAGTCTAAGCGTTTGTGTGTGGAAAAGGCAAAACAAAGCAGCCTACCAGTTGTGTAATAAACAGGTGCCGCCACGGAAACAGAATATCGCGGAACATTCGCCTGATCCATTGCTTGAATATAATAACAAACAACGCTCCCCGAGACTCGCTGACCCACGACCGTGTAGGCTTCACAACAAAATCAGCTATTCGGGACCTAAGTGCCTCCGTCATACGTCAGATTTTCATTCCAAACAAAACAAAAGCACGTGCCATTTGACGTTTATCGATATTATTTACAACGTCTTAAACTAGTTTTTGCAATATAATTATAGACGTTTTGCAGTGAAAACAATTTATTTTCAATTTGTGTGTTGGGCTTACGCGGAAAAACTTGAAAACGACTATAATTATATTTCGGAGGTTTGGTTAAAACGTCAGAAAGCACGTGGCTTTGTTTTGTTTGTGACGCGCCACTTAGGTCCCTAATTGCATAAGGACGCCAGGTCCATTCTAGAAGTCTTTGTGCAATACTGTGTTCGAGTTTTCTTGTGTAATATATTTTTTTATTCATCTTCTTTTAGATAGGTACGAAATACTTACCTATTTATTTTTACCTACTTGTTATTGTTTCAAAAGTTTGTTTTTCAATATACATAAAAAGAAAAATTGGTAATGGGGGAGATAAGTGGCGCGTCACAAACGTCAGATTTTCATTCCAAACAAAACAAAGCCACGTGCTTTCTGACGTTTTAAGCTAATCTCTGAAATATAATAGTTGTTTTCAAGTTTTTACACGTAAGCCCAACACACAAATTGAAAATAAACTGTTTTCACTGCAAAACGTCTATAAGTATATTGCAAAAACTAGTTTAAGACGTTGTAAATAATATCGATAAACGTCAAATGGCAGGTGCTTTTGTTTTGTTTGGAATGAAAATCTGACGTATGACGAAGGCACTTATGTCCCCTATTCATTATGTAGGTACCTACACCTACTTCTAACCTAACCTTACTTAAGGTCCGTCATTGACGTATTTAATAAATGGTCACTTTAGGCATAATAGGCTGGTTAAGATTTGTCCTGAAATTCTACGGGGGCCGTGGATGTTCAAACCAAGAACTCGCACAGGTGGAATGTATTTAGTGCCGTGAAAATAGCACGCCTCCATTCAACACATGCAGTGAGCGATTGAACATCCCGACCGGTTGAGTTTCAGAGCGATTATACAACTGCTTTCAGGGGACGTTGTGCTTTCAAACAATATATCCCAAGTAAGCTAGCCAAATGTGGTATGAAGACGTTCGCACTGGTATATGCAAATTGGAGTACAGAAACGATATGTTGCAGTGGCTTATGAGGCTTGTTATTTTATTTGTTGGGGGGTAACATACGGAGTGTCGGCATCTTTTATTCATATTTTTTGATCAATAGCACCTCCATTACATAAATTATTTTTCCGTATGAATATTTAACCTTTTAATAACAATATAATTCAAGGGAAACACGAGTAGATTTTGTGTGGGGTCTTGTAAATAATAACGTTTCCTAATAATAACACTGCTCAAATAAAAAAAGTAAGTTTAAGGAAATTACGGCACGAAATGCGTTCCATGAATATTAATTTGTATAAATTTTTGTTCCATGTTAATTTATCTTCTGAGCAGGTAGCACGAGAGTTTATATCTCCAAGTTTTAGAAACGATGAGGGTTCTAAGCGTCCAAGGAAAATAATAGAAAATCAATAAAAAGCCTAAAAAGACTTTTTCCGTGCATTATTTTTCTAAAGTAACGACCGGGGTGTGGTAGCGCTATGCAAGTAATCACGAGGGATTCGCCCCTGCAACAAAATGAATATGGTTCATCAAGTATTGTGAGATGCTTCAACAATCTATCACACCCTTCCTCCTCGACAGCTTCTCGTAAGCTCGACTTAATGCCATCATATTCTCCGAGGTTTTTATTCATACTGAACTCGATATCCGCACATTTTGTCACGAAAATTTTCCCCACGCGTTTTTCTTGCCCTTCGACGGATTACGGCCATTGCGGAGAACTCGCCACGGCATCAAAAGGAACACTAATCGGGGAAATTGATCGTTTCCCTTCGCTTAGACCACGAGTATACGTCGTCCAGAACGAAGCTGAAAGTATTTCAGAGTTCATTTACGATCATATTTTATTTCAACTGTGTGATGTAGAAGAGGGAACGATCTAACCGAAGCTAATGAAAGAGAACTGAGAATGGCAATAAAATGGTATGGTTTAGCTTGGAGTGGCAAGTTTGCAATATACAGGTAGTATTATTGTTCTCTGATTATCAAAAAGAGAGTAGTCATGCGCTGATCACGTGTAAATATAAAAATTTTAGCACTTCTGATTTTGAAAACATCTGTATCTTTTATGAAAGAGAAAATGAAATATGTAGGGTAAACACTACAGTTATTGACACCTTAAGCAATATATTTTGGAAAACTATGAACAATTTTTTTATTAAGTATGAAATAAAAATATTTTTTATTTGAGATAGTTTATGGGGTTGTACATTATGCAAATTAAGAAACAAAAAGGGAATATCCATAAAAAATAAACCTTAAAACATACTAAAAATATTATGAACCAGTAACACAGAGATTGACATAGTAAAAACTATTGTTGACACTACCGGGTACAGTTATTGACATATCGTTGTCTCTCATGTTTCTGAGTAGTTAGAAAAGGATAAGAAAGGGTTTTAGCAATACACAAAAATTTTACTCAGCCCGTTTTTTACAAGTTTTACATTTAAAAACAATATTTGGAACTGAGATATCTAGAAAATTATGATTTAATAAACATTTGATATGATACACTCTTGCACAAGAAATGCACTTAATACCATTATTCATAAGATTTCTAGTGCAAATGTAACACAAGCCCTTGCAGTCTTGTTTATTATTCGTAAAAAAAAATTTCCATTAAAAAACTCGCTGGTTTCTTTATCAAAACTTGTAACTTCAGGGGTGCTTATGTTCACATCAGGATTTTTCGTGATTTTAAAAAACTCGCTGGTTTCGTTACCAAAACTTATAACTTCAGAGATGTCCATGTCAACATCAGACTTTTCCGTGACTTGATTTATTAATGATTTTTCGAACGTATTTTGAGTAAACGGTAACTAGTTTTGCATGATATATAGTTATTGACACCTTTAACTTTACAGATATTGACACGGTGTCAGCAACTGCTTACGACTCAATTCCCTGACGGTTTTTAACATTTTAATATTCTTTAGCCATTTGTGTCTTAAAATAAAGGCAATACGGACTAATATTGTAAAATCCAACTACGATAGTTATTGCCACAGGGTGTCAATCACTATTCATCAACGTATTTTCAAGTACAGTTATTGACACCCTTAAAAAACCGGTTAAATTTTGAAAAATGTGTATTTTTGACTATAGTAATATACTTGTTAGAGTCTCTGTGTTACAAAAAAAATAATTGTACCATACACAATATTAACAACAATTAAAGGAAACTTATGATCTTAAGGTAAGGCTCTTAAGAAAATAACAGTAACTTACCAACTTTTACGATCGGCTGCGCGCTTCACATTGACACCTACAAAGCAAACTAAGCATGCCAACCCACCGCGGAGAAACATTACTTGATCAAACTTGAGAAAATCAAAGTTCCTAACATTTAAACCAGCGTGTTGAAAGGGACGGTCTAACTTTTAATAATCAACTAAAACTTTAATGGTGTCAATCACTGTGAGAGTGTCAACAACTGTAGTGTTTACCCTATTTGATTTAACAATAATAATAATAAGTAAGTAGCAGAGATCAGGATTTATTTTATTATTTTACAGTATATTTGACTAAAATTTTGTTTATCAATTCTATCACTGAATTTTGTTCTTTTTTATATACCTAAATCATTTCTAAAAATAGTCGAGATTTTAAATTTTTTTTTGTTCTAAAGTTTTGGTACCTACCATTAAATTCAAACGCTAGTTTAATGGGAAATTATTGTCGTCTTTTAAAAGTAAAAGGATAAACATTTTCACAGTACAACGTTACACGGTTAACGAAAACTATATCTCCATGTTTATCGCCTGTTAAAATTTTGCACTGTAGGATATCGTCTCCCAGTTGTAAAATTAACAATCTCGTACCATTACATAAGCCTTCATTAATGCTGAGATTTCTATCCAACATCACAGTACAATATACTCTTAACTTCAATTCATGCGGAGGAAAATTTGGCGGGTTTACAGTATTTAAATATTCAGGAAGAATAGCAAAGTTCTACAGTTCTACCACTTTTTTGTTAATGTATTCGACATCAGAATAGCTGATTAGGTCATATCTATGAATCGCTTTTCTCTAATTGATTCCTCCATATATACGTTCAACGATATCCAAATTATAAATACATCTCTGTGGCAATTCTAAATTGCTATTCATATCGTTCAAAACTCCATCTCCAACATCCAATAAAAACTTGGTGAATTCTTGTTCCTGTGGTAGAGCCCGCATATTTTGTGTTTAAGAAAATGTACGGAAATAACTCCAAAGAGAACTAAATTTGATACTTAAATTCACTGTTTCACAGCGGGTAGCATTTATTTTAACTGGTAACAATTGTCAAAAATCTCCTCGCAACACCATAATTTTTCCACCAAACGGAACATCACAATTCATAAAGTCTCGAAAGGTTCTGCCTATAATGTCTAAAGCATACCTTGGCGCTGTCAAAATATTTGTCTGAGACGGGCATGTGCTTTGCTGTTTTCGAGTTATTCTTATCGACAAGGCTTCCTTCACTTTTTAAATCATTTTATTTTAACCAAACACAAACATAAACATTACATTCTGGAATCTTCGCCAAAACATCAAAAGCAATTAACATCAATACTACCAACTTAAAATATTCGACACAACTTACATATTACCAACACTTCCCCTTGTCGACTATTTAAGTCCACACCTACAAAATCTAGTACCTTTATGATACAATTTATAATAGTTAAAGGTAATGCTAATACATAAATGAAAATTAATTAAGACCCATCTTAATACTACACACTTTTGTTTTAGTTCCGGATAGGGCCTTCGTCAGCACATCAGCTAAGTTATTTTCCGATTTCACGTATTCAAATTTCACTTCACCACTTTCAACTTTATCACGCAATACATGATATCGGATATCTATATGCTTCGTTTTTTCAGAAACAATTTTATCACTGGATAGAGATATGGCACCTTGGTTGTCAACAAAAATAGTCGTAGGTTTTGATATAAATTTTTCTTGTTTAATTTCTTCAAATAGACTCCGTATCCACAAAACCTCCTTTACCACCTCCCACATAGCAATATATTCGGCCTCCACTGTTGAGGTAGCCACCGTTCGCTGCTTCTTCGATTGCCATGAAATTGCTCCACCGGCCAATAGAATTACAAATCCACTAATAGATTTTCGGTCAATCGGATCATTAGCCCAATCCGCATCAACGTAAACACTCAAAGGCATTCCTTGCTTCTTGTACGATATACCTAAATTTTGATTTGATTTGACATACCTTAATAGGTGCTTCACCTGCCTCCATCCATGTTTGGTGGGTTTGCTGCATAGCTGGCTTAGCTTGCAAATTGCAAACGTTATATCTTGTCTCGTTCCGCCAGACAAATAGAGCAAACTACCAATGACCTTCCTATAGATGCCTTCATTGAAATATTCTTCCTCTTCATCCTTTGTTGCATTAACTTCCATAGGACTTGAACATCCCTTTGCACCATCCATTCTAAATTCCATTAGAACCTTCTGCGCATAGTTCCCTTGATCAATCTTTAGTTCAGATCTGATTTGTCGTCTAATCCTCATAGATAATAAATGCGATGCTTCACCTAGGTCTTTTATATCCAGAACTTCTGACAATTTCTTCTTAAAATCCGTTAGTTTTCTTTCATCACCCACGGCAATAATATCATCCACGTAAACTCCAATCAGTAAATCATCAGAAAAATACAGACAAGGTTCACTGACGCATTGCTTCAAACCAAGAGATTTAAGTTGTGCATCTGCATGTGTATTCCAATCTCTGCCAGATTGATGCAATCCATAAAGACTTTTCCTGAGTAGGCATACATACTTTTCCCTACATTTGCCTTCTTCTTCAAAACATTCTGGTTGTTCTACGTAAACTTCATGTTTTATTGGGTTTTTAAGATAAGCACAGTTCACATCATAATGTTGTATATCCCAGTCATTCTCTACTGCTAGAGCCAACAAAATTCTGATAGTTTTTCTACGAATAACTGGACTGTAAGTGTCTGAATAGTCAACATGCGGAATTTGACTATATCCTTGAGCTACCACTCGTGCTTTATAACGCTCTATTTTTCCTTCTTCATTCTTCTTTAATTTAAACACCCATTTTGTACCTACCACATTTCTGTCGTGAGGTCTTTTAACTATTTCCCATGTTTTATTGCTGTAAATATTAGACATTTCCTGTTCCATCGCTCTTCTCCACTCTTCTGAATCTGTGCTGGATAAAGCTTCTTTCGCAGTCTTTGGTTCACTGGTGGATTCTCTATATTCAATTCCATTACAACAACCACAGGGATCTCTTCGCTTTCTCTCTCGGGTTGACCTTCTCAATTGCAGTTCTTCTGCATCTCCATCTTCTATTTCTATGTCATGCTCATCTTCTATTTCTTGGTTTTCCTCTGCTTCCCCTTGAACATGCTCATCTTCAACTTCTTGTTCCATTCCATCTGCTTCTATTTCATCTATTATATCCTTTCCAAAATCTTGATGTCTTCTTATCATATTGTCGTATGGTGCTGCATCTTTGAATGGAAAAATGTCTTCATTGAAATTGACATCTCGGCTAACAATAACCTTCTTCTTTTCTATATTCCATAGTCTATTACAAGCACGATTTTCTTCAATTCCGAGAAATATACATTTTTCAGCACGAGGTTCCAATTTGTCATCATGGTATAATTCAACTCGCATTTGATAGTCTTTGAATTTTTGAAAAACTTGTGATTTTCTTTTCATTATTCCGAGAGTTGCATGGTTGGTATAATCATCCAGGAATGTTACATAATATCGACCTCCTCCTAAAGATGTTGTTAGTGGGCCACCTACATCAGTGTGGATAAGATCTAGAATTTGTTCACTTCTTCGTTGGTGAGTACCAAATTTCTTTCTCCTAGACTTTCCTTGCTCGCAAATGTCCCATAAATTCTTGCGAACTCTTCTCTCTTTTTCTGTGGATTCTTCTTTTATTGCAGAAATCTTCAATATAGCTTCTTCATGACAATGTCCTAACCGCCTATGCCATAAGTCCAATGATACTAAGTTGGCACTTGTTTCTGTTGTATAAACTTCTTCTTGTGTACTATAATCTTCGAATTTCACTGGACAGGCTATTTCTTCTCTCTCCTCATGTCTGTTATTCAACGTGGTCACGACATATAATCCATTCTTCTTCCACGCTTGAAACACAATTTCTTCTGTTTTCTTATCAATAACTTCTGCATGGTCATCTTCGTAAATTATTTTCATATTCTTTTCGGCTAATTTGTTGACTGATATTAAATTTACCTTTAAATCGGGAATATACAGCACATTTGTTAATTTGATGTCATATCCTCCACATTTGTCTGTCATCATTAGTAGTGAAGAACCAATACCTTCAGAATTCAACGTGCCACCATCTGCCACGCTGACATTGACAACTTCTCTCTTCATGTTTTCCATATTTTCAATACTAAATGTCATGTGATGCGTCGCGCCACCGTCTAACATCCATTCGTATTCATTACTTGACTGGAAAATATTCTTCGTACATAGTGCACGATACTCTCTAACAGCTACAGCACTTGCTTGTTTTACTTCCTTGCCTTGTTTATCTTCTTTCTTCTCCTTTTCATCCTTTCCATTTCCATTTTCTGTGCTTTTCTTATCATAGTAATTCTTCTGCGATGGTTTCTTACAATACTTTGCGATGTGGCCTCTACCTCCACAGTTAAAACAATAAAAATTCCTTTCGTGTTCTTGCTTCTGATTCTTCTTAGCATCTCTTTTCTCTTTCTTCTCTCGAACAGCGAAGGCTTTTGTCTGACTTTCATCTTGGTATTTTACATCTTCTAATTTTAATCTTCTTTCTTCTAACAATAATTGAGATTTAACCTGTGTCGATGTTAATGTAGCTTCATCTTTCTGCAACGTTCTAACCAGTCCTTCATATTGATTTAACGGTAGACCCAATAAAAATAGCATGGCTAAAAGTTTGTCGCCAAGGTCAATGCCCCCTTTAATAAGTTTTCTGTTTACATTCTGAATCTTACTTATATATTCTTGCATTATCATACTACTTGTCTTTTCAATATTTACTAGCTCTTTTAAAACTATTAGCTTATGGAATAACCCATAATTTGTGTGAATTTCTTCAAGTTTATACCATCGTTCTTTCGCACTTGAACATAGAGCGATATCTTCTAAATAAGAATCACTAACTCCCTGTACAATATAACTTTGTACTATTGCATCCTTTCTCTTATTTTCTGCTGTCAAATTATCATCTTCAAAGCCAGGATCAACGGCTTGCCAACACCCTTTCTTCGTAAGAAATCCTTTCATGCGAATAGCCCACACAAAATAATTATCCTCATTTAAACGCTCAAATTTAGGATCATCTGCTAACATAGCCATATTATATCGTTTCTTCTTATCTTTTCCTCAGTTTCAATTAATATCTTCTTACTTCGTATCTTATCTCATCTAATCGAACTATTTTTGTTTTCTTCTTGCACTGTGCCCTAATTACGTCCTGGGCCCATAACCTGTCAAAATATTTGTCTGAGAAGGGCATGTGCTTTACTGTTTTCGATTTATTCTTATCGACAAGGCTTCCTTCACTTTTTAAATCATTTTATTTTAACCAAACACAAACATAAACATTACATTCTGGAATCTTCGCCAAAACATCAAAAGCAATTAACATCAATACTACCAACTTAAAATATTCGACACAACTTACATATTACCAACAGGCGCCACAGGAGCTTCATCCCAAATAAAAACATCTACACTCCTTAAATAATCTGCTTCTTTTGAATTTTTCTTAAAGTTGGAAGATGAATCGAAAAACAGAAGAACAGGTAACCCAAACGTTTTATGAACTGTTCTGTCATGAGGAAGTAGTGTTGCTGCTATGCCCGTGAAGGCCATGGTACAAACAATTATTTTATTCTTACTCTTCAGTAAGCTGTAAAGGGTTGTATAAACATAAGTCTTACAGGAGGCTCCTGGACCGTCTGTATAAAAACATGAAGATTCAGAAATTGATTCATTTATGTTAGCATCACATTTACCCAAAATAATATCTACAATTTCTTTCTGCTTTTCATTTAGGTGTTTATATTGTCGTGATCCTACTTCTATTGCTTGTTCTTCATTTGCATATTCAATGTCGTGGCATGGTAGGAAACATTGAAAGATTGTAACCTTCCGCAGAAAGTATGGAACTAATTTGAATATAGGCTTTTTTGTCCTTCAGTATTGCTGTAACGTCTTTCATAATCTTGTGACATTGCTTCTTTAAATTCTTCCCACAATTCTTCCTGATAAATTGGTCAGCAATGCATTAAAATACGAATGAACAAATATCTCAGCTGTCTGGGCATCATCCAAATTTCAGCTTCATTCATGGCTCTTTTCCACTCGTGATGATCTTAAATAAGGCCTAATTTTAAACACGCTGCTACATAAGATTCCTGTATTTCTCCGTTTACTGTTTTCAGATCTTCAAATCTGTTTGCTCCTTTAATATGAAGTAATAATAATCGAAACTACCCAAAGGACTTGTACCTTGACGCAGTTCTAGTAATACTGGGACGGGTGGGATGGCTTGCGCGCTTCAATGATCTAAAGAGCCGAACCATAGGTTTAACCATATTGGAGGGGTTTTTATTTGAGAAGCCAGACTAAATGAAGTCCCTGAAAGGGGGCAGCAGCTCTTTCAGTAATCATAGTGGCAGAGATCGTGAGGGTCGGTATGGCACTGTGATACACACTACTGCGATGTGGAAGGCAACGGGAAACCACCACATTATTATATCCCTGGTACAGCGTACTTCGAATTTATGATGATGGCACTTTCTGGAGTAAAATATTCCGGAGGTAAAATAGTCCCACATTCGGATCTCCGGGCGGGGACTGCTTCGGGGGGAGTCTTCAGAAATGATAAGTGTAACATCTCACGAGTCGGAGCGTGGAATGTTAGAAGCATGAAACAAGTAGGAAAGTTAGAGAATTTGAAAATTGAGATGGATAGGTTAGCATTAGACGTAGTAGGTATTAGTGAAGTGCGATGGCCAGAAGCCGGAGACTTCTGGAGCGGAGATTTTAGAGTGATACACACAGGATCTGTAGGAGGAAATT
Source organism: Xestobium rufovillosum (assembly GCA_963966045.1). Classification (NCBI taxonomy): domain Eukaryota; kingdom Metazoa; phylum Arthropoda; class Insecta; order Coleoptera; family Ptinidae; genus Xestobium; species Xestobium rufovillosum. Next base: position 50,041,541 of record OZ014492.1, on the reverse strand, counting down.
CGGGAGTAGGAATTGTTATGCGGAAAAAAGTAGGGCAGAGTGTAGAAAATTTCTTACAGCAAAGTGACAGGGTAGTTATGGTTAGGTTAGATTCGAAACCTGTAAAAACAGTAATAATACAGGTATATATGCCCACTTCTAACTACAGTGATGAGGTCGTAGAGGCAGTTTATAGTGATATTGAACATGCGCTAGATTTTGTGAGAGGACACGAAAATTTAATAATTATAGGAGATTTCAATGCAGTCGTAGGCACAGGGCGAGAGGGCGGAATAGTTGGTCCCTTTGGATTAGGCAATAGGAACGATAGGGGAGTGAGACTGATAGAGTTCTGCGATAAACATAACTTAACGGTCGCGAACACTCTATTTCACCATCATGTTAGGAGACGCTACACGTGGAAGATGCCAGGAGACCTAGGGAGATATCAAATAGATTACATTCTTGTTAGGCAAAGATTTAGAAATCAAGTTAGGGATTGTAGAAGTTATCCAGGAGCAGATATAGATAGTGATCACAATATAGTCGTTATGAAGGCCAATCTTAAATTTAAGATTTTGAAAAAACGAAGCGGAAGAAGGTATCTTGACACAGAGAAACTAAAAGATGATGATACGCGCGATAAGTTCGAGAAAAAGACAAACGAAGTACTAAAGGGCGCGGGCGAAAATATTGTTAGGGACATAGAGGAAGAATGGAATTGCATTAAAAATAGTTTAGTTTCCTCAGCTAGGGATATTTTGGGTCATAAACAGAATGAAAGTAGGAAACCCTGGATAACAAAACATATTGTGAGTCTAATAGAGGAAAGGCGCAAATATACAAATAGGTTAGATGAAATAGGGAAACAAAGATATAAGGCGATCAAGTGGGAAATTATTCGGAAATGTAGGAAAGCGAAAGAGCAATGGATCGATGATAAGTGCAAAGAAGTTGAAAATAAGTTCGAAATAGGAAAGACTGATGAAGCATATAAAATAATTAGGAGAAATTTTAGAGAAATTGGATCTAGTACCAAAAGCATTAGGAATGAGGCAGGAGATATCCTAATCGAAAGCGGGGAGAAGGCAGATAGGTGGAAAGAATATTTAGGAAACTTATATGCGGGACAGGAAGTGCAAGATATATTAGAAAGTGAAAGCAGTGTAGAAGGGGATAACCTAGGGAGTCCTATAATGAGAGAAGAGTTTGAGCTAGCACTAAAAAGTCTAAGGAATAATAAAGCACCAGATATAGATGGCTTGCAGGCAGAAATCTTAAAGTGCGCAGGTCAAGAGGTAATAGATCGTTTATTTAAATTAGTTAGTCGCATATACCTGACAGGCGAGATTCCAGAGGATTACAAACTGAACATCATGGTAGCTTTGCCAAAAAGGAAAGGCGCGGATAGATGCGAAAATTTTAGAACTATCAGTTTAACTTCCCATGCGTCAAAAATTTTAACTAGTAATTAATTAATTAATTAGTACATGCGTCCAATAACTTTGAATTGTTTCTGACGGCGTATTCTTTTACAACGACAACAAACATGAAACCTACCTGTGATAGTTCAGACGTGCGCACTTTTGGCAATCGGCTCCCGAACTTATTAAAAAGAGGCGGAAACGAAAAATCCGACCTCGGTAGATCGAAACGGTACGTGTCTATTGCGCATTCTCCACGACTAACATCACTTTTATTAGATAGGATTTTTGGATTGACCAATATATGTTTTTTCACTGTCTTTACATTTAATTTTAGTAGGCAGGCAGGTTTCAGTAGGTTATAAAATTAGGTACGTCTACCGTACATGTTAGTAGTCGATTTATTCTTCTTCATTGTATTGAAACTTTACCCGTATTCGAATATTTTATGACCGAAATTTGATAACTGTTTTTGCTCTGAATAACCCATAACCCATAAAGGTCACCGTGACATGTTGAACATTCTGCTCCTTCCTAGAACACCTTTTGTTGACCAACAAAGTTGCAATGCCACCCGTAACTATTGCGAAAACGAATCGGTTTTTGCAAATGCCCCTCTAATATTATTCGTTTCGCCTCTGTAACATGAAACCTAATCTAAAACCGCACGTGCATTTACACTGTGTTTCTCTCTTTAAATTTATAGGTCTGGGTATCCCGTGACAACAGCGAGCCATGCATCAATCGATATTTTCGCGAACCGTTCTTTACTTGCTGTTTGCTGGTTGCTTTTAAGAAATAGGAGAATGATAGTGAGTACTTACTTCTGTTTGTAAAGAAGGAAGAGTTTCTGGCCAATTAAATATATTCCTAAGTAAATAACACGTGCCCTAATGACGTGCAAACAAGTCAGCTTTAAGGGATCATTGAGTACGAATAGCATTCCAGTTTTCCAAATGAATTACCGCAGATGACAAACCACGCATTCAAGTATCACCGTCATTAGTGACGGTTATCTGCACGCATGACAAAATACCGTCGTAAACCTAATACACAATAAACCGTATTTGTAAATGTTACATATTGACGTTAACGATGAATTTGTCCCAGTTTTCAAATATTAACTGGTTAGATAACAGGGAATGGAGAGAACAATATCCCTTTTCTTGGGATATTCACGGGTCGTTAGCCGTAGTCGACATTGTTAAAATTAAATGGTACATGCTCTTTGTTTGGATTTGCTCTACAGATTCATTGATGTCCTACAGATAGTGTCGTTCTACAGGCTGTCCTGTGATTTGGGGGTTTCTCATAGAAACAGCAGAGATAGAGCCTCGGGGTTTTCGCGAATCTGAACTACTTTTTTGAGTATAATAGAATGCCGAAACCAGAATATGGATATCGTTTTTAGTTTTCGAGAAAAAAAAAGATTTTTATCGATTTTCAAAAACTCTCTCCAATTTATTCTTTTTGTACTAAGCAGACTAAAACTGTTATGATTGACTCCTATAGAACTTTTTCCACGGAATTAAGTGGCACACTTATAATACTTATCCATCGACTTATTAAATTTAGATACCCAGAAAGAAGACAATCAAGCAAAATGATGTTTTCGAGATTAAAATCAAATTTACTTCACTATGGGTCATTCAATACCTAGAAACAAAATTTATAATAAAGAAAATAGGGAAGAGAACGAAATAAATATTTTATCGTGAGGCAACACCAAAAACTTCTTGTCACGAAACAGAAAACAGAAACGAAAACAACAATTCTTCAAACACAAATACGAACCTTTGCAAAACAAATTGCAATTTGGCAACAAATATGCAAAACTGAAATTTAAATACACACATGGTGGAATTAGGAATGTAGGAAAGCGAAAGAGCAATGGATCGATAATAAATGCAAAGAAGTGGAAGATAAATTCGAAGTAGGAAAGACTGATGAAGCATATAAAATAATTAGGAGAAATTTTAGAGAAATTGGATCTAGTACCAAAAACATTAGAAATGAGGCAGGAGATATCCTAATCGGAAGTGGGGAGAAGGCAGATAGGGGGAAAGAATATTTAGGAAACTTATATGCGGGACAGGAAGTGCAAGATATATTAGAAAGCGAAAGCAGTGTAGAGGGGGATAACCTAGGGAGTCCTATAATGAGAGAAGAGTTTGAGATAGCACTAAAAAGTTTAAGGAATAATAAAGCACCAGGTATAGATGGCTTGCAGGCAGAAATCTTAAAGTGCGCAGGTCAAGAGGTAATAGATCGTTTATTTAAACTAGTTAGTCGCATATACCTGACAGGCGAGATTCCAGAAGATTACAAACGGAACATCATAGTAGCTTTGCCAAAAAGAAAAGGCGCGGATAGATGCGAAAATTTTAGAACTATCAGTTTAACTGCCCATGCGTCAAAAATTTTAACTAGAATTGTGCAAAGAAGGATGGAGAAAAAGGCGGAAGAAATATTAGGAGAAGATCAGTTCGGATTTAGACGAAATAGAGGAACGCGCGAGGCCATTCTAGCTTTACGAGTAATTATAGAAAAAACGATAGAAAAGAGAAAGAGCGTCTATATAGGATTTGTAGATTCAGAAAAAGCCTTCGACAACGTAAAATGGGGGAAGATGTTCGAAGTGCTGAGAAAGGTAGGGATGAAATACAGGGACAGAAGAATAATACATAATCTCTACAAAGAGCAAAAGGCAGTTATAGAATGTGAGCAGGAACAAAGTGAAGTAGATATCCGGAAGGGAGTGAGACAGGGATGTGCATTGTCACCTCTAGTTTTCAACTTATATATCGAAGATGCGATTAATATTGTTAAGGAAAGAACAGCCTCAGGGAAAAATGTACAGGGCCAGACTATTAACATGCTCAGATTTGCGGATGATATAGCAGTGTTAGCATCTAGCAAAGAAGAATTAGGAGCGGCTCTGAATGAAATGGAAGCAGTTTTGACACAGGGCTTCGGCATGAAAATCAATAAAAAGAAAACTAAAATTTTGGTATGTAGGGGATGTGAAAATAGAACTAAAATGGAAATACAAATTGGAAATGAGAAGATAGAGGAGGTTGCGGATTTCTGCTACTTAGGAAGTAAAATAACTCAAGACGGTAGGAGCACTAAAGATATAAAACAAAGAATGGCGCAGGGCCGAGTTGCGTTTAACAAAAAGAAACAACTGTTATGCTCGAGAACGGTTAATATAGAGACTAGGAAGAGACTCTTAACGTCGTATGTATGGAGTACGGCATTATACGGGTGCGAAACTTGGACAATAGGAGAAGCGGATAGAAAAAGAGTAGAAGTGTTTGAAATGTGGTGCTACAGACGCATGATGAAGATACCGTGGATAGATAAGGTTAGCAATAGGGAAGTATTAGAAAGAGTTGGGGAAAAGCGAAAGGTATGGAAAACAATAAAGAGTAGGAGAGATAGGATGGTAGGACACCTTCTAAGACACGAAGGAATAGTTCGCGACATACTAGAGTCAGAGATAGGAATAAAAAGAGGTAGGGGTAGGCCTAGATTAGACTACTGCTCTCAAATAGTTAGGGATGTAGGATGTTCTACTTTTAGGGAAATGCGTAGGTTAGCTCAGGATAGAAAAGAATGGAGGTACGCGTCCAACCAGTCTTCGGACTGAGAACCTTATGATGATGATGGTGGAATTGCAAAATATAATAAAACCAGATGCGTGACACTACCCCAAGCATTGAAGTAATTCAGTATAAAGAAAAATGTACTCGCCGAAACCAGAAATCTTTTCATTCATATTAATCCCATTTATCTGGCTCGAAAAACTGTTTTTATAACTTAACGTTTGCCTCGCTTCCATAAAATTATATGAAGAATAATACCAAGACTTTAAAAGTGACGTGTATTAACTTTGCAAAAAAATGGGTGGGCTGAGAAAGAAAATAGCCAGCGCTGAACGCCGTTACTATTGTAAAAAGGAAATTTAGTCCTGTCTTTCTGTAAACAACTGCCTACACAAGTCTGTGGGACCACCATTTAAATTACAGTCTGTTGTTTTTCTTGAATTGCGTAAAGATGGTAAATAGAATAAAAATTGTAATTAGCACAACACAAAGTTTGGGCATGTTTTTGGCATCATCATAAGGTTCTCAGTCCGAAGACTGGTTGGACGCGTACCTCCATTCTTTTCTATCCTGAGCTAACCTACGCATTTCCCTAAAAGTAGAACATCCTACATCCCTAACTATTTGAGAGCAGTAGTCTAATCTAGGCCTACCCCTACCTCTTTTTATTCCTATCTCTGACTCTAGTATGTCGCGAACTATTCCTTCGTGTCTCAGAAGGTGTCCTACCATCCTATCTCTCCTACTCTTTATTGTTTTCCATACCTTTCGCCTTTCCCCAACTCTTTCTAATACTTCCCTATTGCTAACCTTATCTATCCACGGTATCTTCATCATGCGTCTGTAACACCACAGTTCAAACGCTTCTACTCTTTTTCTATCCGCTTCTCCTATTGTCCAAGATTCGCACCCGTATAATGCCGTACTCCATACATACGACTTTAAGAGTCTCTTCCTAGTCTCTATATTAACCGTTCTCGAACATAACAGTTGTTTCTTTTTGTTAAACGCAACTCGTCCCTGCGCCATTCTTTGTTTTATATCTTTAGTGCTCCTACCGTCTTGGGTTATTTTACTTCCTAAGTAGCAGAAATCCGCGACCTCCTCTATCTTCTCATTTCCTATTCGTATTTCAATTGGCAGATGATGAAATTATGTATACCTGTAGACTCTCGCTCAATATTTTCTGTGATAAAATAAGGGTTTGATATTCACCGAAAAGATGTGTTGCAAAAAAATTTTCAATAGAAATTGAAAACTGCAAAGTATTTATACTGTGTAGCATCAAAATTGGAAATATTTTCACCCCAGACTTCTTTCACGGGCTCAATCAACCAGTCCGCGAAAGTTTCAAAGTATTCTGTACATTTCCAGGCAAATCCCGGCAGAACGTAATTACAATAAAGTGTAAAATGGAAACGTGTTTATGTTGGCAAGAGCGTGCATGGAAAAAACGGCTCACAGGTGGACCACTAATCCAACTAATTTTCGCGTTACCCCTCCCGCGGGACTCGTTGAAGAACCTGACGAATGTTTACTCAGTCTCTTGATTAGGTTTCCTCTTTCCCGCATTTTAAATCCACAAAAATACACCTCATCATGCCCTTACTTAAAAAAACATCCCCAAATGCGCACGCTAATCTAGCGGACAAATATTATGCCAACCTCTTCATTACGAAAACTCGGCCGAATTTTTTAAATAAGCCAGATAGGAATGACATGTGTAGCGGCGATTGTGTGAAATATTTTAAGGCGGCCACCGCGTTGTGTTTTTGTGTGAGCGTGTAATGAAGATGAGTCACGCACCTCGGGGGTTTACTGCTTTGCAGACTGTGAAACAGACGAAATGGTGCGTGCCTACATTATAACAGCTGGTCCAACACCTGGTATACAATCGTTTGGTGAAATATTCACTCCGCGTTTCTATTTAATCGATAACTGTACGAGTGCCTTGATTGATACTTTCAGTCCCGTTTTAGCGATAACGCCGCCGTTATACATTCCGCGTTTCCTCTGGTTAATAAGTGGGGTTGATTTAATTGCCTCTTACAAGGGAGCAAAATGCTTCCAGGAAGTTACATAAATTATTATTATGAGATTCGAAAATGCCAGTTGCTTCCGATAAATTAATCATCAACAAGACATAAAATCTTGTAATTGTTTGAATTAGGGCTATTACAGCGACTTAACCTATGCATAAATTTGTTTTGGTCAAATTTAGATCGAACTTCACTAAGGTAAGTTCGTTTGATCGATCAACTATTTCGAATGTTTCAATGTTGACTAATATATAAAGTGAGTCGCAACTAAGCGTGAGCGTTCGGGTGAATCGGGTTAGCGACCTTCTCGTAGTGGACGTGGTAACGATAACAACAATAACAACAATTTTATTAAAAACCAAAAAAAAACCAAAAACTGCTTTCATTACCTTATATAAAAAACAAATCATGTAATATTAATAACTTATTAATAAAATATAATTTCCTAATGCCCACAAAAACATAACAATCTGCAATTTTTATAGTCACGTCTAAAAACCCCAATTCCAAAATGGTTGAAAACAATTATTAATACGACATACCTACATTGACAGGCCAAAACTACAACAAGATATTGCTCGTCGGTTTTTGTGATAATCAGTAAATCTTCCTACAATTCTAGTGAAGCTGTCCCAAATTCTGAAGCAATAATCTATTAATAACAGCATGACGGTGTCAATTCATACAGCAATAAATGTAGCTCCAGCCAAGCACTGATTAAATCACGTCAAAAGTGACAGTGCAATTTAATTTCTGAATTTTAGGGTTCTATGGAACCCTAAAATTAGTCACCAGGAAACAAAAAAATTAATAATTGCAACCAGTCTAGCAGTCGCATGCGGCAACCAGAAATCAACTTACCACTAATTAGTGGAGATAGTAAGCCACAAATACTGATAAAAACGCAGGTCACACTCCGAGGAAATAATCAGTGACAAGTGGCGTTAAAAGAGAAATAAATCCTGGTTAGCATCAGTCACTAGCTTATCCAATTAGGCCGCGTATACCTGGGACCCGAGAACGCGTCGGGGTAAAATAATAATAACGACTGCCGTTTCCAGAGCAATAAAATATTCACCTGGGACGAATGAACACGTAAATCAAGAGATACACTTTCGGACCAAAGAAATCGAGGCAGCAAAGCCATTTTATATCCCGTCCGGACGACAATGTTTCCCCTAAACATATGAGAAATTGCCACACCAGACACAACAGTCATTTAAGTTAATCATCACGTCAGCTTCGCCCGATATATCAACTCAATTCTGAAAGAATACAAACTCATTACCAAATTTGTGCTGTAAAGTAATCGTTCCTCCAAGCTGTAAAAGGGTGGAACGCCTTCAAAATTTTTCGAGAGTATCCATCAGAATAATGGTTTTTGGAAGCGCTAGCGCCTTTTTGTTGCCACCAATGGTGGTGTACAAAGCTGGAAGTGTCTACAAAAATTGGTGTCAAGGAGGACCACCTGGTACTGTCTATAAGAATGGTTAGACGCCAGTCTTTTTGATATTTGGTTTACTCAAATTTTACTTACATAATTCGAACAAGAGAATCTGAGAAAAGAGTAATTGTTGTAGAAGACAACTTAGACAGCCATTTTGCACCCAGAATCACTCCGACATTTTAGAAAATCTGATTTCTGGTTTTAGAGCAACCCACAAGAAGTTCTTAAGAGACTCCTGATGCCATTGTGCAAGAAAGACAAATCGGACGTTTAGTTGAGTTGTTGCAAGAACACCGAGGAATACAAAACCCTACGAAAAAAAGAAAAGAAGAAAAAAAGGTGGAAGCAGGAAAAATGTTTATTAAAAAAATAAACAATAAAATCGTATTTTTCCCAATAGTTATTTTTATTTTATATTTCTGAGTATGACGTCGTAGAGAATCGTTCGGTACGTCAGTATTTTTCAGATCGAAATTCTTAAAAATAAAAGAAGTGCATGCAAAAATATGTCTAAAACGTGTGCAATGCGATTTATGAGATAGTGATTTATTAAAGTCACTACGCGGATAATCTTGTATCTGTAATTTACTTTACATAAGCGTAAATTCTGGGATTCAATTTTGTCTGAAACGCAACAAAGAAGTCTATTTGAACAAATGTAATCTCTCTATTCGGCTGTTCCCCTATTACCGAAGGCGGTTGTTTACGACGGATTACTATGGTTGTCGATTTTCTCGGAAGTGTAGGCCCATGAGATTTGGTTTATTCAATGCCTTGGAGATGAATTAATTTTGCGACCTTGAGCATTATTCACCAAGTCAGTTTTGGTATTCGCTATAACCATCGCCACTGATAATCTTGACTAAATCTAGATGTCTAGGATAACTGGAAGATTATTTTAGTGTTGCCTGGGTTACCTCAGGTTTCTGCTTAACTCAGTTTAAGTTTGTTTTTTCGGTTTTTTCGTGGAATATTCGTGACGAATATCATTCGAGTATCTACTTTAACCCCTGTGAAATTGCTTCCCGGCCGGCGAGATATACATTGTCGTGGCAGAGACGGCAACAATTTACGATAGGCGAAACTTCAATCAAGTGACCTTCGTCAGACGAACATGATTTGCAGTAAACAAGCAACAGGTTAAATTTGTCAAGAAGTTGAAGAGGAAGCATGAATATTTCAGTTGCCCGCCTACACCGTCTCGGGCTCTACAAGGCATAGTGGATAGAAACAGTCCAAATAAAGTAGTATACTTTTGTGCCTATATGTACCGTGTGACAAACTTCCATGTGTACATGGTGAAATAACATGGGCAATTACATTTTTGGGGATTCCTGCTCCCCATGTGTAGTTACAGTGGTGGTAAAAGTAGCAATCGAAAGACTATTTTTTCTGCGTATGAGGATATCAAAAACTCTACAACTTTCCAATTTATTAAAGCATTTAAAAGCAAAAATTACATTAATAATTTTCCAACTAAAACACAGAAATTTATCAGATTATCCATGACAACTTAATTTATTCTAATCACGGACGTCTTTGATTTTTATGGATTTTCTGAACTGTCAACATTTAAAAATGAACAAAAATATTTATTCAGTTCAAGAAAAGGTTTTCATTGTGAAAATATTTTACGGCGGCAATAGTTTGCGCGTAGTCCTTATTTTCTGGAAAATTCAATAACGGTCCTATTTCTTCGGTATAACAACAAATAATTTAGTAAGAAATTTGAAGGTTGGGAATCTTTCATCGAAAGAAGTTAATTTTTACTAATACATAAACTTGTTTTTTTATTTAGATAATTCTCATTCACATTATTATTGTCATTACCTATAGTTGACAATTAATTGATTACTGGTGTGGATGTTTCGTTGGTGAATGCTGGTCCATAGTTTATGGTAAATTGTAGGTGTCGTCTAACCTATTAAAAAGTTTTTGGGAAAATGTTAAAGCAGTAAAATGAAATAATACAAATTAAATTACTTTAATTTTACTGCAATTATGAAAAATTTAACAAGCGGCAACATTTGTTTATTTTGCTCTAATGAATTTTGTAATCTGGCAATTTAATACTTATTTATTTCATATCTAGGTAAGGACAAAAACTTATTAATATACAATGAAATTAAAGTAACATAAAATAAGAAAAATAACTACAACATATATTCAAATAAACCCCCATTCTGTATGAGACAGTATCCCAGCCTATTATAGAAAGAATTTCTCACATTCGCAAGTTGCCGATCGTTTATTAAGTTGCATTCTGCAAAAATAGCATTCCTTAAAGAATCAATATTTGGGTGACGAGTTTTATAAATCTTATTTTTTAAATGACCCCACAAGAAAAAGTCACACGGTGCCAAATTGGGAGATCTAGCTGGCCAGTTTATAGCACCACCTCGACCAATCCAGCTCTCTGGAAATATTTCATTTAATAATTCCCTCACTTGTGCTCCAAAATGTGCTGGGCATCCGTCATGTTGAAACCAGACCTCCCGATTCGCATGTGCAACTTCTTCTAATGCAGGGCCAATATGGTTAATTAAAAGATCTAAATAAGTTTCTGAATTTAAATTTCCCTGTATTTCAAATAGTCCTATAATGCGATTATTAAAAATGGCTGCCCAAATATTGATTTTTTGAGGGAATTGCGTTGTAGTGGCTAGATTTATTCTGGGATTTTCCTGGCCCAATGCCTAACGTTTTATGAATTTGGCTCTTGATTTAAAGTGAAGCTACACTCATCGATAAAACAAATTGATGAGAGGAAGCTGCGATCCCGATTAGCCAGTTCTTGCATTTCTTCATAGAAAGTTTGCCTTGATTCTTCGTTAAAAGGAAGTAGGTAACTCTTGGTGAAATTGGAATTTAAAGGGATGATATTTGTTTTTTTTTAATATGTTACGGACAGTTTCTCTTGAAACATTACATTCTAGGGCAATAGACCTTAAACTAGATGTTGGACTAGCAGTTATCAGGCCTGTTACCATTTCCTCTACCTCAACATTTAGATTTCTTGGAACGTCTAAAAAAATAAATGATAATATTAATTTTAGTTTTGTTTCACTCCACGTTATCACTTGTTAAATTTCTCATAATCCCAGTAAAATTTAAGTTAGCAAACAATAAGGAATTAGCAACTAGGTAATAATAATAAGCGAATCAGAATTATCTAAATAAAAACCAAATAAATTTATTAGTAAAAATTACCTTCTTTCAATGAAAGATTCCCTGTATCTTCAAATTTCTTAACTAAATTTTTTATTGTTGTTACCGAAGGAATAGGACTGTTATTGAATTTTACAAAAAATAAATCACGGACTACCCGCAGACTATTGCCGCCGTAAAATGTTTTCTTCAACTGAATAAATATTTTTTTTCATTTTGAAACCCAAATTTTAAATTGTCGATAAATAATGTTGACAGTTCAGACGAATTAGAAATTAGAATCAAGGGAGTCTTTGATTAGAATAAATAATTAAATTGTCATAGGTAATCTGATGAATATCCGTGTTTTAATTTGAAAATTATTAGTGTAATTTTTGCTTTTAATGCTTTAATAAATTGGAAAATTGCAGAGTTTTTGATATCCTCATACGCAGAAAAAAATAGTCTTTCGATTGCTACCTTTACCACCACTGTAACTACACATGGGGAGCAGGAATCCCCAAAAATGTAATATTGCCCATGTTATTTCCCCATGCACACATGGAAGTTTGTCACACGGTATATACACTTCTTGATATTTTAGACGTATATTTGCAAATTATCCGTGGAGTTTACTTTTCTACCCCGTTTGACATCATCTTGAAAAAAATTGTTATGCCCTCTAAGAGAAACGTAAACATCACATCAAACGCGGCAATCTAATTTAGTCTTTGAGAGTTCCAACCCCCCCTCCGCTCAACCACAGTCTGATACTATATCTCGAGTTGTTTATTAAAGTAACTAACAATCAACCTGGTTATATTTCGGATCAATTTGAAGTTTTCGTCGGGGTAGTTTGTTTGCACAGTAACAGTGGAAGTTTCGAGGTACGGTAAGACGCTGATAATTTAATACGCCGTTCTCAATTAGCGACCCAGGCTTGTTATTATGTAGGAAAATTATCCCGCAAGGGCTCGATTATACCAATTGTTGGAACTGCATAAGCTACAAACGCTCTCCCAATGTTAATAAGCGCAAGGGCTTCCTCGACGCTGAAATTATTATTACTGTTCGCAAATTTGATTTGCTTTGCTTCAGACGCTTTGAACTGTCGATGAACATACTGCGAGATGCAGTACAAAGAACGCATTTGCTTCATTTACTTTACCTTTATACGCTCGCTACCTAGTCTCAGCTTCTTAAGAATTTGCTAGAAGCTAGAGGCTTGTTTCTCCAAATATAGAAGACAAATACTACTCTGTAAGCAATTAATTCCATTATACGTATTTTTCCACTAGACAAACTTGTTTCTGTACCAGAAGTTTGCTAACGTCCGTAATGAAAATTTCTAAAGCAAAGTAGGACGATCTCTTTAGTTAGAGTTACTTTGTTTAGTCAAAAGAGGGTAAGTTCAATATAACAAAAAATCCATTGCCCAATGAAATTAGGTAGGTACTGATTTAGATCTGTGCTGACCAGTGGCGGCTCGTGGGTTAATAACCAGGAGGGTCATTTTGGTTTTGGAACTTATAATTAATACTAAAAATATATACATACAACGTGTCCTATAAAGTTCTCTACATATGGGAAACTTTTTTATTATCCGTTTATTAAAAAAAATATTCTTCATAAATAGCTCTGAATTGCTCAAAAATCAAAATGCACTCGCAACATTCCAAAAATATCGGATAATATACAGGAGAGATCAAAAAATAATAATAATAAATTAACTTAAATTTAAATTAGAGCACTTCCTAAACTATTGCCTCAAAATATCCACCTTTTCTCTCAATGCAAATTGCTGTTCTTGCTTTAAATTCACGAAACATAAATTTGATCATAGGTGGCTGTTATTTCATAATAGTCCATAACTTTTTATACTGAATAACTTTCCCGAATAACATTTTTCATTATTTTCAAAAATAAGGGTACTTTACTCTTCAGTCAAATTATTATTTTTTTATCTCCCTTGTATATTATCCGATATTTTTGGAATGTTGCGAGTGCATTTTGATTTTTGAGCAATTCAGAGCTTTTTATGAAGAATATTATTTTTTCACAAACGGATAATAAAAAAGTTTCCCATATGTAGAGAACTTTATAGGACACGTTGTATGTCCAAATCTTCAAAAATATAAGGGGACATATTGTTAAAATAAAACATACCTAAAACGTGCTTATATTTCAAGTCAATTCTCCTCTCCTTCTGTTCCGCAAAATGGTCTATGTCTATGATTTTCTCGTTGAAGTTTGGAATGCTCTTGACAAGCGTTTTCTCGATGCTCAACATAGACAAGGCACTAAGTCTAGACTGTCCCATTGTATTGCGTAAAAATGTTTTTATCCGTTTCAAAGTTGAAAAACATCTCTCACTTTCCACGGTTGTCATTGGTAGTGTACACAAGATATTTAACAAGTTCACTGCTTCAGAAAATGTTTCGGGCAAATTCATGTTAATAAAAAGTTGAAGAATGGCGACTGCACCGGCACTGTTACGAAAATCCTCACGACAATATATTACTTCAAGTTCTGATTTTAGTTTGGAAATATCTATTGTAGCATAATTAGCCTTCACCATATTTAAAATATTTTGGGGAAAATTGGTAGTGTATGTGAGACAACAATTATTTTAATAGATGTCAGAATATACTTTATTAGCCAATTGCAAAATACAACATCTCTAGTAGCTGGTTATAATCAAACTGGCCCCAACGCGCCTCTGAACCACGTCTGCCTCTGAGACAGCCAAAGGCACGCGGTCGCCGATACGCGCTTAATAGCCTAAACAATATTTCAATAACAAAACAATGTTTTCTTACATTTTCGGCCATCCGACCTTAACGTCTGTCCTCAGACAGTTATATAAACCATAACAATGAAGGCCACAACCTTCGTAAATTATAAATAGCACAAAACAGTAGTTGACTTAGGTCGAGAACAAATATTTCGTAAAATTAAGTGATATGCAAAAATAATCATGTTAATCAATTCATATGTACCACGGTACATATTACCAAGCCGTTTAGCATTAGCGAATGCTACGTGTAAGGGTTACACCCTTAAAACGTCATCTCAGAGTCTCAGTAACATTAGTCATAATTATGTACCACCATACATATTGCCAAAACGTTTAGCATTAGCGAATGCTACTTTGTGAGGGTTACACCCTTGAACTTTCGTCTTTGCAACGTTGTCTCTCCATACTTCATCACATTTAACAACCACGCTACTTTTCTTTCTTAATCACCATAACTCTATATCGTCAAAGCAACAATGCACATTTTTGTCACCTTCATGTGCAACATCTACTTATCTGCCTTGTAATGACGGTCCGCAACCTTTCATTACCAAGCGTTAGCTCATTGAAATGCTACACGGCGCAAAACTTGCCGCCGCCGACCGGGAGTCGAACCCGGGTCCCCACGCTTCGAAGCCCTGCGCTCTCCTACTGAGCAATCGGCGACCTTCCACGCCTTCTCTCTAGTGGCCGCAGCCTGACTATAACTTCGTCTTTTGTAGCCGCAGCTATTTTCAAATCTTCTCTGCCGCAGCAACCATAGCAACAGTGGTTCTCGACTACATCATTCAGTGAACAACCTACACAGATTTTCACTGAACAGTGTACGTTTTACAAACTGCATCTCTTAACAACTAATCTCAAACACAAAGTAAATAATATGGTCAGCAATACAAAAGCGAAAGCGTAAATAGGTCAGATACAAAGACCATTTCAAGCCAAAAGCCAAATAACAGTTTTGATTACTAATTCATAACCCATAACATAAAACAACATAAACTGATCACTTATAAGCACTATAACTTCACTTTAAAACTAAACTTCACTCGTCGAGTACCCCTTCGAACAGCTTCAGACGCTCCGCTGCCATAATTGTCAAAGAATTCTTATATTGCTCCCGTAGATCTTGCACCTGGTACCGATCATTCTTTAACACTTTGGTAACTACAAAGGGTCCTTTATACTTGGCCCTTAGCTTGCGGCTGCTTCCACTTGTGCTAATGCTGGTGACTTGAACCATTACAATATCACCTTCTTTAAACCGGGTAGCTTCGCGACGAGTTTTATCATAACGCTCTTTCTGACTCTTCTGTTGCTTTGTTATATGCTGGCTAATATTTTCTCGTAAGTTTTTCAAGTCCACACGGTGCATTTCGTCCCGTACTGCATCCAACACCACCGATTCTGCAGCGCTTTTAGAGCGGTAGCCAATAAGGGCTTCCATAGGTGTAGTATTAATGGCTTTGTTAAATGTCATATTTAGAGCACTCTGTACTTTCTTTACATACAAATCCCACTCGTTTTCAGGTTTTCCAGCGGCAGTGGCAGCTAATGCGCTAACTACAGTTTTGTTATAGCGCTCGCATTGACCGTTAGCGCGCGGTGTCGCAACAGCATTTAGCACATGTTTTATACTGTACGATCCACAAAATGTCTTAAATGTTTGTGAGGTAAATGCACTCCCGCGGTCACTGATTAAACGACTAGGTACACCAAAAAGATGAATCAAATCTAATAGAACTCGCACAACTGCCTTTGTTTTTGTACTGCGAACTGGTTCAACTATGGTAAATTTTGTAAACGCGTCCACTATCACTAGCAAAAACGTGTGCTTTCTCTTACTTGTTTCAAAAGGTCCAACGTGGTCTAAGTGGAGAGTGTGCATAGGAATGGGTTCTTTGTCAATAGGGTGAAGTTTTCCTTGCTTTTTACTTTCATTGGATTTATAATACATACAATTCAGACACGCATTCACGTATTTTTTAACAAAACGTCGCATCCCCGCGAACCAATAATTTCTTTGCATATTCTCTAAAGTCTTCTCCAAACCAAAGTGTCCGCCATCGTCATGGTATAGTCTACATATCTGCATTCGTGCCATTCTGGGTACCACCCACGCTTTCTTACCGTCCTTCAGACGACGATATACCTTTCCCTTTTTCAACTCGTATTCGTCAAAATAATGTTTAGCCTCACCAACATTATTTTCCGTAAGCAGAATATCTCGAATGCGCTTGATGTCCGCGTCTTGTAACTGAGCAGCTTGTATCCAATCTCCTTCTGTTATGTCGATTTGATTAACTTCCACAGCACCAATAGGATTGCGACTAAGGGCATCTACGTGTGCCATGCGAGGTCCGGGTCGATATTCAACTTCGAAATTAAATTCTTGCACTTCTAGCCACCATCTGGCTATTCTAGGCAACAAGTCTTTCTTGGCAAACGTTGTACGGAGTGCAGCACAGTCTGTAACAATCTTTATGTGTAATCCTAGAACATACACCCGAAAGAAACGCAGTGCATAAACAACTGCCATTGTTTCGAGCTCATATGCATGATAGTAGCGTTGGTCTTCTGTAGTTTTTTTACTAAAATAAGCCACCACTCTTCTCTCAGAACCCTCAAATTGCAGCAACATGGCACCCACTCCTAGTGAGCTGGCATCTGTGTGAAGCTCAGTGCGTAGTGTACGATCGAAAATAGATAAAATAGGTCTAGTTGTTAAAACAGTCTTTATTCGATCGAAGGCATTTTGTTGAGGTTCGCACCAAGTCCAAGGAACATTCTTTCGTGTTAATCTAGTCAGTGGTTCAACCAACACGGCAAAGTCCTTCACAAACTTACGAAAGTAATTAGCCAAGCCAATAAATTGACGCACTTCCTTAACACATGTTGGTGCTGGCAATCGTAGCACAGCATCAATTTTACGTCGTCCTGGTCTAACACCATACTCACTGATTTCCTGCCCCAAGTAGTCAATAGTCTTTTGAAAAAATGTGCACTTGCTTAACTTTAATGTCAAATTATGGTCCCTTAATTTTGATAGCACTATTTCAAGGCGTTCCAGTCCCTCTGACACTGTTCTCGCAGGTATGACGATATCATCGATATACGGGAATGCGATTTGATTTTTTAGCGGCCCTAGAACGGTGTTTATAAGACGCTGAAAGACTGCAGGAGCATTTGTGAGACCAAAGGGCATCCTCAAGTACTCATAATGCCCCTCCGGCGTCACAAAGGCAGTTTTTTCTATGGACTCTTCGTCTACGACCACTTGGTGAAACCCTTGAGCTAAGTCCAACGCCGTGAAATATTTATAACCCCCTAATTTTGCAATCTGATCCTCCACCCGTGGTAATGGGTATTTATCTTTGACTGTCACAGCATTTAATCGTCTGTAATCAACACATAATCTATAATCGCCCGTCTTTTTCTTTACTAAAATAATAGGACTCGCATACGGGGAACACGATTCACGAATTATTCCACCTTCTAAAAGTTCATCAATAATGTCTCTTAAAATTGCTTTTTCGGGTTCGGGTAATCTATATGGACGATATACAACAGGCTCATCAGTTGAACATTTTATTTTTAGAACAACAGTGTTAGTTTTACCGAGAGTTTTAACCGATGATGTCACTCTATCCGCGAAGCGATTGAAAAGTGCCACACAAGTAATCTTTTCATCGTCAGTTATATCACCAAACACAAAGTCAGAAACCGTCAACAATTCGTTAGAATAAACATCCACACTGTTTAGCTCGGCGTCATATTTCAAACGCGGCAGCTCACGCAAAACAAGTCTATCGGTATACTTAAGCATTAATACGTGAGTTTGGTCTAAAAAGTTTCTGCCCACAATTAAATCATGTCGCATAAATTCGTCATTCAGTATCAATACATCAACAACTGCACAAACGTCCATTATGCGAACATTAACCCTTGTTTTACAATTGCTAATTGCGGTCGTATCCATAAAACTACACACTACGTTTTTAACTCCAGTTTCTACAGTCAAATTCAATTTTCGCGCGACAGATGATTTCATAAGTGTTCCCGAACTTCCACTATCTAGTAAACATTTAACTTTTATACCATTAATTCGTGCAGTTAAAAGAAACATATTCTTTTCGTTGTTACTCTTGCTTTCAGCAATTATTATTACTTGATTGGTGGTTGTCATTTTTCCACGTTTCTGCACACGTACTTCTGTCGCCGTCGTAGTAGCGTTCGGACACTTATCTGCCTTGTGCCCCAGGCGTCGACACTTACGACATTCCATGCGAGGTTTTGGGCAATTGCGAGCCATGTGTCCTGGCTCTTTGCAATTAAAACATTCAGTTTGCCTTGGTTTTTGCCCAACAAATGCATTATCACGCGGATGTTCACGTTCGCGACCACGTACCGAGTAAGACTTCTGAGGAACACACCCCATAGCGCGCATGCGAGAGTACATATCATCGGTATCAGCAAACCGTATAGAACTTAACGTGCGTGCAATACCTTCGTCCCTCACGCCACCAATTACAGCATCAATCAAACATTCCTCCGAGAAATTCCCGCGCAATGCCTGTAAACGCTGCAATTTCTGGAAGCAGTAATCGCCCAACGATTGTCCTGGTCGAGTTTCATAAGTCGCAGCTCGTTGTAACAAACTGGAAAACCTGACTACCGTTTTAAACTTTTTCACTAACGAGGATTTCATTTCTTCCCAAGTTATGTCGAGATGGTTCAGGTCATCGTACCACGTACGCGCATGGCCTCGCAACCGTAATGCAGCTAGTCGTACTGCATCACTATCTACCCATCCATAACGTCGAATTACCTCATCAATTTTAGAAGTCCAGTCTTCGACGGTGTCCTCATTTTTGTCCGGATCAAATGTAGGAATCAGTTGTTCGTCGCCAAGATATGGACGAGTATACGTCACCATCCTACCAGACACTGGGGTACTTACTTCTTCCGTTCTATCCCGAGTACGTTCTTGTGTCTCCAGTTCTTTAATTCGCTCTTCTAGTTGAGTGTATTTTCTCTTCCAATCAATCGCTTCCTCATCTTCTCTCAAATGTCGCCTCTTGCGACCCGAGGGTTGTGGGGGTGGTGTACTCATATTAGAGTAATAATCCCACTTCTGACTTGTGAGACAACAATTATTTTAATAGATGTCAGAATATACTTTATTAGCCAATTGCAAAATACAACATCTCTAGTAGCTGGTTATAATCAAACTGGCCCCAACGCGCCTCTGAACCACGTCTGCCTCTGAGACAGCCAAAGGCACGCGGTCGCCGATACGCGCTTAATAGCCTAAACAATATTTCAATAACAAAACAATGTTTTCTTACATGTATGCTTCAAATTTCTCCGTCTGAAATAACTGTGAAATCATGAGATGATCATTGAATCCAAATCTATGATGAATTTCAGACATAATATAATGTCGCAAATTTCAAGCGCAGTTAGTCGTTTAGGATCCCCTGCATTAACTTTTCTTCTTTTCGCTGATGATGTGCTTGGTTCTTCCGATTCTAAAATAGCACTTCTCACTTTTTGGATATTGCTGTTGAAAGACATTATGTAGTTTTTAACTGATATATGTAACATCAATATCTCGCATTTGTAATTGTTTGAACAATATGTCTACATGAGGCATTATTTTATGAAAAAAATTTAACCAAAATAAAAAAAGTTCATCTTCCAAATGCCTTTTTAAACCAGTTGCTTGATTTATATTATTTCCGTCTTCCTCATCATCAATGATTTGCTCCAAACAACATATTAAATCATCTTTATAAGTGTGTACAGTTTCAACACACTTTGTATTGAAAGCCCATCGAGTGGGTGCAGCTTTAGGTAATCTCACCTTAACCACCCTATCCAATACCGCCGTACGTTTTGGGGATCGTCCGAAAAAAGACGAAAATGCATGTAAATTTGCAAAAAATATTTTTATCGGTTTGTGTTGACTCGCCGCTTTTTGGAGGATAAGATTAAGTTGATGGGCATAACAATGAATAAAGTGTGCATTTGGGTACATTTCTTTAATTTTTGTTTGTACTCCTCCCAGCTTACCGCTCATGACTGATGCACCATCGTAACTTTGAGCAATCAATTTATGGGGTGCTTCATTAATTTTTAATAATTGGAGTTCTTCCATTATTGCATGGGATAAATGTTGTGCTGTGGTACCTGGAGGGTTGACAAATTTCCAAAATCTTTCATGCACAATACCATCTAATACATATCGAAAGATAAAAATCATTTGCGTTTTATTGGAGCTATCTGGGCTCTCATCAACTTGAATTGCCACAAAATTTGTCTGGTCAATTTCCTTTATTATATGTGTGTGTACAACGGCCAACATTGAATCTAAAATTTCGTTTTGAATTGTTTTTGATATTCCTTTGAATACTGTATTTTTTTCAAAGTGCTCTTTAAATATTAAGTCTAGTTCAGAGACAAAATCTATAAGGCCACGAAAAATCCCAGGATTATATTATTGGACATGTCACTTTCGTCATGACCGCGCAATGCAATTTCAAGGACTCCACAAAATTTTACACAATCAATTATTTTGTTTAAAATATAAATATTTTTAGAAACCGATTCATTAAAGTCGTGTACTGATTTGCGATACGCACTATCAAGTTGCTGTCTTATGTCTACACGTCCTAAACTGGCGTAACTCATTGAACAATTTATATGAGAAGCAGAAGAAGCATGCTTTTTAATTTTGTCTTTTAAATGTTTAATATCGGTTACTCCATTTTAGCCCATATAGCATCATTTGAAAATAATAAGCACGGATAGCAAAAGAACGCATTTTTAACACTGCATCCCCAAATCCAGTCGCACAAATTGTACATCGATTCTTTAAAATATCTTTGGACATTTTTACCTTTATCCTTTGTTGTCTGCTTCAAATTCAGTTTTGGTTTCGGCCGTCCACTTTCCCTCTTTTCAAGCCGGCGTTCATAATTTAATGTTCCAGCTGACTTTAAGGCAAATATATCCTCAACAACACTCATCTTGTTTTGCTAAATACACAAAATTTCTCAACGATCAGAACTTCACAACGATCACAATTCACATCCGCAACAATAAAGAAAGGTTTCCCGCCTGCTATCTAAGAAGAACTGAGATCCATAGTCCAGAGAAAATATAACTGAATACTGTAGAACTAAAATCGATTCTGCGCAGTTGTAATCGGGACATTGACCACGTTGGAGATATAGGAGTAAAAGGTGACTCTCACTTCCACTCAAGAATTCGCCATCTGCTGTCACTGTTCTTCTTTACATGCATTTCTCCATAAGCCATAAGAGCTGTGCAGGGTCAATTTGAATAATGTCCCGGCTTGTTAGCGAGCGCGCAGCGCGGCTTGACGCTTGGCTATTTCTAGTATTGCTGCGAATGCAGACCGCTGAAGATTTTAAATTTGAGACTGTTAGACAAAAAATATTTTTATTAAAATTATGGTTTTGATTAGAATATTTTAGGAGGGTCATTGACCAATTGACCTTAAGGAGAAACCGCCACTGGTGCTGACAACGATTCCAGTGCCGCGAACAGAGATGGCACTATGTGATTCCAGTCTACCATTGCATATACAGTGGTGAAAATTTCGATGCTCACCATTGCTATTTTGGAAATGGTAAGAGATACGAGATCGGTTAAATTAGAGAAAAGTTGCGCTTTCTCGTGGTGATTAAGAATTGTGAAAAGAAATTCTGGATACTTTGAAAGGTTTCCGATTTATCACGAAAAAACTGAAAATTGTGATTTCAGGAATAAATTATTATCTTCCGTACCATTGAAGCAATTTCAATGAAAGTTTGTAGATCCATGTTTTTGACTCCTACGAGTCGAATGACGTTCTAGGCTTTATAGATTTCAAGTTATGCTACTCGACTGTTTTATATCCGAACTATGTAATAACCTCATTTCCGCTGATATCAAACGTAAGCTACATGTGTCTAAACCAAAAGTACCACGTATGTATTGTTTACCGAAGATCCATAAAGTAGGGAAAGCAGAATTATTTCAAAGTCAGTGGATCATTCTTTCAACAAAGTGAAGGTATACCTGCCATGGGAAATTGCCTCTCTCCTTTCATTGCTGAAATTTTCATGGTGGGGCTGTGTGAAAGACGTTGTCTCTGCAACCCCAACCGAAAATCTCAATCATCTTCGCCGAAAATGCCTTCGAATCCATTCCAAGGCTGACCATCCAAAATAGCAATGGTGAGCATCGAAATTTTCACCACCCTGTATATTCCGAAAACAGAGACAGTCGCTTCAGAAAATTATTCGCAACATTAATAAACTCTTCCACAATTAATTACAAATCACAACAAAAATTCGAGAGTCCCATGCGACGCAATAATTGAATAGAATCGCCATTGAGCAAACAAATGTACAAAGTAGCGTAGCACAAATGCGGGAAGTGTGATCCCGCTGTGTGACAAGGCATCTGTCGCTTCTCCGCAGATGGGGAAATACTTAAAATTGAGCCCTTTCATTTATGCGATGCGTCGTGCCCAACGCCATTCCGCAGCTTTAATTTAGCCCTTAAGTATTACTCTTTGGGTTGTCTACGTTCAAAATTCGATCACCGATGGCTCCGCGATTACTAGAAAATTCATTCGTGTTCACGTACAGGTTATGCCTTCTTTAAGCTGTGAAAATTGACTGTTCACTGCAAGTGTAGGGATTAGTTGCTAAGTATTATCGAGTTTCATTTAATATTTAATGAAAATGAATGGTTACCTGGCCTGCAATCGATGGCAAATATCCTTCACCTACCTGAAAAACACAAAAGGAACAATCAGATATGATAATCAAAGGGGACCAGCTATAAGTTATTTACAAACTTAAACATTGAAATGTTTAAAATTAAAATTCTTTATACTAAATTTGCCTACCGCTCGCAATTTGGCGATCATAAATTGCTAACGTCGAACTAATTCGACCATATCTGTGAAATCTTTCATTAATTACTGGCAGTACACATCAGAGTTATAGCTTATTAATATCTTCTGCGGTGGTAGCACCAACATAACGAGCTGCCCGAGTTAACCTAGGTCTAAGGTTAATATTAACCCAAGCTGCAAATTACTTGATGTGTGTGTTTTGTCGAAGAAAACCGAATTCCTGCATACAAGCAGTTAGTTATATAAACTGCTGATGAATGCAACAAACGTAACGTAACTCCTTGTCTGTGGCGAAGCACTCCAGTAGATATTGGTGTGTCATTCTCGACGAATTGTTATTAAATTCTCTAGGATTTACTTCGCACGCGTGATACCAGAAAATACCTACCTGGACGGGAAATACGGCATCCGCCCGTCACGTAAATTCATTAATAATCCCCACACAGAAATAATATTGTCCCTTCGCCCTCGAAATTAAAGGTTCCTTATAAATAATTAATTTACTGTATATAAAATTGCCTGGGACGCTGGAGCCAACTTAATCCCCTAGAGAAGATTAACCATGTATTTCAGACTAGTCTCCGTTTATTTCCACGGCAAATAGTTTTAAATAATTTTATCTGCAAGCACACACAGTGGTTAGATGGAGAATTTTTACGTAAATTATGAGGGGTAAACCGCTGAGGAATTTTGGTGTACAAAGCGCAGGAATTGCCGAGGAATTTCGGGAATTGCAGAGGAATTTCCGAGGAATTTCGGGAATTGCAGAGGAATTTCCGAGGAATTTCGGGAATTGCAGAGGAATTTCGGGAATTGCAGAGGAATTTCGGGAATTGCCGAGGAATTGCGTAGGAAATGCAGAGGAATTTCGGGAATTGCGAGGAATTTTGTGGGTATTGTCAGGAATTGACTGGAATTTGTAGGAATTGCCACGTGTTGTGGAAAGATTTGCGCTTGCGGGTCAAACAGTTGGAATGCGAAATAAGACATACATTCAGAAGTGTGTTTGAATGCAGCATATAGTGTAGTTTTGAATCCGCGTTTTTATATAAAATATGAAAGGTAAGTTGATTAGGTATCTAGTTAATTAGCTAGTCCGGGTAATAATGACAAACATATTTAACCAGTTTTTGTTAGGGACCACTATTAAGTTTCTCGTCGATCAGGAGAGTTAGTTAGGTTATGTTTCACTTTGGGCGGGCAGCGTATCTTAAACGTATTGTTTGAATTGTGCATTGAATAACAGTTAATGGCGTACTACGCGGTCTATTATGAAAAAAGATGGTACATTGGACGAATTATAGAAAATTCTGAAAATGAATTTAAAATTAAATTCTTATCTGAACAGTTTAGATCTCTTTTTATGGCCTACAAATGAAGATGTTGCTTGGGGTGGGAAAAAATATTGATTCGAATTTTTGCCCCGCAAGCGACGCTCCTGGTAATGAGTCACGCTGTTTGTCTGCAAGCCGCAATTGTTTATTATGGCGTTGAACTTGTGTGTTAATGAGACTAGAAAAATCGATCGATGAAACAATCGATCTGTGGTAGTTTTCAGTTCCCGAATGTTCGAAGAGGACTATTTATTGGGAAACAAGAAGCCGGGAGGACAGTTTTGAAGTTAGTTTTTGAAGTCTTGGCTTTCAGAATCAGATGCGAAGAAGGGCGATAGAACCGGGCGAGTACCTATACGAGTATATGTCTTACCTTTTACATGCTTTTCGTTTAGAGTTTTGGTATCGGTATGTGCGTGCGAATGTTGTCGCGTTTTTAAGTGTACCGGGGCGTTTTCGGACGTGATTAACCGTTGGTTGTAGCAGTGTTTTTAGATTTTGATTTGTGTATTGTGGATTGTTTAGGTTAGGTAATTAGTTGTTAATTGTTTAATTTATTGTTCGCTCGTAGTTATTTAATTGTTATTGCTTGTTGTAGTTTGTTTGTTGCTGTATATTTCGCTGCTTATTGTTAATAATTCTAAAATTACATGTTCTCAAATAACTTTTAATTATAAATATTTCTACATACCTAAGTCACTGTAAATAAATTGTGTGAATACAAAATACATTACAATATGTTTTTATGGCCCTATTGGATTAATAGGCAATGGACCATTCCAACTCAAGAGATCTGATAAGATAAATTTTGATAAGCAGTACAAATCTTACAAAATACATAGATAGTTTCTAAGTAAGTAAATGAATGCCATTTTCAAAGAAGTTGTGTTATTTTTTTTGTTTTAAAGCAGATTTTAATTTTTAGTTTGTACCTTCTCGTAAGTAAGAACTGATGTTCTCTTGCCGTTTTGTTATCGTTTTGTTAAAATCGAATTTTATTCTTTATTTTGTAAGGATTGACTTTTACACCCTGTATCTTTGTTAGTAGTCACTTTAGAACATATATTCATTTAAACTTTTCGTCTTGTTTGGAGTTCCTTTAGCACCCATTTTAATTTGGCACGCCCGTTCTGAATCACCCTGTAGATTACGGCACTGTGAGGGTGTGAAACTTGGACAATAGGAGAAGCGGATCTAAAAAGTATAGAAGCGCTTGAAGTGCTACAGGCGCATGATGAAGGGGTAGGCCCATATCGGACTACTGCTCTCAAATAGTTGGGGATGTAGGATGTTCTACTTTTAGGGAAATTCGTAGGCTAGTTCAGGGTAGGGAAGGATGGAGGTACGCGTGCAACTAGTCTTCGACCTGAGAACTTTATGATGATGAATGTATTAGGCATGCGATGGATGTATGTACGTATGCAATCGGGAATGTTATTTGCGGCAGTTGTAAATTTATGTGTGTAATGTGAATAGGATATTGCCGGAATTTCCAAGGAATTGAGGGAATTTCCAAGGAATTGCGGGGAATTTCCAAGGAATTGCGGGAATTTCCAAGGAATTGCGGGGAATTTCCAAGGAATTGCGGGGAATTTCCAAGGAATTACGGGAATTTCCAAGGAATTTCGGGAATTTCTGGCTAAAAAGGAATTGTGGTGTACAACTTTTTTCTAGCGGTTTACCCCTCGGTAAATTCACTATAAATTCTCAATAACTTAACCCCACACGCCAAAAGACAGTAATTAAACTCGACACGTGTTTCGCTGACAACGTCAGCATCCCCAGGAGTAATGGATTAATCTAAATCTAAGCTTACACTACATTGCTATAAATACCAACCCCCCACTAACCTCCCACTTCTGAAGTAAAATTAATATTATAAGTACTATACTAGGTATAACACTAACGTAATACAATCAACAGGTTTGCCATAATTATGCTTACCTTTCGTAGAACGCATTTCGTACAAGGTCATGTTGTTTTCATGGTATTTGGGCTCCGTGTAATAGTATAATAACTGGGGAAAGTGCGTACTGAAGATCAGATAATCGGAATAACTTAGTTGATTAGCGCGTCGTTCCATAATTCTATATAGATTGTTTACATAATTACTCCTGGGAAATTCGAGCAAGGCATGAATTTATCTGTTTCTAGTGAATAATTTTAATATTTACTTTTGTAGAATAGTTACATATACCCTAAGTATTGCAGAGTATATTCCAACATCCAAATTACTGGAAAAACGCCAGAGGGTCTAATAACTTAGTTCATACTTAACTTTTTCGTTGTCGCGGTTATGATTAGGTATCCCACTTCTGAATACAAGTATAAGACGTTTGGCAACAATGCCCCTTTTACATTACACTCTACAAATAAATCTTAACAAAGCCCCGGATGGGGCCGAAACGTCGATTATTTCATTAATGCTAGAATTTCACTAAATTAAAATATTATCTTTTAAATAAAGAAAATATTTTATGTTTTGTAAAAAGTGTCCTATCTCTCCTCGCTTTACCCTACAAACGAGCATACCTAGAGAGCTGAGAATTACAGAGTAGGTAAAAAAGAAAAAAATGTAGTAGGTACAACTATAATGAAGTCTACTCGCAAGGGTGTTGAATCGAGGACAGTCCCGCCGCTTTAATAAATAAATACAGCTGCAGGATAACCATGCAAAATTCAGGGACGGCGAGAAGTACAGTGTTCAAGGATCACAGCGTCTTTCCTCCGTTTCGGTGCTCTGGGTATAAATCATTTCAACTTTAATATTAACGTAGTCTGTTATTTATGCATACGCATAAATACAGTGGAGCTGTTAAAATATCGGAGCCATTTCCCCTAAACTTGAAAGTGCATATAAATAAAGCATCTATATTTTCAGATTTACGATAATGCAAACACTGAGAGACTTTTAATGTACGGCCCGTTTAGTTTACCAGGTAGTTACCGCGGGATTCACTTAGCGGGCTGGTCTGATACATTCCTCAACTCCAGTTTTATTGCATTATTCTTTTAAGTTGAAGTTGTTACATTGTGTAATCCAGTTAGCGGTTTCATAAAACTTTGCATTAATTAGCTTTACTTTGGTAATTTTCTTAAGTAAGCAAGTTTAACTTGAAATAAGATTTTCTTTACCCAGGACTTGATTTATATTTAAATTACCCACGGATAGTTCCATTCTTTCGCCATCACTTTTTTGTGTCGATTTTTGCATGTTTCTGAAAACTTTCTGTTGAATCTTATTGAAGTTTAAAATTAAGTTCCATCTTACCGAGGTCTAGATGAATCGTGAAATTCCCCAAATTTATCAAAATAAAGTATCTGGGGCATAGTTCTTTAAGGGGCCTTTACGAAGAAAGAAATGACAAATTTCTAAGTAAGTAAAGTCACCTTTATTTGAAATTTAAATACACTGGGATTATTTCTACGTAATAAGATGTTTAAGGGCCGGTTGTTCGAACATTTGATCAGAGTTATTTTAATCAGTGATTACATAGTTGCTATGATTCAGGATTTCTGGTTGGGTGTGCAACTAATCAGTGGTTAAACTAATCATTGATTAATCTCTGATCAAATGTTCGAATAACAGGCCCTTAAGTTTCTTATGCAGAAAATGACTTACTTTTCACCCAGAAATAGAGAATCCACCAATTTCTAAGTAAGCAAAAAGTCACCTTTATATAAAATTTAAATACACTGAGATAATAGCGCATTTCTGAGTAATAAGAAGTTTAAGGGTCGATTGTTCGAATACTTGATCAGTTTAATCGACGGTTATTTTAATCAGTGATTACATAGTTGCAATGATACCGAATTAATTGTTGGCTGTGCAACTAATCAGTGATTAAACTAATCATTGATTAATTCCTGATCAGATGTTCGAACAACCGGCCCTTAAGTTTCTTATGCAGAAATGCGCTGATTGCATTGCTTTTAATTTAATTTTAATAACTCATTGCTTACTAATAAATGAAGAATACGTTTTGAAAAGCTCAATACGCGTAAACACAGACCGTGCGAATGCAGTCAGTTTATTTGTAATTTCAGAAAAAAATTACTTACTTTTCACCCAAAAATAGAGAATTGACCAATTTCTAAGTAAGCAAAAAGTCACCTTTATCTAAAATTTAAACAGGTACCCTGAGATTATAGCGCATTTCTGCGTAATAAGAAGTTTAAGGGCCGGTTGTTCGAATATTTGATCAGAGTTTAATCGATGGTTATTTTAATTAACAGGCCCTTAAGTTTCTTATGCAGAAAATGACTTACTTTTCACCCAGAAATAGAGAACTGACCAATTTCTAAGTAAGCAAAAGTCACCTTTATCTAAAATTATAGCGCATTTCTGAGTAATAAGAAGTTTAAGAATCGATTGTTCGAATACTTGATCATTTTAATCGACGGTTATTTTAATCAGTGATTATATAGTTGCTATGATACCAGATTTCTTGTTGGCTGTGCAACTAATCAGTTGTTAAACTAATCATTGATTAATCCCTGATCAAATGTTCGAACAACCGGCCCTTAAGTTTCTTATGCAGAAATGCGCTGATTGCAGTGCCCTTGATTTAATTTTAATAATTCATTGAGTGTCTCTTTGCTTACTAATAAATGAAGAATACGTTTTGAAAAGCTGAATACACGTAAACACAGACAGTGTGAATGCAGTCAGTTTATTCGTAATTTCAGAAAAAAATGATTTACTTTTCAAGCAAAAATAGAGAATTGGCCAATTTCTAAATAAGCAAAAAGTCACCTTTATCTAACATTTAAATAGGTACGCTGAGATTTTAGCGCATTTCTGCGTAATAAGAAATTTAAGGGCAGGTTGTTCGAATATTTGATCAGAGTTTAAACGATAGTTATTTAATTCACTGATTACATAGTTGCTGTGATACTGAATTTCTGGCTGGTTATGCAACTAATCAGTGGTTAAACTAATTATTGATTAATCTCTGATCAAATGTACGAATAACAGGCCCTTAAGTTTCTTATGCAGAAAATGACTTACTTTTCACCCAGAAATAGAGAATTTACCAATCTCTAAGTAAGCAAAAGTCACCTTTATCTAAAATTTCAATTCACTGAGATTATAGCGCATTTCTTAATAATAAGAAGTTTAAGAGTCGATTGTTCGAATACTTGATCAGTTTAATCGATTGTTATTTTAATCAGCGATTACATAGTTGTTAGGATACCAGATTTCTTGTTGGTTGTGCAACTAATCAGTGGTTAAACTAATCATTGATTAATCCCTGATCAAATGTTCGAACAACCGGCCCTTAAGTTTCTTACGCAGAAATGCGCCGATTGCTGTGTATTTAATTTAATTTTAATAATTCATTGTGTCTCTTTGCTTACTAATAAATGAAGAATATATTTTGAAAAGCTGAATACGCGTAAACACAGTTAGTGCGAATGCAGTCAGCTTATTTGTAATTTCAGAAAAAATTACTTACTTTTCACCCAAAAATAGAGAATTGACCAATTTCTAAGTAGGCAAAAAGTCACCTTTATCTAAAATTTAAACAGGTACCCTGAGATTATAGCGCATTTCTGCGTAATAAGAAGTTTAAGGGCCGGTTGATCGAATATTTGATCAGAGTTTAATCGATGATTATTTTAATTTGTGATTAAAAAGTTGCTATGATACCGGATTTCTTGTTGGCTGTGCAACTAATCGGTGGTTAAACTAATCATTGATTAATCTCTGATTAAATGTTCGAACAACCGGCCCTTAAGTTTCTTATGCAGAGTTGCGCTACTTCAGTGCTTTTAAATTAATTTTATTATTTGTAATTTCAGAGAAAATGACTTACTTTTCACCCAAAAATAGAAAACTGACCAATTTCTAAGTAAGCAAAAAGTAATAAGAAGTTTAAGGGCCGATTGTTCGAATATTTGATCAGAGTTTAATCGATGATTAATTTAATCAGTGATTATATAGTTGTTATGATACCGGATTTCTGGTGGGCCGTGCAACTAATCATTGATGTTCGGCCCTTAAGTTTTTTATGTAGAAATGAGCTATTTCAGTGCTTTTACAATAATTTTAATAATTAATTGAGTGTCTTTTTGCTTACTTATAGATGAAGCTGAATACGTGTGAACGCAGACAGTGTGAATACAGTCAGTACAACAAAGTGAACAGCTGAACACCAAGAGTGATAAACCGCTCGTGAACACCTACACCGGAAATCATGCATATCGATATTGGATAACGATTGCAAGTTTCGTTCATTCGTCCACAGTATGCAATATACCTCATAACTTCAAAGTTTTCGTGTGAACATAGGTTTATTATGTGGCATAGCTATTAACCGAGAAGTGCAAGCCATTGAAAAGTTTGTCCCATTTGGAACGAGGAACATTAATTAAGTCAAACGCCATAGTAAGTCTTCGCAGGGTATGGAATTCATCTGCGTTAAAGTTTAAAATTGTTCTATATTACTTGGACGAGGACGAATTCCCTCTGACCGTTTGCAGTTATCCCCTAAGGACGCCTAGCAGTAGCTCAGACTTTAATTAATTAATGGACCACACCTAAACTTCTGACTATGAAGGGTTAATTGTTAAATACGGCGACAGTGTCAGTCAAATATCAGCGGCAAGTTAATTTAAAAGTTTCACCTGGTCCGGGTCCCAAGTTACTCGTCGCCGAGAATTCGTTAGTTCCGTGACTTTATTTTATAGTAACATTAAAAACAATTTAAGACTTCTAAAAGTTTGAAATTGCGTTTGTATAATAGATAAAACAATTCTCGCCTGCTCTCGAAAGGACTGTACCTATTAGACCTCCAAAACGAAGTTAGAACTGTTTCCAGGCTTCGTTTAATATTCTTGTATTGTCACTGTCACATGCCCGATGCTACGAAACAAGAATCGCAAACCCCCGGGGGACTTTATCTTCAACGAAGTGTAATGGGTATCGCATCGAAAAAATAAGAGACTGCTTGACCCTTGATGCCATGCACATCAATATTAATTTTCATTTAGCCAGGAAAGTTCGAAAGTACAGTTCAAGTTTCCTTTTTCTTGCTTAGAAAGCATCTCGAGCACACCCATAAAATTCATGTGGAAGTAACAGTCATAATAACTTAACGAAATTTATAGTTACTTGTTATTTTGTTGTGTATGTTTCTGTGACCCATATCTGATACAGATAGTCTAATAGATACACTAGAAGACATACTTAACGTTTTGGGAGGTGCGTGAAGTTGGATTGACCCAACAAAAATATGGAGCATTACTTTGCTTAAGGAATTAGTGCTCGATTTGTGCTAATTTGTGCTGCAGGTCTCGTAATTTGTGCTCTTTTAATTACCGAGTTATTCGCAAAATTAATTGGGTCAATCCAACTACACGTGGTTTAACCCATACGTAATATTAAATTCTTAAGACAGCAGGCAATTAGTGCCCTATTTGTGCTAATTTGTGCTGCATGTCCCGTAATTTGTGCCCTTTTAATTACCGAGTTATTGTCGAAATTAGTTGGGTCAATCTAACTACACGTGGTTTAACCCACACGTAATATTAAATTTTTAAAACTGCAAGTAATTAGTGCTCAATTTGTGCTAATTTGTGCCGCAAGTCCCGTAATTTGTGCTCTTTTAATTACCGAGTTATTCGCAAAATTAATTGGGTCAATCCAACTACACGTGGTTTAACCCATACGTAATATTAAATTCTTAAGTTAGTATACAATTAGTGCTCTATTTGTGCTAATTTGTGCTGCAAGTCCCGTGATTTTTGCTCTTTTAATTACTGAGTTATTAACGAGAACAATTGGACCAATAAAACTCGGCGCAGCGACGAATTCATAGGTAGAGATAACCAAATTAATAGAAAATTGCTTCTTAGTTTGTATTGATTTATGCTGCATGTTCTGTAGTTTGTTCTTTTTGATTACTGATTTACTATGGAAAATATCATTAATATTATATTATTATTATCACGAGTATTGTACGAAACACATGTTTTCATTTCCTGAAAGCTCCGCCAATGCCCCTTACAATAATATTTAAAATAGTATTTGTCTAATATTATCTATTTTTATTGTACATCCACAGGGCGGTAACTTAAAAAAAACTACGCCATTTCTGCCACTTACATGGTTTCAGAACTTAAGGTTTAGATTTACATTTCGAGAAAGAATATTTGAGTTTTAATTTTTTGCATCTACGGAAGTATGTCAATTTATATTAAATAGGCTGTTTCATAATATTTTAAACAACCATTTTTATTGGCCGGAGTGTTTGCTCACATGTATGTTATGTTGCAACAAACGCAGTTCTTCATAAGCTTTCATTTCCACCAGGGTTAATCTACTTGTCCTTATACAACCGGAATAGTGATTTGGTATACAGGGTGTCCAAAAAATAGCGGATAAACTCGTCAGTACGTTGTCAGGAATGGTCATTTCAGTATGGGAAAAATGCTAAAAAAAAATGGATATGTACGAGTATACGTCGCGTCAGCGAGATGGTCGGATGGGCGTTTCTCAAAATCTGCAGCGAATGAAAATCTGAAAATTTGCACACAACATGTTCTCGGCTATTGTTATTCTAAACAAAATTAGTAGGTACCTTATTCTCTTATCTTGATTTTTTTTCGCATTTGTGAATTTATTGAAAAAAAATATTCGATACCTAAAATGCACCGTTATCGAGTAGTTATTTTTTCTACAAAACTGCATAGAATACATACATGGAACGCACACTATACTTACCTATATATTCTCAATAATCTATACCAGGGTGCCCGAGATATTGAGTTTATTCTGACAATCTGAAATCGTAGACTTGCTTATTTCAAATGAAACAATCTCAATATTATTTTATTTTCATATTCTATTGAAAATTTTATAGTACATACAGGTGTCCCAGAACAACGGGGCAGTATGTCTGGAGCATATAGTTTGGGTCAAAATAACACTTAAAGTATCTATATTTTTTTTCTAGGACGCCTCTCTTCGAAGCTATTCGCCCTTAAAGGTCAAGTCCTGAAGAAGACTTCTTGCTGGTAACTTTCAAACTACTGTATCGAATATTATAAAATTTGCTTTTAACGAATTTGCAATGACATTTTTAATTTCCTTAAACAATTTTCTCAAAAAAGGTACTATTATTTGAAACCGTTTCTAAGAAAAAAATGTATAATCATTTTTACTATACAAGCAGGCTATGAAATATGAACTGCTTCATAAAACATGTGAGAAAATGAAAATGAAATGAAAATGTATGAACAATCGGTTATGAAAACATAATAGCGGCTACAATAAATTCTAGAAGTGAGCACCTTGTAGACGAATACATTTTTGTATAGTAAATAAAATGATAAATCATGTCTTTGTATACATTTTTTTCGGTTTCAAATAAGAGTAGGTACCTTTTTTCAGAAAATTGTTGCTTTGTTGTTTCTTACTATGTCTACAGTCCAAATTTTATAACATTCGATATATAGTAGTTTGAAAGTTACCAGCAAGAAACCTTCTTCAGAACTTTAACAGCGAATAGCTTCGAAGGGAGTGTTATTTTGACCCAAACTATATGCTCCAGAAATATTGCCCCGTTGTTCTGGGACACCATGTGTATGCCATAAGGAAAAATTTAAATGGGCAATACTTACAATGAAATGAGAATTGCATTCGGTGTTCCAGCATTAAAATTTTGTGGTTTTTACTTTTGTCAGGGGAGGTTAGACTTTTTTATATTGATTATCAAGAAGGAATCCCAACACACTTCCACGTGAGAGCCTGATAGCTATTAAAATTTTCCGTGCACAAATGCCGATTACCTACCGATATAATAATGCTCAAAATATTCAAAAGTAATACCTACCTATGCGCTTTATTTCAGGTTTTAATTCACTGCAGTTTCTGAGAATCGTGGAATTAACCGTAATCATCCTATAATAGAGTGATGATCTGAAATCTTATAAGTAGGTACCTACATATAATAATTGTATACGAAAGTGTTTCTCATAATGTAAAGAAACAGTCGGCTTTTTTACTACCTGCATCTGACCTTCTGGAAGTTCTACTGGAATTCAATAGGGATATTGACCATAATTTAACAACCGGGTTTGACCGTAAATATCCGATTTTCATTTACCTAACTGCCAGACAGCAATAATTTACTTCTTATAACCACAAACAACAACTGTACAGGGTGTCCTATTTTCATTGTGATTTGGGGGTTTCTCATAGAAGCAGCAGAGATAAAGCCTTGGGGTTTTCGCGAACCTGAGCTACTTTTTTGAGCATAATAGAACGCCGAAACCAGAATTTCGATATCGTTTTTAGTTTTCGAGAAAAAAATGTTGATTTTTATCGATTTTCAAAAATTATCTCCAATTCTTTTTGTACTAAGCAGACTAAAACTGTTATGATTGACTCCTATGGAACTTTTTCCAAGAAATTCAGTGGCGTAAGTACGTAGTTTTTATAGGGAGCGTATTTTTTGAGTTATGACATAAAGTCGAATTTTTTAAATGGAAACCACAGCAGGCTTTCATCTAGTTCGAAAGGTCTTCTTTTAAGCTATCAAAATATACCTACTTTTATATTGTTATTTCAACAAACGGCAACGATTTTGGTACTTTTTACCTTTAGAAAACATAAGATAGGTAGGTACATCCAAGATACCTGTGATTTTATGTTAGCAACTTTTAATAACAACTGAAATAAAAGCAACAAAAACAGAAAAACGCAAAACACACAAAACAAACAAAAACAAGAAAAACATCAAACAAACAACAAAATTATAGGAACGGCTCAAATTGATTGCCATGTTTTTCAACACATAATCTACTTCTTTTAGTTAATAGATTGATGGCATTAAATAAAAAAATAGGATGGGCTTGCAAATATCGGAAAGCTGCATGTGTTGCCTCTGCTAGCTCGGCTTGATTGTTGTATCTTCGTATGTATATTTTTTCTTTTAAAAATGCCCAAATAAAAAAGTCTAATATACTCAGATCCGGTGATCTTGCAGGCCACAATGTAGGTCCATTTGTACCTAACCATCTACCCGGAAAATGATTTTCTAAATAATTTCTATTGCAGAATTGTGTGCAGGGGCACCATCTTGTTGGAAATATACCCTGATGTTTATGTTTATTAACGGAACATTTTCCATTATCGCCTCTGCGTTAATATTCAATAAATTAATATGTCTCATTCCCGTTAAGTTTCGATCAAAAATTTGGTATGCTAGTTGACCACCCAAAATAAAACACGAAACGTTAAATCCAAAACGTCCTTGCCTCTGATGTTCAAAAGTTTGATGCTGATTTGTATCAGACCAGTGACGCACATTATGCCTGTTAATAATAATCCTACACTTATGTGAGTTTCATCTGTCCAAATGACATGGATTTTTTGAATTTTATTAAAGTACCACCTACAAAAATTAAGCGTTCTTTCTTGATCTCCCGGGAAGAGATGGTGAATAATTTTCAATTAAAAAACATGTGTTTCGTGCAATACTGTGATGATATAGTAGTAATGATTTTCCGTAGTACCTAAATCAATAAATCAAAAATACCAAATTATAGAACATATAACATAAATCAGCGTGAATTAAGCAGCAATTTTCTATTAATTTAGGTGCCTCTAACTATTAGGGATAAGTTAGACGTGGAGTTTTATTATTCGAACTATTTTCTTTAATAACTCTGTAACTAAAAGAGCACAAATTACGTGACAAGTAGCACAAGGTAGCACAAATTGAGCACTAAGTGCCTGCTAAAATTAGAATTTAATATAACGAGAATAGGTTAAATTGCATGCGTGTAGTTGAATTGACCCAATTAATTTCGTTAATAACTCAGTAATTAAAAGAGCACAAATTACGGGACTTGCAGCACAAATTAGCACAAATAGAGCACTAATTGTCTACTAACTTAAGAAATTAATATTACGTGTGGGTTAAACCACGTGTAGTTGGATTGACCCAATTAATTTCGCCAATAACTCGGTAATTAAAGGAGCACAAATCACGGGACTTGCAGCACAAATTAGCACAAATTGAGCACTAATTGCCTGCTGTCATAAGAATTTAATATTACGTGTGGGTTAAACCACGTGTAGTTGGATTGACCCAATTAATTTCGCCAATAACTCGGTATATAAAGGAGCACAAATTACGGAACTTGCAGCACAAATTAGCACAAATTGAGCACTAATTGCCTGCTGTCTTAAGAATTTAATATTGCGTTTGGGTTAAACCACGTGTAATTGGATTGACCCAATTAATTTCGGGAATAACTGGGTAATTAAAAGAGCACAAATTACGGGAATTCCAGCACAAATTAGCACAAATCGAGCACTAATTGTATGTAGAAAGTAATGCTCCATATTTTTGTTGGGTCAATCCAACTTCACGCATCTCGTTTTGGGCCTGCTCAATTTTACGCTATGTTCCGTTGACTGATTTTCACTGCTGAAGTCACCCCCTACTGCCCGTTTCGGCTCGATGTTTTGTGGTGGTCGATCTGTCCCAGTGGTGATGCTTAGTACTATTTAAGCGTTCTTTAGCCTCGTGCTGTTATGTCATCCTGTCTGTCCAATATAAAACTTCCAGCAGGTGAAAGGTATTATGCTGTACAATCCAGACCCTAAATTCTTGTGAAGTCACTGCTATTAGAGTTACTGATACTGGTCACTCATCCATTAACTTTTTTTACTACATCAATTTACTAAGCACTTCTAAGATGCGTATTCTTTGAAGAAATCAAACCAGCTTAATCCATAAAATTGGATAGCTGAACCAATATACTTAACTCAAATTTATCCTTTAACGTTACTGTCAGAATTAATTATTTAACCGCATTTGATGGCTCTTTCGGGCCAATAAAAAGTCGGGATGGTTATTTTTCTGAGGAAATAACTAAAACGAGATGTCGTTTATTGATATTTCAGTGAGAATTATCCCGTGCAAAAACCAGAACACGGCACTAAAAACTTCCAGAGTATATTTTCATGTTTGGAGTTAAATTTTATGAGTGGAGGTTTAAAATTTTAAGCACCTACTCTTTTCAATGGATGACTGATGACATTACGGCGTATTTTGAAGAGTGTTTGGCTTCTCTAATTACGAAAGCAATTAGGGCTTCTGAAATAAACTTAATTCGGTGTCGAATTCCAGGCAGTAACATCTGAAACTGGTTGCGTTACATCGCCCCTCCGGTAGTTATAAGGGCTCCTTTGTTCTCCCCATCACGTGATATTCTTCCCTATAAACGTAGAAAATTATTTGCTAATCCGTCTGACTTTATAAACTAATTTGTCGCTTGCCAAACTTATTGACACAGAAATACAGCCGGAGAAAGGGGAATAACAATATATTATACTCAAACACGTCCCTGCTAATAGTCATTAGATATTTTCACGTTAGGTAAATTTTAATTTTAACCTACTATGTTTATAGGAAACTCGTTTATTTAGAATTCACTTTGAACCCGTCAAATAAATAATTAGCTATTTCCTCTCAGAATACGTAATTCGCGTATATGAGTATTTACAGAGTTCATATTGACACATGAGTAGGTACAGAATAATGCAAAATTTATAAAATCTCTTCATCAAAATCTCCCATATATAAATTGAAAACTAGAGGCGATAACGCACATCCCTGCCTCGATCCATTTTGGATATCTACTTCTCTGTGTTCCTGCTCAAATTCTATAACTGCTGTTTGTTCTTTGTATAGATTATGAATTATTCTTCTATTCCTATACTTCATCCCTATATTTTTGAGCACTTCGAACGTCTTCTTCCATTTTACAATGTCGAAGGCTTTTTCCAAATCTACAAATCCTATATAGGCACTCTTTCCCTTTTCTGCCGTTCAGCAGACTGCACCAAAACTGTAACTTTAATGTACATTAGGTCTGAAAGCCACCCAACACACCGTGATTCATGCCACAGAGAAGTAAATGGGTAAAACTTGGCGACTGACACAACTGAGTGCATGTTTCGATTGTTCCGCCTTTCTGCGTAATTTATAGACCATGTTCTCTAATTATACATTCCTAAGACCTCAGCGCGCGCAGGAGTTACTAATTATCTCATTCCTTTATTCAGTTTTGCCTGCAAGCAGCTAATAAATCTTTGGGGATGTATTGCCGCTTTGTTAATTGTGTGCAAGGGGTACAAAATGCTCCAGTTCGTTCCTTGTAAGTTAACTTTATTGCGCCCCCTCTTCTCTGGAGATTCGTACCCCACACATCCAGTCCCCAAGTTTCTATTGCTTCCTTTTCCTATATTAAAGGGGAAACTTTAAAGTTGACTTACAAATGCTACACCTTTTCTTTAGTAATTACGGAATTTGTGTGGTTAAATTGTTGTATTGTGGGTTACCTAACAATGGAAAGTATTTTATATCGAACATTCTGCCGATTTCACGGTTAATTCTCTAGCAACTAAACGCTTTCGTTTCAGTCTTTAGACTTTAAACGGCTATTGAGCGGAAGCAAACTGTTCGATTTAAATTATTTGATGTCTGGGAAGCGTGCGCGGACTGAAATTTTCTATGGCACTTTAATTTCATAGAAAATACAGTCATTCATTCTGCTGTCGAGACATTTACATCGAAATTTATGCCTCAACAGTGAAAAACAATTTAATTCTGTAAAATTGCCCAGAGGTTGCTTTAACGTAACCTGTCAACGGATTGTAACTTGGGAAGAGACTGTTTCCTCACAAAAAACATTTTTAACAATTTCCGAATGATTTTATTTTGATTCAAGAACATAGAGTTGTTAAATAAATACCTAGAACGTGAAAATTAAAGGCAGCCTAGTTTATCATTTTAATGTTTGATATGATTGGGAGATATACGATACGAACAACAGATACATGTCTATAAAGCTATGCAGAATTTTTGCGTGTTAGTTCTTTGATCTAAATTGGCGGATTATTGAAGGTAACAATCATTGTATCCAACGTGGTTAAAACAATACTTGTCTTTCAATACGACTGTGAAACTGATAGTCTTGGAAACACGGGGATTTTGTATTCAAGATAAATCGTGAAAATACAATGACACATTTTTGTGCGATAAGCCAGATAGTGGAGCGGATAGAACGTCGTAGCTCACAAAAAATTTTTTTCGGAGTAGAAAGATATGGGATCATAACCATCTTGTTCAGAAATGTTTAACACGTCAGAATCTCTTTTTACGAAAATTTTGGGTGGTACCGAAAAAAGATATGAGCGATTGAATCTTGAAAAAGTCTATTTTCGCACGGGCCTCTTTCGCAAACGGATGTTTTTTTTTCTCCATAGCCAAGTAACGTAGGTTACTAATTTTTGTTTCACTGATGTACTATTGGGTATGGAACGAGGATATAATTTTTAATGTAGGAAAATCCTTCAATTTTAGTTGTAGCTATTTTTTTCCCGAGCGGAACATGGCAGAATTGAGAAAGTTCCGACTTTAGTAGTGCTTAACTTTTTTGTTCACGATATGGATTTCAATTTTTTTCCCATATTTGGCTGAATTGAAGCAATACCAACATATGTCCTGCGATAACATATGGTCGCGTTTCAAAAATAAAGTTTTTAGAGCCATTTTTATAACGCCGTGTCTAGCGAGCTGTACTGCGCACTGGGAGTGCGAGAGAGAGCCAATTATGGACTATGCACGCGCATTGGAAAAGGAGAGCATTATAAATACAAATATTGTGGAACTCCTGGGCGGGTTATATTAAAAAATGAAATGTTTTTGGTTTAGAATTAATTGAAACCTGTGCAATATTATTAGAACCGCAAATGCACACTAAAATAACATTTTCATTCTCAACTGAACACAATATCAGGGGGAAATTTGAGAACTAAAAATATTATATGCTTTTATTAATATTTGTACAAGTATGCTAATAGTAGTAATAATAATAATAATAATAATACTGAAGGGAGAGAACACAAATCGGACGATGGGTAAACACAACAAAAATTGATGAAAGAAGGATTTATATAACATAAAACAATATAATATAGTGCAAAACTAAAACTAAAAGTCTGAATCTTCTGAATCATATTGAGGCTCGATATAAACATTTCTGCATTCTTTACATTTGCACAGTTCAGGGCACTTAGATTTTCTTTGAAACAGTCACATTTCTGAGTAGAGCTTGTCTTATCTGTAGTAAATACTGAGTACCTCCCTAATTTCATCTGGTATGGCAGCTTTCGTCGTCCACACGGGTTTCACGACATTTTCAAGCTTCTGCCAACCATACGAAAATATATCAAGTTCCTCCGTGATAGGAATGTGACTGCTCTTCCAAATCTTGATTTGCAGTAGACACCTGAAGATCGGTTTTTGCAATATGGTCACTTTGATAAGTAAGTACGTACCTTAAAACGTGTTGCAAAAACGTGTCTTCAGTCGGAGGAAGTTCTGCTGCAGATTTCTTGGTTTTCACCGTCATGTTATAACGAATCTCGTCGAAGTTGGTACAACCCTTTTGCTTGTACAATTTTTGCACAAAATTTCTCGCAGCGTCAACAGCTTCGTTTGCTGGCAGCACTTCAAGGAATTGTAAATTTTCGAATATTTCAGGTGTTTTCATTAAAGTGTCAAACACTGTTTTCTTGTCAATTTTATAAAATGAACTCGTTGAGTCTGAACCTGTCTAAGCATGTACTGTTGGAATTTTATCATATTTCTGTGCGAGTATTTATGCCGGAACATTGGACCTAAACTTCCAGAACATGCTAAATTAATAACGATTGGGGGAGGATTCCATGTTGGTGAAGAATGTAGAATAGTTACAAGCACTGATGTGACAGTCCCGATTTATTTAAGAGCCAAGTCTCCCTGCTGCATTTTCGAGCGATTCAGACGTTCGCGCCTTTACAAACTGTACTGGTATTTATTGATATTTTGCTTTCTAATTTTGCAAGTATATACAGAAATCATAAGAGCCAAGTATCCGATCGCGAACATCAAGAATTTTTTGCTCCGAAGCAGAGGTCGCCACAGTGCAGAGCATTAAATTGCGTTTGCAAGGGCAGCTCTCTTTACAAATTACTTCCTTATTTATGAACCGATTTTGAAATTCTTTGTTTTGTTTGAAAGAAGAAACTGGTGGAAATAGGCCTCTCGTCTCGGATTTTTAAAAGAGTGATTTTTTAGTAAGTTATAAGTACGCAAAATATGGGTATATTTGAAGCCGAAAAAGACAAACTTCTATTCGTTTTTTTTAAATCGCCGACGAGACGACTCTTAGGGAATGCTTTCTGTATATGCTTGCAAAATTAGAAAGCAAAATATAAATAAATAGCAGTACAGTTTGTAAAGGCGTGAACGTCTGAATCGCTCGAAAATGCAGCAGGGAGACTTGGCTCTTAAGATGTAATCATGAAGAGGCTGACACACGCCTTATTGTGCATCTAATCGAGGAAGCAAAATATACGAGAAATATTGTAATTAAAAGTGACGACACGGATGTGCTTGTGCTAGTTCTATACTACATTTCGACAATCAAATTCTACGACACAAGAATATATTTATAAAAACCGG
The DNA here is from genome assembly GCA_963966045.1 of Xestobium rufovillosum. NCBI lineage: Eukaryota > Metazoa > Arthropoda > Insecta > Coleoptera > Ptinidae > Xestobium > Xestobium rufovillosum. The sequence goes on along the minus strand of OZ014492.1, from coordinate 49,999,303 downwards.
CCATTCTAATTCATCGACTAATAAAACTAGGTTTATTGATGTTGGTTCGATAGTAATGAAACTGCGTATACCAATTTGTAAAATACTTCCAACAGTACATGCTTTGACAGCTTCAGACTCAACGAGTTCATTTTATAAAATTGACAAGAAAACAGTGTTTGACACTTTAATAAAAACACCTGAAATATTCGAAAATGTACAATTCCTTGAAGTGCTGCCAGCAAACAAAGCTGTTGACGCTGCGAGAAATTTTGTGCAAAAATTGTACAAGCAAAAGGATTGTACCAACTTCGACGAGATTCGTTATAACATGACGATGAAAACCAGGAAATCTGCAGCAGAACTTCCTCCGACTGAAGACGCGTTTTTGCAACACATTTTAAGGTATGTACTTACTTATCAAAGTGACCATATTGCAAAAACCGATCTTCAGGTGTCTACTGCAAATCAAGATTTGGAAGAGCAGTCACATTCCTATCACGGAGGAACTTGATATATTTTCGTATGGTTGGCAGAGGCTTGAAAATGTCGTGAAACCCGTGTGGACGACGAAAGCTGCCATACCAGATGAAATTAGGGAGGTACTCAGTATTTATTACAGATAAGACAAGCTCTACTCAGAAATGTGACTGTTTCAAAGAAAATCTTAAGTGCTCTGAACTGTGCAAATGTAAAGAATGCAGAAATGTTTATATATCGAGCCTCAATATGATTCAGAAGATTCAGACTTTTAGTTTTGCACTATATTATATTGTTTTACGTTATGTAAATCCTTCTTTCATCAATTTTTGTTGTGTTTACCCATCGTCCGATTTGTGTTCTCTCCCTTCAGTATTATTCTTATTATTATTATTACTACTATTAGCATACTTGTACAAATATTAATAAAAGCATATAATATTTTTAGTTCTCAAATTTCCCCCTGATATTGTGTTCAGTTGAGAATGAAAATGTTATTTTAGTGTACATTTGCGGTTCTAATAATATTGCACAGGTTGCAATTATTTCTACACCAAAAACATTTAATTTTTTAATATAACCCGCCGATGAGTTCCACAATATTTATATTTATAATGCGCTCCTTTTCCAATGCGCGTGCATAGTCCATAATTGGCTCTCTCTCGCACTCCCAGTGTGCAGTACAGCTCGCTAGACACGGCGTTATAAAAATGGCTCTAAAAACTTTATTTTTGAAATCGCAGGACATATGTTGGTATTGCTTCAATTCAGCCAAATGTGGGAAAACAATTGAAATCCATATCGTGAACAAAAAAGTTAAGCACTACTAAAGTCGGAACTTTCTCAATTCTGCCATGTTCCGCTCGGGAAAAAAAATAGCTACAACTAAAATTGAAGGATTTTCCTACATTAAAAATTATATCCTCGTTCCATACCCAATAGTACATCAGTGAAACAAAAATTAGTAACCTACGTTACTTGGCTATGGAGAAAAAAAACATCAGTTTGCGGAAGAGGCCCGTGCGAAAATAGACTTTTTCAAGATTCAATCGCTCATATCTTTTTTCGGTACCACCCAAAATTTTCGTAAAAAGAGATTCTGACGTGTTAAACATTTCTGAACAAGATGGTTATGATCCCATATCTTTCTACCTCGAAAAATTTATCTCCTTAAATCTGCGAGTTTCAGAGCTCTATCCGCTCCACTAAGAGGTTGGAAACGCATGCAGGTAGATGATGAGCTTCGGTGACGATTCGACGACGGATGAGTTCATGTCGCAGCGAATGGGAAGGGAAAGATGCACCGCTTTAATTCCCGACATGCACCTTCTGATGATAGCAGTTGGGCTGTCCGGACAGATACTGATGATAACTGGTTTACTTACCTTACTGATCTTATAAAAAAAGCGTTTAATTTTCGTAATTAATTTTAAAAAATCCAATTTCTTGAAAAAGGACACCAATAGAGAATTGTCGATACCAATGAAGCTTTCTTGAAACGCTCTTGTTTACATTCATTTCAATAATAATAAAGGTTATTATGTACAGATTTTGTTGCAGGCTCATATCTGCGTTCTACTCCACTGAAGCGTAACATTTTCGACGATGCGTAGACTTGTCACAAAGATCTAAGCGAGCGTCGCCTCATAACTGATTTATTTATTTAAAAAATCAAAATTACACTTCCTTCTGTGTTACACGAATGTCATTTCCAGTTTCCAGATTATTTGTTTGATTCCTAGACTTCTTTCTGCATTTTCCTCATTGACATATCATAAAGTGTACTAGTGAAATGAAATATATCGCAATAAAAATGTTTGGACCAATTAACAAGTTGCACTATAAATTTACTGCACAACCCAACTGCCAAATACAAGAGAATCGTTTAGGTGGCTGAAGATTGAGAGCTTTTCTGGTACAAACAACAGTTTAACATAAAAAAACGCAATATCTGGAATGCTGTCTTTGTATAAAGCTTATGAACACAGAACCGTACATTTTGCCACTTCCAACTGTGACATTTACTGGCAAATAACACGTTCAGGAGTTGTGACCTATAATTCATGTAGCTGAATTGACGATTTACTCTGTCCAGGATTCCGCTGATGGCCTTAATGTTATTAACAATTTTGAATGGATAACCATCCGGTTCGTAATTAAATTCTAAATTGATATTCTGTTGAAAATGCGCTCGAGCATGCTCGGGCTTGTTTAAATATGGTCACATATCATTTCAGAATCTGGAAACTCTAGCATTAAACACGTACATGCATTATTTGATGTAGACACTATGATGAAAAAGCTTTTGATATCTATAGTTGTGTCTACACAGTACATAAGCAGGTTGCAAAATTCACTTCTATGTGTTAATAATTCAATTAACTTTCACGGATTACAAAATGTTAGACAGACGAAATTTTGTGGTTAACAATGTATTGGTGGCCCATACACGTCCTCTTTAATACTATTGGTAAACCCAATGACTGAGTATAAAGTATAAACTTCTTTGAGGAACGAAACTTGCTAACATCATGCTTACACTGACGGAATTAATTGGATTATGTTTTTGTGACATATTGTCTGAACTTTTTTAACATATCCTTTAGGAAACAAATTAAACTTTGTTTCCATAACAATCATTAACTTTCTTAATGAAAGGTAAGTAGAAAACATTCCCCATAATGTACTAATCAAAACGAAGAAGGAGCCACTTTAAAAAATGTTGATATTTTTTCATAATACTGGACTGGTGTTTAAAAATTTAGTACAATTTGTTATAAGTAATCTGCTTGTGATTCGTACAGAAAAAATAACTTGAGGAGGCAGCTGTTCCCACTCTTCTAGGAGGATTTCTTCAACGTGTTGAAAGTTCCGGATTGGCTGACTTTCCTTCAATCGTTGCCCAAGTGTGCCCCAGACGTGCTCGATTGGATTGAGGTCTGGACTGCGAGCGGGCCAATCCATAACCACAATATTGTGGGCATTGAGGAAATTTTGCACTATTCTAGCGATGTGTGGGCGGGCATTATCTTGCTGCAGAATGAATACTGGACCCATATTCTCTGCAAATGGTACAACATGTGGTTCTAGAACTTAGTCTATATACCTGCGTGCAGTCATAGACCCCTCACGAATTACCACCAGCTCCGTGCGCCCATTCAAATTTATATATAGTCCGGCATAATGTTCCTTATGGAATTTAATCCGCTCATTGAGCCTAGGATCCTTTTTTTGGGATGGATCAGTTCCCGTTTTTCTTCCTTTTAATCTCATAATGCTTTGTGTGACATTGCTCTTTGTACTATTGTAAATCCCCCATCACCTCATCCATCCACCTCTTCCTTGGGCGTCCCCTGCCTCTTCCCTCATCTGGCCTCCATTCTGTTATTCTTCTCAGTAAACTTTCTTCTGAGGTGCGTCTGATGTGTCCAAACCATCTCATTCTTTGCGCCTTTATAAACTTTACAACATCCTCTCCTCCCACCTCTTGGAGTATTTCAAAATTCATTTTTCGTCTGTACTCTCCATTATCCATTTTTTTGCGGTAGATTTTTCTTTCAAACACTCTTAGTTGCTCTTCCTCTTGTTTTGTAAGGCACATCGTTTCACCTGCATATGTTATAATTGGTCGTATCATTGTTTTGTATATTCTGAGCTTTGTCTTGGTGTTCACTATTTTATTTTTTAAAACTGCTTTATTTGCAAAGTACGCTCTGTTCGCAACTTGTATTTTTTCATTGATTTCATCTTCACTTCCCTTTCCTATTCTCACACCCAAATATTTAAATGTTTCTACTTCGTCGAAATCATAGTTGTCTATCTTAATTTTATTTCCTTCCCTTTGCTTCTTCCGGTTTATTTGCATATACTTTGTTTTTTCTTCATTTATTTTTAGCCCGATCTCTCTGGCTCCATTTTCCAAGCATCTGAATATACCCTTCATAGCTTTCACTGATCTACACATTATTGCTATGTCGTCTGCGTATGCGATTATCTGCCCTTCTCTGTTTGATATCATTCCTCTACAGTCAGTTCTTCGTATTGCGTGCTCTAATACGATGTTAAATAATGTAGCTGATAATGAGTCTCCTTGTCTCACCCCCAGGTTGAATTCAAATTTATCTGTGTCTCCTACTACTGTTCTTACTGCTGCTTCGGATCCTTGCATTGTGACACGTGTCAGTCGTATTAGTTTTCCCGGTATTTCCATTTCTTTCATTATTTGAAGTAATCTCTCTCTATTTATAGAGTCAAATGCTTTTTTGAAATCTATCTATATTATATTCATAGCATTTTTCTATTGTTTGTTTAACTATATGTATAGCATCCACTGTAGATCTACCCTCACGAAAGCCATTCTGGTATTCTCCTATTACGTTTCTAGTATATCTTCCTAGAGTTTGCTGCAATACAGTTGACATTATTTTGTAAGCCACATTTAGTAATGTAATTCCTCTATAGTTCGTGCAATCTCCCTTTTCCCCTTTCTTATATATTGGTAGTATCAACCCCTTTAGCCATTGTTGAGGTATTTTCTCCTCTCGCCACATCTTGATTATGAGTTGATATAACTTCCTGTGTAGTTCTTCACCTCCTTCTTTTATCAGTTCTCCATCAATTCCATCCTCTCCAGGGCTTTTACCATTCTTAATTTTTGCTATAACTTCTTTCATTTGTTCATATGTTGGTTTGTCCACCATCCCACCTTCCATATTTGTCTGTTCATTATTATCTCTTTCATTTTTCTCAGAGAACAATAGTGACTGGAAATATTCTTTCCAGGTGATCTTTATTTGATCAGTGTTTATTTGCAGGTTTCCTTCCTTATCTTTTATTCCCCTTGTGGCTATAATGGTCTTCTTTCTTGTATTTCTCAGTCTATAATAAAAACTTTTTGTGTTATTTCTCTTGCTGTCTTTCTCTATTTCCTCCATTCTATGGTTTATCCATTCCTTTTTAGTTTTCCTAATAAATTTTTCTGCTTCTTTTCGTTTTCGCTTGTATATTTCCCCTTCATTTATTTCTTTTGTTCTTAGCCATTTCAGATACGCTTCATTTTTCTCCCTGATTATCTCTTCACAATTTTCATTAAACCAATCCTTCTTGTACCATTTTACTTTTTGCCCTATCACTTTTTCTGCACTTATGTTGATGCTTCTCTGTATTCTTTCCCATTCTTTATCCACGTCGACACCTTCCATTGTAGTTCTTAATTGTCCTTCTAAATCTTCTACATATCTTGCCTGTATTTCTTTCGTCACTAGTTTTTGAGTGTTCCATCTTCTTTTCACTACTTTCTTCTCATCTCTTATTCTTTGTTGCCTAATTTTTGCCACTAGTGGTCGGAGTCAACATTAGCCCCTCGATATGTCCTCACGTCCGTAACTGCTTCTCTGACCTTCTTCGATACCATAATATGGTCTATTTGATTTCCTTTATTCTTGTTTCCTCCAGGTCTGATCCACGTTATTTTATGATTTTCTCTATGTTTAAACTTAGTGCTACTTATGTCCATGTTCAGTGCAGCTGCCAAATCACACAGCAAACGTCCATTCTCATTTGTTCTATCATGTATTGTACATTTACCTGCTACTCCTTCTACGAAATTTTCTTTACCAATTTGTGCATTCATGTCTCCTAATATAATTAGCATGTCAAATTTAGGCACTGATTCTGCCATCTCCTCTACTTCCTCATACAATTTCTGTTTTTCATCCATGCTAGCATCTTCTGTGTGGGCATATATGTTTATTATCGACATGTTTCTTGGTTTCGCTCTTATTCTCATTAATCCCACCACAAACTATGATGGACCCTCCTCCAAATGGAACCCTTTCTTCCACAGTGCAGTCTAAAAAACGTTCACCTGGGCGTCTCCAGACTCGAACTCGTCCATCAATATGATTTAAACAGAACCTGGATTCGTCAATGCTCCACTGCCCTAAGTTCCAATTAACATGTTCTTCAGCAAAGAACCTTCTTGCTCTGCGATGATCACGGCTTAAAGAAGGTCTTTTTGCATGAAACTGGCTTGTTACGTATTCGTTTGGGTACTTATTCTGATTCCTGTGGCCTCTACCAGCTGATTAGTGTACTTATAGCTATTAGCAAAAACATTTCTCTTGGCTGAGCATTTGTTATTAAAATACGAGGCTAAATGGAAGTAACTCTTTTCAGAAAAGCTTTAAAGCCATCTGCAGACTTGACTTCAGTATTCTCTTACTCAATTCTTAACTGCAGGAAAGATTAATGGCACATGGAGCTCGTTTATAACCGAAAAACGATCCTGCTAAAACGCGCACTAACGCAGAAGTTACTCTGCATTAAACATTTCAGCTGACAGAAGGTGAGAGAGGGAGGATGTTGCACCGTAGTATTTATAAAATTCGTTAGATTAGTGGGTTCCCCCCGAGCATCGATCTAGATGGGACATAGAATTTACTGGCTGTACTTAATTAAATTTTCAGAAACGGATGTTCCTAGATGGTCATGAAATCAGTAGCATTTATTCAGAAATTATTATTAGGCACTGTGAAAGTCTCGCAGCTACTTTCTCTGGCCCTTCAATAATTCAGTAAGAATTGACGAATGGAGGGTAATAGGTGAATCCCTGCCGTCGAAACTGGATGAAACAAAATCTGTAATTTTGCGGATGTCGACATTTTCTGCAATACGTCATTACGGTTTCCGAGCCCCGTCAAGTTCTGGGACTAAGTCTCTGGGGACTGGTGGGTTTCGCTGACAAGATTTGGACCTAAAATTCCCGATGCTTTTGTTTTCCCCGTTTTCCTTATGCATGTAGGAATATTAAACGAGGTAAATGGACGTGTAAATCCGTTTCGGAACACCAATTAGAGCGTCCTAAGGGCTCAAATATTAATCCTTTAATATCGAACCGGGAGAGGGGACTCATGCTTAAGTGTTTAATGTAAAGAGGATTATATATTATACGAGTGGGGATCGGGAGTTTCAATGAGACCGATCAGATCATAACGCAGCTTTGTTCTGGAAGTTTACAACGATTACTTGTCTTTTTCTGGGACGCCAAATTTTACAATGGCGTATTCTAGTCCAAAAACGGTGCTTCTGGATTCGGTCTCTAAATATGCAGCTGTATCCCTCGGTATCACTTATTGGGACACGCTGTATATTTAGGCGGGTCGGGTCGTTCTCTTATGAACGATTTCTGGAGTTGTATTTACGGTCAGGTCGGTAAGACTTAATCGTTGATCACCCTTAAGCTCTTAGTCGCAGAAGGGTTGGGTTCTATTACTATTGCTAAACGTTGAATAAAAAAACAGAAAGAAAATGAAACGGTACTCTATTAATTTAACTATGTACATTTGAAAGAATTGAATCGATAAACAGAATTGAATGGATAAAAACATAATTTATATACAAAAATACGAGATATTTACATTGAAATAAAACGCGGAGTATCCTGATGGTGCGCTACGGGCCGTCGTGTAATCAAAATTGAACATTTACTGTGGGAGCACCAAACGGTGCCAACTCCGAGCCGGGTTTCGGTTGGCAATTTTCGTCGAAGCACGCGAGTGCACTCACCTGGGAGAACGCCGCTAGGTTGTCTGTTGCAAATAAGTAAACGTCCTGCCTTAAGATTTCACCAAAAGCCGCCCATTACAAAGATGCGATCGAATTCCGCCGGTATATCGTCCCATTACAGACACAAGTGCCACACAGGATTGCCAAAACGATCTAATCTTCACAGACAGCACTTTCAATTTCTGAGTATGAACGTATTTACTTATTTGTTACCAACAAGCTAGGGTACTTACTCAAAAGTTAAAGGACGGTTGCTATCAGTCGATCACACGGCAAAGTCGGAAAGGTCGATCAAGTACTACTAAGTCGGATGTCAGCGGCCAGCATCATCTTTGATGCTGGGAGAATTTGTTCCAGCTGAGGGCCGGACGGCCAAATACTGAATTTTCCTCTGCGGAGCACCCACTTTTATAAGCGGTGAGTGGGGGGCGGCGGTTTGACGTCGGATTCTTCTTCGTCAGCTGGGGTGGCGGGTGCAAATTCAGCACGAATTCTTGCCATCTCGTAAAAGTGGGCGTCAAGAGTTTCTACGTCACATCAGTGCAGCGTGCAAAACTTGGTTTGGGAATTCCTATCATCTCGCATGACGTCGGTCGCACATGGGGCGGTCTCGTAAAACAATTACGGAATGCCACTCTTAGTTTGTTAGAGATTTTAGGCATTACGTCTGTGCATTGCTACAAGTTTACACTAGGTATATTTAGTAGTTGCAAAAATAGTTGTCCCAACATGAGTCGGCGAAGTTCTTTTATCCACTGATACCGAATTTGGGTCCAATCATGCTTCTTTTTCGCCAGAGCTTGCATTTTCTCCCTTCCACAGACGTTGCAATCATTTGGACACATGGAGCATGTCTTACAATTGGCAAACTGTACATTTCATCCAATCTGATAATAATTATATCTGCTATAGTTTCTTTGGCACCTAAAATAAATGGCTCTTCATCGCTTGAACTCCAATGATCTTTACTTTGCTTCAAAATGTTCCTTTTCTTAATGCTTCCCAGTTTGTCAAACCCTTTTCTTATCTTCTTAGCTTTTTGTTCTTCTGCGGCCTTTTGTTTTGATTATTGTCAACTGTAGTCAATAACTGATCAATTCACTTTTCCTTTTGATTTGAGCGGACCGAAAAAGCTCCTGCGACACAATAAGTAATTTAGTAATATCGAGCTTTCATTGATTTCACTTGCATGAGTGTGATATTAACATAAATAACCCTTCGCTTATTCCAGTTCCGTACCAAGATTAACATTAGTTTCATAATGATAAAAGTCCGTAACATAGCGCAATAAATAACTTCTCAAATGTACTAACTCTGTTTCGCCACTAAAACAATCTTTCTTTTCGTTAAAACTTTGCTTCCAAAGCTTCTGTGTGAAGTTAGGAAAAGTCGTATCGTTATCTCCGCCAAAGTAATCCGATACGACGAGACAAAGTTATCATGTTTTCTTACCTGTAACGTATAATCTATTTTTCCCAATCAAAGCATCGTCTCGAGTTTGTTTATTCTAGTAACATCCACCGCTGGCTGTCACGATCGTCTTAATCGCAAGTTAACACATGGGAAGTGGTTTCTCTCATCGCTGCCGCGATGATGACTTTAACATGTGACTTGTGTAAACACGGGGTAGAAATAAATACCTTTTAGACGATGTAACGGTGTCTGCACGGGGATGGGAGGAATCGAGACAAGCTTGGGTTCGCCGCAGAAGCGTTTGACAGATCTATGTGCGGTTCCGTGGTTACGTAAAAGCCCTGTTAGACGCATAAGGTGATCTGTCACCAGTAAGTACTACAGAATGTGCTGCGCTATCATGAATTTGTCATTCGTTTCTGCCCCTAGAAGGCTTAAAATATCGCCTCTATTTATTATTTCGGCCCCGTCGCTCAGCGAGCTTAAAATCTATATCTATTGGGAAATCTGCAGGATTGACGGACAATTTTCAGCTATTAGAAGTTTATACGTGTTATAGGTCTCGTTATAGTTCAGTTCGTTGGCGCCTACCACAGCCTGCATCTAACTCAGACTTTTTTTAGTCTTGGGAATAAATATGAAATAAAAAAAAATCTGTAAATAATATTCAACGTGCATTAAGAAAACTAGACCTCGTATAATATACCTGCTAAAGAAGCATCTTGCACAAGCTTTCAGCAGCAGCTATTCGTATTAAGTTCACGAGACATGCTGAAAAAGCTAGACAGGGACGAGAAGAGCTTTTATTATTAAATCATGCTGTTCTTGCAGTCAATACGGCTCTTGTTGACGCAAATGCAAGTCAGTCGATAATTTTAAGGCAGCCAGGGCTTCACGTGGCAGGGAGAAATAGGTCTGGAAGTGAACTTAAATAAAACAAAGATGTCAAAAACCGACACGGTATCCTGAACTAGCAGACCATAGAAAAAGTATATGCATTACTTATTTATCTGTGGGATAGTGATGTCTCCTATCTAATAAAAGTGATGTTAGTCGTGGAGAATGCGCAATAGACACGTATCGTTTCGATCTAGCGAGGTCAGATTTTTCGTTTTCGTCTCTTTTTAATATGTACGGGAGTCGATCGCCAAAATTGCATACTTCTGAACTATCGCAGGTAGGTATCATGTTTGTTGTCGTTGTAAAAGTATACGATAGGTACGCCGTCAGAAACAATTCAAAGTTATTGGACGCATGTACTCCGTAAGCCCCAGCCAAATTGAACTATTTAATTTTCGATTATTATTACTTCATATTAAAGGAGCAAACAGATTTGAAGATCTGAAAACAGTAAACGGAGAAATACAGGAATCTTGTGTAGCAGCGTGTTTAAAATTAGGTCTTATATAAGATCATCACGAGTGGAAAAGGGCCATGAATGAAGCTGAAATTTGGACGATGCCCAGACAGCTGAGATATTTATTCATTCGTATTTTAATGCATTGCCGACCAATTTATCAGGAAGAATTGTGGGAAGAATTTAAAGGAGCAATGTCACAAGATTATGAAAGACGTTACAGCAATACTGAAGGACAAAAAAGCCTATATTCAAATTAGTTCCATGCTTTCTGCGGAAGGTTACAATCTTTCAATGTTTCCTACCATGCCAGACATTGAATATGCAAATGAAGAACAAGCAATAGAAGTAGGATCACGATAATATAAACAGCTAAATGAAAAGCAGAAAGAAATTGTAGATATTATTTTGGGTAAATGTGATGCTAACATAAATGAATCAATTTCTGAACCTTCATATTTTTATATAGACGGTCCAGGAGACTTATGTTTATACAACCCTTTACAGTTTACCGAAGAGTAAGAATAAAATTGTTTGTACCATGGCCTTCACGGGCATAGCAGCAACATTACTTCCTCATGGCAGAACAATTCATAAAACGTTTGGGTTACCTGTTCCTCTGTTTTTAGATTCATTTTCCAACTTTAAGAAAAATTCAAAAGAAGCAGATTATTTAAGGAGTGTAGATGTTTTTATTTGGAATGAAGCTCCTGTGGCGCCAAAGTATGCTTTAGACATTATAGACAGAACCTTACGAGACTTTATGAATTGTGATGTTCCGTTTGGTGGAAAAATTATGGTGTTGCGAGGAGATTTTCGACAATTGTTACCAGTTAAAATAAATGCTACCCGCTGTGAAACAGTGAATTTAATTATCAAATTTAGTTCCTGAATATTTAAATACTTTAAACCCGCCAAATTTTCCTCCGCATGAATTGAAGTTGAGAGTATATTGTATTGTGATGTTGGTTAGAAATCTCAGCATTAATGAATGCTTATGTAATGGTACGAGATTGTTAATTTTACAATTGGGAGACAATATCCTACAGTGCAAAATTTTAACAGGCGATAAACATGGAGATATAGTTTTCGTTAACCGTATAACATTGTACTGTGAAAATGTTTATCCTTTTACTTTTAAAGGACGACAATAATTTCCCATTAAACTAGCGTTTGCAATGACTATTAACAAATCGCAAGGCCAAACATTTGATCAAATAGGAATTGATCTCCGAAAAGAAATATTTACTCACGGACAATTATGCGTGGCTATTTCAAGAGTTCGTTCTTGGGAAGGTTTGATAATTTATTTAGGAAATCAAAGAAATAGCCGTATAGTTCAAAACTACGTTTTCAGGGAATTATATCAGATGTAAATTGTTCTGCAATCAGGCAATAATGCGTTTCTTTGAAGTCATGATTCGACTAGGGCAGTGACCTAGTTGTATAAAAGTCAAGTGTTATAACAATCTGATAACTACCAAGGTCAAAAAAGTAAGTGAATGGTTCATCAGATTCATTAACACATGGACTGCAAAAGGATTATTAGGTACACTATTACTTGCAGAGTGGTTGAATTTTTAACACTAAAGTCAGTAATGCATCTGTAACAAACCCTATACAAGCAGAACATACATTGTAGCAAATACGTTTATGGTTTAATATCATAATGAGAAAACTCGGTAATAAAAATATTTTTATGAATACACATTATCGAAGTAATTTATTTAGGTGTAAATTTTACGCTGTAACGCCACCTGAGGCTTGCCCTCCTGCATCACACAAAGCCGCATATTACAAGAATAAAACCAAAAATACTATGCAGAAAATGTAGTCATTTTCATAGGGTTGAGATTGTAAGCTTTTACTTTTATATAAACAAGGCATCCCTTCAGGAGTTTACACGATCTCCAGTCGTTAAGTGTGTTTATTTGACCTTTTCAGTAAATTCGATGTAATACATAAACGAAAATTAAGATAAACTCAAGAACAGTATAGACAAACGGTGCAAAAGAAAATTAATACAATTATGTGAGTCAGTTTACCAAAAGAACCTACTGAAAGAATATTGAAAAAGTCCACGCTACTGTTGCGCCGAGTTAGATGCAGGCTGTGGCAGGCGCCAACGCGTCGCGCCTCCACCGCTCGCCAAGTTAAATCTGTTGAACTGTACATAATTTGTCAAATATCTACAAATCTGCGAGAATCTGAGAGATGATGTTAAATAAAAAACCGCACACATGGTATTTCACAAAACAGTACATAACATTTGTTTTAAAGCCATGGGCTTTATACTAGTAGTAATGTAATTGTATTGACAACGTGCTCTTAGAACTAAATTGGATAAAAGCGAGTTGAATTTGGCAGACGAGCTGTCTGCTTCAGGTATCAACAAGCTTTGAGGATTATCATAGAGAGATTCTAAAATTTCAATACAGTTTGGGAGTATGTATATTACAATTCAAACGCCAATTGTTAATTCATGGAAGTTCTATTGCAACTTAAAAAAATGAAATAGTTTTTAAATTGTTATCATAAATGAAAGTTGTATTTAAAGTATAAGTATATTTATTATAGAGTTTTATGAATTCCTTCAAGGCTAGGTTAAAAAACTTTTTTGATTTCAAGTGTGTTTGCTCTCAAAAATTCTTTATTATTAGTAGTTTTAAGAGGTCCTTCTAGTGACCTAAATTCACAAGAATAGGCATAATTACCTATAGAGTGCGCAAAATGTACCATAAAACCATTTGGTTTTATAATACACTTATGTAAGATCAAAAGACTCTGGTAAAGTACAAAATTCATTGTATAAGATTAAATGTTCTTAGACAATAAATTTTAAGGTCTTTCTTACAGCAGTAATAAATAAAATGAGTTTAAAATTTGATAAGTTTGCGTGCACTTGAGTAACTTTGATTTTATTGTGTCATGGTTTTTGGCCTAATAGATTTATGAGAATAGCGGCCATTTTTTTTTATATTAAGGGCAGTTAAACTCTTATCACTGATTCATAACAGGTTTTTATCAGGTTTTATAATTGACTCGAAGAGTATTTTAAGGTATGTGTGTCAGCCAATAGGTTTTAAAACGGGTTTAAAATTTGGACTTCATAACCTTCATAAGATTCTCCATTTTTTGCTTAAGAAGATTTTATCCTGATACTCAGATCGTTGCGAAGAAAAAATAGTTTTATGAAAAGCTTTGACCGCTATGAGGCGCCATTTGTGTCAAAATTAAAGGTTGATGTAAAAATATGTTTAAAGCAAAATAAGAATTTTTAAAATCAAATTATTTATTTTTTATCAAATAATTTTTTCATCAAATAATCTTTTATCAAATAATTTTTTCATAAAATAATTTTTTTATAAAATAATTTTTTCATAAAATAATTTTTTATCAAATAATTTTTATCAAATAATCTTTTTATCAAATAATATTTTTATCAACTATTTTTTATGGAATAATTTTTAAAGGCCTTTTACTCGGAAATCTTAAGTAGGTCCAATGCTGTGTCATGCGAACTGCTACACCGTAGGTCTACCTTTTTTTCCTGACTTTCTGTGTATTACAGTTGTATTGAAATTTTAATCAACATTTTAACATATTGGTAAGTATAAAGTAAGTACATTAAAAATATTTCTTATTAGTTATTTAGGTATTGTAGGGATTTCTTCAGTTTGTACAAAATGAATGAAAGTCAAAATATAACAAATTTAGTAGAAAACGTTTTACGAAGTCCCGCTCTGCGTAGTTGTATTGAAACTTGTTTGAATGATAATTTTTGATCCCACATCACTCTGGTGTTGTTAGTCCAAGTCCTGTTCGAAGTAACCGTTCACAAAATGTGGCGGGAAATAGCTCAAGTGCTATTGATGAAGTACGTCGCATTTCCGTCCATTAGATCTCCGAGTTCAACTGGTTCCTGCCCTAACCCTATGTTGTCACAATTTGTTCATGGTACTAAACGAAAAAGGGGTAGCACCCAACAAAATAAACCAGTTACCAAGGAAATAATTTTATTAAGTAGTCCACTACAGATAAGAACTCTAATAGGCAAAAATAAGGCTGCGGCTTACAATGATGGTTTTGGATTATCTGGAGTTCAGTTTCAAAAACATTGGAGTCACTTAAAGGTACGAGGAAAAATTCAAAAATTATTTCAAAATAAGTTGCAAGGTGACTTTGAATTCCTTGTACCTATTGGTGGTTATTTGGTAAAGCCCAAGTTGCATGAGGACCAACTAAATGGAGAAAATTTATCTAAAATCTGCTATAATAAAGTAATTTACATACGTCCACTAAGGCCCGGTTTTTCAAAGAATTCAAGACCGGGTTAGGTCTGACACCGTCTTCGTTGCTATGATACTACCAATCAGAAAGCCGGTATCATAGCAACGAAGCCGGTGTCAGACTTAATCCGGTGTTGGATTCTTTAAAAACCGGGCCTTAGTGGACGTATGTAAATTACTTTATTATAGAAGATTTTAGATAAATTTTCTCCATTTAGTTGGCCCTCATGCAACTTGGGCTTTACCAAATAACCACCAATAGGTACAAGGAATTCAAAGTCACCTTGCAACTTATTTTGAAATAATTCTTGAATTTTTCCTCGTACCTTTAAGTGACTCCAATGTTTTTGAAACTGAACTCCAGATAACCCAAAACCAGCATTGTAAGCCGCAGCCTTTTCGTATCTGTAGTGGACTACTTAATAAAATCCGCAAATCGTTAGAAAATTGTTGGCGATTTGACTCGTCAAAATCGTTTATTAATTGTCGAAAAAACGCGCTAACATTATCCATGCTTAAATAACAACAAATACAACATTTTAACAATTCGACAAACTACAACTATACTTACCTGCTAAACTGTAAAAATAGGACGCCGTTTATGCATACGTGCCAATATGTAAAAATATTAATTCAAATTTCAATACAACAGGAAATACCCGCAGAAACACTTATAACCTCAAAAATCTGGAAAGCGTGATTTTGGTGTGGGTACTGTCGTCACACGAGATCGAAATTCCACGAGGTCGAAAAATTTGCCGATTTTGGTCAAGCGGAGCGAGCCGAGCGTTACCAGTTCCAGTCATTTGCATGGGGAAGTCTCAAAGCCAAAGTAGAATAGTTCTCGCTAACCGCCGGTGTCAGCTTCGATTTCGTAGATTTTCGTACGATCTCGCAATACGTGGCATTGTCACTTTACTATTGCAGTTGTCCTCGAGTTATGCAATTTTTTCATTTCGTGGAACTTCGACCTCGTGGATTTAGATCTCCCGAGACTTCGATCTGGTGGGATTTCGATGCTGTGAATGCATCCACTGGGGTGACGAACTACTGTGGTGCAAACTACTACTCCGGAAGTAGCATTGGACCTACAGTAGATCCCCGCGTAAAATGCGTAAAAATTATTCGACAAAAAATGTTTGACAACAATATTATTTGATAAAAAATTTACCTATTTGACAAAAAATTATTCGGTGAAATAATTATTTGATGAAAAAGTTATTTGATAAAAAAATTACCTATTTGATAAAAAATTATTCGATAAAAAATTATTTGATTAAAAAATAAATAATTTGATTTCAGAAATTGTTATTCTGCTTTAAAAATATTTTTATATGAACATTTAATTTTGACACAAACGGCGCCTCATAGACCGCATTTAATAACAAGCAACGTTGAAATCCTACAGCTTATTAACAAAAAAGGACCGAATCATAAAATATTCAACCAGTTCACTTGACCATGTAATTGAAATCAATTATTTTATGCCTGTAATTTTATACACACCAGATTGGTGTATATAATTTTATTTTATTACACAGGCTTCGTTTAGAATATACTCGGGAAAAGTCGGAGTAAAAACTGCAAATTTATTAGTACCTGAAAGGTGCTGCTATATTAGTGGTAAAATTTTTCCTCCTAATTTGCCTGAACAGTTACAAAAATATTTAGATTGGGATGTATGTACTTGAATGGGGGAGTAAATTGACCAAAGACATTGCCTTAGTCGTTGGTATAATACATTGTGGGAAATTCGTTTGAAGTTTGATTAAAGGCAACTTGGACGGTTGCTCTTAAAGAAAATGTATGTTCACACAATTAGGACCCGTTTTGCCAGTGGCGTGTACCACAGAACACTCTAGATGAGAAATAATTTTAGTTCTGGGTCGAAAAAAGCATTATACAGGGTGACCCGAAATTAGCGTGCAATATTTGATCAGCGTGTTATGCGGTCAAAAATAAGACAAAATGATCCTATAAGCGAATACCGAAATATGCTTCGCAAGGGAGCTATGTATTAGCTTTCTAAAAGAGAAAACCTGAGGACGTTTTCTTCTAAATATCTTCGAAACAAGTCTAGTTAAAATTAAGAAATTTAATGGAATGTGTAAGTACCAAATGGTGAATCTTTTGCTGCAAACATACATTTTAAAATTTAACAGGGGCGTCTCAAAGCTGGAGGTGACGGAGGTAAGATTTATCCCAACTTTTTTTAGAGCATGTCGTTTTCAATTTTTCTGTAACAATTTGCAACTTCGGGGTTTTTTGCAAAAAAATATGCTCCTGTCTCGTTTAAGTATACAAACGAAGTTCTCCACTTCTTGTGGAAATTTTTCGGGCATCATCATCATCATAAGGTTCTCAGTCCGAAGACTGGTTGGACGCGTACCTCCATTCTTTTCTATCCTGAGCTAACCTACGCATTTCCCTAAAAGTAGAACATCCTACATCCCTAACTATTTGAGAGCAGTAGTCTAATCTAGGCCTACCCCTACCTCTTTTTATTCCTATCTCTGACTCTAGTATGTCACGAACTATTCCTTCGTGTCTTAGAAGGTGTCCTACCATCCTATCTCTCCTACTCTTTATTGTTTTCCATACCTTTCGCTTTTCCCCAACTCTTTCTAATACTTCCCTATTGCTAACCTTATCTATCCACGGTATCTTCATCATGCGTCTGTAGCACCACATTTCAAACGCTTCTACTCTTTTTCTATCCGCTTCTCCTATTGTCCAAGTTTCGCACCCGTATAATGCCGTACTCCATACATACGACGTTAAGAGTCTCTTCCTAGTCTCTATATTAACCGTTCTCGAGCATAACAGTTGTTTCTTTTTGTTAAACGCAACTCGGCCCTGCGCCATTCTTTGTTTTATATCTTTAGTGCTCCTACCGTCTTGAGTTATTTTACTTCCTAAGTAGCAGAAATCCGCGACCTCCTCTATCTTCTCATTTCCAATTTGTATTTCCATTTTAGTTCTATTTTCACATCCCGTACATACCAAAATTTTAGTTTTCTTTTTATTGATTTTCATGCCGAAGCCCTGTGTCAAAACTGCTTCCATTTCATTCAAAGCCGCTCCTAATTCTTCTTTGCTAGATGCTAACACTGCTATATCATCCGCAAATCTGAGCATGTTAATAGTTTGGCCCTGTACATTGATCCCTGAGGCTGTTCTTTCCTTAACAATATTAATCGCATCTTCGATATATAAGTTGAAAACTAGAGGTGACAATGCACATCCCTGTCTCACTCCCTTCCGGATATCTACTTCCCTTTGTTCCTGCTCACATTCTATAACTGCCTTTTGCTCTTTGTAGAGATTATGTATTATTCTTCTGTCCCTGTATTTCATCCCTACCTTTCTCAGCACTTCGAACATCTTCCCCCATTTTACGTTGTCGAAGGCTTTTTCTAAATCTACAAATCCTATATAGACGCTCTTTCTCTTTTCTATCGTTTTTTCTATAATTACTCGTAAAGCTAGAATGGCCTCGCGCGTTCCTCTATTTCGTCTAAATCCGAACTGATCTTCTCCTAATATTTCTTCCGCCTTTTTCTCCATCCTTCTTTGCACAATTCTAGTTAAAATTTTTGACGCATGGGAAGTTAAACTGATAGTTCTAAAATTTTCGCATCTATCCGCGCCATTTCTTTTTGGCAAAGCTACTATGATGTTCCGTTTGTAATCTTCTGGAATCTCGCCTGTCAGGTATATGCGACTAACTAATTTAAATAAACGATCTATTACCTCTTGACCTGCGCACTTTAAGATTTCTGCCTGCAAGCCATCTATACCTGGTGCTTTATTATTCCTTAAACTTTTTAGTGCTATCTCAAACTCTTCTCTCATTATAGGACTCCCTAGGTTATCCCCCTCTACACTGCTTTCGCTTTCTAATATATCTTGCACTTCCTGTCCCGCATATAAGTTTCCTAAATATTCTTTCCACCTATCTGCCTTCTCCCCACTTCCGATTAGGATATCTCCTGCCTCATTTCTAATGTTTTTTGGTACTAGATCCAATTTCTCTAAAATTCCTCCTAATTATTTTATATGCTTCATCAGTCTTTCCTACTTCGAATTTATCTTCCACTTCTTTGCATTTATTATCGATCCATTGCTCTTTCGCTTTCCTACATCATCATAAGGTTCTCAGTCCGAAGACTGGTTGGACGCGTACCTCCATTCTTTTCTATCCTGAGCTAACCTACGCATTTCCCTAAAAGTAGAACATCCTACATCCCTAACTATTTGAGAGCAGTAGTCTAATCTAGGCCTACCCCTACCTCTTTTTATTCCTATCTCTGACTCTAGTATGTCGCGAACTATTCCTTCGTGTCTTAGAAGGTGTCCTACATTTCCGAATAATTTCCCACTTGATCGCCTTATATCTTTGTTTCCCTGTTTCATCTAACCTTTTCGGGCATGCAGCGAAATTTTTGAATCGATTGTGCTCAGTAAGGGTGCCTCCTATCAAAATGAAACAGGAGTACATTTTTTTGCAAAAAATTTTAACTGGACTTGTTTCGAAGATACTTAGAAGAAAACGTCTTCAGGCCTTCTCTTTTAGAAAGCTATAGCTCCCTTGGGAAGCACATTTCGGAATACGCTTATAGGAATTTCTTGTCTTAATTTTGACCACAGAACACGCTGGTAAAATATTGCACGCTAATTTCGGGCCACCCTGTATAGTTGAGTTTCTATAACACGTATAACCACAATGCAGGAGCAAAAATCTCAAAGAATTATGTACGTACAAATGCTTATGTTTTATGCAGGCGAACTCTGTTTGGGTTGTGAGAGTCGAGCGGACATTTATTTGCCTTTGGTGCAAAAGCTTATTGAGACACTAGTTATGTATTCAGAACAGCAGATTGAAAGACGATCTCAAGGGAAAATTTTGGGTCGTTCTGAGGTGAATTCGAGGTTTACCCTAACAGTATGTGTGTGTGAATCTGTGCGAGCATTCATATTATATACGCGGAGAATATGTTTGCTTTTCGTATTGATTTTTCGGAATTTTGATGAATTATTAACAATTGTCGGAAACATTTTTATATATCCTTCACATAGATATTGATATTAGCATTGATAGTCAAAGTTCTTGAAAAAAAAGTTCTTCGATTGAAAGGGGTGTTGGCAGGTGAACTTTTGCCTTTTTATTTTTGGGTTTTTGTTCAATGCAAATGATAGAAACTAAGCCATCCACATCTTAAGAGCTGGATAATTTTTTAATAGTGCAATATACAGGGTGGGGCAAACTCCTGGGGATGGACGATAGAGGCCGTACGGTTATAGTTAGAAAGAAAAACTAATAACAAACCCTATCTTTTAAAAAATTCTATTCCATAAAAATATTTTCAATTATATCAGGTGCGTCCAAATAGTTGGAATTAAGTACAACTTTGTTATTTCTTATGGAATGTGTATAATTTTATATATTTTCCGGCTTCAAAATGATAATTTAATGGTACTTTGATAACATGATTCTATGTCTATTGTTAATGGTTATTGAGAAATAAATTTTTTCCCGAAAATTTTGACAGATAAGTAGTACATTTCAAAAATTTATATCTCGAAATTGGTAGAAGTTAAGAGGATGAAATTGGTATTGGTATTGGTAAATATCATGTAGTTTTTTACAAATTTGTTGAATTTTATTTATACTATACAGGGTGTTTGAAAAAAAATGTTTTCTGAAACTGTCGAAAAAACATCAAAAACTCGAATTTTTCAAATGGAATTGTATATTTTTTCTTGCACTATCTGAAAGAGCTCAAAATTTTGAATGAAAGTGGCCAATAATAAACTAATGTTACATAATGAAGTTTTTTAGCAAAATCCTGTTTTCTTCAATTTTATGTAAAAATGAGGGATCGTGAAAATATCATTAGCCTTGAACGATTATTGCTTGTCAATCTGAAAATGGGTTATTGTTATAATTTTGCTAAGAATTTAAGAAAACATTAAAAATAAAAGCAAACATTATGCAGGTTAAATTTTTATTAAACTTTGTTACAAATCAAAATAATTAATCTGTAAATAATGAGCAGATTACAACAAATGCTCAATGATCTGCCCATTTTCATTGGAACAAAGAGCAATTCTTTGATGAAAGGATCTATCCATGTTATCCAAAACTTCGGGAGTAATAGCCGAGAATGCATTTTGAATTCGTATAGGCGCATGTCTTCTGGTGTGGTAGGAGGAATGCTAAACACAATGTCTTTCACGTAACCCCAAAGAAAAAGTCTAATTTATTTAAATCAGGACTCCTTGCAGGCCACGGATTTTGACTCCCAATCCCTATTCACTGTTCTCCAAAATTTTCATTCAAAAAATTTTGAACTAATCTTGCGCTGTAGGCTGGAGCTCCATCATGCTGAAACCACATATTTTCAGTATTAACTTCTTCATTGGCTTCATCAATAAGTACAGGTAAGTTGTTTTGCAAAAAATTGTGGTAAACATTTGCATTTAATCTTCCTTCAAAAAAATGTGGCCCAATTACATTTCTTCCAATTGTTCCTCCCCAAACATTCACTGACCACTGATGTTGTCTATCAAAGACTTGTAGAATATGTGGGTTTTCTTGTGCATAACAGTGGACATTCCTTCTATTAACTTTATTTAAATTTTGAAATATTGATTCGTCTGTGAACAAAATATTTTTGGAAGTCTTCATTTTCTGTCAGTTTCCTCTGAGCCCAATCACAAAATAAGGTTCTGTTGACATGATCTTGTTCATTTAAAAAGTAGCATGTTCGGGGTTTATAATCACTTATAATAGCCCAAGGGTCTTGATAATTCGAAATAACTTGATACATTTTCGAAAGCGGGTTGCTCGGCAACATCCCGACGCCGAAGGCGGAGGTATGTTGCCACAGAGAATCCCGCTTGAGGAAATTTATCAAGTTATTTCGAATTATCAAGACTCGAGGGCTATTCGGTAAGAAAATTTTTTGCCCAAAAAGAACAATTTGTTAAAAAGAAATTAAAATTGAAAAGAACAATCTTGGAAATGACATTTTGTGTAAAAAATTCGACAGCAGTGCAAAATAGACATTTTTCCGTTGCTACAGTAATCCAGATGACATAAGCGAAAATAGCCCATAAGCACTCTTCAGTTAAATGTTCTCCTGATTGGCTGTCTTTGAACACGTGACTGTAGATACACAAATTCTATTGGATTATTGTATAGGTAAAAAATTTTCGTGGTAACGGTTTTCTTTTAAAACTCTATGTATGCTTCTCCTGGAAATATTCAATTCTGTTTCAATTCTTCTGCCACTTGTCTGCAGATTTTCAGCTATTGCCAGCAATACATTTTTCTTTGTCACATCGGTTAATACGGATTTGGTTATTTCATTGCGTTTTTCGTAGAGAACAAAACCAGTTCTTTCAAATCTATCCACCAATCTCTGGAAAGCTTCCACGCGTATATGACGACGCTGTTCACATCTTTGCCCATATACTCGAGAAGCCAGAAGAGAATTTATGTTGCATTCAATAAATACGGACAGCATATCAACAAGTTCTTGTTGTTGGAAATTCATTTAAAAATAATAAAATTGGTGATTAAACACAAAGACAGAAATGAAAACAACAAAAACAATTACTTGTAACACCAGTAATAATGACAATGAATTCACTACAGAACAAGATTATAACAATAAACCCATTTTCAGATTGACAAGCAATAATCGTTCCCTCATTTTTACATAAAATTGAAGAAAACAGGATTTTGCTAAAAAACTTCATTATGTAACATTAGTTTATTATTGGCAACTTTCATTCAAAATTTTGAGCTCTTTCAGATAGTGCAAGAAAAAATATACAATTCCATTTGAAAAATTCGACTTTTTGATGTTTTTTCGACAGTTTCAGAAAACATTTTTTTGCAAACACCCTGTATAGTATAAATAAAATTCAACAAATCTGTAAAAAACTACATGATATTTACCAATACCAATACCAATTTCATCCTCTTAACTTCTACCAATTTCGAGATATAAATTTTTGAAATGTACTACTTATCTGTCAAAATTTTCGGGAAAAAATTTATTTCTCAATAACCATTAACAATAGACATAGAATCATGTTATCAAAGTACCATTAAATTATCATTTTGAAGCCGGAAAAAATATAAAATTATACACATTCCATAAGAAATAACAAAGTTGTACTTAATTCCAACTATTTGGACGCACCTGGTATAATTGAAAATATTTTTATGGAATAGAATTTTTGAAACGAGATAGGGTTTGTTATTAGTTTTTCTTTCTAACTATAACCGTATGGCCTCTATCGTCCATCCCCAGGAGTTTGCCCCACCCTGTATAGTCTTTATAAAAAAATCGGTGAAGATATAATTTTATTTTAAGGTAAAATGATTAAATGGGTACGTAACATAATTACTTGTTTCTCCTCGTGAACAACATACACAACTGCAATCAGAAAAAACACAGTAACACAAAGATATCTCACGATAATCTTTCTCGCGGCTAGCATTATATTCCTTGGTAGCACGCAACCGAAAAACCAGAAACGTCCGTAACTTATTAACCTTAGCCAGCAAGCCGGCTAAAAACTAATGAATCGCCGCCGACTCCACGGCGAAGGCGCAGTATAAAGAATAATTCTGCAAGAAGAGTAAGACGACAGTTGCTAAATGGCAACCATTTCGGCGAACTTTCCCTGCGATGTTTCAGCCAGCGTTTTATATGGAAATCTTGTCATGACATGCTTCGTTAAAGCCGTAAAATAGCACCACAGCGCCGGAACAGAGTCGGACTGCATTAAAAGGGTGAAAGAATAATGCGGTTTGCATGCTAAAAGAGAATAATTAACCTTTTTATCATGGGGAAAATAGCTTCCACTTGTGCTTTTTGTGGGCTCGCTGAAACCGATCTATTCCTTAATTTGCCTGCTCACTCCCGAATGATATGCATATAGAGCGTCTCATTTAACCCCCAAATCAATTAGTCTATCTTTTGTTGATCTCTGGCCGCACATTCTCTACAATTTTAATTCGACAATATAGCGCATAATAATATACTCTTAGCCATAGCTTGATGGATATTTTCCAAATGGATATTGAACATTCAGTTAGGTACTGCTTGTATTCAATCTCTAGAGATATATTTATATGAAGTGTGAACTTGACTTGCTACTTTGTAAACGCCGCAGACATCAGCCAGACGTGAGCATAGCTTACATCTATTTTGGCACGTTCAAATTGCTGTAACGCATGACTTTAATTATCTTCAACCACGCTTAAGTGTAAATTACATTCTTCAGCAGAGCAGACAAGTGCAGAGATAAAAATGACACGTTTCGTTTACTGTTAATATTCTTTTATTGGTAAAGTGCACCATTATAAATTTAGACCAAAGTCAAGCCATACAGTACGCATTAAATGTAATTTATGATAGGAGCTATTGAAGTTAACTGGTCATAAAGCATTATATTGAATTTTCCAATTAGTACACTGACGTCTGGTGCCCATGAAAAGTTGCATTCGACCACATTTTAACAAAAGTCCTATCGTACAATGTCGTACTACATACATACGTTTTTAAGAGCCTCTTCCGAGTTTATACATTCCTGAGCATAGTAGTTGTTTCTTTTTATTAAATGCAATTCCATTCTGCCTCTATGTCCCTAAACATATTTTCATCCGCGCCCTTTAGTACTTCGTTTGTCTTTTTCTCGAACCTATCGCGCGTACCTAGTTGCTCTAGGTCAAGATACCTTCTTCCGCTTCGTTTTTTCAAAATCTCAAATTTAAGATTGGTCTTCATGACCACTATGTTATGGTCACTATCTATATCTGCACTTGGATAACTTCTACAGTCCCTAATTTGATTTCTAAATCTTTGTCTAACGAGAATGTATTCTATTTGATATTACCCTAGGTCTCCTGGTATCTTCCACGTATAGCGTCTCCTCAAGTGATGAGGAAATAGAGTGTTCGCGACCGTTAGGTTATGTTTATCGCAGAACTCTATCAGTCCAACTCCTCTATCCTTCCTATTGCCTAATTCAAAGGGGCCAACTATTCCGCCTTCTCTCCCTGTGCCTACGACTGCATTGAAATCTACAATTATTAAATTTTCGTGCCCTCTCACAAAACCTTGCACATATTCAATATCACTATAAACTGCCCCTACGGCTATGGGGCGCCGTTTGTAAAGTTCGCACACATTAAAAAAACCGTGTAAAATGCATCATTTAAACTGAAAACAGGGAAGTTTACCTAGGTTTTATTCTACATTTATAAATCGCAAAGTTATTTAATTAAACATTTTGCCATTTATTATATTGCAAGACATTTAATAAATCACAAGACATTTAATAAATGACAAGTTATTTAACAAATCGCACGGTTTTTTATTTAAATGCACTGTGATATATTAAATTACCTGTCATTTAATAAATAGCAAGTTATTTATAAATATCGACTTTTTTGTACAAATAACTGGAGATATATTAAATAACTTGCTATTTATTAAATGACAGGTAATTTAATATATCACAGTGCATTTAAATAAAAAACCGTGCGATTTATTAAATAACTTGTCATTTATTAAATGTCTTGCGATTTAATTAAATGTCCTGCTATTTATTTTTAACGCTGGTGTCAAGCGAGTTGGAATGAAGTACGATAGTAGTTCTGTTGAATCCGAACATATAACCTCACAAAAGCAATCTTCAGCTTGACAACTGTCAACAAAATGAACTGAATATGCATTAAAACTCCCAAAATTTGTAATAATGGCTCGAAAATAACTTAATATAACCCCCCCAAACAAACGTCAGAAGGTATGTTTAATATACTTTTGGAATTAACTTTTGAGAAAAAGAAAATGTAAGTTTTTGGCGAGAATTGTCCATCTCAAACCATCAATCGAATTCGCCGCTGCTGCAGGAGTAATCAGCTACAAGTGATGGATGAAAAATGAAAACATCTATAAAAATAACTTTAATTGATTCCACGGTTGGCACTAGGTGAAACATAACTAATATAAGAATAAAAACACTCGGTTTTGTTGTTTCACTTTATATTGAAGTAAATTCTAACATATGTTTTCACCTTTCGGTGATTATCAAAGAATAAGATTTACATACACTGATACTAAACTAAAAGTAGAAAGTTTAGGTATAGTAGTTGTGTGGTGTTATACTTACCTGAGATGTAGATTTTGGACCTTCTACTATAAATATTAGTGCCCGGTCGCAGTGAATTTTTATGAAAAAGTGCTGAAATAAACTACCCTTAATTTTGGGCTTGGAGGGTGGATGATCCTGGCAGTAGCTGTAGGATATTATATTGATGTGAGATATAGAGTTTGGGCCATCTGCTGCAAATATTAATGGTTGGTCAGTAAAGTTTTTATGAGAACATGCAAAAATAAACTATCCTTAATTTTGGGGTTGGAGGGCGGATGATCCTGGCAGTAGTTGTAGGATATTATGCTTATGTGAGGTATAGAGTCTGGACCTTCTTCTGCAAATATTAATGGTTGGTCAGTAACTTTTTGTGGAAAAATGCAAGAATAAACCCCCCTTAATTTTAGGGTTGGGGGGTGAATTTTCTTGGTAGTAATTAAAGCACGTTAAGCGGCGAATAAGTGGGAATGGGATATGCATTTTTGAACTTGTGCTATAGGGGCAAGTGTGTGGTCAGTGAGTTTGTATGTTGGTCAGTAAAACTTTGGTTATTAAAAATAAGAACGGAAAAATGATTAGAAATAAAAGATAAAATAAGTTATAGGCAGTTTATGTTTCATTAGTAGAGCCGCAACACGCTGTGTACTATGTGAATACAATAAATAGTATGAAAATAGATCATTATCATGGGCGTCGCCAACGGGGGCAGGGGGGGCTTCCGCCCCCCCCTGGCTTTTGGTACATAATGACCATATGGTAGGTACTATATTACTATAATGAAAACCAATCAATTATATGCTAAGAAAATTTTGCCTTGCCCCCCCCCCCTTGGAAATTTTGGAGGCGACGCTGATGATCATTATTCAGTATATACTCAAACTTTCTGACGAGTGCAAGATTGAAGATGATCTTCCAGACTGTAATGTAACACTGTGATCTAAAGATCTAATACAATAAATAATTTTGTTCATAAAAAAGTTTTTTACTTACTCAAACATACGAAGCATAAACGCACTGGAAAACGTTGTTGGTTGATTTCAAAATTATGGTGTTTAATTATACAAGGCAAATATATTGTACTTAGTTACAAATGTGTTGCATTCTAAAAAGTTAGGCCCTTGTCTGGTTGCACAGGAAACTGGAGAAACCCTTTCTTGTCACTGTGACTGCGTTTCTGGACATGACAAAGCTTTTTCCGATGTGGCTACACTGTTTTACAATATTCCTGTCAGATTTGTTGATTCAGTGAGGTTAAATTGCATGGTAAATTTCTTTTCGTGGATCACTATGTTTAAAACAATAATTAAGTATTGTTTAATTTGTGCCAATTTTTGAATACCACTGCTCAACAAAATATTAAATTACATTTGAAATAAAACATAAGCCGATGCTCTTAATGCTACATTTATTATATTCTCTTAACAGTATTTTATACAAACATTATTTTCTGTTAGGAATTATTAATAAACGTTAAATACTGTGTAATTTTGTTGAAAAATTTAGTTTGAAAGAAAAAACCTAAAAGTATGAACGTAAAATTCAAACTTACATGCTTCATGCTATTTTGTACAAATCTATTCGATAAAAGCTACGTTTCACCAGATACAACTAACACAAAAATGATAAGCTTCACTCTTCTTTTAGGCATTCACATCTTCGGTATTCGGTTGTCGTTTAGAAATAGACTGTGAAAGAATCTTGTTTGTCCAAACTTACTAGTTCACCTGTTACATATTATACAAAATACTTGCTACATAATATTCTCAGATTGTGATCAATTTGATTCTTAATAAATAATTTCTCTTAAGGACAGCTATCCACCTATTTCTTCTGAGTGTTCACACATGCTTTCGAATGAAGTTCATTTTGTCCCTCTAACTTCGGCTTCTGCAGCTTACCACTAAACACCAGACGGGCATATCACTTAATTGTTAATAAATGAGGGAAAAAACGCGTAAAAACTTAAATTATAACCAGTCACACAAATCTGTTATTTACAAATACGTCCTTATTAAACAAATGTAACACTTCACTTTAGTTTACCATCTTAAATGTATTCATCCATTAATTCAAAAATACCTTCTTATTAATTAATTTTAAGTTTAAATAAGACAAAATTTATTAAATTCACATTTACTACCATGCAATATAATATATGCCTTTGTGACAGACCAGGCTGATGACCTACAAGGAATGACATTTCGGATTTCGTGCAGATATTGACTTCTAGAAGTCAATGGTGCTGATGCCTAATTCAGTCGGAAGCTCGGAACAGAACATACGACCGAACTTGAACGATTAGAACTACTATCGTACTTCATTCCAACTCGCTTGACACCAGCGTTAAAAATAAATAGCAGGACATTTAATTAAATCGCAAGACATTTAATAAATGACAAGTTATTTAACAAATCGCACGGTTTTTTATTTAAATGCACTGTGATATATTAAATTACCTGTCATTTAATAAATAGCAAGTTATTTAATATATCTCCAGTTATTTGTACAAAAAAGTCGATATTTATAAATAACTTGCTATTTATTAAATGACAGGTAATTTAATATATCACAGTGCATTTAAATAAAAAACCGTGCGATTTGTTAAATAACTTGTCATTTATTAAATGTCTTGTGATTTATTAAATGTCTTGCAATATAATAAATGGCAAAATGTTTAATCAAATAACTTTGCGATTTATAAATGTAGAATAAAACCTAGGTAAACTTCCCTGTTTTCAGTTTAAATGATGCATTTTATACGGTTTTTTTAATGTGTGCGAACTTTACAAACGGCGCCCCATATACGGCCTCATCACTATAGTTTTGTGTCTGTAGCAAAACAAACCAAAACAAATTGAGATTTAACTGGTTACAAAGATGTAGGTACTTAACACACCATTATTTAATAGTTACAATAAGAACCTTCTACGATTGTTCTACTTTTAGTAACATCACATCTAAAAACTAATTCGGTAAATAAATACACCAAACTGGATTAAAATGATTTTGTCTAACACACTATCGGCATTGGCAGACAAATTGAATATGGCCTGAGGCTAGCTCTGTTTGATTTCGTGTAAATTGAGTCGTAAAATCATTAATCCGTTCTTAATAGTTTTTCGATCGACCAATTTGTGTCACAGATTTAAACTGCCACAAGTTACACAACTAAAGAAGGTTCAATCAAGCATCAAACTGCAATATTAGAGAAAGCCTATTACATAAGGATGAAATCTAATTGAAAAATACAGAAACGCCAGCCACTGCATCGCTGCTGAATTAGCAAAAAAGACTCTTGTCTAATGTTGCGGAAAGTCCGAAACCGAACTATAGTTATAATTGCCACCGACGAAAGTTGGAATGGTATAAATACTACACAGAGCTAAAAATTCATCAGTGTCACAGTGGTGTCTGGTGTAATATAACATGAGAGGTCTTATAGTATGTCTAGGCTTGTGCCTGGTCGTGGCCCTGTGCTCTGCTAGGGTAATCCAAGAAGATGAGCTCGAGACGGCAGAGACTCAGGACTTAGTCGCAGCTGCCTCTCATCACGGCAAACACCATGAATCAGGTGGCGGTCATGAACATCATGAACACCATCACGAGCATCACGGTGAAAAAGGAGACAAAGGACACAAACACCATCACCATCACGACAAAGGAGGTCATGGCAAACATGGCAAACATCATCACGCTGGACACCACGAAGAACACGGCGGCCACAAGAAAGGTCACCACGAAGAAGGCGGCCATCATCATCATCATCACGAAGGAGGCAAGCACCACAAAGGAGGTAAATTCGGAGAAAAGAAAGGACACAAGAAAGGCCAAAAAACCCACGGATACCATCACAAATCCCACAAAGACGATTATCACAAAGAACACAAGTTCTACGATGACTACCACAAGGGAGGTCATCACTCCAAACACGGAGATTTCCACGGACATCACGGAAGCAAGGAAGGAGGTCACAAGAAGGGAGGTCATCACAAGAGCGGATACCACGGCGACCACTTCGGAAAGAAGGGTCATCACGACAAAGGACACTACGAAGACGACCACAAGGGACACAAAGGACATCACGGTCACGAACACCACCACTCTCACCACGAAGATTACGGAAAGAAGGGAGGTCACTCCGGCGGAAAGGAATACGGTTTCAAAGACGGAAAGCACTAAGTTATTAGAGGACGTGTACCGCACATTCCTGAGCCCCCAAATTAAACACCCTCTCCCCTCCTGCTCCCTACACTCATGGTACATGTATTTTTACCAAAGGTATTGTTTCCTTCTGTTGTTTTGTTCTATCATAATGTTGGTTATTACGTTGCCTGTTCAGATCTGTGTTACGAAAAATAAAAAACTTGTTTAAAAAAATTTGTTTCCATTTAATTATCTTGCATCGCAATTTGCAAATGACATTGATTAATATATTAGATTATTAACAGAGTAATCGAAAAGTTGAATTCAGAAAGCATAAAACGAGTACCTAAATGTTTGGCAGAAACACGTTAAAAATTGAATTTTTGACTTTTATCTAAACTGCCTAAATCTTGAGGAGGGAAAAATTGACAGAACTGATAATAAAAAGAAAAACCGGCCTAGATTTTCTCACTTTA
Source organism: Xestobium rufovillosum (assembly GCA_963966045.1). Lineage (NCBI taxonomy): Eukaryota > Metazoa > Arthropoda > Insecta > Coleoptera > Ptinidae > Xestobium > Xestobium rufovillosum. Next base: position 49,968,422 of record OZ014492.1, on the reverse strand, counting down.
TTTTAAGTAACATAACAATTGTTTCGTCAACACAGTGGCTTTGTCAGATGATTTTCTCCAGATACTTAAATTAGCTGCATATGTGGAAATGGTCTTCTTGTTTTTGAAACTCTGTAGATGTTCTGTGATTCGTAGAAATAGGGGACCATAAGTCACAAGTGCAAAAACTTTCCCTATAACTCCCTTTCCCAATACTCTGATACGCACTACGCTATCTCTATGATAAGTTAGACTTTTTAATACCACAAACTTACCTCCGAAAACGTCACGAAAATCACGAAACAGAAATCGACGCACCACTATTAACTACAATGCCCGACTGATTCCTAGCGCTGCGCCGTGACGAATAGGAACAAGAGCGATTGTTTACGGCAATCGCCGCTAGAGTGAAGCTCTCTGCAGTCGAAATACTTGCCGTTTCCACATTACCCTCATGTTTCCACATTTGCACTCCCTCCTTTACATAATCAATAGTAGCTTTATCAAACCAAGATTATATAAATAAAACAAAGATTTTTTTAGCTCCAGATAAATACAAAATTTTAGAGAAAGATCCAACAGACAATAGGGAGGTTCGGAGAAAAATAAGATATGTATTTTTGGCATGAAAATGACAGAAAATTGTTATTGTAATTGATTTACGGCGAAATTTTTTTCTAAAAAAATTTTTTGCGGCGTAATAAGCGAAAGAAATTAGCTTATCACGCCCACATGCTAGTTCGCTTTGTTATTGGTTTGACGTCAGAGATTAGTAAGGCGCTCCTTCCACTTCTCTTGAAGTGCCCGTGAAGCGGTACCTATCTCATAACATACTTATTGGGACTATTTCGAGCGTGAATTTTTAAAGTAAGGTGTCAAAGAAACATAAAACAAAGACAACATAATCGATATAATGATGCAACAAAGATATCAAAAGTCCGATTCACATCATCATCATAAGGTTCTCAGTCCGAAGACTGGTTGGACGCGTACCTCCATTCTTTTCTATCCTGAGCTAACCTACGCATTTCCCTAAAAGTAGAACATCCTACATCCCTAACTATTTGAGAGCAGTAGTCTAATCTAGGCCTACCCCTACCTCTTTTTATTCCTATCTCTGACTCTAGTATGTCACGAACTATTCCTTCGTGTCTTAGAAGGTGTCCTACCATCCTATCTCTCCTACTCTTTATTGTTTTCCATGCCTTTCGCTTTTCCCCAACTCTTTCTAATACTTCCCTATTGCTAACCTTATCTATCCACGGTATCTTCATCATGCGTCTGTAGCACCACATTTCAAACGCTTCTACTCTTTTTCTATCCGCTTCTCCTATTGTCCAAGTTTCGCACCCGTATAATGCCGTACTCCATACATACGACATTAAGAGTCTCTTCCTAGTCTCTATATTAACCGTTCTCGAGCATAACAGTTGTTTCTTTTTGTTAAACGCAACTCGGCCCTGCGCCATTCTTTGTTTTATATCTTTACTGCTCCTACCGTCTTGAGTTATTTTACTTCCTAAGTAGCAGAAATCCGCGACCTCCTCTATCTTCTCATTTCCAATTTGTATTTCCATTTTAGTTCTATTTTCACATCCCCTACATACCAAAATTTTAGTTTTCTTTTTATTGATTTTCATGCCGAAGCCCTGTGTCAAAACTGCTTCCATTTCATTCAAAGCCGCTCCTAATTCTTCTTTGCTAGATGCTAACACTGCTATATCATCCGCAAATCTGAGCATGTTAATAGTTTGGCCCTGTACATTGATCCCTGAGGCTGTTCTTTCCTTAACAATATTAATCGCATCTTCGATATATAAGTTGAAAACTAGAGGTGACAATGCACATCCCTGTCTCACTCCCTTCCGGATATCTACTTCCCTTTGTTCCTGCTCACATTCTATAACTGCCTTTTGCTCTTTGTAGAGATTATGTATTATTCTTCTGTCCCTGTATTTCATCCCTACCTTTCTCAGCACTTCGAACATCTTCCCCCATTTTACGTTGTCGAAGGCTTTTTCTAAATCTACAAATCCTATATAGACGCTCTTTCTCTTTTCTATCGTTTTTTCTATAATTACTCGTAAAGCTAGAATGGCCTCGCGCGTTCCTCTATTTCGTCTAAATCCGAACTGATATTCTCCTAATATTTCTTCCGCCTTTTTCTCCATCCTTCTTTGCACAATTCTAGTTAAAATTTTTGACGCATGGGAAGTTAAACTGATAGTTCTAAAATTTGCGCATCTATCCGCGCCTTTTCTTTTTGGCAAAGCTACTATGATGTTCCGTTTGTAATCTTCTGGAATCTCGCCTGTCAGGTATATGCGACTAACTAGTTTAAATAAACGATCTATTACCTCTTGACCTGCGCACTTTAAGATTTCTGCCTGCAAGCCATCTATACCTGGTGCTTTATTATTCCTTAAACTTTTTAGTGCTATCTCAAACTCTTCTCTCATTATAGGACTCCCTAGGTTATCCCCCTCTACACTGCTTTCGCTTTCTAATATATCTTGCACTTCCTGTCCCGCATATAAGTTTCCTAAATATTCTTTCCACCTATCTGCCTTCTCCCCACTTCCGATTAGGATATCTCCTGCCTCATTTCTAATGTTTTTGGTACTAGATCCAATTTCTCTAAAATTTCTCCTAATTATTTTATATGCTTCATCAGTCTTTCCTACTTCGAATTTATCTTCCACTTCTTTGCATTTATTATCGATCCATTGCTCTTTCGCTTTCCTACATTCCCGAATAATTTCCCACTTGATCGCCTTATATCTTTGTTTCCCTGTTTCATCTAACCTATTTTTATATTTTCGCCTTTCCTCTATTAGACTCACAATATGTTTTGTTATCCAGGGTTTCCTACTTTCATTCTGTTTATGACCCAAAATATCCCTAGCTGAGGAAACTAAACTATTTTTAATGCAATTCCATTCTGCCTCTATGTCCCTAACAATATTTCCACCCGTGCCCTTTAGTGCTTCGTTTGTCTTTTTCTCGAACTTATTGCGCATATCATCATCTTTTAGTTTCTCTGGGTCAAGATACCTTCTTCTGCTTCTTTTTTTCAAAATCTTAAATTTAAGATTGGCTTTCATAACGACTATGTTGTGATCACTATCTATATCTGCTCCTGGATAACTTCTACAATCCCTAACTTGATTTCTAAATCTTTGCCTAACGAGAATGTAATCTATTTGATATCTCCCTAAGTCTCCTGGCATCTTCCACGTATAGCATCTCCTAACATGATGGTGAAATAGAGTGTTCGCGACCGTTAAGTTATGTTTATCGCAGAACTCTGTCAGTCTAACTCCCCTATCGTTCCTATTGCCTAATCCAAAGGGGCCAACTATTCCGCCCTCTCGCCCTGTGCCTACGCCTGCATTGAAATCTCCTGTAATTATTAAATTTTCGTGCCCTCTCACAAAATCTAGCACATATTCAATATCACTATAAACTGCCTCTACGGCCTCACCACTGTAGTTAGAAGTGGGCATATATACCTGTATTATTACTGTTTTTACAGGTTTCGAATCTAAACTAACCATAACTACCCTGTCACTTTGCTGTAAGAAATTTTCTACACTCTGTCCTACTTTTTCCGCATAACAATTCCTACTCCCGAATTTCCTCCTACAGATCCTGTGTGTATTACTCTAAAATCTCCGCTCCAGAAGTCTCCAGCTTCTGGCCATCGCACTTCACTGATACCTACTACGTCTAATGCTAACCTATCCATCTCAATTTTCAAATTCTCTAACTTCCCTACTTGTTTCATGCTTCTAACATTCCACGCTCCGACTCGTGAGATGTTACACTTATCATTTCTGATGACTCCCCCCGAAGCAGTCCCCGCCCGGAGATCCGAATGTGGGACTATTTTACCTCCGGAATATTTTACTCCAGAAGGTGCCATCATCATAAATTAAAGTACGCTGTACTAGGGATAAAATAATGTGGTGGTTTCCCGTTGCCTTCCACATCGCAGTAGTGTGTATCACAGTGCCATACCAACCCTCACGATCTCTGCCACTATGATTACTGAAAGAGCTGCTGCCCCCTTCCAGGGACTTGATTTAGTCTGGCTTCTCAAATAAAAACCCCTCCAATATGGTTAAACCTATGGTTCGGCTCTTTATATCATTGAAGCGCGCAAGCCATCCCACCCGTCCCAGTATTACTAGAACTGCGTCAAGGTACAAGTCCTTTGGGATAGCCGATTCACATAATTTGCCATATTTATGTAGTAGGTAAATGTCCCGGTAAATGTGGAGATGGTGTGTGATTCTTGCATCTAACCCCAATTTCATTCAACCTCAAAACAGTAGTGTAAAGGCAGACCGGTATAAGTAAAACAAAGTCAACAATTTATTAACTGTACATGCCTTTTATAATTCAGTATAAGTAGGTATGTAGATTGTAGATACCTGCTTACTTCTGTTTGTAAAATAGGTACCACCTATATTCTCTAATACAATACAATACATACCTACTCATTTATGTAGGTATGTATACCTAAGTGATTGACAAGTTATCAAGTTAACAGTTTTATAACGGATTGGAAATTTTTAAAAAAAAACGGAAACAAATACAACTCACGCGAATCAAAAACTACGCTACGTAGGTACTAGGTACTTGTTTAACAAAAGGAAACAACTGCTATATTCTGGAACGGTTAATGTAGAAACTCGGAAGAGACTCTTAAAGACGCATGTATGGAGTACGAAATTATACCTATGGGTGCGAAACTTGGACAATGGGAGAAGCGGATTGAAAGAGTAGAAGCGTTTGAAATGTGATGCTACAGACGGGTGTTGAAGATACCGTGGATAGACAAGTTAGCAATAAGGAAGAATTAGAAAGAGTTAGGGAAAAGAGAAAAGTATGGAAGACAATAAAGAATAGGGGATAGGATCGTAGGATGGTAGGACACCTTCTGAGACACAAAGGAATAGTTGGCGACATACTAGAGTCAGAGATAGGAATAAAGAGGTAGATGTTGGAGCAGATTAGACTACTGCTCTCAAATAGTTGGGGATGTAGAATGTTCTACTTTTACGGAAATGCGTAGGCTAGCTCAGGGAAAGGATGGAGGTACGCATCCTACCAGTCTTCAAAAGAGAACTTATGATGACGTGCTATTTAATTATTATTGTAAAATAGTTAATAAAATTTCCTTTTTTAGTTCAGGGAGGGAACGCTACGGCGATTCAGTACTTGGCTCCGTCATGCTCCTAGCATCCTGTTTCAAATTATGCTAACCGTAACACGTTACCAAGTACCAAGGGGTCCCAGAAAACTGTCGATAAATTACATTATGTTCGATTTTATTTAGAGTGGCTGCAATGGGGCAGCCGATGATTTTATAAACTTTTGCAATGATAAACTAACTCGCGAAAATATCGATAATGCTGACCGATTTTCCTTCTGGCTCCAACGAACCACTTTTTCCGTTTTATTGGTGTGCTGTACGATGTATTAATCTGGGTACAAAACAGAAAACACCAGTTAGAACCAGTTAATAATATTTAACAATTTAACTACACATGCATATGCATAATGCTTTTGGGACTGCTGCGCGCTATACTTATACTAAGTTCTGACGTCACGTGGCCTACTCTCGCTGCAAGGTACGATTTCTAGCCTCGCACCGACGGAAAACTTTGCAACGGCTTCACAGGCGAAGGAATTTTTTTTTTAACAAAAATTAACAACATAACTGCCTTCAGTATAATAAACTCTATCAATTTTAATGAAATTTGAAAATTGCCGAACCTGCCTATTGCTCTTTCTAATTTCATTAATAACTTCATCTGGTTTGCCCTAAATTATTGGGAAATCTAAATAAACAGAAAGATGTCGCAAGCACGACTACCAACGCTTGAAACAACATTGTTCATCCCCGTTGCTTTCGGATGCAAAATATTGTATTTCCAAAGTAATTAAATTGTTTCTGTGTACTTCTAATGATGTTTACTTGTAATGAATTAAATGCCTTCAGGTTTAACTAGAAGCAGAATGAAAAGAACTGAGCATCCTGTAAATATTGCGGGGTAAAATTTCAGCGGATTTGAATAAATTAAATTCGGAAAATATATTATTCGAAGCAATCAACGGCACTCCCGGTGCGGTCTACTTCAATTATTTTCTTTTAGAGGGAACGCTTCTTTTTCTTTCCGTATTAGAGTAGCACCCACTCGGAAACCGTATCGCATAATTAAGGATTCCGGGACTGATAAAACTGCTACTGTTACATCTGTTCTTTGTAAATAAACTTAGGAATAAAACATCTGTCAGTATTCTCGTATAAGTAGGCTGCGTTTATAAACGGCCTTGTTTCAACAGGAGGTAAATTTAGCTTCATACATGAGGGTTGCGTACATTATAAATGTGCAGTGGATGATGAAATACGAAACTAACATGGCCGTCTTTTTATTTTCTTTTCTGTTTTCGCATTTCGATTGTTTATCATTGTAGAAAGTTCTCCTGTTTCAAATTGACACATCCTCTAATTTGAATTTAAAAGTAATGATGATTGAAGGGCTTCCAGCTTTTGTTCAAATTCGAAGTCCCTCAGTTGCGCTTCAAAGAAACTGCTGAACCGAAAACAGTGTCAGATTAATTCCACCCGGCCTCTTCGACAGGTTTTTAAGATGTTCGTGAAATGCATTGTCGCAATTCATAATTAATAACTGAATAAAATGTCTAAAATGTCCAATGCTTCCATTTATATATTTATAATGAGCCATGTGTTCCTTGAAGCGAGTTAAAATAGATCGAGCTGATTGAGGTTTTCTATTTACTGTAATATTGACCGCAACTTTAGCAACGCTTATGTTACTAAATTCAACGTTTTGCATATGCATAATAAAGCATGCCCGAGTTTAATCGGATTGCGCAAAAACACCTGTGGTGCTGCATAACAAAAGTATCAACACATATACGCCAGTAGCAAATTACCAGGAGCTTTGTATCGCCAATAGTAATTCACTGGAGGCATTAAACTCGACAAGAACAATAAGGGTTGTTATGCAGACATCCCTGGACTCACGGGAGTCTGAATGCTCCAAGTTGGTAATTAATTGTTTAGAATTACGACCAGTTTGGTGGGCAGCACTGCGCTTGCATCTTCGAGTTCTGTAGTAAAGCTACAAGTGTTGGCTAATTCCGGACTATTGATATCGACGCAAAATTTATCAAGTCCGGGGTGAACTTTGCCATCACTCGTACTATAAACACAGTCGCGAACTAGGAACTAGCGATGCAGATTGCGGTTGCTGCTGTTTATGTTTATTGTTCCGACTCTACTTGAGCTAATTGTCATTCCAGTCACATGCTTAACCCCTCAACACGTACGAGGTATACTTTAATCTCGTCACAAACGGTTGCCTATCGTAAACGAACTTAATTGTTCAAATATTTAGAAAAGTTAATTATCTAGAGTTCGCCGGACAATTACATTTGAATTGCAACTGCGCGTGTTGCAAATTAATTTGTAAAATCTTCAATATAATTAAAGCAGTACCTATAGTAGCAGAATAAACAGTCAAAAATGTCCCCCGCTGAACGATAAGATTGTGACGTCACTTTACAGCAACAGTATCATATAAGCCCACGAAAGTTACGTAGAATAATTCTTCACCCTTTCACGGTTTGTTAAATTCTCTTCGAAATAATACAACAGCTATTTTGGAAATACTTTTTCCTGTTATTTCAGTACAATTCATAACTAAATAAATAAAGAAAATTGATAGGTTACGCAGTTTCACGGTATAATTAATAAGAAGTGGCCATCCTTATTTAAGTCTGCAGCCCAACAATTTTGTAATGAATAAATTGAGAGCTATCGAACCGCACATTTTCCAAAGGTTGTTTGTTTTTCAGGAATATAGTATAGGGCTATGGATTTAGAACATTTTTTAGTGTATCCCGAGGTTTATATTTTGACAACTAAATTTTATTCAAAATGGCCGACGTCATTTCTCCTTCTTTTTCATATAAAAAAATGGCCGCTATTCTCATAAATCCATTAGGCCAAAAACGATGACACGATAAAATCAAAGTTACTCAAGTGCACGCAAACTTATCAAATTTTAAACTCACTATGTCAACTCGCGCGCTATGCGCGCTCACTGCCCTAGTCGAATCATGACTTCAAAGAAACGCATTATTGCCTGATTACAGAATAATTTACATCTGATATAATTAATAGTCACTGCAAACGCTAGTTTAATGGGAAATTATTGTCGTCTTTTAAAAGTAAAAGGATAAACATTTTCACAGTACAACGGTATACGGTTAACGAAAACTATATCTCCACTGTAGAATATTGTCTCCCAATTGTAAAATTAACAATCTCGTACCATTACATAAGCATTCATTAATGCTGAGATTTCTAACCAACATCACAATACAATATACTCTCAACTTCAATTCATGCGGAGGAAAATTTGGCGGGTTTAAAGCATTTAAATATTCAGGAAGAATAGCATCGTTTTTTTTCTCTGTTTTTATATCTAACAGTTCTACCACTTTTCTGTTAATGTCTTCAACATCAGAATAGCTGATTAGGTCATATCTATGAATCGCTTTTCTCTAATCGATTCCTCCATATATACGTTCAACGATATCCGAATTATAAATACATCTCTGTGGCAATTCTAAATTGCTATTCATATCGTTCAAAACTCCATCTCCAACATCCAATAAAAACTTGGTGAATTCTTGTTCCTGTGGTAGAGCCCGCATATTTTGTGTTTAAGAAAATTTACGGAAATAACTCCAAAGAGAACTAAATTTGATACTCAAATTCACTGTTTCACAGCGGGTAGCATTTATTTTAACTGGTAACAATTGTCAAAAATCTCCTCGCAACACCATAATTTTTCCACCAAACGGAACATCACAATTCATAAAGTCTCGTAAGGTTCTGTCTATAATGTCTAAAGCATATCTTGGCGCCACAGGAGTTCATCCCAAATAAAAACATCTACACTCCTTAAATAATATGCTTCTTTTGAATTTTTCTTAAAGTTGGAAAATGAATCTAAAAACAGAGGAACAGGTAACCCAAACGCTTTATGAACTGTTCTGCCATGAGGAAGTAGTGTTGCTGCTATACCCGTGAAGGCCATGGTCCAAACAATTTTATTCTTACTCTTCAGTAAACTGTAAAAGGTTGTATAAACATAAGTCTTACAGGAGCTTCCTGAACCGTCTATATAAAAACATGAAGATTCAGAAATTGATTCATTTATGTTAGCATCACATTTACCCAAAATAATATCCACAATTTCTTTCTGCTTTTCAAGGTGTTTATATTGTCGTGATCCTATTTCTATTGCTTGTTCTTCATTTGCATATTCAATGTAGTGGCATGGTAGGAAACATTGAAAGATTGTAATTGTAACCTTCCGCAGAAAGCATGGAACTAATTTGAATATAGGCTTTTTTGTCCTTCAGTATTGCTGTAATCTTGTGACATTGCTTCTTTAAATTCTTCCCACAATTCTTCCTGATAAATTGGTCGGCAATGCATTAAAATACGAATGAATAAATATCTCAGCTGTCTGGGCATCATCCAAATTTCAGCGTCATTCATGGCTCTTTTCCACTCGTGATGATCTTAAATAAGACCTAATTTTAAACACGCTGCTACATAAGATTCCTGTATTTCTCCGTTTACTGTTTTCAGATTTTCAAATCTGTTTGCTCCTTTAATATGAAGTAATAATAATCGAAAGTGAAATAGTTCAATTTGGCTGGGGCTTCGGAGTACATGCGTCCAATAACTTTGAATTGTTTCTGACGGCGTATACTTTTACAACGACAACAAACATGATACCTACCTGTGATAGTTCAGACGTACGCACTTTTGGCGATCGGTTCCCTTACGTATTAAAAAGAGACGGAAACGAAAAATCTGACCTCGCTAGATCGAAACGATACGTGTCTATTGCGCATTCTCCACGACTAACATCACTTTTATTAGATAGAATTGTCTAAGAACATTTAATCTTATACAATGAATTTTGTACTTTACCAGAATCTTTTGATCTTACATAAGCGTATTATAAAACCAATTGGTTTTGTGATACATTTTGCGCATGCGCTTACTATGCATGCATACATAACCTCAAAAAGTGTAAAGTTATTTTTCTGATTCATATGTGTATATAAGTAGTACATTGTTCTCTACTTTCACTCTATAATTATACCTAATCTTGTGAATTTAGGAGACTATAGTGTCGTTCAAAATTGTACAAACAATAAAGAAGGGAAAATCTACAGAAATGTGTACACACCCACCGACATGAACAAGAAAACTTCTGTCAAAATGATCAAAATATTTTAATGGTGCTTTAAAATGGCAATTTAGTTTTGTGAATGATCTTCTAGAATACTTTGATTTATAATTAACCTGTTTAGGTATTGTTAAAAGCAAGTTTAAGACCTTGAAGATTTATGAAAATAATAGTGATATAGGTCACTAGAAGGACTCTTTAAACCTGCGCATAAAAGTTATAACAAAACCCTTAAGACTTCCTTTAGCAATTAAAAAACCATACTGCATTTAAGGTCGTCTTAAGATCAATAAACCTTATAATGGTCGTCAAATTTCTTATTGCAATGGAGCATCTTGAACTGAATAATGTTGAATTTGAAATATATAATTGCATATTTAATATCATCGATTTCATGTCATCTGCTAAAAACAACGTCTAATAATAAATAACTGTATTAAAATATTGTATTGACAGCCTATGATAACTGAACCCGGTCAAAAAAACTGCTTTTGGTTTATGCAGTAGGTATGTTATTACGGCAAAGTGCATTTTTGTGTTTCCCGTATTAAACGCTTTGTTTTGTGAAAACCGACTAAATATTAATACACCACAAAGGTTTAAAGCGTTCACTGTTAATATTTTTTTCGATTTTAACGTATAAGTAGAATATTTAACAGGATAGTTTTTTAAAATTTAAAAGTGGTATCAAATATGCCTGGTAGCAATAGTGTATCCTCGACGTCGAATACTGTCCACTCGATACTGAAGCAGAAACCAAAATGTGTTTGTGCGCATGTGGAACAAAGAATGAGTCATCACACTTGGGCCGCAAACTCTCAGTTCTAGTGTTGCAGTAAATCTCCATACACCTTACCTGGTTTCCACATAAGAAACTGGTCAAAACGAGGTAATTTGTAGTTTATTAACCCTATCGAATGTCGGCGCTTGTGATCTTTCAACCATTGTAAAATATCCCTGTGTTATGAAAGACATGACGAAAAGTTACGCGTGCAGCGGCTTCCGAGTTACAGCAGTAATGACACGCCGCACACGCGAAACGCAACTTTGTCCTGGGCTTATATCCATTTTTAAATTAATATAATTGGCTGCTGAATAAATCATGTCTTTATTATTAATGAGACATCATCCGTTTCACGTGTGCGCGGCTTCGGGCTGATCCATAAAGTAGCGGGAATAACGAGCAATAATAGGCGGCAGTGCGGCAGTCAGAAAGCATCATATTTGTGGCCTTAAATGTCAGCCAGTAAAATTCTTAAATAACTCCACGGTAGTTGAGGTATAGGAAAATGCATTCTGCCGGTGAAATATTATAATGATCCTTTCTGCCACTCGGAGATGAGACGAGTTCCAGGAAATGACGTCTTGGATGACTTTTTAAAAAGCAATTTATGAAAGGGCCGTCTTTAGAGGCAAGGGAAAGGCACACCTTGGAACAAAGGAACTGTTCGCCGAACGTTTTCTTACGCAAAATGAGGTTATCAGTCAATACCTCTATTGATACGCTGTCGACGCGTACTTAAACCCATCCACACGTTTAATACATTTTGTTGACAGTTATTTGAGGCGGGTGGATATTTCTGAACAAAAGGAACACTGAAAATAATGATTCGTTATTTCCGGAACGGGAAGCAAAATGAAAAAGTTGCAAGACAGAACCTACATAAAACTTTTCGACACAGCTCTTTGCTTGAGCGTTACACATATTGGTTAAATACATATGTAATCTGTCCAACAACTTGTACCTTGACGTAAATTCTAGTATCTAATACTCGAATGGATGGGATGGCTTGTGACCTTCAATGATCTAAAGGGCCGAATCATAGGTTTACTTTCTAAATTGTACCGTTCGGTTTCAAGAGAGCAGGCTTCCGCTCTATTTTTGGGCAGATTTTGCGGGCAATTCTACGGCTATAGGAATGAAAAGAGCAGTGGCGGTTTCTCCTTAAGGTCAATTGGTCAATGACCCTCCTAAAATATTCTAATCAAAACCATAATTTTAATAAAAATATTTTTTGTCTAACAGTCTCAAATTTAAAATCTTCAGCGGTCTGCATTCGCAGGAATACTAGAAATAGCCAAGCGTCAAGCCGCGCTGCGCGCTCGCTAGCAAGCCGGGACATTATTCAAATTGACCCTGCACAGCTCTTATGGCTTATGGAGAAATACATGTAAAGAAGAACAGTGACAGCAGATGGCGAATTCTTGAGTGGAAGTGAGAGTCACCTTTTACTACTATATCTCCAACGTGGTCAATGTCCCGATTACAACTGCGCAGAATCGAGTTTAGTTCTACAGTATTCAGTTATATTTTCTCTGGACTCTGGATCTCAGTTCTTCTTAGCTAGCAGGCGGGAAACATTTCTTTATTGTTGCGGATGTGAACTGTGATCGTTGTGAAGTTCTGATCGTTGAGAAATTTTGTGTGTTTAGCAAAACAAGATGAGTGTTGTTGAGGATATATTTGCCTTAAAGTCAGCTGGAACATTAAATTATGAACGCCGGCTTGAAAAGAGGGAAAGTGGACGGCCGAAAACAAAACTGAATTTGAAGCAGACAACAAAGGATAAAGGTAAAAATGTCCAAAGATATTTTAAAGAATCGATGTACAATTTGTGCGACTGGATTTGTGGATGCAGTGTTAAAAATGCGTTCTTTTGCTATCCGTGCTTATTATTTTCAAATGATGCTATATGGGCTAAAAATGGAGTAACCGATATTAAACATTTAAAAGACAAAATTAAAAAGCATGCTTCTTCTGCTTCTCATATAAATTGTTCAATGAGTTACGCCAGTTTAGGACGTGTAGACATAAGACAGCAACTTGATAGTGCGTATCGCAAATCAGTGCACGACTTTAATGAATCGGTTTCTAAAAATAGGTATATTTTAAACAAAATAATTGATTGTGTAAAATTTTGTGGAGTCTTTGAAATTGCATTGCGCGGTCATGACGAAAGTGATATGTCCAATAATCCTGGGATTTTTCGTGGCCTTATAGATTTTGTCTCTGAACTAGACTTAATATTTAAAGAGCACCTTGAAAAAAATACAGTATTCAAAGGAATATCAAAAACAATTCAAAACGAAATTTTAGATTCAATGTTGGCCGTTGTACACACACATATAATAAAGGAAATTGACCAGACAAATTTTGTGGCAATTCAAGTTGATGAGAGCTTAGATAGCTCCAATAAAACGCAAATGATTTTTATCTTTCGATATGTATTAGATGGTATTGTGCATGAAAGATTTTGGAAATTTGTCAACCCTCCAGGTACCACAGCACAACATTTATCCGATGCAATAATGGAAGAACTCCAATTATTAAAAATTAATGAAGCACCCCATAAATTGATTGCTCAAAGTTACGATGGTGCATCAGTCATGAGCGGTAAGCTGGGAGGAGTACAAATAAAAATTAAAGAAATGTACCCAAATGCACACTTTATTCATTGTTATGCCCATCAACTTAATCTTATCCTCCAAAAAGCGGCGAGTCAACACAAACCGATAAAAATATTTTTTGCAAATTTACATGCATTTTCGTCTTTTTTCGGACGATCCCCAAAACGTACGGCGGTATTGGATAGGGTGGTTAAGGTGAGATTACCTAAAGCTGCACCCACTCGATGGGCTTTCAATACAAAGTGTGTTGAAACTGTACACACTTATAAAGATGATTTAATATGTTGTTTGGAGCAAATCATTGATGAGGAGGAAGACGGAAATAATATAAATCAAGCAACTGGTTTAAAAAGGCATTTGGAAGATGAACTTTTTTTATTTTGGTTAAATTTTTTTCATAAAATAATGCCTCATGTAGACATATTGTTCAAACAATTACAAATGCGAGATATTGATGTTATATCAGTCAAAAACTACATAATGTCTTTCAACAGCAACATCCAAAAAGTGAGAAGTGCTATTTTAGAATCGGAAGAACCAAGCACATCATCAGCGAAAAGAAGAAAAGTTAATGCAGGGGATCCTAAACGACTAACTGCACTTGAAATTTGCGACATTATTATGTCTGAAATTCATCATAGATTTGGATTCAATGATAATCTCATGATTTCACAGTTATTTCAGACGGAGAAATTTGAAGCATACACTACCAATTTTCCCCAAAATATTTTAAATATGGTGAAGGCTAATTATGCTACAATAGATATTTCCAAACTAAAATCAGAACTTGAAGTAATACCTATATTGTCGTGAGGATTTTCGTAACAGTGCCGGTGCAGTCGCCATTCTTCAACTTTTTATTAACATGAATTTGTCCGAAACATTTTCTGAAGCAGTGAACTTGTTAAATATCTTGTGTACACTACCAATGACAACCGTGGAAAGTGAGAGATGTTTTTCAACTTTGAAACGGATAAAAACATTTTTACGCAATACAATGGGACAGTCTAGACTTAGTGCCTTGTCTATGTTGAGCATCGAGAAAACGCTTGTCAAGACCATTCCAAATTTCAACGAGAAAGTCATAGACCATTTTGCGGAACAGAAGGAGAGGAGAATTGACTTGAAATATAAGCACGTTTAAGGTATGTTTTATTTTAACAATATGTCCCCTTATATTTTTGAAGATTTGGACATACAACGTGTCCTATAAAGTTCTCTACATATGGGAAACTTTTTTATTATCCGTTTGTAAAAAAATAATATTCTTCATAAAAAGCTCTGAATTGCTCAAAAATCAAAATGCACTCGCAACATTTCAAAAATATTGGATAATATACAAGGGAGATAAAAAAATAATAATTTGACTGAAGAGTAAAGTACCCTTATTTTTGAAAATAATGAAAAATGTTATTCCGGAAAGTTATTCAGTATAAAAAGTTATGGACTATTATGAAATAACAGCCACCTATGATCAAATTTATGTTTCGTGAATTTAAAGCAAGAACAGCAATTTGCATTGAGAGAAAAGGTGGATATTTTGAGGCAATAGTTTAGGAAGTGCTCTAATTTAAATTTAAGTTAATTTAAAATAATTTTAGTTCTTTATTAGATATTAACACGTTTGTAATTTAGAAAAATAAATTTAATCATAGGTGGCTGTTATTTCATAATAGTCCATAACTTTTTATACTGAATAACTTTCCCGAATAACATTTTTCATTATTTTCAAAAATAAGGGTACTTTACTCTTTAGTCAAATTATTATTTTTTGATCTCTCCTGTATATTATCCGATATTTTTGGAATGTTGCGAGTGCATTTTGATTTTTGAGCAACTCAGAGCTTTTTATGAAGAATATTTTTTTAATAAACGGATAATAAAAAAAATTCCCATATGTAGAGAACTTTATAGGACACGTTGTATATATATATATATATATATATATATATTTAGTATTAATTATAAGTTCCAAAACCAAAATGACCCCCCTGGTTATTAACCACGAGCCGCCACTGGAAAAGAGGTGGGGGTAGGCCCAGATTAGACTACTGCTCTCAAATAGTTAGGGATGTAGGATGTTTTACTTTTAGGGAAATGCGTAGGTGATGATGACATATTTAATACAAAATTTTCTTCACAAAAATAAATAATAGTTTTCCGAGAGAGAAATGAAAATGAGGGGTGAAGTAATTTATGCTGCCGGAAAATTACGATGTGAAGGAAAGAAAACGTGGTGGCGAAAAATTCTTGCAGTAGAGAGGTTTCATCATAATAGAAAAGAAAATAACAACCGCTTTATTGCCTTTATTGTCGAGCACCATATAACATGATTAAAGAGAACAATGAGTGGTGTTTTATTTGACATTTTCAGAGATAGCGCGTTATTTGAGCGATGTAATGTTAGATTCTGCAATCTAACTGGGCACGGAACTTACAAAACCAGACCCATTACCCCAGTGCCTGAATTTCTTGAATTTACTTCAAACTATATTACCGCGGATTTTTCCAAATTAAATTTACTTGCGCTGTACTAAGATGGCGCTGTTATCGATTATAATAGCCCCTCATGCATACGCGATAAATTCTTTAAATTGCTTCAGTTAATCGTTTTATTACTCCCTACATTGCAACCATACGGAATTTCAACACAATAGATCAACTGGAGAATTAAGTAAAATATAAGAAATGGTTAGTACCTACCTGTGCTATTTGCTAGGGGGAACGAAAAATAACCGTTTGAGATCTAATATTTTATTAATATGACAAAACATGACTAGCACTGAAACAAATATTTAATCAGGATTAGTATCCAATATCAATCATGGATCAAATATAATACCAACCATCAACTCATAAATGAAGTACCTAATTTAATATTTATTACTTTCCTGTTCACCTTTGTCGATACGCCCGTTCAAACAAAGGCAAAATCAGAAATCATAGCCCAGGAAAGCAAATAAATTCATACTTTGAAAGGTACCGTGATTGCTAAAGGTTAAATTTAGGTTATCAAGTATTCAACATGATATACGTACGTATATAGAACTGAACTCAAATTAAATATTATCTGTATAAATAGTGGATAAAACTCGTTTCACCAGAGAACGGAAAACGTCGCCATCAAGACTGCGCAGACGCAATAACGTCACGATCTAAATTGGAAACTGTCAAAAACAACAACCGACCGATACTTCTTGAAACGAAATTATTAATAAGTTTTTTAATATTTTGTAATCTTAATAAGAGCAAAAGAACGATATATTTGAAGCGTCACGCCTAAGGAATATTTATACACTTCTTACTAAAGCATTCAAGGAAATCGTACATTAAAAGGCACAATAATTATATAATCGATGAAATTTCACCTCATAAATCGGTATTACATTCTGCAGAGCACCGCCCCTGATTATAATGAGTTAAAAATTTCTCCACCCTCCACCACCTATAAAAGTTCTAGTCGATTTAACAACCATTCCACTTTTATATACACCCAGATTGCATATAGCTCTTAAATTAATGGTATTGCAATTAATAGTTCATTTTTTATAAGAACGGTCTCAGGAAAAATGAAAAGGTATTCTTTATCGCTTATCTGCATCTTATGCTACCCCTTTTAATTAACATTAAACAGCTTACTCCGCGGTTGGGACAATAAGCCATTTTTGCCACGAGAAATTTATTAAACAGAATAGGGTAGTAATGTTACCCCATTTATTGGCACTAAAGACTTTGTGGCGGGATTTTTATACGCATAATTCGCCGTCTGAGGCAGCTCAGAATTGATATAGACATCATAACTCTTGCTTTTGATATCGTCGTATATTGCTGCATGCCGCCGGAGTTCAGACAGTCTTTGAGACCCGAGAACGGATGCCTTATAAACAAATACTTGAACACCAGGCGCTTTCTTCCATCTAGCTGAAGATTATCGAAGAACTTGAAAGTTGTTTAGAGGTGTACTTTGACAGAATAAATGGATCATCAGCAAAAATAGTTTATTCAACAATTTGGTCCTTCGAGCCGGAGTAGTCTAACTGGTTTAACTGGTTCCTCTACCAGAATTTTCGAAGAAGATCTCTTATGTCAGAATTTGTAAATAAATTACATACATAAACTCTAATTTGTCATGAATCACACTATTCTTGCAGGACAACGTATACAGACAGCAGGCTCTTGAAACCATAAGCTCCCTTTGTGGGTGGAGGGCGGTTAGAGTTGAGTGTCGATCGTGTGTAAGAGCAGGCTGGTCGAACACCCCTTACACATGCACCTCGATGTTTTAGCGTTCCATCGAGAGAGCATTGTTCTACGGCACGGCTATAAATACTTGTTACAATACGGCAGAACGGCAGAGGGGCTCTCTCGTAAAAGTGGGATCATCCACATACCCCCATCTCTATTATAATTATACCGAGGGCTATAAAAGTATACGGTCCTGAATTATAGTCGACTTTGTCATCACTTGTCATCCGGTATCTTTATTAAAGCCCGCAGTGGGATAAATACGTTAATATTAGTGTTCTGTGTAACGTGTTTTGCTAATTTTGTCAACGAAACGCTAGAGGGTAAATGGAACGTATCCAGATATGAGTAGTAGGATAACTCTATTGCACACTCGTGGAGTGGCTTTACATGTTAATGATAAAGGTGAAGAAGGACACTAAAGTTAATTTGCGTTACGCTTGTTAGGGCATTTTGCTATTTGAATTAAGATACTCAAAAGTACGCTCGGAAATTCTTCGTGCTGAAGTCTCGAGCTTAACAACCCGCATATTATGGAGATAGAGCTGCCTAAGCGTTCCAAGTAAGTTCGTTGTAAATAACAAATAATAGTTATGAATTATTTCTGTTTCTTAAGAATTCTATTGTTACTTTCAAAGTGGAAATTGCCTTCTTCACCCATTAACGTAAATTATTTTAGATTTATGAGTAGATTCTTATAAGTATCAACCATCACCTGGATCAAAGAAGCTTTGTTCTGAAACTACAGAAATTGGTCAATCAACCACTGCCGGACAAAAAAAACCGGACACATGTTTTTATTTTTATTTTGAGGCTCTCCAATATTTTTATGTTACTTCACTTACGCAAATAATTAACGATTGCCCTACTAGTGAGGAAAAAGAAAGTTTTAGCTGAATATTGCACCTTTCGTAAGCCTAAACAGCCAAATCAGCATTTTGACTCTTCATGCATCTTTATTGAAACGTCAAAATCTTTTACCTTATTGGGCTGCTCTCTATTTTCTATTGGTTTTTTGGTGAAATTTCATTTGTAAATGTCAGCTTTTAACATTTTCCATACAATGCAATTTGTGAACAAATTGTTGCTTTAAGCCACGATGGCCGAACAATGCGGTATATTGCTCAAGTGCTGAATATACCCCGTAACACAGTGCAAAATGTACTCTTGCGATTTAGTGAAACTCATGGGTTTGTAAAGAAGGTCGTCCACGGACTGCGAACCATCAAGATGTCCGTTTTCTCCATGCTGCTGCGCTGCCCGATCGAGCATTGCCATCACCTATTCTTGCTGGACGGTTAGCCGAAGTTCGAGGAGTGGCAGTTTCAGCCAGAACAGTTCGGAAAAGGCTAAACGAATATGTTTTAACTTCAAGAAAGCCAGCTATGGGTCCCCTGTAGACCGTAGAACATCGCAGAGCATGACTTGCATTTGCGCGGCAATACATAAATTGGGACGAACATCAATGGAGGAACGTGCTCTTCTCGGACGAGTCAAGATTTAGTGTCAGGTCACCAGATGGACGTGAAAAGGTGTGGCGAAGACCAGGGGAGCGGTACAGTCAATGTTGTATATCTCCCAGGGTCGGTTTCAATGGTGGTAGCATTACGGGGTGGGCCGGAATATCTCTGAGGGCTCACACATAATTGATTTTCATTTAGAATGGAACAATAACTGCACACCGATACATTGTTGAGTGCCTGGAACCCCATGTCACACCATACATGCCATTTATAGCGGACAATTTTGTGTTTATGGATGACAACGCCCACCCAGACACAGCAAGAATTGTTACCGAGTACCGTGAAGAGGTTGGTATTGGATGTCTCCCATGGTCAGCCAATAGTCCAGACCTGAATCCCATTGAACATCTGTGGGATCAGCTTGGGAAAAGGATTAGACTTTTATTAGATTTTTATACTTTTTACAATTGACAAAGGCCCCAAATGGAGTATTAAATATGCCATAATTTCATAAAATTGGAATAACATCTAAAACATCTAGTTCATAACATGTAAAACAAGTTTAAGTGAACGCTTGTCTGACCGCCAACAGAAACAAATGATCTCACGCAGATATGTTAAAATACTGGAAATATTACCACGGTCACTCGGTAGAATGAATTTCCAACGAAAACTTTTTGTCTTTATTACGATTTCACTCAACGTTGCTCTGTGATGTTCGTATACATATGTTTTTTTAATTCCGGCCAGTTTAACAGAACTGATATGTTCCCTCGGCTGTATCCAAAAAAGACTTTGAATTTTTTACCGTACTAGCAATCCCAACACTGGTTTTATTAAAAAAAAGATGAGCGCACGCTCTCCCAGGAAGAGATCCATCAGAGGTGTGCCCACCAGAGTATTTTTTCGCCCACCTAACTAAACTTAAAATTGCTGCACAGCTGCCAAACATTCAACTGAAGAATTTAATTAAGTTTACTAACTTTAAAGTTTTCAATTCACCTTAAATGACAGAGACTGTCTTTACTTTTGTAGTGGATATTAAATTCCAGTCAATTGGGTTGTGCCGTTTTATTGTTTTCTCATTGTTTACTTGTTCACTGCATTTGCCGGTTTCTTGAGAAAATTCACTGCAGTTTTATTAAATTCCGTCAGAGAAAGCAATGATTATTGGGAGTGGAAACTCGTTGTATTAGAGGTTATTTAGTAAGAACCAATATTGTATGGTAAAATAAATTGAATAAATAGAGACTATTACCCTCGCTATTGCCCATACGTCTTCATAATTCCTTGTTTCCCCTCGTCTATTATTTCTTATTGCACTAATTCCCTTGTTCATATTTAGTACCCAACGTAAGCTGTTCTTGGGGGTTGTAGGCTACAAGAACGAAAAATGCGAACAGATAGTTGAGTATCGACCCACAGTTTGTGACATTCGACTAAGTCTCGCTCCTACAGAGGAGTTATACGAATTCGAGTGCACTATGTGGTCCAGAAAAGAAATATACGCAATAGCTTTTATACAATTGCAATTGAAAGCTCTTTTGTTCCGGGTACTTACTTTTAACTCAATTGAACATTGAACTTAAACGTTTGCTGTAATATATTTTATAACTAGGCACTAGCTATACATAAAATATGTCTACTACATGCTCTTTAAGCTATTAGTGGCATATACAAATAATTAGGTTTCTTATTCAAAAGTACCCTTTGAATTTAGCAAAGGAGCTTAATATTTCTGAGGGAGCTTGTTTACGATAAATTCTCAGGAAGACTGCTTCAAGGAAATATAGTCATTTAATGGAATTGGACACAAATGAAAGTTAGTATCTCGGCCTTTCTTTTAATCAATCAATAAACAAACACTTCATTGGTGAGTTCATTTCGTGGCATCGTCGTGCGCGCGTGAGGTATCGCTGCTGCTCTACAACGTATCAGCCTATCGTTTAAATTTTGCGTAAAATATCTTGAATAATTTCTGTGAATATTAATCCAAATTTCGTTTCCATGATTATAAAAATTATACCATGAATAAAGGAATAGCTAGAGGGCGCATGTGCGAGAGATTTAAAGGCGAGCAGGTAGAAATCCCACATTTCCCGATTATAACGGGTCGCCGGTACTTCCCCCAAAACCGCTAAATCAACAACTAGAATATTCTTGCATGAAATCCGTCGTTTTGTAGCAGTTGCGGCATAGAGAAGTAAATAGTTCATTCTGAATTAAAAATTTACCCTCTCAACATAATTTTCACTAACGCAATGTTGCTAGAGAGCACGAAATCCAACATGGAGCTACTGACACGGTCCGCTGTATAAATTGTTAATGGAAGCGTTTTCCCAAAAGGGACGCCGTAGTTGGCTATGCCAACACATACACAGAGAGACGTATAACAAACTTATTATTAACACATACCCACGTCGGACTTAATACCTTCAAATGGTACAAGTTTTATTAGTCATCACGTCGCTGAAGAACTATGAATGTTGAAGTATGAGAGATGTGCCGCAGTGGAGGCTTAATAATTGAGGAGGTGGAAGAATTTATTGGCCGAACGTGCCATTTATGGGAATTGTAATTTTAATAATGCAAATGGTTTCGTTTATACATTTTATAACGATTCTTTCGTAAATACTGCCGCATCTCTACATCCCCATTACAATTTCTAGTTTTTCTCTACACTCCAGAAAAGGGGCATATCGTGTTGACGACTGATGAATCCGGCTCGAAGGACCAAAATATAACACCGAGTCGCCTACTGGACTAAATACCGATTTTTGGTCCACCATTAACTTCAGTGCTGATGCGCTGCTACAACATTCACCATTTTTTTAAGCAAGCATCAGAATACCAAATATATTCCATTAATGTTCACAGATACTCAGGTAAGTACTTATTAATATTAGGGCAACTCGCTGACAAACCGAATATGTGTTTTATTTGATTCCATTCCACCATGTTCATGTGTTATAAATATCAATAATAATGTGTGGATAATGTTTGTTAATGCGCAAGGCAATAAGAGTAACGGCGAGCACTACGCGTTAATGCTTTTATAATATACTGTTTTGTTTGAATGATGTTTGTCATCAGAATATGGAATATGGAAAAAAGACCTGCATCGATCGAAAAAAATGTTAATATGCAATATCAATAGATTCTATTAAAGTGCTTTTGTCTATGGAAATAATTCTTAAGTTGTCGTCTGTAAAATGTCAAAAAGGTTAGTAATAGAGTAGTGGAGAAAAAGCATGTAAGAGAGATGGTGTCTGATGGAAGTTGAATTTCATAATAAATACTTTTATTAAAGTTAGAGGAAGAGTTTAATTTTCGCCGGAAATCAACAGGGTTATGGACCCAGAAAGCCAGAAGGCCACAAGACAACAATCAGAAGTTTAAAAGGTTACAGAAGAAAAAAGATACGGAATAATTGTCAAGTTAGTGTACGGGAAAAGACGCCATGTTGTCCAAAGAAAAGTATAATATTGTGCCGTTTGCCGGCGAAAATTTCGGAGCTTGGTCATTTAGAATTAAAAGTATATTACGGGAAAGCAGTGTCATAAAGGCGATTGAAGAAGAAAATTTCAGTAATGGAGAAGCTAACGTTGCGTTAGAAGCGCGGGCACAGGCTATTTTAATAGGAGGTGTGGCAGACAGCCATTTGGAATATTTGAAAAATAAAAATACTGCGTACTTGATGTATAAGAACTTGGAGGATAATTTCAAAAAGAAAGGCGTTCGAAGCCGCCTATTTCTGAGAAGAAAGTTAAGTGATATAAAATACAATGAAAAGAATCCGCTATTAAGTCATTTTGTTACATTGGATGAAATATCTTCCCAGCTGAAAGATGCAGATAGTGAACTGTCAGAAGAAGGAAAAGTAAATTATATATTGCTGTCAATGCCCAAATCGTATGAGGCTATAGTTACAGCACTGGAGACAGTAGATGAGATTAAACTGGATTTTGTCAAGGACAGATTGTTGGGTGAGGAAGAGAAACGAAAGAGATCATCTAACTTTAGTGACCGTAATGTAGAATGTGCTTTCTTATGTTACGCATGTGGTAAACCAGGTCATAAGAAATTTCAATGTCGTGAACGGAAGTACACTGGATTTAACCAATATAATAACGGAGAGCAGCCAGGAACAAGTGGTAATCGAAATTTAAATGTACGTGCAGTACAACGAAATAATTACAGACAAGAACGTAATCGAGGACAAGGACAGGGTAATAGTCGAGGAAGAGAATACAGATCATATGTAGCTGATGGTGAAGAGATGGAGAAAGAGAAAACAGTTTTTGTGTGTGAGCAATCAAGTGAAGTGTGTGAAGCAAATATGGGCAATATAGTGTGGTGCATTGATTCAGGGTGTTCATATCATCTCATAAACAATAAAGAACTATTTAGTGACTATACTGAATTACAGAATCCTAGGAAAATATCTGCAGCTAAAAATGGGGTAGTCTTGGAAGCAATTGGGATAGGTAATATAGAGGTTAGGTGTTCAGCAAATGTAACCACGTCATGTACGATAAAAAATGTATATTATGTGCCTGAATTAAGGAAAAACCTATTGTCAGTTTCAAAAATGGAAAACGGTGGTTTAAAAGTTATTTTCTCTAATGGTAGCGTAAAAGTTTATAAAAACGACAAACTAATAATGACTGGTTATGGTAATGGGTCATTGTATACTATTGATATGGAAGTTGATAAGTTTAATTGTAATTATTCAACATCTAAAACTGAAAATGTTTTGGTAGAACTGTGGCATAGGCGTTATGGCCATTTGAGTTTAAGTAACGTTAACTTGTTGAGTCAAAATGATATGGTTGATGGTATGAATGACATTAAGAATAGTAAAATTGAGAGTACTTTGTGTGAACCATGTGTATTGGGAAAAATTACACGGTTGCCATTTAATAAAAAGGGTTATAGAGCAAGTAAACCATTAGAGTTAGTTCATACTGATGTATGTGGACCGTTTGATCCAACAACGTGGGATGGCTATAATTATTTTGTCACATTCATTGATGATTTTACCCACTTTGTTATGATCTATTTAATTAAGAATAAGTCTGATGTGTTTGAAAAGTTTAAAACATACTATAATTACGCGACTAAACATTTTAATAGAGATTTGTTAAAGTTGAGGGCAGATAATGGAGGAGAATATATTTCAGGGGAATTTAAACAATTTTGTAAGGAAAAAGGTATTACTTTGCAATATACTATAGCGTATAATCCTGAAATGAACGGAGTGGCTGAACGAATGAACAGGACACTGGTTGATAAAGCTCGAACTATTTTAATTGATGCGAATATGTCTAAAGAATTTTGGGGAGAAGCTATTTATTTTTCAGCTTACGTAACAAATCGGAGTCCAACAGCATCAAAGGATAAGACACCAACTGAATTATGGACAGGAAGAAAACCAAATGTGTCGAATTTACGAGTTTTTGGAGGTATTGCTTATAATCATGTTCCGAAGGAACTGCGACATAAATTGGATGCAAAAGGAAAAAGAATGGTAATGGTGGGATATTGTTCTGGTGGATATAAACTATGGGACGAGGAAAATCGTAAAATTGTTGCTGCACGAAATGTCGTATTTGATGAAAAACCTAAGAAAAAGGAAGTCAGTAAGTATAACAAGGACAGGTCAACCTACAGAAGAGGAACAAATTGCTGATAGACCTGATGATGAAATTGAGAAGACCGTTAGAGAAGACAAAGAGGAAGAAATTGAAAGAGGGAAAAGGAATAGACAAAAACCAAAATGGCATGATGATTATGTGACCAACTTTGATGAAAACGATGAAGCGTTATTTGCACTGCAAGTAGGTCAGTTGAATGATGACGTACCATTGAATTATGAAGATATTGAGTCTAGAGAAGATAAAGATTTATGGAAGAAAGCGGTAGATGAAGAGCTCAAAGTGTTAGAAGAAAGTGAAACGTGGAAAAGTGTTCCAAAACCAGCTGATGTTAAACTGCTAGATAGTAAATGGGTTTTTACTAAGAAAAATGTGGGGAATGAGGATATTTATAAAGCAAGACTAGTAGTTCGTGGGTTTCAACAGCAAGAAGAATTTGAAAATGTATACTCACCAGTTTTGAGACTCCAAACTTTAAGAATTTTATTATCTGTTGCTGTTTATAACGATTGTCATATTCATCAGATGGACGTTAAAGGGGCTTTCTTGTATGGCAGAATTGATGAAAGTGTGTATTTAAAGCCACCAATGGGAATAAATGTTAAGAGTGAATGTGTTTTAAAATTAACACAATCATTATATGGACTGAAAAAATCACCGAAGTATTGGTATGAACGTTTTACTGAGACAATTACAAGTTATGGTTTTAAGCGATCAGAAAATGATTTTTGCTTATACATGAAAGGGGATCTCTACCTATTATTATATGTTGATGACTTATTAATATTAGGAAGTAATTTGAAGGAGATAAATTCAGTAAAATAATTTTTATCGACTAAATTTAGAATGAAGGATATGGGAAGTGAAAATTTAACATATTTAGGGATATCGATTAATAAAAATTCCGATCATATGTTTATAGACCAGTCAAAATATTTGCAAAATGTATTGAAAAAATTTGGTATGGAAAACTGTAAAAGTACCAATTCACCTATGGATGTTAACTTTAAACTTGATGAAAATTGTATTGTCGATCAAACATATGAAAGGAAATGCAGGTCTCTGATAGGCTCGTTGATGTATGCAACTGTGGGCTCTAGGCCTGATTTAGCTGCATCAGTGTATTACCTTAGTAGATTTCAATCTAAACCGAGTGAAGATTTATGGAAATCACTTAAGAGAGTTTTAAGGTATATAAAAGGTACTCTTCATTATAAATTACATTATAAGAAGGATGAAAATAGTTTACCTCTAATTGGCTATGCAGATGCCGATTGGGCAAGAGATACTGATAGGAAATCAACTACGGGCTATGTGTTTAAAGTGTATAATAATACGGTTGTTTGGAAATCTAGAAAACAGGCCACCGTAGCACTTAGTACAACAGAAGCTGAATTTGTATCTTTGTGTGAGGCTACTGTTGAAGCATGTTGGATTAAAAAATTGTCATTAGAATTAAGTATTGATACAAACATCATAACTATCTTTGAGGATAACCAAAGCACAATAAAGTCAGTTAAAAGTCCTGATCAAAAGAGATTAAAACATATGGATATTAAATTTAATTTTGTAAAACAGAAAGTTGAAGAGGGTGTTATACATGTTGAAAATATTTGCACTCAAGAGCAGTTAGCAGATATTTTTACAAAACCTCTGCCTAAAAGTTTATTTAAACTGTTTGTAGAAAAGTTAGGTCTGTGTACCGAAACGATTGATATTGAGGAAGAGTGTTAAGATGCAATATCAATAGATTCTATTAAAGTGCTTTTGTCTATGGAAATAATTCTTAAGTTGTCGTCTGTAAAATGTCAAAAAAGGTTAGT
Organism: Xestobium rufovillosum; assembly: GCA_963966045.1. NCBI lineage: Eukaryota > Metazoa > Arthropoda > Insecta > Coleoptera > Ptinidae > Xestobium > Xestobium rufovillosum. Next base: position 49,941,534 of record OZ014492.1, on the reverse strand, counting down.
AATAGAGTAGTGGAGAAAAAGCATGTAAGAGAGATGGTGTCTGATGGAAGTTGAATTTCATAATAAATACTTTTATTAAAGTTAGAGGAAGAGTTTAATTTTCGCCGGAAATCAACAAAAAAAATGTGTATTTGCTGTCTTTTCTGCACAAAGAACTGCGACTTTATCACGTGCTCCGTGTAGTTCATTTTAACAGTAACAGAGTGTGACGTTAGATAAGAAAATACAGCCCAACCGTTCAAGTGTACACACAACGATAAACAAGGTTATGACTTCAATATATATTTGTTTTTACATTTTAATTCGTGCGTATGAGGGTCGAGATAAGATTTCGATGGAAGAATGCGAACTGCAATAAACAAATTTTCTATTCTTGGAAATAAATAACAGAATTCCGAGAGAACAGTCTTGCTTCTGGCCTTAATCTTATCTTCAAGAATAATTCCGATTGAAGGTTACACTTGCAACTTTTGCGTAATAAGGTCGAACCAGAAACGAATATTTAAGGATAACGTCAGGAGTCCTGTTATAGCATACCTTTATGAATAAACTAAAGCAATCTCGCTAGCAAATATATGTATACACGAAGGCGGACAGTTGACAAGAAAAGATGGAAACACGGGTAATCTTGTGCAATCAGAAAAGAATCAATATACATGTGTATATATACAGAAAAGAAATGACAGCTCCGGACGTGGTGATGTTTATCCTGGATATTTATTTAACCATAATAGGTGCTTATTTTGGTGAGAAGATGGTCGATTCTATAGCTCCTTTCGACATTCTCCTTATTCCCTAGATTTACCACCATCAGACTACTATCTTTAGAACATTATTAATCATAAACTATACGAACATAACGAAATGCTTCATTTGCGGACAACAATTTGTACGAACGCAATCGAGTGCCCATTGAACCGCCAGACGTGACCACATCACACAGAGCATACTTGTTTCGGGTGTCCAACGCTGCACCCAACAGCGCAAGAAAAATGCATCAACTGATCAATGAACGTGATTCTGTGTTTTGATGCCACGCTTCCGCGGCTCGTGTTCAACAATTTCCTGTGTTTATTTCACGGCGATTTGCACAGATACTTGTGTAAATAGCATGAAGCGGGGACCTTCCGGGACATAACAACGGAACTCTGCCATGTGCTGCGGCAATGGTATTTATTTTTCGGCTAATATTGGTGCGACAGAGGTGTAGTTTTAACATCCTTGTATGGGGGATCATACTCACCGAAAAGAGTATGTTTGTCACATACGTCACGCGTCCGAGGGTACACTTTAAGTCCATTTTCGCTCGCTACCATAAGAATTTATATGAGTAGCAAGCGATTTCGTGCCTTAAGACTGGCTGTGTCAAATTGGTCCGTTCTTGCTTTCGGCCATATGTTTTAACACGTGGAGCAAGCGACTTCGTTCCTTAGTAGTTAATATTTTAATTTCAGGATTTCACATTTTAACCAAAAAGGCGCTTCAGTATTATAATATTTTTTTAATTAAATTGAAGTCATTATTTTTGTTAGACTGAGTATAAAGTTGATTAAATGTTCGTTACTGACAGAAGAGAGCAAAAGTTATTAAAAATAAACACTTGGGGTGATTTGCGAAAAAAAATGATTGAATGGAAAGCGCTCGATGAACGAAGTTCAAAGGCTTATTTTGCAAATGTTTGTTAATTTAGTGGATCAATTGAAAGGTTCATTTACCACATACCCTTCCATTTGAAAAAATATTGGAAGTAGGTACACGGAATAGAACTACCCTATTTGAGGGTGAGTATTTCTCTCTGTACTCGAAATTCTTTTAATTTGTTACCAATCAACATGAAAAATATTGCGTCTGCAAATATTACAGAAATTTATTTATGTTTTGATAGCTTCTATACAATTTATGTAATATACCAAAGGCCTGAAGCCGCTTGAATATTTAATTAGTTGTATCTCTTCGATAATTGACAGCCGTTCCTGGCGTAGTCACTTTACACCTCGGTGTAAATTAAATAAAAAAATTATCAAAGAGAAATTGACTTGAAATTTATTTTGCGTTTAGAGCTCCGAATAGAAATATATTTTTTATTCTTCAAGTTAATATTGTCAGTATTTACGTTGCGCAATATGCCATTAAATTATAGTACGTAGACAAATATTTTAGCATTAAGCCCTGAGTACACACAGATAATTCAGTTTATTAACAAATTAAGTAGAGTGCTGTACTCCCATTGAAGTACTTTTAATTTATAAACATGTATTGGTAAAATACGTGGACTGGTCTGAAAATACCATGTGTACGGACGAAAAGTTCGGATGATGTCTTTAAAGTTACTGATATGAAACTTTAGCATGCGAGCCTAGAACAGTCGAGATTTTACATTTTTTTCTTGTTCTAAAATTTTGGTATCATTAAATTCAGAAGTATGATTGTTGTTTTTCATTTGTTTACTTATTGCTGAATTACTGTTTTTGTATTTGTATTGTTTCAGTCTGGTTTCAGTTCGCCTTACACCCATACAATAATCAAACAATGGACAAGGGAGAGTTACAAAAATCAATAAAGAAATACCACCCGGCAGCATATTTTGAAACATAGATCACTAGGAGCATTGTGTTTATTTATATTCCAAGTAGGTTTTGCCATTGCAGATATCCTACGTTTTAGTGTGCTATTATTCCCTTGTTTTCATTAGTAATCGCGTATTTGCTTTAAAAAATACCTCTCCTGACGGGACACTGGACACAACACATCGAATGCAAAATTCTGTAAATTACAATAAATTTTAGAAGAAAAAGGACCCGCTTAAATTTGAACAAATACTCATTGGCACTGATTTTAATTATTAATTTTAATTTTAATTATTGTAATTTTTATAAAAGTTTTTGACAATAAATATGAAATTATTAGGTTTATGTATATAGACTAGCTGATACCCGACGCGTTGCCGCCTTCCTATTTTCATTCTGAACTTATATAAAAACTAAAATCTATGTAATATATAAAAATCAATATTTGTTTGTTTGTTCGTTTTGTATGCGCTGCCATACCATTCGTTCCTTTTCTGCAACATTTCCCGGTACGACACAAAGCAAAACCAATAAAAAAATTATGTTGATCCGATCGCTACCAAACTTCACAGAATCACCCGTTGGGCTAATCTGAAGATTGCCTGAAAATTTCATCAACATCGGTCCAGCCGTTTTGGAGTCGATTTTTATATATACAGAGTATCCCACGACGACCTTACACGATCTGTATATGGAAAACTGTGTTTAGTAGAGTTACACAAATTTGCACAAACAGGTAATCGAGGATGCTCAATTCGACTAAAATATTTTTGATTTTCTGCGACTTCCGGTTATACCGGAAATAGACACCAACTTCCTTATTTTAAATGGAATGCTCACATTTTTATTACGGATTTCGATTTTTGGTCAAATTTTATGGTCATATGTGTAAAGTGCACCCTCTTCGAGATATTACCCAAGCAGCAAAGTTGTTTTATAATTCGGTGGTTCTGAGACTATTTTATTTTATTGGTATTTTGTTAAAGCTTCCAAAATGCAAATTAATTATATTAATGCTGCACCAAACACTATTCTGTTTTCGGTAAGTTAATTGTTTTATAAATTTATCATCAAAACGTTTATATAGCAAAACTATAAAATATCTTATAAAACAGTCACAAAATTATTGTAGAAACGTTTCCATTACAAACTACTAAAACATTTGATCCTATAAAGTTAAACTATTTTGTAGTAGTTTTGTAGTACCTTTCGGCGATATTGTTAATTTCGTTATAAAAACATTTTAAAATTATTTTATAGTTGCTTCATGTAACAGTTATATTAACGTACCTTTAGAGGCAATTTCACTTTTAATAGTAAAATGTCATATTAGTTGCCACTTTATAACTATTTTATAGTAATGCAATTGTACTACAATATGAAAACAACAACAGATTTATTATAAAACTAAATTGTTTTCTTGAATGTAAATATGATGTCGCTAACTACATTATAAAGCATATTTGAGAGAACTGATTTTATACCTACACCGAGTCGGCTGAAGTTCATTTTGGGTTAGGCTCCTAACGTGAAAGGGTTTGTATTTGTTTTTTGATCATAACGAAAAATTAAAAATGTCAGAAAAATGGAGAAAAAGTAATAAATAAACCAAATGAACAATAATCTCTATAAAATATAGGCAAATAATACTAAACAATAACACTAAACAATGAGTGTGTCACAAAACAACACTACCTCTATAAACAAAAACCATCACGCTGATTTTATTGGTTATATTTATGTTTTAGGCGGCAAGTCGCGTTTACCATCAAATTAACAAAAAAATTATCATAAATAAAATGTAGCAAGGGAGAGTCATTTGTTTTATAAGAGACGCCAAAAAGTTTTGTAGTAGCTAAATATTTGCTAACTAGCAAAATACGTGCCGGAATCATGTAATTTTGGTTTATAATTACAAGAGATGCCAAAAAGTTTTCTATTAGCCAAAAAGTTGCTTACTAGCAAAATAAGCTGACTCCGTGCATCGAAGTTTGAAGTTTCAACGGAAGTTATCTACTGTGGGTTAGAAAAACGACAGGACCATACTTCAATATTTTGCTCACAGTGTTTATTGTTTAATTTAAAGCAATCATTTCACATTTGTATTGTTCAGAAAAAGATATTAAAATGCATAAATTTGTTTTTAGAGCTGGGTGGAGTCGATATTTGGCGAAATCTTGACGAATAGCGTTATTAGAAACAGATACCTAGGCTTAGATCATAACTTTTGCTCTACCTATGGATTCTTTATTTTATGAATTTTTTATTTCGGGTAATTGTTGTTTTTGCATTGAGGCAAAACTGCAAAAGAAACACCGATATTTTTTGATCAAGAATTTGAAAATAATGGTGGGCATGGGCAGTGTTTAGCTGTTAATATTTTATAAACGCTCTATACCTACAGCAAAAACCTAAATACCATGTACCTACAGTCAATTTCAAAAAAATCGATTACACCTAATTTTGTACTAAGTATACTGTGTAAATCGTTCTTTTTGATGTCACAGTGTGAGAAAAATCTACTAGTTCATGAGCAGTTCAACCCTGTTGCAATACCGAAAACGAGTAGCTTTAAAGCATTTTTATAGAAGTTGTGTATTAGCTTAATTATTTTAAAACGCTTGCTATTGATACAAAATTATTTTATACGAAGACGCCATTTAAAATGGCAGCATTCGGGAACCTGAAAATAGGAAGAGTTAAAATACTAAACATCGCAATTATGTTAATCTTTAAAGCTTGTAAATGCCCAAAAATTGTGAAATTGGCGCTAGTTTTTCTCCAAAAAAAAGACAAAGTCAACAAAGCATATTTTCGTACAATAAAAAAAATCTATAATATCAATAAATAGTGGGTGGCGCATAAAAATTTGTTGAAAATATGTTATAAGTTTCACAATAAAATTTCATTCGCAATAAAAATGTTGATCTGTAAAACACAAACATCTCCTATAACAGACGGGTAGGATAATTATAATATTAAAATGGCCACTTATTGTAAATATATAAGGTTGGTGACATTTCTGTTTTCCTCTTTGTCATTATAAATTAAAAACTTTGTCTTTTGCTACCATTAGAAAAACTTTAAAAAACTTTTTTATTTTATTATTGCTATTTCATCTTGCAATTTTACTTTATAAGGTTTACCTGAAATTAATAAGAAGCTTTTATAAAACTGTTGTTAAATTGCTTTATAATACTAATATAAGAAATAGTCTAAGTATATTTTGTAGCGCAGTATGGAAAGCTTTAATAAAACTATTTTATAATGCTGATATTTAGTGTTTTTAGGAGCTGCAGAAATGTTTATAAAATTGTTTTGTAATGTTTGCAAAAGGCTTTACAAAACACTAACGAAGACAGAAGTATTTTATAAAATGGTGCCAATTTTACACTTATAGTGGTTTTATAAACATATTGAAAACATTCCTGAGAGAAACAGTGTTTTATAAGTTTTCTGTCGAAAACGTTTTCACAACTTTAATAAAATAGAAAATTGCTACTTGGGTAGACGTTAAAAATCATCATTTTTCAAATTTCATCAATTAAACGGTACGAGATAAAGAAAAATGACTTACATGTCCCTATCCTAGTTTTTAATTCTCTATCTATTGAGCGTGGAAAATACTGCCACCTGATTGGTCAAAAAATGACAAAAAGTTGCCAATCGGGAAGCAGTATTTTCCAGACCCATTAGATAGAGAATTAAAAACTAGGATAGGGACATGTAAATCATTTTTCTTTATCTCGTACCGTTTCAAAGTTATAATTGATGAAATTTGAAAAATGACGATTTTTAACGTCTAGTATCTCCAAGAGGGTGCACTTTACACATAAGATGTTTTGCATAAGAGGACCTTAAAATTTGACCAAAAATCTAAATCCGTAATAAAAATGCGGGCATTCCATTTAAAATAAGGAAGTTGGTGCCTATTTCCGGTATAACCGGAAGTCGCAGAAAGTCAAAAATATTTTAGTCGAATTGAGCATCCTCGATTATCTATTTTTGCAAATTTGTGTAATTCTACTATACATACTTTTCTATATACAGATCGTGTAAGGTCGTCGTGGGATACCCTGTACAGATAAGTTATAAATGGATTTGGAGAGAAAAGGGATGGATTAAGTAAAAAAGAATGGAATAGATGATGGAAGAGTGATTTAGAAATTTACAAAATATTTCAGAACTTTGACAACTGCAAATTATTTGAGACATTTGATATTACATTTTTTTATAAATTTTTTTAGAAAGACCACATCCGGGCCCGTGCACAGATGACTGTCATCTCTATGGGTACCTACAGGTACTTATGCATATTTGTTGGATAATAAATAAAATAAAAAAATTCGATGTACGTTAGCAAAAAACCCTACGAGAGACATTTCTATAATGGGTTAATGGGTACATTTTCTGTTAATTAGAAATTTCTATAATGGGCACATTTTTTGTTAATTACCTATTCTTGTTTATTTAATGCAAAATACATATTATCAAATTCTATAATATGTACCGAGAGTGTGTGTGTGTGTGTGTGTGTGTGTGGGGCCTGGGGCGTGAAATTTAATTGGGCCGGCCCTGACCATTCAGTCTGTATTGAATTGTTTATTTTATGTAAAGTCTCTTATAAAGTTAAATCTAAAAAATTTATTTCATTTTTTTGTTGAAATTTCAGTAGTGAATTGTAATTTAGGATGGTAGTTATTATGTATTATTAACTATTAAGTCAAATTTACTTATTGTCAAAAATAGAGCCTTCCATTTAAAAAAGTCAAGTTGGTGCCATCTCCAGTCTAACAAAAAGTGCAATAAATTGGAAAATATCTTCATTAAATCGTAGGTGCTTATACATGAATAGAGATATGTTCGGTTCAATCAACATATTTTGTTATCAGAAAAGAGAAAACTTTGGTAGCGTGTTGTCTCAACCTTTTAGAGACACTCTGTATAACAAAGAATAACTATTCAGAATAACAATCAATAAAATTGCTCGCACAAATTCTCAATAACAATGCTGGCCGTTTTTGTCTAGTAAAACACTGTGGAATGCATGCATTGTTTTCAATAGTTCGTCAGTATTTTGTTGCAACTGAATCGCTGAAGCAAAAAACTGCCGGAAAGCAGAACTATATAAAAAAAACTACCCACCCTCTGTCTCAACAAAGGCGAAGCGTGTTTCTATAACCTTGATCTTCATATTTCTGAAGATGCCGACGTTGTCAGCGAAACACGTATCTAGTTTAATAAGTGTCATTGTTTTGGCGTATCTCAAAGAAGTAACACCTAGTAGGGGAACCTGGGGTAAAAAGAACACGGGGTAATAAGACCCTTATTTTAGAGGTCTATAATGAATGTTTATTTTAGTGACAAATTATCAGGTGGTATTATTTTTATCAGAAAAAATACGTTCTTTTTACCCCACAAACTTCGGTTTTTGGGGTAATAAGAACGTAGGTATTCGGGTAATAAGAACTTCGAGAAATGGGAGTGGACAATTATTTTATTTGTTTCTGGGGAAGAATTAGTGAAAAATTCGCTCAAGACAGTAAAAAAGTGATAGAAAGTAGATTTTGTGACTGTAAGTTACAGTTCAGTGAGAAACAATAAAGAAGTGATAAAAGACTAGACTTTGTGAGGTTATAAAAAACAAAAAGTGCAATGCCGAGAACATACAAGAAGAAAAGTAAAGACGATGCGATGGAGGCAGAGTTAATTATGATAAAGGTGCAATGGATTCTGCAATTGAAGCGGTTCGAATTGGCAGACTGAATCAAAAAGATGCGGCCTCTTTTTACGGAGTACCAAGATCCACCTTAACCAAAAAACTTAGTGGCAAGTTGAATCCAGAAGTTACAAAAGGTGGTCGAAAAACTGATTTGACAACAGCTAATGAGATTCAACAGAAGGAATATTTGAAAGTGCTTGGACATTATGGAGAGGGACTGACTAAGGAGGAAACGAAAGACTTAGTCCAACAATTCGTAAGACAAAATAAACTTAAAACTAGGTTCAAGGATGACCGTCCAAGTGATGATTGGTTCTATGGTTTTCTCCAACGTCATCCAGACCTCTCAAAAAGAAAGGGCGAACAACTATCTACAAAGAGACTCAAGGGAGCTGATCCATTCGTCGTCTACAAATTTTACGAGGATTTAAAAAAACTGTATCAAGACAGTGGTTATACAGATGATGATGGTAATCTTGTGTATAATTGTGACGAAAGTGGCTTTTACCATGACCCTAAAGACGCATATGTAATAGCAGAAAAAGGTACTAAAAGAGTATCCCTCAATGTCGGAGGTAGTGGACGAGAAATGACATCAGTGTTGGCATGTGGTTCAGCTGCAGGACAGAAGTTACCGCCTTTCATAATTTTTAAGGGAAAGTATGTTCAGTCGACATGGTACACCAATAAAGCATTTCCTGGAACAGTGCTCACTGCCTCGGAGAAAGGCTGGATGGAAGGTTCCATTTTTGGAGCGTGGTTCAATCGTGTTTTTATTAAACATATTCCATCGTTAGAAGACCGACAGGGAAAACCAATCACTTTAATCTTTGATGGATGTAGAAGCCATACGAAAGATTCTGTTACGGTACTAGTAGCAAAAAAATGCATTGAACAAAAAATAAATCTCGTGAAACTTCCGCCAAACCTAACACACGAAATGCAACCGTTAGATAAAACGTGTTTTAGGCCCATTAAAGCAGGATGGAATGAAGTTATTTTGGCATGGCAAAGGCAAAATCGTTCAAGACAAACATTACCAAAAGACTCGTTTGTTGAATGTCTTTCAAAAGTATGGGCCAGCAATTTCACTTCTGCTAACCTTCGCTCAGGGTTTTTGTCATGTGGACTTTTTCCTGTTGATAAGGACCGTTTCCCTAAGACCATTTTCTTGCCAACCGCACTGAAGCGATTTGAAGAACATTTCGCAGACATTCTGAATTTATCCGGCACAGAGGAACAAGGCGACACCCATGAGAACACTAACCATAATGTAGACGAAGTTGATGATAACGAAGATGGAAGAAACGAAAGTCAACCTGATTCTGTTAGTTCCCACCAAGAGACACTACCAGAGCTACCACAAGAGAGGCCAAGCACTTCAAAGCAGATCCATTCGACTTCTGAGAGAAGTGGCCAGTTCCAAACATTCATAAAGAGCAAACTAATGGGAGCTGACAAACCACATACCTCTACTTGCACTGACGTTCATCCTACAGAAACAATAGAGGAATTCCAATCATTTATAAGAGAGGCGGTTATCGGAAGAAGTAAACCAGTAGTTTTTGAAAAACCAAAAAGGAAGCGAGTGTCTACTCATTATGGAGAAATTATGACAATGGAGGAAATAAAAGAAAAGGTCTCTAAGCTAGGTAGCAAAGGTGACAGCAAAAATGCGAAAAAGAAGAAAAAAGTTGAGAAAAGAGAAGAAAATTCAGTTAAAAGTAAGATAGAAAAGCCTAAAAATAATGAAACAAAATCGAAAAGAAAAATAAAACACTATGCTCCTTCAGATACTGAGGAAGAAGATATTGATGAGTCAGATTTGTGCGAAAATTCATCAGACATCCCTATGGAATTTGAAGATTCTTTAGATGAGGATTCACCATTAATAGAGATAACCAAAAAGAAAGCACAAGAAGAAAAAAATTAGCAATGGTATATTGCTTAAAGCAGACCTTTATTACGCTGTTTATTTCCAAAACCCCGATAACTATTATATAGGCCGCATTAATAAAATTAATAACGACGGAACATGCCTTATGAAATTTTTACATGAAGGATTAAATTACATGTTCACCTGGAATTACCATGCTGCCGAAGAATCTGTTCGCCGGGACTTTATATTCTACGGCGCAATAAAAATGGGCACTTATCCATTTCATTTATTACATAACCTGGATTTAATTAGAACATCATATAAAACATTCAAAAGGCAAATTAAAGATGCTGAAAATTAACAAAACAGTTTATTTTGTATTTTTTTAATAGAAAAATCAGGGAATTTTCAGTTGCATTTTTTTTCTGTTCTGCGTTATATATGTATTGTCAAAAGTGAAGTTGTATTTTTTATTTAATAAAACGATCAATAAATGTGTTTCAGTTATGTGTTTTTCTATCTACATTATGTCTTGTCACAAATATGCACCTCAAAAATTGGTAGAGATCCAATATTGCATATAAAAAGTTAAATTCTTAGAAAATTTCGCTCTTAAAATGTCACGATTCATTCTGCTGTAACTTTTATTTTTTGCTATAAGTATTCAAAATATCTTTATATTCTAAAACCTTAACATTAATTCTAATGGGCCCCTTAATGATTTCACCATATTGTTGTTAATTTTTGCATAACAAATTGCTAAGGCATGATCAACTAAATAACATAAGGATTTATAAGAAATTGAATATCTCTTAAACGGTTTGTCTGAGAGCGCGCTATTTTGTTATAGGGGTAACAAGAACAATACAGATATGTTCTTATTCCCCCAACCTTGTTCACATAAGAAACGTACAGCATTCAAAAGCTGAGTTCTTATTCCCCCAACCGGGGTAACAAGAACATCATCGTGGGGTAATAAGAACTTGTATTTTTTTCTTAGAAGAAACTGGGGTAAGTAGATGCCATTTTTTTTCTCGTATTAGAAATGTTACATTATATTGCCTTTCCAAGCAAAAATTGCTAACATGTATGGTTTTCTGATTATTTGTGCTCAAAGTCAAACCATCGGAATTTTTAACCTTATTACCCCAGGTTCCCCTACCAAACTTTTAAGAACTTACCTTGGTGCAGTAAAGCATTGAAAAGAAGTATAAATATTTTCCAATTCATGCCGAGTAAATTTGCAGGATATTGCACAAACATCTTCGTTAAACCAAGAAGTGTTATGTTTGTTTCCTCACGCAACTACACTTAAGACACAAGCCGCACAAGTTCACTCATATTTAAGCCGGCTTACATACTTGGTACTCATCCAAAATTTTCACGCTTTCCACTGCACAGAAAACGAAACAGAAGTTAAATAATTAGTACCTGGAAGTTCCCTTGTTCACACAACACTCGAGCATAATATTTTAATTAATCCAATTTCGGGTATAATTATCCCACTAATTACGAACTTTTAATGAAGTAGTATGCGACGTTTATTATATCACACCGCACATAGACTGCCACAAAAACTTCGACAGCGCGCGAACCGCTAATATTTACGCGTCAGCGAAGACGCGGCACAAAACGCGCTCCGTACTCAGCGGATGCAGCGTCCCGACGGTTGGTTACAGCACACTAGACGCCGCCTCGAGCGACTCCCACTCGCCACGGTACTCGCGCTCGGTCGCCGCCACCCGTGGACCTTCGGCACCCTGCACCCTACCGCATATCTAGCAATTAATATATTATGATTAACTATTTAATTAGACCCCTTAATTTGTTGTAATAGGTTCACTGACTCATCGAACTGGATTTTTTAGAAATACGTCTACCAGCTGCTCTGTTAATTGTTACTGATATTTCTGGAATCATTTTATTCATCATGCACTAAAACAGCACTAAAAGGTACACTCACTGCGATAATTTTTTTCTTTGTATTAAAGAATTGTCAGTCGTAAAACTGATCATAAAAATATAGTAAAAAGTGCGATGACTTACAAAGATAAAAACTCATATCCGCGTGATAATCCATAGAGAAAATGTTCCGATACAACGATTATTGTTGGTCACACATTAGCGGGTTTACAACAGTGGGAGACCTGGCGTTCAATTAAAGAATTTCAAGTTTGGTAAATTTGGTAAAATTTTTGTTGTAGACCAGATGGAGAATCTACATCAAATGAATTTATTATCTGGGGTAAAAGCTTTGGAGGTTTGCTTCTTTTCTTCTTTTCTTTTATTCTTTCTTGTTAAAATAGTATATCTTTGAGTGGATCAAATACTATATTATAATTATCAAAATGAAATTTGCTCTTATGTTCCACATTGCCTTGATAACAGCCTCTTTGTAATCTTTTCCATCGACTTTTCTTCATATTAAACACATCATCATCATAAGGTTCTCAGTCCGAAGACTGGTTGGATGCGTACCTCCACTCTTTTCTATCCTGAGCTAACCTACGCATTTCCCTAAAAGTAGAACATCCCTAACTATTTGAGAGCAGTAGTCTAATCTAGGCCTACCCCTACCTCTTTTTATTCCTATCTCTGACTCTAGTATGTCGCGAACTATTCCTTCGTGTCTTAGAAGGTGTCCTACCATCCTATCTTTCCTACTCTTTATTGTCTTCCACACCTTTCGCTTTTCCCCAACTATTTCTAATACTTCCCTATTGCTAACCTTATCTATCCACGGTATCTTCATCATGCGCCTGTAGCACCACATTTCAAACGCTTCTACTCTTTTTCTATCCGCTTCTCCTATTGTCCAAGTTTCGCACCCGTATAATGCCGTACTCCATACATACGACGTTAAGAGTCCCTTCCTAGTCTCTATATTAACCGTTCTCGAACATAACAGGTGTTTCTTTCTGTTAAACGCAACTCGGCCCTGCGCTATTCTTTGTTTTATATCTTTAGTGCTCCTACCGTCTTGAGTTATTTTACTTCCTAAATAGCAGAAATCCGCGACCTCCTCTATCTTCTCATTTCCTATTTGTATGTCAACTTTAGTTCTATTTTCACATCCCCTACATACCAAAATTTTAGTTTTATTTTTATTGACTTTCATGCCATAGCCCTGTGTCAAAACTGCTCCCATTTCATTCAAAGCCGCTCCTAATTCTTCTTTGCTAGATGCTAACACTGCTATATCATCCGCAAATCTGAGCATGTTAATAGTTTGACCCTGTACGTTAATCCCTGAGGCTGTTCTGTCCTTAACAATATTAATAGCATCTTCGATATATAAGTTGAAAACTAGAGGTGACAATGCACATCCCTGTCTCACTCCCTTCCGGATATCTACTTCCCTTCGTTCCTGCTCACATAATCTTTCATAATGTTCGCAAGATTTACTTCGATCGGGGTACTAATCTGTGAAAAATTGTATCTCAAGATCTGCGTATGTCAAAAATTTCAGTAAAACTGGAGTAACTCAAAAACATCAAAATTTTCGAGGATGGTCTTTATAATTTCTATTTATAATTCAGTGCGGCGTTCAAGAAACCAATAAAATATGGGTAATCCATTTGAAAAACAATAACTTTGGTCTTCCAGCCTTAAATGGGACACGCTGTATAACTGAAAATATTTTCCCATTATAGAGCAGGTCGAACCTAACAGTATGGGTCACAAAGTGGACAAAAATAATCATTTTTAGCTTCCCAAAAAAAAAGGAAATTTGTTAGTAATTTTCAAGCATTTTTTGAGTTTGAAAACTTTTATTTAAATATTTTTATATTCAAAATAAAATAAATAATTTTTTTTTAAGTTAAACGGTTTTATAGTAAAGAAACATAATAATGATGCAGATAATGTACTAAAAGCTAAATAAAATAAGTAAAAAAAAATTTAAGTTAAACGGTTTTATTGTAAAGAAACGTAATAACGATGCAGGTAAAAAATAATTAGGTAGGTACCAGGTACCAGTCATCACACCACTCTCCTCATCAATCTAGATCTAGAGCATTGATCAGACTAAAATAAAATCGTGGGGCGAGTCGAATTTCTATTATCTACAGTCAACCGCTCATATCATTATAGGTATGCTTTGGATGCATCTTCTCAATAGACAACATCGCAGAACGATCATTTACATATTTACTCAGGTTACGCAACGCCCCACGATTTTATTTTATTCTGATCAATGCTCTAGATTGATGAGGAGAGATACCTACCTAATTATTTTTTAGCTTTTAGTACCTTATCTGCATCATTATTATGTTTCGTTACAATAAAACCGTTTAAATTAAAAAAATTTTTACTTATTTTATTTTCAAGTTTTTAGTTTTTTTGTTCTACTTGTCAAGCCCTTTCATTTGATACCCATATTGAGGGGATTGAAAAAAAATTAGTCCGTCATTTTGTGGTGGCGGCCATCTTGGATTTTGAATTTTTCGTGGTGTACTGTATTCTACTAGTTAAGCCCTTTCATTTGATACCCATATTGAGGGGGTTGAAAAAAAATCTAATCCGCCATTTTGTGGCGGCGGCCATCTTGGATTTACAATGATACTGAATATACATAATAGTATAGTCCACAACTAAAGGTGTGTACCAAATTTCAGATCAATCGGTCAACAGCAAGGAGGTAAAATTTCAATTACTAGATTTGACCCACACAAGACTCACCATAACTTTTGTTAGGAATAAAGACAAAAACGTGAATGACGGCTCATGTTGTAGCTGCAAGATAACTCTACCAGTGGAATATCTTGAAATTGTAATTTCTTACACTTAGGTAGTGCGTAGAAAATTATTGGAATACGTCATATCAATTTTAACATGTCTTTATAGGCTATGATATTCACCGAAAAGATATCAAAGCGTATATCACTCAGACCCTTTAAGTCCATTTTCGCTCACTGCCATAAGAATTTATATGTGTAGCAAGCGACTTCGTGCCTTAAGACTGGCTGTGTCAAATTGACCCATTCTTGCTTTCGGCTATATGTTTTAACATGTGGAGCAAGCGACTTCGTGCCTTAGTAGTTTAATATTTTAATTTCAGGATTTCACATCTTAATCGAAAATGCGCTTCAGTATTATAATGCATATTACAAAAGTCGTGATCACGTCACATTTTAAAATCACTGATATAGAAATCCTTCCCAAAGGACTTGTACCTTGACGCAGTTCTAGTAATACTGGGACGGGTGGGATGGCTTGCGCGCTTCAATGATATAAAGAGCCGAACCATAGGTTTAACCATATTGGAGGGGTTTTTATTTGAGAAGCCAGACTAAATCAAGTCCCTGGAAGGGGGCAGCAGCTCTTTCAGTAATCATAGTGGCCGAGATCGTGAGGGTTGGTATGGCACTGTGATACACACTACTGCGATGTGGAAGGCAACGGGAAACCACCACATTATTTTATCCCTAGTACAGCGTACTTTAATTTATGATGATGGCACCTTCTGGAGTAAAATATTCCGGAGGTAAAATAGTCCCACATTCGGATCTCCGGGCGGGGACTGCTTCGGGGGGAGTCATCGGAAATGATAAGTGTAACATCTCACGAGTCGGAGCGTGGAATGTTAGAAGCATGAAACAAGTAGGGAAGTTAGAGAATTTGAAAATTGAGATGGATAGGTTAGCATTAGACGTAGTAGGTATCAGTGAAGTGCGATGGCCAGAAGCTGGAGACTTCTGGAGCGGAGATTTTAGAGTAATACACACAGGATCTGTAGGAGGAAATTCGGGAGTAGGAATTGTTATGCGGAAAAAAGTAGGACAGAGTGTAGAAAATTTCTTACAGCAAAGTGACAGGGTAGTTATGGTTAGGTTAGATTCGAAACCTGTAAAAACAGTAATAATACAGGTATATATGCCCACTTCTAACTACAGTGATGAGGCCGTAGAGGCAGTTTATAGTGATATTGAATATGTGCTAGATTTTGTGAGAGGGCACGAAAATTTAATAATTACAGGAGATTTCAATGCAGTCGTAGGCACAGGGCGAGAGGGCGGAATAGTTGGCCCCTTTGGATTAGGCAATAGGAACGATAGGGGAGTTAGACTGATAGAGTTCTGCGATAAACATAACTTAACGGTCGCGAACACTCTATTTCACCATCATGTTAGGAGATGCTATACGTGGAAGATGCCAGGAGACTTAGGGAGATATCAAATAGATTACATTCTCGTTAGGCAAAGATTTAGAAATCAAGTTAGGGATTATAGAAGTTATCCAGGAGCAGATATAGATAGTGATCACAACATAGTCGTTATGAAAGCCAATCTTAAATTTAAGATTTTGAAAAAAAGAAGCGGAAGAAGGTATCTTGACCCAGAGAAACTAAAAGATGATGATATGCGCAATAAGTTCGAGAAAAAGACAAACGAAGCACTAAAGGGCACGGGTGGAAATATTGTTAGGGACATAGAGGCAGAATGGAATTGCATTAAAAATAGTTTAGTTTCCTCAGCTAGGGATATTTTGGGTCATAAACAGAATGAAAGTAGGAAACCCTGGATAACAAAACATATTGTGAGTCTAATAGAGGAAAGGCGAAAATATAAAAATAGGTTAGATGAAACAGGGAAACAAAGATATGAGGCGATCAAGTGGGAAATTATTCGGAAATGTAGGAAAGCGAAAGAGCAATGGATCGATAATAAATGCAAAGAAGTGGAAGATAAATTCGAAGTAGGAAAGACTGATGAAGCATATAAAATAATTAGGAGAAATTTTAGAGAAATTGGATCTAGTACCAAAACCATTAGAAATGAGGCAGGAGATATCCTAATCGGAAGTGGGGAGAAGACAGATAGGTGGAAAGAATATTTAGGAAACTTATATGCGGGACAGGAAGTGCAAGATATATTAGAAAGCGAAAGCAGTGTAGAGGGGGATAACCTAGGGAGTCCTATAATGAGAGAAGAGTTTGAGATAGCACTAAAAAGTTTAAGGAATAATAAAGCACCAGGTATAGATGGCTTGCAGGCAGAAATCTTAAAGTGCGCAGGTCAAGAGGTAATAGATCGTTTATTTAAATTAGTTAGTCGCATATACCTGACAGGCGAGATTCCAGAAGATTACAAACGGAACATCATAGTAGCTTTGCCAAAAAGAAAAGGCGCGGATAGATGCGAAAATTTTAGAACTATCAGTTTAACTTCCCATGCGTCAAAAATTTTAACTAGAATTGTGCAAAGAAGGATGGAGAAAAAGGCGGAAGAAATATTAGGAGAAGATCAGTTCGGATTTAGACGAAATAGAGGAACGCGCGAGGCCATTCTAGCTTTACGAGTAATTATAGAAAAAACGATAGAAAAGAGAAAGAGCGTCTATATAGGATGTGTAGATTTAGAAAAAGCCTTCGACAACGTAAAATGGGGGAAGATGTTCGAAGTGCTGAGAAAGGTAGGGATGAAATACAGGGACAGAAGAATAATACATAATCTCTACAAAGAGCAAAAGGCAGTTATAGAATGTGAGCAGGAACAAAGGGAAGTAGATATCCGGAAGGGAGTGAGACAGGGATGTGCATTGTCACCTCTAGTTTTCAACTTATATATCGAAGATGCGATTAATATTGTTAAGGAAAGAACAGCCTCAGGGATCAATGTACAGGGCCAAACTATTAACATGCTCAGATTTGCGGATGATATAGCAGTGTTAGCATCTAGCAAAGAAGAATTAGGAGCGGCTTTGAATGAAATGGAAGCAGTTTTGACACAGGGCTTCGGCATGAAAATCAATAAAAAGAAAACTAAAATTTTGATATGTAGGGGATGTGAAAATAGAACTAAAATGGAAATACAAATTGGAAATGAGAAGATAGAGGAGGTCGCGGATTTCTGCTACTTAGGAAGTAAAATAACTCAAGACGGTAGGAGCACTAAAGATATAAAACAAAGAATGGCGCAGGGCCGAGTTGCGTTTAACAAAAAGAAACAACTGTTATGCTCGAGAACGGTTAATATAGAGACTAGGAAGAGACTCTTAACGTCGTATGTATGGAGTACGGCATTATACGGGTGCGAAACTTGGACAATAGGAGAAGCGGATAGAAAAAGAGTAGAAGCGTTTGAAATGTGGTGCTACAGACGCATGATGAAGATACCGTGGATAGATAAGGTTAGCAATAGGGAAGTATTAGAAAGAGTTGGGGAAAAGCGAAAGGTATGGAAAACAATAAAGAGTAGGAGAGATAGGATGGTAGGACACCTTCTAAGACACGAAGGAATAGTTCGTGACATACTAGAGTCAGAGATAGGAATAAAAAGAGGTAGGGGTAGGCCTAGATTAGACTACTGCTCTCCAATAGTTAGGGATGTAGGATGTTCTACTTTTAGGGAAATGCGTAGGTTAGCTCAGGATAGAAAAGAATGGAGGTACGCGTCCAACCAGTCTTCGGACTGAGAACCTTATGATGATGATATAGAAATATCCCAAACGCACAAGGGTTACAGTCTGTCATTTTCAATGTCTCCCCCGGTTGCATCTTTGCGAAGGCTGTAAATTTTTTTTAAATATTACTGCATACTTTTTATGCCACGTATACGGATTGACTACATAACTGTTGTAATGTCTTAAAACACCTGCATAAAATGAGTAAAATTTGCCGTTGATATAATCAAATTAAATCCAAAAGAATGACCCAATTAAATTTAAGAATCGTCGAAGTCTGAATGCAAGGAATAATCGCACAATGAAGATCTGAAATCGTGGGAATCAATTACTTACAGGCTTTCATAAAAGATATTCCGTAAAAAACTCCTTGTAGTTATTAACATTTAGAATCGATTCCCCCACGGGGATAATGCCGGAAAAAAGAGAATTGTTAGCATACGATTTGTACAAAATCTTCTGTCGCTTTCACGATACTTTGTATTCCGTGTCTTGCGATGATTCGAGGCAAGTTAGTAAGCAGTAAGACATTTGTCACTGGCATATCGGCTGTATTTTAGTGAGCGTTGGTTTTCTTTTGATCTTGGGCTCTCGCTACGGATATCTAAGTTACGTCCCCCGAACACGAAAACGCTGAGAGGACTCAAAATTCCCTTTCCTTGTAAGCATTAGTATCAGATGGATGTTCATCTTATTTTTCAACTACCTCCTTTACCTACAATGTTGTCCGATCCGATTTGATGTCCTTTTGATGTACGCACTTATGTCCGTAAAATACGGCCGGCTTCCAAATTTGAGCAACTAGAAATTTGATCGTATTAGACGTAAAGTTAAAGGGAAGTTTGAACTCTTTCACGTAGTAAGTATCAGGCGAATGCATACCTGATACCTGTAAAGCAAAGAGAACTATTCGTAAAGTTATTTCTAAGTGCATTGAATGGCTTTTTAACCCCCCATCTGCACTCATTTTGGGGGACTCTGGGAGGCAGGTATAAAATCA
Organism: Xestobium rufovillosum; assembly: GCA_963966045.1. Taxonomy (NCBI): domain Eukaryota; kingdom Metazoa; phylum Arthropoda; class Insecta; order Coleoptera; family Ptinidae; genus Xestobium; species Xestobium rufovillosum. The sequence continues at coordinate 49,921,963 of OZ014492.1, read as the reverse complement.
TTTGAATAACACTTCATTAGTATAGCTGGAGATCAGATCTTTACAGTTCAGCTGGCCATTTTTTGAAACTAACTTTACATAATCTACATCGACTCGACGGTACAGATATTAGAAGAGAACTGCAGATCAGCTTGCAGCGTGTCAGTGTTAAACGCCCCCAAAAGCCGAATGAAAATTCCTGACATAAAAAAGCGTTGCAGAGCCGTAGTTTCTAGACGACTTTTCTTGGAGTTGAATCCATCTGTCATGGCTCGGCTCATTTCGCGCGCTTCTTCAGCCAGTCCGGAACCGGAAGGACGGCACGAGAGGCACGCGCAAATATTCATTTTTATTACTTTCGCCCTACTTTTAATTGTCACTTTTAGTCTTTCTCTGAGCAGGTCATTACTTTTGTCAGACCTCGGCTAAAGTTAGTTTCAGGGTAATCAGTCTCTTTTTGGTAAGCCAAATATTCGCGCTTTGACAGAAATTGGGGCGCAAGTTGAAAATTCATATTATAGGAAAATTTTATTAAACATGGACGACCAAATAATGACAGACGAAACAAAAAAGGGGTTTGAATCCCAAAGGTGAAGAATGATACAAGATGTGTGAGGAGAGACCGCTGGATTTAAGACCATGGAGGGTATAATTCGTCGTCATTGAAGATTATACCGCTCCCATTCGATGGGTTTCTACGTTGAAACAGTTATAAGGATAGTTAAATCGATGATATCATAAAAACTAATTTAGAATTAAGCACTATATGTATCGCACAGAGGATCTTCAGTGTAAACGCAATTATTGACAATTTCAAAATACCTACAGCTCGAATTTTAGATCAAAGGGAGCTTGTTATTCGGCAGCATTTTTAACATATTCCATGTATAAATTAGGCGGCTGCGGATTTTATTATGTATGTACAAAATAATTTTTTATTCGTAGGCGTGCTGCGTCATAGAAACAATTTGAATATTAAAGGAATTCATAAGGGTATTATGTTTTTCAGCAACGTTTTTGCTTACACTCTTAACTGGTTGTACAACGCAAGAATGTATCCCTATAACAGGGGAATTTTAAACTGTATATTCTCAAAAACATTGTCCAATTTTTTCAAATAATTTTTATTTTCTGGCAGCCAACTCGGTCTACTTTAACTCGCTTTAAGGAGCATCAAGCTCATTACAAATACGGCCGTACATATAAGTCTAGCATGGCGTCGCACGCGTTGGTAATGGGCCAAAAATTCAATATTATTAATATCAAACTCTTCAAATCAGGAAATATTAAATTTGATTTAAACATCTTGAAAAGTTTGGCGATATATAAAATAAATTATGGTACTATTCCAAACTCAACCCTGTATAGATTTATCAGGCAGAGAGAATTTAAGACTACATCCATAAATATTTACCTCTAGTTCTAAGAAACCAATTTTATTGGTCTTATGTTCCAAAAGTTCTAATAAATCCTATGGGTTTATCAATTCATTTTACTTCAGTAGTAGTAGGTTTGGTATTTATAGCAACGTGGTGTAAGTTTAGATTTAGATTAATCTTCAACTAATGAGGATGCTGACGCTGTCTGCGGAACACGTGTCGAGTAATTATTAGGCATTGGGGGAGTCAGTTTTTTTATCAAGCTTGATAGCGAAGTTGTTTTTCAAATAAATTAATATTGATGTCAATTTAAAAACAAAAATTTTTCATTAGTCTCTTAATTATTATTATATAACATATAAAGCAATTTTTCCTAAAACATGTTCTATATTATTAAGTCTTTGGTTTATTTTTAAGGCAATCTTGAATTTCTTGAAAAGTTTTTCCATTTGTCTCAGGCACGTAGCAACTTATGTATACAGCGCCGAGCAGGGCGCATGCGCTGTAGAACCAATAACAACCAGAGTACCCCAATGAGTGTATCATCGATTTATAAAACTTGGAAAGCAGAAAAGAAAGAATTTGTCCGAAGACAACTGCAAAGGAAAGCGCTGGTGACCTAAGATTTGTTGAAAACATTGTTGAAATTATAGTGAATGGTAGACCTGCTATAGCAAAACTAAAACAAACTGCAGATCCTGATATACTAACCACTGGTATCCAAGATATGGTACTCATACTAACGTGGGTATTTAATTTCAAATAGAAAAATAGACCAAATAATGCTTGACAAAACACAACTATAAAGTAGCAAATGATTAACATTTTCTTAAATTCAAACTTTTGGATTATAAAAATTGCTGTCACACTTGCTACAGTCTGAGCAGCAACTACTACAATTGCAGACACATCCGAGGATAGAAAAGATCCAGAAGCTTCGAAGATTGGTTGAGTATATATCAAAATGACATTCATCCCTGATAACGGTTCAATGCCCATGAAAATCACAGCCAGGAGAAGATTTTTTCTTACTAATCTACTATCTCTTAAGATATCTACAAACGAAGCATCAGTTGCTTCCTCAGTGTACCTCTTTATACCTTCCAACTCTTTTTTTATTTGCCATGTAGGTTTGGTTCTGAATTTCTTTAAAACTTTGTAGGCTTCTTCATGTTGTTCGCGTTGTACTCGAAAATAGGGTGATTCTGGTACAAAAAAGGAGCCAATCACAAACAGAAGCGGAAACATCGCGCATATCAGATTGAATGCGAAAATAGACACATACGGACCAACAACATAAGGTATTACCACTCCCATCTGAATAAAAAGTGACTCAATTGAATGTAGAGTACCTATATCTTCATGATGGGATATTTCAGAAACATATGTTGGCACTACTACTAATATCCCACCGAGAGCAATCCCTGTAGCTATCCTGGCAACATAGTACAACTCTATAACTTTAGCAAATGCTAACAAACAGAAAAATATGAAATTTACAATCCCGAGAACTAATAAACTGTATTTTCTTCCTAATCTGTTGGCCACGTAACCGAACATGCTCCCTCCTATAACGCATCCAAGGCACTCCAAGGAACCAAGCCATGTTTCTTGTTCTTCAGTGATGACATATCCAAGGGGGTTACTTTCGTTGGCCAATTTTACCAGAATTGGGGAAGTCCACACTGTTACAATCCCAGCAGATATGTTGAGTACACCAGCTGAAAAGTAATTATTAACGAATTAGTAAACGAAACAAAAACAACGTTGGTTGATGTCCAAGGGGGTAGCTGTCATAAATACATATTATTTACTGAATTTTTGAAGTGAAACTTCTTTTGTCGCGGTAGAGTAAGTTCCTGCGTTAGTAAATGCGAGTGTTAACGAAAAGAGAAACGAAAGGAGGGGAGCAGTCTGAGAAGACGGGCAGAGGAGAAAAGGAATATCGAACGCCCCACTCTTTAGCCACGTTCTGTTTCATGTTTCGCGCTGTTTCTCTCAGGCAAGCCTGAGTAAGGCGAGGACACAGCGTTTCAGTTCTCGTAACACCACAAAGAGCTTGGTTAGAAGCATTAAAATTCGATTTATTCTTTCATAATTATTATTTTGATTCGGACAATTTTTATTATCTATTTTTTGTATATTGGAAGTGAGATCGGTAGTCTATAAATTAATGAGTATATTCCAGTGTTACGAAAATTAGAATAAACGCCGTTTATTCGGGGTTTCACATCTAATACAAATAGGAAGTGAACATAAACTGAACTCTTGACGTTATCTATATTCTGGTACTGTTATTTTTCGTCACGTCAGCATTGAGTAATGCTATGAAGTTCGTGGGAAAGGACTTTCCTTTGAGTTCAATATCCACTCTCGTAACAGGTACTTCTTCTTCTTTAATACTGCCATCCGCTAATCTAATGCGTGTGCATTCTGCCGTAAATTTTTGTCCTTTGTCAACCAATAGTTTGTACAGTGAAGAACTGGCTATACACTGGCGAGCTCCTGTGTCAATCAACTCTGTATCATTGGCATCTAGGATTTTTATTGGCAGCACAGGACGTGGTTTCGGTACTATAAGAGGATTCATGTTATCCACAGCACGTGGTTCGGTACTATAAGAGGATTCATGTTATCCACAGCACAAAAATCAACTGATGATCAAACAACTGCGGTGCAAGAAGGGCAAATGGAACGAATGTAACCGCGTTTACCGCACCCGAAACAATGGATGGATGATGATGCGACTGGCTTCTGATTAGAAGATGGTTTACTAGGAATAGATGTTTGAACCGGCAAAGGTATAGAATTGGATGGCGATGAATTTTTGTTTTTCACCATAAGTCTCCGGCACTCATCTTTGCTGTGTCCATCATAGTTCAGCCTGCGTATAGTCGGAGAGCAGGACGTTCGAAATATGCAAAATAAAAGTGGGGCATGCAACTCGCGAACATACAAAAACTGATGTCGAATTCTTATGTAAAATGACCTGCTGAATTCGATTCTGGAGGTCGCGAATCGATTCGGGATTGCGAAACTGAAAAAAATCGAACTTTATCATATTTTTACAAAATTTCTCGGAAACACATTATTTTATATTTCCCATTCTATATCTTTGTCTGTAACAATTGGATCGGTTTAAAACTTTGCATACATATAGTCTGAAATATGCCGAATCCGTTGCCATACATAAATGTGCAATAATGTGTAAAGATATGGTAGAAAAATAATATTTTCGTCGCAGATCCCATGGATTTTTCAGTAACTGCATTGAGAAAGTTGGTATCGAGGTAACTTTTTTATTATTGGAGATAGAGTAATAGTATAAGCGAGTCAAATATAGTTTAAGGTCTGAATTAATTTATAAAAAACAAAAAAATGTTGTTGGTAAAAGTTTGGTGGTCATAAAAGGTTAATAAAATCGAGCGTTGTACGCGCTACGTTGTCTCCTGGGTTGCACCGAAGCAGACCGCGTGGAGAACTTCAATGAGAACTGTTCTTATTTTTTTTAATTTGTACTTACAGAATAAATACAGTTTTATTATTCGATATACGAACATTTTCCTTCACAAAAATAGCTTATGGAACACAGTACATTAGCTTTTAAACAAATACAGGTTGTGCTACAATTTATTGAAATATTCACATTTGCAAAATGGTGTTATATTTACAAAATCTGGTTTCGCACTTAATGTGGTCATGATTGGCATTACGCTACCGTTTTCTTTCATGCACCACCCAAATTCCAAAAGATTTGGGCCCGGTTTTTCAAAGAATCCAACACCGAATTAAGTCTGACACCAGCTTCGTTGCTATGATTCAATTAATCAGAAAGCCGGTATCATAGCAACGAAGCCGGTGTCAGACTTAATCCGGTGTTGGATTCTTTGAAAAACCGGACCTTGATAGTTTTGGTCGAACTAGGTATGCAGTTTTGTAAACGACAGACTGCAAATACATACGTCTTGAGGACATGAAAGCGAAACGTGTTTTCGGTGGGTGGTAAAGAAGCGAAATTTGTTTTGTAATAAATAGGTACCTTACTGATATTCGTTTGCTTACTTACCTAATGTCTGTTTTGCATGTTGGAAACAAATATGCTCTTAAATGGTCCATACTGCCGGTAAATTCTGGACGACCATAATATGTAATGAATTTCACTCTGTTCTCGCTTGACATTTGGTGGAACACATTGAATATTTCAATAAAACAAAATTTTTTAGTGTTTTCAACGGGTTTAATCGTTATCGACAATATTGTTTCTACTTACTAGGTCATAATCAAAGGTTCTTACAAAACAAATCTTAAAACTAAAACAGTGTCTTACATACAGTATTCTATTTTATTTTCGTGTAATGGGGTAAGACTGCTTCTATGATTGGTGAATGGTTAAATTCCAACTGGTCATTTGTTATCTGTTGATCTAATTTCTAAGCAAACTTGATCAAAACCCGGTTTGCTTAAATCAAAGAAATTTAAGTTCATTATTGGTCAATAATAAAGAAAAAAGAAACACAGGAGATAAAAGTGGTGTTTCTCAGTTAAATTGCAATGATTGCAGAGCGATTTACATAGGTCAAACCGGGAGGGATTTCAATACCATACTGAAAGAACATAAAGTCTATTGCCAACAATTCAAACAGGACGGGTTTTTGGGAACATTGTACATATTGTAAACAATCATAATTTTGTCGAAAGTGATTTTAAAATATTATATAAGGATCTAAAGGTAGAAAATTAAATTAAGTGGAAAGTTTTGAAATTTGCAAAGCCATTAAATTAGATCAACAGATAACAAATGACCAGTTGGAATTTAACCATTCATCAATCATAGAAGCAATCTTACCCCACCACACGAAAATAAAATGGAATACTGTATATAAGGCACTGCTTTAGTTTTGATTTGTTTTGTAAGAACCTTTGAAGTCGAAACAATATTGTAGGTAACGATTAAACCTGTGAAAAACACTAAAAAGTTTTGTTTTATTGAAATGGCCATATAATGATTTAAGAAAAATGCCCTACACACATTTAATAAATGAAAACTCTAAACTCCGACGGCGTTGGCACAGCAGTCAGCTTTTGTCCGCGACAACGCGCGCAGGGCGCGACATATGACTCACGTTTAACACACTTTTTCTGACTTACTATGCATTTTATGAAAAAATACTCAAAATAAAAAAACATCCTCATTTTATGCGCTACAATTTACTCGTTTATAGTATAAGTATATCTTCAAAAATAAAAAAGTTACCCCGATACACACTTTTTCGCTGTAAATGACACAAAAGTGGCAACTCTTCCTCGAATATATATTAATTTTTCAGTCAAATCACAACAATTACTATTTTCTCGTACAGCGTTAGAAAGCGGATAGTTTCATTATCCTAATGCTAAAATTTCAAATTTGTACGACAATGGGTGACAGATATACAGAAGGAGAAACAATAAAAGTGCGAAAATAGCATATTTGAGAAGAAAAATGAAAAAATGCAATTTTCTTCAATTTGGCAATTCCAAATCGAATCGCAACCTCAAAAACATGTTTTGTCAGGTGTTTTTACGTAAGAACTCATCGTCTGTTTTTGTATGTTCGAAAGTTGTATACCATGTGTCGAATTCAGAGCTCTTGCTCTCCGACTAGTAATAATCCATATACCATGTCTAGTTGTATAGATTCCTGTAGAGTGTCCGAGGGTAACTGCGCAAGAGTGGCGCGCGCCTGGCAAATAAAAACGTCACTACTTGTTTTTGAATCTTGTTGTTTAACGAATAGCTCTCGGAAGATTTCATAGTTTGGTCTCTTTGGACCAAAAGTTAGGCATAATAGATCTACAGCCATTTGCCATGAATCAACGGTATCTTTGATCCCTTGCCTCCAAGCAGCTGCAAAGTCATCCAAAAGCATCGATAACCCGCGTAACGCGTTTTCATCCGACACTTGCGAACACTCTTTTTAAGTTTCTATAGCATCTATAAATGTGTTAACATCACAGTTAGATGCGGGCTGTGGCAGGCGCCATCGCGTCGCAACCCCACCGCTCGACAACTTAAATCTGTTGGACCGTAGTAGTCTAAACTTAGAAATTTTGACATTTGCTAATAAAGAAAATAAATCATTAAAATTAAAGTTACATAACATAATGTGCTAAACTCGCATGTGTTTCTAACTGATATTAATTAAACTTACTTATAAGGATAACAACGACGGAATATAAATTAGTCCGGTGCTTCATTTTATTTTCCATTTTCTGCAGAAACTTCTGTTTTATGAGCCGCATACAATTTTTTTGTTGACAACTAAGAGTCTTTAAACATAATATTTTATAAAGTGCCTGTCTTATCGGATCAGAGCACTACCTACAATGGCTGCCTCAGGAGTGCACACTTGGTTCCATATCAAGATTAAATTTCAGTTAATGGAAACCTTTTCTGACTCTAAAGAGTTGGGGCGATATTTTTGATTTCTTTAAAGAAATGTTCGGATTTCTGAAACTTCACTCATGGGTGCCATGCATATGCTTCACCACACAGCGCCACCTACCTTTATTAGATTGAACCATTTCATCTTGCAAAACACTACGAAAGTATAAGCTGTTAAAAGAAACAAAAAATTCATAAAGTTAATTTCCGCTTGTAATTTTATTAGTGTTTATTAATTTATCTGATAACAAATTTAATTAATTTTCTAATTTCAATTGCAGTTCTTATAAATTCTTTGAAAGGCTACTTATGATACTTACAAACAATATTAGGTACTGTCTAGTGCAATCATTTTTGCTGTTGAGCAAGAATATTTTCTTCAGCATCATAAAACGGTTTCTAGCAACTATCAAGCAATATCAATGTTAGCTCGAGTCTTGGACGTGTAGCGAACTGTTAATAATTTAGCGTGGTGTGTCCTGTCAAGTCCTGACATTATTGGCTCGTATTTTTCCGAGTAAGACCAGCTAGAAAAGTTTACTACACTGGCACATCCATTGGTCGATACTCTTTGTATTTTTTAGCCCCATCTTCCTTATCTCACATTTTTAAAAAGGGGGCTTAACATATCTTGAATAAATTGGTTATGGAACATATCTATAAGATATAAAATTTTGAAAAATATGATATTATGGTACTTGAGCTTTATCTCTGTGCCGCTGGAATTACGCCGATTTCCTCTAATTTCTCACTTCCGATTTGTATTTTAGTCCTTACGTACCAAAATTTCGCTTTTAGTTTCATTAATATACATACAAAATTTCTCACATGTTTTTCATGATTGTTGACAAATGATTAATTTTCTTGGAAGTTAGAAACCAATAAAGATAAAGCTTATCAACAAACGAATTAAGAAATTAAAAGTAAGTAACTTAGAATGATGCAATCTTGAAGAGTTTCAATATAGTAACCAGGAACGGGTCCACCAGGGAGCGTAGGGGAGGTTAAGGACGAAACAGCTTCGTGGATTACCACAGAGTGCCAAACTATTAACATGCTCAAATTCGAAGAATTAGTTGGGGATGTAGGATGTTATACTTTTAGAATAATGCGTAGGTTAGCTCATCAGGATAGGAACCAACCCTCGAACTGAGAACTTTATGAAGAATAAAGTTTAAAATTTTAATGATTGATACAATATCTTCCTTAAACTACGCAAAAACAGAATCTCTCTACTGCTCAACACCTACACGCCCTAGCTCTTAAATGCGATAACTTTCAGCGATTATTTTATCTGCATAAGCGTAAAGATACCAACAGACATAACTAAGCCATTGTTCGGAATTGATCAACCACTATTTTAAGCATACGTAACGCATTTGGTTTTAATCGATGAAAGCAGGGCGCAGCTCGTAGATAGACCAAACATGGGTTTATGAACATACACACTTTATCATATTGCATACGTCACATCGGGAATTAATTTAGTAATGTAAATGATTAAAATAAAATGGTACAAACATGAACGCTATAATACAAACAACTAGAGTTCTGTTACGGGGTGAAATATTCATTACATCAAACATGCCTATTAAACATTTATGCTTTATTCACATATTGAATGTACAACTGAAATGAGTTGATTTAGTACTGTTAATTGTGGAGCTAAATATTAAGGCTAAAATTTTGTTTTTATTCAGTTGTCTGATTTGGCACTTTTTTCAAGGAAATGCAAATTTCGTAAAAGCGGTTGATTTTGAGTATAGGGAAGCGTATAGCAAAATGAAATGAATCTAACAATGACCTAAAAACAATAGGGTTCTATTTGAAATTACAAAGTTATGGTGTTCTTAAGTTTTCTAATTTGGTTATGTAATTGCTAATACCCTGTATAATAGTTTCAATTTTTTCTTACAGCAGAAGTTGTTCCTACATATAGCTTTCACTCCACTAAAATATTACTGGTACAGTTTCGTTCAATGCCCAAATTATGAAATTTAAAAATTGCCCTACATCTGTCAATATTCACAAAAAAATGCTCGCAACTTAAAAAATATGAAGTTTAGACAAAAATTACTTTATACAACCTGATAGTCAAATCGATCAGGGAATTCGAAAATGAAGTGAAATACAGGATGTTCCATTTAAAAAAACGAAGTTAGGTGCTGTGCAGAAGAAATGGGAAAATAATTTTATATGATAGAAAATCACAAATTAAAGGGGGTCTCTTATATAACATGTTTCTCTAAAATGTACAATAGAAGTGCTATGGAAGAAATCCACACTATTGACTCATCCTGTACACTATGCCCATGATCTGTTGGTCATTGTGAGAAATACCCGGGCAATGAAAAATGATAAACAGCGTATTTTTATGTTGGGTATTGTTCACATGGCCTGGGCATTGCTAACATTGACCGGTTTCTAATAATTATAGTAGTTAGAAAATGACAGCCTCAGGCCAGGCCATCGAGTTCTCCAGGTGCCATCGAGTTCTTCGGCAGTGACCTTGAAAGACACCAGAGGCTGCTGAAGGAGTCGTTGCGTCATCCGAAGAAGTGTCTTCAGCAGCGGCATCTGCAGCAGCCTCTGGTGTCTTTCAAGGTCATTGCTGAAGAAGTGTGCATGTCTTCAGCAGCGTCTGGTGTCTTTCAAGGTCATTGCCGAAGAAGTGGGCATGTCTTCAGCAGCGTCTGGTGTCTTTCAAGGTCATTGCCGAAGAAGTGGTCTTCAGCAGCGGCCAGGCGCATGCGCCGGGGCTATTCCTCAGATCAGTCCATCGAGTTCTCCATCCACTTCAAGTGGGCGTGTCTGCAGCAGCCTCTGGTCATTGCTGAAGAAGGGCCTCTGGTGTCTTGCCATTGCGCACCCAAGCCGCCATTTTGGGGCCTTTGGTTGTGGCTCAGGCGCCTGCGCCGGGGCTCCGCCTTCAGCAGCTTCTGGTCATTGCTGAAGAAGTGGTCTTCAGCGGCCCCCCTGGTGCCTCTCATTCTGTTGGGCCTTTGGATGTGGCTCAGGCGCCTGCGCCGGGGCTGTCGCGTACAAAGCGCGTGTTGCTCACTGTTCAGGCCAGTCCATCCTGGCCCCATCCACTTCTTCGGCAATGACCAGAGGCTGCTGAAGGAGTCATGTCTTTAGCAACAGTGTCTTTGGGGACCTTTGGCCGTGGCTCAGGCGCATGCGCCGGGGTTTTCGCAAACGTTCTGGAAATGACGCCGACCGGGATTCGAACCCGGGTCCCCACGCACCGGAGCCCTCGCTCCAACCAACTGAGCTAATCGGCGGCCCACAAGCCCGTCTTTCAAATCATCCGTATATACTTATGATTGTAAACAGAAGTTACAGAATTAATATTTATTTTCTCGGAAATTTACAATTGTTTATACTAAATAAATATTGATATTAAAGTTTAAGAAAAAAGCACGTTCGCCGCCGATAAGAGATGTTATAATTGTTTTTATTATGGGAAATAACCTTTCATCTTGCCGATAGGATATGTTTGTTTAGGTTTGATCCCACGCTCTGCATGTGCATTTAATACGTTGTAGACACTACAAGGTGACCCGTTTGTTTGTTTGTATTATTACAATAAAATAACATTCTAGAATATTCTTCCGATTGTTTATTTGAAATTACTTGTTATCTTAATGCGTTTCGGACACGTGTGGGAAAAAAACATTCTAGAACATTCTCCAGTTTGTTTATTTGAAATTACTTGTTATCTTAATGCGTTTCGGACACGTGTGGGAACCATCTGATTGATATATGCAAACATCTTAGTTCTCGGTAGTAGAACATTCTACATCGCTAATTATTTGAGAACAGTAGTCTAAATTTAGGCTAACCCCTACGTAAAAACTATGTCATGTGGGGTGTCAAATTAAAGGACTCGACTAGAGGTATCGGAATATTGGGGTGGATTTTAGGGGTGGTTTTTGGGGGTGGTTTTTGGGGGTGGTTTTTAGGGGTGATTTTTAGGGGTGATTTTTAGGGGGTGGTTTTAGGGGAGGTTTTAGGGGTAGTTTTTAGGGGTGGTTTTTAGGGGCGGTTCTTGGGGTGGTTTTGGAGGGTGATTTTTGGGGGTGGATTTTAGGGGTGGTTTTTAGGGGTGGCCACTCACTGACCGCGCCCCCGGCCACGCTCCTTGCCCCGCCCACCTAGATCATGTAGGGTATCAAATTAATCAGCTCGATGAGACAAAAAGGAATCTATAGTTATTCTCCTACTTCCGAATTCTTATCAGTAGTTGTCTGTCTGTCTCTCTGTCTGTCTGTCTGTCTGTCTGTTTGCGAATACAGCTGTCTGTTGACACAGACAGCTGTATTCGCAAACACCATGGCTGATGACACGCTGTTGACACAGGCAGCTGTATTCGCAAACACCATGGCTGATGACACGAGCAAGAATAAGACTGCGCATGCGCACGGTTGTATGGAGAGTATTTAAGCAAGAAAATTAACGGTGCTGTCAGTTAGTACTTGTGCTTCAACAAGGGAACCGCATTTGAATAATGACACACATAAACGTAGACACGTTTCGTGTTCTGGACGGTGCTGTTTTGGATGAGTCAGCACGCCGTGTCGAGGTGCACGTACATCAACCGTTCGTGACAACAACAACATTCAACGCCAATGACGAAATTCGCATACCAATCCACCAACAAGACGTTTACGTACTGCCGCATCTAAGCAGCATCTACATAGAGGGCAGGTTCATCAAGGGTGCAGGAGGCGGAAATGCGGCTTTAACAAATAACGCCCTCAGTTTCCTCTTTGACGACGTCCGCTATGAAATAAACGGGGTGGAGGTGGATCGAACAAAAAACGTGGGCATCACGAGCACACTGAAGGGTGTAGTTTCTCTGAATGTGGGTGAGGTAGGTGCCCTGGAGAATGCCGGCTGGACGAATACGGGAGACTCACCGAGCCACCTTATCGACGCGAACGGGAACTTTAACGTGTGCATCCCGGGAAGAATCCTGCTGGGATTCTTGGAAGATTACCCCAAAATTCTGTTAAATGTGTGTCACGAGCTCATTTTGACTCGATCGAAAAACGATAGGAACGCTTTCGTGGGTAACGAGGACACCAGAATTGAGTTGAGCAAGGTTCATTGGAGGGTGCCGTACGTCTATCCATCGGACGCTGAATACCTAAAACTTCTCAATATTGTCGAGGAAGAGAGAACGTTGCAGATATGTTTTCGCAGCTGGGAGCTGTACGAGTATCCGGTGTTGCCGCAAGCTACGAAACAAACGTGGGCCGTCAAGACTGCAACACGGTTGGAGAAACCCCGCTACGTTATTGTCGCCTTCCAGACGAATCGCAAAGCGAATTTGGACACGGATTCAAGCAAATTTGACCATTGCAATCTGACAAACGTCAAACTGTACCTGAATTCTGAGTGCTTCCCCTACGAGAATTTAAACTTGGATTTCTCCACGGGGAAATACGCCCTGCTATACGAAATGTACCAGAACTTCCAGAGTTCATACTATGGAAAAGTTGGCGAGCCGTTATACGGCAAGGAACAGTTCAAGGATCTAGCGCCCATCGTGGTGATTGACGCATCAAAGCAGTCGGAAAGCATCAAGCCTGGACCCATAGATATGCGTCTAGAATTTGAGTCGAGCGAGAATTTTCCGCCCAACACAACCGCATACTGTCTCATCCTGCATGACCGCATCGTTGAGTATACACCGGGTAATGAATCGGTCAGAAGAGTGGTATGAGAAGCTGCAGGGCTTCGATTTGCCCAGAAAATACACGCATGCCTACTCTGTATACAGATTATAGTTTTAATTATATTGATGTAAAAATATATTCAACGTTTTTATTTTTGCGAAAACCCCGGCGCAGGCGCCTGGGCCACATCCAAAGGCCCAACAGCACCTAACAACAAGATCAGTTCTGATAGGCTCTCATTGGCTGTTGCCCCGCCCACTCTCATAGAGCCCCGGCGCATGCGCCTGAGCCACGGCCAAAGGTCCCCAAAGACACTGTTGCTAAAGACATGACTCCTTCAGCAGCCTCTGGTCATTGCCGAAGAAGTGGATGGGGCCAGGATGGACTGGCCTGAACAGTGAGCAACACGCGCTTTGTACGCGCCAGCCCCGGCGCAGGCGCCTGAGCCACATCCAAAGGCCCAACAGAATGAGAGACACCAGGGGGGCCGCTGAAGACCACTTCTTCAGCAATGACCAGAAGCTGCTGAAGGCGGAGCCCCGGCGCAGGCGCCTGAGCCACAACCAAAGGCCCCAAAATGGCGGCTTGGGTGCGCAATGGCAAGACACCAGAGGCCCTTCTTCAGCAATGACCAGAGGCTGCTGCAGACACGCCCACTTGAAGTGGATGGAGAACTCGATGGACTGATCTGAGGAATAGCCCCGGCGCATGCGCCTGGCCGCTGCTGAAGACCACTTCTTCGGCAATGACCTTGAAAGACACCAGACGCTGCTGAAGACATGCCCACTTCTTCGGCAATGACCTTGAAAGACACCAGACGCTGCTGAAGACATGCACACTTCTTCAGCAATGACCTTGAAAGACACCAGAGGCTGCTGCAGATGCCGCTGCTGAAGACACTTCTTCGGATGACGCAACGACTCCTTCAGCAGCCTCTGGTGTCTTTCAAGGTCACTGCCGAAGAACTCGATGGCACCTGGAGAACTCGATGGCCTGGCCTGAGGCTGTCATTTTCTAACTACTAATTATATTCGTAACATTTATACACAATAATCATAGAGAATTTTCGCAAGAACATGAAACGCTACAAAAATGTAAACAAATACGTACATCATTGTTGTGCGAATGTTGGTCATCATCATCAGCAATACTATCATCACATGGCTCATCATTTTCGCCCGTAGAACAGTTATTTTCATCACAATTCGTTGTTTTATTAGTCAGTGCCGAAGAGCCGGTAGCCATTTTATGTGCCTTGTCACTTTTCTGTTTGAATTTGATTATACGGCTAGTGTCGTTATCTTTTGGAGAATAGCCGAACTTTGTAGCTTGTCTTACTATTGCTAGGGGACCGTGTAATAATTCAGCATTTATTGTACTGTTCATTAGGCACTCCTTACATCAAGAAGTGTACTTAGAGTGTTTATAATTAAGCAATATTTTGTAGTATGAAAATTGAATCATGCTACTCAATTTACGAGCTTACTGCGTGCGTTTGACACATTTCGCAACAGTACTCCACCGCAAACACATTGGTGTGTGTAGGTAGGTGAGTTATTTCCTCCCCTATCTCGTCAAAAAGCTGCAGGCTGCATTTAAGTCGCTATGGGGCGTAGTGTGCTTCCTTAGCTTGACGAACGCGACAATTAGCAAAGTTGAAGATTTACGCAGTGACTGTGAAATAAGGGACTTTTGACATTAAAGACCCCCTCCTTTAATTGTGGCTGTCGGAGTTTCGAACTTAAATTGAAATTTATCAATTTCATGGCGCTTCGGGCACTTCACGCGATCCATTCATTTTGTAAGCAGAATTCCGAAGATCACAGGAGGTGTTTCAGTGGCCGCTTTAATGATTTAAATTTAAAATCATGTAAATCCGGCCATCGAGAAAACATTAGACATTTTATTGTTGTGGACGCAGGCTATTCCATCTTCAAATGAATTATTTCAAACTGAAACTGAAAATATGAGAACTGAAATCATGCTTTTAGTCTTCAAAGTTACGCCCTGTTTGTAATATGAATATACACTTCTATAGTTCAGTAGTTTATAAAGAAACCCTTTTGATGTCCTATTAATACATAATCTGCTTCCGTCTTCTCTTTCTATAAAATCAATATGTGAACTCCTCGCTATCTATTGTTAAAAAATTTCCGGTTCCCTTCTCGGTTCATTTAGTCATCTTGTTAGATACAATTAGTGAGCAGTTCCTATAGGACCAGCTAATTAGTAGACACGACGTAATTAAACCAAAATTTACCCCGATTAAGATCCTAGTTGGCCTCTCGAACTGACAATAGCTTTGAGAAATGGCCCTAAGTTTGAGACAGACACCCGAGCTTCCAACTGATACCTCTGTCCCCAACAAATTATTCAGAAACTATTTCGGGGAATTCGGGAGCAATAGCTGGGAAGCCTTTCGTTCAGACCATCAATCAGGCCACCTATGAATCAGATTGGTTGCACTGAAAATGAATCAGGAAGCTACATTATATGAGTATTACCTATTTAAATTATCCCTGAAAATTATTGATACAGAGAGAGATGTTTAATGTTTATACCGTGTGACAAACTGCCGTGTGTACATGGGGAAATAACATGGGCAATTACATTTTTGGGGATTCCTGCTCCCCATGTGTAGTTGCAGCATCGAAAGATTATTTTTTTCTGCGTATGAGGATATCAAAAACTCTACAACTTTCCAATTTATTAAAGCATTAAAAGCAAAAATTACATTAATAATTTTCTAACTAAAACACAGAAATTTATCAGATTATCCATGACAACTTAATTTATTCTAATCACGGACGTCTTCGATTTTTATGGATTTTCTGAACTGTCAACATTTAAAAATGAACAAAAATATTTATTCAGTTCAAGAAAAGGTTTTCATTGTGAAAATATTTTACGGCGGCAATAGTTTGCGCGTAGTCCGTGTCTTATTTTCTGTAAAATTCAATAACTGTCCTATTCCTTCGGTATAACAACAAATAATTTAGTAAGAAATTTGAACGCTGGGAATCTTTCATCGAAAGAAGTTAATTTTTACTAATACATAAACTTGTTTTTTTATTTAGATAATTCTCATTCACATTATTATTGTCATTACCTATAGTTGACAATTAATGGATTACTGGTGTGGATGTTTCGTTGGTGAAAGCTGTACCAGCTTTGCTGGTCCACAGTTTAGGGTAAATTGTAGGTGTCGTCTAACCTATTAAAAAGTTTTTGGGAAAATGTTAAAGCAGTAAAATGAAATAATAAAAATTAAATTACTTTAATTTTACTGCAATTAAATAAGCTTCTGAATTTAAATTTCCCTGTATTTCAAATGGTCCTATAACGCGATTATTAAAAATGCCTGCCCAAATATTGATTTTTTGAGGGTATTGCGTTGTAGTGGCTAGATTTATTCTGGGATTTTCCTGGGCCCAATGCCTAACGTTTTGTGAATTTAGCTCTTGATTTAAAGTAAAGGTACACTCATCGGTAAAACAAATTGATGAGAGGAAGCTGCGATCCCGATTAGCCCGTTCTTGCATTTCTTCACAGAAAGTTTGCCTTGATTCTTCGTCAAAAGGAAGTAACTCTTGGTGACATTGGAATTTAAAGGGATGATATTTGTTTTTTTTTAATGTTACGGACAGTTTCTCTTGAAACATTACATTCTAGGGCAATAGACCTTAAACTAGATGTTGGATTAGCAGTTATCAGGCCTATTACCATTTCCTCTACCTTAACATTTAGATTTCTTGGAACGACTAAAAAATAAATGATAAGATTAATTTTAGTTTTGTTTCACTCCATGTTATCACTTGTTAAATTTCTCATAATCCCAGTAAAATTTAAGTTAGCGAACAATAAGGAATTAGCAACTAGGTAATAATAATAAGCGAATCAGAATTATCTAAATAAAATCCAAGTAAATTTATTAGTAAAAATTACCTTATTTCAATGAAAGATTCCCAGTATCTTCAAATTTCTTAACTAAATTTTTTATTGTTGTTACCGAGGGAATAGGACTGTACAGAAAATAAGTCATGGGCTACCCGCAGACTATTGCCGCCGTAAAATGTTCTCACAATGAAAACCTTTTCTTCAACTGAATAAATATTTTTGTTCATTTTGAAACCCAAATTTTAAATTGTCGATAAATAATGTTGACAGTTCGGACGAATTAGAAATTAGAATCAAGGGAGTCTTTGATTAGAATAAATTAAATTGTCATAGGTAATCTGATGAAAATCCGTGTTTTAATTTGAAAATTATTAGTGTAATTTTTGCTTTTAATGCTTTAATAAATTGGAAAATTGCAGAGTTTTTGATATCCTCATACGCAGAAAAAATAGTCTTTCGATTTCTACCTTTACACCACTGTAACTACACATGGGGAGCAGGAATCCCCAAAAATGTAATTGCCCATGTTATTTCCCCATGTACACATGGAAGCTTGTCACACGGTATACACAACTAGTATTTTCAACAAAAGTTTAAATGTGGGTAAAACATTTGGGGATGCCGAGCACTCTAGTACATATTTTCATTGACCAATAATATAATAAACTTGAATGACATCATGATCGAAGATTAACTTTTCAGCAGTACTTTAATACATACACATGAATTTTATGGACTGATAAAATTTCGACAAAGTTATTTAATAACTGTGAAGTTACTTATATGCTACTATGTAGATCATAAAGTTTTGTTTGCATAATGTAGGCATTATATGATTTAAAAAGACATTAAAACGGGTTGACGACCCGAGTTCATCGTTTAATGGGCGGTCTAGGAGACTTCTTCATATTTTGAGGAAATGTGTAAGAATAGAGAATTGAGCATTTTTCTTGGAATTATACTTAAAAGGAGTACAGTGTGCTTTAGGCAGTAAAAGGGAAATGAACTTATAGTAATCAATATTTTATTCATAATTTAAAGAGAAAAAGTGCATCTTATATTAAAAAATTTGGTTTAATTTAATATACAATCATTCGTAGATGAACTTGAAAATGACAGGTAAGATTTGTTGGTTCGCATATTTTATGTATTTATTTGTGCCAATTTTTGGAGTTTACTCCTTAAGAATCGAATTTCAGTTATAGCCCGCGGTACGGAAATTTGATGAGTAGTAAAATCAAGTGTTACATTTCGCGTTAACAGCGTTAACTAAAAGTGAGGCGTTACGTTCCTCTGCGCAACGCGCACCTTTCACATTGAAATTATGTGTGTATCTATGGATACGTATATTTATGTACAATAAACAAAATTATCAAGTGATTGAAGTTAAAAAAATACTGACAGATATGGAAAAAACCTATTCCAGTGATAATGAAGAAGAATCCGAAAAACACATGGATGCGGTTAATTGGTAAGCGTGTAATTCATGTTAACGAATTATATAAATTGAACATACGAACAGCTATGTGTATGTATGTTTGATTAATAATTGTTTACCGTGTGTCCCGGAAATCCTGAAGCATCCTGTCTAACATGGGCAATTTGAAAATTGCGATTTCTATGTCCCCAAAGTGTTTTAAGAATATTCCGAGTATCAGGACACATACAATATGCACCAGAGAACGTTTTTGTGCAACATTTTTCAAAGTTTAACAAAAAATATAAAAAATATTTCCAAAAATATATCGCGTGGGAATAAACTTCGTTTGAATACAAATGTAAAGAAGGGGACAGCTATGTCGCAATGGATTAGTGAGTTCAATCGCACGCGGCAGATATTGAATCCGGAGCATGCGGAGGTTCAAATCCAATAGTGGCTAGTTTTCTTTTTTTAATTTTATCGTTATTTTGAATAAAAGGCGATTGATTTCTATCAGTAAAAATGCATAATTAAACGTTTTATAATTTTTAATAAAACTAGAAATGGACCGGAACCAGTTGGTCTGCGGTTTTCCATACACATTCAAAACATGCAATATTTGAACAAAGTGATTGAAGTTAAAATAATCGTTTGTAAGGAGTAAATTCCAGTCGTGCGTCGGAGCTGACACACACAAGTTTTTTTTATTATATATGTATATCTTACAAAAAATGGTAAATTAAATGATAATTTTGGAATAACTGTGGTTTATAAACCTTCTAAAACTAAATGGGCAATTATAGTGATTGAAATTGGAGAACCCATAGCACAGCAGTAGTAGATAAATGACAGCCTCAGGCCACATCTGTTGCCAACCCAAAACTCCAGCAACCAAAATCCCTGTTAGTGTCTTCAGCAGCGGCAGCAGCCTCTGGTTCTTTTGCCAACTCCAACACGCAAAAATTCCTGGTAATGTCTTCAGCAACGACATCTGCCATTGGTTGTGGCTCAGGCGCCTGCGCCGGGGCTCAAAAAGTGCGCGTGTTGCTCATTGTTGCGCAATGGAAGAATGTTCTGGAAATGCTGATGCAATAGTACGCAGATGTTGCAGAATTAATGTTTTTTCCCCTTCTACGCTGAAGGAGTCCTCGAGTAATGTCTTCAGCAACGACTTCTGCCTCTGGTGGCTTTGGGGCCTTTGGTTGTGGCTCAGGCGCCTGCGCCGGGGCTCTATGAGAGTGGGCGGGGCAACAGCCAATGATAGAGGTTGTGGGCGGCATCCAATGGGTGTGGTTGTGGGTGGTAAGGTTCAACTACTGCTAGATGCCTTTGGATGTGACCCAGGCGCCTGCGCCGGGGTTTTCGCAAACGTTCTGGAAATGACGCCGACCGGGATTCGAACCCGGGTCCCCGCGCACCGGAGCCCTCGCTAAACCCACTGAGCTAATCGGCTGCCTACATGCCCGTCTTTTAAATCATCCATATATACTTAGGATTGTAAACAGAAGTTTCTCGGAAATTCCAATGGTTGCAATTGTTTATACTAAATAAATATTGATATCAAAGTTTAAGAAAAAAGCACGTTCGCCGCCGATAAGAGATGTTATAGTTGTTTTTATTATGGGTAAAAAACCTTTCAACTCGCCGACAGGATTATGTTTGTTTAGGTTTGCTCCCACGTTCTGTATATGCACATACTACGTTGTAGACACTACAAGGTGACCCGTTTATTTGTTTGTATTATTACAATAAAATAACATTCTAGAACATTCGTCAGTTTGTTTATTTTGATACGTACTATGTTTTGAAATTACTTGTTATCTTAATGCGTTTCGGACACGTGTGGGTACCATCTGGTGAGTGCTGGAAGTACTAATTAAGTGTCGGTAATATAGAACACATGTAGATTTCTGTTACACTTACTGGAAAGTGTAAATTGAATGTCGGTAATATAGAACGCATGTAGATTAGGGCCCACTGCACACGCCCCCTTGCCCCGCCCACTTAGGTCATGGAGGCTATCAAATTAACCAGCTCGATGAGACAAATAGGAATCTATAGTTATTCTCCTACTTCAGAATTCTCATCAGATGTCTGTCTGTCTGTCTGTCTGTCTGTCTGTCTGTCTGTCTGTCTGTCTGTCTGTCTGTCTGTCTGTGTCTGTCTGTCTGTCTGTGTCTGTCTGTCTGTCTGCCTGCCTGCCTGCCTGCCTGTCTGTCTATCTGTCTGTCTGTTACATCAGCCGTTCGTGTCAACAACAACTGTTTTTATTATGGGTAAAAAACCTTTCAACTCGCCGACAGGATTATGTTTGTTTAGGTTTGCTCCCACGTTCTGTATATGCACATACTACGTTGTAGACACTACAAGGTGACCCGTTTATTTGTTTGTATTATTACAATAAAATAACATTCTAGAACATTCGTCAGTTTGTTTATTTTGATACGTACTATGTTTTGAAATTACTTGTTATCTTAATGCGTTTCGGACACGTGTGGGAACCATCTGGTGAGTGCTGGAAGTACTAATTGAGTGTCGGTAATATAGAACACATGTAGATTTCTGTTACACTTACTGGAAAGTGCAAATTGAATGTCGGTAATATAGAACGCATGTAGATTAGGGCCCACTGCACACGCCCCCTTGCCCCGCCCACTTAGGTCATGGAGGGTATCAAATTAACCAGCTCGATGAGACAAATAGGAATCTATAGTTATTCTCCTACTTCAGAATTCTCATCAGATGTCTGTCTGTCTGTCTGTCTGTCTGTCTGTCTGTCTGTCTGTCTGTCTGTCTGTCTGTCTATCTGTCTGTCTGTGTCTGTCTGTCTGTGTCTGTCTGTCTGTCTGTCTGCCTGCCTGCCTGCCTGTCTGTCTATCTGTCTGTCTGTTACATCAGCCGTTCGTGTTTCAATGCCAATGACGAAATTCGCATACCAATCCACCAACAAGACGTTTACGTATTGCCGCATCTAAGCTGCATCTACATAGAGGGGTTTTTCCTCTTTCTATTCTTGCTTGTGTCATCAGCCATGGTGTTTGCGAATAGAGCTGCCTGGGTCAACAGCTGTCTGGTGTCAACAGACAGCTTGTCAAAAAAAATCACGCTTCTAGCATACATTTATTGGAAAGCACACAACAAATATTTCTAACATAATGGGGAGTATTATTCAGTAATCAATTCATTAGTTTAGTTAGTTCCCATGGAATACGGTAAATTATATAATATAATTTATTATATTAAAATACATTTTGTCAATTAAAATAATATAATACTGTTCATAATATGATATTATTATATTAAAATACATTTTATTCATTAAAATAATATAACAGTGTAATCAAACTCGTGACGCTGCTTATACATCGTTGACTGCAACAAGAGAAAAATACCATAATTAAGAAATCATACTAGTAAACAAACAAACAAACAAACAAAACAAACAAACAAACAAAACGTACAGACAAACTGACAGACAAACAAAGATAAGAAATTGTACTAGTAAACAAACAAACAAACAAACAAACAAACAAACAAACAAACAAACAAACGGGCGGACAAACAAAGAAATAACTTCATTCATTATAAAAACAATTAATTTTCCACTACTAAAATTGTGAATCCAAAACTGGCACTTTTATCTACTATCACTGCATATTAAAAAATCTAAATACTTTACTTACGATTTACAATATTGACCCAAATGACCACAAGTTCACTGCACGATTCCAACAAAATTATCTTGGTTTCTTTCTCCATGAATAGTCCAGAAAATAAAACATTTTCGGTTTCCGTTGCCATGTGCGATACATTTCCGCACATAATCATTTTGGGTTGATTCTAAAGATAGAAAATAGTTTACAATTATGGAACAGATACGTGAGCTTTTTAACTAAAGTCTGAATAATATAAGTTGGCGTATGATTGAAATAATCTACGCATCATGTTAGTTTGATGTCTCTCTCGCACGCAACTAGTTGATATGGCAGCTAATTATTAACGTAAGATGAAATAATCAAATTTTCCATTGTAACTCTTTATTTCACTCATTCTCATTTATAATGTTGGATAACAATGTATTTGTACGTCTTTGCTTGTCTCGTATGTTATCATGGAAACTAGTATTAGTGTCACAGTACTGTCAATGTCCAAACAAATTAGTTCACATGCATGTGTCAACCCATACGCCAAGTTATAAGATTTAAACTTTACATATAATGAAATTATTATGAATGAGTTTTATTAACAGAATGCTTGAACAATAAAAGAAATGATTACTGCAAATGGACTTACTTTTAAATTTTCCGGTAAATTTTGGTGGATAAAATGGTTCAATAAAATATCTCCAACATCATCTTGGCCAATTACAACATCCATATTGGGAAACTAACTTTTACCGCACCTATTCCGTGGGAACCAACTGAACTATTGAAGTGATTACTAAATAATAATTCTCGCAATCATATTCGTTCTATTTATCTCGCAGCTTTTGCCGAGCTTGCAAAATTTTGGTAACATGCAGAAGTTATCAAAGACAACAATCAATCGAGTGTTTATGTTTCTGGCGGTGGCCTTCAAACTTTTTATGTTCTAGAATGATTTTATTATAATAATACAAACAACAGGGTATAAAATAATCTCGATCATCTTGTAGAGTTTACGACATAATATTAAGTGCACATGTACTTATTAGCATGCAGAACGTGGGAGTCAAACCAAACACATATACATATCCTGTCGGCAAAGTTGAAAGGTTTTTCTAGAACGTTCTTAGCTATTAATATTTCATCATAATAAAAACAATAAATCATAACATCTCTTATCGACTTCGAATATGTTGTTTCTTTCTCAGACTTTGATAACAATAGTTATTTAGTGTAAACAATTGCAATCGTTTGAATTTCCGAGAAAAAACATTAATTCTGCAACATCTGCGTACTATTGCATCAGCATTTCCAGAACATTCTTCCATTGCGCAACAATGAGCAACACGCGCACTTTTTGAGCCCCGGCGCAGGCGCCTGAGCCACAACCAATGGCAGATGTCGTTGCTGAAGACATTACCGGGAATTTTTGCGTGTTGGAGTTGGCAAAAGAACCAGAGGCTGCTGCCGCTGCTGAAGACACTAACAGGGATTTTGGTTGCTGGAGTTTTGGGTTGGCAACAGATGTGACCTGAGGCTGTCATTTATCTACTACTCACAGCAATCAGTTTGTAACTTTTTTCGTTAAATTTGAAATATGTCGTAGTTAAAGTAAGTTAAATTAATGTAAGGAAATTGCTTATTTAATTCCAAACTACCCAATCTAAGAACTAATAACTTACAATGTAGAAATTATATTTTTAGAATTTAATATGGGTAGGTATATTAATTTTGATAGTGCGATGCGTGGAGAAAATCTAATAAAAATTATATCGGAACGGACCTAATACTCATAATATAACCCGTGTGATCTACATAAACGCTATTAATCCGTGTTGTCCCCAATATAAAATTTTTTATAGCCAAACCAGACCATAAAACTAAAATATAATTGGAAAACGTTATGGCATTCGCCACAAAATTCGATAAATATTTAGTGCCTTCATGTATGTATAGTACAAAATATTATTAAATTCCTGTTTTGATAACGTTTATCGTGTATTAGCCTTTCGGAATTCATATATAATAATTATTTTAATAATGAAGTTTGGTGCCACGGGGACCTATTTCCGTTTTTCAAATACGTAAATAAATCGCCATATTCAATATTTCTAGTGCTGTGGATAGAGCAAACAAAACCCGTGAGTTTTGATAACGATTCAAGTTTGTACTGCGAAAATGCTAATAAAATATCCTGCTGCTACAGATGGCAACGTGTTGCTTATATTGATAAACAGATAAGTACTTCAAATGGAAAATGGAACCAGTCAAATTACTTCAACCCTGAAGTTAAAGGAGTGGACCACCCACCTTGCGGAAGTAAAGCTTACAAGATAAAAAATTATTAGCGGTTATAAAACTCATCATTAACAACAGATAAAGTTTTAACCGATGGTACACGAAATAATATTTTACTTACTTCCACTTTGAGTTTCAAATACACCATATTTACTGAAAATATATTTTCTGCTGCTGCATTTCGCGCAAAAGCAAAGAGCGAGATCAAAGTAGGAATTAATGTACAAAAAGGGAACCTTTTGGGAATCCAGCCATTGGCAAATAAATGTTTTCAATGAAACGTAACGCCATATCCGCTTTATAGCCTACCAATTTCCGCTCTGTTGTGGCTCATTAGAAAAATCTCCCCGGAAACCCCCATTTCCACACAGGGACAATAATTTCGAAGCTAAACACCAACTGTTACAATTGTTTTGTAATACGGGACATTTCTATTTTACTTGCTGCTACTGGGGTTGTTTGACCAAACACAAAATGCGATCCTAAATTAAATGTTCTCCATAGAGCAATCTTTATTTGACTGTGTCTTTTCTATGAGTCCTTTCAGGGCCCTGGTTCTAAAATATGATTTATACAGGGTGTTTCATTAACAATGGGAAATTTATTTTGTTAGCAGTACTTAATAAGCGTTTCATTTCTAAGATTTAAGCGCTATCTGCATTAAGTCGTTTTTTTTCTTGAAAATGGGCTGGAATATCATAATTAGACAAGAATCGTTATAATTTCACGCTAAAGAACTTCGATGACAATCAAGAATTAAATTTGCTTCACCAATATTATTACATAGTAAGTAGGGATTATAATCCCATAATGCACTTCTGCACCTTCTGAACCACCCTGAATTCGACTGAATACAAACATGTGTCGTCAATTATTATGGTTTAAATCTTTGCCCCAGTTCCCTACTGCGGCAGTACGTCATTAAACTTGTGTGCAGTAGATAAACCGATTCACTCGATAAGGAAATCTGAATTTCATCGTAGATATATATCTGAAGAGAACCTGGGTGCGTTTGATATATTAATACGGAGTCATAGAGCTTGGGCCGACAGCTCAAATAAATCATCCCCACCTGCGATTAACTCCGGAATATTGGGATGTCACTGCCATGAATATTAATATTATGCTATCGCCTGGGATGTGGAATTGCCTTTTTAAATATTGCCCCACGTATTTTACGTATAGTCTTGCGATTTATAACGTTTGAGTATGTAATATCTGCTCCAAAATAATTTCTCTTGAAAATTAGCTTTGTTTTCAGGAATGTAAAGTACCCAATAAAAGCCACTAAAGAATGAGAGACTTTAGTGCTTTTCTTCATTTAATTTTAAATCATTCGACTATACTCTACTGGTTAGGAAACGTTGTTTTAATGCTACATTGAGATGCTGATATTAATTTGAAAATCCATTTTCAGAAAATTAAATAAGTTTATTTACCTGTGCACCTAAAAATCTGTTCGCTGATCATCGATATGAAAAAATCGTTAACACTGCCACCGGTACAACGTACCTACATACATATTCCCCCTTTTTCTATCAGTTCAGGAATATCGGAGCGAAAATCATTTTTCCTCGATATGAATGCTGCAGTATCGAACGAAAATGTGTTTTTTGTTCAGTTGAATACATTTATTTTGCTTTTATAATAACACACGTATGTATTTTATGACCGGTTCGTTTCTGTTATACATATGACAGGTTTATATCACGTGTTTGGTGATAAATGACCTAACGTACACATTTTTTGTTTGTTCGGCTTTATCTGGTTGCATCTTTATTTTGAAACAATCGCAGATTGGTTCTTTTCAATTTCAGTTTTATTCAATGCCCGACGATTTTATCGAATTTTTATTGACTATTAAATACATAAATGCAGGCAATTTTTTAAATTAAGTATTTGCTGTAACAAAATTGTTTAAAGTAAGTGATGTAAAGGGTTCGATTTTATTTCAGTTTTTTTGATAGTTGTAATTGCTAGATTTATTGGAATGTTAGCGTAGATAACCCAGTCAAATAGTGGTTTTCCCTTAACAAAATTGCGGAAGTTTTTTCTCAGCGGTTCTATATGTTTTTTGGGGTTCTGAATCCGAATTTCAAGTTTGGTGGCATGTAGGAGGTCGGCTTCACAACGAAAAAAGCAAAAAAACCTCAAAAACTTTTCGCACTTTTTTCAGTTTTTCGCTTATCTCGAAGACTATGCATTTTTCGAAGATATCCACTCTATACAAAATTGAAGTAGACAAATTTCCTACAAAATGCACTGGTCAACTTTGATTTTCTGACGAAAGGTATCGGCGCTAGAGCGCGCTGAAAAACAGCGATTTTTTGGCCCTTCTGCGAAAACGTCAAAAACGCCCACTCCCACCCCCTACAACTCGAAAAATATACATGTTATCAACAAAAACCCTTATACCACGTGAAAGTACATTAAATTTCCTACAAGAGACGTCTCTAACATTCAATTTTCTCATAAGGTGGGAGGGAGCAAAGCGAAAATTACAAAAAAAATGCCTTCTGTTAGAAATAAATCGGAGAATGAGCACCTTCCTTGGGCCTCGAGATGTTGTGGATTAGAGGCACGTCCGCGATAAGAACGAGGCAACGGCACACGCGGCGGGAAGACGGGAGAGGACTTGCTTTTAAGATATCGAATGAAGGAGATGTAATTTTTGCCACGGAGAATAAAGTTTATAATTTGCGTTTTGTACTTTTCGCGTAAAACTATAATAATTAACATCAGAAGTGGGATAAAGTACCCAGTATTAGTTCGTGGTGGTAGTGTTGCTCTTGGTTGTGAGTGAAAAAAAAACCTGTGAAAAAGGA
The DNA here is from genome assembly GCA_963966045.1 of Xestobium rufovillosum. Lineage (NCBI taxonomy): Eukaryota > Metazoa > Arthropoda > Insecta > Coleoptera > Ptinidae > Xestobium > Xestobium rufovillosum. The sequence continues at coordinate 49,894,414 of OZ014492.1, read as the reverse complement.
CCCCAGTGCGAAATGCCCAGATCTAGTGATCGCAGGGGTGAGAGTCGACGATCTCATCGATCACAGGATGAGATGGGATGAGGGTCCCGAGTGGTGTGCGTGGTAGAAGTAGAAAATCAGAGACTTCAGGGAGTAGTGGAAAAGAAACAGAGAGCAGAGAAGGCAAGAGGAGAATGTCAGGCAAAAAGGGTTGTTCGATGTTCTGATCGCACTTCGAAACGAAGAGAGAGAAGCCGGAGTCGATGGTACTCCAGGTCCGGGGCGGAAAGGCGAAAGCGGAGTCGGACTCGAGAGCGCTCTAGGTTAAGAGAAGCGATCTCAGCGAAACAGTTATCTACCCATATCGGGGAGGCGATTGCTGAAAGTATGGGTAAGGTAGGGAAGGAACTTATGGTAAGGGAAGGTGACCATCAGGTAAGAGTTACTTCACTCACAAGTAATATTATCGCAGATCAGAGGTTGGGCGGTGTTTTAACTGCAAACAGACAGGGCATTACAAAAGAAATTGCCCGGTAAAGCGTCAATTCGCACTCCAATAAAATGTTAATTTAATTGGCAAGAGAAACGAAAAATGTTTCAAAACCATTCTGTTCAATAATAAGAAAGTCGGATGTTATTTTGACCTTGGTAATGAGTGTTCGCTTATTACTAAAATTGTTGCAGATAAATAAATATTCGTTGGAACTGAAACTACTCGAGTCACCGATAGTATTGTCTACGGGCGAGCTTGTGTCGCAAATGTTTATACATGTAAAAAAAATTACGGTAGATACTGTTGAAAGAGTAGTTAATTTTTGTGTTATTTATTTAAGTATTATGGAAGGTGATATATTTATAAATTGGTCAGAATTTTTCGGAATTACCTATACGATGTTCATTACAGCAAAGACGGAAATTATTTGAAATTTAGTAGTAATGTCGATTGCACAACTGTGAACATAAACAACTTAGAAAAGAGAAACATAAATATCGGCTCGAATGAACCGGATATTGTCAACAAACTTTTAAGTGTGCTTAATAATAATTATGCAGATTGTGCAGCCCAACAACAATAAATCATACAACAATAAACCCATGTTCAGATTTTCAGATTGCCAACGCGCACAAATAAGGGAAATTACTTAGAAAACGGCATTATACCCGAATCACAGTCAACTTATGTAAATCGTGTTTTACTTGTAGCTAAGAAAAATGAAAAAAAATTACGCGTAGACTATAAAGTCCTCAATAAAATTACTGATAACGGCTTGCGTTGGTTCGTACCGAAATTAGCACGATTCCAGGTTGTCCGTAAGTGTCATGATGATGTGGGACACTTTACCTTTTTAAAGACATACGAACTTTTGACAAGTAAATACTGGTTCAAGCGAATGCGTCGTTTTGTTACGAAATATGTAAAAAAATTGTTTGAACTGTATCTATTTTAAGTCCCCTGCCGGAAGGAAGCCCGGTTACCTTAACCCAATATCAAAGAAGCCCGAACCGTTCCATACAATTCACATTGATCATCTGGGTCCCTTTATTAAAAACAACAACAACGTCGTAGTTTACTCATGTAATATGTTTGGTTTACTGTGAGAATTTCTCGTCGTGGCAGTATTGGTCAAGCGCGGACGCTTGGAACGTCAGGAAAGGCCGTGTTAGAAATAAATCGGAGAATGAGCACCTTCCTGGGGCCTCGAGATGTTGTGGATTAGAGGCACGTCCGCGATAAGAACGAGGCAACGGCACACGCGGCGGGAAGACGGGAGAGAACTTGCTTTTGAGATATCGAATGAAGGAGATGTAATTTTTGCCACGGAGAATAAAGTTTATAATTTGTGTTTTGTACTTTTCGCGTAAAACTATAATAATTAACACTTCTGTGCTCTACAGCCAAAACGGTCCCTCCCACCTGTCTATCTCTCATCGGCGCTATACTTTCGATGTATTACGCTTAAAAGAGGTTGTTTTGAATGAATTGATTTACAACATATTAGGTACACAACACAGAATAGTGAATATAAAGCTGAATATGAAATCTGTATGTATTAATGTACATGTGTCATGAAATGAGGGAAAGTCGAACCCAGAATTGGGTCATCACTTCTAGTAGGTTCTCTATCTGGAAAAGAAAGAAGGCATTTAGTGTTAGAACATGGTTACAAGAACAGATAAGTTGTATAGTGAACTGTCGATGTCCAAAGAAATACCTGATGTCATGTGGGCATTTATTTCAGTCGTCCCCGTTTGGTAGTTGGTGGCCCAGGGAATGTCTTTTGGGCATTAGAAGGTCAAGGTGAAGGGTCTTGGGTAATGGAAGGTCCAGGCAAAGGGTCAGGGGCTGTGGAAAGTCCAGGCCGAACAGTGAGTTGTTGTTGTTCTTCAACTGAAAAAATTGTAATTGAATGAAAAATATTACATGAATTAATACCTTCTGTCGCTCCAGCTGCTTCAGACAGTGGTACTGCAAGGGGCTCGTCCAGGTCGTCTCCCTCTTCTGAATTTTGCAACATTATGGATCTTTACTAATCAATTTTTCTCTATAATATCATTAATCATTCAATTACATTTTTTTCAGTTGAAGAACGGCAACAACTCACTGTTCAGCCTGGACTTTCCATAGCCCCTGACCCTTTGCCTCGACCTTCCATTGTCCAAGACCCTTAAAAATCGATTTTTAAAATCGATTAATCGGTTTTAGATTTTTCCCAAAATCGCGATTAATAGAAAATCGATTAATAGATTAATCGAAAAATAGATTTTTGCTGCCCTAGTGCTGGCAGCAAAAATCGACCCTTTACCGTTTACCTAAGCTAAAAAACTGTTTAATTTTAATTTATAAATCACTTCTAGTTGCTTCAAGACCAAATTTGCTATACACGCGACGGTAAATCGTAGCCAAGGTACCTGCCTTTCATAGCTACATAGGTGAGATTTATTAAAGGTTAGTACACCGAAAACTGGCTTTGTAATAAGCTTTATTGCCGTACAGAAAGCGCTTCCACTGTTATATTTCTGTAATATATGGTTCGTCCAGAGGATACATAGGGTGTTAATCAATCATGAATATCCTCCGTAATAGGATTGCATCATAATATGTCCTGTAGTTCCTTGTGAAATTAATTACCCTTGCAATATCTACGTATAACAGTTGGCACATGGGACCTTGTCCATCCTGCATTTACTGTAATTGTTTGTACTATCATCAGAATAGTTTTATCTGTGAATGCTTTAAGGCTGTAAATCACAAAACTTCACTGGTGCAGCCTTAATATGACGATTGGTACAGGTAATGTTGAAAAATACACCATTATAGTATACGTTAAGCACACTTCATTAGTTAACACGGTTAATGTAGGTAGCAATATCCTTAGAGATGATCAGGATTACTCGAAATTTGAAAATTGTAATGTAGCGGTTTTATCAGGCCGTTTACTAGTCTTCTTAATTATGCATTCAATGTTTTAATTAGATCAAGCCGCGGCCCAGGCGAGAGAGCCCTGATTACGTTAGTAACGTTGAAGAACGCGTCGCCCCGATACAAACAATGTAGCAAACTCTCTACGGCTATATTGCCATTGTTTTGCATGTTGTATGGCAGAATGCTAATGCAAATACCGCATTGCCGCTTACGGAAATGTTTATACCTAATGGAAAATAAGAAACGGACTATCACGGAAACACATCGTGTGGAATTTACAACTCATTGATTCCGCGACGCCCTCAGAGAAAAACGGATATCTGAGGTATTCCCCGCTTTACTCGTTGTACGCCAGAGGCGATTGCTATCGAGAAAATGTCTTGCGATTAATTATTCGGAAATCGCACGGAATTCAACGACTGACTCTTGTATCGCGAATAAAGTGAGCTGTTCAACGAGGCGCAATAATCAGATTTTTTATGTTTAGGGATCGAAGGTAAATACTAATAAATTCGAATCAAGGATGTTAGTCAATTAATGGCAATAAAGAGAGGTAACTTCAGAAAAAAATTAATATATATAATTTTCATGTTTATAGATTTCTATAGACTCTAATATATCTAATTGATAACTCTTTTCAATATTAAACAATAATTTCATAGTACTCATGGGCGTAGAATTTTTATCTGCTTACCAAATTTATTCATTTTATTATTTAGAAATAGGACACTAACGATTTTTCAAAAAGTAGAAAGTTTATTGAAAAATTCCTTTTATTCAGTTCCATACAAAAACGGTAAAACTTTTTAAAGTAAAGACCATAATAAAAAAGAGAGATAGGTACGTTATAATAGGTAAAGTCTGTAAAGTTAAAGACTGGGCTGTCACGTGGTCAGCGCAATAGACCTGTTTTCGTCCGAAGGCGTAACTCGTAAATCCAGTGGCGCCGTCAAGAACTTCAAGATTACTGTGCGTCCATTGTTGTTTTATTGACTCATGTTTGAGTGTGCTTTTTTTAGTGGATATTCTGTTTTATTTTGCGTTTTTATTGTGAGTGTTGCTTAAAAGACTAAAAAACTATCATCTTTATTCGAAAAACGGAGTTCGAGGTAATTAATACTACAAATTCTTGTAACTGAATTGAAGGTTAAAATTTTTTGTGTTTGCAGATTATTCTGCTTATTTTGTGATCTCGGTGTTATTTAAAAGACTTTTGAAAAATCGTCGATAGTATTTGTTATCCAGGTAATACTACAATCAAAGTAATTTTACACATTAAATCCAAGTTGAAATTTTTGACGTTTGTAGGTTAGAAATGTCTCCCAAAAAAATTGGCAAACCCGGCATGGTAATTCATAGCCAAGGCCGTGAAATTATCAGTAACGTGATAAAGTTTATGCGGGAAGAAGCGCAAAATGGAATTAGGATTCCTTTAAAGAATTTCAGGTATGTACGTACCCACTTCATAATGAGCTTGATTATTGTTAAGATCCAATTGTGTGTTTAAGGCAAAGAGTTATAGAAGCAACAGGTGTTTCGAGAAACACAGTAGCGAAGATTTTGAAGGAATCGAAAAGCGTAGAAGCTGAGCCTAGCACCTCCTTTGCTACACCACATAAGGAACGACCGCGAAAGAAGCGTAAGCTCGGCCTGATTTCTGTGGGAGAAACGGAAACAATACGGGAAATTATACATAATTTTTTTATTTTGGAGAAAAGGAATCCCTCTCTCAATTGTAAGTACATAATTACCATTATAAAAAAGAAAACTTCGTTAAGGTGTGTTTTCATTGCAACTGCTGGCAGTTGTTACTTGTCAAATACGGGGTGATTCATTGTAAAGTCTGCTGAACTTCTTTTTTCATAAATAGAGGGAACGTGGTAATAAGAAAGTTCAAGATATTTTCGTGTATTTTTTGGATATAATATCAAAAAACCAATTGGGTGCTGCTGTTGCGTAGCCAAGTTATGAAAGTATGAATCGCACTTGCATTTTAGTAAATGGAATGCTTTGGATATTTAACTTCCTGGATTCCGTCTTCGATTGTAGATAAATTTCAAGAAACTTACTTTCTGTTGAAACCCAATGATTTTTCAGACAATTATATTTCACGATGTGTTTTCAATGTGTATAATGTATTTTTCATCGAAACATGAATGAAATATGCAATGACGGAAAGTGATCCCAATAATCAGGGGCTATTTGAACAAATTATTCTAGGAACAAATGGCAATTACTGCTTTTTTGTTAAATAACAAATGCTACATTTAAATACCTACCTATCGCATCATCTAGCCTAATATCACCTTGTATTCCAGGTATTCTACAGAAGATTAAAGATTCTGAACTTTCTTTTTCTGGCTCGAGGCAGTCGCTATGGGTTTTTCTGAAATCTATTGGATTCAGGTATGGCTGCTTTTGTATATCCAAAGTCAAAATATTTCGGATGCCGTTACTACATGCATATTCAAATTTCTGTTTCATTAAATGCTTATGTTTTGAAAATACTTTTATAACAACAGATAGCAAAAGTGAGCCTGCTTGAGTGGGACACCTCGTTTACTTCTATTTCCATTTAAGGTGGCGAAAGACAGAAGACAACCGTAAGATTTTAATGGAAAGCCATGACATTCGCCTGAAAAGGGTGAAATACTTGAAACAAATTCTGCAATACCGGGAAGAAGGCCGAACCATTATATATACGGATGAAACGTATATACACAGCAGCCATGTCCAGCCGAAAGGGTGGTATGATGAGTCTACTAAAAACTTAAAGAAGCCGATTTCTAAAGGCCAAAGGCTGATTATTGTACATGCCGGAGGTGAAAATGGTTTCATTCCCAATGCGTTGCTCATTTTTCGGTCAGGTAACACATACGTAAGTAATTTTAATATCAAAATGTAACCAAACATTGTCTCTAGGTTCTAAATCAGGAGATTACCACGATGACATGAATAATGCCAATTTCATGACATGGGTGCAGAAACAATTACTGCCCAACATGCCGCCTAATTGTGTACTTGTGATTGATAATGCATCATATCACAATGTCCTGGTGGAAAAAAACCTGACATCTGCGAGCCGAAAAGGCGAGATGGTGAAGTGGCTTGAAGAACGTCAAATACATTTTGATGGCTCAAATACAAAACCTGAGCTTTATGGTCTTATCAAACAAAATTTGTATCGATTCCCAAAGAAATACAAATTGGATGAGCTTCTTGAAGCCCATGGTCACCGAGTGTTACGGCTTCCTCCTTATCACCCGGAATTGAACCCCATAGAGAAGATATGGGCCACTGTAAAGAACTGGGTAGCTAGCAGAAACGTTACTTTTAAATTAGGTGATGTGGAGGAATTAGCACGTGGAAAATTTTCCATTATTAGCTCAGAAGAGTGGAAAGATGTATGTGGCCATGTGCAAAAAGTGGAAAAACTTTCTTTGAGAAAGAGCATCTGATGGACGATGCATTGGATTCGTTGAAGTTCACTGTGAACACAGGATCATCTGATGATGAGAGTGAAGATGAATATCAAGTCACAACTGAAGATGATGGTGGTGATGATGATGATGATGATGATGATGATGATGATGATGATGATGATGATGATGATGATGATGATGAAGACGACGAAGACGAGGATTTAGGAGTACAACCACTACCAAGTGATTAACCCTTAGTTGATAGAGTGTCCAAGCGTCCTTCCAGCAGCACGTATTTTCGACCCTATTGTTTTCAGTACATTTGCGTCCCCATATGAGAACGTAACCACCACCATCGGATTTGTCGTAAAATTTTGCCTATCTAAAGTGTAAGTTTCATCTCGTTCAGACCAGTAGGAGGCAAGCTACGGAGAAGGAGACAACTCTTGAAAAAAATCTCGCACGTACAGTGGCTTGCACGCTAATTATGCCGCGGGTTTTTCAAAAGAAAAGAATTTTGATAAAAAACCAGATTTTAAATGGTGTATGTCCGCGTTTGGAGACAATTATTTGAGCGCCGTATGCAACGGAAGAGTAACTAAAATCTCTGGGTCTCTGGGTCTTGTGACAGTTCTGCGAGACTTGAAAAATACAAAAACGAAAATTAGTGCTGAGTTATTACAAAAGAATGGCAAGTGTTTAATTATACTATAGGTAATAAATTAGATTAAAATTTCCTATTTTACGCAGATTTAGGAAACAATCAGCATCGCAGGCGCAGTGTTATTTTTTAATGTTTTCCAAGTTATTTTGTACGAGAATAAATAAAAATGTTTCTCAGCAAATGTTTTATGTAATAAATAGCAAAATTGTTACGGCGCCTATGAAATTTGGGTCCGTACTGCCGAAAGCTGCGCACGTACTGCCGGCAGGACAATCCCATTTAAAAATAATGTCCTGCTGGTAGGACTAGCGGCTCTGTCCAGCTGTCCCGCCCGAAGCTCCTTCCCGCAGGACAAATGCCTGGACGTTCTATCATTAGACCTTGTGCGACATGACATACCTCAAGCACCAAGGATTCTTATTTTTTGAAAGGTCAACAAGGCGTTTAGTTCTTAATATATGTGAATTCCACTTATTTATTTTTGGTAGTTAATAGAACTCTCTAAATTTTTAATTACAGAATAATAAGTTTATTTTGCAATTCTTTAACTCTTCAGTGCTGAAAAATAGTAAATTGGATTATTCGGCTTCCTTTATGATTTATTCTAATTTTCTTTTGTCACATAAGTAAACAACTTGTTCAAAAACCTGTTTTCAACTATAACAATTATGGAATTGAGATTATTTGCACATAAACATGCCGATTTCGTAATTGACATAACCTCACACCAAACGTCACATTTATAATTTATCTGTACTTATGACGAAATCCCCTTTTCTTAAGTTCTTCTTAATGTGTTTCGCGATTTTTTCATGCCTTAAAATGCTAATTTTCCTGTTTTGAATGTAACTTTTATGAATTCATTGTTAAAATAATAATAAATTTCACATATACGCCGGTACGGCACTGTTTCTGTCAAAATCATATTTCCCGCTACATTTTCGCGCAGCCACCATCTTGTCCGGGCCCAGTCTCTAACTTTACAGACTCTACTTTCAATATTTTAGATTCTATTCAAGGGAATTTCATGTAGAATTATGGTACGCATAGCAAATTCGACCTGTAGTTGGAGCACAAAGAACTCTAGATTTCCCTTAACCGCTTCAAAAATAACTTGCTTTTTGTTGTTTGTGCCGAAAAATAAGGAAGTTTCTCGTTAAAATACCTACTCTCTACAATATAAATTATATGACAGGACAAGAATACATATTATGTATAAAACAAAACAATAGAACAATTTACGACCAAAATAAAACTCTAATTTTTTCAGTAAACTTTATATTTATAAAATTGATACATTTCGTGAATTTATTTCGAAGAACTGAAATACTTTTTGTAAAAAATCGCCCCCGTTCGGGGGCTTTATCAAGATTTTATTTAAAATGTATAAGGTATAAAAAATGTGACAATTTTTTTCTTAATAAAATTTGTATTTCAGTTCTTGCCAATAAATTGGCGAAATTTATAAATTTAATAAAAAATTGGCACTAATAATTATATATAATTTAAATTTTCTACGCATTTCTTGATTGTCAATATCCCAAAGAACCGTCGCTGTATTGGCAGATATTTTTTTCACTACACCGTAACAAACTGCCGTTTTATGTCTAGCACCGAACACCGGCAGACTCCAATTGTTATAATCATCGAAATTGATTGCTTTTGTAAAAATCCTGTAATTTTCGTTAATTTTACTGTTCACTTTTAGAAAACTAACCGTAAAAAGTCAGCGCGCCACTGGTAACTGAAAGAAACTGTCGGAATATGCTCCTTCTGCAATAACTCTGATCTCTGAAGCTACTAGAGCTAACAAGTTGAAACTTGCACTACTAATAGACAAAATTTTGCACTCTTTTTGGGTTAGGTTAAGGGGGCTGGTTTTCGGGCTGGTTTTAAGGGTGGTTTTGATGGGTGGTTTTGATGGGTGCTTTTGAGGGGTGGTTGTGGGGTTGGTTTTTAGGAATGGTTTTATGGGGTGGTTTTAGGTGTGGTTCTTGGGGGGGTAGTTTTGGGGAATGATTTTTGGGGGTGGTTTTAGGGGGTGGTTTTAGGGATTGTTTCAGGGGGTGGCTTTATGGGTGGTTTTTGGGCTGGCGTTAGGGGTGGTTTTGAGGGTGGCTTTAGGGGTGGTTTATAGAGGTGGTCTTTAGGGGTGGTTTGTCTGCTGGAGGTTTCCGATTTACTTGATAATGGGCGCGTGCAGGCTCGGTTTCTCAAAGAATCCAACACCGGGTTAAACCTGACACCGGCTTCGTTGCTATGATACAACCAATCAGAAAGCCGGTATCATAGCAACGAAGCCGGTGTCAGGCTTAACCCGGTGTTGGATTCTTTGAGAAACCGGAACTTAGAGTCGCATAATTTACCAGACCTGTGAAAAATGACCCAATCACAAATTATTTTAAATCGAATCCTCAAAACCGCTTTATTTGCCGAATAGCTGACCCAAAAAGTTTTAGTGCAACGCGACATCGGTAAAAGCTATAAAAAGCCAAACAGTATTTCGCAATAACTTTAAAATATTGTTCCTAAATTTCAATTGTCTCCAATAATCCGCAATAATATAGACCACGCCTGCAGCGCTGTGTATGGAACGGACTGTTCCAGCGAGAAATGAATTATTGTTAAAACACCGATGCCAGGGTATTAACACTGAGTTACTTCAATTAAGCACCGTTGCGAGCAAATGTACTGCATTGGAAAACAGTTTATTCGAAGGAAAATCCACTAACTATTTCACTTCTTTCTTTTCTCTGATGAAAACGGATGTTTCGTAAATTCCATTTCGGTTCCTCTCTTTTACAATGCACGCCAATAAGTGTGTTTATGAGTAATATATAATATTGAAAATTTATAAAAATTCTTTAAAGAACTTCAGAAAGAGTGGAGGGCCTAAATTCGATACTTGAGGAACACCCGCGTCAGCAATAGAAAGCACTGTGGTTCGGAGACCTCGGACTTTCTGGAAATAGCACTGCATCACCACCACACCATCACCCACCACACCACCGCATCCCCCACCACAGCTTCAACCTTCATCTTATCGGTTAGGGTCAGAGGCAGGATGTGCAACTGACCGAGTCTGCTTGTTTGTATTGCAACACGAAAGCACACTTAGAACAAACTGGGATTGAGCTTTTACAATCGCTGTAATGTTAATTAATTTTTTAACGTCAGCAAAAATCCTCAACAGAACTATTTATATTGTTCATTTCATTCAATGAATCATTTGGTCAAACAAACATTTTGGCTGCTTTATCTAAAAATAAGCTCATTCAGCAGTATCCTGAAATACGTGATTTGCTATCTCCAGTATTAACCAAATATTGCCTATTTTCTTTGTAGCGCAAGTTCGTTGGTGCTAGTGGACGGTGTCCATTATACCGGTCACGTAATACACCCGTCGTGGCACCGACCTGATTGGAGTATTGAGGTCGTCGTGTACAAGCAAGATTCTCGACACAGTAGCTGGTCTGCCCTATTTTATCCTGCTATTATATCACTTCCCACGAGACTACAATTGAAATGAAAATCACATTGCTCTGTTGCTGTGTATAATACAGATACGCATCTAACAGGGACGCTGAAAACGGAATGGACAGCCTAATTTCAGCAGGAAGCAGATGTAGATTCGAATCGGGGATCGATGGTCAGGACAGTGGCTGACCCTTGTGAGCCGGAGTTTTATTCACGCTCACGCATTTCTAATAGATCAGCTCAGGTATTATTTTCTTACAGCTTCTTGGATTTATCCCGCTTCTGATACCTAATCGAAACTCTGAATGGATTTCATAAAAATAGCTTTACTGTTAAACACCAAGGTTTTCGCAAAAACCAACAAATATTAAGCGTCCGGGTATTAGCAAATCCCCTGCACAGAGGAAACCCTTTTTATATAGCACTCGTATTTTTCCCAGCCCGATTGGATTAAGTGTTTAATTTTGGGGAAATAGAATATAAATCCGACGGGTGTTGCTAAAGAATGTCTCATTTAAACGGTCGAAAGGTGGCTCACCTTAATCCCAGTAGCTTCACCGAGGAACAGAACGACATAGTATCGGACGGAGAGGACACGTTCTAAATACAAACAGAGCCAAAGCTCTGGTAATTGCATTTGGCTATCCACACTGCTAGGGGCGACTATGTAATCGAGGGCTACACTAGTCGTCTTAATTGATCCTACAATGCGGTAGAAAAAGGCGTGCTTTGCTTCTCAGGACCCGTTGTTACCAGAGGCGTTCCTCGCCTGGACACGTCCTCGAAGTTTATTGTCATAGATATTAGATGCTCTCCCACGCTTTCTAAATAAGATACTGCAGCAATTGCCCCTCGTGACGGGGCTAGGAAGCCATTGGACCGACCGAATCGCATTATTCAGTTATTTTACGTAATGGAATTTTACCAATGGAAAAGGTTTATTATAGTATTGATCGGTATTCCCTTGATCGGTTTCAAGATTTAAAATATCTCATCATCAGAATATGTTTACATATTCTGCAGACCAAATGTAATTTCTAGCAGTCTTCCCTTTTGACGTTTGTTCCAGATGTTTAGCTGTTCTGTCCCGTTACTCGGAATCAGTTTGTTTAAATTATTTAATAATTTACGGAACTTATAAATGGGAAAAAAAATAATATATTAGGCGCAATTTTTCTATGAATGTTTAAGCAGTAACAGTTCTAATGTATTTACCTTTCATACGGATTTTAAGCCTTTTCTGGAATTTAAATCATCCACGGAACTGGAGGAAGAAGAAGATAACCGGTGATATATTTCGTGGCGCATAGAGAGTAATAGCTCAGAATACTTGTTGTACTGATGTAACAATTCTCACTCGTTTCAGTTTCATATTGATTTTCAAGCCTGTTCCCAAATTTTTAGTTGTTCCGTGCCGTTCCGCGGAATGGGCTTGTTCCGTAAATATAATAATATAATAATATAATTTACGGAACAAGCAGATTCCGCGGAACGGCATGGGACAGCTAAAATTCGGGACGGACTTTCGATCATTTACGGAACAAGTTGCGAATTATTTACTTCCCATAACGATTTTTAAGCCCGTTCCGTAATTTGAGTACCTAATTTATGGAACGGATTAAATAAGAGAAATATTGGGTACTGATGACGTGTATTTTACGTCTGGATGACAAACTACCACATGGGCAAAAATGTTGTAAGTTGTTTGAATTCCATATAGATTTTGGGCCCGTTCCGGAATTTTAATAATTTACGGAACGTATAGAAAACGCAGAAACCAAGTTATTTATTATGTGCATTTTATCAGGAAATTCCTAAACAGTGAAAGTACTAAACAGTTTCGAATTATATTTTCCCTATAAAGATTTTTAAACTCGTTCCGTAATCTAAGTAATTTACGGAACGGGTGAAATAAGAGGTGCATTGAGCATTCATGACGTGTACTTCATGTCAGGATGGCCAAGTCTCGCATGGCCAAAAAAGTTTTAGGTTATTTACGTTCGGAAAAAGATGATTTACGGAACAAGCCCATTCCGCGGAACGGCCCGGAACAACTAAAAATTTGGGAGCGGACTTGAAAATCAATATGGAACTGGAACGAATGAGAATTCTTACATCAGTACAACAAGTATTCTGAGCTATTACTATCTATGCGCCACGAAATATATCACCGGTTATCTTCTTCTTCCTCCAGTTCCGTAGATTATTTAAATTCCAGAAAAGGCTTGAAATCCGTATGGAAGGTAAATACATTAGAACTGTTACTGCTTGAACATTCACAGAAAAATTGCGTCTAATATATTCAATTTTTTTCGCTTTTATAAGTTCCGTAAATTATTAAATAATTTAAACAAACTGATTCCGAGGAACGGGACGGAACAGTTAAACATCCGGAACATACTGAAGATAATTTACGGAACAAGCAGATTCCGCGGAACGGCATGGGGCAGCTAAAATTCGGGACGGACTTTCGATCATTTACGGAACAAGTTGCGAATTATTTACTTCCCATAACGGTTTTTAAGCCCGTTCCGTAATTTGAGGACCTAATTTATGGAACGGATTAAATAAGAGAAATATTGGGCACTGATGACGTGTAGTTTACGTCTGGATGACCAACTACCACATGGGCAAAAAGGTTGTAAGTTGTTTGAATTCCATATGGATTTTTGGGCCCGTTCCGGAATTTTAATAATTTACGGAACGTATAGAAAACGCAGAAACCAGGTTATTTATTATGTGCATTTTATCGGGAAATTCCTAAACAGTGAAAGTACCAAACAGTTTCGAATTATATTTTCCCTATAAACATTTTTAAACCCGTTCCGTAATTTAAGTAATTTACGGAACGGATGAAATAAGAGGTACATTGGGCATTGATGACGTGTACTCCATATCAGGATGGCCAAGTATCGCATGGCTAAAAAAGTTTTAGGTTATTTACGTTCGGAAAAAGATAATTTACGGAACAAGCCCATTCCGCGGAACGGCACGGAACAACTAAAAATTTGAGAGCGGGCTTGAAAATCAATATGAAACTGAAACGAATGAGAATTTTTACATCAGTACAACAAGTATTCTGAGCTATTACTCTCTATGCGCCACAAAATATATCACCGGTTATCTTCTTCTTCCTGCAGTTCCGTAGATTATTTAAATTCCAGAAAAGGCTTAAAATCCGTATGGAAGGTAAATACATTAGAACTGTTACTGCTTGAACATTCACAGAAAAATTGCGCCTAATATATTCAATTTTTTTCGCTTTTATAAGTTCCGTAAATTATTAAATAATTTGAACAAACTGATTCCGAGGAACGGGACGGAACAGCTAAACATCCGGAACAGACTGAAGATAATTTACGGAACAAGCGGATTCCGCGGAACGGCATGGGACAGCTAAAATTCGGGACGGACTTTCTATCATTTATGGAACAAGTTGCGAATTATTTACTTCCCGTTCGGAAAAAGATAATTTACGGAACAAGCCCATTCCGCGGAACGGCACGGAACAGGGAGAGTACTCTCAGTCTCGTTATTTAATAGCTACACCTTTTATATTACCATTCTCTGCAACCCTCTCTTAACGTGCTTGATTTGAAAATTGCTGAGCACCCTGGCTGTACTCGTGTAATTCTGTTGAGTAAATCTATGTCACGCTTGCACAGAAGTTTACGTAGGTACCTATGCTGTTGTGAAGTGAATAGAAAATTACATTATAAATACAGTTGAATATACAGCCACGCGATGTAGTGCAATATTGCATCGACTTGTTTTTGATAATTAATGTAGGACCGAATTTTCACTACAAGAACTGCAGCTGGAAGGAATTTTGTTATTATAAATATGTTCATACATTTTCGTAAAACACAAAGGTTCATTGAAGAGGGCTTAATAAATAATTCTCTTCAGTCGGGAAATTCCCGCACAAAAGGTTTCTAGCGTCTTCCAATACCAGAAAATGTATAGAAATCAAAATTTAACAGCAATTTTCTAGACGTGCAATAACTCAGGTTCAGTCGAGTATTCAGTATGCGAATGGAATTTGCGAGAGAGTTCGTCCGGAATACTGATCGAAGCTTCTACTTTTAATCTGCAACTCTATGAAAGTATCAATGTTTCACGGCGCCAATCTAAAATAATATTCCTGAATTCATTGCCTCCCTCACAAAGACTGAAAGGTTCAGAAAGTTGTTATCGGAAGCACGTAAAATTTGAAACGCAGCGGCGGCTCGTCGATAGACAGAGAAAAGGTTCGTATATTAAATAAGCGTTAAAAGGGAATATAAATTAAAAAGTATAAACACAAATAACACACAACTAATAAATGAAACGGAACACAATAAGTTTAAGAGCTAAACACAAGTTTAAACCACAAAACATTTTTATTTAAACTTAAACATACTTCGGGAAACATTGCTTTAAACCTTTAATCCAAAAACAAGTATAAAAATTCACAAACCCGCGTGCTCCTAGAGGCATCAAACTTATGAAAGTTTTGTAGAGAGGGGTTCGCGGTTTGGGAAATTCTTAATCGAATGAAGTTAGTATTCATTGGTATCGCTCAGGTCCCATTAGCCGACACGTCAGATGTAAAAACCCGCTGAATATTTCAAGTTCCAGGTCGGTGTGAATGTAAATCTCTTCCAGATGTAAATGAAATCCTTCGCTTGAGACTTCAACTAGGATTCCTACGGGAAATGTAACAGATCAGTGTCGACTCTAACGGGGCTAGGAATATTCTTATCATTTTTTTCTGAAACTGAAATATTCACCGTTCCCACTCATTTTTTACCAGTCCATCTGCAGGGAGTTCATTTTCCGCCTCTTTTTGTTCAACTACCACGCTTCATCATATCCGCGGATTTTCTAGACAGCCGATAATTTATTAACGCCCAGGAATCCAGAAAACTCCGAACACTTTTAACATTCCCGCGGTATAGAACGGGTGGAGTCCCACAGGGATTAGTATATAAGCCAGTCTTGTTTTTGTATTCACAGTCCTAGCTCCTCTGCCTATACTTCCTACAATTTATAAAAATTATATAACTGTCTTTCAAAAGCAAGCAGCAAAAAGCAAGAATTTCAAAAACCCTTTAAAAATGAATCGCGTATTAATGTATTGCTTGTTGGGTAATTTAGTCGAATATAAATTTAAATTCCCACATGAAAATAGAACTAAGAAAGCCCGTAAAAAATTTGTGGCAAAAAGTGAGTGAGAATCGTACTGCCTATTTGTGTAGTTCGCAAAAACATCTTTAGGCGGCAGCACCAATCGGATAGCAAAAATATAATTTAAAGAGCAGGAGATATCTCTTGCTACCACATCGCTTCCACTTGTTCTTTATTGTTTGAATAGCTGATCACCGAAATTTACCAAAATAGCTATTTATATACAGTGACAGCCATAAAGTCTATACCACATGGAAAACTGTTTTATTTGCAGGATTTTAACAAATTTTAGACTGGACAAAAATACCTTAAATATACAAAACCTAATAAGTTGAACTAAAGTAAACAGAAATGTTTACAGATAGGTATCTCTGTTAATGTACTAAAATTCCTCTGAAAAAAACTCGCTTTCGGAAAATGCAATGTTTTCTTGTCACCTATTAAATTTATTAAATATTTAGTTAGCTCCTTTCACAAATAATCGATTCTGTTAAAGTAATTCACCGATTGAAATAACAGTAGTTGTCATGTGAATTATCGTTGTATGGGGTGGCCCACTGAAAACAGTAAGTGCGATTTTATGCCATTTAGCATCATTTTCACGAAAAAAGGTGGGGCACGTCGAATTTGGTTGTAAGGGGGACATCTGACTTCGATGTTTTCATTCATGTAACTTCAACCCCAAAGCGGAAGGGGAAAGCACCCTTAAATTTTTAAATAGGAGGTAGTGTCAAGATGCACACCGTATGAAAGGCCTTTAAATTCTCTTTATAACAGTTTTTCATTTTTTAAAATTGGATCACTAACCTCCAAGAAAATGGACTTTAAAAATAACATTAATTAAGGCACCTTTTAACACCAGTAAGTGCGATTTTATACCATTTGAAGCACATTTTCTCAGAAGTCAGTGGTCCGTTTTAAAAAAATGGAAAACTGTTATAAAGAGAATTGAAAGATGAAAGGCTTTCAAACGGTGTGTATGAATGAAAACATCGAATTCAGATGTCCCCCTTACAACCAAAATCGACGTGTCTGAGCTTTTTGCGTAAAAATTATGCCAAATGGTATAAAATCTCACTTACTGTTTTCAGTGGGCCACTCTGTATAATGTATGTGAGTTAATTAGTCATTTTGTATTAATTTTCTTGTACCGATATCGATCAATCAGGAGGCTAGATTTATAATAGTGTCTTTATTGTGTCAGTTACAATTGCATTTTATAAATCAAACTATGTAGATAAACAATAATCATAGTGTATGCAATTCCCACAGATAACTGAAAGAAAGGCTAGCTTAGGGCGAAGTTCAGATGGATGCCAAAGCACCCCCTGCTCTTCCACTTAACCCTACAGATCACATTAAATTAAATTAAATTAAATATTATAATAAACTATACCATTCGGAACAGACAACGACACCTGATACCAGGAATAAGAGTCGCCAAGGGCAAAAGCGATAAAATAGTCCGTGATAGCAACCGTACCAACATCGCAGACCACATAGTGCACCACACAGAATTACAATAAACAATTTTGGTTTTGTAACAGAAACCTATGTAAATGATTTTTAAAGTGAAGATAGGATAAATTTTTGAGATTTTCGGGCAATTCGTTATAGATTTTACAAAAGTAAACAGAGAAGCATCTACTGCACAAAGCAGTTCTGTATTGAGGAGGAGACAATCTGCCCTTAAATCTCACATTAATGTTGTGTACATCAGTTCTAAATTTTAGTTTCTCAAATAAATATGGTGGTGTTTTAAACAAAATAATTTTATTTATTTATAATATGTTTCTATTGCTTATTAGATGAGGGAAATTATAAATATAATATACTGCAATACCATTCGACCTTCCTAGTATGTATATTCAAATACTTTTTCTCCTTTTCTAACAAAATTAGTGTTGCTTTTAGTAAACCCCTCTCGCGTTAACTTTGTTCTCAGTAAGGTAGTCTTCTGATAATTATTACCGAATTGGTTTTGTAATTAATAAATACAAGTTTAAGTTTATTTGAAAATCAAAGTTATGCTTCATATTTGAATAATTAACCACGTTTTACAATATTGCACGAACCATAAGTCTTCCAAATTCATCATTTATTTAGTTTTGATTTATTTCTTTCAAACATCTTTAACTAATTTTATTTTATTTTGAGTCACTCTATAATAAATTAATTATTGGAACAAATATGTTTAATTTTTTCTTGGTAGGTGTACAAAATCATTCTAATATAATAATAATAATAATAATAATAAATGTCTTTATTGTACACAACAGAAAGATAAATGAACATAAATTACATTGAACTAAATTATTATAATAGTTATTATGCACAAAGGGCGAAGTTCAGCAGTGTGAGAGTATAATACTCAACACAGGCTGCTCTTCCACGAGAAAGGCATAGATACGCTTTGCCGTGCATAGCGGACCGTATATATTCGAGTAGTCCAAGAGCTACGGTGAAAAATACCACGCGAAAAGTATACAAAGAATGAATATGTTCATGTAATTGCCGTAGGCATTGGTAACACAAAACCGAGCGTCTGCCGTTTAATAGCGGCAGCTTTGAAGCGGGGGCGGCGCTGAATCACGTGAATTTTGGAAAAAAATTTCGTGATTTTATACAACATGAAATATATACGATCCGATAGACAAATTAATGTGGAATACAATTGCCATTGGCAGACGTCACCAATCGACAGCTTTCTACGCGGCAGACGCAGCGCAATGCGACAAAATTAATAGAAAAACACGGGAATTTTATACAACTTGAAACTATCACCAAAAAATAGAGAAAAATTCATTTAACATGATGAGTCAAAGAAATTCCCGGCAGACGGTAGCGTTTCGTAAACAGACGCCCATAATTAACCGCATTACATCTTTGTTCAGACCGTTACAGTCAGCGCGTTAGATAAAGATGGTAAAACTGCAAATATACATAGCAACTTTTTATCAATTTATAATGTAGTTGAACTATGCAATAACAAAAATAAAATATTGTTTTGTATAAACCAAAAATGTTTACCCACGACTAATACATAATATAAGTATTATATCTGTAATTTTTGTAATATAATGCCCCATGTTATTCCCTTAGGGAATAATGGTGAGGGAATAATAAACTATTATTCCCTCTCGTAAACCAATTAGAAAATAGTACTTGAATCATGGTTTCTGTGAAATTTAAGACGACCACCGTAACGGTGATAAATAAAATGACTGTTTAAACAAATAATAAATTGT
The DNA here is from genome assembly GCA_963966045.1 of Xestobium rufovillosum. Lineage (NCBI taxonomy): Eukaryota > Metazoa > Arthropoda > Insecta > Coleoptera > Ptinidae > Xestobium > Xestobium rufovillosum. Next base: position 49,875,031 of record OZ014492.1, on the reverse strand, counting down.
GAAAAGTTAGTTGTGTGCGTTTTTTGTTGCGATTTTGTGATGAAAAGTGAAGAAGAAGGTGAATTTTCCTGTACACCACCAGATATTCTTCAATGTGGTCATTCTGCTCCATGTTGAGAATTGCTTTTGGTAATTAATCACGACGTGCACATTGAAAAATATGGTAAACTTCGTTCTTTTTTGAAAAGAAAATTGTGTTACAAATTAATCGTGAATAAAGTATAGTATACAACTCGCTATAATGAGTGCTACTATTCCCTCAGATGATTACACCCCTCGCTCGCTTCGGTCGCTCGTGTTGTAATAATTGTAACTCTCATCCTAGGGAATAATAGCACTCATTATAACGTCGCTGTATAATATACTATTATGTATTATGAAAGTGTACTTAAGTCATAATATTATTATTACTCGTCTTCATCACTGGAATCACAGTATAAATTTTCGTCATTGTCTTCATCACTGCCGTCGTTGGCATTTTCACTACTAATGATTATATCATTTAAACTTTCTGGATGTTGCGGCCCAGAAAACCAGTTAATTACATATTTATTGTTCAGTAATGACCAACCATTATTAACGGACTGTAAAATTTTGGTGTTTTTTCAGTAGATTACCTCCATATGGCACAAATTTGATTTGATCGTTTCGTTTTTTCTAATAAAATACTGCCACAAGGTGGCAAGGAGCTGCCGTCAAAATTCTTTAGATTACGAAATAGGTCTTTGACTTACTTTGGCTTGTGGGCTTCTAAGAAAATTTCGTACCTAAAAGAATTTGCTCGTAAGTAAGGAAATATACAATGCAATACTCGCGTATATGCATTTACGGTTTGAAAGGTAATTAAAAATTTAGGGAAATCGTAAAATTTTGCTTTATAGGTTTACAAAGTACAAATAATACTTTGAGGTTTATAAATGTTAACTCAATTATTGCTTCTTTGGGTTCAGAATTAAGTAAATCCTTTCCGGCGTTTCACGCTATCACAGGCTGTGATTACACAGCAGCATTTTTCAAGAACTGAAAAGCCGCTCCTTTTAAAATTCTAGAACAGAATAAAAACTCGCAGAGTGTGTTCGCAACATTTGGAGATTCAGAAAATATATCTGAGGAGCAAGTATCAGTCGTGGAAGAATTTACTTGCATGATTTACGGAAAACGAAAACATATTCAAGTAAATAAAGCAAGGCAGGCATAAAGGCAATATTCCGATTTTCTGATAGTTAAAATACCATTTCCTATTGAGGTGGGTATGTCATAGTAGCGCAAAGGCAGTATTACCTTCTTATCTTCTGTCTAAGTTTTACGATTTCCCTAAATTTTTAATTACCTTTCAAACCGTAAATGCATATACGCGAGTATTGCATTGTATATTTCCTTACTTACAAGCAAATACTTTTAGGCACGAAATTTTCTTAGAAGCCTACAAGCCAAAGAAAGACAAAGACCTATTTCGTAATCTAAAGAAATTTGACGGCAGCTCCTTGCCACCTTGTGCCAGTATTTTATTAGAAAAAACGAAACGATCAAATCAAATTTGTGCCATATGGAGGTAATCTACTGAAAAAACACCAAAATTTTACAGTCCGTTAATAATGGTTGGTCATTACTGAACAATAAATATGCAATTAACTGGTTTTCTGGGCCGCAACATCCAGAAAGTTTAAATGATATGATCATTAGTAGTGAAAATGCCAACGACGTCAGTGATGAAGACAATGACGAAAATTTATACTGTGATTCCAGTGATGAAGACGAGTAATAATAATATTATGACTTAAGTACACTTTCATAATACATAATAGTATATTATACAACGACGTTACAATTATTACAACACGAGCAACCGAAGCGAGCGAGGGGTGTAATCATTCGAGGGAATAGTAGCACTCATTATAGCGAGTTGTATACTATACTTTATCCACGATTCATCTGTAACACAATTTTCTTTTCAAAAAAGAACGAAGTTTACCATATTTTTCAATGTGCACGTCTTGATTAATTACCAAAAACAATTCTCAACATGGAGCAGAATGACCACATTGAAGAATATCTGGTGGTGTACAGGAAAATTCACCTTCTTCTTCACTTTTCATCACAAAATCGCAACAAAAAACGCACACAACTAACTTTTCACAATTTATTATTTGTTTAAACAGTCATTTTATTTATCACCGTTACGGTGGTCGTTTTAAATTTCACAGAAACCATGATTCAAGTACTATTTTCTAATTGGTTTACGAGAGGGAATAATAGTTTATTATTCCCTCACCATTATTCCCTAAGGGAATAACATAGGGCATTATATTACAAAAATTACAGATATAATACTTATATTATGTATTAGTAGTGGGTAAACATTCTATGTTTATACAAAACAACATTTTATTTTTGTTATTGCATAGTTCAAATACATTATAAATTGATAAAAAGTTGCTATGTATATTTGCAGTTTTTCCATCTGTCACACGCAAATTCCGAAATTCCCCAAAAGGGAACACTAAGGGGGTGCAAAGCCACGGCTAGACCCAGTGGAGATGGCTGGGTTCTAAGGCAAAATACAGTTGATAGAGGGCGCCAAGAGATTGTTGCCCCTCTTAGATGTGACACGCAATACTCTTCAATCTCTGATAGAATATCGCAACAAATTATTGCGGACATCAAAATAAATCAAACGCAATGCGGTGAATAAACAATGTAATTTTAAGGAAATATTGAAATTTACAATAAACAAAAGTGGTATAATAAATTTAATGAATAAATGAATAAAGCAGCAATCTGAATGAAACTTAATAAAGTAAAAGTAGGTGAGTAAGTCCTGATAGTGTGTAAGCAAAACAAAATAATCTAAATATCTATAAACTAAAAGTGTTAAATCTCCCACCTGTCGCAGGTAAATAAATTGCAGGTACCAAAATGTATGGTGTAAATACAGAGTCGAACGCGGCGTATCCGATAAGTAGCGCTGGCCAGGGCACCGTAAGGAAAACGCAGTAATAATAATTAATAAAGTCCAAACTAAAACAGCGCAGACGCAACGCGAGGTGAATATTAACCGCACGACAAGGGAGACTGCAGACACAGCCAACAAGATTATGACAAAAGCGTTTGACAGATGGTCAAACGTAAACAACGGTAAGTATAAATTATTCTATATTCAGCAAAATTTAACAGTAATAATTAACTTTAATAGGTACAACTATCAAAGAATACATGTGTAAACAAAACAAACTGTCGTTTAGGACGACGAAGCAGGTGACGAGACTTGAACGTGTAAGCTGTTCAACACTGGCTTGGTGCACAGGAAAATGGGGAAAATAAATGCAACACCTGACCTTAATTTATTAGTTGATGGTTTGACTTGGAGTGGTAGTGATTCTAGTGGCAGTAGCGTGTACAACCAGGCAGCGATAGACGTAGGAGGACGACATCCGATTGGGCTCACGAGCCGAAGGAGGTTTTCTCAACCAAGACGGTACAATATTAAACCACGCAGTAGTTTCCACTTCCAAATGTGTATGCAGATTCCAGCCACGAACCAGAGCGAAGACAGGGTACGCAACACCAAGACCAAGGACGTACGTAACACCAAGACGAAGGACGTGCGTAACACCAAGACGAAGGACCCTAAATATTCGAATGAATTAACAAAAGGACAGATCGGTAGACCGGAAAGCCATCACCAACAAAACACAACAGCCTCACAGTGAATGGATCACAGGAGAATGCATAATCGGAAGGGGCGATGGGTATCGGGGCTGAATGATAAAATGATCAATGTAAAATAATGAAATAAAGTGAGAAATACAGTGACTAAATCTGACTTGACTTACCTTCTAAGAATCAGAAGGGTTCATCCAAAAAAAGACAATTAAAGGTACTTCTATGATGGGTTTTGAAGTAAGCACATGGGACCGCAAGCAGTAAATTGGAAATCCCAAATAAATGGTATACTGGAATGGTCGCCAAAATCAAAAATTGCAAAACCAAAACCAGCTTAATTGTGGCTTCACGATGAATCCCTTTATAATTAGGAAGTTGCACTAAGCACTAACAAAATTCGTGAGAACCACACAATCTACTTCTGCGAACAATGGCTACAGGAAATCAAAATTGCCAAGAAGTTTTTCTTTTAAAAAAAAGTAGGAAGTACAATCAAAATTTAATCCCTGTTGGTAAGGAGGCAGAAGACATCAATTTAAAAATACCTGAGAAGAAGGTACAGGCGTTTCTACCCTACAACAGTAGATGGTGCTTGAACTGCTACAAATAAACCTACCTTTAAACTAAAACAGATACCTGTAAATAAGCTTAAGTTACCTGTAAAATGTTTACCAATAAGAAATTAAACGCACTCAAAAATAACTGCTATATTCATTACGAAAAATAAAAGGTAACACATCTTTATCTAACGCGCTGACTGTAACGGTCTGAACAAAGATGTAATGCGGTTAATTATGGGCGTCTGTTTACGAAACGCTACCGTCTGCCGGGAATTTCTTTGACTCATCATGTTAAATGAATTTTTCTCTATTTTTTGGTGATAGTTTCAAGTTGTATAAAATTCCCGTGTTTTTGTATTAATTTTGTCGCATTGCGCTGCGTCTGCCGCGTAGAAAGCTGTCGATTGGTGACGTCTGCCAATGGCAATTGTATTCCACATTAATTTGTCTATCGGATCGTATATATTTCATGTTGTATAAAATCACGAATTTTTTTTCCAAAATTCACGTGATTCAGCGCCGCCCCCGCTTAAAAGCTGCCGCTATTAAACGGCAGACGCTCGGTTTTGTGTTACCAATGCCTACGGCAATTTCATGAACATATTCATTCTTTGTATACTTTTCGCGTGGTATTTTTCACCGTAGCTCTTGGACTAGATGGTTTGGCGCTCCCAAGCAACGTCATTGCGCGCTCCCGACCGAATAGCGTCTGCCTATGCACTCACCATATATATTTACGCCATGATACGTATATCGATTCTTACAATAAGAATTTTCGAATTCTCTTCTTTCAAACTTTAATTGGTTCATTTACTGATATACCATAAGAGACTTTGCCTTAGCGAGTAGTTTCCGTGCGATTGTGCTTTTTTGCAGGAGTATTCTCGCTTTAACAGGTGCGCAGCGAAGACGTTTGGGGGCAGAGAACAACAAAACACGGGGATGTTCTCCCCGAGTAAGCCAGCAGACTTCATGCGCCACGTTGCTTAATCCGTGGATTTATTCTCTCAGGTTATCTGGACCGTATATCTCTCTCGAGGACCGCGGTCTGCCGGGGCATACTAATAGTAAAGCTACAGATTGTACTGATAAATAGTTACCGCATCCCAATGCGCCCTATTTATGGTCGGATTTCGGGCGTCGCATAAACCTGGGTGTATGTGGTGAGGCCTCCGAGAGGTGCAAACAGTGCTTAATAAATTTGCACGCACCAGAAAAATCGGCTTATTTTATGGTTATTACGGTCATTTATTTTAGAGATATTTTCGTTTGTTCTAAATTAACAGCTGCTCTAATTCTTGAATAAGAATTGGACAACACAGGCATAATAATCAAGAACCTAATGGTACACAAGAATTTTATGATTAATATCGTCACGCGTTTCTTTCTCTAACTTATACACACCCTGTTTGCTAGCAGCTACACATTTTCCGATATTCAATATTAATAAATTCAGCTCAATTACATTACTATGTAATCTATATGTATACTAATATGGATATAACCTGAATCTGTTGCTGAACTTATGCATTAATTTTTGCAATTGAATTTATGAAATTCATTTTCCATAAAATCTTTCGACGACTTTAATCAAGAGCGATGTGGATAAAGAGCGGGTTGCGCAAAAGTGCTAAATCAAATTTAATTATCTTAGCTTTCCTTTGGAAGAATTAGAAAAGTTTTTTTGTCAGACACCGGCACTAAAAGATCAAATTAAAGGAATCCTTGTCCCTTGTTTAAAACTAGAGACGAGGAATCATGTCTTATTTCAAGAAGCTTCTTGTTTCCCAGAGGACGAAGTTTTTTACAGCAGTTCTAAACTTGGCAGCTCTGACTGCGTCAAAAAAATTAGGATCGTGACAAAGAAATTGGGACGGGACGCCGGCAAGGAATCTTAGATTCACCAAAGCGCCAACTTTTGCAATTACTATAACTGCTGCATCTGAACTGCGATTTATTTCCCCTTCTTGCTTCCAGTACTTCGTTATGCACACGGTTACAATTAAAATTATGAATTAAAAAAACTTCTATCCGTTCTAAGGAAAACAAAAATCCCTTCCTTTGTTTTAAACTGATTCTTGGTATAATGAAACTCTAATGTGATTACTGTTAGCAAGGCAAATGGAGTAAACATGTAAACCATTTTTGTTTTACAATTTGTCACTAGTTTTACAACTACGGAAATACAGAATAGACAGATGCCAATTATCTGAGAATGTACACTCTCTCGTCTGCTGATTCATAAAGTATTTATGGAACACTGTAATGTGACCTATCAGCTTTTGTTACCCTTCCTTTATGTCAACTTCTTGTTCACGATGTGTTAAGTATGCTGGTTGTTAGGGTTGCCAATGATTACGGTAAAAGTATTTATGTGTATTTTATTTAAAAAGTACAATCGCCCATAGGCTTCTAACAAGGTACTGTACAGAACTGCCAGCAGGAGAAGAGATGCATGCGCATCTTAAATACACTACAGTTATCCTCCTCTTAAGACAAAACGTAATAACAGAGTCTATCTACAGATTTTACAGTTCTCTTAGGTCTAATACAAGTATTTTGTTTAACAGGGGTTACTAACTTAACACTTCCTTCATCACTTGATACATTGGTATCATCCACTTCACTTTCGAGCTCTTGAGTCGGAATTTCAGAGTTTGTTGGTATGGGAATATGTGGTGTAACAAAATTTTGATTTATAGTATATTTTTTTATTTGATTTCTGTGCCGCTTCCATACTTTGTTTAACTCTGGAACTTCGACTAAATATACTGCTTTACCGATTTTCTTATTAATAACACCTTTAATGAAACTTTTATTATTATTGCTATAACTAAGTACTAATACTTCCTCTCCTATTTCGAAATTAATATTTTTCTTTCCTTTAAAATAAACAATTTGCTTTTTCTGATTATTTTCAACTCTTCTGCGAATCATATTACTATCTACTTCGTCTAATTTGTCTGCATTCTTAGTTTCTAATGGCAGAAGGGTTGAAAATTTTGTTCTAATTTGACGACCAAACATTAGTAGGGATGGGCTAACTCCAGTCGTGGTATGTGGGGTGTTTCTGTGGTCTAATAAAAACCGACAAATTATCAAATTAATATTATTAGAAGAATTGCAAGAGAGAGCCTTTTTTAGTGCGAGCTTGATAGTTTTTACACTGTTTTCAGCTTCACCATTAGATGATGGATTATAAGGTGGGCTGGTGATATGTTTGACCTTATTATCAGTTAGAAACTTTTCAGTTTCTTCGGAAACTAACTGAGTCCCGTTGTCTGAAACGACTAATAATGGTAATCCGAAACGAGCGAATAGGTTTCTCAAAGCGCGGATAACCAACACTGAGCTTATATTTGCCATTTCGAAAACTTCCAACCATTTTGTGTACGCATCAACAACTATCAAATAAAATTTACGCTTGTATTCGCAAAAATCTATATGAATTCTTTCCCACGGTCCCTTTGGCCAGGACCACGGAGTTAATTGTGCTTTGCTAGGGCTAGTATTGTATAAAAGACAAGCATTATATGTTTTTGTTAATGTTTCAATGTTTTGATCAAGACCGGGCCACCAGAAATAACCTCTGGCCATGTTTTTCATTTTAACGATCCCCAAATATGTTGAGTGAAGCTCAGTCAAAACGACATTACGTAAGCTAGTCGGTATAATGATTCTATGATTCCACATTAAACACTCGTCTCTGATGTAATATTCGTGTCTTTTAGCAAAGTAAGGTTTCTGGGTCTATACATTTTCTAGGCCAACCCTGCGTAACGAATTTACAAATTTTCTTTAGAATAGTATCATTAGCAGAACACTCTTTAATTTTGTCAAAATTTAGTTTAAAATCTGGTGCATTGCTAAAGAAGTACATATAATCTACGTCAAGATTGTCGTCCGTCGCAGAACTTAGATTGTCGATGGGTTGTCGCGATAACCAATCTGCATTATTGTTCTTTGAATTTACGTATTCAATTTCGTATAATTGTAACCTGATAAAATTACTGCCCAACGTCTCAACCTATTTGCTGTGAATTGTGGGATGCTTTTATCGTGCCCAAAAATTTTTAATAACGGTTTGTGGTCCGTAATTAACTTCGACTCTTGGCAACGGATGTTGATCAACTTCGATTACCGGATTAATCGTAATTTTGAATCAATTGAATTAATTTTTATCGTGCCCAAAAATTTTTAATAACGGTTTGTGGTCCGTAATTAACTTCGACTCTTGGCAACGGATGTTGATCAACTTCGATTACCGGATTAATCGTAATTTTGAAATCCCCACAGAGACGAACTGATCCGTTTTTTTTGAACACTGATGGGACGACGGGAGTTGCCCATGCACTGTAGTCGATAGGTTCCAATATACCTAGAGACAATAAACGGTTAATTTCATCTTCAACTTGCTGCTTGATAGCGAACGGGATTGATCTAGCTTTAAAAAATTTTGGGGTTACATCAGGATTTTTTAATTTGATAGTGGCCAAACCTTTCTTGAATAATCCAATACCGTCGGGTGAAAATACTTCTTTAAAATCGTGAATTAAACTTTTCAAAGTTGTATTTTCATCCTTTAGGAAATTAACGTTCGAAAAACTTATGTCAAATTTCGACAAAAAGTCTCGACCGACTATTGGAGGACCGCCGGTCTCCAAAACATAAATTGACAGCTGATTTATTTTACCTTGAAAATTGACCTTGGCATTCAAAATACCTTTCGGTTTTACCTGCTGACCATTATAAAAATATAAGAATTTGTTTGGAGGTTCCAATAGAAATTCTGAAAAATCTTTTAAATACATATCGTACGAGAAAGCAGTTACGCTGCTGCCGGAATCAATTTGAAATTCGATTGGTAGTTGCTCTACCAAAACCGTAATTGTGAAAGGTTCGTTTATCTGTTTATTACTTTTAATAGAAAATAAACATAATTCCTCTTCATCAGACGTGTTTAATAATGCATCACTTTTTTCCGTCGAAATAAAATTTTGTGTAAATTTATTCCTTTTAAAATTGTTTCCGACAGTGGCACCGGCTTTTTGCTGCTGTTTATTTTTACAAACAGTAGCCAAATGGCCGCGCTTTTTATATACATGACAGGTAGAATTTTTATGAAAACACTTATCTTTTGTGTGATTTGACCTTCCGCAAACAGCGCAAATAACTTGAGTTTGACCTGCGTGATTGAAGTTAAAATCTCTTCGTTTTCCGCTGCGACTGCGTATATGCATTAGGGACTCCTGCTTGATGACGACTTCTTGAGCTTCTCTGGTCGCCATCTTGTTACTCGCTAAATTTACCATTTCTTCAAATGTTGTAGTAACTTTTTCCTCCATTAAGCGATCTAAAATTGGGCCCTTTTCAAATCCGAAAACAAACCGATCCCTTAACAGAATCGTCAACTCAGCTCCAAATTGACATGCAACAGCTAATCCTCGAAGTCGCGCTGCCCAATCTTTCGCGGACTCGCCGATTTCTCTTTTTGACGCATAGAACTTAAATCTGGCCGCGAAAACAGTTTGCTGTGGAGCAAAATGCTTATCGAAAACAGCCACTAACTGCACATATGTCTTAATTTCAGGTTTCTCCGGACAGCTTGTAAGCGTCCTCATCCAACACGTTGAGTAGGATTGCCCTTCGTTTATTTAGGTCATCACCTTCATTTTTAATATTATTTGCTACGAAATAGCTGTCTAACCTTGCTCTAAACACTGTCCAGTCAGACGTTTTTAGCGAAAATTCTCGCAAATGTCCAAAATCACCCATGGCACGTGTGAAACTAAATTTTTAATTACAACGCGAATTATCGCAGAAACTTGCACTACGAAATTATTTACCACCTCGTCGCCACTGTTAAGTATGCTGGTTGTTAGGGTTGCCAATGATTACGGTAAAAGTATTTATGTGTATTTTATTTAAAAAGTACAATCGCCCATAGGCTTCTAACAAGGTACTGTACAGAACTGCCAGCAGGCGAAGGCGGGGGTTATGCAGCCATCGTCCGACTGGTAGAGTGTAATAAGCGGGACATCCATCTAACTGGAACCATCTGTTTGCTCTAGTAACTAGAGGCATGTCATCTAAGACTGCTTCAAAATCATTTTCCAAGAAAAGAAGTAAAGTCGGACCATTAAGCCGTGGAGGCAGAAAATTCGGGCCAATGAGTGAGTCATCGCATAATCCCATCCAAACGTTGCACGAAAATTGATGCTGAAACTTGCTGATTTTTATAGCATGAGGATTTTCGTGTCCCCAAATATGAGCATTATGCTGATTAAAAATACCAGCACGAGTAAAAGTTGCCTCGTCAGTCCAAATCAGCCTCCGAAAGTGAGAAGCATCATTTCTTATTTGCCCCAAGAACCACTCTGAAAATTCTCTTCTTCGTGGCAAGTCTTCAGGCAGCAAATGCTGAACTTTCTGCAAATGATATGCGTGACGAGCATCTGCTTTCAGAGTCTTGTTCACAATGCTCTGCGAATATCCTAATTGTAAAGAACATCTCCGCGTGCTACTGGAAGGGATTTCATCAAAGTGCTGTAAGATATTTTCTGTTCTTCTTATATTTTGAAAGGGTGCGGAAATACCGTCTGTTCGCGATTGCAATGAAGTTGATCCTGTTTCTCTTAGACGTTGAAACGTACTGGAAAATACTGACCTGTGGGGCAATCTCCTTAGAGGAAATCTGCGGGCGTACTCAGCTACTGCAGCGCGCGCATTACCGTCACAGTACCCATAGACACAATATCCGCGTATTCAGCTTTATTGTAAATTTTTGGCATTATTCCGCAATCTACGCATAAACGCACCTACAACGCACTAAAATTACTCACTTAATAAACTGACATGTCAAAAACTGTCAAACAAACAAATCCTCAATTTTTGTCAAAGCCTACTAATTTTGTCAAAACCTACTAAACGCTGTAGCGCTCTTATGAAAGCATTTTCGAGTACACATTTATATGAACTTTTTTTCTAAAAATCAAATTTCCTATGCATAGTTTACGTATGGCCGTTTAACCCCGACTCACCCTGTATATAAGAACAAAAATATAACACAAACCAAAAATTTACTTAGGGGTTTTCAAATTTGGAGTTTGCGAAACAAACAAGGTGTTTTTCCAAATTATCTGTAAGATAATTTTGTAGGCAGAAAATGATCTTTCTACATCAAAAGAGGTGATAGGACAAAATTTGTAGATAAACCGGCCAAAAAGATTCGGTAAAAAGTAAACCAAACGTTTCCAATTTTTTATATTTTCTGTCAACATTTTGAAATCACTTTTTATACAACATAAATCATATTTTATATTTGCAAAACAAAAGTTTTAATTTGCGCTAAAAAATAAAAGTGTACCTTTTGCACCTCTTTTCTGTTCGCCTTCGCGTTCTTACTGGCTTTCAGTTTTGTTCGTCAAATTGCCTGGCAACAAAATTTCGTTCAAAACAGAAATTTATCCGTCAAAATAAACATTTTTCTCTAAAATGTGTACTAAAGGAGGAACAAAAGAAATACGCTTAGGTGGCACACCCTGTATACATGACTTTCTACATAGCTAAATAATAAAACAATAATTTAAAGATAGGTACTTTTAATAATCGAGTTTTACTGCCTTTGTTTTCGAATTCTTTGTAAAGTATGAATAAAATTTTTAATTAAATTCTGTAAAAATATGTACAAATATTATCGATGGATTGAAAAGAATTTATCGGCAATGTTAAAATCGTTAGTAGAGTATCCATACCTTAAGCAACATCAAAAGTAGAATTTTATTCCAAGCGAATAAAAACGTTTTTCGATTGAACGTGTTGACTTTTTTGGATAAATACTTTGAAAATGATCATGAAGCTATAATATCTAGGCATCTACTACCTACAGTTGCTTCACAGGTTTGAGGGTGGAAAGGAAACATATTCAACGCAAGACTTTAAACGAGTTTAATACTGAAAGTGGGCAGTTTTGATAGGCTACAGTACGTCAAACTTATACTTACATTCATAATGAGTAATCTGAATGATTTAATTAGACGAGAGTAGGGTTGCAATCAAGGAAAAGTTCGGTCGAAAAGTTGGAAAAGTTGATGGAAAAATTGGAAAAGTTCGCTACTACCTTTGAAAAGTTAGAAAAGTTGGAAAAGTTAGGCTAGCTGTTTGTTTGCCTATTAGTTTGCTCGGCGGGGTAGCCAATGAACAATAAGCAGACTTCTAAGTGCTGTCTGTTGATTGGCTCACTCGGCATGGCCTGGCATGGGGAACCAATGAACAGTTAACATTTTAAAACAAGAATAAGCTTGTCAGTTTGTGTTAATTTTATTTTATTCTTAAATGCAACAGTTTGCAGTGAATGTGAATGTGAATGTACTGATTTAAATAGTGAATTGTGTACTCTGTGCTATATACTTAATTTACAATAAATTTATGAACATGGTGAATGAGAAGAAATCAGTGTGGAAGTACTTTAAAGTAACAACCACTCCAAATAGTAAAAACAGAAAAGTAGAGTGCAAATTTTGTTGCAAGCAGTATACTGCCAATGCAACACGAATGGTGCAACATATAGCAGATTGTATAAAATGCCCAGTGGAAGTCAAGAAAAATATTGGAATATACAGAGAAGGTAAAGGTAAAGAGCCATCTAAGGAAAGTAGTTTATCACTTTCTTGCTCTGTTTCTATAAATAATTTCGATGTGGATGAGGCAGAGGATCACGCGCAAATATCGGAATTGCATGATACAGTTGTGATCAATGATGGCGCAATGACCAGTACGTCAATACCAGGGTCCTCTCAATCGGAGGGTGCGGGTGTTACAACTGGCGCTTATACTAAAAGAAGAAAACGGCCAACGTTCAGCAGAATAGATAGATTTTGCGATTCAATTTCGCGGCAAGATCAGGTATGAAAGTTGATGCGTGATGTAATATGTGATATTATCAAATATCACGCTGCTTATTATTCCCTTCTTTTAATTAGTTTGACGCATGCCGATTTATGATTTTTATGAACTGACCTAAATAGGCATAGTTTCATTTTTATTAGGCTTCTTTTTCATGTAATTTTTTAAATTTCCTTTCTCTTGATAGAGTAGAGCGGATGAACTTATTAGTAGAGCGATTTATGCAACTGGATCACCCCTAAGAATGCTGGAATCTCCATATTGGCAGGCAGTTTTTAAGCACCTACGTCCAACATTAAAACTTCCTTCCAGAGATCGGTTATCTAATGCTTTGCTTGATGAAGAATTTAATCGTGTGAAGGTTACTGTGGAAACTAAAGTTGCAGATGCACGATTCATTACATTGCAATGTGATGGATGGAGTAACATACGGTAAATATCAATATATTCAATACTCAGTCAGTTTCCAAATTTGAAACACAAAAATGCAGCTACTTCATTAACCCTTTCGGGACGGCAGCGATATCAACAATCGTTGCTGGCTAGACGGGCGCGGACAGCGCGCAGACTCCGGTCGATTGCGGTCCATGCGCGTCAAATTATTCCGCTCAAAAAATGTTAAATTTTGTTTTCTTTTCATTTCAATTGCTTGATCACGAGCAATTTTCTGAGATCTAAGCACGAGATGCACACACAAACGCATAACAAAGTATACTGCACGATTTAACCAGGGATGCCAGATGACATTAACAGGATTTCGTGAGCTCAGTCGAAAAAAATCGTGAAAAACCGTGAGATTTCGCAAAATCGCGTACCTATATCTCGATTTATTGTCGAGTGGAAACTTGAACAACAAGAATTAATTACTATTTATCTTTAACACTTGATTTTTCATTTAATTTGGTTAAAATAACTCAAACATATTGGAGTTTACTCCCTAAGAATCGATTTTCAGTTATAGCCCGCAGTACGGAAATTTTATGAGCAGTAAAATCTAACGTTAACTAAAAGTGAGGCGTTACGTTCCTCTGTACAACGCACCGCGCGCACTTTTCATATTGAAATTATGTATGTATCTATGGATACGTATATTTCTGTGCAATAAACAAAATTATCAAGTGATTGAAGTTAAAATAATCGTTCGTAAAGGTTCGTTTACATATTCAAATAAATTGCGCACATTGACTTGTGCATTCGAATTTGCGCAAATTAACTGTGTCGTTGAATTCTGTTTAGACGTTCAATCTAGCATGCACATTTTTATTAAATTTTCTGCCTTGTCAAATAAATTATAGAGTTTATTCTTTTGATTAAATAGTGTATTGTTTATTTGAAATGGAAAATATTGATGACGATTTACTTCTTGCAAATTATCTGAGAAAATTGATTTAAATCAAGCCAAACTTTTTGGCTTGCGCAAGCTTCAAGCTTTCATTTACATGCAACGATTTACTTGAACAACTTGACTTGCACAGGCCAGTTTGCGCATATTGTTTGAGTGTCTAAACGGACCTTAAGGAGTAAACTCCAGTTGCGCGTCGGAGCTGACACACACAAGTTTTTTTGTTTCTTACGTCTTTATAGAAAAAACGATAGAAAAGAGAAAGAGCGTCTATATAGGATTTGTAGATTTAGAAAAAGCCTTCGACAACGTAAAATGGGGGAAGATGTTCGAAGTGCTGAGAAAGGTAGGGATGAAATACAGGGACAGAAGAATAATACATAATCTCTACAAAGAGCAAAAGGCAGTTATAGAATGTGAGCAGGAACAAAGGGAAGTAGATATCCGGAAGGGAGTGAGACAGGGATGTGCATTGTCACCTCTAGTTTTCAACTTATATATCGAAGATGCGATTAATATTGTTAAGGAAAGAACAGCCTCAGGGATCAATGTACAGGGCCAAACTATTAACATGCTCAGATTTGCGGATGATATAGCAGTGTTAGCATCTAGCAAAGAAGAATTAGGAGCGGCTCTGAATGAAATGGAAGCAGTTTTGACACAGGGCTTCGGCATGAAAATCAATAAAAAGAAAACTAAAATTTTGTTATGTAGGAGATGTGAAAATAGAACTAAAATGGAAATACAAATTGGAAATGAGAAGATAGAGGAGGTCGCGGATTTCTGCTACTTAGGAAGTAAAATAACTCAAGACGGTAGGAGCACTAAAGATATAAAACAAAGAATGGCGCAGGGCCGAGTTGCGTTTAACAAAAAGAAACAACTGTTATGCTCGAGAACGGTTAATATAGAGACTAGGAAGAGACTCTTAACGTCGTATGTATGGAGTACGGCATTATACGGGTGCGAAACTTGGACAATAGGAGAAGCGGATAGAAAAAGAGTAGAAGCGTTTGAAATGTGGTGCTACAGACGCATGATGAAGATACCGTGGATAGATAAGGTTAGCAATAGGGAAGTATTAGAAAGAGTTGGGGAAAAGCGAAAGGTATGGAAAACAATAAAGAGTAGGAGAGATAGGATGGTAGGACACCTTCTAAGACACGAAGGAATAGTTCGTGACATACTAGAGTCAGAGATAGGAATAAAAAGAGGTAGGGGTAGGGGTAGGCCTAGATTAGACTACTGCTCTCAAATAGTTAGGGATGTAGGATGTTCTACTTTTAGGGAAATGCGTAGGTTAGCTCAGGATAGAAAAGAATGGAGGTACGCGTCCAACCAGTCTTCGGACTGAGAACCTTATGATGATGACGTCTTTAATTCAGCATAAGGTTAACGTAACAAAGGTTATTCACATAATTCTAAATAAAAAATAGATATAATAAAATAAATGTCAAAATAAAATAAAAATAAATTCAAATGAAAAAGTAAACCAACGCAATGAAAAAACAGCACAAACTGAAAAAGTTTCACTCGCTAGAAGATGAATCAGCAGAATCTGTTCGGCCTTTTGGATACATAACTTCAGTGTTCATCATTTTTACTATATCAGGTTCAATTTTGTAATCGAGTTAATCAAGTTAAATTTTAGGGGAATTACCGGTCTCTATTGTAAATCTTGTGCGTTAGCCGGTAGGTAGGTACCGGCGTTGCCAGTGAGGAAAAATCGTGAGATCTCAAACATTTATAGTTAGATCGTGAGATGTCATGTCAAATCGTGAGATCTCACGATAAATCGTGAGGTCTGGCATCCCTGGATTTAACACTGATTTAACACGATTTCTGGGAAGAAATGGAGGGAGATTAAATTAGCCAATAAGCTCCGATTATGGACGTTATTGGTTATCATAATGTTGCCCCACTATCAAACCGCGGTAGTTTTCCGCTCTAAACCTGCTCTCCAAGCGTTCAACTTTAGTTGTTTCGCGTCTGGCGGGCAAAAATTTTTTTTGCAACTCCGGTCGTTTCCCGTCCCGAAAGGGTTAATGTACCTAAGTAGGAATAATAATAAAAAATAATGTCTGTAAAATCTTTGGCTCAAGCATGACTATCAATACGAAGAATTTAGGATATACTTTTTTTGCATTCAAATGACTGGAGTTTCTGACCTGACGATCTGACATACTTTTCATAGGTTCATGGTTCACACTTCATGCAGCCACCACTTTAGTTTTTATTTTCTTACTTGCAGGAACGAGTCCATTGTGAACTTCATTCTAACCACACCAGATCCAGTTTTCTACAAAAGCCTTCCAACTGGAACTGAAAGCCACACAGGAGAGTATATGGCAAACATCATGTCCACAGTTATTGATGAAATTGGCCCTGGAAAGATTTTATCGTGTGTGACAGACAATGCAAGTAACATGAAAAGGGCTTGGCAACTACTTGCAGAAAAATATGCCCATATGACGTTCTATGGCTGTATCGCCCACTCTCTCAATCTCCTCATTGAAGATATTATTAAGTTGGACAGTATTCTCTCTTTGAAAAACCAAACAGCCAGAATTGTCACACAAATCAAAGGCAGTCAATTACTAACAGCTCACTTTGCCCAAATCCAAAAAGAAAAAAATGTAAAGGTTGCTTTAAAGTTGCCGGTTAAAACTAGGTGGGCGTCACTCGTACGCTACTTCAACAGTTTGATCAGTAACAAGTATTGCCTCCAAGCTTTAGCGGTAAATGAATCAGTTGTGAAATATCTTCAGAAAGATACCAAAATGTTGCTGTTGGATGAAGATGTTTTTTGGGTAAGGCTTGAAAGCACCAGAGATCTACTAGAACCTGTTGGAAAATGGATAACAAAAATCGAAGGAGACAAACCAAATGCTTCATTAGTTCCAGAAATATTCGCAAACTTAAAGCCAATTTTTGAGGAAAAAGTACCTAAATGCCCAGCAAACAAGGCTGAAGAAAAGAAAATAATGAATATTCTTAACGAACGTCAGAACTTCTGTTTTCATAAATTTCATCTAGCAGCGAACATCCTGGATCCACGCTATCAAGGGCATAGTTTGTTAAATGAGGAGCATGTCGATGGAATCGAGTTCATAAGTCAGGTTTCGGAGCACATGAATGATGTGGATGACACAGAAGTAATGACTGATTTTGCAAAATACAAGGCAAAGGATGGACTATGGGCTAAAGAATTTGTTTGGAAGTGTGCTCAAAAAGTGGATCCTATTGTTTGGTGGAATGGCATGTGTTCTTCTTCTTCTCTATCTAAAGTTGCTTCTGCAATTTTGTCAATGGCAACAACATCAGCAGCAACCGAGAGAAGCTTTAGTACTTACAGTCGGATTCATACTAAAAACCGAAATCGTTTGACAAACACAAGAGCTGGGAAAATTGTATACATAGGCCATAATTTAAAATTACTAACAAACGATGATACAACTCAAAAAAAGGAGACCAGGACTACTGATTGCATTAATCAAGAGCAAGAAAAATTCGAAGGATCAAAACAACACCTGCCTGCCAAACGATCCAGGCAACGGTATGAGGAAAGTGAGGAAAATATGTCGACAGATGCAGATGAAGAAGACGAAAATACCACTGTTCATAATAACTCTTCGTCTAACACTTCTAACCGGGATTCTGATTCATCGTATTCTATTAATTAGAAATTTAACTTGCAACTTAGAATATTGCGGTTCATTATGTTTAACAATGTTTATTATTGCTTGTTTTTATGTTTATCGTTTATTTTATTTTTGTTATAGTTTTCTTGTCGTTTAACTTTCTAAAATATGTATTATCTTAAAATGTTTAAGAAGTATTGTTTACATGATTTACAACTTCATATTACTATAAAAATCAACTTTTCCAACGTTTCCATCTTTTCAAACTTTTCCGAACTATTCCAGAAAAGGTGGCCGAACTTTTCCACAATGTCAACTTTTCAGGAAAAGTTGCAACCCTAGACGAGAGACATACCAATATGTCGTGTTAACTTGCCGCGATTATGAATGTGAATATGGACTGCTTCTGAAGAACGGGGGCGGTGTAACCGAGCAGAAAATCAAGCAGTCTCTGAAACGGGTGCCTGGAGAGGATGCAGGTCTGCCTTTCTCCACTTAAACACACCCCTTTAGATAGCGGCGACATTGATGAACCGCCTTATTATACAGATTAACCGTACAGAGCTCCTACCAGTAATACTTACCATTTAACTTCGTCAATTCAAATACGCTTCCCTATTTAATACAAGTACGTTTTCTTTTTTTATGTAAGGTTGTTAAGTATGAGCAGTTCGGAATAAATTTGATCGATTTACTGCCTCCAAAATATTCATAAACACGTTGGGAATATGCTGGATTCCGTAGTATTCGATAACGCTAACGGCTTATAGTTCCCTTAATTAAGACGTTAGCTTAGAATAAAATCGTGCAAAACATTCTCCCTTGTGTGTGCTATTTCGAAATTCCTTAATTGCATAGAAAATACGATCTTGTAAAGCTAAGGACGAGAGACGACTGCGCCAGTTTAATTCGATATTATTACATCCACAATGCATTTTTAAACGTATGCCCGCTTTGTTGTCTCCATTACATTGCGCCATATTTCGCTATGCACCCCATTATGTTAGATTAGAGTTGGTTAGTGACTATCATCTGTTGATAGGAGTTTCTTTTTCTGAAGATTGACCGTTCATTGAGATATTGATTCTGTCGTATCCAAACCGCAAGGGATATAGCATTGTTTGGGATTGATTTTGATTTAATTACAGCAGAGGTCGATAAGAAACTTCGACACAAGTTCCAATCAACGCTGGACCGCTTTTTAGTCTCGTCGAAGATTTCAGAATATCACCTGGGCATTAACTTTTAACAATATCGAAATCTCGAGCTTCAGATTAATTAACTCTCTTGTTATAATGCCTAACGTAGTGGAAATAGGTGCGCTTCTTGTTACCAAGGTTCACAGGAAAGTTTGTGCACAAGAGAAACTCTCGGCTCTCCAAACAAGTTGTACGAAAATAAAATTCAAACCGAAATTCTATGCGCTTCATTTACTTTGAAACAATACCGCAAAGGAATTTCGGCAAGGTTACACCGCAGTTGTAATATGCTTTGTTCGGTAATTAATAAAATTCCGGTACTGCTGAGGGATTATAGCCCCCGTTTTGATCAAATAAATTTTATGAATTTCTCAATATAAGCACTTCTGTCTTGCATGGTCGGCATATTTATGCTTCCGTTTACTGTCACAACGAATAGCTGTCATGTCAGCAACAATAGGGAGGTTAGGAGAAAAATAAGATATCTATTTTTGGCATGAAAATGACAGAAAATTGTTATTGTAATTGATTTACGGCGAAATTTTTTTTCTAAAAAATTTTTTTGCGGCGTAATAAGCGAAAGAAATTAGCTTATCACGCCCACATGCTAGTTCGCTTTGTTATTGGTTTGACGTCAGAGATTCGTAAGGCGCTCCTCCCACTTCTCTTGAAGTGCCCGTGAAGCGGTACCTATCTCATAACATACTTATTGGGACTATTTCGAGCGTGAATTTTTAAAGTAAGGTGTCAAGGAAACATAAAACAAAGACAACATAATCGATATAATGATGCAACACGGGTATCAAAAGTCCGATTCACATAATTTGCCATATTTATGTAGTAGGTAGGTAAATGTCTCGGTAAATGTGGAAATGGTGTGTGATTCTTGCATCTAACCCCAATTTCATTCAACCTCAAAACAGTAGTGTAAAGGCAGACCGGTATAAGTAAAACAAAGTCAACAATTTATTAACTGTACATGCCTTTTATAATTCAGTATAAGTAGGTATGTAGATTGTAGATACCTGCTTACTTCTGTTTGTAAAATAGGTACCTGGAAGACAATAAAGAATAGGGGATAGGATCGTAGGATGGTAGGACACCTTCTGAGACACAAAGGAATAGTTCGCGACATACTAGAGTCAGAGATAGGAATAAAGAGGTAGAGGTTGGACCAGATTAGACTACTGCTCTCAAATAGTTGGGGATGTAGAATGTTCTACTTTTATGGAAATGCGTAGGCTAGCTCAGGGAAAGGATGGAGGTACGCGTCCTACCAGTCAAAAGAGAACTTTATGATGACGTACTATTTAATTATTATTGTAAAATAGTTAATAAAATTTCCTTTTAGTTCAGGGAGGGAACGCTACGGCGATTCAGTATTTGGCTCCGTCATGCTCCTAGCATCCTGTTTCAAATTATGCTAACCGTAACACGTTACCAAGTACCAAGGGGTCCCAGAAAACTGTCGATAAATTACATTATGTTCGATTTTATATAGAGTGGCTGCAATGGGGCAGTCGATAATTTTATAAACTTTTGCAATGATAAACTAACTCGCGAAAATATCGATAATGCTGACCGATTTTCCTTCTGGCTCCAACGAACCACTTTTTCCGTTTTATTGGTGTGCTGTACGATGTATTAGTCTGGGTACAAAACAGAAAACACCAGTTAGAACCAGTTAATAATATTTAACAATTTAACTACACATGCATATGCTTAATACTTATGGGTCTGCTGCGCGCTGAAGCTGGGACTTGTACGTTATACTAAGTTCTGACGTCACGTGGCCTACTCTCGCTGCAAGGTACGATTTCTAGCCTCGCACCGACGGAAAACTTTGCAACGGCTTCACAGGCGAAGGAATTTTTTTAACAAAAATTAACAACATAACTGCTTTCGGTATAATAAACTATCAATTTTAATGAAATTTGAAAATTACCGAACCTGCCTATTGCTTAAACTCGCCTCGTCCGGCAACCTTTAAAATCATTTCCACTTACAGATGGTTGCGTTATGGAAGGAGACAGCCTCATTGTCATGGAAAAGAGCCACTGCTAAGGAAGAACACAGGGTTTGTGCTATTGTGTTTATTATATTTGTATCAGTATTAATTTTAATGTGTTTCGTGTCTGCGGTAATCTTAATGTTAAAGATATTAAATTTTCAAAAACACTTTTTTTAGATAAGGGTTGCTAGCTATGCCATTGTTAGTTCATTTTTCAAATTTCATCATTTGTAGCTTGGAACCGGTACGAGATAAAGAAAAATGGTTTACATGTCCCTATCCTATTTCTTAGTTCTCTGAATAATGGTTCTGGAAATTAATGCTTCCTTATTGGTCAGAAAATGACCAAAAAATGACCAATCAGGAAACAATGTTTACAGGGTGTTCCATAAAAAAACAAAGTTGGGTGCTGTACTGAAGAAATGGAACACCCTGCATAGTCGAAAATATTTTTTCTATATCTACAACTCCTGTTGAGTTATGGAGGAATTACACTAGCTTGGGACACCCTGTATAGGTATTAGAAAATATATTTTAATTTGAATACAGGCATTGCTAGGTCTGCGGCTGACAGTTTCTACAGAAATTAAGATTGAAACTTACAAATTTCCAATTTCACTGTTATTTTTTACAATTTTATTCGGATTTCACCTATTTTTTCACCCAAAACTCAAGAAAAATGTTTAAATTTGGTTTCTGCGCAAAACTAAGCCAATAGAATTTGCACTGACACAAAAAGTCCCATTACAAAATTACTTCTTGAAGGTAAAATCGATTTAATTTTTATTACGTCTACCCGCGTATGCCTAAAACGGGTGGTTTTCAAGATAGTCTTACCGAGAATTAGTATTATTGTGAACAAATATAGCAAAAATAATAAAAATAGCTCGAAATCGCAAGAAAACTTAAATTTGAGCCACTCACTCTCTAAATCAATTTAGTTACGTACTTTTGTTGTGTGTTTTCAATTTCTTCTTCTCAAACAGATAAATATTTTAAAGTCAGTAGAAATTATGATTGAGATAAATTTGGCTTTTATCATTAGTGGGAAATGTTGCAATTTAAACAAAAAACTACAGCGAGAACAAGTTTATTGAAATTAAATAAATAAATTTAAATTAAATAAAAAAATTAAGAAAATGCAGAAAATGCTTCAAACTATGACAGATGCGAGTTGGAGCTGTTTTGTTTATCACAGGTAACATGATTTCAACGCGATTTGCATTTTGACTACAAAATATGATTCTTCTATAAAAAGTGAGAATAAAACAGTTATCTCGGGAAAGCAATGTTTTCGAATTATTTTCCATAAAAATGGCACTGTTAATAAACATTATTTACATTATAAATTTGTTCTCCGTCCAGCTTTTCGTTTAAATTACATTTCCTCTACAAAGTCATATTTAGCTTATTAATAATTTGTATCTGCTTTTAACCATTTATCTGTCCTGAAGCAACTCGAAATTTCAAAACAAGGAAATTTTTCAAAAATAGGACCGTGTGTTCCAATTCATATTCCAGGGTAATTTTTGTTCAGAAAATTTTCTTCTTATTAGGACATGGGCTGGTGCTCCATCCAATTGAATTGGACGTTAAGTTGTCCCACATAACTAGAATTTTCAAATATGAAATTGGAGAACAAGCAATTATAAAATGTCAACTTTCTATTTTAAAAACATTTTCCACAATTACAGGAGTTATTACCCTCTGGTATATGAAAAGTAATTTTAAAAGGAATCAAATAAAATTAAAAATTGATAAAAATGCCCTGTAGGTTGCGCAAAAGGGTAATCTAGGTATCGATAAGGGTTACGAAGCACACGCTCTGTGGTAATTGAAGTTTGTGTCCTCCTTATAAACCCAGACACTTTTTTCCGAGTCTAAGTGGTTTCGAGACAGCAGACGTTCCACGTTTCAATAATAAAGAAGTTTTGTGAGTATTTTGAAGTCACGTAGTTTTGACGTGGAAGTTGCAGCCGAAACCTGCAGCGAACCATTTGAATACTGCGGTCGCAAATAAAAGCCCCCAACTTAATTACTGAAAATCTTGAAGCTTTGTTTTAGTTCCAATAAAGCTAGAGATTTAGATTTCGCTGAAATCCAGAATGCTAATAGGTAGCAAAGATTTCGGAGCGTTTGTTTGTTTAAAGTCGTTATAAAGTCAGTAGCATGTAATAAAATCCGGCTCTGATTGTATGTAATATGTTTATACAAATTAAGATTTAGTATGCGGGGTGCGTCGGGAGCAAGTTTGCTTGTAATTTATTCTTGCAAGATTTTCTGTATATTGTGTGCCACGGCTTCTTAGGTCCCCGCTGCCCGTTTCTTGTTTACTGCAATTAGTCTGCTCGAGGATTTGAATAATAATTCATTCTGAACACCAGTTTGACACATGACTGCGTTTCTATTGTTTCCCCCGTGTCGCTGCTCGTTTTCGTTTTCTTGATAACTCCACAACGTACGACCCCTTATACCGTGTGACAAACTTCCATGTGTACATGGGGAAATAACATGGGTAATTACATTTTTGGGGATTCCTGATCCCCATGTGTAGTCACAGTGCGGTGGTAAAGGTAGCAATCGAAAGACTATTTTTTTCTGCGTATGAGGATATCAAAAACTCTGCAATTTTCCAATTTATTAAAGCATTAAATAATTTTCTAACTAAAACACAGAAATTTATCAGATTATCCATGACAACTTAATTTATTCTAATCACGGACGTTTTTGATTTTTATGGATTTTCTGAACAGTCAACATTTAAAAATGTACAAAAATATTTATTCAGTTCAAGAAAAGGTTTTCATTGGGAAAATATTTTACGGCGGCAATAGTTTGCGCGTAGTCGGTGCCTTATTTTCTGTAAAATTCAATAATGGTCCTATTCCTTCGGTATAACAACAAATAATTTAGTAAGAAATTTGAAAGCTGGGAATCTTTCATCGAAAGAAGTTCTTTTTTACTAATACATAAACTTGTTTTTTTATTTAGATAATTCTCATTCACATTATTATTGTCATTACCTATAGTTGACAATTAATTGATTACTGGTGTGGATATTTCGTTGGTCCATAGTTTAGGGTAAATTGTAGATGTCGTCTAACCTATTAAAAAGTTTTTGGGAAAATGTTAAATCAGTAAAATGAAATAATAAAAATTAAATTAAGTACTTTAATTTTACTGCAATTATGAAAAATTTAACAAGCGGCAACATTTGTTTATTTTGCTCTAATGAATTTTGTAATCTGGCAATTTAATACTTATTTATTTCATATCTAGGTAAGGACAAAAACTTATTAATATACAATGAAATTAAAGTAACATAAAAAAAGAAAAATAACTATAACAAATATTCAAATAAACCCCCATTCTGTATCAAACAGTATCCCAGCCTATTATAGAAAGAATTTCTCACATTCGCAAGTTGCCCATCGTTTATTAAGTTGCATTCCGCAAAAATAGCATTCCTTAAAGAATCAATATTTATTTGGGTGACGAGTTTTATAAATCTTATTTTTTAAATGACCCCGCAAGAAAAAGTCACAGGGGGCCAAATCGGGAGATCTAGCTGACCAGTTTATAGCACCACCTCGACCAATCCAGCTCTCTGGAAATATTTCATTTAATAATTCCCTCACTTGTGCTCCACAATGTGCTGGGCATCCGTCATGTTGAAACCGGACCTCCCGATTCGCATGTGCAACTTCTTCTAATGCAGGGCCAATATGGTTAATTAAAAGATCTAAATAAGCTTCTGAATTTAAATTTCCCTGTATTTCAAATGGTCCTATAATGCGATTATTAAAAATGCCTGCCCAAATATTGATCTTTTGAGGGTATTGCGTTGTAGTGGCTAGATTTATTCTGGGATTTTCCTGGGTCCAATGCCTAACGTTTTGTGAATTTGGTTCTTGATTTAAAGTGAAGGTACACTCATCGGTAAAACAAATTGATGAGAGGAAGCTGCGATCCCGATTAGCCCGTTCTTGCATTTCTTCACAGAAAGTTTGCCTTGATTCTTCGTCAAAAGGAAGTAACTCTTGGTGACATTGGAATTTAAAGGGATGATATTTGTTTTTTTTTTAATATGTTACGGACAGTTTCTCTTGAAACATTACATTCTAGGGCAATAGACCTTAAACTAGATGTTGGACTAGCAGTTATCAGGCCTATTACCATTTGCTCTACCTCAACATTTAATTTCTTGGAACGACTAAAAAAATTAATGATAAGATTAATTTTAGTTTTGTTTCACTCCACGTTATCACTTGTTAAATTTCTCATAATCCCAGTAAAATTTAAGTTAGCTAACAATAAGGAATTAGCAACTAGGTAATAATGATAAGCGAATCAGAATTATCTAAATAAAAACCAAGTAAATTTATTAGTAAAAATTACCTATGAATTCTTAATAAGTTAACCCCACACGCCAAAAGGCAGTGACACAGTAATTAAACTCGACACGTGTTTCGCTGACAACGTCAGCATCTTCAGGAGTAGAAGATAATCTAAATTCTAAACTTAAATTACGTTGCTAAAAATATCCAACCCCCACTCACCCACCCTCCACTACTGAAGTGAAAAGGATCGATAAACCTATAGGGTTTCTCAGAACTAATTTGAACATGAGAGCAATAAAATTGTATTCTTAAGTGAAAGGGATCAATAACCTATAGGGTTTCTGAAAACTATTAGAGCAATAAAATTAGGGTCTGAAGGGTAAATATTTTTGGCTAGACTTAATCTATCTACCTGATAAATCTATACAGGGTTGAGTTCGGAATCGGACCATAGTTACTGTTAAGACAACTACGTTTATTTTTATATATCTCTATACTTTCCAATGCGTTTAAATCAAATTTATTATTTCCTGGTTTTAAGAGTTTGAGATTATTGCTATTGAATTTATGGCCCGTTTCCAACGCGTGTGACGCCATGCTAGACTTATCAGTGCGGCCGTATTTGTAATGAGCTTGATGCTCCTTAAAGCGAGTTAAAATAGACCGAGTTGACTGCCCGATATATTTTTTGTCGCAATTTCCACATGCTATTTCGTAAATTCCCGCTTTATGAATGGGTTCCGTTTTATCTTTCGCATTTCCTAGTAGATTTTGTAAATTGTTGCTCGAAGTGTGAACCACTTTAAAGCCCGCTTTCCCGAAAATAGTATTCATACCTCTAGTTATTTGCGGTACGTATGGTATTTTTATAAATTTAGTAATTTTATTATCCCAATTTAAAGTGGTGGAATTTCGCAATAGCATTTTAAATTTTCGTTTCCTAATTAACCTATTGACAAATTACCTTCTTTCAATGAATGATTCCCAGTATCTTTAAATTTCTTAACTAAATTTTTTATTGTTGTTACCGAAGGAATAGGACTGTTATTGAATTTTACAGAAAATAAGTCACGGCCTACCCGCAGACTATTGCCGCCGTAAAATGTTTTCACAATGAAAACCTTTTCTTCAACTGAATAAATATTTTTGTTCATTTTGATACCCAAATTTTAAATTGTCGATAAATAATGTTGACAGTTCAGACGAATTAGAAATTAGAATTTAATAAATTGGAAAATTGCAGAGTTTTTGATATCCTCATACGCAGAAAAGATAGTCTTTCGATTGCTACCTTTACCACCACTGTAACTACACATGGGGAACAGGAATCCCCAAAAATGTAATTGCCCATGTTATTTCCCCATGTACACATGGAAGTTTGTCACACGGTATATAGTTTATCCGGATTTTGTTCTCAAAGTAATTACCAGATAAGAGCTACCACAGAACCTGGTCAACACCGTAATGGAAATCAGAATTAGAATCAGAATCAGCGCGCCTCATCATCATAAAGTATTCAGTCTGAGGACTGGTTTCAGTAAAAGTAGAACATCCTACAACCAGTAGTCTAATCTGGGCCTACCCCTACCTCTTTCAATTCCTATCTCCGACTTTAATATGTTGTGAATTAATCCTTCCTGTCTCGAACCTTCCGTGTCTTTCATACCTTTCGCTTTTTCCCAACTCCTTCTAATACCTCTCTATTGCAAACCTTACCTAAATTTTTAAAGCTTAGTTCTCTCTTAACTATAACAATTTTAATGAAACAGCGAGAGCTCCGTGGTTTTATAAAACTAGCGCTGAAGCCCACTTGACCTAAATCCGGAAAAAGTTGAAAACACATACAAATCGTCGCATAAGTGGTCGAGTTTCAGGTAACCCACTACAATTCGAGAGTCCACTATTGTTCTAAAACTTGGCAACGGCAGGAATGTAGTCGCGAGGGAAAGAGGATAACACGGCTGCTTTATGAGCCAGCTAATTGGGATTCATTACGTCGGCCAGCGTCCTCTGGGTTCTGTGCATTTACCGATTACACGAGACTTATTCATCTCTTACTGTGATTTATAAACTTTGTTAGGGTTGCTCTCGAAAACGAAGAGGTGGTAACAGCAAATTTATGAGATAATGGCTCTGGCAGTTAATATTGGTTATAAGTTACCCCGCTTGGACGATATCACTACAACTTTTAAGTTAACAAAATAAGTATTGATTCTTCTGAGGGAATAATTCCCTTATGTTAGATACGTAAAACAAAACTAAACAGAACACAGTTTGCTAAAAAGAACGTAACCCCTCGGGTGGCCCGCTGGGTCTTAGGGATTCAAGAATTTCGATTCAAAATCGAACATCGGTCTGGGTCCCAAATGCTCCATGCCGATGTGCTAAGTCGCAATGCTTTACCACTACAGGGTGATACCATTACAACAGAACGAGTGATGCGCATATCGGAAGGTGATTGGTTAGGCTCGGTGCAAAATGGAGACACAGATATTACAGCTATTAGAGAAATTTTACTTTCCGGAGATATCGACAATAATAAACATATATTCAATGTTTTTGACCTTCGTGCTGGTAAAGTGTTTCGACTTACCGATACCGGTAGACGCTGGGTAGTTCCCAGAAATTGTCGTTGGCAAATTTTACAGCTAAACCACGATGAATTAGGTCACTTCTCTGTTGAAAAAACTTTACGTAGACTCAAGGAAAGATATTGGTTTCCTCGAATGAAAAATTTTGTCAAAAAATATAAAAAACCTTGCTTAAATTGTCAGTATAACAAAACCAGCAGTGGAAAGAAACCTGGCTTTCTTTTGTCTATTCCGAAGTACGCTCGTCCTTTTCATACGCTGCATGTCGACCATGTTGGCCCATTTGTTACGACCCCTAATAATAACAAATTCATTCTCACCATCGTTGATGCTTTTACAAAATTTACATTTCTTCGTGCTGTGCCTAGTACCAAAAGCAAGCCTGTTGTTGAAGAGTTTCAAAAACTTTACGCTATTTTTGGATCACCTCGTCGCATAATCTCTGACTCCGGCAAAGCCTTTTCCTCCAAACGTTTTACAACCTTTTGTGAAGAAAAAGGTATCAGACACTACCAGACCGCTGTCGCCATGCCCAGGGCTAATGGACAAGTGGAACGCTTCAACAGAACGCTTCTCGAAGCAGTTGCAGCATCGGGTAGTGATCTCGAAGCGGCTGACTGGGATCAGGTTTTGGAAAAGGTTCAAATCGGATTGAGCAGCACTTTTAATAAATCTACCAATGCTGTTCCAAGTGAGGTTCTCTTTGGTGTTCAGCTTTCAACTGCGGGCGACAAATTTGTTGACGATGCACTACCGATACCTGAAATCGATGTAACTACTCTGCGCCAATCTGTCTCTACAAGACTAGAACAAAACCGAAAACGTCAAAACGAAACATTTAATAGAAAACGTCAGCCTGCACCTATATTTGCAGTGGGTGATCAGGTTTTAGTTAAAGTTACTAGTCTACCAGCTGATGGCACAAGCAAAAAGCTCAGAGAAAAATATAAAGGGCCTTTTCGAATTAGTCGCCGGTTAACCAATGATCGTTATGAAGTTGTTGAAGATTTGGGAGCGGAGAGGTGCAAGAATGCTACTCGATATCGAGGCAAAATATGTGTTGAGCATTTGAAACCATTCACCCCAAGGACAGACTGCATCTAAGTCCCTTCAACCCAAAGACAGACTGCAGGTATTCTTTTTTTTGTTTTCTTATACTGCCGCAGTAGGCGGGATTCAACTTCATTGATCACCAGTAGAGTAGATCAATGGTATATTTTCGGATCACCAGTAGAGTAGATCCAACTCCATTGATCACCAGTAGAGTAGATCAGTGGTATATTTTCGGATCACCAGTAGAGTAGAACCAACTTCATTGATCACCAGTAGAGTAGATCAATGGTATATTTTCGGATCACCAGTAGAGTAGATCCAACTTCATTGATCACCAGTAGAGTAGATCAGTGGTATATTTTCGGATCACCAGTAGAGTAGATCCAACTTCATTGATCACCGGTAGAGTAGATCAGCCGTATATTAATTTGGGTCGCCAGTAGAGCAGATCCATGCCCTGATCACCAGCAGAGTAGATCAGGGCCAATACAAAAAAACCAACAACACAGTCTAATACTCATTCACATGTTTTTTTGACATAGTTGGTGTTTCTTTTTCAGAACCAGGCGTTTTTTTTTCGACTTCGAGCATTTGAGGACAAATGCAATTGTCAGGATGGCCGAATGTTACCGTCTCGAACTTACCCCGTTGATATCCGCTAGACTAAACACAGCTGCGGGTGTTTATAATAACCATCGGTAATTGGAGCGGACTGCGGGGAAACACGGGAGAAACAGGGACATTCTGACGAGAGTCGTGATCATATAAATATATTATATTGGAAATACTTAAGGATATAAGACGTGTAGTTTTGTGAATAAAGACTGTGTTCTGTTTAGTTTTGTTTTACGTATCTAACACTTATATTGTGATTCTTTCCTTTGCACAAGCGACAATCAAATTAATGGGGATGGATAGCGCATTTGTTTCGAAATCTGGAAGCTGTCGTCGTAAATTTGGAAAATTCTCTAACGTAGTTTGCGGCGAACGAATTAATTTGTTCAGAGTTCTGTGTGTTTAAGGATTTTCATGTGCACAACATAGTAATTTACCGTTCGGTTTAATTGAGAACAGAATATAATCAAAATGGTGAAACTTTAGCATTATAATTTTATGCTCCTGGCGTGTTAGTGCTAATCGTTTCTGGCTATATGGAAATAATAAATCAAGTGTGTACAGGAAAGTATATGAAATCTAATGTAGTGTATCTAATGCATATTGAATTTTGTACTAAAATTTATTACACAGTCTCGCCTACGGTTATTGTACAGTGTCCTATTTTCGTTGTGATTTGGGGGCTTCTTGGAAAGTAAAACATTTAGTTTGTACCTTTTACTTCATTTTTAACTTTTGAAATTTATGAAAATATTTCTTAGTTCGTATTACAAGAATTTATTCATATAGACTGCACTCCACCACTAATTTGCGGAAAATCGACATTAAAAGCATTAAAAAACTCGCCTACATGAATCACAATCGCATGTCTGCCTACAATTCAGAAAGAATTACTTTAAGTTACAACAAAACTCGGTGGGTAGCAAACCAACAAGAATGTCGCAGTTTAGGAAATATATGAGGATCAATACGGATCCCCGCAAGAGCATTTTTTCTGTTAAAATTTATACAACTACTGTTGAACATGAGAACCTTATTTGCTTTGATTGCCCAAAGGGAGTGAATTTCCTATCTATCTTGATTGTCAGCTTCGCATTGCAAATTTAGGCTGAGGAATACACTTACAATGGAAACCAGCTTGTCTCATGTGCAGCAGACCTTCCGTTTTTCTTTCAGTACACTTTCTGCTATTGCCTATTGGAAAATCAAAAGACGTGACGATTACGAAGAATTTGTACAGTATTTCATTCTAAAATTATTTGCATTGACGGGTTTCAAAACAATTTTCTTGAAATAAAAATGAAGTCCTGGGCAGTGTTGCCGATTCGTATTTTTCTATTACCCGCGGGAAATTTGAAAATACCCAGTTTTACCCATATATCTGGTTAGAAATACCCAATATTTTACCCATTGCAAAATAATTTGTAGCCTTACCTGTGGTGGTGGTAAGCACAATTCCACATGTGGTTGGATGTTGTGTTGTCTAAATGATATTGCAAAATAACATAAAATCAAAAGAAATTTGAATAAAAAAACAACTTATATAGCTTATAACCTTTATTCACCTTTGTTCCAAATATTTTGTTTGTACATATTGTTACTCGGTTCAAACTGCAACAGACCACCACGATTTTTTATACCCTGTTTCGTGTGGATTAAACTAGACACTGTATCTGTAGCGAGTTTGGAACGAACATCCGTTTTTATGTTATTATAGGTACTAAAAATGAGCTCTACACTAGCATTAGAAAAGGGTAGTACAAGTAATAAGTTAACAACAATTTTTAAGTTAGGAAATAACATAATTTCACCACTGTTGGTCATAGAAAACACTTTCCCCCAGTACTTCTCCACTGGTTTAGAACTATCTAAACTCAATTCTTTGTGATCTAGGAGTGCATGCTGCTTCCATTCGTTGTCTAATTTTTGCGGATCAACAAACTCATTTAAGATGGGGAGCCTCTGTAGAACATTATTTAGAGATCTTACTTTAAAGCTTTGTGCAATAACTGGATCAACTATTTCGATAATATCGAATATTGGGTCAGTGAACACGAAGCGTTTTTTTATGTCTGTAACTAATTCTATATAATAATACAAGCAATTTTGAAGGAACAGCTGAATATCTGGTTTGGATGCACTTGGGTCGTTTTTAATTTCTTGAAAACTCTGAGAAGCCCCTATTCCTAGGTAAATTTTATCCAAAGGTACGTATTTGGTATTGTTAAAATGGTCCAACAGGAAAATATCATGTGCACTTTTCACATAAGAAAATTCCATGAAATTCATACACAACACTTTGAGTAATTTAGCAGTTTCTGACTTCACCTTGTATAAAAGAGGACTTTCTGTTTGAAAAAAGACATTAAAATAGTTTAGTAATTCCAAGTTGTAACTCATAAATTCAAGATAAATTTTAGTATATTTATTATTCGTGGTTTGAAGCATTTCCTCCGTAGTCTTAGATGGGTCAGAAAAAACGGTTTCTGTGAAATAGGCTTTTAATGGAACAAATTGCTCTAAAAAACGGTCCACACATGCCTTCAGAGAAAGCCATCGAGTGTTAGAAGGCAACAAAATTTTGTGAATATCAACCTGAAAAAACTGTTGGAATTCTTTGAAATTTTCTTGTCTAAGCGCACTTCTAGAAAAATGGGATCCAGTGTTTCTAAGCAAATCTTCCACAGATCTGGGGAGTTTTAAACAAGCCTTACAAGACGATAAATGTATCATATGGCATGAACATTTTACGGAGACAATATTTGGCAAATCTTTTCTCAAAAGGGCAGACACAGAATGAAATTCGCCAAACATCACGTTTGTTGTGTCGGCGGAAAAACCCACTAAATTACAGAATGGGATACCTTTTGATACAATTGTTTTTTTTAAATGAGCATAACGATTTTCAGCAGATCCAGAAGGGATTTCTTCAGTATCAAAAAAATTAGTAACAACCATGTTTTTCTCAACGCAGAAAAAAATTACTGTAAAGCAGCATTGCTTCAGTGTGGCTTTATCAGTGCTTTCGTCCATGATGATTGAAAAGAAACAGCCCGGTTCTGACAATTTTGAGAACAGTTCTTTGCTAAAATTAAATCCCAAATTATTTTTTAAAACTGCAGTTGCCGTTGTACGCTTTAACATGATCTGTTTGGCTATTTTTGAGTCTGGGAATATATCAGAACACAACACACTTAAATTATCAGCTAAACTTATAGGCAAATTTTTTTCTGCTAACAATCCGCACAACTTCAACTCTGCCCGTTTAACCGCTCTATCAGAAGATATAAAACTCATATTGGTGATTTTTGTACTTATTGCTACTTTAGACAAGTTTGTAATATGCTTTGCACTTAAACTGTGGCGCTTAATAGCGTTTTTGTGCGCAATTATATCACAGTTACATACTTTACACTGGGCAAATTCATTGCCGTCTATAAAGTTTGTTGATTTCACCAACCATTTAGTGAATTCTGCGACTTTCAACCATGAAGAACAAAATTTATTCTTTTGCTTCTGTAACTTCAAACGTTTCTTTGGGACTTGAGCTGGAGCATCACTTTCAAATGAATCTTCTACTTCCACAAGTTCAGATTCCTCTGCTTCGTCATTGTCCACGTCTTCTGTGTCACTAGCATTATCACCAAGCCACATTTTCCTCGCTAATGTTTAAAGCATTCCCTTTTTGAATATTTATTGCCTAAAAGTGAATAACTTTTGTAAAAAAATGTGTTCACATTATCACATTTACCTTTTACCTTGTCATTCACGCTCGCAATAACAGATGAAGCTGAAGATACAGAATCTGTGGCATGGGCAGAAGTAGAAACAAGCTGATCTTGTGTATTGCAATCTTGCTGCGATTCTCTTTCTCTATCTTTTTTAGTACTGGACTTGGAATGTAGTCTAGTAAGCCACTTATCCATTATTTATTATTTTATTGAATGTTTTATGATAGTTGGTATAGTTTACTATCTACGTACTTGCTAATTAGGTTAGGTTACAAATCCATCACCAAGATTAACTTATTAACAAACCAGACAGACAAGCCCCAGTCACCAATTATCACTAAATACCTGCCTAAGTCTAATAATAAAATACTAATAGACTATTAGTAATAGTACCTACATCTTTTAAAAACAAGATTTCGTGAAAATAAACATTCTTAGTTTTTATCCCAAGGGAGTGTCTACAGAACCGGGTACTCGGTCGAATAATATTTATTATGGAACCGAATACTAGTTATACCTTATACTTAGGTTTAAGTACTTCGTTAGTCAAAGCTGCATCCAGCGGCGACGGTAGGTAGGAGGTATCGCATAGAACTGGTAATTCCGTATGCTTAGCCCGGGTAAGATCGGCCCCCGTAGAGGTTAGTTTTGAGTTTCGGTTTTTACATTATCTTTTTTTGCAAAAAATGCGTGTGTCTGATGCGAGAGGGCAAGTAAGGGCTTTGTTTAAAATGCGTGTGTCAACCTGTCAACTGTGCGGTCTGTTTTAAAAAGTTTCCGTCCATGTCCGGCTCCGTAAGTAATATAAGCAACCGTCTGGACGGTTCGGTAGACACTCCCTTATCCCAATGACCATACCAATACCACACGCACACAGTGACAGTTGACGCCATAGATAGACCATAGAATAGACAAGACATAGACAGACAGCACGAGCAGACACACGCGCCGAGCGCTAGCGGGGTAACCCTAGCGGGTGAAATATGACGTTCACTTTACGTTCACATATTACATCACAGAATCACTCAATCACGTAATATTGTAATTTTGTGCGCTCGCGTTCAACTTCAAGTAGTTTATATCTAGTGTACATTATAAAAATTTCGAAATACCCAGTTTTACCCATACGAATATTTTACCCATAACAGGACTTAAAATACCCATTTTTTGGGTAATTACCCGTACATCGGCAACCCTGGTCCTGGGTCCTTATCTATCCTGATGCTTCGAAAGTTCTTAACGTTTAAATCCTGTGTACACGAGACAGCAATGAAATACAGAACAACTTACTATAAACGGTGGCGGATTAAATACGCGAAGTTAACTCTTAAAACAGCATGAACATACAGTCCGAAGCAGCTGGGTTGCCCCAGAAATAGAACACTTAAAATACAATTAAAAATAACGAGGGCGATTCCGTGGAGCATAATCATTTGATTAACAAAACAAATAGAATTCCCGTCTTTCTCTTTGCCTGTGTAAAATTTTTAGATCTTCCCGTAATTTTTATTTTCGTTTAGTTTTTTAATATCAGTATACAGGGTGAGTCGGGGTTAAACGGCCATACGTAAACCATGCATAGGAAATTTGATTTTGATATAAATGTGTACTCGAAAATTAGTAAGCTTGGACAAAAATAAAAAAAAAGATTTATAAGAAACGTTTCGATATAATAACAACTTTATTGGAA
Source organism: Xestobium rufovillosum (assembly GCA_963966045.1). NCBI lineage: Eukaryota > Metazoa > Arthropoda > Insecta > Coleoptera > Ptinidae > Xestobium > Xestobium rufovillosum. Next base: position 49,839,691 of record OZ014492.1, on the reverse strand, counting down.
ACAAATAGACAAAGAAAGAGAAGAAAATGCGTCGTAAAACAGCAGTTTGACTCTGTTGGTGTGATTTCTTGGGCTGCTTCAACAATCTTTTCCCGGAGAGTACCTTCGTCGTTAACAAGCTCAGAATAAACCTTGCTCTTCATTGTACCCCATACAAAAAAATCTAAGGGGGTCAAGGACGGGGGCAGTCTTGACCGCGACCAATCCATCTTTCCGGAAAATTGTCATGCAGCCATCGTCGGACTGGTAGAGTGTAATGAGCGGGACATCCATCTAACTGGAACCATCTGTTTGCTCTAGTAACTAGAGGCATGTCATCTAAGACTGCTTCAAAATCATTTTCCAAGAAAGGAAGTAAAGCCGGACCATTAAGCCCTGGAGGCAGAAAATACGGGCCAATGAGTGAGTCATCGCATAATCCCATCTAAACGTTGGACGAGAATTGATGCTGAAACTTGCTGATTTTTATAGCATGAGGATTTTCGTGTCCCCAAATATGAGCATTATGCTGATTAAAAATACCAGCACGAGTAAAAGTTGCCTCGTCAGTCCAAATCACCCTCCGAAAGTAAGAAGCATCATTTCTTATTTGTCCCAAGAACCACTCTGAAAATTCTCTTCTTCGTGGCAAGTCTTCAGGCAGCAAATGCCGAACTTTCTGCAAATGATATGCGTGACGAGCATCTGCTTTCAGAGTCTTGTTCACAATGCTCTGCGAATATTCTAATTGTAAAGAACATCTCCGCGTGCTACTGGAAGGGATTTCATCAAAGTGCTGTAAGATATTTCCTGATCTTCTAATATTTTGAAAGGGTGCGAAAATACCGTCTGTTCGCGATTGCATTGAAGTTGATCCTGTTTCTCTTAGACGTTGAAACGTACTGGAAAATACTGACCTGTGGGGCAATCTCCTTAGAGGAAATCTGCGGGCGTACTCAGCTACTGCAGCGCGCGCATTACCGTCACAGTACCCATAGACAAACATAATATCCGCGTATTCAGCTTTATTGTAAATTTTTTGCATTATTCCCCAATCTACGCATAAACGCACCTACAATGCACTAAAATTACTCACTTAATAAACTGACATGTCAAAAACTGTCAAACTTCGACACAAACAATTCCTCAATTTTTGTCAAAGCCTAGTAATTTTGTCAAAACCTACTAAACGCTGTAGCGCTCTTAGAAAGCATTTTAGAGTACAGATTTATATGAACTTTTTTTCTAAAAATCAAATTTCCTATGCATGGTTTACGTATGGCCGTTTAACCCCGACTCACCCTGTATAATAAAGCTGGTGTAAATCACTTGAACTGTGCACGCAGCCGCGGATTGTCAAAAAATGTGCATAACCCTCCTAATCTCTGCTACAAATTCACCAAGATGTCCCTACAGTAAGCTTATCTAATGTACGTGTTAGTTGCCTGCCATGATATGAGGCATATACAAAGGATAGTCGTTCATTCCGGCTTTGTACCCTCCACGGACTTGTCTTATCCCTTATGCAAGCGTTTTACCAAAATAGCCTATCTGCAGCCTGCCTCCTAGCGAGGGGACATAAAAGTTTTATATGTATCATTTCCATATCGGTAAATGTAATTTGTCAAATGCCCACTGATCAAAATGGGCATCTCGCATGGCGATTATAGAAAATTGTTTTATAATACGCTCAAAATAAATTACTTTTTGGCATTTAGCTACCGAACACGAATGCCGGAATTAAATATAATTAATATTGTTTTAAGGTGAAACAACCACGTATATCTCATCCCCAATCTGAAGTGTGCAAACCTCCAAATGAATAGTTCCCTAATGTATCGGATGTTTATTCAATAACACAGTGGTAAGGTAAGCCCTAAAGTTACGTCACACGCAACAGTCTACTTAATGCGGAGGCTATTATACCGAGGGTTGCAATTACCTACCCTGACTGCGTCAGTCGCCAATGTTTGAATGATTGATCACACCGCTTGTCACATGTTTTCGCATGCCGGTATTGAAACAAACGCCAAACGGTAGTAAAAATTTGTGGAACTTGCACGATATCCTTTCCCTCCCACTGTATCAGTTACATTATTGTGCAGACCTGAATGCCATACTCTATAATTTTCTTGCATTTTGTACATTATTTGTGTTGGTCATTTAAAAAAAAACATGTATACCGTGTGACAAACTTCCATGTGTACATGGGGAAATAACATGGGCAATTACATTTTTGGGGATTCCTGCTCCCCATGTGTAGTTACAGTGGTGGTAAAGGTAGCAATCGAAAGATTATTTTTTTCTGCGTATCAAAAACTCTACAACTTTCCAATTTATTAAAGCATTAAAAGCAAAAATTACATTAATAATTTTCTAACTAAAACACAGAAATTTATCAGATTATCCATGACAACTTAATTTATTCTAATCACGGACGTCTTTGATTTTTATGGATTTTCTGAACTGTCAACATTTAAAAATGAACAAAATTTATTCAGTTCAAGAAAAGGTTTTCATTGTGAAAATATTTTACGGCGGCAATAGTTTGCGCGTAGTCCGTGCCTTATTTTCTGTAAAATTCAATAACGGTCCTATTCCTTCGGTATAACGACAAATAATTTAGTAAGAAATTTGAAGGCTGGGAATCTTTCATCAAAAGAAGTTCATTTTTACTAATACCTAAACTTGTTTTTTTATTTAGATAATTCTCATTCACATTATTATTGTCATTACCTATAGCTGACAATTAATTGATTACTGGTGTGGATGTTTCGTTGGTGAATACTGGTCCATAGTTTAGGGTAAATTGTAGGTGTCGTCTAACCTATTAAAAAGTTTTTGGGAAAATGTTAAAGCAGTAAAATGAAATAATAAAAATTAAATTACTTTAATTTTACTGCAATTATGAAAAATTTAACAAGCGGCAACATTTGTTTATTTTGCTCTAATGAATTTTGTAATCTGGCAATTTAATACTTATTTATTTCATATCTAGGTAAGGACAAAAACTTATTAATATACAATGAAATTAAAGTAACATAAAAAAAGAAAAATAACTATAACAAATATTCAAATAAACCCCCATTCTGTATCAGACAGTATCCCAGCCTATTATAGAAAGAATTTCTCACATTCGCAAGTTGCCGATCGTTTATTAAGATGCATTCCGCAAAAATAGCATTCCTTAAAGAATCAATATTTGGGTGACGAGTTTTATAAATCTTATTTTTTAAATGACCCCACAAGAAAAAGTCACACGGTGCCAAATCGGGAGATCTAGCTGGCCAGTTTATAGCACCACCTCGACCAATCCAGCTCTCTGGAAATATTTCATTTAATAATTCCCTCACTTGTGCTCCAAAATGTGCTGGGCATCCGTCATGTTGAAACCAGACCTCCCGATTCGCATGGCCAATATGGTTAATTAAAAGATCTAAATAAGTTTCTGAATTTAAATTTCCCTGTATTTCAAATGGTCCTATAATGCGATTATTAAAAATGCCTGTCCAAATATAGATTTTTTGAGGGTATTGCGTTGTAGTGGCTAGATTTATTCTGGGATTTTCCTGGGCCCAATGCCTAACGTTTTGTGAATTTGGCTCTTGATTTAAAGTGAAGGTACACTCATGGGTAAAACAAATTGATGAGAGGAAGCTGCGATCCCTATTAGTCCGTTCTTGCATTTCTTCACAGAAAGTTTGCCTTGATTCTTCGTCAAAAGGAAGTAACTCTTGGTGACATTGGAATTTAAAGGAATGATATTTGTTTTTTCTTAATTTTAGTTTTGTTTCACTCCACGTTATCACTTGTTAAATTTCTCATAATCCCAGTAAAATTTAAGTTAGCGAACAATAAGGAATTAGCAACTAGGTAATAATAATAAGCGAATCAGTATTATCTAAATAAAAACGAAGTAAATTTATTAGTAAAAATTACCTTCTTTCAATGAAAGATTCCCAGTATCTGTAACTACACATGGGGAGCAGGAATCCCCAAAAATGTAATTGCCCATGTTATTTCCCCATGTACACATGGAAGTTTGTCACACGGTATAGCATGATCAATGCAGCAAAGAATACTATTGGAAAAAGGTTATCAATTATTTTGAAATCTATAGAAATTTATAAACGTAAACTAGGTAAAAAAATATGACGTACTTAAAGAACAAATTGATTTAATACAATGTAACCTTTTTAAATTATTGTAAGTTTAAATTATTTAGATAGGTAATTTTGATTTTTCATATTTCTTAAAATATATGTCAATAATGGTGTTAAAGTCATGTAGTGATAAACTCAATAAATTGTTCTCATATTTAGAAACGAATCCTTCTATAATGTCTCCATAGAAATCTACTCGTGCAATACATTTTTAATGAGACGTTGATGTCGGAGACGAATAAGTTAATTAAAAGACCAAAAAGGGCTCCGGGGTTAACGGCATTTGAAATAATAATTAGATATGTAGGAGAATGATTAGAGTCCTAAATTTTGTTTTTAATTAATTTGGAAGGAGCAATTTACATAATAATTAAACGGGCACCGTGAAGTCCCGGCGTACATACATTTTAAACGTAGGTACAAAATATGTATAATTCGAAGAAAACCTCAAGCGTACATTTGGGAAAACCGTCACGAACTTGAAACCGATAACAAATAAAATATAGTTCGTACGTGGCGACCTGACCCATAATTCATATATGTACAGTGTTACGTGCGAAATTCGGCTACTTAAGCCCCTACATCAAATTGCCTATTCTGCTTCTGTTCTGTGTTTCATTTTTCTCATATTTTCCCAGTTCTTATTTGTCTTCCAGGAAATATTCATATAAGACCATAAATTCTTAGACCCGGAAGTGATTTCAATATTTTAAAAGAACGTCTGAAGCCCTCGACGCTATTCTCCCCATCAAAAATTAATTTGGACGATTTAAAAATTGAAGTAATAGGCAAAATAAATAGTTATAGATGTCAACCAAGTGCTGTCATCTGCAGGATAAAGTGAATAATGTTCTACACTCACCCCTTTCTGAAAGCATCTCAATGGAATCTCGAGGAGACGCGTTAATCAAAACCCAAGTTAAAATACGTTTTAACTGCGCTTCCTGTGATGTATGACGGCGATCTCTTTCCGTTATTGGTTGTGACGGTAAAAGACTTAAAGTAGAGCTGCATTTACTTTCATATTTGTATCAGAGAAATGTTGTATTTGTGGCAGAAATAAGCTGTATTACATAAGGAACGCTTGATTGCATCTCTGATTGTTCCATTTGAGAAACTCCCCAGAGAAAACGCATGTGGCTGCATGTACCATAGATTCCCTCCTATATCACATTTGATATGGCCATTCACGTACCCAAGCATGTTATGATCAATGTCGACATTCATGTCTACATAATGCTCTTTATATTATAAAAATGAATTTTCCATTTTTCTTAAATATACCTTCACCTATATTCAAATATAACGATTGTTGCGTCCTCAACTCCTGGAACGATTTAAAAAAAATATTTCTTGATTTCTTTTTAATTCAACAATATTTTAATGATAGTACAACAAATGCATAAAAATTAAAATTTCCTGTAATGTAGAATGAAAGATATGATGTGCTGTGGAAGTTTGGGAACAAGCAGAATTTGTTATACATATCTAGAAGGTAATTTTTTACAAAGTCAAAAATATTTTTTTGCACCCTTTGGAACCTAAGTCTGGGATGTATACGAGTACTATATAAATTTATTGTTTTGGAAGGTTGAATCAATCAAAATGCAGTGTGTGAGAAGAAAAATAATAATAATAATCAAGTTCCTTCTACACGTACCGAAAACAGAGCAGATAATATCGGGAATTACTAAGCGCAGCGGTCCGACAAGTTAATGAATATTATTTTCAGAGTATGAATAAATATCCAGTTTTTTCAGCATTATTTGATTTTATTACTGTTCTGTTTTTTACCACGTCCTTCTTAATCATTTGACGTCAAAATTAATACTTTGACAATATGGGTAATATTTTTTTATTTTTTTAAAACCCTTGAAACACAACACTTTTTAAATTAGAGGAGGGGTGCAAATGTGGAAACGGCAAGTATATCGACTGCAGAGAGCTTCACTCTAGCGGCGATTGCCGTAAACAGTCACTCTCGTTCCTATTCCTCACGGCGCAGCACTAGGAATCAGTCGGGCATTGTAGTTAATGGTGGTGCGTCGATTTCTGTTTCGTGACTTTCGTGAAGTTTTTGGAGGTAAGTTTGTGGTATTATTTAGTCTAACTTAGCATAGAGGTAGCGTAATGCGTATCAGAGTATTGGGAAAGAGAGTTATTGTTGGATTTCAATGAATCATAAGCTAACGTTTTCTTGACTTAACTCGTAAAATCCAGTTTGGCTAAAGTGCTGGTAACTTGGAAACATGTGGTTGAGGGCAATGTGTTGAATTTTTTATCAACGAATAATGTTTTCTATGAATAAAAACATTATAAAAAGAATATAATGCTTAAAGTTCAATATTCCAACATCTTTATGTGTTTACACATTGATTTACTGTAATTTTAGGGTGTTTCCACATTACCCGCAATTTTTTCAAAAATCAAAAAATGTAAGTTAGACAAATATTTTTTTATTTTTTTGCACTTGTGACTTATGTTCCTCTATTTCTAACATTATAAGGCATTTTAGGGCAATTTTCCAGGTTAAAATAACGATTCACTGATTTTTTACAAATTAAAAGCAAACTGGGTTTCCACATTTCCTAGTTTAGTTATTGCCTTTTATTTGTAAGAAATGGACTTTGAATTTTTTTATTGTAAATAACAGTTTTTCTAGTAGGCTCATTTTACTTTAATTGACATTCGATGGCACATTATTAATTGTGACTTATTTATCTTTATTATCCCTTTCTGGATTTAGTTTACAAGAAGAGTATAACCTTTTTTATTTTTGATTTCTCGAAAAAAGTACTATTTGCAAAAAATATTCCTTGCTCTTAAAAACCCCTAAAACACAACACGTTTTTTGCTGTAAATATTTTTTTTGGTAGTCTAATTTGACTAAAAAACAAAATAATAATAAAACAATAAAAATTTTGCGTGTAAAAAGTGAATCAATTTTAACTCCAAACTGTTTTCTACGCAAAACTCTAGCCTTTGTGGAAATTCATTGAAACTATTCATTGAAACTATTTCTAATTTCTTGAATCGTTAATGATCTCACACGCCCCCAAAAATAAAAATCGGAAATTGTTAAATCAGAGCTCCTTGGAAGCCATAAAATTATATCATTTCTGTCGATCCAATTATTTCTAAATTGTTGGGCAGGACATCCATCTTGTTGAAAATACATGAAACGTAGATAATTGATAGGTAAATTGTCTAATTTTGTTACATGTCTAAATATGTGTGCTGATTAAAATTGTTGTCAAAGAAATATCTGCACCAAACATTGACTTTGGAAGAATATTGCGGTTTATTCAAATTCCATAATTTCATTGACCATCCACAAACACAAATCCAGACGTTTAGCACTATCTCCTGGATCTAAGGTGTGATTAAAAATGGGTTTGTACGGGGAAATTTTTCGTTCTTTCAAAATCCTTTGAATATGAGATTTACTTATGTCTAACTGGAAAATTGGATCATTCTGAACAATTCAACAACTAACACAGTGGCAGCATCATCATCATCATGTAAAACTTTTTTTTCTTCAAATTTGAAACCGAGCCACTTCTTAAAGATTTTTGCACAACTTTCTGTGCACCCATAGGAGACAGATTAACATCAGGAAATTTATCATGAAATCGTTCAATAACATTACCATAACTTCTATCTCCCAAACGAAAGTGTGATGTTTGTGTACGTAGGTTTCCTAAAAATATCGAAATGACTTTTTTTGATTATTGTTTATTAAAGTTAAAGTTAAAATTATAAAACCATGTGTTGACGCAGTATACATGAAATTTTTCTAGAATAATATCTACGTTACACTGCTGGCATGCATAATCACAGAGTCCTTATTTGTAAGGCGAACGAGTGCTAAAATCAGACCTTAAGTAAATTACATAACAGGAACAAAGCGTTGTTATTGACGTGAAAGGCTCGGAACCGCCCCCGTTGATCAACCTTGCTGTAAAATGAATAATTCCGCCCGGCAATCTGATTTTCTTTATTAATCTTTAGTTGTGATCGACGTAATAAATACACGCTATACTTATGTAAATATCAGCAAAATGTATATGAAGTAATCATTTTCGTGGGCAGCCCCTTCCAAAGAAAAGAAAAAAAACACTAATGAGAAGCGCAGATGAATATTCATAAATATGTATTAAGCTACGAAATGCAGTTGTGTGGGTAAATAGATTAGCGAAATTTTAATTAAAAATTCTAAGAAAAGTTGCTTTTAATAAACTTAAAGTGACCAAATTTATCACTCAGCAGATAAAAAAAAAGTTAAGTTTAAATTATTCGAGGAGTAGAGTAGAGATTCTTCTTCTTGCTCCATCTCTTGGTAGAAAATGGAGACTGCTAGAATCACACAGCATCTACAAAACCGACAATACCCAATGCAAGTAATAGTTAGTAGATGGCAGCAGAATGGATCCATCTTTTGAGGATTTGCTGGACTGAAAGCAAGAAGCAGAAATCAATACCAAACCGGGAAACTGTACTCAGTTAAAGGAACATTGTAGAGTTCCTTACTGTCCCGTAATATGTTGGTAGCGCCATCTCACGGTCAGCAGACGAATTGAAATCAATAAGCGTAAAACGAAATAGTTTCGACAGAGGGCATCAGCACAGCTCAAACAGTAATAGCTAGTCCAGCAGAATTCCTTTTTATTAGACACAGACGTTTGTAACAATACTAGAATTGGAAATTCTAGGTTACCAATATATTTACTCGCCTGAGCTTATAGCAGCTACCAATTCGTGTTTAAGCAGGTAGGAACCTATTTTTTAAGGAACCGATTGCCGCTTTTTTAAAATCAATTTTCACAGTTTGCTGGCGCCATCCAGGAATTTGTATCTTCAACAGTTCAAACATACGATCGTATGTTCGTTGCGAACATCACAGGTACCACATTCACTTCTTCATCAGTGCTTCCGATATCGATATGGAATGAGTAGATGTGCGTGAACTGCTTACTGCAACTTTTGAACGTTCCATCAATAAACACAGTATTGCTCGTGGCCAAGAGCTCTCTTCCATTACATAGTTGTGGCAAATATTAAAATCTTCCCAGCAGTTTGATCATCGGCGAAGAGAAAATTGGATTGGTCTTCCAATATTGACGATTAACAAGGTTTTAAGTACATAATAAAAATGCTTCAGTCCAGGGTTACAGGAGTGTAATAAATCTCGTTTTTGAATTCTTGCTTATTTTGTTCGTTTTCATTTTCCAGCGAAGAATTTTGTTCCAAGAAATTCTTAAATTCACGGCTGAAAGATAGCAGCCTCGGGAATATAATATAACTTTTAATATTTCAAAGGGCAAATAAAAGATAATTTAATCCCTCATTATGATCTTATATAAAAATGTAAATTTGTATAAAAACAGCAAATTGCCATTAAAACAGGCAGGAAGGAACTTATCGACGGTACAACGCTTTAGCATTAGGGATAATGAATTCGCTCCACCGTTTATGAGAGTTGACAAAATTTAAATGATAAATGCACCACCAGATGTAGAGAATTATTGACTTTTATTCAAATTTTCTTTGTCTATATGAAAGTGAAAAGAGCGACAATGATTTTTTTGATTGATCGATCGGGAGTTGTTTTGAATAGGTCTAAAGATATTTCCGCTAAGACAACCCCGGGGTAAGTAATGGTTAGCATCGAAATATGCCTTCCCTCATCTGTCAAAGCAGTGTCACCACCAGCCCACGAGTGCCCAGCTCTGGGGTTGATCTATCGACACTCGGGGTATTCAATCTTAAGATGTTTGGCTATGTCAGCACTTAGGGCTGGAGAAATTTCCTGATTTATTCAAGAATTTTTCCGAGGTCTCCTGCCATAATAATTGTTTTTCTTGTGAGCTGGACGATAAATGCACTTTTTTAAGACAAGTTTATAAATGGCATACTATTAAGAATTTAATCAATTTGATGGGGTGTTATAGTCCTGGGTTTAATTATGGCCGCTATAGATGTTTAACATTACCTACATTGGTTACTTTCGGTTGAAATGCAGTATATGCGGTAAATTATTGGTGTTTAACATAGCTTGCACTAAATCGTCCAAATAAACACCTCGATGAAAGCTTTGCGTGCAACGCATAGTTTGTACGGGGGACAATGATTTATTGGGAAATTATATTTGTGAGAGATATCAGTGTATGGGTTGTTAAGTAGCTGTCATGCATGAAACAATTTAATGTGCGGATCTGTGAGCACAATATTATGGTACTACTTATTGCTATTGTGGGAAGGTTTTGACTTAAACATATGGTTAGCAAATTTGAAATTTTAGAATTTTGTACTGGGTTTCTAATATGGTTATTTTAGAACATTTACTCGTTAATTCTGTGTCAAGTAAAGGCATAAACCATCAACTATAGTAAAAGCTCAATTTAGATAGATTTAGATTGAAAAGGTTTTCATTGTGAAAATATTTTACCGCAGCAGATAATTCTCATTCGCATTATTATTGTCATTACCTATAGTTGACAATTAATTGATTACTGGTGTGGATGTTTCGTTGGTGAATGCTGGTCCATAGTTTAGGGTAAATTGTAGGTGTCGTCTAACCTATTAAAAAGTTTTTGGGAAAATGTTAAAGCAGTAAAATGAAATAATAAAAATTAAATTACTTTAATTTTACTGCAATTATGAAAAATTTAACAAGCGGCAACATTTGTTTATTTTGCTCTAATGAATTTTGTAATCTGGCAATTTAATACTTATTTATTTCATATCTAGGTAAGGACAAAAACTTATTAATATACAATGGAATTAAAGAAACATAAAAAAAGAAAAATAACTATAACAAATATTCAAATAAACTCCCATTCTGTATCAGACAGTATCCCAGCCTATTATAGAAAGAATTTCTCACATTCGCAAGTTGCCGATCGTTTATTAAGTTGCATTCCGCAAAAATAGCGTTCCTTAAAGAATCAATATTTGGGTGACGAGTTTAATAAATCTTGTTTTTTAAATGACCCCACAAGAAAAAGTCACACGGTGCCAAATCGGGAGATCTAGCTGGCCAGTTTATAGCACCACCTCGACCAATCCAGCTCTCAGGAAATATTTCATTTAATAATTCCCTCACTTGTGCTCCAAAATGTGCTGGGCATCCGTCATGTTGAAACCAGACCTCTAGATTCGCATGTGCAACTTCTTCTAATGCAGGGCCAATATGGTTAATTAAAAGATCTAAATAAGCTTCTGAATTTAAATTTCCCTGTATTTCAAATGGTCCTATAATGCGATTATTAAAAATTCCTGCCCAAATATTGATTTTTTGAGGGTATTGCGTTGTAGTGGCTAGATTTATTCTGGGATTTTCCTGGGCCCAATGCCTAACGTTTTATGAATTTGGCTCTTGATTTAAAGTGAAGGTACACTCATCGGTAAAACAAATTGATGAGAGGAAGCTGCGATCCCGATTAGCCCGTTCTTGCATTTCTTCACAGAAAGTTTGCCTTGATTCTTCGTCAAAAGGAAGTAACTCTTGATGACATTGGAATTTAAAGGGATGATATTTGTTTTTTTTTAATATGTTACGGACAGTTTCTCTTGAAACATTAAATTCTAGAGCAATAGACCTTAAACTAGCAGTTATCAGGCCTATTACCATTTCCTCTACCTCAACATTTAGATTTCTTGGAACGACTAAAAAAATTAATGATAATGATAAGATTAATTTTAGTTTTGTTTCACTCCACGTTATCACTTGTTAAATTTCTCATAATCCCAGTAAAATTTAAGTTAGCGAACAATAAGGAATTAGCAACTAGGTAATAATAATAAGCGAATCAGAATTATCTAAATAAAAACCAAGTAAATTTATTAGTAAAAATTACCTTCTTTCAATGAAAGATTCCCAGTATCTTCAAATTTCTTAACTAAATTTTGTATTGTTGTTACCGAAGGAATAGGACTGTTATTGAATTTTGCAGAAAATGAGTCACGGACTACCCGCAGACTATTGCCGCAGTAAAATGTTTTCACAATGAAAACCTTTTCTTTAACTGAATAAATATTTTTGTTCATTTTGAAACCCAAATTTTAAATTGTCGATAAATAATGTTGACAGTTCAGACGAATTAGAAATTAGAATCAACGGAGTCTTTGATTAGAACAAATTAAATTGTCATAGGGAATCTGATGAATATCCGTGTTTTAATTTGAAAATTATTAGTGTAATTTTTGCTTTTAATGCTTTAATAAATTGGAAAATTGGAGAGTTTTTGATATCCTCATACTCAGAAAAAAATAGTCTTTCGATTGCTACTTTTACCACCACTGTAACTACACATGGGGAGCAGGAATCCCCAAAAATGTAATTGCCCATGTTATTTCCCCATGTACACATGGAAGTTTGTCACACGGTATGTTAATTCCGAAAAATAAGATTACTTACCCAGTGCAGTGCATGAAAAATACATTATACAAATTTGTGGTCTAACAAGAAAACATTTTTCTTTCATAAAATTGGAAAATTGTAGAGGCAACGTGAGTACACTGTGATGATCAGCACACTTCAATGAATATTCCATGAAAAAACCAGATCTCTAACTCTTTTCATTGCTGAAATACAACAAGAAAAGTATTAAATATGATTTAGGAAAATTTTACGAAAAATCGATTTTTCGGCATTTTTGAAATGTCCGATTTTTTCGCGACCTCAAAATTCGAATCCGGAGGGTCATTTTACATAAGACTGATTTCGACTATATAAAAGTTACTTAGGGACCAAAGTAAGGGGTCAAAATGGAACAGGTTACAAATGAATTTGGCTAACAAAAATTTTATGTGTAGCTTATCTAGCCCGAAGGTGACAAAGACAAAGACTTGTACTAATTTAAGGAAGATTTACAAAAGAAATTATTCTTATGCATATTCCGAATGTAAATCTACAACGTTCATAGAACAACTCCATTATATGCGGTTTAAAAAGCGCTAGTCAGTTCCCCAGTTGATTATTAAAATTAAAATGCTTCGTTTAAATTTATAACCGCAGTGCAAATTTTATGCATTTTATAACACGGATCCTTCGTAAGTCGTGTTTAAAGAGAGGAGAATCTCATTACTGCACATCTTGTAAATTTATTAGCTCGAATAACTCTTTTTCATGGGCCGATTTCTGGCTAGAGACGCTCAGGTCGTAGTTCAGCGTTAGAGAGATCAGTGGTCGGTGTTGGAGACATCAGAGTAACCGCGTATATATCACCCGCCTTTTCATGATTCAGTGCCCTTCTATCCCATGAATACAATTTCAGTTCCTTTCATCGATCACTGCAACCCCTCTATTTATATCTTCTTTCTTATTATACCGTGTCCCTCGTCCGCTCCACCAGATAATCCAACAGTAAACTACATTAATGAAGAAAACAACTTTTATTGATCCATCATTTTTGTTAAGTGTCCATACTTCATTTCAACCGGCTTGAATTATATAGCTGTATAATACAACTGAATTTTGAGGTTACGACATCGTTTTAGCATATTGAAGATTGCAAACATTTATCTTATTGAAGTACATACTTATTTAAATAAAATACACTTCTGAATTTCAATAAAATTGTTGTTAATCGACGTCCAACAAAAAATAACAGAATTCCATAAACCCATAAAAATCTGTAACCAAATCTTATACTGCAAACAGCTGGTGGTAAGATATGTAAATTGTTCAGTGGCGGTAGATAGACTAATCAAACATGTTATGAGATCACCATCTATTTTTAATTGTACCACAGTTCCCCAGGAATTCACAAAAGCAGGTATGTACTTCCAAAAATTACTTTATCCTGTCCTTTCGTTCAGATTATCGGATAAGAGATGATGTCTTTTCTGGCATTTCCAGAACAAAATAAATGAGTTCCAGCCACCCCCTGTCGTTTATAACTCTCTTATCTCAGCCAGATGATGGCCATTGTTATGTTCCGTTTCTATTAACGAACGTACAAAATAAAGACAGGTGTTCACCGATTGGTCAGGACGAATTAATATTGGCCGGGGATGCAAAACTTTAATAATGCTGGGGTATTAGTAGTCCTAAGACAACAGAAGCCTCTGTTTCCTCTTAATTTAGCATAATGATTATGTGTAAACCCCCATGGTGGGTTATGAAAATTATTAAATAATAATCCAAGCATTAGTATTTTTAACCTTCAGGTAATTCATCTTCAGGATTATTGAAAACTTCACACCCTAGTGCATGCCTTTCCCAGGAACAGTCGCAGAGATTTTCCATGACATCAAAGAAATTACATGTATTATTAAAGTACATGTCGCTGTGTTTAGAGAGCAGAGGTAGGCACTTACTTAATTGCCCCCAACAAGTCACAAAAGGCCTTAAAACAAAGCAATACATGTATGTCTACTTACGTATGTTTATTCTCATTGAAGATATAATATACTTACTTGATTTTCAGTTACACCTGGTATATACTTATCATCATCGTTTTGCCAGTAGAATGTAAATTTGCCAGGCATTTCATTCAGCTCATAAACAAGTTATATGCTAGTAGATTTTCCTGGGAAATATAAAACATTGTACATGATACTAGATGACCTCCATAATTAGTGTATGAAAAATGTGCAATTTATGGAAACTGTATAGAGTGAATAAGCGTTTGACTTCGTGGCGGTCCCACTTTTTATAATATCTGTGGTGTTGTGACATTAGCTTTTCATTAAGCTTGTAATTTAATCCCTCCCTTCGGCGCCACTATATTTTATTTCGTATAATGGTAACAAAAACTACAAACTGTATAATATGCAAAAATTATTCGTGAAATAGAGTGTTCGCGACCGTTATATTATGTTTATCGCAGAACTCTATCAGTCTAACTCGTCTAACTGTACCTACCTAACAAACGTCGGCCCATGCGAACAGTTGGGCATCCTCGGAAAAATACTCGTCAGAATTTGCATGGAAGCCGTTTGCTATATCAACAAGCTATTAGATTTTATTACAGGAAAATTTAAAAGTCGCAATCAGTGGCGTGTTTCACTGAACCATATACAGAAGGCGCTGTTCAGTTAACTATGTAAATGTTGCAATCAACTCCAGTCTCTAGCGGCTGCATTAGCATATTCCTGTAATATCGGTAGGTATTTCATTGACCAATCTCCGAGTCGAATGCCAACGATGACAATATGCGCTGCCACAATATTACGTCGTTCGGCGCTATATGAAATTTTGCACGACCGTATCGTCATTATTGTGCATTTGGATTACAGTTGTAATTACTCGACTGTCCAATAATACGGTCGTTTTTGTCTCATGTTGATTTTAAAAACTATCTATTGTGTTCACTACCTCCTACAACTTTTAATTAAATTTACCGTAGTTCTCTGTCAAAACTGCTTCCATTTCGTTCAGAGCAGTTTCTATCCCTATATTTTTAATCCCTACCTTTCTGCGCACTTCGAACAGCTTCCACCGTTTTACAGCTGAAGTGACTTCATCCCTTAACTATTGTTCCTGCATTGTAGATGCAATGGAAACGCGAATGATTGATTATTTAATTCAAGAGTCGCCCGGCATTTTAAATAAAAATTACCATAAAGTACGCTCCAAACGGAGAGTAATTCCTGTAATCATCGTGTCGCAGTACTTCTAATTAATAAATAAATTGTCTGCGCGCCCCGATCCTTGAACCCATTAAAATACATGAAAGACGTTTTAATAAAATCCTTTTCTCACGCCCGCCCTGGACTTACCTTCGCAATCAAACACAATGGGGTTAACGTGAACGCGTAAACATTCCCAACGACTTAATTACAGGGTGTTCTAGGCGTCGCTAAACGCAAGACACGGATAAACATTACTTCAAATGAGGGAGGTGCACGTTTGCGTTTGGTGGTTCCCCCAAGACATTCGAGAAGTTCCCCGCTGACGCAGGAAGCAATCTGAATAACTCAGAGATGGCCGTACTTCTCAAACACGTGAGCATTTGAGATAAAAGTTTTTAGTTTTTTTGTATTATTTACTTTGTGATATCCACTTCCCTCGCAGAATCGCAGCCAGCGAATTTCTAGGCTATGTTTGCTTAGAGGAGCGGGGTTTATTTGTCTAGTTGTCGCGTTGTAACTAAAATGAGATAAGGGGTGTTATAGGGTTAAGAAATCTGATGGAACTGTAATGTTATTGCAGAGCCGTAGAAACTTGTCTGACTGGCATACCACCAGTTTATTTTATAGATTTTGAGATTTACAATAACATGCTACTAAACGTTACCAGTGTAACTAATGTAACTGATTAGCGGCAATAATAACAATCAATACAAATACAACCAACAATTTTCGATGACGTAAGCTGTCGCAAATAGTGAAGTTAAACTTTGTTCGAATAAAACAAATACTTGCTTAATTTACAGGAAATTGTAAATATATGTACAATGAAAATGTAATTTTTAGAAATATGGATATATTTGTGTAATATTCAGTTATAATTTCAACATTTTAAATTGCAATTCGTTTTCGGAATGCGCACGTAGTATTTTATAACTTGGTAGCTTGGTAATTTCTTTACAGTCCTTGGGCTTGGCTACTGTGAGCGGGAATGCAGAAACCATAAAGCTAGGAAATGCTCGAAAAGCACAAAAGCTCGGCTAGTCCCCTAGTATCTTGTGTCGCCTTATCTTGAGCCAAGTTTAGTACTGATTTATGAAAAACATTGCGAGCCAGACTCGAGCCGGATACGTTCTAGACCCATGTACAGGGTGTCCTATTTTCATTGTGATTTGGAGGTTTCTCATAGAAGCAGCAGAGATAGCGCCTTGGGGTTTTCTAACTATTGCAGAATTGTGTGCAGGTGCACCATCTTGTTGGAGATATTGTACCGAAACGGCTTCTGGATTTCGTGAGTTTTTGTAAGCTTTAAGATAATCAAACTCGATAACCAAATTGTATTTATTTAGTTCATTTAAACATTCAAAAACCTGCAATATAAGTACAATAAATTACACTGTATATTAATTATTAACAGAGAATGCATACCTGCGACAGGTAAAATAACATAAATTCAATTACGCTATTAGCAACCAGTAAATCGCTCAGCTTTTGCCGTTCAAATGCCTTCTCAAAATATACCAAACATAAAAGAAAATGTTTTTACCAAAGTAAAAAGGAACAGAGCAAAAACCGCTCGACCCACCGGAGCATCGGCTTGCGCAGCTCGATAAATGAAATTTTAAAACTATTATTCAAACAAATAACATAAAATATAATTCTGTTACATCCGCCCCCCAAATCAACCGGAGAAACTAAACAGTTGGAAGGGTTGATTTAATCAGGTATGGACTGTAGGAGGATGATAAGGTTGAATATGCGAGGCATGAAATGATCCACGTTCTTTATTAGAGTCAGGCTCACAAAGAATATACTTAGCGGGTGCAATAGCCTTTTTTACCTTAAAAGGCCCCTCAAATAAAAGTAGGAACTTTTTGGTCTCCGCACTGAGCGCAGACGACATGGGAAAGAAGAGATCTGAAATCAACAAAAACTCATGGGAAAACAATCTATCATTCACCTGGAAGTCGATAAGGAGCTGGTGTGTTATGCGTCGTTCCTTCGTTCTGAAAGCCCCTGTAAATCTAACATCGGTACATGGAAAAGAGGAAAAATTTTCCTGAAATTCTCCCAACTGCGAAAAAACTTCACCAGACTTACAAGTTACCTGGGACCCTGTGTCGACCAACGCCGGAAATGTAAAACCAAAAATCTTAATGCTTATAACGGGCGAGCGTTTATATAATACGGGGTGTTCCATTTCGCACTCCTTCAGTGGATTGTTATAATTGCGGCCCTATAACACTTGACATCAACCTTTGGGCCTATTGGTCGTGTCCCATCTCGTTTCCCGAATGTATTACATCTTCAGAGATATCTACAACTGATATATTTTGGTTTTTATTGGGAAAATTTTTATTGGGTGTCAAATGTTTTGATTGAAAACCTACAGAATTTTGAAACTTATATTGAGAATCATCTGCTCTAGCATAGTAATCGGCTTGACGTAATCCACTTAAAGCGTCATTAAAGGATGTTACTCCAATAAAGATTGCGGCTATTTGGGGTGGATAGTGTCTAGCCACCAAACTAATCAAAACATCATTACTAAATGGTGGTTGCAAATATCGAGCCATCGCCACATATCTTGTAAATTGCTCTACATATCACCCTCGTACATAACGTGCAGATTCTAAATTTAATTTAACTTTAATTTGCTTTGTTCAACTCCAAAAATTTCCAAGAAATGCAATTTTGACTTCTAAAAAATTACCAAACGTTGACAGAAAAGCATCTGCCCATACCCGTGCGCGACCTTTGAATTTACGTGAAATAAGCACTGCAAATTTATCGAAACAAATATTAGCGGGATCATGCAACAGGATCTCAATTTGATTAACAAAATCGCATGGGTGGATACTTCCTTCGTCATCAAACGTCTGAATTTGCGATACATCGACGTCAGAGTCGTGTGTGTTTATGGTACCCAATGGGTTATTATTTACCCTACTGCTACTAGTGTGCTGTTCTTCTATAATATTGAGGTTGGTAGCGTATCCGCCTAATAGGTGGCGATTTATATCCCCCAGATGTCCTGACAGCGTTTCCTGAACGGCCTCTTTCACCATACTTGAAATTAGACCACTCAAGTCCCGGATTTGTTCTCTGCTAAACTGACCTTCGTTTCTTGTTTTGCTTGCTGGCTCTACCGTTTGTCCAGTCGTTTTGGCCGGGACCGGGTATGGCGGCAACCCATACGCCGCAACTGACAAGTGAGATACCTCAGCTGGTTGTTTTGGAATAGCCCCTGTATTTTCCCAAGTTTCAATAGCGGTTACTGGAATGGTGTTATTACCAGAGAGTTGATTGGGCTGGAAACCCTGCTGCTGTACATCTGGGTTTATTACATTTTTCCTTGCCCTCGTAAAAGGTGATGTATTACGAGGTAGCAATGTTTCTTTTTCGTCCGGTGTTCGACGAACCGACATTATACCGAGTATTTATCTTAAAACTTTCCGCTAGTTGGACGCCAAGTTGTACCGAAACGGCTTCGGGATTTCGTGAGTTTTTGTAAGCTTTAAGATAATCAAACTCGATAACCAAATTGTATTTATTTAGTTCATTTAAACATTCAAAAACCTGCAATATAAGTACAATAAATTGCACTGTATATTAATTATTAACAGAGAATGCATACCTGCGACAGGTAAAATAACATAAATTCAATTACGCTATTAGCAACCAGTAAATCGCTCAGCTTTTGCCGTTCAAATGCCTTCTCAAAATATACCAAACATAAAAGAAAATGTTTTTACCAAAGTAAAAAGGAACAGAGCAAAAACCGCTCGTCCCACCGGAGCATCGGCTTGCGCAGCTCGATAAATGAAAGTTTAAAACTATTATTCAAACAAATAACATAAAATATAATTCTGTTACAATATACCCTGTTTATGTTTATTAACGGAATATTTTCCATTATCGCCTCTGCGTTAATATTCAATAAATTAATGTAGGTATCTCAATCCCGTTAACTTTAAATCCAAAACGTCCTTGCCTCTGACGTTCAAAAGTTTGGTGCTGATTTGTATCAGACCAGTGACGCACATCATGCCTGTTAAATTATAATCCTACGCTGCTTATGTTAGTTTCATCTGTCCAAATGACAGACCTCCCAAATTCTGGATTTTCTTGAATTTGATTGAAGTACCACCTACAAAAATTAAGCCTTCTTTTTTAATTTCCCGGGAAGAGATAGTGAATAATTTGAATTTTATATGGCCTATATTTGCCTTTTTATATTCTGGTTTCGGCATTCTATTATACTCAAAAAAGTAGCAGAGGTTCGCGAAAACCCCGAGGCTCTATCTCTGCTGCTTCTATGAGAAACCCCCAAATCACGGCGAAAATAGGACAGCCTGTACATTCAATTATTTTGAAAGAGGGATTAATTAAGAGATGGACTCATATTTATGTACCCCTTTTTAATTCCAATGTTGTAAAACACGAATTTCGACGTCCCACGCAAGTAAAAGCAAATTTGCATACTGTAATGCGAGAGAACATCCCCCGTTGAAATCTGTTAAGATCGCATTTTTGCTTTTCAGGAGTTCATGAAAGTTTTCAGAGGTCAAACTTTTAAGATTTGCTTAGTAACTACATTTTTTGGCTTATTGATGAGTTGACGAATCTCTATGAGACATAAAAGTGATCCGATTTCATTTTTATTTTCATCGCTTTGCTCCCCCAACTCGCAGCCTCAATAGGCCCCACCATAATAAGATTTATCTTACAAAATAGTCCCTAAATTTGAGCCGCGCTACTCTTAGCCTAATTGATATTTTGCTCTAAAAGCAGCTCATCGAATTTCAATTTCCAACTCCGAATTTGATATTCTTTTTACGTGGGGTGTAAAATTGTATTAAAACGTTCCGTTTCGACAAATGCGCGAGTAAACGATGTGGGGACGTACTTCGCTACAAAGCGCGAGATGAAATAAAAGAAGTGTCCCGTATTCTGCAGGGTCTAAATATATTTTTTACGTACTGGTATTATTCTGTTTGAAATGAGGCAGTTTTATCGCCCGCCATCAAAATTTGGGACTCAAACAACCCCCAAGTACATATTTTTCTGCGGCTGAAAAGAAACAGAGTTGGGCCATAAATAATATTTATTGTTGTCATTCTTGATGCTTCCTGCAAATTGGAAATAAATAAATTACTTTCTTTCTTGCAGTTACACTTTGCTACGCAAGCGGGTGGTCTGCATATACTCGAGCAATTCAAATATTATTAGCCCCGATAATTGATTTTGTTGAATGAAGAAGAAAACTCAGAAGAAAAAGAAGGTGTTATAATGGTAACATAGCCAGGGAACATATTTTAGGTATCTCTATTAGAATTTGAGAAATGCTGATCCCATTATTAAATGATTCCTCTCGAAAAATATATGAGTTGTTTCTTTTTTTATGTACCTAGCACCCGTATTAGGTTTTCTGTGTAGGTACACACTTTTCACCGTTTTCACAATTTCAAAAATGCGATTTTGGTGTCCGGGGAATACCGGGCGAAAGAATTCAGGGCGATATTGAAAATACATTAAAAATTCCGCCTAATCTAAACCGATATTAACAGCATCAGGCATGTCATATAGCGGCGCCATATTGATCGAAAGCGACCAGGAAGTAAGGGACTAATAAAGTATTCAGACATTCTTAAAGCTTTCTATAATCAAAGTTGAATCCGACACAGTGTAATAAAATTCGATTTTCTAATGGCTGCGGTTTCTCAGGCTGAAGTCTTGGAGTTTTCTATAAAACGACGCGAAAAACCAGGAATGGTAATATAACAAAATTTCGCCTCAAAGCGTCTGCTTAGCATAACAAGCTCAATATTCCCAATGAATATTGTCTGTCTTCTGAAATATATTGGTGGATATTCTCCAAGTCGTTCGTGCTCGCCTTCGAATATATTTCATCCTGCAATTTGATTAAGGTGTTTTATTGTACCAACCCTAACTTAAATATATCGTATTTCAAAACGGATAGGGATCATTACTACCAATTTTCTTTTGTTCGGTTTATTTCTCATTGTGCAGTTTCATTTGCAAAGGCGATTTTACGCGCATTAAATAAATCTGAGAAATTTTAAACTCATGTCTTTTCCTCTACGCTTTTTCTAGAAAAAAGTTTTCTATTTGTATTCGAACAAAACTGATTCTAAGATGGGAAAACAATGCCGAGTGTCTCTGCATAACTGCGACGCAGAAACTTGTTAATTCAATAATGAGACCAAGATTTCGTGAAACACAAGAACGGCATTCATTTGCATTTGTTAGCTCATTGAATGGAGATTGCTCTCGAGTGAAACCGAGTTCTGGTGATGGAATTGTGTAGTTGTTATTGAAATGTATACAATTTGCTTTTAATATTAGGGAGAAAAATTTAAGACAGAGGGTAACAACCGGGCGAATATTGCGGGTATGGAATTAGATGAAAAAATGTAACAGTATTATCAACGGTTTTCTCTAGTTTTCTCAGTTGCCAAAAAGGGAAAATTACGGAAAGTGGTAGACGGAGGATAGGGAAATGACTTTAATAGCGTATAACAGTGGTGAAAAGGAGTTAAATATTTCAAAATCAATGCTTCTTCGACACATTCGAAACACAAATAAAATAGGCACAAGAAAGTCGTTTGTGAAATGGCTGCAACATTTTATAGATGGTGTTCATCCTTCAAAGGACAAAAAAGTGCTGCTCCTATTGGATAGCCATACTACACATTATAAGAACTTCGAAGCTCTCTTTCTAACAAGGGAAAATTGAGTGGTTTTATTGCAACTGCCTGGTCACACGACCCATCGCCTGCAACCTCTAGATAGGTCTTTCTTTAAACCATTGGAAGTCTACTACACGTAAGCAGCGGAAAAATGGTTAAGGAGTAATGTGGGACGCATTATAGTCACCCAATATCAAGTCGCAGAGCTTTTGGGTGAAGCATATGGAAGGGCAGCCACCATCGAAACTGCTGTCAACGGTTTCAGAGCATCTGGCGTTTGGCCTGTTAATAGGCACGTGTTTAAAGACTCTGATTTTGCTGCCTCTGAGGCAAGAATATTCAGACGGTCACGGTTGACAATAATGCCAGTAAAGATAGAAATCAAAATAATAGTGCCGAGTTTAGCAAAGATGACAACATTCCTTTAAGAGTACCAAGAGGCTGCTCAACACCTTTGATAGATGAACCAGCAATTGACTTGTCTGTGTTATCAACAAGCAACGCAACGACATTCTTAGCGACCAGTTTACATGAAATGCACCCTTGCCTACGTAATTAGAGGTCGTGCCAGCCAAGAGAACCAGAGGTGTTCAAAAAGCCATGGATATTACAGGCACTCCTTTATAAAGATACACTTGAAGCCAACGCAGAAAAACAGAACAGAAAGAAAGTGAAGGTGTCCTTAAAAGGTTTAGGGAAGATAAAATCCACCACCATCGCCACCAATCCAGAAAGAAATAGTTGGTACTGTACGGAATGTGAAGTGGATGAACATAGTGGCATGCCTGCGGTGTAAGGTGTGAACGCACTGCAAGTATGTGGGTGTAGGCGCACGGAAAAGAATAGGTAACTGTACAGTATTTACTTTTCTGCCCATATTTAGATTTTATTTCTATTTTAATTTTTTCATTTGACGCTACTCTTGTTATGTAAATGAAAATCGTTTTAGTTATTATTGACAGCAATATTGTTTTGTTTTATGAATTATATGCCATTTATTTAAGGAAAATGGAGCACTAACCGTTTTCTCATTTCAAAACCACCCAAGTATTCATTTTTGCACGCCACAAAGCAAAGGTTCAATTTAGGACACCGAAGGTTCAATTTGAGCAATTGGTTTCCCAAATTGAACCATTTGCACATCCCCAAAAAAATTCGCCCTGGGGTGGAAAAGTTCTGTAAAGGCTGCAAACTACCGGGAATGTGTTTCCGAATGTCAAGCACATATTTTCCTGCGTCGCACGGAAGCGCTCATCCATTTTTCTCAAGTTACAGTGATTTTTTCGAAAATTGGTTCAATATGGGCGGCTTTACCCTATACACTTAGAAATAATTGAGAATCAAATTCTAATGAAATAAAAAATAATAAAACACGTAGGTAACGTAATATTAGCAAAAAAATAATCGTACTTTAAATAATACTGTATTACATGTCTTTCTTGCAGGATTTCCAAATTCGACTGAAGAGTTTACCGATAGACAAGGACAGAGGCTACGTAATAAGGTTTATTTCCCCAACAGCAAGAAATCGCTTTCTATTTACTTGGCAGTAAATGATTAGGTACTTCTAACTATGAATAAGGGATTTTGACAAACAGCTTTCACTATTGTTTCTTTCCAGTCAAGCAATTCTATTTTCTACCCTCAGCAAATTCCTGCTTTTATTTGTAAAAGATACGTAATACTCAACAGCCACACCCATAGTATATTTCGTACCGTTCGGTTTATTTTTCGTGTGTGTCTAGTAAAAAATTTCGTTGTGCATAATGGTCTTCTTTAATGAAGTTTTAGAAAGGCCGAATGTCCATCAAATCTTTAATTTGTACGACGGTGGGTACATTGGATGATGGGCTAATAATAGAAGCGATTTAGGAATTCCACGGTCAAACTGGAACGAAAGTGTCTGGGGAAATCGAGAAAGGAGTGGGGGCAAAGTGTCCCCTCTTCTACTGTAGTGTTATAAACTCAATATGTACATAAACTACCAAAGAGTAACAACTGTTATGTAGTTGTTCCTGTTCAAAGCAGCTTTAAATGAAGCACGCAAGTTGTTCTTGCAGTTATTTTCTTGCTTTCACCGATTGGTATATAATTAATAACTATTGTGAAAGCAGTGCTTCCCCTCCTTGGTCTGTATTCACTGTACGTTGGAAATTTAATAAAATTCCTTCGTAATTCATAATTGATATACAAAATACCACGATATGAAATTTGCGGAGGTGGTAACAAATTAAAAAATGAATTAATTTGGGAACACAGCTTATGAAAAATTCCCTACTGGCCCTGAATCGATAAGCGTGGTTGTTTCGAAGTTTCTAAATGTCATGTCGTAGTGGATTCCTAGCCACATCGTCATACCTCTTGCTCACATATCGGCGATTGATTTGTTGGTCTAATTAAAAATGTGCCTAAAACCTAAGCTGTGGTTATCGTAAGTAATTTTCTCACATCTACCAAGTCACTACACTATTCTGCCCGAAAATGCCCAGACTAATACGGTGATAACGTCTAGAGACGAATGTACCGTGCAATAAACGTTTTATGGCTTCGTGAAAAGGTGCAGCCCGTATATAGAACATAACACTCGGACGTGGGTTATTATTGGTAATAGCCTAGATGGATTTTGAATGATTGACGTATCCGAGTAGCTACCTGGGGATTCATATGCACAGGTTTTGAAGTAGAGTTTGTGATTGGGTAAAATCGATAACCAATATTTAAAAGTACGTTTTTCAGGAATTTTCGTACGCCACGAACTGCACATTTATATATGTATCGATCGCAGGCACTCTTTTACTAAAGCCACTGGCTTGCAGTGATGAAGAAATAATTCGAGACATAAATCATCTTTAAATGCACCGTAAAACTTGGGAGAGATCTGGTAATCCCGGTTTATTCAACGGAGGTAAATGAATTCCCCCTTAATTACGGAACGAAGTTCCAGGGAAGATCAGTGATGTTAAAGATATGAAATCCGTATAATCTTCCGTATTCAAGTAACTGCAAGCACTTGGTGATCTACATTATATATAATTTCTTTCTCCATACAGATGCTTCTGACTGAAGAAGCCTCTGGTGTCGACAAAACAATTGTAATATACATTATATAATTAATATAGTGAAAGTCCCAAGTAGCAAATTTGTTTTATAATTCGGTGGTTCTGAGACTATTTTATTTTATTGGTATTTTGTTAAAGCTTCCAAAATGCAAATTTTTTATATTAAAGCTGCACCAAACACTATTCTGTTGTCGGAAGGCTAATTGCTTTATAAATTTATCATCAAAACGTTTATATAGCAAAACGATAAAAGTTTTGTAGTACCTTTCGGTGATATTGTTAATTTCATTATAATTACATTTTAAAATTATTTTATAGTTGCTTCCTGTAACAGATTTATTATAAAACTAAATTGTTTTCTTGAATATAAATATGATGTCGCTAACTACATTATAAAGCATGTTTGAGAGAACTGATTTTACGCCTACACCGAGACGGCCGAAGTTCATTTTGGGTTAGGCTCCTAACGTGAAAGGGTTTGTCTTTGTTTTTTGAGCATAACGAAAAATTAAAAATGTCAGATATCGGGCAATCGAAAAAATTAATAAATAAACCAAATGAACAATAATCTCTATAAAATATAGGCAAATAATACTAAATTTTCTTAATAAATACACTAAACAATGAGTGTGTGTGTCACCAAAATATCGTAACTAGCATTTTTTCTAGTTTTGCACGACAAAACAATACTACCTCTGTTCCTTGATTAGGTTGCCCTTCTGTTGTATGTTCTGTTGTATTCTGTGGAACTTTTGGTTATGTTGTAAGTTTGAAGTTTTTTTGACAGAAAAGGTAATATGGCTGAAATGTTCATTTTGTAAGCACGTCGTTGTAAAGCATTCAATAAACAAGTGAACAAAAACGTTGTGTATACTGTTACCTCGTAAAATAAAACGACATTTTTTGGTCCTTCGAGCCGGATATATTACCAACAAGTAGGTACCTAGTGCATTCTAAGTTGTTGGGAACACGTACGAAAGAATTGTGGATTACAAGTAAGCAGCGTCCTTTATTTTATTCCTTTTTTCCATTTACAATACTGTGTCTCGTTTGTGTGATAACCAGTGTCGCGTGTTTGATACAGGGGTTGCAGCATTCAGTAATACCTGTTTAGCGTAATACAGTTCATTCGTTCATTGTTACAATATCACGTTCACACGTCACACGGTCATTTTGTCGTGATATCAATTTACCTCTCAATATGTCCACGAAGGAGGGGAAGTTGGCGGCTTTAACGGTTAAACAGAATCGCATTGTCAGTCAGATCAATCGTTTTGCTACGTATGTAGAATCGTTTGCCGATGTTAACAAATTAACAGAGTTGCAAATCAGATTAAGCTCAATTGAGAGCTTGTTGGAAGAATTTACAACGGTTCTCGATGAAATCGAAATTATAGGCGAGAAAAATTACGAAGCGGAGCGGGTAGCTTTCGAAGATGTGTTCTATGAGAGCACTGCTAAAGCGAGGCAGATTGTTTTCGAGAATACTAGCACGGAGGTAAACCACCTCCAGGCGGACAGCACGGCAAATAACAATCAAAGTGTAACGCAAAATTCCGCGCCGTCTAAGCCAAACGTCAGGTTGCCTACATTTGAACTACCGCAATTTGATGGCTCGTATGATGAATATTTAAATTTTGCGGAGTCTTTCAGGGACATCATTGATAAAAATCCCACTATAACGAACATACAGCGTTTACAGTATTTAAAAATGTCACTGAAGGGAAACGCGGCTCGCGTAATTCATTCTCTGCCAATAACGGAAGGCAATTATGAAATTGCATGGAATTTAATTCGCGAACGCTATCAGAACGAACGAATAATAGTTTTCACGCACGTTAAAGCCATCGTTGAAATACCTACGTTACATAAGGAGTCGCACAGCGGCTTACGCGGCTTATTAGATGAACTAGTCATGCGCCTTAGGGCATTGGAAACCTTACAACAGCCAACTTCTCAGTGGTCTACGTTGTTGGTGTACTTAATTGCCAATAAACTCGATCCCACTACAAAAAAGGAGTGGGAAGAATCATTAAAGGGAAATGAAGTTCCTGATCTAAGTCAGTTACTTGATTTCTTGGGTCAGCGGTGTAGGACGCTCGAAAGCATCGATAAAACAGTCACGGGTTGCAGCGCCACGCCCAGACAAAATTCGGTTTCGAACAGATTTCAACGGAAACATGATAACGTTCGTGATAATCGAACAAGTGTACACGCGATCTCGAACATCACATGCGGCTACTGCAGGGGCACGCATGCGCTCTATAGTTGCGAGAATTTTCTGAAGCTCGCGCCAAGGGACAGGCTGACGGAAGTCAGGAAACTGAAAATATGCACAAATTGTCTGCGCAGTGGGCATGCGACTAACGAGTGTAAATCAAGCGGCTGCAGGGTTTGTAACAAACATCACAATACGCGCTTGCACTGTGATGAAGAAAACAAACGGTCGAATAGTGAGAGCGTTCCGGAACCGGCTGAGTCGGATACGGCGACGGACAGTCAGTTGAAAGCCTATTGCACACAGGATGCTACAGCGAGCATCTTGCTAGCGACTGCGCTGGTTTACGCGTTTGATGCGTCCAGTAACCCAATATTGAGTAGGGTGCTTTTGGACTCGGCGAGCCAGTCTAATTTCGTTACTCAGAGCTTTATTAAACGCCTCGGGATCCCGGGTCATAAAGTCAACATGTCAGTATCCGGGGTGGGCCGTATGTTGTCAAAAATCAGTCAATGTGTAAAAATCAAAATTAAATCGCGACTCAATGCATACCAAGGGGAGTTGTCATTTTTGGTGGTGGAACAAATAAATGAAAACATGCCTTCAGCATCATTTGATCGAAATGCGATAAACATACCGCGCAACGTAACATTGGCCGATCCAGACTTTCACGAATCGCGTCCGGTTGATATGCTTATTGGTGCTGGAATATATTACGATTTGATGTGTGTGGGCCAAATCAAAGCAGGCATACACGGTCCTATATTCCAAAAAACTATTTTGGGTTGGATTGTTGGCGGAAGTCTAGCGCGCCCACCACGCCACGTTACTCATGCGATTTGTAATTTTACAAGCAGTGATATGATA
Organism: Xestobium rufovillosum; assembly: GCA_963966045.1. Taxonomy (NCBI): domain Eukaryota; kingdom Metazoa; phylum Arthropoda; class Insecta; order Coleoptera; family Ptinidae; genus Xestobium; species Xestobium rufovillosum. The sequence continues at coordinate 49,811,115 of OZ014492.1, read as the reverse complement.
TCACAACAAATCGAGCGGTTCTGGAAAATTGAAGAGTGTACGCCGGAATTTAAGCACACGCCGGAGGAAATGCTGTGTGAGCAAATATTCGTTGAAAATCACACGCGCGATCGAGACGGGCATTTCACGGTCACTCTCCCAATGAACAAAAATCCGTTCATAATCGGTGATTCCTTGAATAACGCGATGAAGCGGTTCTTTGCTCTCGAACGAAAATTTGCAAGGGATCCGGACTTAAAGAAAAAATACTGCGCCTTTCTCGAGGAGTATGAGAGTTTGGGTCATATGTGTAAAATTGACGCCGCGCATGCCAGCTCGAATGCTATTTTTTACTTGCCACACCACAGCGTATCAAAGGAAACCTCGGCCACAACTAAACTACGCGTCGTTTTCGATGCATCAGCGAAGGGTTCACTAGGTAACGGCCTTAATGACGTATTGTTAGTGGGGCCTACAATCCAGGAAGATTTATTCTCCATTTTAATTCGCTTCCGAACTCACAACGTTGTGTTAATTGCTGATGTGGAGAAAATGTACCGTCAGGTATGGGTGTCACCATCCCAACGCGATCTGCAGAGGATCGTTTGGCGCGCAAATCCTAATGATCCATTGCAACATTATACTTTGAAAACGGTTACCTACGGTACTTCCCCAGCAAGCTTCTTAGCCATTCGTTGTTTGCATCAGCTAGCATACGAACATTCGCAAATGTTTCCGCGTGCTTCTAACGCCATTTTGAAGGACATGTACGTGGATGATTTTATTTCTGGAGCAAACACGATTGAGGAAGCCATTCAACTGAAGCACGAAGTCAGTGTTATCTTGAGCTCAGGTGGATTTCACCTGCGGAAGTGGATGTCAAATAATCGCGAAATGTTGAATGAGCCAAATGCAGCTTTTGAGAAACTGCCGGCGTATTATATCACTGATGAAGTAGCGGTAAAAACTCTCGGGGTTCTTTGGAACTCAAACACGGATTCATTCAGTTTCATCGCTAAAGATGACTCGATAGCGGAGCGCCGAACCACCAAAAGAGTCATGCTATCTAGTGTAGCAAAAATATTTGACCCACTCGGTCTCCTCGCACCTGTGACCTTATGCGCAAAGCTGATGCTGCAAAGGTTGTGGCAAATTCAAATTGCGTGGGATGAAGCTGTACCGCTCGAAGTTGACTCGAACTGGAAACGATTTCAAGCTCAGCTAAGCAATTTGGAGAATTTAGCGGTTCCACGGCAGGCATTATGCGCTGATGGCGCAGACATCGAGTTGCATGGGTTTTCAGATGCGTCTGAGGTGGCGTACGGTGCATGCCTTTACGCACGCGAATTAAGGCCTGCGGGTGTCAGTCGGATTGTTCTCTTGTGTGGGAAGTCTAAGGTTGCGCCCTTGAAAAAAATTACATTGCCACGTTTGGAGCTGTGCGGTGCGCTGCTTCTTGCGCGTTTATTGGCGAAGACGATAAAGGCTCTGAACATACTTCCGAAGAAAACGGTTCTGTGGTCCGATTCTACCATAACGCTTCATTGGATAGGAGCGCAATCAAATCGGTGGAAAACGTTTGTGGCCCACCGGGTCACGGAAATACAGATGTTAACGAAAAATTGCGAATGGCGACACGTTGGCTCATCAGACAACCCAGCTGATCTAATTTCTCGTGGGGCTGACGTGGAGGTTCTTCTTCGCTCATCTCTGTGGTGGGCAGGGCCCGCGTGGTTGCGGGAGCATGAATCAAGTTGGCCGACTGCGGGGAAAGCGATTGATTGTAACATTCCCGAAGAACGCAAGTGCGTTGTTTCACTTGCGTTATCAACCGATACCGACATATTCACGCGTTATTCGAATCTACATGAATTACAGCGGGTAGTCGCACACTGTTTGCGATTCACTACTAATTCGCGTGTGGCCCATTCCGAACGAAGATCAGGAGGTTTGACGGTAAGGGAATTGGATGATTCTTTGATGAAACTTATCGGAGTATCACAAATGCAAGAGTTTCCTGAAGAAATAAGTGCTTTAAGAAAGGGAAGGCCCTTAGGTTCTACCAGCTCGTTACTATCTTTAAACCCCTTTTTAGATCAAAGCGGAATCTTGCACGTGGGCGGTAGATTGTCCAATTGTCGCGTAATCTCAACCAATCAAAAATTTCCCATCATACTGCCAAACAAGCACGCATTAACACGGTTAATAATCACAGCCGAGCACAAACGCAATTTGCATTTGGGCTTGGAAGGCACTTTGGCTGCGGTTCGCAGAAGATTTTGGCCAATAAGGGGCAAGGTCACGGTTAAAGGGGTGTTGCGTCACTGTATACCTTGTTGGAGATCGAAGCCTTTTCCAGTCACTCACAAGATGGCGCCCTTACCGGAGTTTCGCTCTGCTCCTTGTAGACCATTTTCAAACTCCGGCGTCGATTTCGCGGGACCGTTTCTTATAAGGGATGGGAAGTTAAGAAATCGGAAAATAATCAAAGCATATCTCTGTCTTTTTATCTGTATGGCTAGCAAGGCTGTCCATCTGGAAGTGGTAAGCGATTTATCAGCGGGTTGCTTCCTAAATTCTCTAAAGCGCTTTGTCTCGCGTCGCGGAATATGTAGCAACCTGTATTCGGATAATGGCACTAATCTAACCGGTTGCAATAACGAGCTTGCGCGCGACTTACAAGCCTTGCTCGATTTTCATAAAAATGATGAAGTGCGAAATTATTTGTTAACAAATGCGATTGTGTGGCACTTTATCCCCGCCAGGTCGCCTCATTTCGGAGGACTTTGGGAGGCCGCCATAAAGTCGGCAAAAAACATAGCAAAAAGGGTGTTAGACAGTTCTCCATTGACCTTTGAGGGCTTATACACGGTATTCACGCAAATTGAGGCAGTCTTGAATTCGAGGCCCCTATATCCCTTGTCACAAGATCCCAACGACTTGTTAGCCTTGACTCCCGGCCATTTCCTTATCGGGGAGGCGTTAACGGCGATTCCTCAAGAAAATACCGAAGCATTGCCATCAAATCGCCTGGTGTACCGCAAACAATTGCAACAAATGATTCAGCAGTTTTGGTCTCGTTGGAAACGAGAATATTTAGGACACCTGCAGCAGCGCAAGAAATGGAAGACTGACAAGGCTGTTCAGCTCGAGCCAGGGTCCATGGTGCTTCTGCGTGACGAGAACACGCCTGTAATGAAGTGGCCACTCGGAAGAGTCGTGGAAGTTCATCCCGGCGTCGACGGATGTATCAGGGTGGCTAGTGTGAAAACTGCGGGAGGAGTTGTGAGACGAGCAGTTGTGAAATTGTGCGTGTTACCGCTGCCTAGCAATGAGTAGTGACTGTTTCTCAAGAGGAGACATCCATGTGTTATCGTTATGTTATAGTTTTTGAAAGCTTTCCTTTCAAGGGGGGCGAGATGTTCCTTGATTAGGTTGCCCTTCTGTTGTATGTTCTGTTGTATTCTGTGGAACTTTTGGTTATGTTGTAAGTTTGAAGTTTTTTTGACAGAAAAGGTAATATGGCTGAAATGTTCATTTTGTAAGCACGTCGTTGTAAAGCATTCAATAAACAAGTGAACAAAAACGTTGTGTATACTGTTACCTCGTAAAATAAAACGACAACCTCTATAACCAAAAACCACGCCGATTTTATTGGTTATGTTTATATTTTAAGCGGCAAGTCGCGTTTGCCAGCAGTCAACAAAAAAATTATCATAAATAATATAAAATGTAGCAAGGGAGAGTCATTTGTTTTATAAGAGACTCCAAAAAGTTTTATAGTAGCTAAACATTTGCTAACTAGCAAAATACACACCGGAATCATGTAATTTTGTTTTGGATGAGATGCCAAAAATTACTGGCAAAATAAGCTGATTCCGTGCATTGAAGTTTGAAGCTTCAACGGGAGTTATCTACTGTGTGTTAGAGAAACGATAGGACCGTATTTCAATATTTTCAAATATTTTGAATATTTTACAAAAAAATCTATTATATCAATAAATAGTGGGTGCGCTTAAAAACTTGTTGGAAATATGTTATAAGTTTCACAATAAAATTTCATTCCCAGTAAAACAAACATCTATAACAGACGGGTATATAGGATAATTATAATATTACTAAAATAGCCACTTATTGTAAATATATACAGTTGGTGACATTTCTGTTTTCCTCTTTGTCATTATAAATTAAAAACTGTGACTACTATTAAACCATCTTTAAAAAAAACTTTTTTATTTTATTATTGCTATTTCATCTTGCAATTTTACTTTATAAGGTTTACCTGAAATTACTAAGAAACTTTAATAAAAATGTTGTTAAATTGTTTTATAATACTAATATAAGAAATTAATAGTCTAACTATATTTTGTAGCACAGTATGGGAAGTTTTAATAAAACTATTTTATGATGATGATAGTGTTTTTGGGAGCTGTAGAAATGTTTATAGAATTGTTTTGTAATGTTTGCAAAACGCTTTACAAAATACTAATGGAGACAGAAGTATTTTATAAAATGGTGCCAATTTTACACTTATAGTGGTTTTATAAACATACTGAAAATATTCCTGAGAGAAACAGTGTTTTATGTTTTCTGTCGAAAACGTTTTCACAAAATAGAAAGTTGCTGCTTGGGGTATATCTAAATATGATAATGTTACCTACAAAATTTATGATTTTGTTATTTAGTGATTTTTTTGAAAAGTCTGAAACACGTCAAGTTTAGTTTTTAAAGACATACCTTTCGACAGAAAAATAAGATTTAATTTTATATAGAATTAAAAATTCAATACTGACTGAATGGTGTACAAAATCAACTTGGTCTGGCCGTTATATTTAAGAGTATTGTTATGTGTCTAGCTGACCGAGCAATTAAGCTTTCCAGCTCATATGTTTAATAAAAAATAACTATCCTAAAAATTTCATTATGAAAATTATAAAAAATATAATCCATCAATTTCACAATAATAATACTGATTTTAAAAAAGCAAAAGAAAGAAAAAATTCCATTTCATTACAATATGTCGAGGGCATGTCACACAATATTAATAACTTAACAAAATATTACACAAAAATTAAAACACCTTAATATTTTTGTGTTCTAATTTAAAAACATTAATTCCTAATCTAATGAAAACCCATACTGTATACAGAATTAAATTTTTTCTTCTATAAAAAACACCCATTTTTTTCAAAATCAAAAGGTCTAAATTGTAATTTTTATATTTACCGTATAAATAATTTTTATTATTTAGAAAAGTTTTGTATTCTAAGTTATTTATTTACTGCTTTCATGTTACCTGCTGATCTGAATTTCAAGATTATATCCCAAAAATTGTTATGCGAGGTACTGATGTCTTTTTCTAAGTTTATAATTTTGGAAGTGAATTGTAAATTCATCCATTAGATGGAGACTCCTGCTTCGAGCAACTTGCCGACGGTCTGTCTAGTGTTTATTGTAAATGTGGAGAAATGGTCATTGTATACGATTGAAATATTGACTAAAGGAACGACGATTAATTTATACTTGAGACATTTGTACAACAATTTCCGGAATTCTTAAAACCATTCCTGGAGGACATATACATGTTAGCAGGGGAACCGAATGATCTGAACCAACAACACATTAAGAAACTCGGAAGTCAGAAAAATAGATACAGAAAACGATTAATTAGCAGTGGAAGAAAATTGTCGAGTATTTTCTGCGTCAGCTGTTTTGAAGTAATATTTTATTTCTCAGGTATTTTCAAATTGGCGTGATATCTTGGAGGGCAATTTTTATGAGATAATTTGCTTCAGATTACCTGGCAGTCTGTTACATTCTCAAATAAATACATAAAAAATTCCGCCACCCCAGGCATCGAAAGTTACAGAAGAAATTTAATACCGTTTAAATGAATATGTTTTTAATTGCGCCGCCAGTGGTATTAACTTGAAGAATATGCTGGCAATTTATTCGAGAGGGAACAAAGTGTTGTTTATTCTCTGCAAAAAAACGTTCTTTGTTATACGGCAAGTTAAACATCGATATAAAAGTTCAACTTCCGGTTCCGTTTTTCTCTAGAACTATGAAACATTTCCGCGACATCATAATCAATAACAATAGATACAACGAAATCAAAGTTTTTCTTAAAAAAAAAAAAACTTGATGTGGCAAAACGTTAATTCCCCGAACAATAAAAGGGCCATAGAAATATCCCAAAATGTTAGATAATAACGAGCTGGACCGGCGTACTGACGCCTTCCATCCCGGCGCCGAGGGGCGTCGGTCGTCAGCTTCGTGCGGCTCAGTTTCCCTACAGCTGCAAAACACCGCGCTCTGGAACTGTAAAACTGGGATAAAATAATCATCCCCCAAGTTTGCGTTTGCCCTCGCGCGTTCCAAATTCCCCCATGGTAGTTTAAAACTTTAATTGCAAAAATACGAACTCGAGTTTTATGAGAAAATGTTTTGTAAAAAAAAAGTTGCCATCAACACATGTTTCCTTTGGTAAGTTCCGAAAAGTTTCAAAGTAATTTAATAAATAATTTAGAGTGGTGTTTAAGTGTTAATAAAGCAAAAGTGGGCCTCTCAAGGGAGCTAGAGTTTTGACAAATTGAAAAAAATGTGCTCACCGGAGACTATGAATTAAACAAAATTTGTCCTTGCGCGTTGTACAAACAATTTACAGGGGTCTTATTAATTACGGTTTACACAGTATGCAAATTTAAAATAGGGTCATTTCTTTACCCAAGATTGATTTGATGAAGAATTATAATTGAATAGAAGATTTGTGTCGTACTCGTGTACCTCGCATACTATTATCAAAAAGGCGACTTCTAGTGTGAATGTTCGTTGGAGTTGCTTTACTAGGATCAAATTACAAAATATAGAATCACTACTTCCTACATAAATAGATTAATAACCTATAGCCTATGTAATATTTCGTAACAAGAAGTATTTATATTTACAACTTACACTACGTTGCTATAAATACCAAACCTCCTACTACTGAAGTAAAAAGACTCTATAAACCTATAGGGTTTCTTAGAATTTTTGGAATATAAGAGCAATAATGTATTTATTTATTTAGTATTTATGGCTGGTCTTAAATTCTATCTACCATAATTACTGTTAAGACAACTACGTTAATTTTTATGTATATATCGCTATACGTTCCAAGGCGTTTAAATCAAGTTTATTATTTCCTAGTTTTAAAAGTTTGAGATCATTGATATAGATTTTATGGTTAGTTTCCAACGCGTACGACGCCGTGCTAGACTTATATGTACCGCCGTTTTTGTAATGAGCTTGATGCTCCTTGAAGCGAGTTAAAATAGACCGAGTTGACCACCCGATATATTTTTTGTCGCAATTTCCGTAAATTCCCGCTTTTATTTGAATTTTATTTTTTCCCCTTGAAGAAAACTTCCATTTATTTCAATTTCGTGTTAATTGGTAATTCGTCGTAATTATTCACTCACTTCTGCAAAAATATTATTTCGTATTTTCAATATTTTATTCCGTTTACAATTCATTCTCATCATTGTTGTCATTATGCTAGTTGACCACCCAAAATAAAACACGAAACGTTAAGTTAAATCCAAAACGTCCTTGGCTTTGACGTTCAAAAGTTTGCTGCTGATTTGTATCAGACCAGTGACGCACATTATGCCTGCTAAATAATCCTACGCTGCTTATGTGAGTTTCATCTGTCCAAATGACAGACCGCCCAAATTCTGGATTTTCTTGAATTTTATTTAAGTACCACCTACAAAAATTAAGCCTTCTTTCTTGATCTCCCGGGAAGAGACGGTGAATAATTTGAATTTTGTATGGCCTTTTTTATATTCTGGTTTCGGCATTCTATTATACTCAAAAAAACAGCTAAGATTCGCGAAAACCCCGAGGCTCTATCTCATCTGCTGCTTCTATGAGAAACCCCCAAATCACAACTAAAATAGGACAGCCTGTACTTAGTTTAACCTAATTTTAATTTTACGGCAAATGAATGATGAACTGCTGACACCCGGTATACTAACTCTCTTAGTCCTGCCCCACCAATCTCGAAAGATACCAGCATTAATTTTCCGCGCGAACGGAAACTCAGAAAAAAAGTAAAACTAAGAATTTACAGACCTCCGTGCCTCAAGCTCGGGTACTTGACTAATGAAACTTTCGGTAGCAAATCATTTAAGTTTCTGCAGTGAAAATTTGCGAGCCTCAGCATGATTTACAAGCAATTTATCACGTACAGCCACGTATTACATCCAGTGCATAGAATGAAGTGCAGAACATGGATAATTTCGAAAACGTCACGGTTGGGAATTTCGAGTGGGTATGTGATGTTCTGCAGCAATATTTACGTAATGGGAGTATAAAGTCAGCCAAAATCCGTAAAATACTGTGAGCTCCTGTGACGGAACCCCCATGGTGTTTTTCTTGTTGCGTTTTCAAGCTGTTGGGATTCGTCTCATATATGGGATTTTCCTTTTCAGTGAGAGATCATTAATCGCTCTTTCCCGCTTTGTCATCCCCTTCAGGTCAGGTCAGGTCTTCTCCTTTTTATTATGGTCTTCTGAGAAGTTCCTATAATCCCCATTTCGCATAAATTCACAGCTGTCTTATACTTTTTCTTTCTATTTTATATCAACTTTGACACCTCTAAACTTAATAATTGGAAAGTTCAAGAAAAACGTAAATATTTGAATGTTCGTATTTTATTCCATCTGATGTTCTCCATTGAAATATTTTATCCTTCGTGTTCGATGCAGAAATAAATGCCCGGGTTCTACGAACCAATAATTTAAAAATGTTCCAACTTGCATACTAAGGAAATTCAACAAATTTTCCAAGCGTGAGGCACTTCTTTGATAACTCATCGTGCTACATAAATAACGGACCTTATCCATTAACCGTTTCCCTAGCAAACTGCAACTTATCCAAAACTTATACCCTGTTAGTTCGAACTCGCGGAGAAAGAGGCAAAAATAATAGTTTAAGGAGAAAAATTCATAACAAGGCTTCTCGCTCACTTAATTTAGTTTTTATAATACTTTTACGAGTTTTAAAATTGAGTTACTTTCCCGCAAAAGTATATATAACCTCTATGAATAAAAGATAAGCTGCTCCTCTAGATATATATTTGCAATTTCATAACAAACTTGAAGCGTATGCATATCATTAAACAGAACGTGTAATTTTCACAAGACCAAAATATACGCCCTTTCAGATTGAATAAATTATTTTTGGGCCATTCAGAAATTTTGGCTATACTGCATTTAAGGCTGTCTTAAGATCAATAAACCTTATAGGTAATGGTCGTAGTGTCTGCTAATAATAATGAATTTTTGAGAGCAAATTGTTACTTGGGATTTTACGTTACAATTCGACTTTTCGTAAGTGTCTTCATCGTGCCGTTTGATTTTTAAGGCATCATATTTTCCGAAATAGATATCAAAAACATCGTGGGTTGAGGAACTTCCTCCTCCAGTGATGTAAACTAAAACTAGCAATGACATTTTTCAGTATGACAGACATGAAACTCATTCGTCAAAATCACTGATGTAAAATTCGTTAGCGTTTTTAATGGAATGGAACTTACGGACGTTTCACAGAAATTTGCAATATGAATCCAGTAAAATATTTGATTGCTATTGAGCCTGGATAGAAATCTAAATTAAATGTTGCGTACGAGGCTAATCAGATAGAAAATTGAACTCCTAATTGGACTTTTTAAATTGGGGCGTAATAGAAAACCGGGAGGGTATAAAAGTAACATAAATTTTGAAACGTATATTACGCAGCCCTTTGTAACAGGTCTTTTTCGTTATTGTTTTAGGGTTTCAAGAATAAAAATCGCGTATACAGTTTACTTTTTGTGTATTTATTTGGGGTTCTATTTTAGTATTTATTGTGCATAGTGAAAGTAAGTTTTTTTCCTCCAAAACGTGATTCAGCAGGACTGGCTAAACACAGAGTTACATATATCCAGACCTCATGTCTCGATGGTAGTTTTAATATTTATATCAATTAGGGATGCAAATTTCATACTGTCCCCTGATTACATCGACAAGTCAGCAGCAATGTAAATAATTACAGCTAGAAGCAAATGTAATGAACAATGCGGCATGATTTATTCATTACCCAGTGCCTACTTGAAACAATGTAGCCAGAGTACATACAGTGAATAGTTTATTATTATTAATAGTGTCATACTTAACACCGCCGCATCGTACATAAATGAGGTCACAACAAGATGGCGCTCATATTTGCCCGAGTTATATTGAATTTTGATACCGCATTAACCAACGAAGAGACGAGTATTAACTAAAATTTTAATTATTCCCCCTCGAAAACAGCACACAATGTCCCTAAATGTGGTACACATCAAACAGTAATTCTTGTTTATTAGAGCGTTTTACGAGCGTTATTCTTTCGGTTCCGCGAGAATTATTAAAAATGGAATTACCTTCAGTCGGTATCCGCGTTTCGCGTTGCTAGCTTAATCGCTGGCAGCATCCGAAGTTTATACTTTGTGGTTTCTGAATTTAAATGTATTTATGCTGTTAGTTGTACTGGACAAGGACAACATGAAAATATATTCCACTCGATAATAGACAGATGTTTGTCATTTCTCGTTTTAGTTGCACCGAGCTTGTGGTACAAAGACAACAAGATATTCTATTGCGCATGTGCTACAAGCAGGATTACGTCATTTGGTGACCAGCTACAACAAATTAAATAAAAATAAATAAGAACTAAGAACTAAGTATAAATGCTTACAGACTGACGAAGGTTGTATCAAATTATTCTCACGAGATAGCAACCTGCTACACGCAGGTTATATGCACTGGCAGCAGCAAGATCCTCAATCGAAACCCAAATTATACATGCAAGTCACGAACAGATGTAATTCCGAAATTAAATTCTACTGAGGATTAGATTACGATAACTCCGAGCTATTAAAGTGGTTTGCCGATGCTTTTGATTGAATTTCTTCGTTCTCTGTTTAATTCGGTCTATGGAGGATTTCTGCATCTTTATATTATGAGTTGTAGCATAAGTAGATGTGTTGTGGGAAGTCTGGTGCTATATTACAGGATAACAATAAGTTACCGGGTGTTATAACGACAGAAGCCGTTAATTATCTTCTGAGTCGATTCAAAACGGCATGGATCCATTCACCAGTGGCGGTTTCTCCTTAAGGTCAATTGGTCAATGACCCTCCTAAAATATTCTAATCAAAACCATAATTTTAATAAAAATATATTTTGTCTGATAGTCTCAAATCCTCAGCGGTCTGCATTCGCAGCAATACTAGAAATAACCAAGCGTCAAGCAGCGCTGTGCGCTCGCTAGCAAGCCGGGACATTATTCAAATTAACCCTGCACAGCTCTTATGGCTTATGGAGAAATGCATGTAAAGAAGAACAGTGACAGCAGATGGCGAATTCTTGAGTGGAAGTGAGAGTCACCTTTTATTCCTATATCTCCAACGTGGTCAATGTCCCGATGACAACTGCGCAGAATCGAGTTAATAGTTCTTTAGGATGGAGTTATATTTTCTCTGGTCATCACCAATGTTGCCAGGTCTGGTGAAAATTCACCAGATTTGGTGATTTTTAACTCATTTGGTGATTTGGTGAAAACTTTCTTAAAAAGTCTTATTTCTGGTGATTTTTTAACTGACGTAAGATCTTATAAAAGTATATAAAAAAACGATTTTATTATGTTTTTTATTCTTCGTTGTTAAGTACCTACATATTCTCTTTTATACATATCAAAAACTCAACTGCTTGAACCGGGATTCCCAGACTACAGATATTATTAAAAAACACAATAATAGTATAGTATGTACAAATAAATGTCCACGTTATTTGTTTTGTTTTTATTTGCAATGTCAAGAATTTTGTTTTAGTTGTTATTTTGCAATAGGTATGTGTTTGAAATAAAGCATTATATTTAGTTATATATTATTTATTATTCGCATTACATGTAAATATGCGAAAAATATAAAATCTGGTGATTTTTTGTAGAATCTGGCAACTTTTAAAGCAAGGGTCTGGTGATTTTCATTTTTTTCACCTGGCAACATTGGTCATCACATCAGTTCGTCGTAGACAGCGGTACGAGTGTTGCGGTTCGCGTAAGTTGTAATATATTGTTAGGATTTTCACAATAATGCCGGTGTAGTCGCCATAATACTTTAACTTTTGTCTGAAACATTTTATGAAGCAGTGAACTTATTAAATATTTTGTGTACACTACCGATGACAACCTTGGAAAGTGAGAGATGTTTTTCAACTTTGAAAGGAGTAAAAATTAAAAAAACCTTTTTACGCAATACAATGGGACAGTCTAGCCTTGGTGCTTTGTCTATGGCGAGCATCGAGAAGATGCTTGTCAAGAGCATTCCAAACTTCAACGAAAAAGACCCTTTTGCAGAACAGAATTGACCTGAAATATAAGCACGTTTAAGGTATGTTTTATTTTGACAATATGTACCCCTTTTTTATATTTTAGTTTTGTACATATATGCATATAGGTACTTTTAGTATTAATTATAAGTTCCAAAACCAAAATGACCCCCCTGGTTATTAACCCACGAGCCGCCACTGCCATTCACAAGCTTTCATGGCAATTGTACTTACTGTTATTACTTGGTTATTCAACATTGGTGGTTTAACTTTGCATTTCTATCAAGAAAAATATGGAGCATAAAAGTTTAAGTCCTACATTTTTATTATGTTGGAGACAGCATACAATTAAGTGAAAAAATCCTGAAAAGCTATAAATTTCATACTAAATTTCCCAACATAATAAAATAAGTAAAAAAAACATTTTTAAGTTAATCGGTTTTATTGTAAAGAAATATAATAATGATGCAGGTAATGTACTAAAAGCTAAAAAATAATTAGGTAGGTACCAGGTACCAATCATCACACCACTCTCCTTATCAATCTAGAGCATTGATCAGACTAAAATAAAATCGTGGGGCGACTCGAATTTCTATTATCTACAGTCAACCGCTCATATCATTATAGGTATGCTTTGGATGCATCTTCTCAATAAACAACATCGCAGAACGATCATTCACATATTTACTCAGGTTACGCTACGCCCCACGATTTTATTTTAGTCTGATCAATGCTCTAGATTGACGAGGAGAGTGGTGTGATGACTGGTACCTGGTACCTAGCTAATAATTTTTTAGCTTTTAGTACATTATCTGCATCATTATTAGGTATGTTTCTTTACAATAAAACCGTTCAACTTAAAAAAATCATTATCTTATTTTCAATGTTTTTTTTGTTTGTTTTTGTTTTGTTAATATTTTTCTAAAATGTACTGTGTTCTACTTGTCAAGCCCTTTCATTTAATACCCATATTGAGGGTATTGAAAAAAGTAATCCGTCATTTTGTGCTGGCGGCCATCTTGGATTTTTTTCATGGCGTACTGTATTCTACTAGTTAAGCCCTTTCATTTGATACCCATATTGAGGGGGTTGGAAAAAAATATCTAATCCACCATTTTGTGGCGGCGGCCATCTTAGATTTACAATGATACTGAATATACATAATTGTATTGTCATCACAACTAAAGGTGTGTACCAAATTTCAGATCAATCGGTTAACAGGAAGGGGGTAAAATTTCAATTACTAGATTTGACCCAAACAAACAAACACACAAGACAAGCTAAATAAAACCGTTTAAAAAATAAACAACAGCACAAATTAACAAAACTTGCTAACAAACAAAACAACAACAACGATTACAACATTTCCATTAATACTGAATGGATACATAACACAGGGTGATTCATACCGAGTGTAAAAGACTTCGAGGGCAAAATAACAGGAAAAAACGTATGTTCTAAAATTATTCCCAACAAAAATACGGGGTGTTCAAGTTTCTCGAAAAAAACTGATGATGATTTTTAATATTTCCGAAATTAAGAAGGATATCAAATCAAAGTTTTAGGGACAATTTGTCGCTAGCAAACCTCTTCATCAAAAAATTACTTTTATATCCGAAAATAATATTTTTTATTAACAATTTTTAACCGAAAATTCATATTTTGATGTTTTTACAAAATGCTGTTTTACTCGGAAGTTTACAGTTGTACGGAAAAATCAAGACTACCTTTTTTCTTTGAAATTGAACGCAGAATCCAAAACTTCAATCTTTTCTTTAGAAACCAGTGGTGTAGCATCGTGTAAGCCAAAGGAAGCGGCTCTCCAGGTTATAGGGGCGCCACTCGCGGCAGTAGAAAAGCAAATCTTTTTAGGACGATAGAGGTTCACAAAGGACAATAGCCCTCAAAATATGATATTCAATAGCTTCAGTAGATTCGGAGATATTAAAAATAATCAATTTTTTTGGAAAATTTTCTACACCCTGTATCTTTGATGGGAACGATTTTAGGACAGATGTTCATGAGATATTTTTTCTTGTTTTGACTTCCTCTATCACCTCTCGATTTTTTACGCTCGTTATGAATCACCCTGTATATCCACTACTGATATTCCAATTTTACAATAAACGCACGTAGTACAGAAATTCCAATAACTGGAATTTCTGTACACATCCAAAAAGCCAAATGACAGATCTGACAATCTGTAACATTTCAGATACCTATGGAAAAATTTAGGTCATCCCGAAACAGAAAGACATTATATCTAAAATTCTGTAACCTGTTTTCTGATGACCTACTAGTCTAGTATATACTCCATTGAAGGAAAAGTTTTCGACTGGGTAGAGAAATCGGGGAGATAAATTAATTCCATACTTTCAAGTGTGGAGCTCTGAAAACGTATAGAATCGCTCGGAAAAGGGGACTGCATTATTTCTAAAGTCTAGACAATTCTGCTAGGCAATTACATGGCTTCGGATTTTGTGGTGATAAAACGGAACATCTTCTTCCTAAGTAATAGCTTGCCTTCTGCAAAATTACATCTCGTACCTAGCTCTCGCAATAAGTTTCATATTTTCTACCCTTGCAGCTGTAAACAGTAATTTCAGATTACTACCTACAACTAGCTCATAGAATAATATACTAATATTGGTCATGCCTGGTGACTTGATGACGCTATTAAACCATCTTTAACCATACGCATTAAAATACAGATGAAACTTAAATTTCAAAGTCTGCTATAAATACGCTCTTCCCAGTTCGATAAGAAGATTATGTGGCAAGCTAGGACGTAGAGAAAAAAGTATTGGTACATCCTCTCAAAAGTTTTCTCCGGCGACGACAAAGGGAGACAAAAGTTTTCGTATATACCAACTTTTTAATAAAGCTATTAGAAAAACCTAATAATATTCTTGATAGATGGTTCTTGTGACAACAATAGACGTTCTGTGGTAAGTAGGGCATGAAAATATGAGTCCTTCCGAGAAAACATCGCCCAAGTTGGAACGTGCGCGAGAATATTAATGAAGTAAATAAAACGATAAGACGTAGGTAGGCAATTTTAAATTTCAAATCAGCTCTTAATGTGTTTTTGTTTGTTGAGCATTCTTGAGAAAATCTTTGCGCAACAAAACGACGAAAAATTATTAATAACAAGTGCCCGAATGCCACTCAGCTTTTCATTAAAATTGACTGGCAAGTCTACTTCGTTAAATCCTCTACATCACAAAATGCTTGCATATAAGAAGACACTCAACTTTTATTGAACGTCAGCTCCCACTTTAGAAACTGTCCTTCGCTGTTTGATCACACCATCAGTTTCCTTTCAATTCATTTCAGATCTTGATGTATGAGCACATTTTGAAGTTTCCATTTGCTCGGGTAAACGTCTAATTCCCCTAGAGTTAATCAATAGAAACTTTGCGTTTCTCCTGTGAATGTTCTGACATGCCCAAGTTGAGCTCGTAGCTTAAATGACTGTTAAGTGTATAGGTACAACTAATGGAATTAGTATATTCGAGCCTAATAACCTTAACATTACGGCCAAGATCGTCTAGAACTCGAGCAATTATCTCTCTTGGGGCTTTGATTATCGTTGCATGGTGGAGATGGCTTACGGGTGACATTTTCAGGGCCGATTATTATTAGTTATAAGCAAATATCTTAAACTTCCGGCAGAAGACATTCATGTTAATTTGGAGTTACGCTGCTTTAGCGTTAAATGACCCGTCAACTCTAATGGCAAAGAAGTCTTCGATTCATTTCGATATTTTGAAACCTTACCAATATACAATAACGTAGGAATGGCATATCCTTTGCATGGAAATTACATTCAGATACGTGAGCACTTACAGTAAACCGACCGAGTGATGGTGAGCGGTGGGGGGTCAATAATCATCTTGCCAACTGAATGTTTTTTTAGAATTTTTGATATTCAATGCGAAGATGGATATTCAAGCTGCCGCTAAAGAGGCCATAAAAGAACTTTTAGCCGAAAAATAAAGGCAACTTGAGTCTTAGAGTTTGTTAGTTAAAATAGCATACGCGTTTTTCTTATATATCATGGTTTCTCGTTGTAGTTTCCTATAAAAGAGGTAGCAAATAATAGAGATCTTCGCTAGAATTATCGAACAAAGTCGTTAGATGGCTCTTCGAGTACCTAGTATATACTTAAAAATTACGTCGCATTTACGATTTGCTTCAAGTTTCAACTTGCCAGTAATATTTTAACTATGCTACGATACGCACGTATGAGTACCTAGCTCTCTTGGTTTTGGACTAGTTTTGTGTCCCCGAAATTCGTTCGGATTTTTCCCTATTTGATTCTCGTTATACGTAGGATTTTATTTAAAATCTTGTAGTACGACGACCCATTCCCTTCTTCGACTGCTGTCTTAGCCGAGGCCAGAGAGTCCACTGGGCTCGTTAAATCTATTATTACCTTAAGAGACCTGATTTTGGTAATAAACTGTATCAAAGACAGTTTGGCATGTTTAAAGACTGGTGTGAGAGAAAAAACGTCGAAAATTATGATGCTGCTGGCATATTTTATAGAGAAATCGAAGATTTTCAAGGTTTCAACATTATGGTCGGTGTACTCGATGCTGAAATCTAAGCTAATTATAGAAAATAATCTAGATATCAGCAAATTTCCAAAGCTAGTGTCATTTCTGAAAAGAAAGAACGATGGGTACAAGAAATTAAGAGTTTTTGATGCAGATCAAGTACAGAAATTTCTTCAAGAGTCATCAGATGAAGATCATCTGCTAACAAAGGTAGGCAAAATACTTTTTGTACTTCTTATACTAGAGACTGAGGTGTTTATACGCATATAGAAAGTGGATTTTTGATCAAAAACAATGTTTCTAATATTCTTTTAGGTTGCTATGATTATCGGAGTAGCAGGTGCATGTCGAGGAGTGGAGCTGTGCCAGCTCCTTTGTGAAGACATTGTGGACCAGGGTACCAGTCTTTTAGCCACCGTCAGAAGTATAAAAAATCATACAGAACGTTCATTTGTGGTGAATAATTTCAGCAACACTGTGACGAACGTGGTTGGACTATTCAGGAAATATATGAATTTAAGGCCAAAAATTGAAAAACACAAGAGATTTTTGTACATTATAGAAAAGGAAAATGGGGGCCGCTGGCAGGGGTACCATATTAGAAAACTAAACGAAGGAGGTGGTGCAGAGTGCAACTACGTCTAGTGCGCATCCCCACCGCTCGCCATCACTCGATCGGTTTACAGTGTAGCTCAAGCTTTTATACAATAGATTGATCTGATGTTCTCATACGCTTGTCTCCACCGAAATTCCCAATTGTGCGCGTTAAAAGTCATATTATTGTTCTCTGAATGGAACGTATTATGCTTTTGTTTCTGAATATAATTAAATTAGCTGGAAGCGACGTAAACAGAATATTTGGATAAACCCAACTACGTAGATTGAATTGGATAAAATTTCTAGTACCTAAGTTGTTCTTTGACTCAAGTACTTTTTTATATAAACATCCATAGAATTAAATTACATCAAGCCAGGGATTTGTAAGATGCAATTATGCTAAAACGTCTGGAAAATTAAATTTACTTCCGTTTTTATTTCTGTGCGATTTTCTTCGGATACAGGCGTGCACAAGTCTCTACTCCGGCAGATTTCATTAGCAAATCTAAATTATTTTATTATCAAGATGCTCCCTTATTTCTGATTCGTAAGTGTACCCTGCTTAGGTACGTAAAAGTTAAAGCTTTATCATTACATCGTAATGTAATGTAAGGCAATTACATGGCTTCGGCTTTTGCGCTGTTACTCTTCGTGAGTAATACCTTGCCTCCTCCTTCTTCTATTTTCTATTTTCTATTTTCCGTCTTCCATCTTCTATCTACTATCTTCTATATTGCTTGTTCCTTATGAACTTGAAAAAGAACAAGGACCTTGTCAGGACAGTGCCACGTGCAGCAATAAGAATATCAATTAGAATTTCCCTTTCGACGTTACATAAACGAATTCTGAAATATCTTGAACTTGAATTCTCTAACGCGAAATTTTATTTCCTTCATCAGCCCGGACGATTAATTAAAGTTACTAAAAGTTCTTAGAGTCGCTTTTATATTAGAAATTTCCAGGGGCGGTTATTGACAACACAGCTCCCATTTTCATTAAAAATTTCATAATTCATTAAGCATCAGCTGCTGGTGTAACGACTATGAAGTTTTAGTTTAAAGAAAAAACCGAACTGGAGTAAATTTCAAAAATTTATGTCGACCTATTTGGAAAGTAGAACAAGTTGAAGCTTTAAGCTTTTAAGTTCAACAGAATTCGAATTATCGGGATGAAACTTTAATTATTACGGGGGATTCGAGTCCGTCGATTTTAATTTGAATTTCCTCCTAAGGTTTGTCAGCTTTCCGGAAATTTAGTAAGTGGGTATTGATTAATTTTATCAACCCTTGAGAAGCTGCTTCGAAGTCTTTATTCTACATTATTATTCGTGTAGGTACTTCTTCCTTCCTTCCCAAAGGACTTGTACCTTGACGCAGTTCTAGTAATACTGGGACGGGTGGGATGGCTTGCGCGCTTCAATGATATAAAGAGCCGAACCATACGTTTAACCATATTGGAGGGGTTTTTATTTGAGAAGCCAGACTAAATCAAGTCCCTGGAGGGGGGCAGCAGCTCTTTCAGTAATCATAGTGGCAGAGATCGTGAGGGTTGGTATGGCACTGTGATACACACTACTGCGATGTGGAAGGCAACGGGAAACCACCACATTATTTTATCCCTAGTACAGCGTACTTTAATTTATGATGATGGCACCTTCTGGAGTAAAATATTCCGGAGGTAAAATAGTCCCACATTCGGATCTCCGGGCGGGGACTGCTTCGGGGGGAGTCATCAGAAATGATAAGTGTAACATCTCACGAGTCGGAGCGTGGAATGTTAGAAGCATGAAACAAGTAGGGAAGTTAGAGAATTTGAAAATTGAGATGGATAGGTTAGCATTAGACGTAGTAGGTATCAGTGAAGTGCGATGGCCAGAAGCTGGAGACTTCTGGAGCGGAGATTTTAGAGTAATACACACAGGATCTGTAGGAGGAAATTCGGGAGTAGGAATTGTTATGCGGAAAAAAGTAGGACAGAGTGTAGAAAATTTCTTACAGCAAAGTGACAGGGTAGTTATGGTTAGGTTAGATTCGAAACCTGTAAAAACAGTAATAATACAGGTATATATGCCCACTTCTAACTACAGTGATGAGGCCGTAGAGGCAGTTTATAGTGATATTGAATATGTGCTAGATTTTGTGAGAGGGCACGAAAATTTAATAATTACAGGAGATTTCAATGCAGTCGTAGGCACAGGGCGAGAGGGCGGAATAGTTGGGCCCTTTGGATTAGGCAATAGGAACGATAGGGGAGTTAGACTGATAGAGTTCTGCGATAAACATAACTTAACGGTCGCGAACACTCTATTTCACCATCATGTTAGGAGATGCTATACGTGGAAGATGCCAGGAGACTTAGGGAGATATCAAATAGATTACATTCCCGTTAGGCAAAGATTTAAAAATCAAGTTAGGGATTGTAGAAGTTATCCAGGGGCAGATATAGATAGTGATCACAACATAGTCGTTATGAAAGCCAATCTTAAATTTAAGATTTTGAAAAAAAGAAGCGGAAGAAGGTATCTTGACCCAGAGAAACTAAAAGATGATGATATGCGCAATAAGTTCGAGAAAAAGACAAACGAAGCACTAAAGGGCACGGGTGGAAATATTGTTAGGGACATAGAGGCAGAATGGAATTGCATTAAAAATAGTTTAGTTTCCTCAGCGAGGGATATTTTGGGTCATAAACAGAATGAAAGTAGGAAACCCTGGATAACAAAACATATTGTGAGTCTAATAGAGGAAAGGCGAAAATATAAAAGTAGGTTAGATGAAACAGGGAAACAAAGATATAAGGCGATCAAGTGGGAAATTATTCGGAAATGTAGGAAAGCGAAAGAGCAATGGATCGATAATAAATGCAAAGAAGTGGAAGATAAATCCGAAGTAGGAAAGACTGATGAAGCATATAAAATAATTAGGAGACATTTTAGAGAAATTGGATCTAGTACCAAAAACATTAGAAATGAGGCAGGAGATATCCTAATCGGAAGTGGGGAGAAGGCAGATAGGTGGAAAGAATATTTAGGAAACTTATATGCGGGACAGGAAGTGCAAGATATATTAGAAAGCGAAAGCAGTGTCGAGGGGGATAACCTAGGGAATCCTATAATGAGAGAAGAGTTTGAGCTAGCACTAAAAAGTATAAGGAATAATAAAGCGCCAGGTATAGATGGCTTGCAGGCAGAAATCTTAAAGTGCGCAGGTCAAGAGGTAATAGATCGTTTATTTAAATTAGTTAGTCGCATATACCTGACGGGCGAGATTCCAGAGGATTACAAACGGAACATCATGGTAGCTTTGCCAAAAAGGAAAGGCGCGGATAGGTGCGAAAATTTCAGAACCATCAGTTTAACTTCCCATGCGTCAAAAATTTTAACTAGAATTGTGCAAAGAAGGTTGGAGAAAAAGGCGGAAGAAATATTAGGAGAAGATCAGTTCGGATTTAGACGAAATAGAGGAACGCACGAGGCCATCCTAGCTTTACGAGTAATTATAGAAAAACCGATAGAAAAGAGAAAGAGCGTCTATATAGGATTTGTAGATTTAGAAAAGGCCTTCGATAACGTAAAATGGGGGAAGATGTTCGAAGTGCTGAGAAAGGTAGGGATGAAATATAGGGACAGAAGAATAATACATAATCTCTACGAAAAGCGAAAGGCAGTTATAGAATGTGAGCAGGAACGAAGGGAAGTAGATATCCGGAAGGGAGTGAGACAGGGATGTGCATTGTCACCTCTAGTTTTCAACTTATATATCGAAGATGCTATTAATATTGTTAAGGACAGAACAGCCTCAGGGATTAACGTACAGGGTCAAACTATTAACATGCTCAGATTTGCGGATGATATAGCAGTGTTAGCATCTAGCAAAGAAGAATTAGGAGCGGCTTTGAATGAAATGGAAGCAGTTTTGACACAGGGTTTCGGCATGAAAATCAATAAAAAGAAAACTAAAATTTTGGTATGTAGGGGATGTGAAAATAGAACTAAAATGGAAATACAAATTGGAAATGAGAAGATAGAGGAGGTCGCGGATTTCTGCTACTTAGGAAGTAAAATAACTCAAGACGGTAGGAGCACTAAAGATATAAAACAAAGAATGGCGCAGGGCCGAGTTGCGTTTAACAAAAAGAAACAACTGTTATGCTCGAGAACGGTTAATATAGAGACTAGGAAGAGACTCTTAACGTCGTATGTATGGAGTACGGCATTATACGGGTGCGAAACTTGGACAATAGGAGAAGCGGATAGAAAAAGAGTAGAAGCGTTTGAAATGTGGTGCTACAGACGCATGATGAAGATACCGTGGATAGATAAGGTTAGCAATAGGGAAGTATTAGAAAGAGTTGGGGAAAAGCGAAAGGTATGGAAAACAATAAAGAGTAGGAGAGATAGGATGGTAGGACACCTTCTAAGACACGAAGGAATAGTTCGTGACATACTAGAGTCAGAGATAGGAATAAAAAGAGGTAGGGGTAGGCCTAGATTAGACTACTGCTCTCAAATAGTTAGGGATGTAGGATGTTCTACTTTTAGGGAAATGCGTAGGTTAGCTCAGGATAGAAAAGAATGGAGGTACGCGTCCAACCAGTCTTCCGACTGAGAACCTTATGATGATGAGGTATTTCTTGTTAGTCACACGTGTGTTTTTCGAGTTTATTTAAATTTAAATGAAAACTTTTCAGGAACATTTTCTAGCTCGCAACAGCTCCTTTCCCGTAACGGGGTGCTGAGATTTTGGCACGTAGACCATATTTCTGAATAAGCAAGTTATTCCGGTATAAATTTTTTAGCATACATATAAGGACATTATTTAAATGCTTTACCTGGAGTTTCAGCGCTTTATTCGCCAAGAATATCAAGCCGGAATACAAATATGAACTTAAACAAAAAAGAACTGTCGAAGCTCGAAAGCTTCTTCATTCTGTATTTCAACTGCATTTTGTAAAATAAAACTTACAAGCATGATACAGGATACTCGGATTTTGAGGCACTGAAGTTTTCAGAGGCAAGCAACTCAAATCTGTAATGAAGGAGAATATGCAAAACAAGAGCATTTCCATGAAACGCCTGATGTTTTCCCTGTGTTTGTTTTTCTTCTTCTTCCTCTTGAATCTAATTTTCAGTTCGTTAAACGACGGCATCGGGCCCCAAGTTTTTCAGATGAATTCCGGTTTTTACATATCCAGGGTAAAAGTTAGCAGTTATATTTGCTTGCATATTTGTAGTCCTAATAATAATTCGTAGGAGTGAAATTTTCTGTCACGTTTATCTGAAAAAGCGACTTTACAACTATGCATTTTAGAGTTTAAGCAACATAATTGAGAGATATAAAGAGTCCACGCACTACCTGAAAAACGAGAAAAGTGCTACCAAAGTAAATCCAATTATGATATGGGCCCAAGTAACAATTTAAGTTTCTTTTAGTCGGGAATCTGACTCTTCAAAAGGCGCTTCTAAAATGGTGAACTGTCAACTCAAAGATATAGTTTTAAAAAAATAAGTGCAACATGGGAAATCGTTATGCGCATTCGTGTCTAGAAGCGCGCAAAAGTCCGGGATTGCAAAAAGCCAAAAAAAAATATTTTGTAATTTTTTTTGCGAATTCAAAAGTGTTGAATTTTTTTTTGAATCGTATTTGCGAGCGTAATATTTGAGGTACAGTAATAATTTTTGCATAAATAGAAAGCTTATTCTCTGCACATTCCGCTGGTACCAAGCCCGTTTTTATATTATTGTTAATAAAACCTATACAAATTGTTTAATTAGAGAATGTACAAAAAGTGCATTGCAAACTTCAGCATCGAGGGAATTTCCTAACTATTATAGTCAGCTGCATACATGTATCGTATCGAATGTTCTGAAAAGAATGTGGAAAATTTTGGTGAAACAATCATTTCAATAACGTTTTTGTAGCAAAAGTTATAAATATTTATTTACAGCGTACCGCTGCCCGCTGTCGCCAGGCAAACCCCGATGCAGTTCAGTTCCTGTCCCCATCATGCCTCGAATCATGCTCACGTCCGTCTCTTGTTAATCTGTGCCTTATCGCGTAAGTCTGTCTCTTTCTCACTAGCAGAATGTGTGACAAGAAATAAATTTTCGTCTTCGGTCAGCCTAAATGCTTTAATTGTTACGTATAAAATAAACTACATATTATTACACGTATCATGATGAATTCAAATCAAAGAGTTGTGGATCCGTAGATTTGATCTATCTATACCAATTCATGTTGTTATTAGAGAACTATCGCAAAATACTGGTTTACTATTGACTGCATATGTTTTAAGTGGATGCGACACAGCAAGCTTCATTTTCAAGATAATTGAAAATTTAAATAAACTGAGAGCTCACTTGTTTCACAATTGCAAATCCGACATTCGAAATTTACTACCAACAGACGATGACTTTCATCAACATCATGTGTTAAGAGCCGGCGCTTACCAGTTTATTCTCGAGTTTATTGTTTGGAAAAATTCAACAACTTTTAATCCTGTTATCCGTAACTCCGAAAACTTCGGATGGATTTTCAAAGATAACATATAGGTACATACCAAAGTTAATAACAATAAATATTAGGCCGCAAATAGAAACAACTGACAATGTATTCTGCAAATGTAAAGGTAGGTAATTGTTCAAGAAATTGTAATTGTAGCAGATATAAATTGCATAATCGGTTGTTATTGTGAAGGAATGTGTGATTAGTACTCCGGATAGTGACAATTTTTATAACTGATTTCGGCGCCGTATTCATATATAATTGTAAATTGCTTGTTAGAAATCAGGAATATCCATGTGCGAGCCCCCAGCGTGGGACATTTTACAAATGGCAGGTCTTCAAAAATGAAAAAGAAAAAAGTTAACTTAAATCTTTTCAGTGCCCCTGTCATTTGATTACATCAATTTATTAATTAAATCATGAACAAGAAAATATCTGAGGCAGAGATCCTGTACAGCTTCAGATCAGAGGCAGACGTTTTAAATATGTTTAGAAAAGTAGCTCTACTTAGTCATTTCAGCTCATTTGAATCTAAGTAGGCCTATTTTCCAAACACTTTCAAAACCTCTCCCTCTGCTCAGGGACTGCTCAGAACGTCTACCTCGGATATTTTGTCGTTTTCTATGATTTAATTAATAAGTTGAATCATAAGGCAGAGGCGGTGAAAAGATTTAGGTTAACTTATTCTTTCTTCAAAATTTTTGAAGACATGCCAATTGTAAAACATCCGACGCGGGGTGGGCACAGAGGTCGCAATTTTCCTGTTTGCTATCACACAAACTACCAAATTTACAACCTCTTCCACAGGCTAAAATCATTTTAAAATTGATGTCGCTATCCGTCGTACTAGATCGGTGATAATATGTAAATGTTGTTCCAAATTTATATTTTAGTTATCTATGTAAAAAGTTGCAGTTTATGTTTATTAATCATAATATGTAGATTATTTTATACGTTACAATTAAAGTATTTAGGCTGACCGAAGACGAAAATTTATTTCTTGTCACACATTCTGCTAGTGAGAAAGAGACAGACTTACGCGATAACGCACAGATTAACAAGAGACGGACGTGAGCATGATTCGAGACATGATGGGGCAGGAACTGAACTGCGTCGGGGTCTGCCCGGCGACAGCGGGCAGCGGTACGCTGTAAATAAATATTTATAACTTTTGCTACAAAAACGTTATTGAAATGATTGTTTCACCAAAATTTTCCACATTCTTTTCAGAACATTCGATACGATACATGTATGCATCTGACTATAATAGTTAAGAAATTCCCTCGATGCTGAAGTTTCCAATGCACTTTTTGTACATTCTCTAATTAAACAATATAGGTTTAGTATAGGTTTTATTAACAAAAATATAAAAACGGGCTTGGTACCAGTGGAAAGTGAATAAGCTTTCTATTTATGTAAAAATTATTACTGTACGTCAAATATTACGCTCGCAAATACGATTAAAAAGAAAATTCAACACTTTTGAATTCGCAAAAAAAATTACAAAATATTTTTTTTTGGCTTTTTGCAATCCCGGACTTTTGTGCCCTTCTAGACACGAATTCGCATAACGATTTCCCATGTCACCCTTATTTTCTTAAAACTATATCTTCGAGTTGACACCCCTTGATCGATTTTCGACCTTCAGATTCCGTACTATTTATTGTCTACCAGGCTATAAAACTCTTAAAACTATTTTTTCTTCGCAACGTTCTGAATATCAGGATAAAACCTTCTTAAGCGAAAAATGGTGAATCTTATGAAGGTTAAATTGTTACTTGGGCAGCCAACACAATCTCTCAATCTTGAACCATTACAATTACCTAACCTGTTGTTTAACATCAAATACCACAAAAACCGTATTAGAAAATGCGACACCAAAATTACAGGGAACACAAATATTTGTTTGAAAATATGATGCCTTGTATCTCTGTAGGGGTTTACGCGTTGGAAAGCGATCCAAAATAAACAATTTAAGGAGTACCCTCTCGAAAGCCATAAAAGTCCTTACAAATTTAAGCACAAAGTAACACATTGTAAACACTGCGAAAGGGAGTGTAAAAAGTAGGGTAAGTTTCGTTTTTATGGCGTTGGCAACTCTTAATTTAGAACTCCCGTAATAAAATGTGATACAAACAAGGAGAGAGAGAATGAATTAGTTTCGGTTCAAGCCTGACATGTCATAACAATACTCGAACAACACTCTGAATAGCTTTTGTACGAGGTTGTTTAAAGCAGTTTGAGTATTCGTTGTATGTGTACAAGTGGAGAAACAGTACGTGTAATATTACGCGCATAGGCAGCCACAATGAAAACGCCTTGTTATGTAGATATGTATAGGAACCGCCGAGGAATTTATTCATGTGTGGATACGCTCTCATTTTCGACATAAAATTTGGGACGAAAACTCACGAGTGTGCTCGTGAATGCAGTAGAACTGAACATATTCTGAGCATTGGGTCGAATAATAATTTCATCGTCGCAAATTCCGGTATTCATTAAGAAGTTTCCCCAATCAGGTGCACAATTATAATGGATGAAATTTACACTATTTATTTTAATTCGTTTGTACATCTTTTAATACACTTTCCTATTCCTATTTGTTCAAATGTTTGGCCTTGCAATTTGTTAATAGTCATTGCAAACGCTAGTTTAATGGGAAATTATTGTCGTCTTTTAAAAGTAAAAGGATAAACATTTTCACAGTACAACGTTATACGGTTAACGAAAACTATATCTCCATGTTTATCGCCTGTTAAAATTTTGCACTGTAGGATATTGTCTCCCAATTGTAAAATTAACAATCTCGTACCATTACATAAGCCTTCATTAATGCTGAGATTTCTAACCAACATCACAATACAATATACTCTCAACTTCAATCCATGCGGATGAAAATTTGGCGGGTTTAAAGTATTTAAATATTCAGGAAGAATAGCATCGTTTAAATCTCCATTATCACAATTTTCAACACTATCCAAGTTTGTATACATTTTTTCTGTTTTTATATCTAACAGTTCTACCACTTTTTTGTTAATGTCTTCAACATCAGAATAGCTGATTTGGTCATATCTATGAATCGCTTTTCTCTAATTGATTCCTCCATATATACGTTCAACGATATCAGAATTATAAATACATCTCTATGGCAATTCTAAATTGCTATTCATATCATTCAAAACTCCATCTAGAACATCCAATAAAAACTTGGTGAATTCTTGTTCCTGTGGTAGAGCCCGTATATTTTGTGTTTAAGAAAATTTACGGAAATAACTCCAAAGAGAACTAAATTTGATACTTAAATTCACTGTTACACAGCGGGTAGAATTTATTTTAACTGGTAACAATTGTCAAAAATCTCCTCGCAACACCATAATTTTTCCGCCAAACGGAACATCACAATTCATAAAGTCTCGTAAGGTTCTGTCTATAATGTCTAAAACATACCTTGGCGCCACAGGAGCTTCATCCCAAATAAAAACATCTACACTCCTTAAATAATCTGCTTCTTTGAATTTTTCTTAATGTTGAAAGATGAATCTAAAAACAGAGGAACAGGTAACCCAAACGTTTTATGAACTGTTCTGCCATGAGCAAGTAGTATTGCTGCTATGCCCGTGAAGGCCATGGTACAAACAATTTTATTCTTACTCTTCAGTAAGCTGTAAAGGGTTGTATAAACATAAGTCTTACAGGAGCCTCCTCGACCGTCTATATAAAAACATGAAGATTCAGAAATTGATTCATTTATGTTAGCACCACATTTACCCAAAATAATATCTACAATTTCTTTCTGCTTTTCATTTAGTTGTTTATATTGTCGTGATCCTATTTCTATTGCTTGTTTTTCATTTGCATATTCAATGTCGTGGCATGGTAGGAAACATTGAAAGATTGTAACCTTCCGCAGAAAGCTTGGAACTAACTTGAATATAGGCTTTTTGTCCTTCAGTATTGCTGTAACGTTTTTCATAATCTTGTGACATTGCTTCTTTAAATTCTTCCCACAATTCTTTCTGATAAATTGGTCGGCAATGCATTAAAATACGAATGAATAAATATCTCAGCTGTCTGGGCATCATCCAAATTTCAGTTTCATTCGTGGCTCTTTTCCACTCGTTATGGTCTTAAATAAGACCTAATTTTAAACACGCTGCTACATAAGATTCCTGTATTTCTCCGTTTACTGTTTTCAGATCTTCAAATCTGTTTGCTCCTTTAATATGAAGTAATAATAATCGAAAATGGTTCAATTTGGCTTGGGCTTACGGAGTACATGCGTCCAATAACTTTGAATTGTTTCTGACGGCGTATACTTTTACGACATCAAACATGATACCTACCTGTGATAGTTCAGACGAACGCACTTTTGGCGATCGGCTTCCGTACGTATTAAAAAGAGACGGAAACGAAAAATCTGACCTCGCTAGATCGAAACGGTACGTGTCTATTGCGGATTCTCCACGACTAACATCACTTTTATTAGATAGGATTAATACTGCTACAAGAAGCCCATATTTTTAGAGGAAAAACAGAATCATCAGATATATACTTCTCAACTAAATAATAAGCATATTCAATTACTTTATCATTCCGAGGAATATCTGAGTAAAGGTCTTCTACGAAACAATCCTCTACTTCGTTAGGATTTAGAAATAATAATCCAAAAGGACTTGTACCTTGACGCAGTTCTAGTAATACTGGGACGGGTGGGATGGCTTGCGCGCTTCAATGATATAAAGAGCCGAACCATAGGTTTAACCATATTGGAGGGGTTTTTATTTGAGAAGCCAGACTAAATCAAGTCCCTGGAAGGGGGCAGCAGCTCTTTCAGTAATCATAGTGGCAGAGATCGTGAGGGTTGGTATGGCACTGTGATACACACTACTGCGATGTGGAAGGCAACGGGAAACCACCACATTATTTTATCCCTAGTACAGCGTACTTTAATTTATGATGATGGCACCTTCTGGAGTAAAATATTCCGGAGGTAAAATAGTCCCACATTCGGATCTCCGGGCGGGGACTGCTTCGGGGGGAGTCATCAGAAATGATAAGTGTAACATCTCACGAGTCGGAGCGTGGAATGTTAGAAGCATGAAACAAGTAGGGAAGTTAGAGAATTTGAAAATTGAGATGGATAGGTTAGCATTAGACGTAGTAGGTATCAGTGAAGTGCGATGGCCAGAAGCTGGAGACTTCTGGAGCGGAGATTTTAGAGTAATACACACAGGATCTGTAGGAGGAAATTCGGGAGTAGGAATTGTTATGCGGAAAAAAGTAGGACAGAGTGTAGAAAATTTCTTACAGCAAAGTGACAGGGTAGTTATGGTTAGGCTAGATTCGAAACCTGTAAAAACAGTAATAATACAGGTATATATGCCCACTTCTAACTACAGTGATGAGGCCGTAGAGGCAGTTTATAGTGATATTGAATATGTGCTAGATTTTGTGAGAGGGCACGAAAATTTAATAATTACAGGAGATTTCAATGCAGTCGTAGGCACAGGGCGAGAGGGCGGAATAGTTGGCCCCTTTGGATTAGGCAATAGGAACGATAGGGGAGTTAGACTGATAGAGTTCTGCGATAAACATAACTTAACGGTCGCGAACACTCTATTTCACCATCATGTTAGGAGATGTTATACGTGGAAGATGCCAGGAGACTTAGGGAGATATCAAATAGATTACATTCTCGTTAGGCAAAGATTTAGAAATCAAGTTAGGGATTGTAGAAGTTATCCAGGAGCAGATATAGATAATGATCACAACATAGTCGTTATGAAAGCCAATCTTAAATTTAAGATTTTGAAAAAAAGAAGCGGAAGAAGGTATCTTGACCCAGAGAAACTAAAAGATGATGATATGCGCAATAAGTTCGAGAAAAAGACAAACGAAGCACTAAAGGGCACGGGTGGAAATATTGTTAGGGACATAGAGGCAGAATGGAATTGCATTAAAAATAGTTTAGTTTCCTCAGCTAGGGATATTTTGGGTCATAAACAGAATGAAAGTAGGAAACCCTGGATAACAAAACATATTGTGAGTCTAATAGAGGAAAGGCGAAAATATAAAAATAGGTTAGATGAAACAGGGAAACAAAGATATAAGGCGATCAAGTGGGAAATTATTCGGGAATGTAGGAAAGCGAAAGAGCAATGGATCGATAATAAATGCAAAGAAGTGGAAGATAAATTCGAAGTAGGAAAGACTGATGAAGCATATAAAATAATTAGGAGAAATTTTAGAGAAATTGGATCTAGTACCAAAAACATTAGAAATGAGGCAGGAGATATCCTAATCGGAAGTGGGGAGAAGGCAGATAGGTGGAAAGAATATTTAGGAAACTTATATGCGGGACAGGAAGTGCAAGATATATTAGAAAGCGAAAGCAGTGTAGAGGGGGATAACCTAGGGAGTCCTATAATGAGAGAAGAGTTTGAGATAGCACTAAAAAGTTTAAGGAATAATAAAGCACCAGGTATAGATGGCTTGCAGGCAGAAATCTTAAAGTGCGCAGGTCAAGAGGTAATAGATCGTTTATTTAAACTAGTTAGTCGCATATACCTGACAGGCGAGATTCCAGAAGATTACAAACGGAACATCATAGTAGCTTTGCCAAAAAGAAAAGGCGCGGATAGATGCGAAAATTTTAGAACTATCAGTTTAACTTCCCATGCGTCAAAAATTTTAACTAGAATTGTGCAAAGAAGGATGGAGAAAAAGGCGGAAGAAATATTAGGAGAAGATCAGTTCGGATTTAGACGAAATAGAGGAACGCGCGAGGCCATTCTAGCTTTACGAGTAATTATAGAAAAAACGATAGAAAAGAGAAAGAGCGTCTATATAGGATTTGTAGATTTAGAAAAAGCCTTCGACAACGTAAAATGGGGGAAGATGTTCGAAGTGCTGAGAAAGGTAGGGATGAAATACAGGGACAGAAGAATAATACATAATCTCTACAAAGAGCAAAAGGCAGTTATAGAATGTGAGCAGGAACAAAGGGAAGTAGATATCCGGAAGGGAGTGAGACAGGGATGTGCATTGTCACCTCTAGTTTTCAACTTATATATCGAAGATGCGATTAATATTGTTAAGGAAAGAACAGCCTCAGGGATCAATGTACAGGGCCAAACTATTAACATGCTCAGATTTGCGGATGATATAGCAGTGTTAGCATCTAGCAAAGAAGAATTAGGAGCGGCTCTGAATGAAATGGAAGCAGTTTTGTCACAGGGCTTCGGCATGAAAATCAATAAAAAGAAAACTAAAATTTTGGTATGTAGGGGATGTGAAAATAGAACTAAAATGGAAATACAAATTGGAAATGAGAAGATAGAGGAGGTCGCGGATTTCTGCTACTTAGGAAGTAAAATAACTCAAGACGGTAGGAGCACTAAAGATATAAAACAAAGAATGGCGCAGGGCCGAGTTGCGTTTAACAAAAAGAAACAACTGTTATGCTCGAGAACGGTTAATATAGAGACTAGGAAGAGACTCTTAACGTCGTATGTATGGAGTACGGCATTATACGGGTGCGAAACTTGGACAATAGGAGAAGCGGATAGAAAAAGAGTAGAAGCGTTTGAAATGTGGTGCTACAGACGCATGATGAAGATACCGTGGATAGATAAGGTTAGCAATAGGGAAGTATTAGAAAGAGTTGGGGAAAAGCGAAAGGTATGGAAAACAATAAAGAGTAGGAGAGATAGGATGGTAGGACACCTTCTAAGACACGAAGGAATAGTTCGTGACATACTAGAGTCAGAGATAGGAATAAAAAGAGGTAGGGGTAGGCCTAGATTAGACTACTGCTCTCAAATAGTTAGGGATGTAGGATGTTCTACTTTTAGGGAAATGCGTAGGTTAGCTCAGGATAGAAAAGAATGGAGGTACGCGTCCAACCAGTCTTCGGACTGAGAACCTTATGATGATGAATCCAAAAGTGTAACGCAACCACTGACCTATTGCTGAATTAGAATCCCTGTACTCAGGTACTAACCCAACATTTTGAATTTTGCGACACCAGGACTGTGCCAAATGAAACCTACATCCCATTACATTTATATCTGGCCAAATTTTCTTAACGCCAACCTGTATCGTTTTTTCTAAATCACTAACAATTTCTTTGAGCTCCAAAGTTAAATTAATTCTGATACAATTCTGCCCGCCTTGGAGAAACAACAATTTGTATTCGATTTCGACTAATTGTCGCTGTCGCCGGTTTTCTAGGTATTAGCTATGGAAAACGACTAATAATCCCGACACTACACGCCCCCATTAAAGTTATTGAATAGTACACGATTGTACTCGGTTCCAAACTTCCCCGAACAATAGACTCAGAAAAATTTTCCCCGAGCTCCTATCCCGACACTCAAGATTTGAATACAAGGGATGGAATCCTTACATCCCCTCTAACGAGGGGACATTCGTCTTGTTGAAATACCTGCGGAGAGTAAGACGCTCTTGTCGCAAACACAGAACAATATCAGTGTCTAGTGGATCCCATACTCAGATAAATAATTACCGCGCATCACTGTAACAAAATTAAATTGTCGCTCTCTCTCTCTCTCTCTCGAGATGAATGATTGCACGCTGTACGCAATAAACAAAGCCGTTTAAACTAATTCGGTAATTAACCAACAGTTGTGGGAGAGAAAAAAAGTTGAATAGGGAGAGTAATGGCCTGGCCACTGGGATTTGGACGCGATGTTATCAGTATGCACTCGGAATTAGAGACGTTTGCAAACGGCGAAGCGACTTTTTTGCAGTTGCATACGAGAATTAAAATAAATCACTCCTTTTGTCAGGGTTATTTTGTTGTCTCCTAGGAAGGATTGGACAAAAAAGAGAAGGATGTGGCTTGTTTAGATTTATGTTGGCTCCCTTGGTAACAGATCCTGAAATTTCCTACACTGATTGAGTCAAGAAAATACATGCATGGTTTATTTGTTCATTATGTTCTGTTGTTGTGGGGAATAAGTAAGGTGCGGGGTTCAAGAAGCATGTTTATTAATGTAATAATAAGTTAAAAATTATACACGAAAGAGTTTCTGAAGCGCTAGGAGTTGGTTTAAGAACAGTAGAAAGGATTGTACATGGAAAGAGGATGAAAGAGCCAGAAAAAAGAAAAGAAAAACGAAAAAGGAAATACACGAAAACTAAGGATTTAAGGATGGAAAATACAGCCGCTTTGATTTCCGCTCTAGATATACTATTTTATTGTAATAGATCACGGCCCGCTTCGCTATTAAAGGGTATTTATACCGTGCGACAAACTTCCATGTGTACATGGGGAAATAACATGGGCAATTGCATTTTTGGGGATTCCTGCTCCCCATGTGTAGTTACAGTGGTGGTAAAGGTAGCAATCGAAAGGCGGCAATAGTCTGCTGGTAGTCCGTGACTTATTTTCTGTAAAATTCAATAACATTCCTATTCCTTCGGTAACAACAATAAAAAAAATTAGTTAAGAAATTGAAGATACTGGGAATCTTTCATTGAAAGAAGGTAATTTTTACTAATACATTTACTTGGTTTTTATTTAGATAATTCTGATTCGCTTATTATTATTACCTAGTTGTTAATTCCTTATTGTTCGCTAACTTAAATTTTACTGGGATTATGAAAAATTTAACAAGTGATAACGTGGAGTGAAACAAAACTAAAATTAATCTCATCATTTATTTTGTTAGTCGTTCCAAGAAATCTAAATGTTGAGGTAGAGGAAATGGTAATAGGCCTGATAACTGCTAGTCCAACATCTAGTTTAAGGTCTATTGCCCTAGAATGTAATGTTTCAAGAGAAACTGTCCGTAACATATTAAAAAAAACAAATATCATCCCTTTAAATTCCAATGTCACCAAGAGTTACTTCCTTTTGACGAAGAATCAAGGCAAACTTTCTGTGATGAAATGCAAGAACGGGCTAATCGGGATCGCAGCTTCCTCTCATCAATTTGTTTTACCGATGAGTGCACCTTCACTTTAAATCAAGAGCCAAATTCACGAAACGTTAGGCATTGGGCCCAGGAAAATCCCAGAATAAATCTAGCCACTACAACGCAATACCCTCAAAAAAATCAATATTTGGGCAGGCATTTTTAATAATCGCATTATAGGACCATTTGAAATACAGGGAAATTTAAATTCAGAAGCTTATTTAGATCTTTTAATTAACCATATTGGCCCTTCATTAGAAGAAGTTGCACATGCGAATCGGGAGGTCTGGTTTCAGCATGACGGATGCCCAGCACATTTTGGAGCACAAGTGAGGGAATTATTAAATGAAATATTTCCAGAGAGCTGGATTGGTCGAGGTGGTGCTATAAACTGGCCAGCTAGATCTCCCGATTTGGCACCGTGTGACTTTTTCTTGTGGGGTCATTTAAAAAATAAGATTTATAAAACTCGTCTCCCAAATATTGATTCTTTAAGGAATGCTATTTTTGCGGAATGCAACTTAATAAACGATCGGCAACTTGCGAATGTGAGAAATTCTTTCTATAATAGGCTGGGATACTGTCTGATACAGAATGGGGGTTTATTTGAATATTTGTTATAGTTATTTTTCTTTTTTTATGTTACTTTAATTTCATTGTATATTAATAAGTTTTGTCCTTACCTAGATATGAAATAAATAAGTATTAAATTGCCAGATTACAAAATTCATTAGAGCAAAATAAACAAATGTTGCCGGTTGTTAAATTTTTCATAATTGCAGTAAAATTAAAGTAATTTAATTTTTATTATTTCATTTTACTGCTTTAACATTTTCCCAAAAACTTTTTAATAGGTTAGACGACACCTACAATTTACCCTAAACTATGGACCAGCATTCACCAACGAAACATCCACACCAATAATCAATTAATTGTCAACTATAGGTAATGACAATAATAAAGTGAATGAGAATTCATCATAAGGTTCTCAGTCCGAAGACAGGTTGGACGCGTACCTCCATTCTTTTCTATCCTGAGCTAACCTACGCATTTCCCTAAAATTAGAACATCCTACATCCCTAACTATTTGAGAGCAGTAGTCTAATCTAGGCCTACCCCTACCTCTTTTCATTCCTATCTCTGACTCTAGTATGTCGCGAACTATTCCTTCGTGTCTCAGAAGGTGTCCTACCATCCTATCTCTCCTACTCTTTATTGTCTTCCATACCTTTCGCTTTTCCCCAACTCTTTCTAATACTTCCCTATTGCTAACCTTATCTATCCATGGTATCTTCATCATGCGCCTGTAGCACCACATTTCAAACGCTTCTACTCTTTTTCGATCCGCTTCCCCTATTGTCCAAGTTTCGCACCCGTATAATGCCGTACTCCATACGTACGACTTTAAGAGTCTCTTCCTAGTCTCTATATTAACCGTTCTCGAGCATAATAGTTGTTTCTTTTTGTTAAACGCAACTCGGCCCTGCGCCATTCTTTGTTTTATATCTTTAGTGCTCCTACCGTCTTGAGTTATTTTACTTCCTAAGTAGCAGAAATCCGCGACCTCCTCTATCTTCTCATTTCCTATTTGTATTTCCATTTTAGTTCTATTTTCACACCCCCTACACACCAAAATTTTAGTTTTCTTTTTATTGATTTTCATGCCGTAGCCCTGTGTCAAAACTGCTTCCATTTCATTCAAAGCCGCTCCTAATTCTTCTTTGCTAGATGCTAACACTGCTATATCATCCGCAAATCTGAGCATGTTAATAGTTTGGCCCTGTACATTGATCCCTGCGGCTGTTCTTTTCTTAACAATATTAATCGCATCTTCGATATATAAGTTGAAAACTAGAGGTGACAATGCACATCCCTGTCTCACTCCCTTCCGGATATCTACTTCCCTTCGTTCCTGCTCACATTCTATAACTGCCTTTTGCTCTTTGTAGAGATTATGTATTATTCTTCTGTCCCTGTATTTCATCCCTACCTTTCTCAGCACTTCGAACATCTTCCCCCATTTTACGTTGTCGAAGGCTTTTTCTAAATCTACAAATCCTATATAGACGCTCTTTCTTTTCTATGGTTTTTTCTATAATTACTCGTAAAGCTAGAATGGCCTCGCGCGTTCCTCTATTTCGTCTAAATCCGAACTGATCGTCTCCTAATATTTCTTCCGCCTTTTTCTCCATCCTTCTTTGCACAATTCTTGTTAAAATTTTTGACGCATGGGAAGTTAAACTGATAGTTCTAAAATTTTCGCATCTATCCGCGCCTTTCCTTTTTGGCAAAGCTACTATGATGTTCCGTTTGTAATCTTCTGGAATCTCGCCTGTCTGGTATATGCGACTAACTAATTTAAATAAACGATCTATTACCTCTTGACCTGCGCACTTTAAGATTTCTGCCTGCAAGCCATCTATACCTGGCGCTTTATTATTCCTTAAACTTTTTAGTGCTAGCTCAAACTCTTCTCTCATTATAGGACTCCCTAGGTTATCCCCCTCTACACTGCTTTCGCTTTCTAATATATCTTGCATTTCCTGTCCCTCATATAAGTTTCCTAAATATTCTTTCCACCTATCTGCCTTTTCCCCGCTTCCGATTAGGATATCTCCTGCCTCATTTCTAATGTTTTTGGTACTAGATCCACTTTCTCTAAAATTTCTCCTAATTATTTTATATGCTTCATCAGTCTTTCCTATTTCGAACTTATCTTTCACTTCTTTGCATTTATTATAGATCCATTGCTCTTTCGCTTTCCTACACTTCCGAATAATTTCCCACTTGATCGCCTTATATCTTTGTTTCCCTATTTCATCTAACCTATTTTTATATTTTCGCCTTTCCTCTATTAGACTCACAATATGTTTTGTTATCCAGGGTTTCCTACTTTCATTCTGTTTATGACCCAAAATATCCCTAGCTGAGGAAACTAAACTATTCTTAATGCAATTCCATTCTGCCTCTATGTCCCTAACAATATTTCCACCCGCCCCCTTTAGTACTTCGTTTGTCTTTTTCTCGAACTTATCGCGCATATCATCATCTTTTAGTTTCTCTGGGTCAAGATACCTTCTTCCGCTTCGTTTTTTCAAAATCTTAAATTTAAGATTAGCTTTCATAAAGACTATGTTGTGATCACTATCTATATCTGCTCCTGGATAACTTCTACAATCTCTAACTTGATTTCTAAATCTTTGCCTAACGAGAATGTAATCTATTTGATATCTCCCTAAGTCTCCTGGCATCTTCCACGTATAGCATCTCCTAACATGATGGTGAAATAGAGTGTTCGCGACCGTTAAGTTATGTTTATCGCAGAACTCTATCAGTCTAACTCCCCTATCATTCCTATTGCCTATTCCAAAGGGGCCAACTATTCCGCCCTCTCGCCCTGTGCCTACGACTGCATTGAAATCTCCTATAATTATTAAATTTTCGTGCCCTCTCACAAAATCTATCACATATTCAATATCACTATAAACTGCCTCTACGGTCTCATCACTGTAGTTAGAAGTGGGCATATATACCTGTATTATTACTGTTTTTACAGGTTTCGAATCTAACCTAACCATAACTACCCTGTCACTTTGCTGCAAGAAATTTTCTACACTCTGCCCTACTTTTTTCCGCATAACAATTCCTACTCCCGAATTTCCTCCTACAGATCCTGTGTGTATTACTCTAAAATCTCCGCTCCAGAAGTCTCCAGCTTCTGGCCATCGCACTTCACTGATACCTACTACGTCTAATGCTAACCTATCCATCTCAATTTTCAAATTCTCTAACTTCCCTACTTGTTTCATGCTTCTAAATGAGAATTATCTAAATAAAAAAACAAGTTTATATATTAGTAAAAATTAACTTCTTTCGATGAAAGATTCCCAGCCTTCAAATTTCTTACTAAATTATTTGTCGTTATACCGAAGGAATAGGACCGTTATTGAATTTTACAGAAAATAAGGCACGGACTACGCGCAAACTATTGCCGCCGTAAAATATTTTCACAATGAAAACCTTTTCTTGAACTGAATAAATATTTTTGTTCATTTTTAAATGTTGGCAGTTCAGAAAATCCATAAAAATCAAAGACGTCCGTGATTAGAATAAATTAAGTTGTCATGGATAATCTGATAAATTTATGTGTTTTAGTTAGAAAATTATTAATGTAATTTTTGCTTGTAATGCTTTAATAAATTGGAAAGTTTTAGAGTTTTTGATATCCTCATACGCAGAAAAATATAATCTTTCGATTGCTACCTTTACCACCACTGTAACTACACATGGGGAGCAGGAATCCCCAAAAGTGTAATTGCCCATGTTATTTCCCCATGTACACATGGAAGTTTGTCACACGGTATATGTTTACTTTTACTGCATGACGGTTTGAGCTTAACGAATAGGTTCTGATACTTAAAACATGTTATAACAAACTACTGGAGTGCCGCAACTCTAGGGATTTCTGAAACATTGCGGCATTGCAACATACAGACGTATTTATAGAACATATTATCAGCATTTGAGGTTTTGTTAAGGCTGCTTACAACAGAGAGTTCACAAGAGAGTTCACCAATAGAAACATGCTATTCTGTTGGGATTCGATTGAATGATTCGAGAAATTGTTGAAATCGGTGAATTCCATTCAACAGACCTCGTTGTAAGCAGCGGAATTAAATTTTGAACTGGTAGTTTAGGGTTTAAGGTTGCAATGCCAAATTATTCCGTTTTCTTGTTATTAATTTTTACTCGCAGATTTTCTTCATTCGAATATTATTTTCATGTCTTCTGAAACCATGTGGAAATAATATCACCTACTTTCTTCCTGCTAAAGTATACTAAC
Source organism: Xestobium rufovillosum (assembly GCA_963966045.1). Classification (NCBI taxonomy): domain Eukaryota; kingdom Metazoa; phylum Arthropoda; class Insecta; order Coleoptera; family Ptinidae; genus Xestobium; species Xestobium rufovillosum. The sequence goes on along the minus strand of OZ014492.1, from coordinate 49,772,295 downwards.
TCTGAAAGCAGGAAATGCATCTGGCAGTGTAAATAAACTTGGCAAACAACTTTAGAGAAACAAAGTTTCGCGTCAGGTGCGGATACATTTTTCTTGTTTAAAGGTTTCATTTATTAGAGAACTCAAGTTTACTTAAGTTTTAACGTCTAATGTCGGAGTTTATTTCAATTATGTTATATAAAAGTATCTTTGAGAAGGAAAAGATTACAGTCTGAATGTCCTTAAACTTCATGGAGAAGTTTTGCTCCATTTGCTCCGAAAATTTAATGAGAAAATGTTATACGAGTGACCAAGTTACACCCAACATAAAGATGTTCATAAAAAAATACAACACATTGCCCTCATCCACATGTTTCCAAGTTATCCGCACTTTAGCCAAACTGGGTTTTACGAGTTAAGTCAAGAAAACGTTAGCTTATGAACCATTTGAATCCAACAATACCTTCCCTATAACTCCCTTTCCCAATACTCTGATACGCATTACGCTACCTCTGTGATAAGTTAGATTAAATAATACCACAAACTTACCTCCAAAAACTTCACGAAAATCACGAAACAGAAATCGACGCACCACCATTAACTACAATGCCAGACTGATTCCTAGCGCTGCGCTGTGACGAATAGGAACGAGAGTGACTGTTTACGGCAATCTCCGCTAGAGTGAAGCTCTCTGCAATCGAAATATTTGCCGTTTCCACATTACCCTCATATTTCCACATTTGCACCCCTCCTCTACCTATTGTAAATGAGTTTCTGTGTGTGAAACTTACAGTTGCTTATTTACAAGTAAAATATTTTATTCTAGGAGTAGACGAACTATAAGGAAGTGCTAAATCAATAAAGATAAGTGCATGAACACGTAATTTGTAGTTAGGAAAGTCAGAAGGATTTACGTCGAAACCGTAAACTTTACGTGCACCACTCTAACCATAAATTGTGATTCCGTACCTCTACGCGATAAGCTCAACATTCAGTACAACTGTGTATCTCTCTGTTTACTTTTATAAATTTATCGCTGTATCTGGGAAAGGGTGAAAACATACCGACAAGCTGAACGTCCACCCCTTATTAGTATACGAGAAAAAGAGTGTAGAGCCTGAATTCATATGACATCGAGAATGCCCTCGCAGTAAGAGAAGAATGAAAGATACAATCAAGCTAATACTGATGCGCTCTTCCTCTCACTGCACGTCGGTTTCACCCTTCAGGAGTTCAAGTCATCCTTCATGTCTAGTGGGCTAAGATTTACTGCTATTCATCTTGCAGGCAAAAAATTTAGGGGTTCCTCCGCCCCTTTCGGGTAATTTGCTTCTTCAGTTAAGTTCCTGATGGATCCAGTTCTAATTCGTGTCTTTTTTGCTACTATCGAAATTTAAACCCTATAAAGCGGTTCGGCAATTATTCGGGAATTCGTTCTCTCATTGCTGTTTCATTGTTACTTATTGCAATCAGATTGCTGCCCGTTTTCCACCATAAATTTCTCGTAATTTGCCGGCGAAAAATAAACTGGAAAGCCTTAATGCGCCATTTGCAATTAATTAACTTAATAGTATATTAAGGTTTCTCTTTCTTAAGCGCTTGTATTTTCTTGTCATCCCTTTTGCAGCGCCTCGAAATTAAAGTTTAGAGCTTTGATTTTGCCCAGTACCAAATATGACGACAAGAACTTATTCTGTTAACGAGTTTATGGTAGCCCGTAGGGAAACTGAAAAACGTGTTGTTCACGTAATTAAAGTTAACAGAATACTAAAATTATTATCATAATTTTATCACCCATGAAACTGGACTAATTCACTGGCAATCCACTTTTAACGTTATAGAACGCGTAACATATATTTCATTCCTCTAACTGCCGTACTACAATTTCCATATAACACTGTTACGTGGCCTAAACGCGTGCTTAAAAACGAAACTCTGTGGCGCTCCCATAGGGACTTTCAATAGTTTACCAACTCTGGGTCTGTATCGCTACCCTATTTCAAATAGAAACATTTTAAACTGTGTTTTCGAAGAATAAAAGTAAGAAATTGATACATTTTACCGATATTGCAACTGGTAAACTAGTTGTGTAAAATTTGTTAGTTTGATATTGGAGGGTAGGTTACAAGGGTGTCATTCTGCTTGTACCGTTAAAACGTATTGCATAATTTGTGGGCACATGAGCCTCCACAATCGACGGAACCATCAACAATGAACTTGCGAATCATTTAGATGTCAAAAGTCTGAAACCTAAAAACGAGTGTGACCTAGCATTTGGTGGTCTCTTTATCTGACAAAGCACCTCAGCTTACAAAGCTGTTGTACGTGATGCTTTGTCTAAGTTTTGCATCGGACTTTGAGCGAAACGGAAATTCTTTTGGCATTTTGAAGCCCCTGCTTGTCACTGTATACCCTAGATTTCGTGTGAAAAAGCGTAACATACAGTGGGGGTTTCTTGCAGGAAACTAAACTAAAGTATATCGAATTGTGAAGTTGTGCACGGTAATTTAAGACCATTTTTTGCAACCGCTTAGTGTTTTAACAGACTTTGAGAAAGCAATTCGCCGATCTTCAAAATAGCGATTTTTATTGTATTTTGCCGCTGGGTTGGTAGGCAACCCCTTTTGCATCTCTGCTTAGAGAGTAGATGTATCTAGCGTTTTAGAAACAGGTTTTAAGATCGGGCTAAGGTGAATAATAAACCTTATAATGGTTGTTGTGTCTACAAATACTAAAGAATTTTTGAGAGCAAATATACTTAAAACCAAATATGTTTTTTAACCTAGCCTTGAAGGAATTCATAAAACTATAATATATGTGCTTTGACTTGCAATACAACTTTCATTTCTGGCAACAATTTAAAAACTATTTTAAAAGGCGGAAGAAATATTAGGAGAAGATCAGTTCGGATTTAGACGAAATAGAGGAACGCGCGAGGCCATTCTAGCTTTACGAGTAATTATAGAAAAAACGATAGAAAAGAGAAAGAGCGTCTATATAGGATTTGTAGATTTAGAAAATGCCTTCGACAACGTAAAATGGGGGAAGATGTTCGAAGTGCTGAGAAAGGTAGGGATGAAATACAGGGACAGAAGAATAATACATAATCTCTACAAAGAGCAAAAGGCAGTTATAGAATGTGAGCAGGAACAAAGGGAAGTAGATATCCGGAAGGGAGTGAGACAGGGATGTGCATTGTCACCTCTAGTTTTCAACTTATATATCGAAGATGCGATTAATATTGTTAAGGAAAGAACAGCCTCAGGGATCAATGTACAGGGCCAAACTATTAACATGCTCAGATTTGCGGATGATATAGCAGTGTTAGCATCTAGCAAAGAAGAATTAGGAGCGGCTCTGAATGAAATGGAAGCAGTTTTGACACAGGGCTTCGGCATGAAAATCAATAAAAAGAAAACTAAAATTTTGGTATGTAGGGGATGTGAAAATAGAACTAAAATGGAAATACAAATTGGAAATGAGAAGATAGAGGAGGTCGCGGATTTCTGCTACTTAGGAAGTAAAATAACTCAAGACGGTAGGAGCACTAAAGATATAAAACAAAGAATGGCGCAGGGCCGAGTTGCGTTTAACAAAAAGAAACAACTGTTATGCTCGAGAACGGTTAATATAGAGACTAGGAAGAGACTCTTAACGTCGTATGTATGGAGTACGGCATTATCCGGGTGCGAAACTTGGACAATAGGAGAAGCGGATAGAAAAAGAGTAGAAGCGTTTGAAATGTGGTGCTACAGACGGATGATGAAGATACCGTGGATAGATAAGGTTAGCAATAGGGAAGTATTAGAAAGAGTTGGGGAAAAGCGAAAGGTATGGAAAACAATAAAGAGTAGGAGAGATAGGATGGTAGGACACCTTCTAAGACACGAAGGAATAGTTCGTGACATACTAGAGTCAGAGATAGGAATAAAAAGAGGTAGGGGTAGGCCTAGATTAGACTACTGCTCTCAAATAGTTAGGGATGTAGGATGTTCTACTTTTAGGGAAATGCGTAGGTTAGCTCAGGATAGAAAAGAATGGAGGTACGCGTCCAACCAGTCTTCGGACTGAGAACCTTATGATGATGAATTTTTTAAGTTGCAATAGAACTACCATAAAACTTGGAACTTCTGGTCATCTATGAAAATATTATCGTTGCGCAAAGACACTTTAGTAACAAATGCGAGTCTTTTCACTAACCAAGGTTATAAAAAGGTTTTTGCGACCTGAGGTGTGATTGAAACCAGAGGCGCAAAGCGCTGAGGTCCGTAGAAGCTGTTTGCGACCGTGGTAAATACAAAAGTGTTTGAAAAGCAGTAAATTCTCTGCTGACTAATAAGTTAGTAATAGAAGTTTAAAGAGCTGTTTTTGAAAAGGGGAAGAAACGTTTCTCCTAAAGAAATTCACATCGAGCTAGTGCATGGGCGATGTTTTCATTCGAATAGTAATGTTTGCTAAAGTCCGTATTGCAGGAAAAGGTCTTCTTAATTAGGAAACTGGAGCAGTTTTAGTGGTCATCCCAACATCCAAACAAGCGGTCTTTTCACCAGTTTTAGACTTATTAATTTGTGCTATTCAGTAGTTTCTACTGCCGTAGCTTTATGTGCTATAACTCGTTTAATGACATAATTGTGTCTGACGTCGGCTTCGTTGCTATGATACAACCAATCAGAAAGCCGGTATCATAGCAACGAAGCCAGTGTCAGACTTAATCCGATGTAGCTTTCTTTGAAAAACCGGACTCTAAACAAACAATATTAGTTGCTAGTGCAGACACGTCACACATCCTCATCTGACAATTCCAACCGTAATAGCAAACGGTATTGTCAGTTGTTTTGCGAGAGACAATAGGACATAATGGATATCTATTATTGGCAACAACGATTGTATCTAATGCAAACAGTCCGATTTGCAGTCTGACAGAAATCGAATCGAACTGAGAGCGTAGGAACGTAACTAGTTGGTATTCTGCACAACATCGCCCTCGGTACACATTGGGAAAGTATCTCCTCGCCTCCTCGGAGACGTTACAGTTCGATAGTTTGCCTTGTTAGATGAACTTTTATTACATTCAGATGAGGAAGCATTATTCACGTTGCGTCCGGAATCTTTTACAGGGAGCTTGATACAATTATTGTACAGGGTAGCTCACTGCCTTTAGTTTAAGATGTATCAAGAAATTGCTTTTACATATACAAGTTTATTGCTGTAGGATTTTTTTTTGGCGAACTGTCAAAAATGTATGAATTTTAAAAATCAAATTTCCTACAGTTGAATAAAGCTGTAAAATTAATCACGTAAATGTTGCATAAGAATTGGTCAAATCAAAACATCCAAATTATGCGTCGCTTTTTGGTTCATTAAATAAAAGGCTAATTAGGCTTCTGTCGCAGCTTAATCCCCGTTATTTAATAAAAAGCTTTTCACTCAGGGCGGCAATGAATTTTAGAGAACTTGGAACACTTAACATAATCTATAATCCACTCAGCTTGATCTGGCTTGAAATAAATTACTTTATAAGTAGGTACGTTTTCTTACAATAATTGGACAATAACATGATGTTGATATTACACTTACAATTTGGTTTTTCTGAAATTACACCTTATAATGCAGTTTCCTATATCATTTTAAAGTTCTCAGTCTGAAGATTGGTTGGACTGGTCTCTTAACGCGATGTTGAAAGACTATCTTATAATCCGAATTTTTGAACGCATAAAATGTCCTGCTTTTACCCCCGAAGACAACAACCCTCTAAATCGTTTTCGAGATAATGTAAAACTTTTCAGAGGATTTGTGATACAGAACCGTTATTTTGCGGGATTATCGTTAGTGGGAAATTGAGTTTTCTCTACAAATATTGTTTCTGAGGTTATAACAGGATCTAAACTTTGTAAGACATGGAATTTTGTTAGCCGTAAGCGATTAAGAGAACTTCTTAAGAACATGCAAATACGCGGGTAAAGTTGCAAATTAGATTAAATCAAAGTGCTATGGTACGCGTGAACTGTAAGTCAAGCAGTACAGCAAAAATTTTAAACATAATTTTTGTTTTTAATTGTATGATGGACTGCATTATAGGTTAATATTTGAATAACTTCGAGTAACCTTGGATCCGGGACGGCGGTGAATGGTCGCCTTGCTAGGAAGTGTGCTGGAGTGATGGGATCAGAGGAGGACGGAAATAACGATCTAGAATTTAATACGACCTCGATTTGCGTCAGAAGAGTGCATAACTCCTCAAAAACAAGAGACGCATTTCTTACAATTCTTTTAAGGTGATGCTTAGTAGATTTTATACCTGCTTCCCAACTGCCACCAAAGTGAGGTGAATAAGCAGGTACGAAATGCCAAGAAATACCTTCAATCGCAAATGATTCGCTTGCAAGAATGCTCCTAATTTACCATTTATTTTATAAAATTACATGAAATATTAAAGTAACGTACATGGTTTATAGTATTAATAAATAAATAATTAATGTGTTCATTGAAATGAAAAACACAGGCCATAAAATTCCTATAAAATAACGCGTGCTGAAACATCCGTAAATAGGTTTCATAATGGAATGAATTTACCCGAGTGCCCCCGAAATGCAATTTCCTATACGAATTCTGCGTCGCCCTGATTATAAGATTAAACCTACAATCGCCTAAGTAGACCCCAAACAAGTTCGAGAACTTGCGTTGACATGCCCACTTCTTGTATTCCGCGATACACAATAGGCCTAAAGCAAGAGGGAAAGAATTCTTATCCGAAAGCGTGTGGGTTTTTTTTGTTCTTGATAGAGTACAAAAACTTCTGCAGCGCGAAAGAAAGCTTTTGTGTAACATTGTCGTCAATCTCTCAATCTAATACAGATTTTTCTCTCGGCCGAGGAAAATTTGTTGTAGCAGAAAAAGCGTTTGTAAATAGTATGGAACTTTCCTTTGTGGGCTGCTTCATTACGTTGAACTGAAAAAGAAATTTTATCCTGACAGATTTGTCCGATTTCGGGCAAATAGCATTCGTTTTATTAATAATGTTTGGAAGATCGTTACATTGTTTTGGAAAAGCGTAATTTTGTCTATGTCTTAAATGCTTTAAATATTTAAAAATATGCACAGTCCAACAGATTTATGTTGGGGAGCGGTGGGGTTGCGCATTAGCATACTATCATGAATCAAAGATTGCCCGGAAAGTGAATTAGTAAGAAGATGCTCCAGCAACGCCATATTGGCTTCTTGGCCTTGACTTCTTCCTTCCACACTCAAGCAAGTATCGCCAATATTCTCATCTCTGTCGCACTATGGTTTGGTTGTTTATCAAAACTACTCCTTTATTTTTTAGAAATTTCCTTTTCAAACTTTTTCAGCATCTTGGGAGACTGAATTTTAGTTAAATGGAAAATATGGAAGTGCTCGAGAAATATTTAATTCGTTGCTGGATTCAATCTTTTGATAAAAGTGTACGTAATAAGATTTAAAAATAGTACCGACGAAAATTAAATCCTTGTCTTATGGCAATTTCAGACGTCCTTTTAACTCCTTTTACTTAAAAATCACGTCGTCGGAAATTACATTTCTTGTCTGTTTAAATAATGTAATCTGTTAGGAGATGCGCCAGGGTGAGAAGATTAAAGCAAAATTCAACTTCTCGGATAAAGCTATTACTTAACAAACGCATGCAGCCTACATGCCCAAAATAAACAGGGGGAGAAAATACGTTTCCCTACAATAGCCGCTTTTGTAAGACCGTTATCTTTGCATTGAACATGCTTTTGAAGTAAGGAATTTATTAAAGAAACTTATAGAGTATTGTTTATATCAGGCGCTCGAAGAACCAAAATGTTTATATCCGGCTCGAAGGACCAAAATGTTTATTTTTTGATTGTTTAATTAATACATGGACTGTATTTTTTATAACTTGTTTAATATTCAAAATAGTCACTAAAAATTTTATTGTGATATTAAACAAAAAATTCTTATTACTTATTATTGCAAACATGTAACTAGTAAACAAACATCCCCTGACAATCATCTCTAGGCTACCTATTAATGTGAAATTACTGCGATAGAAATGTAAGGATAACAATGCTACCAACATAAAGTAAAGTTAATCATAATAACATAAAACTACCTATTTTAATTCAAGGATTAAGATGTAAGAGACTGTGGTTAAATAATCAATTCAAGAATCAATTGTACCCCTAACCACATAAATTTTGAAATACTATATACGCATTTCGGCAGCTAAGCTGCCATCTTCAGTAGCAGGGAAAAACCTATAGTAATAAAAATAGCAATAACATTAATGCAAAAAAAAAAAATGTATATATGACAATAATAATAACAACAATAATGATGATGTGAAACAATGATAGTGAAAATAACAATAATATAGGTCAGGTATTTTCTGCTCACCACTCCGAAAGAATCGAAGTGCACTCGATCAGCTCTCAAGCTAGAATGAACTCCGCACGGAGACAATCCCCAATATATACTCAAAGTGACGTAGCACTGACGTTACTTGTGACATCAACATTAATCACACTAGGATAGAAAATTCAATATCCGGGCATACGTTCATTTTTATACCACTCTATTCTTATTTTCACTATCACAAATGTACAAAAAGGTTGCCATTGCCATCTTTACTGCAGTTTCAATTAAAATATCCTATCTTCAGGATAATTGACTTGAATGAAACAAAAATAGAAAATGAATCCCATATTACCAAATAACCTCGAAGGTCCATGGCTTATATGGGCTAGCAAATAACTACAGTAAACTGCAATAAAGAAGACCTTGACCCCTGCACCCTTTCATTTTTCTGGTTAAACCCTACACGCCTACACATTAACGACATCTAACAATACGGAATCAGAAATTGGACCTAAATCTGAATTAATAAGTTTACCTTCATACTTGCGAATAAACATACTCTCATAAGCGTCTAATTCCCTATTGTCCGATACCGACCTCATAAGCCGAAGATCCTTCTCATGTACAGGGTGGCCGGTATCAAAGATATGTTGGGCAACACTTGACTTCTCAATTCTATTATATCTAAAATGTGCCATATGTTCCTTAAACCTAGTGACGATTGTACGCCTTGTTTGCCCAATATAACTCTTGTCACAACTACTACACTTTATTTCATAAATTCCCGACTTCTGCTTGTCCTCTACTTTATCCTTGGGATTTCCCAACAGCTGCTTGATGGTATTCTTAGCGGTATATGCTACACATAAATTTTGCGACTTAAAAATAGGTTCCAAGCCTCTGGTATGTGCCAAACTATACGGAATTTTAACATATTTCTTATTCTCAGTAGGTGACATGGAGAAAGTCGTGGAATCCTTAACAAACTTTTTGTGTCTAATTCTGCTTATCAATCTATCAACTAAGACAGTCGTGTACCCATTATGAATCGCAACATCTTTTATATATTTTAATTCTTTTTGATATCTTACCTTTGACAGAGGAAATGACAACAATCTGTTGACCAGAAAGTGCAAAGCCGAAAGTTTATGTTGTATTGAATGTTGTGAATCATTCACAATAAACCTACTTATATTAGTATCCTTCCTATACACATCAAATTCCAATCCGCCAATGCTGTTCCTAACAACCAAGACATCCAAAAAAGGGATTGAACCATTTTGTTCCATTTCAAATGTGAATTTCATACTATTATAACGTGAATTTAAATTATCTAAAAAATCCTCAATTCTACTCCTCTTGGTATCGAAAACAGCGAACACGTCATCCAAATAACGCAACCATACTCGAGGGAAGTACTCACTGTCTCTTTTAAACAACACTTCAAACCTACTCATGAACAGATTAGCCAAAAACGGAGATAAACTATTGCCCATAGCAGTCCCTTCCTGCTGTTCAAAAAACTTACCATTAATTTGAAAACAATTCTGGGACATACATAATGAGGTCAATTTTAAATATTCATCCACTACAATTCTGTCCACTTCATTTTCAGTCAGTAGCTCCTCCAAATATGCAAGCGTGGTAGGTATAGGTACACTTGGAAACAACGATACAACATCGAAAAAAACCAACACCTCACCCTCATCAAGTACTATATTTTTAATTTTATTAATAAACTCCAACGAATTCACAACTGAAAAACTTTCCGGAGCTGTGGGCAATGCGGTTCATAATGGGTATACGACTGTCTTAGTTGATAGATTGATAAGCAGAATTAGACACAAAAAGTTTGTTAAGGATTCCACGACTTTCTCTATGTCACCTACTGAGAATAAGAAATATGTTAAAATTCCGTATAGTTTGGCACATACCAGAGGCTTGGAACTTATTTTTAAGTCGCAAAATTTATGTGTAGCATATACCGCTAAGAATACCATCAAGCAGCTGTTGGGAAATCCCAAGGATAAAGTAGAGGACAAGCAGAAGTCGGGAATTTATGAAATAAAGTGTAGTAGTTGTGACAAGAGTTATATTGGGCAAACAAGGCGTACAATCGTCACTAGGTTTAAGGAACATATGGCACATTTTAGATATAATAGAACTGAGAAGTCAAGTGTTGCCCAACATATCTTTGATACCGGCCACCCTGTACATGAGAAGGATCTTCGGCTTATGAGGTCGGTATCGGACAATAGGGAATTAGACGCTTATGAGAGTATGTTTATTCGCAAGTATGAAGGTAAACTTATTAATTCAGATTTAGGTCCAATTTCTGATTCCGTATTGTTAGATGTCGTTAATGTGTAGGCGTGTAGGGTTTAACCAGAAAAATGAAAGGGTGCAGGGGTCAAGGTCTTCTTTATTGCAGTTTACTGTAGTTATTTGCTAGCCCATATAAGCCATGGACCTTCGAGGTTATTTGGTAATATGGGATTCATTTTCTATTTTTGTTTCATTCAAGTCAATTATCCTGAAGATAGGATATTTTAATTGAAACTGCAGTAAAGATGGCAATGGCAACCTTTTTGTACATTTGTGATAGTGAAAATAAGAATAGAGTGGTATAAAAATGAACGTATGCCCGGATATTGAATTTTCTATCCTAGTGTGATTAATGTTGATGTCACAAGTAACGTCAGTGCTACGTCACTTTGAGTATATATTGGGGATTGTCTCCGTGCGGAGTTCATTCTAGCTTGAGAGCTGATCGAGTGCACTTCGATTCTTTCGGAGTGGTGAGCAGAAAATACCTGACCTATATTATTGTTATTTTCACTATCATTGTTTCACATCATCATTATTGTTGTTATTATTATTGTCATATATATATTTTTTTTTTTTTTGCATTAATGTTATTGCTATTTTTATTACTATAGGTTTTTCCCTGCTACTGAAGATGGCAGCTTAGCTGCCGAAATGCGTATATAGTATTTCAAAATTTATGTGGTTAGGGGTACAATTGATTCTTGAATTGACTATTTTAATTCAACAAATATATACAATAAAATTATTTCTAACAGAGCTTTGATCATGAAATTACAATTTTTAGCGGAAGATGTTATTTTAGACAACTCATTGGAAGACTATAAATAATCGTTTACAAGCTACACCTTGCCAACAAGAAATGAATGTTTCAGTACAAACTTTCGAAATTTATCATTAATCTTACTTACGCCACTTTCGACTTTACAAATGAGACCTTTAAACATTTCGGGCACCTAAATGCTATCGAAACTTTTATTTACTAGTTGAGCCCCTTCCCGAAAATATTGATTTACATGACACCCTTTTAACAATGAAAACAATAATTTATCGCCTGAATTTATTTTCGGGGTAAACATTATTAGACAGCAAGATTTATTATTTCTTTGTGATACGTATTTCATGGCCTACTCAAAACATTATCAAACAGCCTCTATAAATCTACCTGGAACCAATCGGCTTAAAATGGAAATCCCCAATAACTCTTTGAATGTACGGATCTCCTCGCATTTATTCATCAGAGGGAGTAGTGAAATTCAAAGCATAATAATGTGCAATACTATTGAATTTTCCCGGACGGGGGTTGTTAAAACGCAAAATTACCCTCCTGATGAAAATTTACGGGAAATATTTTGTATTGAAGACGTGTAGTGATCTGCAGTGCAAGTGATGCGAACCTAATGGCCGATTAATGGCTTCAGTTTTGCCCGGAGGCACGGAAACGGTGTTATCGAAGATTATTCCGGGTCGATGCTCAACTCTTCGCATATTCGAATCGACATTCACGGGATTTTCAAATATTAGGGAAGGTTTTTAACCTACCCACTCAGTCGTGCAAATATAAGAATAAAAAAAAAAAAACAGGAAGCGAAAAGGTATAATAGGGGAGGTCAATACTGGCCGCATCTTGAAAGGCTATTACATAGCTAGATTGCATCATATAGAGAACGGCGAATATTTAATAATGTACACTGTAAACTGTCCTCAAAACATTATATAAGGCAAGGCGTTTCATGGAGTTTGATAAATTAACATTAAAACCAAGTACACAATTTTCAACCATTGTTTAAACTTTTATAAAACTAAGGTTATTTATGTATTCAAATTCAACTCTTTTTATTGATTTTCACTGTCTGCAAAATATTACTCCGCGTAAACACTGTTTACAAAACATTAAATTTTCCATTCCGAACGTTTTGATTGTGCGAATTCTAATTTCGAATATTCTACACCAAAACGAGCTGGCATTCTTGTGATTGTGTTTTGCTTGGCAAACGGAAAAAATAAACAAAATTAAGGCGCGAAATACATAAAGTAAATAGACGGAGTTTAATTTTCTACAAAATTATGCAGTCTGGAGCGTATAAAATGATTTGAAAACCGTGCTATAAAATAATAAACAAACAGAAGAGAAATTCAGTTGAAATTTTGCAGCATTGGCAAGAAATGATTCGCTAACGTTGCTGAGCCACCGAAATCGAATTTGGCGTTTACTTCACGTTCCCCAGTTAGCACAAAATTGCAAATTATCCCAATTTTGGCGGGCGACATGTTAGTACAGGCTTGTTTTCCCAACGCACACAGTCGATCGATCGCCTTATCAGTCGCCAAATTATGTCTGCCCCGACCTCCTTTATTCCTGAACAGAAATCTGCTTTCCGCATGAAAATATTCAGCAGGGATGGACAAATTGCGCGGATGGGATCGATTCCGCGAAACAACTGCGAATTGGAATTACACAAAAGGGCAAGCGAGGGGGTGAGATTCTGAATTTTGGATTATGATCTTAAACTTTTATTTTCTGAAGCAGGCTTGAATGACTAATCTTTTAGACGCATAGTAGTGAAATTACTGAAAGAAAATTGGCATAAAACAGTAGAACTTTCAAAGTTGGATCTCTGATTTTCCGCGCATGGTGTTTACCTGCAAGGTTCTCCACATGACATGCAATATCTTGCGGTAAATTTTCTGCGAGTACTTTGCATCTTTATTGAATTATGCGTCTTCCATTTGGATTCTTTCGTCGCTCGGCTGAGGTAATGAATGGCCCGGATAACACATTTTTGCTCTTTCCCTTTTATTCTGTTCCCTGTATTTGCTAGGATACATCAGCTTGAATTAGGCTATCGGGGTTAGGTGCTTTTAAATATTTATAACAAAGTTTTGAGGCCAAAGGTAGCGCTTGGAATTTTTATGGGAATTATCATTTTCTTTCATCATCGATGATGGAAAACTTATTGTAGACAAGCTTTAATTTTCATCTGGTGTTTTCATCTACAAATTTAATAAATTCCGGCGTTCAAAACCGCATGTGTTAGATCAATAAACTCAAGATAAATGATATAAAATAGGAGTAAGGCTTAAGAATATAAAGCGAACTTACTTTTATGATCCCGTTAAAGGTGATGTCCATCGCTAGCAAAATTCAAGGCCCCAAAGAAATTTTTAATAAAAATTTTATTCAAGTTTATTTTTGTCGAAATATGTTTTACATTTGAAGCTAAAATTAATATAATTCTTTATGGAATTTCTCAAGTTCATTGCCAAAAGGGATGATTGAAATTTGATATACAATATAAGCTGTTTATTTTTAACTCGTACTTCTCTTCTCTTTCTCGAATTAAAAAAAGTCAGACCGAAACTTCTGAAGACGTTCATTACAGTTTAAATAAGTTTGGAAGAAAAACGCGAGTTTTTCCCAAAATAGTGCCTCGTTTTAACTTTTCTTTTGGCAAACTGAATTTTTAGCAAATAGAGTAATTATTTCTTAATTTCCCATATTTGATTTATTATAGGTACATCGAGGTCTTACTACATACTGGTAGAGAGAGGAAATAGAAAAATGGTAATGGATGTAAGGGTTAAAAGAGAAGCGGAAATAAATAGTGACCATTATCTCTTGGTTGCAAAGATAAGAGAACAGAAAGAGCAGAAAATTATAGAAAGTGAGAGAAAGATTAAATTTGAAACCATAAAAACATACAGATTGAAAGATGACGATATAGCAAGGAGGTACGAGGAAATAATAGATAGAGAAGTGAATCTAAGACTGGAAAATCTGGAAAATGTTGATCGAGCGTGGAACAATTTCAAGGGGCTTATATTGAGAGCAGCAAAATAAATAATTGCAAAAAACAAACAGCATGGTGGAACGAGGAAATTAAAGAACAAATAAGATTGAAAAAGAGGAAATGGAAAACTTACTTGGGAAACAGAAGTGAAGAAAATTATAAGGGTTACAAGGAGCAAAGAAAACTTGTCAAGGAGTTGGTAGCGGCAGCAAAAGAGAAATCGTGGGAAGACTTTGGAATTAAAATAGAAACTAACAGCAAAGGTAATCAAAAGCTATTCTATAAAGTGTTAAAGAACCTTAGGAAAGAAGAAGCGTACCAAACAGTGCCAATTAAGAACAAAGACGGAGGATTAGTCACAGAGGAGCAAGAGGTAATGGAGAGATGGAAACAATATTTCCAGGATTTGTTGCACATCGCAGAAGAAAAGAAAAGTGAAAGTAAAGAAGCAAGTGTACACAAAGAACAAAATGAAGATATTTTATATCCAGAAGAGATAACATTGGAAGAGCTTAAAGATGCAATTAAAAGTTTAAAAAATGGCAAGGCGCCAGGAGATGATAATGTGACAACAGAGATGATGAAATGTATGGGAGAAAGAGGAACTGAATATTTATTACAAATTTGTAACAGAGCATGGAGTGAGGAAGCAATTCCAAGAGACTGGGAAATAGGAAAAATAGTGCCGATTTTTAAGAAGGGTGACAACAAGGACTGTAATAATTACAGAGGCATAACGTTATTGAGTACAGCACTTAAGATCTATGAAAGAATATTGGAGAAAAGACTGAGACCTATTATAGAACCGACACTCATGGAAGCACAGAGCGGATTTAGGAAGGGTAGAGGTACGCAGGATCACATATTCACCATTAAAGAAATAATCAGCAAGACAAAGCAACAAGGAAGGAAAGTTTATTTGGCATTTATGGATTTGGAGAAGGCGTTTGATCGAGTACCTAGGGAAAAAGTATGGGAAAGTCTACAGAACAGGGGAGTTAACAATAAACTGGTAAGGGCTATAAAAAGCCTTTACAGAAATAATGTAAATTGTGTCATCACCAAAAATATGAGATCAGATCTATTTGAAACAACAGAAGGATTGCAGCAAGGAGGAGTCATGAGTCCAGCATTATTTACAGTTTTTATGGATGACATTATACAAAGAAGCAACCAAAGAGCCAAAAGTCTGCATGTAGGATACAGAAACCTACAGAAAGTTGAAATGTCAGAATGTGCTTTTGCCGACGATATTGTTATTGTGACAGGTAGTGTACAGGACTTACAAACTAATTTGACAGTGTGGAATGAAGAACTAAAAAAAGTGGTATGCTAATGAATAAAGATAAGACGAAAGTGATTACAATAACTGAAGAAGAGTTAAATCTAAATATAATGGTGGATGGTGTAAAGATCGAACAAGTAAGTCAATTTCGATATCTGGGGGTGACTATTGAAGAAAAAGGGAGACAAGAACTAGAGATTAATGAGAGGATTGAGAAAACTATAAAGTTATACTATGCAATGAACAACAGCTTTATCAAAAAAAAAAGAAGTATCCAAAACAACGAAGATGAAAGTGTATAAAGCAATATATAGATCAATACTTACGTATGGCTGTGAATCATGGGTGCTGACGAGAAGTCAAAAAAGTAAAATACAAGCAACAGAAATGAAATATTTGCGACGAGTGAAAGGGATAACGAGACGTGACAGAGTTTGGAATGAACAAGTCAGGGAAGATTTAGAGGTAGAATCGGTTCTGCAGTTTATAGAAAGAAGACAGTTGAGTTGGTGGAGGCATTTGAGTAGAATGAACGGGGATAGACAAGTTAAAAAGGTGTGGGAAGCAAGAGTGCAAATGAAAAAGAAGAGAGGAAGATCAAAAGAAACGTGGAATAGTGTAATAGGAAAAATCATAAAGAATAAAAACATGGAATGGAGGGATGCAAAAGTGTTGGCGCAAAATAAGAGGGAGTGGTGAAAATTCGTGCATGGATGATTAGTGGCATAACACCCCCACACCTAGCGGTATACGGGGGACTCCGATTATATATATATATATATATATACATCGAGGTCTTCCAGTTATTCGCCAATAAATGTTTTATATTTTACAAGAGTAAAAGTTACACATGGAATAAAATATACCTATCGAATTCGAGTTGAAGGAAAATTAATAGTATTGTTTCGCGTGTTTACTGCCACGTTGCCATTTTATCCCGCATTTTATCGTTTGAACTGATGCCCCAATAAAGATAATCTAATCTAGCTTACTAGACACGTTCTCTCTGAACTACCTCCATATTGAATTATTTGATACAGCGGTTGTGATTCACCGCGGTTCTTTTCGTATTTGTATTTGGAATTAACTTTTTTTGGAATGTTACTGTCGTTCTACGTTGTACATCTTGTACACTTTTGTACACATAAAATGCTTGTTGCGACTGAAATTGCGTTAATGCTATGAATTTTAAATATTCTCTTTTGGTTTCAAAATAAAAAACAGAAAAAAAAATCCATTTGGGATTCAATTTCAATCTTCTAAGTATTCATGGTAAAATTCTGATAATTCTAACTTGAGGAATGACTAGGTACGTATAATTCGTTGGAATAGAAGCGCTGTATAACCGAGGTATAACCTTCATTCCCATGTCAACGCATATTTTTTGAGTAAGTATATGCTTTTAAAATATTTTCATTAAATAAGAGTTGCAAGGGTTATTTGAAGTTAATCCTAAATAAATATGAGTTCTGTGCAAATTTGAAGAGTCTGTAATTTTAGACAGAAATAATATGAGCTCCTTTATTTCCTCGTTTATTATTTTTATGCATATTATGCATCATTCTGTGAAATATAAACTGAGTCTGAATACAACAACCTCTAATCAATATCTTTAGGATCGTAAATGAAGACGATTTAGACAAACAAACAACAAAATCATACGAACTGCTCAAACTGATTGCCATGTTTTTCAACACAAATAATCTACATCTTTCAGTTAATAGATTGATGGCATTAATTAAAAAAATAGTATGGGCATGCAAATATCAAAAAGCAGCATGTGTTGCCTCTGCTAGCTCGGCTTGATTGTTGTATCTTCGTATGTATATTTCTTCTTTTAAAAATGCCCAAACAAAAAAGTCTAGTATACTCAGATCCGGTGATCTTGCAGGCCACAATATAGGCTTATTTGTACCCAACCATCCACCCAAAAAATGATTTTCTAAATAATTTCTAACTGTAGCAGAATTGTGTGCAGGGACACCATCTTGTTGGAAATATACCCTGTTTATGTTTATTACCGGAACCTTTTCCATTATCGCCTCTGCGTTAATATTCAATAAATTAATGTATCTCAATCCCGTTAAGTTTCCATCAAGAATTTGGTATGCTAGTTGACCACTCAAAATAAAACACGAAACGTTAAATTCAAAACGCCTTTGCCTCTGACGTTCAAAAGTTTGGTGCTGATTTGTATCAGACCAGTGACGCACATTATGCCTGTTAAATAATCCTACGCTGCTTATGTGAGTTTCATCTGTCCAAATGATAGACCGCCCAAATTCTGGATTTTTATTATTTATTATTTATTTCTATTATTTTTGACGAGCCTGCCTGTACTTATGTTTTTACCCCTCTTTAAGTATTTGGCAGGTAGATATTTAATTCACAATTTTATTTACATTTTCGTTTTAATGGATGAACGGCGGACATTCAAATTTAATATCAAATATTTTATTTAAATGCTGGAATCGCGGGCTTTTAAGAGAGGTGAAATAAAAGGAAAATGTAGGGAACTGTAAAATCGAACTGCGAAAGTAACTTAACTTCTTAAAGTTCGGAATGGGGCGTCAATTTTTAATGCGATCTTGTTTGACGGAGTAAGTAATTCACATATTTTATGGGCACTTTGAGTTTAACGTTTAGTATTAAGACAGTATATCAATAAAGTGCACTATAAACTTCTTGATTAAGAGCCGTTGGGACCACTGGGAAACCACTGAATATTGCAAAAATTGTACAATTTTTCCAAGCGCTCTTAAAAACATATTTCGCATTATCAAACCGAAAATCAGGTAAAAGAACGTAGGTAACTGCTCACTGTAGTTAATGTTCATTTACCCACACGTTCTCTGCTTTTTGCACACCCAAATATTTGTTATTCCGCGTGAGACAAAAATTATTTGCTCCAGAGAGTACTTATACTCAGATATGCTTGCGGCTGTACAAAATTAAACGGAGGCTAAAAAAGCAGCTGCGATAATGCCCGTATTTTGCAACCGTAGGTACATAAATTTCTAAAATTGCCCTTCATAAAAATTAATCTTAGATATTAAGCAAAAAAGTTTATAGTTATGCTGGTAATATTTATGCCTCCTTTGACAGCTTTAAATGCTGGTGTAGACCGGATAATAGGAAGAATTATACAAAATAAAAGCCGTAGAAATAAAATTCAATCATCCACCACGAACTCATCTCTCCTAATAATTTTAATAAAATCCCTGACTGGCCCATATTTACTTTCTTCCATACTATGAGTTCTTCAGGCGTGAAAAGTGCGAACGAACGAGATTATTTTATATTAGTTATAAAATATGTGCTCTCCGAGTTGTGACATTTCTATAAATTATTTCTTTTAAGCCTAATGTAGGTTAGAGGATAAAATTTATGATTCCGACCTTTCCCTTGGTTTACTGTAAATCAGCGTTAAGAGTCTCGTTTCTTTCAAAGGTGATTCGAAGGTTGAAGTATTTCTGTTGATTTAAATTATGAACGTAGGCGCTGATTAAAAGCATAATTGAATCACGAATTATAGAAATCAAAACAAACATAAATGCTGGATTTTACAGGATTCTCAACTGAAGTACATGCTTTACAGAACCAGATTGTTTTTGGAACTGGAATTCAATTTATTACGTGAATTATAAACAGTTAAAAAAGTTTATGAATTGAGTAACATTTTGATTAAGGAAAGTATTTCGTATTCAATTTACTTGCCTCTCTTGAATCAATATTTCGGCAATTTGCCATTTTTAGTGGGCTTTTTAAATCCCCAGCGAAGCTTATTTTGAAGGGGTGCAAAGATAATCCATAGAAAGCGGTGACCTAAAAAATTCAAAGAGGACAATGGACTCTATCTGTGTCAAAACTGCATAAAAGTCTTCAAAATGCAAATAGTTGCTACCAATAACACGTTTGGGATGGTGCGTAATGCTCTTGACACCGGCTTCCCAAACGCCACCGAAACTTGGGGCACGCGGAGGAATAAATTTCCAAACTGACTCGATACTCAAATGTTTATTGGCTGTTGCCAGGTAGCATTGCTAAATCGTAGATAGCTAATTCTGAGTGGGGAATAATTAATTTTCTCCCTCTAGCAGAATGTTCGCCTAATGACGAGTTTGATAAAAAGTTTCACTGACTAATTCCTGCTTCCGATCAAGCGTGCCTTGATCTGTCTATAAACTGCCGATGCCCGGCTGGTAATTTACAAAAACAGTAGAGGTTTCCTTCGCAGAAAATAACGTATCACTAAATCGTAATGAGCTTCACGTTTCTCAACCTGGCTACCGGCCAGCAACCCGTCGGCCTATCGATCAATCAGCAATCTCAAACATTATACGTCAAACGCAACTCAACCGATAGACATTTTTCATTCCCTCATTTCTAGACTAAATTAATCGAGTGATGTTTTGTTTCCTTTAGTATTTGCTCTATCCCTGCACGCTCCAGCTCTTTTTCATATTAAATCCCCGAACAAAAACCTTTCTCTACACTGGCTCTCAAATCTGGCAACGTATTAATGCGAATTTCCTGAGAATGCAACTCATCTGCACTGCAGGGGAAGCTGCATTTCTCTATATTTGACGTTGATACAGTGTGTGATATATGCAGCGTATTCAGTTAGAGAACACCACACCATCAATCAAAAGTATTCTAACAAGTTGACACTGTTTTCATGTTTCATGAAACTTGCTTATTTAATTTAAGCAAATTAGAAAAGGGAAGCTCGACACTTTTTTATTCTGGATTTGTGAACGTCAAAACAGAGAAATGCGTTACAATTGCACTAGGGGTTGAAAAGTAATGAAGTAACAAAATAACTCGCGATTGTAAGAGCAGTTGTAATGAATGTGCACTGTTCCCTCCCCCATTGCGTTTAGAAATGGACTCGCTCATGGTTGAATCGAACCAAACTAATTTTACTATTATATAAGAGAAACTATTATCTGAAACACTTAATTCTCGGTAATATAACAACATGATACAAGCATTAATTGTTGTATAATTAATTAGAATAATGTTTGCCCTTGGGGTTTATCTCTGGTATAATTAAAATCTTGCTGCAACAGGATATAGTTTAATTATTATATTTCTGGATTTTACCGAGCAACGGATTTCTCCATTTATATAAATCTCAGGGAATAATATTGCAATTTATGAGAAACGTCATCCGTTCAGTAAAAGGTATAATAACGTTATCTTTACGGACCTGTAGAAGAGATTTCGAAATAAATTTCCGAGGGGTTAACGAAATACAAATATTCCGTACACCGAATACAGATTACAGATTGAATACTTAAGACTACGGTTAAATACACGAATACAAAAGAATACAAATTAAATACATTGAATTCATTAGACTGCAATGGAATTCCTTGGAATACGGGTGAATACAGGCATTAATTCAATGAATACGCTCATGAGAATAAATACATCTTCTGTTATATTCTCGGTTTTATTATATTTTATTAGCTATGTTATAGATAGATCGGGAGTATTGGAAAAAAAATTATATTTATATATTTCAAAAATATCAACGTAAAATAAAAATGCTCATTCAAACAGAAGACAACAGTACCTACATCGAAACCTACCTATACTATAACTTAAAGAGAAAATTATTTCTTTCTTAGAGCAGAAAACATAAATAATATTCTTACAAAAAAAAACAAACAATGACTGCAGGTAAGAACAACAAGAAAAGTATAATTCCATGCAATAACAAAAATTATAAATTTACTCAAAACGAAATTTAAAAATAAAAAATAAATCTGGAAGGAATTTATTTTCCCATAACACGTTTTTGTCGATCACTACTTAAATGACATTTATTTTTTGTAGCAACCAGCAGAGCGTACTTTGCTTTATAGATGACCCCCCATATTCGTCGGTAATTATAACTTTAAGCTTGACTTTAGATTTGTCCATTTCAATTTCGTTTGGTAACTCTTCGGTGCTTTGTTGTACATTTGATGATGAATGAGATTCATCCTCAGAGTCATCTTCACTGCCTTTCAGTGTTGTATCATTGTCAAAATCACAGTTTGAATCAGTATCACAATCTAGAGCACTCTCCAAGTGAGTCTCATTCAAGGTCTCATTTTGTTGACAACTAGGGTGACAGCCGACAATGTCTACCTCATCTATACATATTTGGTAAAAAGTCCTAAATAGAGTATATGGGTGGCCCGAAATTACTGTGCAATATTTTACCAGCGTGTTCTGTGGTCAATAATAAGATAAAAAGTTCCTATAAGCGTATATCGAAATATGCTTTGCAAGGGAGCTATAGTTTTCTTCTAAATATCTTCGAAACAAGTCAAGTTAAAATTATTAAATTTAATGGAATGTGTAAGTACCAAATGCTGAATCTTTTGCTGTAAACATAATTTTTCAAATCTAACAGAGGCGTCTCAAATCTGTGGGTGGCGGGGGTAAGACTTACCTCAACTATTTTGTAGAACATGTAGTTTTCAATTTTTCCGTGAAAATTCGTAACTTCAGAGTTTTTGCAAAAAAATGTGCTCCTGTCTCGTTTTGATAGGATGCACCGTTATCGAGCACAATCGATTCAAAAATTTCGCTGCATGCCCAAAAAATTCCTACAAGAAGTGGAGAACTTCGTTTGTAAACTTAAACGAGACAGAAGCACAATTTTTTTCAAAAAACTCTGAAGTTGCAAATTTTCACGGAAAAATTGAAAACTACATGTTCTACAAAAAAGTTGGGGTAAGTCTTACCCCCGCCACCCCCAGGTTTGAGACGCCTCTGTTAGATTTTAAAAATCATGTTTACACCAAAAGATTCAGCATTTGGTACTTACACATTCCATTAAATTTAATAATTTTAACTTGACTTGTTTCGAAGATATTTAGAAGAAAACATCTTCAGGCCTCCTCTTTTAGAAAGCTATAGCTCCCTTGCCAAGCTATATTTTGTCTTATTTTTGACCACAGAACACGCTGGTAAAATATTGCACGCTAATTTCGGGCCACACTGTATATTGAATTAATTTTTTTTACTTTAAAAAGTACACCTATAGGTATATCAATAAATTTTTGAAAAGATTATTCTGAGGCAAAATCAACGATACCATACTAATTGGCGTGTTATAGTAAAATCAAAATATTTCCAGTAAAAAGACCGAAAAAGAACAAAACTATATCCTACCAAGCAGCAACCAGTAAATTAATAACGCTGTCGGTTTTGTAAGTAACTTTACTCGCAAAATTTACCAGAACACAGCAAGAGAAGTAAAAGAAGAACCCCCGCAAATTAATTTGTTGAGCCTCTGCTAGATGTATCATTTTACAGAAAACCTTGTAGAAAACATTCAGCTCAATATAAATAAATATATATTATATATTTACGTTAGATTTGGAACAAAAGGGATTAGCCTCACTTTTCTGCATTTTAAGATTTGAATAAGACACTTTTTTACAATTGAACAGAACTCAGAAGTCACCAGAACTAATAGATTTGATGGAACATGTCTGTCAGATGCCAGATATAAAAAATAGGAGGGAAATTGGAGAGAAAACATACTATTGGTTCATCCAAGGTCTCAGTGAATACTTTTAAATACAGCAAGAATGCGCAATGAATTCACGAATACACCGTGAATACACAAATAATTCAGAAAAATACAGGAATACATTCGAATACATTTAGACTACACCGGAATTCAAGATTACAAATGAATATGCATTCGAATACAGAGGAAGTGTACACCTGAATTCACGATCCGTTAACCCCTCGTAAATTTCACTTTTTGCCGAGGGTAAAATATTTCATAATATATTTGCCTGCTCGAGTGACAGTGTCAAGTTGCTCTAGCCATCTCTTGAAGCTTTCGCTTCAGTGGTTCTCAAACTCTGTTGTTCATTGACCCCAACGTTATTCACAGTAAGATACCTTGTAGAGTACGCAATACAAATCTTTGCTGAACATTGTACATGTGTCAGCTTCGTTAGCGAGAACATGGCGCAGTCGTCCGTCGAAAGGTTCCTCAAAATATTGGCACTTTACTTATAAATGTTTTCAACAACTTTTAACTGCAGCTGCTGAATGCAGTCTTCTATAAGCGTGCACGTAGATGCTTTAATCCAAAATATACGCTAGAATCTGTTGCATTGGCGTTGCTTGTTTATCCATAAATTTCACAGCTTATAGCACTAATTAAAGCTGACTCTGACGTTAACTACGGCAAAATTCTGACAGCAGAAATCATTCGCGAAGCAAAACGTGCCTCTGCGACTTTAATTAAATCGAAGTTTCGATACCTAGATAAGTTGAACCGACGTTGAACATTTCCCGGAACGAGCACCCCCTTTTGCAATATCAAGAAACACCATTAACATAAATTTAACTGCTCGACCCAAGTTTTTATGATTTTCCTTTATTTCTTTGTGAGAAGTGGGATTCTGGAATGAGTTTTTATTTTATGCATATACACTTAATTTAAGTTGGTTCTCATAAATTATGACTGCAGTGAATTATAAGGGAGCGTAGCACGGTGAACTAAATGAATAGCTCTAGGGGTGGTTTTTTAATTTTATTTAGTGTTGAAGATACACCCCTTATTTCTCTCACATTTACAATTTAATTGGACGAAACGGAACCTTCATGTTAAAAGACAGTGTATTTTATAGAACCATTGATGAACAAGTAAAATATACTGGCATGCTTTAGAACTAGTATACAGAGAAAGTCTTTGTGTTAACACCTCATTATTTCCTGATAAAGGGATGATAGACAAAGCAAAATGAGTCTCGGCAAAACATGAAATAAAGCAGTCGTACGCATGACAGTAACCAGCTACTGTCGATTAATTCCTTCTTCGCTAGCAGGATCATGTATATTACATAATCGTCTAACGTCGAATTCTGTAAGCTCAGGTTTCAAACTTTTTTCTTTAAACTTATCTCATGTATTATTAATTATATATAAGTATAAAGGGATAAAACTAAATAGGTATTTTACATTGTTTAATATACCTTTTCCTCTTTTTAAATTAACTAGAAAATCTCGTGTAAAATCTGAAGATTATGCGAACAGTAAAGTGTTGCAGTGTGCAGTGAATAATCCAGTCTAGTTTGCACTTTCCCCGGCCATAAAAAATAAATCTCTAAGCCCAGGTAGAATATAAAGTAGGACATAAATATTAATGAAACGTAAGGGCAAAGATACTTTATGTGGGCAAGCATCAGACCCAAACTTCTCTAAAAGCGTAAAATTCATCTTCATCCTACGGACTTTGCAGACAATACGAGCAGACGAAGACAAGTGTACGCTCATTCTTATTTCGGGAAAGCATAAATTTGCAGGTTGTTTCTTCTTACTTTGAATGTGTTAGTACTGCGTGGAATTATTGGTTCTCCCGTTTGTTTTTCTGAGTAACAATAAACAACTTCATTTACTCCCCAAGTCAAACTAGTAGAGGGATATCCCATCACCATTCGACCTTGAGTGGGTCAAGGTCGAGTAGTGGGGGGATATCCAGAACTGTCCAAAGTATCCTACTAAAAACCCATTGTTCGAAAAATGAGAAGTATATAATTGTAACGTGCTGGGGCACGTTCCTCATTTAGGAACTTTCTCATTGTTATGAAAAACTTGTACAATTATGCCTTTAAGATTATCGAGATCCATTCGTATACCCTCGTCGAATTTTAATGCGATTACCGAAGCATGAATTAGCCAAACAGCCGAGTAATAAAAAGGCGACCCTTATAAAATACATCTAACATTCGCCGAAATTCCTGAACGGTGTTCAACGCTTCTAACTTTATTTTCATTTCGTCGACAAAGCAAAGTGTATTTAATCACCGAAAGTATCGAAAAGTTTCATTACTGCTACTTCAACAGAAAAGTTCTAAATTCCAAACAAAACCGATTTACGGGGCTGTTTCCTAAGGAATTCAGATTGTTTGGGAAACATCGTAACTATTTTAATGAAGGTGGTCGAGGGATAATTTTCGAATTCGGTCTCGTGATACCAGGGGTTGATAAACAAACCGCAACTCTGAGATGTACTAATTTGTAATTTGGAAGTCTTCAAAACGATGCCCTCTGAATTCGCAAGCAGGTATAAACAACAAAACTATATTCCAAAATAAGTCCAATCCGGTCCAATTCGAAAATTAAGGAGATTCCAAAACTAACTATGCTTTCTATGTCCCAGGTTCAGGAGTAAGCCACTATATCTTAAAGCGAGACTCAACCAACTGGATCCTACATAACCAGATTCTTAAAGCCTGATCTTAAAACCTCTTTCTAAAACCCTAGATAAAGAGAAAGGCAACCAATAAAACATAAAACTAATAAGCTAAAATTTGACAAGCTTACCCCTGTGATGGGGGCGCCTGAAGACTATTACGTAAATTACGAATGTTGGACAAAATCCCATATTTCTGGTTTAGCTGAATTTCACTACGAAGCTTATTCAAAGTTTATTCCAAAGAAATCTAAGCAATTTACAGCAACAAAAAGCGGTAACTCCCTGATTCTACGCTTATGAACGAAAAAGAACTGCTAACTTTGAATCTAATAATATTTATGAGAAGTCAAGAGGACTCTTCCAACGAAGCAGGGGTGCAAAAAGGATTGCCTACCAATCCGGCGGAAAAATACAATAAAAATCGCTGTTTCGATCTAAAATCGGACAAGGTCGAAGGAATTAAAAATAGAAAAATATTAACGACCACTCTCCAATAAAATCTTTGTTAATTTACTCGTTCATATAACTGTAAAGACTTTGCTTTATGCAGTTAAAATGCATTACGTCGCAGGTACAAACTACAGCAATTACTTAATAATTACCTACCAATGCCTATTCTATAGGAACAACATATGTAATTGGGTAATTAACCATTCAATCCTAATAATTATCATGAATTGCTTTGATATATCGTATTGCACGCAAAAAGGCTATCCCAACCATTGATAAAACAAAGGCTTCGCCCATTATTTTTGTTTATCTCTCCAAAA
This sequence comes from Xestobium rufovillosum, assembly GCA_963966045.1. Lineage (NCBI taxonomy): Eukaryota > Metazoa > Arthropoda > Insecta > Coleoptera > Ptinidae > Xestobium > Xestobium rufovillosum. The sequence continues at coordinate 49,745,565 of OZ014492.1, read as the reverse complement.
CTATTAATCTTGAAGCTATCTGTGCCACTATAAATTCCCATTTGTAAAATTGATTATTTCTGAGGCTATAAGGTATCAAAGTTAATTTGGACTGAGCATAAATTTAATTGCAATCTGACACGCGCAATCTATATTTTCAGGGTCGATCAGTTCAATGAGTAGTGCACTAACGAATCGCTTTTTGCGGTGCTTTAATTGGCCATGCAAGTTCACTGCAAAATGATGTCTTTTGTTGTTATTTCAAAATTATGGACCTTGTCTATGTGGTATAATTCATTGTTATGAGTAGCGAAAAACTTTTTCAGTGTGATTTTCGTCAAGCCGACATATGAATGAGTTTCTTTGGGGTGTAAATGGCAAAGTTCATTGATGCCTTTGCTTTAAAAAATGTGGTTTAGGATACTGCTTCAGTGTTATGTTCAGTGCAGTACACTAGTTTGTAGAACAAAGCATTAGTATGAGTGGTACTGGACAGTTCGAACAACTACTCCTCGTGCAAATACCCCGCCAGGCATTGAATTATAGAACTAAATCCAGATTTGGATATTATTGGAAATACGCGATTTTCTGGTTACACTATACTGAGTAGCCAATAAATTCTTGGGAGTTACGTTTATTTCTACAGAGGAAAGCACTTTTTTCTGCAGCAGATGGCATCAATTTTGGCCAAAAGTGGAGTTACGTGATTTGCTTGTGGAGCCGATGAAATTTAATAGTCATTTAATAGTTACTTATGATGTTAGTGTTAAAAATGTCATTTTATTTTGTAAGAAGGGAAATTCTAACCCTTCGAACAAAATAAAAACACTTTTAACACGGACATCATACATTTTTTTTCTACAAACACTATTAAACAAGGCACTAAATTCAATATCAATAATCTCAAACTCTTAAAACCATAAAAATGCTAATTTTATGTCGATCTTTAATCTCTATTACTTGATAATTTGTACCAGTTGGATGCCAAAACAGGAGCCTCTTTTTATACACATTTCCAAGCTACCTGAACCTTAAACGTTTAATATTTAATAACCACAACATCGAATTAGGGTTTGAAAATAAAGCGTGACGCGTCCAAGGCCAAGGTAAGGAAAACAACGTCTACATTGATTACATTTGCAAACTCCGGGGTCACAAGGCCAAATATATTTCGACGTCACGAAGCGTAAACAAAATTCGTCTTTGTTAGCTACTGGCAAACCTCAAATTCGCCCCTGCATTGGCTTTTGTTTACGGCTGCTTAGTTTCCTTCCTCATTTGACAAGCATTTCAGCTGAAAATACCGGAAGTAACCCTCCGTAGCATCCCCGAAATCGAAAATCATCCACACGCAGACCGTTCCTCGCAATTAAGTGAGCTTAATTTCTTCGGCAGTACACTTTCAGGATAATTGGCTTGACGAATTAATATTAATTCTGTTAGCACAAAACATAGTATCTACTAATACTCTGATGTTTCTTCTCACTACACCGCAGCTTTAATATAACTTGTCTCCCAAATTCTAAGAATCACAATACACTCAGCTTTCTGAATTTAATCGCACCACGGCGAGAAAGAAGTGTATTTGATTACTTCAGCAGAATTTGTAATTACGTTTGATATGGAAAGGTCAAATGCTAAATGATAAAATTAGATAGACTATCAGTTTGTGTCGCTGATCGACCAAATCATAAATCAACTCTTGTAGAACTTCAAACTATTTTTTTTGTTTACATATCTGCAACAGACATTATGACAAATCGCGACACCTCACTTTTTAGAGTCTATTTTCTTTACATCGTTTTACTTCGCATCTTTCCACGCGTCGCTGAAATGTGGGTCAAATAAGTGTACCGCCCCTCGCTTTTTGGCGGTCGCGTTTGAATATTTATCTCCGAAACTAAGGGTAGAATTTGTGGGAATGATTTAGGTGTCGGTATTGAAGGGTGAGTGTTCATTTTACATCCGGATTTGAAATGATTTGTAAATTGTTTACAGTAGTGTAGCTGACTGACGTCCCAGTTATGTGTATGCATCAACTACAAACCCTGACAAAGGAAAAACACGTTATGCTAATCAGTGAGCTTCTATATGAAAACCGGAACGCAAGCACCCCCTTCAGTGTATTTTCGTACTTGATTAATGCTGCGTCTTGGTGTTTATATAGTTTCCGCTTGGGGTGAAATCTTGGAACATATGATGTATGTAATTTGACAAACATTATACTGATGCCGTATAAACATGTTTGATGATTTAATTCAGATGCGACCTATAGTTATGTATGTAAATGTTATACCAAACAGAAAGTTTTCTCAAATTTGAATTTTAAATTCCAACCCAGCTATAATGTTCGGTCAAAGTATGCAAATCATAACTGAAAAGTGTATTTAAACGACTAAATGGCTGAAATGTTTCAGCAAACTTATAGGACTTAATTGGCAATCCTGACTTTATATTATCATATTCATAAAGTGGCTGTACTATGGAGACCATGGAGGAAGCTTAGATGAATGCTTAGATGTCAAAAACACCGTCAACTACAAGTTATCGGCACACGTACCGAAAACAGAGCAAGGTATTCCTTGTTCTGTCAATTGAACTTATCGGCACACGTACCGAAAACAGAGCAAAGTATTCCTTGCTCTGTTTTCGGTACGAGTGCCGATAACTATTGCGGTTGGCGGTGTTTTTAAAACTGAACATTCAGTTGAAGGAGTAAAAGTTGTATTGCATTTCCACCATCGCAGTGTGTTTGCAGACACATATATGTATCAAGGTTACGTGAAGGTATAATATAAAGTTCGCGCGGGCTTTCCTAACGCTCTCTTCCTCTGAGGAGTTCCACAAGGATCAATTTATTTCTCTCAGTTCTCTTAACTTCTTCATTTATAAATCATCAGTTGAAACTTCTCCTAATGCGTCCATAGAGAATACAAACTTCGCAATGTTATTTCACTTATTAGGGACATTTAGGTAAAGGAACTTAGTTAGTTGAACTTAACCCAATCAGTCAAACGAATCTCAAGCTACCTCGTGCTAAACTAACGGTCCCCATTGCCATTACGAAATCCTACTGAGGAAAGAAAAAAGGTTCTCTATAACAATTGCGCACGGGCATACAGCCACTGATGGCCACAATAACAAGAAAGAAAGAATCTAGTCGACCTTCTGTTTAATAAAAAAAAAGTTTTCTTGCGATAACGGAAACAGTAAAAGGGGCACGTTAGATTTATTCTTTCCTCCGAAAACAAGAACACAGAGCCGAGATCGATAAAATGATATTGTTATGGGGCTTTTTCTCACGACGGAGAGTTGGAACAGTGGCTGCTATTCTGCGGGATCGTATTACTTTTTTGCGCCATCGCCGACGACTAACTGTTATTTTATAATCTGCGGCAAGTGCCAGTTTTCTTGCTTTCATTAAATCAGGAGATAAAGGAAATCTTGACTGTGTTTGGTGTTTTTACTTGCGATTGGATGTTGACAAATGGCAGAATTTAAATTTTACAGGAATAAATATTCCAGAATTTTGTTTGAATGAGCCCTTTCCGGGCGGCAGCAGTTTTCAAGTTGGGTACTTGGTATTCGTGGGTGGTTATGTCGAAATTAGCGAGTAAGGGAGAAATGAGTGAAACGGCAAATCAATATCTGCAACATCTAGCAACATTGTAAGGATTCCCATTGAAATAATACAGTGGAATGTGCCATTAAAAGAGCGTCGCCTGCTTGATATGCAGCAGGTATGCCTATAACAATTTTTACAACCTAATTTGAATGTAATGGATGTGCTACGAATATTAAACGGGGGCTGTAATAGCTCTCGTTTTAGTTATTATGTCTGCTTAATGGGATTACATTATAAAGGAATTCATAAACACCAGCGCAAAACTTTATTAACTTCGTGGCGGCTGATTTTTGGACTAAGAAGTTTCTAGAGTGGAATTTAATTAAAATGGCTCAATTATATAAATTTGATTGCCTCATTGTTCTGAGAGTTCACACCAAAAACACCCCAACTTCTGATCCGGAATCGCAATTCCGGCACTTACGGGAAGAATCATCATTATCAATCTGCGTGTTATTAACTGACATTCTATGTTAATAGAGGGTGTGTACACGCGTGGCCATATTGGGCCTACTACTGTCCCGGGAACCATTTAAAAAAACATACATTTGACAACATTGAATGTCCTGTTACATTTATCTACTAATCTACCTGGTTTTTATGATAAAAAATATTCTAAGGTGTTTCTTTATTTCAGAATAGATCCCCTCCCAACAACTTTTACCACCGGTAATCCGAATGCGAGCAATTCTGCAACACCAAGGAAAAATAACGAACTGAAAGTAAGTAATACATATTTAATAATAATTAAAAAGCAATATTAATTAAAAGAGTATCAAGGAAAAGGAGTCACACTAACGGAACATTTTCCATTATCGCGTCTGCGTTAATATTCAATAAATTAATGTATTTCAATCCCGTTAAGTTTCCATCAAAAATTTGGTATGCGCTAGTTGACCACCCAAAATAAAACACGAAACGTTAAATCCAAAACGTCCTTGCCTCTAACGTTCAAAAGTTTGGTGCTGATTTGTATCAGACCAGTGACGCACATTATGCCTGTTAAATAATCCTACGCTGCTTATGTGAGTTTCATCTGTCCAAATGACAGACCGCCCAAATTCTGGATTTTCTTGAATTTTATTTAAGTATCACCTACAAAAGTTAAGCCTTCTTTCTTGATCTCCCGGGAAGAGATGGTGAATAATTTGAATTTTATATGGCCTATATTTGCCTTTTTTATATTTTTAGAACTTTTTTTTAGAAACACCAACTTGTGATTCGATTTCGCGACAAGAAGTTTTTGGTGTCGCCTCAAAAAACGTTAAAACATTTATTTCTTCCTCTTCCCTATTTTCTTTATTATAAATTTTGTTTCTACGTTTATTGAATGACCCATAGTGAATTAAATTAAGAGTACGTTCCATTTAGCGCTACTATAGTTGTAACTGGCATACAAAACTACAGTCAATTTTGATATTTCACAGCAATAACTTCAGATTTTGAATATCGCAAATGGGGATAAAAAGCAAACCGACAAAGTGTGTTCTATAAAATTCATGCTTGGCGCCCCCAAAATAAATCACTCACGAGTCGCTCTGAAAGCGAAATATAAAAGAAAAATGTTCCCAGTTATGCAAAGGAACCATTTATTTTCCATTCTTTTAACAAAACGTGTATTACTAAGGCCACTTTTCAAAAGAACAGTAAAGAATAAAAATTGGAAAAATTTATATTAGTTCTCTGGGCACATAAAGTATCTCATAGAAAACACATATGTTACAACGAAAACAGACGTAATCGCCGCGTGAAATGCAAAACTTTCCTTTTGGTTTTCAATTTACACTGTCGCAATACGACTTCCACCGATTCTCGCATATATACACGACCCCCGAGACCCGAGGGTGCGAGTGTGAGAAGTGTTGTGAAATATGTTCGTAACATTGCAAACGATACTTGTCAAAATCGCTTCGAGCGTTGAGGGTTATAAGTTATTTAATCCAATAGCTCGAAACAAATTATTCCACTTGCTTAATGACAGCGAAAATTATAATAATAAATGCATGGGTGGAAATAACAAGGGGATGCATATTTCAATAATTTGCTGAATTTGCATTGATTAGGCAATGTTAACTTACGGAACTACTGTTGTTGTGTCCCTTTTGATTCCTGAAATTCAAAATAAGGATAAAAAGTTCTCGTCGGGTTCTATTGGATACAGAATTGATATTCCAGGATATCGATAATCAATACCTTCGAATAATGCTACCGACTGCGCCAAAGAAGTGATTCAATGGACGAATAACGTTTTTAAAAAATCACAGATTTACTTTATTAACTGAAAAGAACAGGTTGAGTCTTAATGTACAACTGTTTTTTTCTAAGCTACATTTGTTTTCAAGTCGCTACATAGAATTAACAAGAAAAGATAATGAAATGTGCAGATAGCAACGCATCCAGATAAAGTACGTACGTACCGGGTGTCCAAATAAGAAAAAGTGCCGGCCATATCTAAGGAACCGTTCATGGTACAGCTATGGGAAAGAAAAAATAGTAATAAAAGTCTCCAAGAGAGATCGCTGGATATTATTTTCAAGTTTCTAAGTTTGCTGCTAAAGGCCGTAATAGTCATAGTCGACAAAAAACATGGTTTTCTCTAAAATATACCCAGATAAAGTAGATCAAAAATACGAATATTGCAATCTTGAATATATTTTGTATAATTTTCGTTTACCACTTCTTGCTCTAACTCTTCAAATAACCGCGGAGGGGGAAGGGGAGCATCTGGTTGTGGAGATGCTTGTAACTTCGGTTTGATTTAACCGAATTTAGCAAGCTTAGTCTCGTTGAAAAGAGCTATCTTCCTTTAATCAGATACTTTTACAATTTAAGTCATTTTTGTTCTGTAATGATCGCTAAAGGGCGTTGTTTGAAAAATCAGCAAACTCTTCAGATTTTCTTGAAAATTTTAAATGGAACGGTATAATAATTATAAATTAATTAAAAAGAGGACAAAATAATAAGAGAAACAGTGAAAACCGCACATTGATACCTTTTTTCCAACCGGAGATATGGACAAAGGGTTTTAGAGGCGGGAGGACGGGAATTACTAATAGTCCAAGAGCTACGGTGAAAAATACCACGCGAAAAGTATACAAAGAATGAATATGTTCATGTAATTGCCGTATGCATTGGTAACACAAAACCGAGCGTCTGCCGTTTAATAGCGGCAGCTTTTAAGCGGGGCGGCGCTGAATCATGTGAATTTTTGAAAAAAATTGCGTGATTTTATACAACATGAAATATATACGATCCGATAGACAAATTAATGTGGAATACAATTGCCATTGGCAGACGTCACCAATCGACAGCTTTCTACGCGGCAGACGCAGCGCAATGCGACAAAATTAATACAAAAACACGGGAATTTTATACAACTTGAAACTATCACCAAAAAATAGAGAAAAAATCATTTAACATCATGTGTCAAAGAAATTCCCGGCAGACGGTAGCGTTTCGTAAACAGACGCCCATAATTAACCGCATTACATCTTTGTTCAGACCGTTACAGTCAGCGCGTTAGATAAAGATGGTAAAACTGCAAATATACATAGCAACTTTTTATCAATTTATAATGTATTTGAACTATGCAATAACAAAAATAAAATATTGTTTTGTATAAACAAAAAATGTTTACCCACGACTAATACATAATATAAGTATTATATCTGTAATTTTTGTAATACAATGATAAATAAAATGACTGTTTAAACAAATAATAAATTGTGAAAAGTTAGTTGTGTGCGTTTTTTGTTGCGATTTTGTGATGAAAAGTGAAGAAGAAGGTGAATTTTCCTGTACACCATCAGATATTCTTCAATGTGGTCATTCTGCTCCATGTTGAGAATTATTTTTGGTAATTAATCACGACGTGCACATTGAAAAATATGGTAAACCTCGTTCTTTTTTGAAAAGAAAATTGTGTTACAGATTAATCGTGGATAAAGTATAGAATACAACTCGCTATAATGAGTGCTACTATTCCCTCGGATGATTACACCCCTCGCTCGCTTCGGTCGCTCGTGTTGTAATAATAGCACTCATTATAACGTCGTTGTATATGTATTATGAAAGTGTACTTAAGTCATAATATTATTATTACTCGTCTTCATCACTCGTAAGTAAGGAAATATTCAATGCAATACTCGCGTACAGTGGCGGCGCTAGGGGTGGGCGCGGGTGGGCGAGTGCCCACCTAAAATTCTTCTTGCCCACTCAACTGCCCACCCTATTAAACGCAAAAAAATTAAGAAAAATCATATCAATGTTCGCTTCATATCATGTAATAATGGTGATAGGTATGGGATAGGGCGAACAATATAGCATATTTATGGAGGCAATTTATTGCAACTGGCTGGTGGCCGGCAGGCGACAGCGGTATACAAAGTTATTATGGGATTATCATAATACAATAACTTTGGCAATGGTGTACATCTGGTGACGTTTTTGCCGCCTTCTTATCGAGTGTCGGTCTGTCGGTGTTTCAAAGATATCTTTGTGGCCTTTTACAAAAACAAAACACCTCCCTGTCAAATGGCACGTGCAACCGTACCCCAGATACAGATATTTGCGTCCAGCCAGACACTTGTTCTTATTTTGTGTACGCGTGCTTGGTGCTGCATTTATTTCTTGTTTTTTGTTGTGCGTAGTGACTTTTTAGATTTGACTAAAATATGAGTACCAAACGTACCATAAGTGACTTTTTTCAACCACAAATTAAAAAGTCAGGAACACCTGACAGCGTAAAACCTCACAAAAGCGACAGTAATGCTGAAGCTACTGAAGGCGGCACTTCGAAAAAAAGAAAATTACAAAAGGATGAGGTATTTCATGGTGATGAGTCTTCCACTTCTAGCGATAGCGACAGTGATGACAGAGGTGAAAATGCTCCTAGTTTTGCTGAATCAGAATCGTGAGAATTTTACCCTTCTTATGTCGGCCATATTTTTGTAAATATAAAATTTATCTTTGATAGGGTGTTAGCCAAAGATTTAGATGAGGATCCTACTTTAGATTTGGCCCAATATTTAAATGAGCCTCCAAGGCAACCGGTCCTAGCTAGTTTTCCTAGAAGGAAATATGGTTCTGATCTTCGTAGTTTTAAATCTAATTATTACAAGATTTATCCTTGGATCGAATATAGCGTTATGCAAGATGCTGTATTCTGTTACCCTTGCAGATTTTTTTCCAAACAAGGTGGGCCCAGAGGTTTTGTTAGTGAAGGTTACCAAAACTGGAAAAGAGCTTCAGAAACAAATTCTGGATTCAAAAAGCATGACAATAGTCATCAGCACAAAAGTGCAATGATCACGTGGCAATCCTACAAAAGTAGCCAGAAACAACAGTCAGTAGTTGCACAACTAACTACTGCCCATTCTAAATTTATTAAAGAAAATCGAGAATACATTAAAACTATCATCAGAAGCATAATTTATTTATCTACTCAAGGTCTTGCTTTCAGGGGGCATGATGAATCAAAAACTAGTGAAAATAAAGGGAATTTTTTAGAATTCCTACACTTCATGTCTCATGATAATCCCATATTGTCAGATAGATTAGAAAAGGGGCCAAAAAACGCTCGTTACACCCATCATTCAATTCAAAATGAACTTATACACAGTATCGCTGAATTAACTTTAAAACGTATCAGTAGTGAAGTTAAGGAAGCCCGTTATTTTGCTTTAATGGCAGACGAAACTAAAGATTTAAGTAAAACTGAGCAGTTATCGATAACAATAAGATATTATTTAAAGGGTGCATTGTACGAGCGTTTTTTGGGTTATGAAGCAGCAGAGAAATTAGACGCCGCGTCTCTTTTGCAGTTTATTAAAAAGCGTTTAAGTCAGTGTGAAATTGACATAAATTATTGTGTGGCACAAACATACGATGGTGCTAATGTGATGAGCGGGAAAATTAGGGGAGTGCAAGCATTATTTAAGAAAGAGGTCCCATGCCTTGAATTTAGTTGTGGTGGATGTTTGTAAAAATTTAAAAGACTGTAATATTTTTTTCTCTCTCCTTGAAGACTTGTATGTGTTCACTTCCGGATCTGCAGTACACAGTACCTTTTTGGATATACAGAAACAATTAGATCCAGAAAATAATCCTGTTGAATTGAAGAGACTTAGTGATACAAGATGGACTTCTCAAGTATCAAGCTGTTTGGCTTTAAAAAGAACATTACCTGCAGTATTGGTTTTACTCAATCAATATGCGACAACAAATAACAGTCGATCTCCTGAGGGTGGACTCTTAAATAGTATTAATTTTACCTTTTTATTTAATTTACATGTTTTCTGTGAATTCTTACCAAAAATAAAAACTGTTTCTGATTATCTTCAAGGTTTAAATAGTGACATTTTGAAGAGCATGACATTAATAGAATCAGTGAAGCAATTGATTATGTCATATAGCGATGAAGACGAATTTGAAAAGTTATGGAATAGGGCAGTTGAAAATGCCACGGATAATGGTATTAAATTAGATGATGTGAACACTAAAAGATCTAGAAAACTACCAGCTAAATTTGATCATTCCATAATAATTCAAAAAATCACTTCTCTTGAAAATGAATGCGTCACTGAGAAAAATCAATTTAAAACTAAATTATATTTTCCTATAATTGACAGAATTACTTCGGAACTATCACGTAGATTTGACGAAAATGCCAATGTTTTTAAAGGATTTAACAGCTTAAATCCATCTAGCACTACTTTTTTAAATCTGGAGCAATTAATTCCATTAGCCAACAATTATCGTTGTGATATAGCCTCAATTGAAGCAGAGATAAAATTATTGCCAAAAACCATAAGCAGATATGAAGTAAATCACAATACCAAAATAAAAACAATATCTGAACTTGCAGTTCTTTTGGACGAGTTCAATTTAGTTTTTCATGAATTGTATAAATTATGTAACATCACATTAACAGTACCATCTTCTAGCGCAAGTTGTGAAAGATCTTTCAGCAGCCTCAAAAGAATTAAAGATTATTTAAGAACAACCATGTCCCAAGATAGACTCGCCGATTTAGGCGTTTTGTATGTGGAAAAAAATCGGCAACATTCATCTGCTTCCAAACAGTATTGCAGTTTGGATTAAGACAGGTAATTTCCTATAAATTTTATTCACGAACATATTATATGAATAATTTTGCTTTATAGGTTTATAAAGTACATATACTTTGAGGTTTATAAATGTTAACTCAATTATTGCTTCTTTGGGTTCAGAATTAAGTAAATCCTTTCCGGCGTTTCACGCTATCACAGGCTGTGATTACACAGCAGCATTTTTCAAGAAAGGAAAAGTCGCTCCTTTTAAAATTCTAGAACAGAATAAAAACTCGCAGAGTGTGTTCGCAACATTTGGAGATTCAGAAAATATATCTGAGGAGCAAGTATCAGTCGTGGAAGAATTTACTTGCATGATTTACGGAAAACGAAAACACATTCAAGTAAATAAAGCAAGGCAGGCATAAAGGCAATATTCCGATTTTCTGATAGTTAAAATACCATTTCCCATTGAGGTGGGTATGTCATAGTAGCGCAAAGGCAGTATTACCTTCTTATCTTCTGTCTAAGTTTTACGATTTCCCTAAATTTTTAATTACCTTTCAAACCGTAAATGCATATACGCGAGTATTGCATTGTATATTTCCTTACTTACGAGCAAATACTTTTAGGTACTAAATTTTCTTAGAAGCCTACAAGCCAAAGAAAGACAAAGACCTATTTCGTAATATAAAGAAATTTGACGGCAGCTCTTTGCCACCTTGTGCCAGTATTTTATTACAAAAAACGATCAAATCAAATTTGTGCCAGATGGAGGTAATCTACTGAAAAAACACCAAAATTTTACAGTCCGTTAATAATGGTTGGTCATTACTGAACAATAAATATGTAATTAACTGGTTTTCTGGGCCGCAACATCCAGAAATTTTAGAAAGTAGTGAAAATGCCAACGACGGCAGTGATGAAGACAATGACGAAAATTTATACTGTGATTCCAGTGATGAAGACGAGTAATAATAATATTATGACTTAAGTACAGTTTCATAATACATAATAGTATATTATACAACGACCCTATAATGAGTGATATTATTCCCTAGGATGAGAGTTACAATTACAACACGAGCGACCGAAGCGAGCAAGGGGTGTAATCATCCGAGGGAAGAGTAGCACTCATTATAGCGAGTTGTATACTATACTTTACCCACGATTAATCTGTAACACAATTTTCTTTTCAAAAAAGAACGAAGTTTACCATATTTTTCAATGTGCACGTCGTGATTAATTACCAAAAACAATTCTCAACATGGAGCAGAATGACCACATTGAAGAATATCTGGTGGTGAACAGGAAAATTCACCTTCTTTTTCACTTTTCATCACAAAATCACAACAAAAAACGCACACAACTAACTTTTCACAATTTATTATTTGTTTAAACAGTCATTTTATTTATCACCGTTACGGTGGTCGTTTTAAATTTCACAGAAACCATGATTCAAGTACTATTTTCTAAATGGTTTACGAGAGGGAATAATAGTTTATTATTCCCTCACCATTATTCCCTAAGGGAATAACATAGGGCATTATATTACAAAAATTACAGATATAATACTTATATTATGTATTAGTCGTGGGTAAACATTCTATGTTTATACAAAACAACATTTTATTTTTGTTATTGCATAGTTCAAATACATTATAAATTGATAAAAAGTTGCAGTTTTTCCATCTTTATCTAACGCGCTGACTGTAACGGTCTGAACAAAGATGTAATGCGGTTAATTATGGGCGTCTGTTTACGAAACGCTACCGTCTGCCGGGAATTTCTTTGACTCATGATGTTAAATTAATTTTTCTCTATTTTTTGGTGATAGTTTCAAGTTGTATAAAATTCCCGTGTTTTTGTATTAATTTTGTCGCATTGCGCTGCGTCTGCCGCGTAGAAAGCTGTCGATTGGTGACGTCTGCCAATGGCAATTGTATTCCACATTAATTTGTCTATCGGATCGTATATATTTCATGTTGTATAAAATCACGCATTTTTTTTCAAAAATTCACATGATTCAGCGCCGCCCCCGCTTAAAAGCTGCCGCTATTAAACGGCAGACGCTCGGTTTTGTGTTACCAATGCCTACGGCAATTACATGAACATATTCATTCTTTGTATACTTTTCGCGTGGTATTTTTCACCGTGGCTCTTGGACTATAACCTTTATACGTGCCGCCGAATATAAAAGACATTTTGAAAATATCATAATCATTAAAATTATATGCTGCTTCTTCGTGGGCGTTTTAAATGTTGAAATGACCATTTTTAAAGCAAAAACCCGGTGACACAGTCATTAAACTCGACAAATTTTGAAAAGTTTGCTGGCCTTTCAAACAGCGCCCCCTAGCGATCACTACAGAACTAAACGAACCTAGCTCATAAAAGCATATAATTAACCAAAGAGAGCTCTTTTCAACGAGACCATGGTTGCCAAATTATGTAGAACCAAACCGAAGTTACAAGCATCTTCACAATCAATCGTTCCCCTTCCCCTCCGCTGCTATTTCATGAGTTAGAGCAAGAAGTGATAAACCAAAATTATACAAAATATGTTTTTTGTAGACTATGACTAGTACGCCCTCTAGCAGCAAACTTAGAAACTTGAAAATAATTTCCAGCGATTTCTCTTGGTCATTTCTCCCTCCAGTGACTGAGAACAGTTTTTTTTTTTTTTTTGCTTTTCCTAGTAAAGTGTGAAAGGCAAGAGACATCAGGATTAGAATTATTTATTTCTTAGCAACCAGCAGTATTTATACACTTTATAATCTATGGTGTATGAGCAATGCGATGTGCACGATCTGCGTTTCATAAATACGAGAGATACTTTTGTGCTCAGGATGAAAAGTAGGTCACTACTAATGATGGGAAGTTCAACGTCTCGTCTCCTAGCTGCTCGTCTAATAGATGCATATGTGTTATCATAAACACCCTCCGTACATAAAAATATGCAGAGAGTTATCATTTTTCCAGCAGTTTGCGTTCTCTCATATTTCTCATGAGTTTATACCAGATATACACGATTTCGTCTAATATTAAACATCCTGCTGTCGACTTGCCTCGTTTGCGCTTTCTTTCTGAATTCCAAATGTTCACCTGCAGGCACAAATCAAAAAAAAAAAAATTCTGGAGCGCCTCGCTATCGCAACATTTCCCTTAAATATGATATTTGTCTTCATATTTGCATAAGATAGACGGCATGTGCGAAAGAGCATTTGCTGCAGCATGCGAGAAATCGCCGCTATTTAATGGCCAAAAAATGAATATTCAGCAGCAGCGCAAATGTTCCCTCGGTACTTTTATTATATTTTATCCCCGGCACTAAAACTATGCTATTCCGGGCTCTAATAAAAATATTGTTTGTTTCAGATGGTGGCAACACATGCGGGATAATCAGAGTAACTGAAATGTGATTATACAATCAGGATGATTTACGAAAACCCGATTCTGATTTTCGGGTTTTTGTTACTGCTGGATCTGGCGGAGTCCTGTCCGTCTTCTTGCGCGTGCAAGTGGAAGACTGGCAAGCAGACTGTGGAGTGCAAGGATAAGGATTTGTTGATTATTCCCGAGGGGATTGACTCGACGACGCAAGTGCTCGAATTCACTGGCAACAACCTGCACACGCTGCATAATGAGAAATTCCTAAATATGGATCTAATTAATCTGCAGAGGATATATCTATCCAAGTGTCAGATTAAAATCATAGATGACAGATCTCTGAAGGGCTTAACAAATCTTGTCGAACTGGATTTGTCAGGTAATTTACTTGAAAACGTTCCCACTGAGACGTTCTTGGATTGTCCCTCATTAATGAAACTAACTCTCAGTTATAATCCTATAAAGACACTTAGAAAATCGGCGTTCAATCATCTGTCGCTCTTGAGCACACTAGATGTAAGCAACTGCGATATCTCGAAAGTGATGGACGGCGCTTTCCAAGGCCTTATTAACCTGGAATTGCTTCATTTAAATGGAAACAAATTAACGTCTATAGGTGGATTAGACGTTCTTCCCAAAACTCTAAAACACATAGACTTGCAGAAGAACCCGTGGGAATGCGATTGCCACTTATTGCACCTGAACAGGTGGTTGAGAAAAATTAATATATCGCACACTGTAGAACCCGTCTGCAGAGGACCATCCCGTTTTGCCGATTTTCAAATCAAATCGATCGTAGATCCAAACGAATTAGCTTGCTTACCTGACGTTAACCCTACTAGTTTCTACTTGGAAGTAGGGGAAGGAAAAAATATTTCTTTGTTGTGTAACGTTAAAGCTACACCTCAAGCAACGATATCTTGGTGGTTTCAGGGCCAGGTCTTACAAAACGATTCATTCATAGCGCCGGGATTACATTTGTTGTATTATATAGAAGTGGGCGAGCAGCAAAAGCAAAGTGAGCTGTTTATTTACAATACGAACCAGGATGACAACGGAACTTTCGTATGTAGCGCTGAAAATCCCGCGGGGATTACACGAGCCAACTTCACAATAAGGGTAGTACTTAAACAATTACGACAGTACGAACCGGAGATATTTCCACTAGAGTATGTTATTGTATTGATGGCTACATCCGCTGTTTCACTTCTCGTCTTACTGTGCATAGTGATTTTCTGCATAATTTACTGCCAGAGAACGGTTAAAACTAAGAAGAGCCGGGGCGATACTAATATAGGCGACAGAAAGGAATACGCGGCTTCGGTGAACGTAGAGGAGTTTCCCAAGGAAGGTGGCTTGCACACTTCGGTGAATCATGAGCTAGGTAATGCACAGATCGAAGAGGAAATATTAAGGGCCGCGTCTCCGGTGACCACAGCTAATGAAATTAGAAGTCCCACATCAATCAGGTGCTATCAACTGGAACAGAATCCAGACCTCATTAATGGAACAGACGGGGTGGGTCGCAGAGGCCAGTGCTTAGGAAGCGACTTCGCCCTACAGGACAAAGATAAAATACCGGCTCACGGTGCTTTATTTTCTTATTCGCAAGATGTGCACCTCAACCCCGTCGGCCTGTTTCGTGCGGATGATTGCCGAAGCCAAAGTTGCTATAAAACCCTGCCGTATAATCGGACAAATAGACGCCATTCCGCCGCGAATCCTTTAAGTCGTTTTTCAAGAGAAGCAGAATTCCTGGCGAGAACTAAACAGCCGGCTTCTTACGAACACTATTGTTCCGATATTCGTTACACAGCCGATGGGTATCCAGTGCGGCTTCAGGATACAAATACGGTATATTTACCTTCACCTCCAGAGTCTCATAAATCCGACAGTGTCGTTTCCAACTCGACTCCTTGCTGTTCTACAGCTAAAGTGCAGTGGCCCTCCTGTGTGCCTGCTAATTTACTCAAAATTAACTCTTCGGAAAGTGTTAGTAAGAAATCGGTGGGTGCTCAAACTCAAACCGAAAACCCAGAGGATTGTAAAGTGAGCGTTGCCAGACCTGTTAATAAATCCTTGTGCACGGTGGCGTGCAGTCACGCAGAAGTGTTAACCGAGAGTCCCGACGAGGGATACGAGGGGGAAAGTTTAGAAACCAATACGTCATAATAAACGTTTAAAGCGGAAATAAAATACTGTGTTATACCTACAAAACTTTCCTTTTTTACGGATTGTTACCTTTCAGTGCCTACGATAAGAACTTAGATACTTCACGGACTATCATTACTAGAGTAACTCGTAGAACAAGATAAATGTCATAGAATACTACTAAATCGTAGTTGACTATTTATTTCCGAAATGATTTATGAAACCGTTTAGAAATCAATGTTAGATGAAATCTATACTGGAATTTATACAATGTCAGTTGTTATTGCCTATTGTGTTACTTTTGTAAATTATTACAATAAAGTATTATGGTTTATTGTGACCTCTTTCAAACAGTTTTGTTTTCTGCTTGTGAATACAGTCCTACAGATTTAAGTTGGCGAGCAGTGGGGGCGCGACGCGCCGGCGCCTGCTACAGCCTGCATCAAGAATACTAAGTTTCCCGTTTGTTCATTTTCTTCCACTACTTTCACCAACCAGTGAATAGTGACTTGGTCAGGACGAGAGATCAAAAAAGTCCCGTTCAGGTTAACTCCAGAGAGCCTTAAAGTAAGTTATCTTTCTGTTAATCTGTTCAGAGCTAGGAGCAACAGTACTTTCCCTCCTAGACAACGCAGCTGGAGCATGCCAAGGACGAAGAAACCATTTTTAGAACCTTCAGCTTCGCCTTGGTATTATCCCACGAATTTTGTTAAAAATCCAAGACGAGATTCCTTACATGAGCCTCAATATCATGTTCGCTTACTAAATGGACATCTTCATTTTCGGAAGCGTTGGTAGCTTGACGAGCTACGACATCAGGCAGCTCATTTCATACGTGACTAGGAATCCATAGGAAGATAACACTGATTCCTTTAATACTTTCCACAAAGATTGTTGTTTTTATTGTTGTGTTTATCAGTTCGCTATCTCTTCTATAATATGTCCGCTCGTTCTCTTGACCAGAACCTGTTTGTCTTCTTTCGGGGACAGATCTTTAAGCCAAGGTACACAAGCCAAAAATACAGGATTTTTCCTCGAAAATGGACTATGAATTATAGTTGTAACTGCTGTAGCACAAGTGAAAACTGGGAAATGATAGGTACTTCACTAACCACGTATATCAGGTTAAATATCTAAACTTAATATTCCCTAAACTTTGCCTGTTCATCCTATTATGATGAGCAACTCCAAGTTTTCCTTTGAGACTTATTGATGTTTGTGTATACGACTTTCCTTCTATGCTGCTCTGCATTGATGGTAGGTATTTTCATTCCTGTATTTACGCTGGAGCCAAAGAAAAATCTAACAATTAATGTTCTGTATTAAAATCATCATATAATTCTTTTTTCAATATACAGTTTTTCTCGGAGGTAAGTGGACCCACAGGAACTGCACCACTGAGGAGATATAGCCCTCCAAAGTATCCAACAAAATTTAGGAAAAAATTGACACCTTGGAAAATTACAAGGAGTAAAGAAATAAAAATTAAATTCTACAAAACATCAAATGAAACTTTTACATATAAATTAATAGATAAAATAGTACTGTATATTTGTGTAAAATATTTTGTTTTTGTTTCGAAGTTTATGTACTTGGTGTCCAAATAAGAAAGGATGCCGGCCATATCTAAGGAACCGTTCTTGGTACAGCTATGGGAAAGAAAAAATAATGATAAAAGTGGTCAAGAGAAATCGCTGGGAATTATTTTTGCCCCCATCCTCCCAATCCTAACACTAATTTGTTTATATCTCCGGTTAGAAAAAAGATATCAATGCGCGGTTTTCACTATTCCTTTTTTATCATTCTATCCTCTTTTTAACTAGGTTATAATTATTATATCTTTCCATTTAAAATTTTCAAAAAATTTTGAAAAGTTTGCTGGCCTTTCAAACAGCGCCCCCTAGCGATCACTACAGAACTAAAAGAACCTAGCTCATAACAGCATATAATTAACCGAAGAGAGCTCTTTTCAACCAGACCAAGTTTGCCAAATGATGAACCAAACCGAAGTTACAAGCATCTTCACAATTAATTGTCCCCCTTCTCCCTTCGCTGCTATTTAATGAGTTAGAGCAAGAACTTAGAAACCTGAAAATAATTTCCAGCGATTTCTTTTGGTCACTTTTATTATTATTTTTTCTTTTCCATAGCTGTACCATGAACGGTTCCTTAGATATGGCGGGCATCCTTTCTTATTTGGACACCCGGTACAATAAATGTGGAAATGCCATAGCATTAAATTAAGGGAACTCTGTCTCTATTATTTCTGAATTCATTTTTCCGTCTTAATTCCAAACGAAAAGTTTATTTTACAAAGAAAATTTTCGGAGTAAGGAAGACTGTGTGGGAGAAAGAGTCAAAACTTCATTTATATTCACTGCGGCGTGTTATTCTTGGATAGTGGTTGAATTGTTGAACGTTGCTGGGAGAATAACTGTGGTTTCTAAGTTTCCAGGAAGTTCCAACCCTAAAACGATTAATCCTTAACTTTCTGTGATGTTATTGCTGTAATTGCAGTTGCAATATTACTTTGAGTTTTGCAGAAATTTGTCCCAAATTTATTGGTGACGTAATTTATCGCACTTGCGGCGGAGCACATAGATCGGAGTTTTACAAATTTAAAATTTAAAAGCTACTAAATTGCCAATTTAAATTACTTGAGCATGGGCCAGTCTGTATACCACTTTTAATTAACTATTGCGTTTTGGAAGGCCGAGTCTGAGCGGCAAAAAGTGATCACAAATTGGCGCGGAAGGTTGAATTTTTTGCGGGTTCGTACTCGACCTATCTTTAATAAAGGGTCTGCAACGAGGGACGTTTATTTTAATGTTACCTCAAGGTCTGTTAATGCCGTAGGATCGTCGGGGGCTTTTTATGTAAATTTACCCTCTGAATCAGAATAAGCAAGTTATACACGAGTAGAGAGCAGAATGTTACCCCAGTTCTGCAAGTTACGTCAAATTATTTTACAAAGCATTCACAAAAATACCTAGGCTATTTAAACTTTTTTTGCTTTGAGGACGAAAACGTTTTTAACAGACTACTTTACTTTTATGGCTTGTTACATTTTTCCCCTGCTTTTTTAAGCCTCAGACACATTCCTCGGATTGCCTACGCATTGCTCAGATTTTTTACGTGCAGCATTTTCTTTAATACTGCGCTGGAAACCGGAGGTCTAATATAATTTTCAAAGGGAATTTTTCCGTGTGTAGGCTGAACGCGTTCACCTCCTCGAAGTTTTGTAATACCTATTATGAAAAATTCTATAAAACTGCGTAAAATGTTCAAAGTGCGCTTCAGGCGACAAAAATATTGGCATTAAGTGGACAGGACGTGTAACTAGAAATCGAGTTTCATTTCATTTTATATTTATTCTGGTTGATCGATAAATCGCCGGGGGCGCACCAGAAGGGGTTGAACGGAATCTTGGAAGAGTAATTGTGTGAAACTGTTTCCAACCAAAAAACGTTATTAATTCACACCCAATAAACTTATACTTTCATTTATTAAACTGGAGGTAAGAGTCTGGAAGGGTTGCAATTTGTCACCCTTAGTGTAAGAGGAGGAAACAAGAAGGGCAGATAATATCGAGCAACATAGGGACGCTTTTATAAAGACATTAATTAAAAATATTTATGAAGTTTCTTAATATTAATGGATCCCAGGTATTTTATTTAACTGCTATTCGGCAATTACTGAGCCCTCCGATGGAAGAAGTAATAAATTCTTAATTCCTCAAATTAAAGCAGTAGCGACAAGCTAATAGACAACACCTGATCAGAGCGAATAAGAACAAGGGTTCTTTTCATCTTGTGTATAAATAAAGTTAAGTTTGGTATAGGCTATTTATAACATCACTACCTACTGCAACTCCCTAGTTTTCCGCGTCAAGTATCGTAAATTGTATAACTAGCTCTTTATGAAAAATTTATCCAAGGATTTTCTTGATCATGAGCATTATTGCAAACACTTTTAAAATCTCATTTGTTGTTTGTGCTGCACTAAACGCAGATAGTCATTCAATAAGGAATATAGCCTTCAAAAACTGTTCATTGTTGAGTCAAGACCTTTTTGCTGCCAGCAGAGTTCGTGTTACTTCCAGAACCGTCTTAAATCGTTTGAACGAAACGGGTCTCCACTGCTTTAGGCCTATAAGACGTCTTCTTTTAACTGCAAATCATAGAGCTCAACGTTTGCTTTTTGTAATGAATGGGTGATGAGTGGAATTCTGTGATGTTTACAGATGAGAGTCGTTTTTGTCTTCGTGATGACAGACATGCAGTCCGTGTCTGGAGATCGCGAAATTCACGAGTTAATGACCAATATGGCCAAGATGTGCATCCATTCAGAGGTGGCGGTGTTATGGCGTGGTGTTGAATTTTTTACGGGGGTCGAACGGAGTTGTATCTTAGTGAATGTACAATGACAGGTGCAATTTACCCCCAAGATCGTAAACACCACAGTGAATGATTACCGTTGGAATTTGGAACCCAATTTCAGATCTTAACTGTATTGATCATGTCTGGGACATGTTTAGTAGAGCAGTAATTGATCGTCAACAATCTTGTCATGTCGCAAGGACACTAAGGCAGGTTCTTCCAGATTTGTGGGATGCCTTGGATCATTGGACCTTTACGAAGTTCTATTAATTTTTCATTACTTTCTTGATGCAATTGATTTGCATTTAGAAAGTGACTGTATGTTATACAGTGTGAGTAAAACTTCTGGAACTAATCCGATAAAAAATTCAGGAATAATTTCTGGAAGAAATGGTTCCCCGCACTTTTGAAGTCCTACTTGGATAGTGGCTGAAATTACGAATTCAATGATATGCCACAGTATGACATTGACATTGCTATTTTAGAAATAATCAAGTTTAAAGTAAAAACAAAGACTCGCAAAAAATTAGTTGGCCATGGAATATTGACAGTTTAGTTGATTAAAAACTATGTAAATTTGATAAAATAACGTTAATTAACTAAAAAATTGTTGTTCAATCTATTATCAACTATTAATATTACAGAATAATTAACAAAATTAAGAAACAGCAAACGGAAACCCACAAAACAATGCTGAACTGTTAGAATTTAATTAGAAACTTAATTGTTTTCGTTTCTAATCAATCAAACTGTCAATATTCCATGGCTAACTCATTTTCTTTACGAGTTTTTACTTTGAACTTGATATTACGAATTACGAATACTGTGGCATATCATTGAATTCGTAATTTCAGCCACTATACAACAACGATATCAAAAGAATGGGAAGCCATTTAAAAAAAATAACGATGACGTCACAGTACGAAATCAAAAGACTATTGAAAAACGAGAATTATCAAAAAAGATGCACTTTAGAAAAATGAGGTTGAGGTGTCCGAGCGTTTTCTCCAAAAATGATTCCTGATTTTTTTATAGAATTAGTTCCAGACTTTTACTCACACTGTATAATAATCATTGGTAGTGAGCATGATAAACTCAATATTTAAAATTTTAGTGCCAAATAATTTATACCGTGTGACAAACTTCCATGTGTACATGGGGAAATAACATGGGCAATTACATTTTTGGGGATTCCTGCTCTCCATGTGTAGTTAGAGTGGTGGTAAAGGTAGCAATCGAAAGACTATTTTTTCTGCGTATGAGGATATCAAAAACTCTGCAATTTTCCAATTTATTAAAGCATTAAAAGCAAAAATTACACTAATAATTTTCAAATTAAAACACGGATATTCATCAGATTACCTATGACAATTTAATTTATTCTAATCAAAGACTCCCTTGATTCTAATTTCTAATTCGTCTGAACTGTCAACATTATTTATCGAAAATTTAAAAGTTGGGTTTCAAAATGAACAAAAATATTTATTCAGTTGAAGAAAAGGTTTTCATTTTGAAAACATTTTACGGCGGCAATAGTCTGCGGGTAGCCCGTGACTTATTTTCTGTAAAATTCAATAACAGTCCTATTCTTTCGGTAACAACAATAAAAGATTTTGTTATGAAATTTTAAGATACTGGGAATCTTTCATTGAAAGAAGGTAATTTTTAACTTGGTTTTTATTTAGATAATTCTGATTCGCTTATTATTATTATTACCTAGTTGCTAATTCCTTATTGTTCGCTAACTTAAATTTTACTGGGATTATGAGAAATTTAACAAGTGATAACGTGGAGTGAAACAGAACTAAAATTAATCTTATCATTTATTTTTTAGTCGTTCCAAGAAATCTAAATGTTGAGGTAAGTAATAGGCCTGATAACTGCTAGTCAAACATCTAGTTTAAGGTCTATTGCCCTAGAATGTAATGTTTCAAGAGAAACTGTCCGTAACATATTAAAAAGAAACAAATATCATCCCTTTAAATTCCAACGTCACCAAGAGTTGCTTCCTTTTGACGAAGAATCAAGGCAAACTTTCTATGAAGAAATGCAATAACGGGCTAATCGGGATCGCAGCTTCCTCTCATCAATTTGTTTTACCGATGAGTGTACCTTCACTTTAAATCAAGAGTCAAATTCACAAAACGTTAGGCATTGGGCCCAGGAAAATCCCAGAATAAATGTAGGAACTACAACCCAATACCCTCAAAAAATCAATATTTGGGCAGGCATTTTTAATAATCGCTTTATAGGACCATTTGAAATACCTACAAGGAAATTTAAATTCAGAAGTTTATTTAGATCTTTTAATTAACCATATTGGCCCTGCATTAGAAGAAGTTGCACATGTGATTCGGGATGTCTGGTTTCAACATGACGGATGCCCAGCACATTCTGGAGCACAAGTGAGGGATTTTTTTTAATAGGTTAGACGGCACCTACAATTTACTATAAACTATGGACCAGCATTCACCAACGAGACATCCACACCAGTAATCAATTAATTGTCAACTATAGGTAATGAAAATAATAATGTGAATGAGAATTATCTAAATAAAAAAACAAGTTTATGTATTAGTAAAAATTAACTTCTTTCGATGATAGATTCCCAGCCTTCAAATTTCTGACTAAATTATTTGTTTTGTTATACCCAAGGAATAGGACCGTTATTGAATTTTACAGAAAATAAGGCACGGACTACGCGCAAACTATTGCCGCCGTAAAATATTTTCACAATGAAAACCTTTTCTTGAACTGAATAAATATTTTTGTTCATTTTTAAATGTTGACAGTTCAGAAAATCCATAAAAAGCAAAGACGTCCGTGATTAGAATAAATTAAGTTGTCATGGATAATGTGATAAATTTCTGCGTTTTAGTTAGAAAATTATTAATGTAATTTTTGCTTTTAATGCTTTAATAAATTGGAAAGTTGTAGAGTTTTTGATATCCTCATACGCAGAAAAAAATAATCTTTCGATTGCTACCTTTACCACCACTGTAACTACACATGGGGAGCAGGAATCCCCAAAAATGTAATTGTCCATGTTATTTCCCCATGTACACATGGAAGTTTGTCACACGGTATATCTATTTTTACAAATGCATGCATATTGACAAAAACCCCAAAGTGGACTGAAACGTCGATTGTAATAGTGTTTATTTGTTAATTATTTCCAGCAATTCACAAAAATAATTAATTTATATAAAAAAACTGGCACAAATTGAAAAACAAGTTTATTATTTTCTCAATAAATTTATTCAACACAAATAAGTAAATGAAAACAAAAAATAATACAATGAGAGCTTAATAAGTAAAAAGAGAGAAAAATACTACTTTATAATCATTCGTAAATCATAACACATAAATACATTGAAGTAGAATTTCATTATTTTTAAATTTTTAAATTATAATTATAGTTAAATTGAAGGACTTGATGCAGTTACAATTTTTGCGTATGCATCCTAAATCGCAGTTTCAAACCGCTGCATTGAATTGTAATTAAATTAACAAAATGTTAATATGTTTTTCAGTCTAGATGTTCTAGTGTATGCAGCACGTCCACGGTAAAATAGATCGAAGTCGAAAACCTGAAAATCGCGGAAGTGGTTTGCTACTTCAAACACATAAATCTATATCTTTTGTGTATTCGATTCCTTCAAAGCAGAAATGCTGACACGTTTTTAAGAATATCAAACATGGTAATAGTTCACGTTCCGCTGTTGAACGAATATTACGATCCGGGAAAGATGTAAAGTCGTCTCTATACACATACATACAGGAATTATGATTTCGGCTCTGCTGAATACATAATGGCTCGTATGTAAAATTGAATGAAATATCTTTGTACGTTTATGACTCAGTTCAAGACGTAATTTATTCTTCTTTTCGCAATTATTGAGAGAGTACTCATGAGACACACTTGCGTCCGTCTATTTCGGCCCGTTTCCCACCATTTCCACCAGACTAGCAAATAAATGGAATGAAATTTCTCCATAAGAAAAGTTTTAAAACTACGGCGTCAAATTTATAGAGCCATATATCAATAGAATGCGTCAGATCGTACCTCTTAGCGATACGTTTGATTTCCAAGTGTAAAATACACCGATATCAGTATTTATGCGCTATCAAACTTTCCCGAGATACTTACCGGGTGCAAGTTTTCCAAGCCGGAAATATTACGTTTTAGGAAGTTTTGATAGATAACAGTTCCTTTATTGAACTGCATTAATATCAATTCTGTTCCAATATCCCCCTTCATGCAATATCCGTTTTATGAGACTCTAAACTTTTTAATGATCTCCAGGTTTTATTGTTCCCGCTAAAATCTTTGGTCTGAAATTTAGTTTTCGGGCTAGCCATAAAAGAAACAAAGGTATGTGAAGACATTATGTATTAGAAATGAAAAGGAAAATGTAACAAAGCAAAACTATACAGGGCCCCTATTTCAGCAGAATACGTAAGCTCAGGCATAATTTACCTAGAAACTGCTAAAGGGTAGCGTTGACAAGCAGTATTTTGTTATTTGAGCGAACTTTTAACAGACAGGTTAATCGGGGGCACTCTGTGAATAAGTTAACAACGAAGAAATACCTGGAAAGTATATAAATGAAACATTCTACAATGAGAAGCATTGTTGATGCAAAAGAGGGAACATCAAACGAAACTTTCCATTTCACTCTAGAAACATCAAAGTACCTAGTCGCATATTATTTATTGTGCGACACAAAAATAATGTTAGATCAATATTCTCAATGAGCTAGTAACTTTCTTTCCCTCTAAAATATTCTGATACCCCTTCTCTCAGAAAAGAAACTCATCCAAGAAGACAAAAATTAAGTCATTACAGTAACATAATAATATAAATCTGCTCCCTACCACTATGAATTATTAATAAGTTAACCCCCTCACGCCAAAAGACAGAGACACAGTAATTAAACTCGACACGTGTTTCGCTGACAACGTCAGTATAGTCAGGAGTTGAAGATTAATCTAAATCTAATTAATCTTCAACTGAGTGTCAACTATAATCTGAGGCATTATAACAATGTAGTGATTAAACCGTGTTATCTTCAACTTCGTCCGTATAATTAAATTTACGATAAACATTCTAACCTAAGCAACGTATTTCACCATGTCGTCGATATAATATCACGTCTACACCTAAGTGACCGAAGGATTTCAATTACTTCAAGTCCAAACTTATATTAAACCCAATTCATCGACCAAAGTGGTGCGTATACCGGAATTCCAATATTTGAACTAAACTCGCGTACCCCCGATATTAATCCCGGCAGCAAAGTGTAAGGTGGGTAATCGTCAATAAAGCAATATTTGCGGGCAACCCTATCAGCCCGAGACTAACACAATCTGCAGATTAATAAATCTAATGAATAAATGAATTTGTCAAATGGCTGGTAGGGACATAGAGGCAGAATGGAATTGCATTAAAAATAGTTTAGTTTCCTCAGCTAGGGATATTTTGGGTCATAAACAGAATGAAAGTAGGAAACCCTGGATAACAAAACATATTGTGAGTCTAATAGAGGAAAGGCGCAAATATAAAAATAGGTTAGATGAAACAGGGAAACAAAGATATAAGGCGATCAAGTGGGAAATTATTCGGGAATGTAGGAAAGCGAAAGAGCAATGGATCGATAATAAATGCAAAGAAGTGGAAGATAAATTCGAAGTAGGAAAGACTGATGAAGCATATAAAATAATTAGGAGAAATTTTAGAGAAATTGGATCTAGTACCAAAAACATTAGAAATGAGGCAGGAGATATCCTAATCGGAAGTGGGGAGAAGGCAGATAGGTGGAAAGAATATTTAGGAAACTTATATGCGGGACAGGAAGTGCAAGATATATTAGAAAGCGAAAGCAGTGTAGAGGGGGATAACCTAGGGAGTCCTATAATGAGAGAAGAGTTTGAGATAGCACTAAAAAGTTTAAGGAATAATAAAGCACCAGGTATAGATGGCTTGCAGGCAGAAATCTTAAAGTGCGCAGGTCAAGAGGTAATAGATCGTTTATTTAAACTAGTTAGTCGCATATACCTGACAGGCGAGATTCCAGAAGATTACAAACGGAACATCATAGTAGCTTTGCCAAAAAGAAAAGGCGCGGATAGATGCGAAAATTTTAGAACTATCAGTTTAACTTCCCATGCGTCAAAAATTTTAACTAGAATTGTGCAAAGAAGGATGGAGAAAAAGGCGGAAGAAATATTAGGAGAAGATCAGTTCGGATTTAGACGAAATAGAGGAACGCGCGAGGCCATTCTAGCTTTACGAGTAATTATAGAAAAAACGATAGAAAAGAGAAAGAGCGTCTATATAGGATTTGTAGATTTAGAAAAAGCCTTCGACAACGTAAAATGGGGGAAGATGTTCGAAGTGCTGAGAAAGGTAGGGATGAAATACAGGGACAGAAGAATAATACATAATCTCTACAAAGAGCAAAAGGCAGTTATAGAATGTGAGCAGGAACAAAGGGAAGTAGATATCCGGAAGGGAGTGAGACAGGGATGTGCATTGTCACCTCTAGTTTTCAACTTATATATCGAAGATGCGATTAATATTGTTAAGGAAAGAACAGCCTCAGGGATCAATGTACAGGGCCAAACTATTAACATGCTCAGATTTGCGGATGATATAGCAGTGTTAGCATCTAGCAAAGAAGAATTAGGAGCGGCTTTGAATGAAATGGAAGCAGTTTTGACACAGGGCTTCGGCATGAAAATCAATAAAAAGAAAACTAAAATTTTGGTATGTAGGAGATGTGAAAATAGAACTAAAATGGAAATACAAATTGGAAATGAGAAGATAGAGGAGGTCGCGGATTTCTGCTACTTAGGAAGTAAAATAACTCAAGACGGTAGGAGCACTAAAGATATAAAACAAAGAATGGCGCAGGGCCGAGTTGCGTTTAACAAAAAGAAACAACTGTTATGCTCGAGAACGGTTAATATAGAGACTAGGAAGAGACTCTTAACGTCGTATGTATGGAGTACGGCATTATACGGGTGCGAAACTTGGACAATAGGAGAAGCGGATAGAAAAAGAGTAGAAGCGTTTGAAATGTGGTGCTACAGACGCATGATGAAGATACCGTGGATAGATAAGGTTAGCAATAGGGAAGTATTAGAAAGAGTTGGGGAAAAGCGAAAGGTATGGAAAACAATAAAGAGTAGGAGAGATAGGATGGTAGGACACCTTCTAAGACACGAAGGAATAGTTCGTGACATACTAGAGTCAGAGATAGGAATAAAAAGAGGTAGGGGTAGGCCTAGATTAGACTACTGCTCTCAAATAGTTAGGGATGTAGGATGTTCTACTTTTAGGGAAATGCGTAGGTTAGCTCAGGATAGAAAAGAATGGAGGTACGCGTCCAACCAGTCTTCGGACTGAGAACCTTATGATGATGATGGTAGCAAAGCCTGACGAGGAAGGCGTTCGGGTAGAGCGTCGTCCGAATCAGTTCATTCAATAAATCACCGGAAGAGACGGATGTTCCAGGCCGCGTCCTAATTCGGCGGGTTTTGATGAGCTTCCGATATGCTCCCAATCTTCTATAAATTACGCCGCTAAGCGCATCTGCCATAGCCGCATTCTCCCGTAATCATTTTTACCGTCAATGCATCAAAAGCTTCCTTCATAATGGAATTTTAAACGTACAAATTGCCAATTTATTAGCCACCCATTCGCGGATTTAAATATAAATTTTTTATTATGTACTTTTTATAATCTCCCTGTCTTCCAGCCAGGTGCTCCATTCACCCATTCTCGCGGATTTAAATAAAAGCTCAAATAAATTTAAATTTTTAACTGCTAAATTCATATGAAAATGGAATGTAGTTGTAACTACAATCCAACAGATTTAAGTTGGCGAGAGGTGGAGTTCCGCACTAGTAATAAATTGTCTTGCAGTACCAGTGGCGCAGGTAAAGTTTTTAAGGCAATGCAACACAAAGAAAAACACCTGAAAAGAAAACTAAATAAAACAATCAATCAAAAACTCTGCAATTTTCCAATTTATTAAAACATTAAAAACAAAAATTGCACTAATAATTTTCAAATTAAAACACGGATATGCATCAGATTACCCATGACAATTTAATTTATTCTAATCAAAGACTCCCTTGATTCTAATTTCTAATTCGTCTGAACTGTCAACATTATTTATCGACAATTTAAAATTTGGGTTTCAAAATGAACAAAAATATTTATTCAGTTGAAGAAAAGGTTTTCATTGTGAAAACATTTTACGGCGGCAATAGTCTGCGGGTAGTCCGTGACTTATTTTCTGTAAAATTCAATAACAGTCCTATTCCTTCGGTAACAACAATAAAAAATTTAGTTAAGAAATTTGAAGATACTGGGAATCTTTCATTGAAAGAAGGTAATTTTTACTAATAAATTTACTTGGTTGTTATTTAGATAATTCTGATTCGCTTATTATTATTACCTAGTTGCTAATTCCTTATTGTTCGCTAACTTAAATTTTACTGGGATTATGAGAAATTTAACAAGTGATAACGTGGAGTGAAACAAAACTAAAATTAATCTTATCATTTATTTTTTTAGTCGTTCCAAGAAATCTAAATGTTGAGGTAGAGGAAATGGTAATAGGCCTGATATCCAACATCAAACGTCTAGTTTAAGGTCTATTGCCCTAGAATGTAATGTTTCAAGAGAAACTGTCCGTAACATATTAAAAAAAAACAAATATCATCCCTTTAAATTCCAATGTCATCAAGAGTTACTTCCTTTTGACGAAGAATCAAGGCAAACTTTCTGTGAAGAAATGCAAGAACGGGCTAATCCGGATCGCAGCTTCCTCTCATCAATTTGTTTTACCGATGAGTGTACCTTCACTTTAAATCAAGAGCCAAATTCACAAAACGTTAGGCATTGGGCCCAGGAAAATCCCAGAATAAATCTAGCCACTACAACGCAATACCCTCAAAAAATCAATATTTGGGCAGGCATTTTTAATAATCGCATTATAGGACCATTTGAAATGCAGGGAAATTTAAATTCAGAAGCTTATTTAGATCTTTTAATTAACCATATTGGCCCTGCATTAGAAGAAGTTGCACATGCGAATCGGGAGGTCTGGTTTCAACATGACGGATGCCCAGCACATTTTGGAGCACAAGTGAGGGAATTATTAAATGAAATATTTCCAGAGAGCTGGATTGGTCGAGGTGGTGCTATAAACTGGCCCGCTAGATCTCCCGATTTGGCACCGTGTGACTTTTTCTTGTGGGGTCATTTAAAAACAAGATTTATAAAACTCGTCACCCAAATATTGATTCTTTAAGGAATGCTATTTTTGCGGAATGCAACTTAATAAACGATCGGCAACTTGCGAATGTGAGAAATTCTTTCTATAATAGGCTGGGATACTGTCTGATACAGAATGGGGGTTTATTTGAATATTTGTTACAGTTATTTTTCTTTTTTTATGTTACTTTAATTTCATTGTATATTAATAAGTTTTTGTCCTTACCTAGATATGAAATAAATAAATATTAAATTGCCAGATTACAAAATTCATTAGAGCAAAATAAAGATGAAAGATTCCCAGCCTTCAAATTTCTTACTAAATTATTTGTTGTTATACCGAAGGAATAGGACCATTATTGAATTTTACAGAAAATATGGCATGGACTACGCCCAAACTATTGCGGCCGTAAAATATTTTCACAATGAAAACCTTTTGTTGAACTGAATAAATATTTTTGTTCATTTTTGAATGTTGGAAGTTCAGAAAATCCATAAAAATCAAAGGCGTCCGTGATTAGAATAAATTAAATTGTCATGGATAATCTGATAAATTTCTGTGTTTTAGCTAGAAAACTATTAATGTAATTTTTGCTTTTAATGCTTTAATAAATTGGAAAGTTGTAGAGTTTTTGATATCCTCATACGCAGAAAAAAATAATCTTTCGATTGCTACCTTTACCACCACTGTAACTACACATGGGGAGCAGGAATCCCCAAAAATGTAATTGCCCATGTTATTTCCCCATGTACA
This sequence comes from Xestobium rufovillosum, assembly GCA_963966045.1. Lineage (NCBI taxonomy): Eukaryota > Metazoa > Arthropoda > Insecta > Coleoptera > Ptinidae > Xestobium > Xestobium rufovillosum. The sequence continues at coordinate 49,714,949 of OZ014492.1, read as the reverse complement.
CATGGAAGTTTGTCACACGGTATAATGTCCGTTTTCTACTGAATGTATAGTAAACAATTGAGTTAAGAATCTCGGACAAAAGTTCCGTCTACATAAATTTTTGGTTTTAAACACACCGAGTTATTGGATTCATTCAGCACTGTTGATGCCTTTGTATTTGAACATCAAATTCTGGGCAAAACGCTACGAGACTTTCACTGATTAAAAAGCGATTAATACTCTACTAGGTTGCCATGTCAGTATCACTCTAGCGGAAAGAAATGCTAAAATACGAAGCGACAAACAAGTGTGTGCCTGATGCTTAGTGACCTCTGAAGGAAATGTACCTGAAACGAGCATTTTCTTAGGAGAAAATCAAATTAAACTCTGCAGTCGCTCGGGTTATATTTTAATATAAATTTTACGACCCCATTGTGTGGATGTCTTCATTATTCACTTTCCCGTAATACCTTCCGTCTTAATTTGAAGCGGTGTTTATGCGAATTTGAGTTGCACGCAAAGTCGCTCCAGTTAAATTTTAATCACACGTTTCTTGTGCTATTAATTCTCTCTCTCCCACTACATCAGGATCTTAGCCTATTAATTTGTGGTACTTACGTTGCGGATCTCCCGAAAATTTCTACTCGTTTAGTAATTGTCATGTAAACCCACTGCAACATGATGGGAATTTATTAACTGTGCGCTAGATGCAGTGCTCTAATTATTTAAGCATGCTTTGCTTGGCGGGTAAAGAGTGGAATATGTAGAACACCTCTTCTCTGCAATATGCTCTGCATTCTATGCAACCTGATAGAGGCTAGAGGTTGTAAATAACACCCCTGGCAGGGAAATAAATCCAGGAGACATCAAGGATCCTCTTGGAGTTACAATAATTAGTGTGCAATAAGCAATTTCGAATTTATTTAAGAATCCTCAAGTGCTTACAGCTATCCGACCTTGTGTTGCTCTTGTTCTGCTAAATGACATTAAAGCACACTATTTCCAGTATTTTAATGTTGGTAAATACGGATATTTTATTTATCATTGCAATTTGTGTAGATCAATAAAGTTTAAGCCAATAAAATCTGGATAACAGCCGTAAGGAACTACGAAATTTATGAAGACATTAATGTACGGTAACATAACTATAAATAATATTTAGTGAATCGTATGAAATTGATATTTTATTATGCAAAGTTCTTGAATATGGCGAGAAGCATATAAAATATTTGTTTAGGTATCATCCATCAGTTCTCGTTCATAGATTATTACATTTCACCTTGTTGTGAAGGAAAAAAGTTGTTTTCGGAAATGTTATCCATCATGTCAATGTAACGTCAATACGTAAACCTTCTTTGTCTAAATTTGGAGCAACACCCTCGCTCCTTTTCTTTGCATAACCCATTAAAGTATTTCATTTCCTTTATTTTGTCGGTAAGTAGTAGACGTATCATTTCAGACAAAGGAACAAGTAAATTGAAGCAACACATTTGATCTATGGTGTCTTGTTACACTAAATTACCGATTTACATTTGCTGGTCCAAAATGAGTCTTATTTGTCTACCATTTTGTGGATATTAAATACATATAATTTATCAACCATCGAATTCTCGTTTGGAGAAACTTTGTTGGTCACAAATAATGATATTCGGGATGGAACAACATGTGGAATACTGGAAGACCCCCAGCGATCTAATTTAAGTAGCTGGGAAAGTTAAAATTATGTGCAATTTAAATGCTCTTATTCGATATGCTGAATAATGTTTATCAATAAAGCTAAAACCCTCCTCAACTTGATGGGGCCTGGATCCCGGGCTGCTGCCTTACGTTTCTACTTATGCTGATATGATAAATCACATATATTTTCACACGTTCCTTTCCATTACTGTTCTGGCACTGATTTATATCACCTTTTTGCCCAATTTGACCACGTCAGTCAAATTTTTACAAAATTCTTCACCTGGTTATAAATAATAGATATATTTGACAAAAGCGCAATCATTTAAGAACTGTCCTACATTCGACATAACGTCTTTGCAAGAATATATCGGTTTCGCTGTACACAATAAATTGAAATTTTTGATGCACAGTGTTATATCCGTTACGAACCTGATTTTTCCTTGAAATAAATTTTAGGAGATTTGTTTAAGATCCAGCTGAATTACACAATTTATATTATTTGAGATAATAGATCCTTTAAGAATATTTAAAACATATTGTATTGGTACTTTTCTTATGAAATATTGAGGTTACATATTCAGTTTCTTAGCAAATTTGATTTTTGAAAACGTTAACTACAGTAGATTTGTAGGGGCATCTTGTTTGGGCCGTTAGGGACGTAAATCGATAATAATATTCATAGGATTCTTGTTGGAACAAGGCGTAGAATTTGGAAAATTAATTATTCTGTTATTCCAAGTAGACACGTGCCCATTGTCTGGCGGGCCAGTTAATAAATTCTCTGTGCCATACGCTCCTGACAGACGCAAGGGTCACGGTATTCCATAAGTTGCCAGAGTCAACAGTGCCATCCCAAACATTAACCGCTAAAAATCAATGCAATATATAGTGTGGTAAACATCCAAAACTTAAATTGTACATAAAATTCTGGAAACCTTTTTTTATAAATTAATAATAACAAGAACTGCTTTTAAAATGGTTAATTAACTTAATGACTTTGAGTCAATAACTGCTGACCTCTGAGACTACTATTCGTAATAACATCGAGACTGGAATTGTTATCTCGAAAGGAATAAAAGTTAACCCCTTCACGAAATTGGTTGTTTTCTATTTTATGTAGGGATTGAATCTTCCAAGGGGTGACCGTGACGTCGCAGACTCAGGTGTTCTCCGAAAAGATTAAAGCAATTTGGAGCCGATATTTGTCTTGATAGGAGTGTTTCTGTCGGCTATAATGATTCTGCAATAAAATAGCTCGGCAAGAACCCAAAGTAAAACAGGGCGCTTCAAGGGAGATACCCGTAGAAAATAAAGAGAGGTTAGAAATAAATAAGGGTGTAAATCGGTGGGAAAACTAAAAGGAAATAAGTATAATTGGGTTACCCTACTGGCGAGCTTTGATTGCCTTAGCTATTGTGAGGAAAAACATGGTTGTTAATGCAAGAAATAATTCTTATCCTGAGCTGAACCAAGTCTAAGTTCTGAAAACGGAACCCTTTCTAAACAGAGTCACTGAACTCGAAAAAATGCGAAAACATTTTTTGCAATTTGCGAACGTGTACCTATAACTTTTCTTCGATAATAGCGCTTCCGGTTTCCATTGTTTCTGCGAAAATTTTTCATCCTGGAAGCTAAACAAAAGATGTATATCCTTTTGTTCTCGATGCTTTATGGAGTGACACGGCCATCGAGGGATTGTGAATTCAATGTAACTTCAACCCCCATTAAGACCCTACAACCTAATGACTTTCCCTAAGTTTGTTCACACAAAAATTCCGCCCCAGTTTTCAGGTATAATAAAATTTTAATTATGGCTGTTAACACTTTTGTAAAATCCTTCCGACGTTCGAGATAATCGAGAGGGCTGTTATAAATAGTTTACCATATCTTATCGTTTGTTAATACCTTTTCGAATCAGCTTCAAGAAAATCAAATATCCTTATTAGGTATCAGCCTTATAAGCTTACAATTTTATGGTACACAGGGCCTTTACAGTACCGCTATCTTTGGATAAATTGAATAAAGAACTAAACATAATTAGAACAATCCTATCTAATAAAAGTGATGTTAGTCGTGGAGAATGCGCAATAGACCCGTACCGTTTCGATCTAGCGAGGTCAGATTTTTCGTTTCTGTCTTTTTAATACGTACGGGAGCCGATCGCCAAAAGTGCGTACGTCTGAACCATCACAGGTAGGTATCATGTTTGTTGTCGTTGTAAAAGTATACGCCGTCAGAAACAATTCAAAGCTATTGGACGCATGTACTTCGTAAGCCCCAGCCAAATTGAACTATTTCATTTACGATTATTATTACTTCATTACTTCATTACTTCATTACTTTCTTCTGTAATTCCTATACCTAAAAATAATACACCAAATCATTACAAAGACCTAAGGCCTATTAGTGTTTTGCCAGTTATGTCAAAGATCTTGGAGCGGGTCATTTATTCACAATTAAATGGCCATATACAAAGATATGATATTCTTCCCCCATTTCAGTCTGGCTTTAGACCTAACCATGGTTGCGCGACTGGGCTTGCTCATGTTGTTGATGACATCCTAATAGCGTCAGATAAAGGACTTTTAACGGCACTAATATTGCTCGACTATTCAAAGGCATTTGACTGCATAAATCATGACATTTTGAATTCAATATTCTCATATGTGGGTCTGGGTAACGATGCAGTGTCTTTGCTTCAGAGTTACTTGTTTGATAGGAAGCAAGTGGTGAGAGTTGGCGGGATGACCTCCTGCATTGGTACTTTAGATCGTGGGGTGCCCCAGGGCTCCATCCTCGGCCCACTTTTGTTCTCCATATACACATCGGATTTGTACAGCTGTATTAATTTCTCTGCAGTTCACTGTTATGCCGATGACACCCAACTCTACCATTCGTTTTCGTCTGTTGATGTGCTTCAAGCAGGGTACAATATATGCGCTGACCTAGAGTCTTTGCACCGGGCCTCTCTTGACCATGGTTTAATTATGAACCCGCAGAAGTCGGTTTTGATGTTGTTTGGAAAATCTGCAGCACGGGAAGGAGTCAAGAGTCAACTTGATATTGAAATAAATAATGTTAAATTGACTTGTGTGGATGAAGCGAGGAATCTAGGACTAACGATTGATAGCGAATTAAGATTTAAAAAACATATCAGTAACTGCATAAAAAAATCCTTTGGTACTTTGAAGCAAATTTATTCGAATAAGAACATTCTTAATAAAAATACAATTCGCTTGCTTTGTGATTCACTAGTGTTGGCACATTTCGCTTTCTGTGATGTAGTTTATGGACCATGCATAGACTCTGGGACGGCGCGTAAAATACAGCGGGTGCAAAATGCGTGTACGCGATTAATTTGTGGAATACGCAGAAGGAACCATGTTTCGCACAAGATAAAACAAATAAATTGGCTTACCATGGCCAATCGTCGTTTGCTTCACACATATCTTTTTTATCATAAAATAATTTATTATAAATCGCCACCATATCTATACAACAAAATTAAATATAGGACGGACGTGCATAATTTAAACATTCGAAGAAAATCTCTAATTACACCTCCTATTCATAGAACTGCAATGTTTGAAAGGTCGTTCTCCTATAACATAAGTAAATTATATAATTCTATACCTCGGCATTATAAGCAATTTAACCTTGCGAAAATGAAGTTAAACATGAAGCGAACTTTGTTGGCTGCACAATGATATCATCCATTAACCTTTTTCTCTCTTTCTTCTCTTTCTTCTCTTTTCTTTAACTTTTCTCTGCCCTTGTCTTCTTTCTAGCCATTATATTTTTTTGTTTTACTTATGATATAAAGATTGTATATATTTTTGTTTCTTGGGTTAAGTGTAGGAACAGCATGTGTCAGTTGAATGACTAACACAAAGCTGAACTTCACCCTTGCTGCTATATCTAACATTATCTGATGTATTTGAATTTTGTATTATTCTACGGCAGTAATAAAGACCTTTATTATTATTATTATTATTATTATATTAAAGGAGCAAACAGATTTGAAGATCTGAAAACAGTAAACGGAGAAATACAGGAATCTTATGTAGCAGCGTGTTTAAAATTAGGTCTTAGTATTTAAGATCATCACGAGTGGAAAAGATCCATGAATGAAGCTGAAATTTGAATGATGTCCAGACAGCTGAGATATTTATTCATTCGTATTTTAATGCATTACTGACCAATTTATCAGGAAGAATTGTGGGAAGAATTTAAAGAAGCAATGTCACAAGATTATGAAAGACGTTACAGCAATATGAAGGACAAAAAATACTATATTCCAATTAGTTCCATGCTTTCTGCGAAAGGTTACGATCTTTCAATGTTTCCTACCATGCCATGACATTGAATATGCAAATGAAGAACAAGCAATAGAAATAGGATCACGACAATATAAACACCTAAATGAAAAGCAGAAAGAAATTGTATATACTATTTTGGTTAAATGTGATGCTAACATAATTGAATCAATTTCTGAATCTTCATGTTTTTATATAGACGGTCCAGGAGGCTCCTGTATGACTTATGTTTATACAACCCTTTACAGCTTACTGAAGAGTAAGAATAAGATTGTTTGTACCATGGCCTTCACGAGCATAGCAGCAATACTACTTCCTCATGGCAGAACAGTTCATAAAACGAGATTGTTAATTTTACAATTGAGAGACAATATCCTACAGTGCAAAATTTTAACAGGCGATAAACTGGAGATATAGTTTTCGTCATCCGTATAGCGTTATACTGTGAAAATGTTTATCCTTTTACTTTTAAAAGACGACAATAATTTCCCAGTAAACTAGCGTTTGCAATGACTATTAACAAATCACAAGGCCAAACATTTGATCAAATAGGAACTGATCTCCGAAAAGAAATATTTACTCACGGACAATCATGCGTGGCTTTTTCAAGAGTTCGTTCTTGGGAAGGTTTGATAATTTATTTAGGAAATCAAAGAAATAGCCGTATAGTTCAAAACTACGTTTTCAGGGAATTATATCAGATGTAAATTATTCTGTAATCAGGCAATAATGCGTTTCTTTGAAGTCATGACTCGACTAGGGTAGTGAGTGACCTAGTTGCTGTAAATAACGGATTTAAAATTGAGTTCATCAATAGAATCATTAACAATAAAAAATTTAAAATTGCTTGTTACCTTAGTCATATTATTTTATTTACAATTTTACGTTAAGTAAACATATTCTGAAGACGAGATTTTTAATCTTGAAACCGGTCAATACTATTAACAAATTATTGTATTGGTAGTACGCGAAGTATTTTATTAATTCAGTATTTACATTGATATCGAAAACTGAAATATAAACTGATCGTTGGAGATATTAATCTGCTAATGAAATCTGTGGAATAACTGAACGCAGTGTTATTGTTGGTGTAGGTATAAAACTAAGCTCATTATTTCATGTACACAATAGGTTGGTAAAATGATCCTCTACAGTTTTTATGACTACAATCGCACTGAAGCGTACAAAAGCTCAGTTTTGTATTTGTAGATAGCCACTTTAAATTTTTATCAGGTATTCACAACCGTCGTTGATTTTGAATCCATTCGGAACGTCACGTTCCCAACTAACACAGAGCATTTTACACGGATGATAAGAACGTTCCCATAACCACTTTCTGGATAGTAAAAGTTTCAAAGTTTATTTGCATAAATATTTTTTTAACTACAGCATCTAAGGGCGCGAAATAGGAACAATTTTATAAAAGAAACTTGCCACAGTTAGTAAACATAGATAAACATGTAGGCAAATAAATTTTGTAAACGGAAGAAGACATGAACGTAGGTACTAGCAATAACAGCGTAAGTCGGTTCGACAGCAAGTGCAACGTAAAAAGACACTCACTTTCATTTATTTATTAGAACATAAAAGCAAAGTTTCTTACTTCTACTTGAGATAAAGCACGGCCCTCCTGAAAGCGACGTTTTTATATGGCTCATATACCTTTTGCGAATATAAATTTCCCGTACGTAGACAGAATTGTGCACTTTAAAATTGTACGTGTTTCTGCAGTAAAAAGAAGCGAAAAACTCTGATCAGGTTAGTTAGGAATTCACGTATCCTAGCCTGCGGTTACAACCCTTTCGTCCTGGTTCCTTTTAATATAACCCCGGGGTCGCCTCGACGCTGGCATAATTGAGAGCTGAAGCATTAGTTGTCGTGAAAAAGGCACGAGCCTACCGCATCTTTTAACATACTAATTTGGGTAAACACACCTCCTAATATTTAACCAAAAGAACTAGCAGATCAAGGCCGAATTCAGACTAGCATCTCTGTTAATGAAATCATGCATCAAAAATGCCTTAACCAATGTAAAAAATTTGAAAATTTGAATAATATTCGTATAGTCAAATGCAGTCTCGTGAGGCGGATCTGAATAAATGAATCAAATCAACGTATTCAGATTTCACAATATTTAAAATATTTCATTTTTTTCCGTAAAGAATTTGGTTGCTTATTTAATATTCTAGAATGATATTAAACAGAGCATAATAAATTGTCAATAAATTATCAACACTCATCATGGTTTTCAATTTGGAAAAAATATGCAGCAAATATCTAGTTTTTTTAACAACGTATTGAACATGTTCCTCCCATCTAAGGTTGCAATCAATGTAAACACCAAGATACTTAGTACATGTGTCTCTCTTAATATGAACACCATCCATCTGGATAGAAAAATCGGCAGGAACAGAGTCCCGATAATTTTCAAAAGTAATAAAAATCCTTTTTAGGGTATTCAGAGTAAGCTTATTTTCAAAAAGCCAGAAATTAACTATCCCCAAACATTCGGATAAATGATTCCGCAGTTCCGGCCAAGTATCAGCACGGCACAGAACAGCAGTATCATCGGCATAAGAAATTATTTTAGGTAAAATGCTGAGAAGACCATTCATATATAATATAAAGAGCAAGGGGCCTAATATAGTTCCTTGTGGAATACCTACGTCGACACAACTAAAACTACTTCTAGTCCGATTTATTTTCACGCACTGCAACCTATTGTTAAGATAATCCCCAATAAGATCGAGGGCTAAACCACGAACACCAACAGAATCAAGTTTTTCAAGCAACTCACCATGATCTACAGTGTCAAAGGCCTTTGCCAGGTCCAGAAAAGCAATCGCAGTAGGCTTGCTCTCATCTAAATTTGAACAAACAAAATCGGCAACAGTACACTCAACCAAAAAGTGACGTAAATACAATAAAAAAGTTTATTGTAACAATGAAAAAATTCATTAAAATTGGTCCGATGAAGAAATACATTGTCGGAATGAATACCATTAATCGGTTAATAAACACATTTATTGGCCAATGTAAGGTTCATTGTATTTATGAATTTAATTCATTGGTTTTTGTTCTCATACTTTCGTTAAGACAATAACGTTATACATTGCAGGCATGTAGATCATACATTGAGCTAACGTACTACTTTTATAGTATTAATGTCGCGTATACATTCTACCAATTAACTTTGTACATTCATTGTATGCGCAGTATACCTTGGTTGAATTAACTAGTTCATTGGCCCAATGTAAGGCTTACATTAATTTCATAAATATCATAATTGTCTCAATGAAATGATTTATTGTACCAATGAAATGGTACAGTGAATCAATGTCCAACTTACATTAATTTCATGAATTATCGGGTTTATATATGCTGTCCATTTAGTATGCAAAAGGAAGATGTCTCTAGTTCTATAAGAAATAAAAATATTTTGTTTATAAAATGTTCAAGAGATTTCAAGATAGCACAACCTTATATTTTTAGGTTGTGTCAGCTTGAGATCTCTAGAACACTTATAGACAACATATTATTTCATTTCTTTTAGAACTATACAGGGTAGGTACTTATCTTGTTATCTTCGATTTGAGCAGTAAACGGAAAATATTTATTAACGACCAGTTTTTTCCTCTTGTTAAGGGATTCTTAAGAAAATTCTGAGTTTAGAATTGACAACTCACTTTAGAAATATCAGTCTTGTACTTGTCTTCTATAGTTGATTTTAAGTTGCTGTAGTCTCTTGCAAGAAGACTAGAAACTGCTGCTAAAGATTAAAGAGATACCTACATAGGGAATTTAAACACTTTTTATTCAATGTTCGAGGTTATAGAAAAACTTAAAATAAATAGGTACGTAATAATTAAAATACCATTTGAGTTGATATCTAGAGAACTGTTTGCTTTTTATTTTTTTTTATTTATCTTGTTTCTATAGATGTCTGACTTGCACATGTAACCAGCTACATTTTACAATAAAAGACACGCCCAACGGCCAACTAACTAATCTTATGTTTAGTAAGAACATATTTTCGGACCTCTTCTAAACAAAAATATAATAAATATAAAGATGCCTTTGGGTAAATACAACTAAATAAGAACTAACAAGAGTAAATTTTAGAAAACAACTATGAATACATACTAAATTATCGGTCGCAATCATTTAATAATTGAATAATCATAGAGATGTTTAAGGTGATAGTGTACCCATTTTCAGCGACTTAGTTCCGGTCTAGCAAAACATCAAATTTAAATAAGCTCGGATGTTAGGAAATTCTGCAAGCAACATATTTCTTAAATTAATAGGAATCGGAGGGAGGGTGTAGTGTACTTACCGATTATTATTGAACACACACATCAAATTAACCCCCTTGACACAGACTTTGAAATCAAAAATCACAGCGAACACGCCGAACACTGACGTAAACTGACGCTCTTTAAACTGTCTTAACGGAAACGGCGGAAACCAACGAAAACCAAACAGAAAACTTCGAAGAGAGCTAAGTTCCTATCGGAACACATCGGCATTGCTCGACTACCTGTTCGTTCATTGCGACAATGTATAACTGCATTGGCTCAATAAACGGTCATAGTAACAAAATATTTGGTACATTGGGGCAATGTAACCGTTTGTTGACTAATAAATTTATACATCAATATTATGAAGTTGTGTTATTAATTCTGTTCCTTGATTTAATAAATAAATTTATCAATATAATGAATATGTACATTGGGCCAATTTAAAATTTCATTGTAACAATGATTTGCCACATCAAATTTTAATAAACGGAATTTATAATATCAATAATCACGGTTATCAACTCATCAAAAAGGGACAGAGCGATTTTCGTAATATTAATGAAAAATTAATTGAGCCAATAAACTTTGAGTTAATAAACGACGTTTATTAATATTATGAACGAATTTTTTTTCAGTGTAGCCAAAGCATCCTTGCATCCCAATCTCTTTAAAAATCCAAATTGATTTTTGGAGATGACATCATGTCATCATCATAAGGTTCTCAGTCCGAAGACTGGTTGGACGCGTACCTCCATTCTTTTCTATCCTGAGCTAACCTACGCATTTCCCTAAAAGTAGAACATCCTACATCCCTAACTATTTGAGAGCAGTAGTCTAATCTAGGCCTACCCCTACCTCTTTTCATTCCTATCTCTGACTCTAGTATGTCGCGAACTATTCCTTCGTGTCTCAGAAGGTGTCCTACCATCCTATCTCTCCTCCTCTTTATTGTCTTCCATACCTTTCGCTTTTCCCCAACTCTTTCTAATACTTCCCTATTGCTAACCTTATCTATCCATGGTATCTTCATCATGCGCCTGTAGCACCACATTTCAAACGCTTCTACTCTTTTTCGATCCGCTTCCCCTATTGTCCAAGTTTCGCACCCGTATAATGCCGTACTCCATACGTACGATTTTAAGAGTCTCTTCCTAGTCTCTATATTAACCGTTCTCGAGCATAATAGTTGTTTCTTTTTGTTAAACGCAACTCGGCCCTGCGCCATTCTTTGTTTTATATCTTTAGTGCTCCTACCGTCTTGAGTTATTTTACTTCCTAAGTAGCAGAAATCCGCGACCTCCTCTATCTTCTCATTTCCTATTTGTATTTCCATTTTAGTTCTATTTTCACACCCCCTACATACCAAAATTTTAGTCTTCTTTTTATTGATTTTCATGCCGTAGCCCTGTGTCAAAACTGCTTCCATTTCATTCATGACATCATGAGCAAGCACAAAAGAATACAACCGTTTATATACAATCTTCTCAAAGACCTTAGCAATATTGGAGATCAAAGAAATTGGGCGATAATTACTTAAATCATACTTGTCCCCTTTTTTAAAAATAGGAACAACCTCTGCTTGCTTGAAATGATCAGGGCAGGTACCAGTTTCAATAGAACGATTTATGATGTGAGCAAGAGGAACAGCAATGAAAAGTTTAATATTTTTAAAACTGCTATCAAAACATTTTCCACCGAATCTATATCTAATGCAGATGTTTTTTTAAACTTTTTCACACAACTGCCTACTTTCACCGAGGATTTTTCTGAGACTATTGCATTCTACAACAATAACAGAAAGACCTCCTTTGACTCGTTTTTTGAATTCAAATTGGTCGATTCTAGCGCAGTGATGAAATGTTTAACTGAAATAAAATCGAATGCACCTGGGCTAGATGACATCACCCTTGTAATGATAAAGGCGTGTTGCCCGTATTTGTTGCAGTTTCTTGTTCATATTATAAATTGCTGCCTGATGCAAAACTATTTTCCTATCACATGGAAGCATGCTGTTGTCACGCCGGTCCCCAAGGTGCGTAATCCGTTGGAGCTGGGGCACTTCAGACCTATTAGTATTTTGCCATGTTTCTCCAAAATAATGGAAAAAATTATGTTTTACCAAATTGAAGAACATATGAACCATTATCAGATTCTACCTCTAAAACAGTCTGGATTTAGACGAAACTTTAGTTGTACAACTGCGTTAGCAAATATTACTGATGATATTATGAGAGCCACGGATAAGGGTTTATTGACCATCCTTCTCTTACTTGACTTTAGCAAAGCTTTTGATACTATTAACTTTAATATTTTGAAATCTATATTTCATTACGTCGGTTTTAGTGAAAATGCTAAACAACTTCTAACTAGCTATTTATCTGAAAGGGAAATAACTGTCAGGGTAAACAATCAGATGTCTAGGAGTGCTTTGGTTACATCGGGAGTTCCGCAAGGGTCGATTTTGGGACCTCTCCTCTTTTCAATGTATACAAGTAGCATAGTGAATTGCATAAAATATTCTGACTACCACATGTATGCAGACGATACCCAAATTTATTCCAGTTTTCCTGTAAATGATTTTCGAGAAGCAATAAAAAATTTAAACCAGGATTTGCAGAATATTGCGACCACGTCAGCAAGGCATTCTTTGTTGATTAATCCGAGTAAAACACAGGCTATATTATTTGGCAATAAGAATTTTTGTAAAAGTGTACTACCTTCTATTCAGTTAAGAATTAACGATACTGACATACCTGTGGTTGAAAGAGTGAGAGACCTGGGACTGGTGCTTGACAACAGCTTTCGCTATAGGGAACATATTGCTCTGTGCATGAGACGAGCATTAGCCAACCTAAAACTTATTTACTCTTAAATAAAAAATTACTTTGTAACTCACTTGTGCTTTCACATTTCAATTTTTGTTGTGAGGTATTTTCTCCATGTTTGGATCAAGCCACCAAATATAAAATTCAAAAAATGCAAAATTCCTGTTTGAGATACATATATGGCATTAGAAAGTTTGACCATATATCAGATAAATTAATTACTAGTGGTTGGCTAAATGTGGAACACAGATTCCTTAAGCTTTCATGTATATTTGTTAATAAAATTATTTTGTTTAAAACACCACCATATTTATTTGAGAAACTAAAATTTAGAACTGATGTACACAACATTAATGTGAGATTTAAGGGCAGATTGTCTCCTCCTCAATACAGAACTGCTTTGTGCAGTAGATGCTTCTCTGTTTACTTCTGTAAAATCTATAACGAATTGCCCGAAAATCTCAAAAATTTATCCTATCTTCACTTTAAAAATCATTTACATAGGTTTCTGTTACAAAACCAAAATTGTTTATTGTAATTCTGTGTGGTGCACTATGTGGTCTGCGATGTAGGTACGGTTGCTATCACTGACTATTTTATCGCTTTTGCTCTTGGCGACTCTTATTCCTGGTATCAGGTGTCGTTGTCTGTTCCGAATGGTATAGTTTATTATAATATTTAATTTAATTTAATTTAATGTGATCTGTAGGGTTAAGTGGAAGAGCAGGGGGTGCTTTGGCGCCCTAAGCTAGCCTTTCTTTCAGTTATCTGTGGAAATTGCATACACTATGATTATTGTTTATCTACATAGTTTGATTTATAAAATGCAATTGTAACTGACACAATAAAGACACTATTATTGTTTATTAAAGGCTTCAGCGATAGCAGCCTCATCAGACGTGATTACGTCATTAACCTTTACAGAACTGATAATATTCTCCCTCCTATTAATGGTAAGTTTCATTCTTATATAGTCCCAGAGCTTTTTAATGTCATAATTTTTAATTTTCTGCTTATCAAATTGACACTTAGCCTTATTAAGTAGTTTCTTTAAAGCTGCCTAATAATTTTTATAATACAATTCCTTAGTTTCATTCCCCAAGTCATTCTTCCATATCATATATAATTTTTGTTTAGTATTACAAGATTCTATCAGAGCTGGAGAAATCCAACTCTTTCTGGGTGCACTTTTTCTAGGAACAACTTTGGAAGCCAAACTAATACAATTTTTTACCTTCGTCACCAATAAATCAGTAGCAATATTCGGGTTGTCAATCTTAAGGATTCCACTCCATTCTTCCCTCTGACAGGCAACCCACAACTTTTTATAATTAATAATCTTATTCTTGTCATTAACTCTCTCATCACCCCTACACTCAAGCATTACTAAGATTGGGAAATGATCAGTGATTTTATACATAATTTTAGCTGCCCTATGATTTATGGTAGATTTAGAAAGAATATGATCAATACAAGAACCCTGCGACCCAAGAACAGGCCTGGTAACTGTATTAATTAATGGAAGATAATATTGCTCCAAGCAAGTGCCCAGATAGTCATTAGCATGTCCGTCCAACTTAAGCGTATCGATATTGACATCGCCAATTATATAATGATTGACAAAATTCCTATTAGCATGTAAGAAATTATTAAAATCAATTAAAAAACTATCAATATCATAGTCAAAGCACCGATATATACCAGATACCTTGACTGACACACAACCCACCTGAACCACCACGCTCACAACCCTAAGTTTCCCAAATACTGATATCTCAAAATTAGCTTGGAGTTTCTCATCAACGTATAAAACTACACCATCAGCCTTATTTATACAACTATTGTTGCATGGGGTAGTGCATATAGTGGTGTTCTGGTGCATTTGAGCAACCTCCAGAGAAGAATTTTGAAAATAATCTTACCTAATATTCAGAATAAAATTGTTTTATCTGTTGAGCAGTGTTATTTCCTTGAGGCAGTTATGCACGATTATAATGATTTGAGAAGCAGATATCAAGCCTGCACAAATGTAACTAGGAACAAAAATTTACAACTTCCTTTATGTAAACTTGAAATTGGTAAAAAGAGTTATCATTACACGGCAATCAGGGTATTTAATAAGTTACCAAATAATCTTAAAAATATGAATGCTGGAAAGAGGACTGTAAGAGATGCGATTAAGAAATGGGTCGCTGTTAACATGTAGTTTGGTTATTGTTTTGGACGATTATTGTTTTTATTTTTTATTTTTTTTTGTTATATTCAGTGTTTTTTTGTTTTTGTTTGTTTTTTTTTTCAGTACCTATCTTTGTTGCAGCCTGAGATGCGTTAGGGATTTATTTTCTTTGTTATTATTATTTAGTTTTATATTAAGTTAATTTTGTTGTAGGGCCACACTAACATACGGGTGCGTTGTACCTCCTGTTAGTTTTTACTACTCTGTAAATGTGGTGAATAAATAAATAAATAATAAATAAATATGATGCGTTGTCAAGAACAATTAATCCTTTCCATCTGACTGAATTAACTTTTTGTCATTCTTGACATATAATGTCAAATAGCAGTATTACAATGACCCGTATGTTTCGAGAGAATAGTACAATAAATATACCTACTCGTATTTTGTAAAATTTTTATTATAGAGACGAAAAATAATTTAGTTTTAATACTTTTTATGAGTCTCGGAATAATCAATTTGTAAAGCTTAATTAATTCGCTTTAAGTGAAGAAACAAAAAAATCCCAGACTTATTTTTGTAAAAGCCCTCACAAGTTATGAAAATTCATTGAAAATTATCAAGCCAGTAAATACTTAATGGTATGCAAACAGCTCCACTTTAAATACTAATTTATATCAAAATATATGTTGCTATTTATGTCGCAGACATCCATCCAATGTCTTGTTAGGGATTATTACCGTAACTAGTGATATAATAAAACAACAAAACTAAAGGTAATTCCACCAGAAAGTGATTATTCTAAGAGATGCACTACAAGCGTATAAACCTCTTGTTATTCATCTACCATCTACTCAGTTTGCAGAAGATAAATATTATATGCTTGTGTATTGTTCTCACTCACTGATTCATGCCCTATAACTTGTTGAACTAGGTCATGGCAAAAGGGCAATTTCATGAACATCATCATAAGGTTCTCAGTCCGAAGACTGGTTGGACGCGTACCTCCACTCTTTTCTATCCTGAGCTAACCTACGCATTTCCCTAAAAGTAGAACATCCTACATCCCTAACTATTTGAGAGCAGTAGTCTAATCTAGGCCTACCCCTACCTCTTTTTATTCCTATCTCTGACTCTACTATGTCGCGAACTATTCCTTCGTGTCTTAGAAGGTGTCCTACCATCCTATCTCTCCTACTCTTTATTGTCTTCCATACCTTTCGCTTTTCCCCAACTCTTTCTAATACTTCCCTATTGCTAACCTTATCTATCCACGGTATCTTCATCATGCGTCTGAAGCACCACATTTCAAACGCTTCTACTCTTTTTCGATCCGCTTCGCCTATTGTCCAAGTTTCGCACCCGTATAATGCCGTACTCCATACATACGACTTTAAGAGTCTCTTCCTAGTCTCTATATTAACCGTTCTCGAACATAACAGTTGTTTCTTTTTGTTAAACGCAACTCGGCCCTGCGCTATTCTTTGTTTTATATCTTTAGTGCTCCTACCGTCTTGAGTTATTTTACTTCCTAAATAGCAAAAATCCGCGACCTCCTCTATCTTCTCATTTCCTATTTGTATGTCAACTTTAGTTCTATTTTCACATCCCCTACATACCAAAATTTTAGTTTTCTTTTTATTGATTTTCATGCCGTAGCCCTGTGTCAAAACTGCTTCCATTTCATTCAAAGCCGCTCCTAATTCTTCTTTGCTAGATGCTAACACTGCTATATCATCCGCAAATCTGAGCATGTTAATAGTTTGACCCTGTACATTAATCCCTGAGGCTGTTCTGTCCTTAACAATATTAATCGCATCTTCGATGTATAAGTTGAAAACTAGAGGTGACAGTGCACATCCCTGTCTCACTCCCTTCCGGATATCTACTTCCCTTCGTTCCTGCTCACATTCTATAACTGCTTTTTGCTCTTTGTAGAGATTATGTATTATTCTTCTGTCCCTTTATTTCATCCCTACCTTTCTCAGCACTTCGAACATCTTCCCCCATTTTACGTTGTCGAAGGCCTTTTCTAAATCTACAAATCCTATATAGACGATCTTTCTCTTTTCTATCGTTTTTTCTATAATTACTCGTAAAGCTAGAATGGCCTCGCGCGTTCCTCTATTTCGTCTAAATCCGAACTGATCTTCTCCTAATATTTCTTCCGCCTTTTTCTCCATCCTTCTTTGCACAATTCTAGTTAAAATTTTTGACGCATGGGAAGTTAAACTGATAGTTCTGAAATTGTTGCACCTATCCGCGCCTTTCCTTTTTGGCAAAGCTACCATGATGTTCCGTTTGTAATCCTCTGGAATCTCGCCTGTCAGGTATATGCGACTAACTAATTTAAATAAACGATCTATTACCTCTTGACCTGCGCACTTTAAGATTTCTGCCTGCAAGCCATCTATACCTGGTGCTTTATTATTCCTTAAACTTTTTAGTGCTAGCTCAAACTCTTCTCTCATTATAGGATTCCCTAGGTTATCCCCCTCTACACTGCTTTCGCTTTCTAATATATCTTGCACTTCCTGTCCCGCATATAAGTTTCCTAAATATTCTTTCCACCTATCTGCCTTCTCCCCGCTTTCGATTAGGATATCTCCTGCCTCATTCCTAATGCTTTTGGTACTAGATCCAATTTCTCTAAAATTTCTCCTAATTATTTTATATGCTTCATCAGTCTTTCCTACTTCGAACTTATTTTCCACTTCTTTGCACTTATTATCGATCCATTGCTCTTTCGCTTTCCTACATTTCCGAATAATTTCCCACTTGATCGCCTTATATCTTTGTTTCCCTATTTCATCTAACCTATTTTTATATTTTCGCCTTTCCTCTATTAGACTCACAATATGTTTTGTTATCCAGAGTTTCCTACTTTCATTCTGTTTATGGCCCAAAATATCCCTAGCTGAGGAAACTAAACTATTTTTAATGCAATTCCATTCTGCCTCTATGTCCCTAACAATATTTTCACCCGCGCCCTTTAGTACTTCGTTTGTCTTTTTCTTGAACTTATCGCGCGTATCCTCATCTTTTAGTTTCTCTTGGTCATGATACCTTCTTCCGCTTCGTTTTTTCAAAATCTTAAATTTAAGATTGGCTTTCATAACGACTATGTTGTGATCACTATCTATATCTGCTCCTGGATAACTTCTACAATCCCGAACTTGATTTCTAAATCTTTGCCTAACAAGAATGTAATCTATTTGATGATAAAGTACCAAAAATTGAACAAGCAGGCATTTACAGTAGTTGTTGGATCAGCCATGGCGAAGCGAGCTGAGCGTTTAAGTCTCTCCCCCCCCCCAAACAAAAACATTAACATTTGAAAAGAAATCAGCATACGCTTCCGCATTGAAGTCTAGTTATTAACAGCGTTGTGTTGTAAAGATAAACTCGAATTAGTGGCTTACTGCATTATCAGCAGGTTAGCGCACGAAACGGCACTCAAACCAGGTAGAGGTTTGGGACGACGCACGAAACGGGAAATATTTTCATCGACGCCCGAAACGGGAACGCACGAAATGGAACTAAATCCAGAGGATACCATCAGCAGAGGATTGGGAGAAAATATAATATGAGTTTATTATCACTCTGTGACAAAATATCGTCTCGTACCGAATTAAACTTTCTGATTAATCTTTCCACTGTGCATAAAATGTCACTGATGCGCCCCACTTATAAAATAGTTTTTCATCTAAGCATCTGTCGGTGACAGTGAGAACAGGCGGATTAATTATCTTTCACTCTTATCCTTTCTTATCGTATATCCTATTATTTCCGCTTCCCCCATCTTTGTCTCCTAAAATTCAGCGCCATGGCAGGGGGTACTGTCAGAAGAAACAAAACGAAATTGTATCGTTTATTTCGGGCTATGTTGTTTAATTGAATTTTTCAACTTCAGTTGCACCATTTGTCTCGCAACGTTGGGTCAAACGCGTTGTTTTTATTTTATTTTTCTTTTATATGATGCGACGCTTTCAATTATTGGATTTCATCAGCCTGCGGAAATTGCAAGCGTTCTTTTGTATTATGGAAATTTTTCTTTGACATCGACATCTTGCCAAGTACGTCTTCTATAAAATTGATACATTTCTATGATTGCTGTGAAGTTTAATTATGAGGCACATTACCTCCATTATTTCTCTAATGAGCTGAGGGGGTTGTTGTTTTGGAGGCTAGAAAAATTCAAATTTCTTCTTACTATAGTAGTTCAAAAATGAGAGAACGAGATCAGGCCATCCAGTTCTCCGCTTCAACAGCCTCTGGTGTCTTTCAAGATCATTGGTGAAGAAGTGTGGTGGATGTAGCGCTAGCTGCTGAAGAAGTTCCAACAGCAGCCGCTGAAGAAGTAAGCCGCCGCCGCCATCTTGTCTCAATCCACACGAGTCAAGATGGCTGCCACCAGTATGGCTGTATCATCAACGAATGTGGCAGTAGTAGTAGAGTTCGAGGTTGGAGTATCAGCTGTGTAAAACGCAGGACCCAGGACACTACCCTGAGGCTCGCCAGCAAGTATACTATGCTTAACAATTTGACTGTTTCGCAACGTAGAGATGAAGTTGAATTTTATTCTGTTGCGGCCGAAAAGGGCTCACGCCGCCCACACCACAGACCTAAATGTTCACCTGCTAGCATTGCCACTACCACACAACATGGATACATCTGGTCAGCTTTTACAAATGGCGTCCTATTAATTCTCTCTCACAATTTACGGAAAAGAGCACGAGTGTGGTATAAAAAATCGTCTCGACACTTCAGCATTTATCAGGGCCTGAACGCTTGGGCAGCTCCTGAAATATTTTTTTCCTATTACACCCCATGGATAAGGGGATATTGTAGGTGGTTAACTGCAATAAATACCCCTCCGGGTTTGATTTAAATATTGATTGAAGTGGGTCTATTCCGCATATCTACTTGAAAGATGAGTTCGGCTTTTGGGGTACAGTCTACTGAGAACATCCCTATCTGCTTTGTTTATTTAGGACTGCAATAAATTATATTTAGAACCTCATAAAACCGGTTAATAAATATAATGTATACATATGAAATGTACTTTATATTACTTTGTTAACTTAGTTACATTTTACCAAGACAAACAATAATTCAGCGGTTTAACCGAATAGCATAATTTGATAATTTCAAGTTCGCACTCAGTAACGTACGTAGCTGGCAGTCGAAAATTATTAGCTATAACTCACAATCCCAAGATACGCTCACGCGGGTTCCTGTAATATTACGAATATATACTGACACTGTTGCCAGCTCGCAAACTATCTTACATGGTTGCCGCAAGTTGACAATCACCTAGAAGGCTCCTTTTTTCTGCCGTTACTTCACAATCACTTTGTATGCAATATATAAAGACCTCTACACAATGATGTCACGATGACGTCATTCTCAGTATAAAACTCTGTAAGTAAGGTATCTTATTTTTCATTGTTTCCACTGAGGATGGCAATTTTAATGCCATACCAAGTATTAGCTGGCCCAATCCATCGGACCTCATTATAAATTTATAACACACCCGGTTTTAACGCGAAACATGAGAATGCAACTGCAGTAGTGGGAGTCTTACTTGTTTGAAAACATCGACCTACGCGCACATGTAATCCAACTCATTAGGATCCTTTACGGCGAAAGATTATGAACAGAAATTCTGGATATGTCAGTTACAAATTTGGCCAATCACTGGTAATGATGATACCAGAGAGGCTCGTTAACGAAGGCAAACATTCAAATACGGTTAGCTGGATACACAGCCGCTCTGATCCAATAAATGCAACGCGTTTTATTAATTCAAGCACCGGGAAGATAGCGCGCGTTTATTCAGAGAGCAGCTTCTTTGTTCCATCTAGGTAAGCCAAATATTCTGCATACGTTTGTTAACATAGCGGGTAGTTGCATGATATGTACAAGTGTCCTATTTTCGTTGTGATTTGAGGGTTTCTCATAGAAGCAGCAGAAATAGAGCCTTAGGGTTTTCGCGAGCTACTTTTTTGAGTATAATAGAATGCCGAAACCAGAATTTCGATATCGTTTATAGTTTTCGAGAAAAAAATAATATTCTGTCAGGTTAAGGTCAAGCGGAGCGTTGTCTCAGTCGTTAGCATTATTATTATGACTGCGACTCCGGTCACTACTCAGTACTCAACAATCTAAAATGTTTGACTCTTCTTAGTTCAGGTAATAGGTTGAGCTTGCAAATATCGGAAAGCTGCATGTGTTGTCTCTGCTAGCTCGGCTTGATTGTTGTATATTTTTCCTTTTAAGAATGCCCAAACAAAAAAGTCTAATATACTTAGATCCGGTGATCTTGCAGGCCACAATATAGGTCCATTTGTACCCAACCATCTACCCGGAAAATTATATTCTAAATAATTTCTAACTATTGCAGAATTGTGTGCAGGGGCACCACCATCTTGTTAGGAAATAGGTATATCTTGTTTATGTTTATTAACGGAACATTTTCCATTATCGCCTCTGCGTTCATCATCATCATAAGGTTCTCAGTCCGAAGACTGGTTGGATGCGTACCTCCACTCTTTTCTATCCTGAGCTAACCTGCGCATTTCCCTAAAAGTAGAACATCCTACATCCCTAACTATTTGAGAGCAGTAGTCTAATCTAGGCCTACCCCTACCTCTTTTTATTCCTATCTCTGACTCTAGTATGTCGCGAACTATTCCTTCGTGTCTTAGAAGGTGTCCTACCATCCTATCTCTCCTACTCTTTATTGTCTTCCATACCTTTCGCTTTTCCCCAACTCTTTCTAATACTTCCCTATTGCTAACCTTATCTATCCACGGTATCTTCATCATGCGCCTGTAGCACCACATTTCAAACGCTTCTACTCTTTTTCGATCCGCTTCCCCTATTGTCCAAGTTTCGCACCCGTATAATGCCGTACTCCATACATACGACTTTAAGAGTCTCTTCCTAGTCTCAATATTAACCGTTCTCGAACATAACAGTTGTTTCTTTCTGTTAAACGCAACTCGGCCCTGCGCTACTCTTTGTTTTATATCTTTAGTGCTCCTACCGTCTTGAGTTATTTTACTTCCTAAATAGCAGAAATCCGTGACCTCCTCTATCTTCTCATTTCCTATTTGTATGTCAACGTTAATTCTATTTTCACATCCCCTACATACCAAAATTTTAGTTTTCTTTTTATTGACTTTCATGCCATAGCCCTGTGTCAAAACTGCTTCCATTTCATTCAAAGCCGCTCCTAGTTCTTCTTTGCTAGATGCTAACACTGCTATATCATCCGCAAATCTGAGCATGTTAATAGTTTGACCCTGTACGTTAATCCCTGAGGCTGTTCTGTCCTTAACAATATTAATAGCATCTTCGATATATAAGTTGAAAACTAGAGGTGACAATGCACATCCCTGTCTCCCTCCCTTCCGGATATCTACTTTCCTTCGTTCCTGCTCACATTCTATAACTGCCTTTTGCTCTTCGTAGAGATTATGTATTATTCTTCTGTCCCTATATTTCATCCCTACCTTTCTCAGCACTTCGAACATCTTCTCCCATTTTACGTTGTCGAAGGCCTTTTCTAAATCTACAAATCCTATATAGACGCTCTTTCTCTTTTCTATCGTTTTTTCTATAATTACTCGTAAAGCTAGGATGGCCTCGCGCGTTCCTCTATTTCGTCTAAATCCGAACTGATCTTCTCCTAATATTTCCTCCGCCTTTTTCTCCATCCTTCTTTGCACAATTCTAATTAAAATTTTTGACGCATGGGAAGTTAAACTGATGGTTCTTTCCACCTATCTGCCTTCTCCCCGCTTTCGATTAGGATATCTCCTGCCTCATTCCTAATGCTTTTGGTACTAGATCCAATTTCTCTAAAATTTCTCCTAATTATTTTATATGCTTCATCAGTCTTTCCTACTTCGAACTTATTTTCCACTTCTTTGCACTTATTATCGATCCATTGCTCTTTCGCTTTCCTACATTTCCGAATAATTTCCCACTTGATCGCCTTATATCTTTGTTTCCCTATTTCATCTAACCTATTTTTATATTTTCGCCTTTCCTCTATTAGACTCACAATATGTTTTGTTATCCAGGGTTTCCTACTTTCATTCTGTTTATGACCCAAAATATCCCTAGCTGAGGAAACTAAACTATTTTTAATGCAATTCCATTCTTCCTCTATGTCCTTAACAATATTTTCGCCCGCGCCCTTTAGTACTTCGTTTGTCTTTTTCTCGAACTTATCGCGCGTATCATCATCTTTTAGTTTCTCTGGGTCAAGATACCTTCTTCCGCTTTGTTTTTTCAAAATCTTAAATTTAAGATTGGCGTTCATAACGACTATATTGTGATCACTATCTATATCTGCTCCTGGATAACTTCTACAATCCCTAACTTGATTTCTAAATCTTTGCCTAACAAGAATGTAATCTATTTGATATCTCCCTAGGTCTCCTGGCATCTTCCACGTGTAGCGTCTCCTAACATGATGGTGAAATAGAGTGTTCGCGACCGTTAAGTTATGTTTATCGCAGAACTCTATCAGTCTAACTCCCCTATCGTTCCTATTGCCTAATCCAAAGGGACCAACTATTCCGCCCTCTCGCCCTGTGCCTACGACTGCATTGAAATCTCCTATAATTATTAAATTTTCGTGTCCTCTCACAAAATCTAACACATGTTCAATATCACTATAAACAGCCTCTACGACCTCATCACTGTAGTTAGAAGTGGGCATATATACCTGTATTATTACTGTTTTTACAGGTTTCGAATCTAACCTAACCATAACTACCCTGTCACTTTGCTGTAAGAAATTTTCTACACTCTGCCCTACTTTTCTCCGCATAACAATTCCTACTCCCGAATTTCCTCCTACAGATCCTGTGTGTATTACTCTAAAATCTCCGCTCCAGAAGTCTCCGGCTTCTGGCCATCGCACTTCACTAATACCTACTACGTCTAATGCTAACCTGTCCATCTCAATTTTCAAATTCTCTAACTTTCCTACTTGTTTCATGCTTCTAACATTCCACGCTCCGACTCGTGAGATGTTACACTTATCATTTCTGATGACTCCCTCCGAAGCAGTCCCCGCCCGGAGATCCGAATGTGGGACTATTTTACCTCCGGAATATTTTACTCCAGAAGGTGCCATCATCATAAATTCGAAGTACGCTGTACTAGGGATAGAATAATGTGGTGGTTTCCCGTTGCCTTCCACCTCGCAGTAGTGTGTATCACAGTGCCATACCGACCCTCACGATCTCTGCCCCTATGATTACTGAAAGAGCTGCTGCCCTCTTTCAGGGACTTGATTTAGTCTGGCTCTGCGTTAATACTCAATAAATTAATGTATCCAATCCCGTTAAGTTTCCATCAAAAATTTGATGCGCTAGTTGACCACCCAAAATAAAACACGAAACGTTAAATCCAAAACGTCCTTGCCTCTGACGTTCAGAAGTTTGGTGGTGATTTGTATCAGACCAGTGACGCACATGATGCCTGTTAAATAATTTTACTCTTATTATGTGAGTTTCATCTGTCCAAATGGCAGACCTCCCAAATTCTGGTTTTTCTTGTATCAGGACTGTCTGAACTAAGCATTCTGCCACAATTAGCTTTCAAGCAAGCTTTTACGAAGCGAGCAATCGCAAAGCGACTGACCTAATGAAATGAAAATTGTATCAGTAGTGGCAGCATTCTGGAGCGTATTATTCGATCCTTATCGCAACCTCCATTACAAGGCGCTCTAGCAACACGCGTGTGTGCCGTTTCCGCTCATAAGATTTTATTCTTAGCGTTGGGCTGCCAGGTCATTTTCACTGAATAGGGTTCTCAGTCTGAAAAACTGCCGTTCTACGTGAACTTGAAATGGCCATCAGATCCCTACTACTTTATTGATTCCGCATTCCATTTCAAATTGTTCCGCAAGTCTATACTTACAGAAACAATGGACGCAGTACGTCAAAGTCAAAGCTAAGAAATCTGAAGGAAAGCGCTAATGCGGGGCTTATTTATTACGACTGTTTCGAGAGTGCCCAGGTGTATGTTTGATGATGGCCCGGGAATTGCAGATAGATTACATTAATGTCAACACGGAGCATGGGCAATTATTGACACTTTATGCATGATGCATACTCGTACAAAGCTATATAACTGGGCTATTGGTAATGTCGTTAGGGCAATTACTGAACGTTTTGAGTATTATGTACCAATTATATACCAATACCATACAGTATCTACTGCTTTGAAAATTCTAGGCAAAGAAAGATAACGAGTCCGCCTTCAGTTGCCGAGGTCATATCATAATGCGGAAATACTGAAAGATAACGGTGTGTCGAGCATAAAGGAGCTGCTAGACTGTTATATTAAGATGAACTAAATTAGCGCGCCATAATGGGAATATCTTAAGGAAATGGGACAGATAAGATCTTTTATCGTTTCAACTTTCCTTCGAGTGGCGCGAGATTATTTTTTATCTTTTTCGTAAAAGTTTTGGACGGGTTTTCTTCTTCCCGCGATCGAAGTTACTTTAGTCCGATGCCGTAAATTTCTGTACTCCAAAGGGACAAAAAACGAGAACAAACACTGCTGCTGAATTCGTTAATTCCCTACGGATACGCACCTGATTCTGCCACTTTATCTTGAATGTTAAAATGTATATGTGGCTTCTAGGATGACATTTTCCCTGTACGAGCTCGTAAATAAAACTAAAAGAAGGGTATTCCATTACAAGGGGCCTGTTTCTAACTTACAACAAATAAAAGGTTTTCTAAAACAAAACATCCATGGAATCTTGACAACTGTTAACATCAAGGTAGTCTTGTAATAAACTAGAAACAAGAGAGAACTTAGTCAATTAATGTCATAATGGCACTGTTATTTTTTACAATTTTATTCGGATTTCACCTATTTTTTCACCCAAAACCAAAAAAAAAGTTTAAACTTTGTTTCTACGCAAAACTAAGCCAATAGAATTTACACTGACACAGAAAGTCCCATTGCAAAATTACTTCTTGAAGGAAAAATCGATTTAATTTTTATTAAGTCTACCCGCGTATGCCTAAACCGGGTAGTTTTCAAGATATTCTTACCGAGAATTACTATTATTGTGAACAAATAGCAAAAATAATAAAAGTAGCTCGAAATCGCAATGTCGACCAGAACCAAGAAAACTTAAATTTGAGCCACTCACTCTCTAAATCAATTTAGTTACGTACTTTTCTTGTGTGTCTTCAATTTCTTCTTCTCAAATTTGGAGTTGTTGCGAAAGTCAGAAGAGATATATACCGTGTGACAAACTTCCATGTGTACATGGGGAAATAACATGGGCAATTACATTTTTGGGGATTCCTGCTCCCCATGTGTAGTTACAGTGGTGGTAAAGGTAGCAATCGAAAGACTATTTTTTTCTGCGTATGAGGATATCAAAAACTCTGCAATTTTCCAATTTATTAAAGCATTAAAAGCAAAAATTACACTAATTATTTTCAAATTAAAACACGGATTATTCAACAGATTACCTATGACAATTTAATTTATTCTAATCAAAGACTCCCTTGATTCTCATTTCTAATTCGTCTGAACTGTCAACATTATTTATCGACATTTTAAAATTTAGGTTTCAAAATGAACAAAAATATTTATTCAGTTGAAGAAAAGGTTTTCATTGTGAAAACATTTTACGGCGGCAATAGTCTGCGGGTAGTCCCTGACTTATTTTCTGTAAAATTCAATAACAGTCCTATTCCTTCGGTAACAACAATAAAAAATTTAGTTAAGAAATTTGAAGATACTGGGAATCTTTCATTGAAAGAAGGTAATTGTTACTAATAAATTTACTTGGTTTTTATTTAGATAATTCTGATTCGCTTATTATTATTACCTAGTTGCTAATTCCTTATTGTAAATTTTACTGGGATTATGAGAAATTTAACAAGTGATAACGTGGAGTGAAACAAAACTAAAATTAATCTTATCATTTATTTTTTTAGTCGTTCCAAGAAATCTAAATGTTGAGGTAGAGGAAATGGTAATAGGCCTGATAACTGCTAGTCCAACATCTAGTTTAAGGTCTATTGCCCTAGAATGTAATGTTTCAAGAGAAACTGTCCGTAACATATTAAAAAAAACAAATATCATCCCTTTAAATTCCAATGTCACCAAGAGTTACTTCCTTTTGACGAAGAATCAAGGCAAACTTTCTGTGAAGAAATGCAAGAACGGGCTAATCGGGATCGCAGCTTCCTCTCATCAATTTGTTTTACCGATGAGTGTACATTCAGTTTAAATCAAGAGCCAAATTCACAAAACGTTAGGCATTGGGCCCAGGAAAATCCCAGAATAAATCTAGCCACTAGCAATACCCTCAAAAAATCAATATTTGGGTAGGCATTTTTAATAATCGCATTATAGGACCATTTAAAATACAGGGAATTTAAATTCAGAAGCTTATTTAGATCTTTTAATTAACCATATTGGCCCTGCATTAGAAGAAGTTGCACATGCGATTCGGGAGGTCTGGTTTCAACATGACGGATGCCCAGCACATTTTGGAGCACAAGTGAGGGAATTATTAAATGAAATATTTCCAGAGAGCTGGATTGGTCGAGGTGGTGCTATAAACTGGCCAGCTAGATCTCCCGATTTGGCACCGTGTGACTTTTTCTTGTGGGGTCATTTAAAAAATAAGATTTATAAAACTCGTCACCCAAATATTGATTCTTTAACGAATGCTATTTTTGCGGAATGCAACTTAATAAACGATCGGCAACTTGCGAATGTGAGAAATTCTTTCTATAATAGGCTGGGATACTGTCTGATAAGGAATGGGGGTTTATTTGAATATTTGTTATAGTTATTTTTCTTTTTTTTATGTTACTTTAATTTCATTGTATATTAATAAGTTTTTGTCCTTACCTAGATATGAAATAAATAAGTATTAAATTGCCAGATTACAAAATTCATTAGAGCAAAATAAACAAAGGTTGCCGCTTGTTAAATTTTTCATAATTGCAGTAAAATTAAAGTAATTTAATTTTTATTATTTCATTTTACTGCTTTAACATTTTCCCAAAAACTTTTTAATAGGTTAGACGACACCTACAATCACGCACTTACACCTAAAATGGACTTCTAGTCACACAGATTGCAAATCACCAAACAGTGCCGACCGCCATACTGTGTCAAATGCTGATTGGCCAACATCAACCAATGAAAACTTAAAAGATTGACGCGCCAAACAGGCCATTAAACTCGTAGTGGGATTAAACTTAAAATTATTGGGCCCGATTATGTCATAAGGATTTCTTAAATTCGGGCTGGGACAGCCAGAGAACTAATTATTTCGTTCTGATTCCCTGTAATTACAAACTGAAAAGGAAATTCTACAAAACTTGGCCATTTTTTTTGGCAGTTTTGAAAACTTTGCAACAGGCAGGTGCTGATTAGAATTTATTTCTAATGAATGGGAAAATAGAACGTGTTCTGTGATGAGGGTTGGAAAAGAAGAAAAATCGAAATTGCTAATTTTAGAGCTGCATCCAGCAGTAAATAACAAGTCTTCATAAAAATTCAAACATTTATTTTAAACAAGTACATTGAACACGTTATAAGTTGAGGGCGTCATTTACACAGCTTGTTTCCGAAAAATTGTCCCATATCGATAAGTTGAGCGATTTTAAAGTAAAAGTATCAGGTACTTACGCATGAAAGTCAATCTTGGCTTTCTCTTGCCACGATTCTTGCAGCTTGCCACAAAACACGAAGGCATTTTTGAGTATATAAAACAATAACAACTAATAAATCACACTGAACACAAATAACTGAACTAGGTAAATAACTATATATAACTAAAAACTGTCCAAAATCATACAATTATTACAATACATATGATAATACAACTCGCAAGTAAACCACGCTCCAGATCACAAAAATGACAATAGAGTTGACATTGACAGAGGACTGACATTTAAAGAAGACGCGACAGGTTATACAACCCCAAATAGCAAAAATCACTAGATTTTGACACAGCATGGCGGTCTACCTGCTGTGGCGATTTCTAGTGGTGGGGGGCTATGCGATCAGCAGTCTAGTTATATTACACAAGTCTGTGCCTACAATTTACCCTAAACTATGGACCAGCATTCACCAACGAAACATCCACACCAGTAATCAATAAATTGTCAGCTATAGGTAATGACAATAATAATGTGAATGAGAATTATCTAAATAAAAAAACAAGGTTATGTATTAGTAAAAATTAACTTCTTTCGATGAAAGATTCCCAGCCTTCAAATTTCTTACTAAATTATTTGTTGTTATACCGAAGGAATAGGACCGTTATTGAATTTTACAGAAAATAAGGCACGGACTACGTGCAAACTATTGCCGCCGTGAAATATTTTCACAATGAAAACCTTTTCTTGAGCTGAATAAATATTCTTGTTCATTTTTAAATGTTGACAGTTCAGAAAATCCATAAAAATCAAAGACGTCCGTGATTAGAATAAATTAAGTTGTCATGGATAATCTGATAAATTTCTGTGTTTTAGTTAGAAAATTATTAATGTAATTTTTGCTTTTAATGCCTTAATAAATTGGAAAGTTGTAGAGTTTTTGATATCCTCATACGCAGAAAAAAATAATATTTCGATTGCTACCTTTACCACCACTGTAACTACACATGGGGAGCAGGAATCCCCAAAAATGTAATTGCCCATGTTATTTCCCCATGTACACATGGAAGTTTGTCACACGGTATTTTAAAGTCAGTAGAAATTATTAATGAGATAAATTTGGCTTTTATCGTTAGTGGAAAATGTAATTTAAACAAAAAACTACAGCGAGAACAAGTTTATTGAAATTAAATAAATAAATTAAAATTAAATAAAAAAATAAGAAAATGCAGAAAATCTTTCAAACTACGACAGATGCGAGTTGGAGCTGTTTTGTTTATCACAGGTAACATGATTTTAACGCGATTTGCATTTTGCATTTTGACTACAAAATATGATGTTTTCGAATTACTTTCCATACAATTGGCACTCTTAATAAACATTATTTACATTATAAATTTGTTCTCCGTCCAGCTTTTCGTTTAAATTACATTTCCTCTACAAAGTCATACTTAGCTTATTAATAATTTGTACCTATCTACTTTTAACCATTTATCTGTCCCGAAGCAACTCGAAATTTCAAAACAACGAATTCAAAATACGCAACAAAGTTACCTAACTAAATCGACTTAAAACGGGACAGGTCCGAATTTAAGTTAAATGGGGAAATCCGAATAAAATTGTAAAAAATAACAGTGAAATTGAAAATTTTTAAGTTTCAATTTTAATTTCCGTAGAAACTGCCAGCCGCAGACCTGACAATGCCTACATCAATTAAGAGCTTAGTAAACTGGCTATTAAATGTGCAATTAATATACGGGGTGTTCCATTTGAAATTCTTGAAAAAAATTCAATTATGCGTATGTTGAACACTCTGTATAATACAAAGTACAGTAGCAAAGGTATTAACAGAATTTGCAAATAGAATAGTCTGTGAATCTAGTTCGATAAAGAAATCGTAGACAGCTTGTACATATAATAGCAATACCATCGATAATATATTACCATTGTTTCAACCTAAGTATCTCTAAACACGGATGACCCGTAATTTCTAAGGTTATTACAAGGGTTTTCCCTCGATAACAATTTGTTGCGGCTAAATTATGTATAGAACACATATTTTCGGTACAACACATGGAGGGAAATTATTGAAGCAAGTACTCTATGAACAGGTGATTGACCGAACATGGAACATCACGATTATTTTAAAATTACATTTGAGTAACAAAAATCATAAAGTATCAAAAACGAAAGTTGTGAAATAACACTAAACTTGATCTACCCTAAGCGAATAAGTCGTTCTAAATTGAAGCTTTATGAGGGACCGACCATTGAAAATAATCCAAGCCATCTCTGTTTAATGATATATGCTCATTATCCGTCCGGCGCTCTATCTAGAGTCCTCCAGGCTCATTTTCTGTACACGCAGCGTCGTGCTTTTTCATTTCGGTCACATCTTGACGTCTTCATCATGTCACCGCATCGTTTAAGTCCCCATGCTCGAAGGTAGAAAGCGGAACGTGACTAGGCATAATTACCTTCAATCACCTGACCTCAACAACGTTAGCAGTCTCCATTTCACTGATTTGATATGAAGGGGGTTATCAGAATAATATCCGCAGTAAACGTCACCTTGAATCTAACGCAATTTGCTACGAAATCCCCTTGCATTACGTTTTCGGTTCTAGTCGGAGTTCGAATCATGCAGTCACGTAAATGTTATAGCCGGGAAATTACCGTCATCCAATCGTTCCAAATTGAATAGCGTGAAGTTAACAAGCAAGGAGGGATTTTTTAGTTAATCTACCTTCCAGTGAAACAGAAGGTTTTTCAATTCAAAAATAATAAGAGAAATGTTTAGGTTTCGGCTTCTTTAATTGTCTTTCTTGATGCAATATATTCTGGCTTTTTTTTCTTTCTTTCGGGTACATGTCAATAGCGCGGTCAGTTTAACCCTTACAGATTATAAAATGGCCGCAAAAGGGATAGGTCGATTGCGCACGGACAAGATATTAGTACCTGGCCCTAAGACATATCCCACTTATTCATTTCATATCTAGGTAAGAACAAAAACTTATTAATATACAATGAAATTAAAGTAACATAAAAAAAGAAAAATAACTATAACAAATATTCAAATATTTGTATTAGACTGTATTAGACAGTATCTCAGCCTATTATAGAAAGAATTTCTCACATTCGCAAGTTGCCGATCGTTTATTAAGTTGCATTCCGCAAAAATAGCATTCCTTAAAGAATCAATATTTGGGTGACGAGTTTTATAAATCTTATTTTTTAAATTACCCAACAAGAAAAAGTCACACGGTGCCAAATCGGGAGATCTAGCTGGCCAGTTTATAGCACCACCTCGACCAATCCAGCTCTCTGGAAATATTTCATTTAATAATTCCCTCACTTGTGCTCCAAAATGTGCTGGGCATCCGTCATGTTGAAACCAGACCTCCCGATTCGCATGTGCAACTTCTTCTAATGCAGGGCCAATATGGTTAATTAAGAGATCTAAATAAGCTTCTGAATTGAAATTTCCCTGTGTTTCAAATGGTCCTATAATGCGATTATTAAAAATGCTTGCCCAAATATTGATTTTTTGAGGGTATTGCGTTGGAGTCATCATAAGGTTCTCAGTCCGAAGACTGGTTGGACGCGTACCTCCATTCTTTTCTATCCTGAGCTAACCTACGCATTTCCCTAAAAGTAGAACATCCTACATCCCTAACTATTTGAGAGCAGTAGTCTAATCTAGGCCTACCCCTACCTCTTTTTATTCCTATCTCTGACTCTAGTATGTCGCGAACTATTCCTTCGTGTCTTAGAAGGTGTCCTACCATCCTATCTCTCCTACTCTTTATTGTTTTCCATACCTTTCGCCTTTCCCCAACTCTTTCTAATACTTCCCTTTTGCTAACCTTATCTATCCACGGTATCTTCATCATGCGTCTGTAACACCACAGTTCAAACGCTTCTACTCTTTTTCTATCCGCTTCTCCTATTGTCCAAGTTTCGCACCCGTATAATGCCGTACTCCATACATCCGACTTTAAGAGTCTCTTCCTGGTCTCTATATTAACCGTTCTCGAACATAACAGTTGTTTCTTTTTGTTAAACGCAACTCGTCCCTGCGCCATTCTTTGTTTTATATCTTTAGTGCTCCTACCGTCTTGGGTTATTTTACTTCCTAAGTAGCAGAAATCCGCGACCTCCTCTATCTTCTCATTTCCTATTTGTATTTCAATTTTAGTTCTATTTTCACTCCATCTAGCATCTACATACCAAAATTTTAGTTTTCTTTTTATTGACTTTCATGCCGTAGCCCTGTGTCAAAACTGCTTTCATTTCATTCAAAGCCGCTCCTAATTCTTCTTTGCTAGATGCTAACACTGCTATATCATCCGCAAATCTGAGCATGTTAATAGTTGGCCCTGTACATTGATCCCTGAGGCTGTTCTTTCCTTAACAATATTAATCGCATCTTCGATATATAAGTTGAAAACTAGAGGTGACAATGCACATCCCTGTCTCACTCCCTTCCGGATATCTACTTCCCTTCGTTCCTGCTCACATTCTATAACTGCCTTTTGCTCTTTGTAGAGATTATGTATTATTCTTCTGTCCCTGTATTTCATCCCTACCTTTCTCAGCACTTCGAACATCTTCCCCCATTTTACGTTGTCGAAGGCTTTTTCTAAATCTACAAATCCTATATATACGCTCTTTCTCTTTTCTATCGTTTTTTCTATAATTACTCGTAAAGCTAGAATGGCCTCGCGCGTTCCTCCTTTTCGTCTAAATCCGAACTGATCTTCTCCTAATATTTCTTCCGCCTTTTTCTCCATCCTTCTTTGCACAATTCTAGTTAAAATTTTTGACGCATGGGAAGTCAAACTGATAGTTCTAAAATTTTCGCATCTATCCGCGCCTTTCCTTTTTGGCAAAGCTACCATGATGTTCAGTTTGTAATCCTCTGGAATCTCGCCTGTCAGGTATATGCGACTAACTAATTTAAATAAACGATCTATTACCTCTTGACCTGCGCACTTTAAGATTTCTGCCTGCAAGCCATCTATACCTGGTGCTTTATTATTTCTTAAACTTTTTAGTGCTAGCTCAAACTCTTCTCTCATTATAGGACTCCCTAGGTTATCCCCTTCTACACTGCTTTCACTTTCTAATATATCTTGCACTTCCTGTCCCGCATATAAGTTTCCTAAATATTCTTTCCACCTATCTGCCTTCTCCCCGCTTTCGATTAGGATATCTCCTGCCTCATTCCTAATGCTTTTGGTACTAGATCCAATTTCTCTAAAATTTCTCCTAATTATTTTATATGCTTCATCAGTCTTTCCTATTTCGAACTTATTTTCCACTTCTTTGCACTTATCATCGATCCATTGCTCTTTCGCTTTCCTGCATTTCCGAATAATTTCCCACTTGATCGCCTTATATCTTTGTTTCCCTATTTCATCTAACCTATTTTTATATTTGCGCCTTTCCTCTATTAGACTCACAATATGTTTTGTTATCCAGGGTTTCCTACTTTCATTCTGTTTATGACCCAAAATATCCCTAGCTGAGGAAACTAAACTATTTTTAATGCAATTCCATTCGTCCTCTATGTCCCTAACAATATTTTCGCCCGCGCCCTTTAGTACTTCGTTTGTCTTTTTCTCGAACTTATCGCGCGTATCATCATCTTTTAGTTTCTCTGGGTCAAGATACCTTCTTCCGCTTCGTTTTTTCAAAATCTTAAATAAGATTGGCCTTCATAACGACTATATTGTGATCACTATCTATATCTGCTTCTGGATAACTTCTACAATCCCTAACTTGATTTCTAAATCTTTGCCTAACAAGAATGTAATCCATTTGATATCTCCCTAGGTCTCCTGGCATCTTCCACGTGTAGCGTCTCCTAACATGATGGTGAAATAGAGTGTTCGCGACCGTTAAGTTATGT
The DNA here is from genome assembly GCA_963966045.1 of Xestobium rufovillosum. NCBI lineage: Eukaryota > Metazoa > Arthropoda > Insecta > Coleoptera > Ptinidae > Xestobium > Xestobium rufovillosum. Next base: position 49,680,079 of record OZ014492.1, on the reverse strand, counting down.
TTATCGCAGAACTCTATCAGTCTCACTCCCCTATCGTTCCTATTGCCTAATCCAAAGGGACCAACTATTCCGCCCTCTCGCCCTGTGCCTACGACTGCATTGAAATCTCCTATAATTATTAAATTTTCGTGTCCTCTCACAAAATCTAGCACATGTTCAATATCACTATAAACTGCCTCTACGACCTCATCACTGTAGTTAGAAGTGCGTTGGAGTGGCTAGATTTATTCTGGGATTTTCCTGGGCCCAATGCCCAACTTTTTGTGAATTTGGCTCTTGATTTAAAGTGAAGATACACTCATCGGTAAAACAAATTGATGAGAGGAAGCTGCGATCCCGATTAGCCCGTTCTTGCATTTCTTCACAGAAAGTTTGCCTTGATTCTTCGTCAAAAGGAAGTAACTCTTGGTGACATTGGAATTTAAAGGGATGATATTTGTTTTTTTTAATATGTTACGGACAGTTTCTCTTGAAACATTACATTCTAGGGCAATAGACTTTAAACTAGATGGTGGGCTAGCAGTTATCAGGCCTATTACCATTTCCTCTACCTCAACATTTAGATTTCTTGGAACGACTAAAAAAATAAATGATAAGATTAATTTATTTTAGTTTTGTTTCACTCCACGTTATCACTTGTTAAATTTCTCATAATCCCAGTAAAATTTAAGTTAGCGAACAATAAGGAATTAGCAACTAGGTAATAATAATAAGCGAATCAGAATTATCTAAATAAAAACCAAGTAAATTTATTAGTAAAAATTACCTTCTTTCAATGAAAGATTCCCAGTATCTTCAAATTTCTTAACTAAATTTTTTTATTGTTGTTACCGAAGGAATAGGACTGTTATTGAATTTTACAGAAAATAAGTCGCGGACTACCCGCAGACTATTGCCGCCGTAAAATGTTTTCACAATGAAAACCTTTTCTTCAACTGAATAAATATTTTTGTTCATTTTGAAACCAAAATTTTAAATTGCCGATAAATAATGTTGACAGCTCAGACGAATTAGAAATTAGAATCAAGGGAGTCTTTGATTAGAATAAATTAAATTGTCATAGATAATCTGATGAATATCCCTGTTTTAATTTGAAAATTTTTAGTGTAATTTTTGCTTTTAATGCTTTAATAAATTGGAAAATTGCAGAGTTTTTGATATCCTCATACGCAGAAAAAAGTAGTATTTCGATTGCTACCTTTACCACCACTGTAACTACACATGGGGAGCAGGAATCCCCAAAAATGTAATTGCCCATGTTATTTCCCAATGTACACATGGAAGTTTGTCACACGGTATAGATCAAGAAGAAGCGTTTGCCAGTTTTACCCCTATCGTTAGAAGACGTCCACGAAGCTCTGGAATTTACTGTTATTAAAACAAATAAGGACAAAGACTTTTTATTGGTAAATAACAGGAACTTAAATATAATAACATTTTCTTGTCAAGCAAATTTACAATATTTGTATTGGAGACGGAACTTTCAATTTTTGTCCGAAATTCTTAACTCAGTTATTTACTATACGTACAGTAGAAAACGGACATTATACCTATACGTTTAGTATTTATTTTACTTCCAAACAAACAATCTGAAGATGAAGCAATTCATTGTCTTTAATGCTTTGCAATAAACACATTCCTGAAATACCTTGCACTAACCTAGTAAATCCATGATAAAATGCACATGTCCCTAAATCTCAGCAGGCTTTTAACCTTGTGTATGTTTTATAGCTATTAGAGGCAACCTGCGCACCTCACTATATTTCTTGAGGGTTTCAAGAGATTAATGTCGAAAATCCAACACGGAGAAGTAATCCTTGTGCACCATTATAAAAAATATAAGGCGAGTATTTTTTATGGAACATTTGAAAGATATATTAAGCGAAAAGGAGCTTCTAAATATTAAATTAAATCGTTTATCCTCAGCCCCGACATTTCCTAGTGCAAATAAATGAGTACTGTTGGTTGCATCCTGCAGATCCACTGACTCCAAAACGTACGATAATAGAAACTCTGAATAATATATGAATCGCGTACGTGGAAAAGGATATAAATTTTCAAGATTGTCAAGTTACATTTTCAACTCAACTGCAAAACGGTTTCTGGTAGGTTCGCACGTGAATCTGAAATGCGTCCACGTACGAAAATCCTTTTATTGTTACGCGAATTGCACTGTGCCCTAACAGTTTCGTTTTGTAAAGGGTGCAATTATACTTTTTCTAGGAAAAATATGCTAATGCACAACCCCACCATTCGCCTGCCCTTTCGGCAACCCATCTCATCCAAATTCACGTGAACTGTAGTGGAAATTAGTTTGGTATCACACAACGTAGGTAAAAGACGACCACGTCACCACTTCGACAAGTTTTCAGGTAAATTCCTTATTAGGTTACTTAATCGGTGCTGTAGTCAGGTAGTCAGACAGGTAGAAACTTATAAAAGATGGGGGTATGAGTCCTTTAAATAAATTCGGCCCTTTGTGGTCCACATACATGCGTATTCGAAATTCCCATTGAAATCGGTCAATCATCAATAGGTATTGACGATACTTAAATGCCTGCACTTCCTACTGGAATATACCTAATGGCTATTGCAGCAGTCGATTTTAGGCACTAATTCACAGCGTACTAGTATTAACACGTACTTTGTGTTCACTCGTCTGTAGGTCCCTGAATTCTATGCCCTCTGGGGAACATGGGATTCGCACCGGTGTGGTTACGTGAATGTACCGTTGCATCTTAACGTGTCCGAACTCAGGAACAGTGAGAACACAGATGGTGCTGCAATGCTAGTGCATTTAATAGGATTGGGGTGTTAACCAGGCGGCAATAATATTTAGTTTCAGTCAAAAGCATATGCGGAGTTCCTTGCATTTTGAGTTCGATTCAAGAAATTATATATATTAATTTAGTTGTTTGATATTCTGTTCGTATGACCAAAAGTAACGACTTTCCTACAATTATATTTATTTATATTTATTTCTTTGGAGGTTTAAATGCTAGGTACATTTTGATAAAATACTGGTAATTCTCTTGACGTAGTGTCACTTTACATAGGTAAATACCCTATAAATCTAGCAATTTCTACTTAATTATTACTACTGTTAAATTAGTATAACTACTTTCATGTACATTTTTATAATTTCATAAAAAATAAATTTGTTAAATTTGAATTTATATTTTTAATTCTATGTACAGGGTGTCCTATTTTCGTTGTGATTTGGAAGTTTTTAGTTTTCTAGAAAAAAAAATATTTTTATAGATTTTCAAAAATTCTCTCCAATTAAACCTTCTTTCTTGTTCTACCGGGAAGAGATGGTGAATAATTTGAATTTTATATGTCCTATATTTGCCTTTTTAAATATTTTTTGAACTTTTGTTTTGGAAACATCAACTTGTTATTCGATTTCGGAACAAGAAGTTTATGGTGTGGCGTCGCCTCAACCAACGATAAAACATTTAAGTATTTCTTCCTCTTCCCCCATTTTTTTTATTATAAATTTTTGTTTCTAGGTTTATTGAATGACCCATAGTGAATTAAATTTGATTTTAATCTCGAAAACACCATTTTCATAGCTTAAAAAAGACCTTTCGAACTAGACCAAAGGCTACTATGATTTCCATTTTAAAGAATCAACTTTATGTCATAACTCAAAAAATACGCTCCTTAGAAAAAACTACGTAAGCCACTGAATTCCTTGGAGAAAGTTCTATAGGAGTCAATCATAACAGTTTTAGTAGAGAATTTTTTGTAGAGAATTTTTGAAAATCGATAAAAATCAATATTATTTTGTTTCTCGAAAACTAAAAACGATATCCAAATTCTGGTTTCAGCTTTCTATTATACTCAAGAAAGTAGCTAAGGTTCGCGAAAACCCCAAGGCTCTATCATGAGAAACCCTCAAATCACATCGAAAATAGGAAAGCCTGTACAAGGTGTCCCAAACTGGACGCGTTTTTATGGGAACACTCCTTATTTGAAGAGATAGAAAAAAATTAACCAAGGTGTCCGGAGCTCAAATTTAATGAGAAAACCACTGGCGCAAACAAAACTTTGCTATCTCTTATCGTTTGGCCGCTAGAGGGCGACTCTCAAATTTCGTCGATTTCTTTTATGTCCTATCATCATGAGGTTCTCAGTCCGAAGACTGGTTGGACGCGTACCTCCATTCTTTTCTACCCTGAGCTAACCTACGCATTTCCCTAAAAGTAGAACATCCTACATCCCTAACTATTTGAGAGCAGTAGTCCAATCTAGGCCTACCCCTACCTCTTTTTATTCCTATCTCTGACTCTAGTATGTCACGAACTATTCCTTCGTGTCTTAGAAGGTGTCCTACCATCCTATCTCTCCTACTCTTTATTGTTTTCCATACCTTCCGCTTTTCCCCAACTCTTTCTAATACTTCCCTATTGCTAACCTTATCTATCCACGGTATCTTCATCATGCGTCTGTAGCACCACATTTCAAACGCTTCTACTCTTTTTCTATCCGCTTCTCCTATTGTCCAAGTTTCGCACCCGTATAATGCCGTACTCCATACATACGACGTTAAGAGTCTCTTCCTAGTCTCTATATTAACCGTTCTCGAGCATAACAGTTGTTTCTTTTTGTTAAACGCAACTCGGCCCTGCGCCATTCTTTGTTTTATATCTTTAGTGCTCCTACCGTCTTGAGTTATTTTACTTCCTAAGTAGCAGAAATCCGCGACCTCCTCTATCTTCTCATTTCCAATTTGTATTTCCATTTTAGTTCTATTTTCACATCCCCTACATACCAAAATTTTAGTTTTCTTTTTATTGATTTTCATGCCGAAGCCCTGTGTCAAAACTGCTTCCATTCATTCAAAGCCGCTCCTAATTCTTCTTTGCTAGATGCTAACACTGCTATATCATCCGCAAATCTGAGCATGTTAATAGTTTGGCCCTGTACATTGGTCCCTGAGGCTGTTCTTTCCTTAACAATATTAATCGCATCTTCGATATATAAGTTGAAAACTAGAGGTGACAATGCACATCCCTGTCTCACTCCCTTCCGGATATCTACTTCCCTTCGTTCCTGCTCTTTTATGTCCTATAACTTGTTTATTAATAAAGATAATTAATTTTGGTAAAAACTTTCTTAAGGCACTTTTTTCCGTAGAATCCATTGCAATAGGCAGTTTTTTACAGGGCGTTTAGATTTTCGTGCATCATCCCAAATTCATTTTTTTTATATAGACCACCCTATATATTATGAGATTTCTGAAAAGCTCGTAAAATTTCCTAAATTTTGATGTATCATTTGTCATGTTTATATTAAAAACCATTAGCAATATTTAAAGAATTATTAATTTAATATAATAACAATGAGTAATCTTATCATGAAACCTTAGATCTGTGGTTTTAATCATAACATGTTAGCATCCTATGTCATTTTATTAGTCATGGCAATCTTGATTTATGTAGGCATAATATTTTAATGACACTTTCTGGAGTAAAATATTCCGGAGGTAAAATAGTCCCACATTCGGATCTCCGGGCGGGGACTGCTTCAGGGGGAGTCATCAGAAATGATAAGTGTAACATCTCACGAGTCGGAGCGTGGAATGTTAGAAGCATGAAACAAGTAGGAAAGTTTGAGAATTTGAAAATTGAGATGGATAGGTTAGCATTAGACGTAGTAGGTATTAGTGAAGTGCGATGGCCAGAAGCCGGAGACTTCTGGAGCGGAGATTTTAGAGTAATACACACAGGATCTGTAGGAGGAAATTCGGGAGTAGGAATTGTTATGCGGAAAAAAGTAGGGCAGAGTGTAGAAAATTTCTTACAGCAAAGTGACAGGGTAGTTATGGTTAGGTTAGATTCGAAACCTGTAAAAACAGTAATAATACAGGTATATATGCCCACTTCTAACTACAGTGATGAGGTCGTAGAGGCAGTTTATAGTGATATTGAACATGTGTTAGATTTTGTGAGAGGACACGAAAATTTAATAATTATAGGAGATTTCAATGCAGTCGTAGGCACAGGGCGAGAGGGCGGAATAGTTGGTCCCTTTGGATTAGGCAATAGGAACGATAGGGGAGTGAGACTGATAGAGTTCTGCGATAAACATAACTTAACGGTCGCGAACACTCTATATCACCATCATGTTAGGAGACGCTACACGTGGAAGATGCCAGGAGACCTAGGGAGATATCAAATAGATTACATTCTTGTTAGGCAAAGATTTAGAAATCAAGTTAGGGATTGTAGAAGTTATCCAGGAGCAGATATAGATAGTGATCACAATATAGTCGTTATGAAGGCCAATCTTAAATTTAAGATTTTGAAAAAACGAAGCGGAAGAAGGTATCTTGACCCAGAGACACTAAAAGATGATGATACGCGCGATAAGTTCGAGAAAAAGACAAACGAAGTACTAAAGGGCGCGGGCGAAAATATTGTTAGGGACATAGAGGAAGAATGGAATTGCATTAAAAATAGTTTAGTTTCCTCAGCTAGGGATATTTTGGGTCATAAACAGAATGAAAGTAGGAAACCCTGGATAACAAAACATATTGTGAGTCTAATAGAGGAAAGGCGCAAATATAAAAATAGGTTAGATGAAATAGGGAAACAAAGATATAAGGCGATCAAGTGGGAAATTATTCGGAAATGTAGGAAAGCGAAAGAGCAATGGATCGATGATAAGTGCAAAGAAGTGGAAAATAAGTTCGAAATAGGAAAGACTGATGAAGCATATAAAATAATTAGGAGAAATTTTAGAGAAATTGGATCTAGTACCAAAAGCATTAGGAATGAGGCAGGAGATATCCTAATCGAAAGCGGGGAGAAGGCAGATAGGTGGAAAGAATATTTAGGAAACTTATATGCGGGACAGGAAGTGCAAGATATATTAGAAAGTGAAAGCAGTGTAGAAGGGGATAACCTAGGGAGTCCCATAATGAGAGAAGAGTTTGAGCTAGCACTAAAAAGTTTAAGGAATAATAAAGCACCAGGTATAGATGGCTTGCAGGCAGAAATCTTAAAGTGCGCAGGTCAAGAGGTAATAGATCGTTTATTTAAATTAGTTAGTCGCATATACCTGACAGGCGAGATTCCAGAGGATTACAAACTGAACATCATGGTAGCTTTGCCAAAAAGGAAAGGCGCGGATAGATGCGAAAATTTTAGAACTATCAGTTTAACTTCCCATGCGTCAAAAATTTTAACTAGAATTGTGCAAAGAAGGATGGAGAAAAAGGCGGAAGAAATATTAGGAGAAGATCAGTTCGGATTTAGACGAAATAGAGGAACGCGTGAGGCCATTCTAGCTTTAAGAGTAATTATAGAAAAAACGATAGAAAAGAGAAAGAGCGTATATATAGGATTTGTAGATTTAGAAAAAGCCTTCGACAACGTAAAATGGGGGAAGATGTTCGAAGTGCTGAGAAAGGTAGGGATGAAATACAGGGACAGAAGAATAATACATAATCTCTACAAAGAGCAAAAGGCAGTTATAGAATGTGAGCAGGAACGAAGGGAAGTAGATATCCGGAAGGGAGTGAGACAGGGATGTGCATTGTCACCTCTAGTTTTCAACTTATATATCGAAGATGCGATTAATATTGTTAAGGAAAGAACAGCCTCAGGGATCAATGTGCAGGGCCAAACTATTAACATGCTCAGATTTGCGGATGATATAGCAGTGTTAGCATCTAGCAAAGAAGAATTAGGAGCGGCTTTGAATGAAATGGAAGCAGTTTTGACACAGGGCTACGGCATGAAAATCAATAAAAAGAAAACTAAAATTTTGGTATGTAGATGGAGTGAAAATAGAACTAAAATTGAAATACAAATAGGAAATGAGAAGATAGAGGAGGTCGCGGATTTCTGCTACTTAGGAAGTAAAATAACCCAACACGGTAGGAGCACTAAAGATATAAAACAAAGAATGGCGCAGGGACGAGTTGCGTTTAACAAAAAGAAACAACTGTTATGTTCGAGAACGGTTAATATAGAGACTAGGAAGAGACTCTTAAAGTCGTATGTATGGAGTACGGCATTATACGGGTGCGAAACTTGGACAAAAGGAGAAGCGGATAGAAAAAGAGTAGAAGCGTTTGAACTGTGGTGTTACAGACGCATGATGAAGATACCGTGGATAGATAAGGTTAGCAATAGGGAAGTATTAGAAAGAGTTGGGGAAAGGCGAAAGGTATGGAAAACATTAAAGAGTAGGAGAGATAGGATGGTAGGACACCTTCTAAGACACGAAGGAATAGTTCGCGATATACTAGAGTCAGAGATAGGAATAAAAAGAGGTAGGGGTAGGCCTAGATTAGACTACTGCTCTCAAATAGTTAGGGATGTAGGATGTTCTACTTTTAGGGAAATGCGTAGGTCAGCTCAGGATAGAAAAGAATGGAGGTACGCGTCCAACCAGTCTTCGGACTGAGAACCTTATGATGATGAATATTTTAATTTTTAAATCGTAATGTTGCTAATGGTTTTTAAGATAAACATGACAAGTGATACATCAAAATTTAGGAAATTTTAAGAGCTTTTCAAAAATTTCATAATATATATATAAAAAAATGAGTTTGGGGTGGTGCACGAAAATCTAAACGCCCTGTAAAAAAACTGCCTATTGCAATGGATTCTACGGAAAAAATGCATTAAGAAAGTTTTTACCAAAATTAATTATCTTTATTAATAAACAAGTTATAGGACATAAAAGAAATCGACGAAATTTGAGAATCGCCCTCTAGCGGCCAACCGATAAGAGATAGCAAAGTTTTGTTTGCGCCAGTGGTTTTCTCATTAAATTTGAGCTCCGGACACCTTGGTTAATTTTTTTCTATCTCTTCAAATAAGGGGTGTTCCCATAAGAACGCGTCCAGTTTGGGACACCTTGTACATAGTTACGTTATTAACAATTCTTATAGTTTAACGTGTTTATTACATTTTCATATACCACAAACTCACGAAATTTGAATAATATTAGTTTCGAAAGATGTACGAATTAATAATGAAAATAAATTATTATTACGTAGATAACTCTTGCTTTCCCAACTCCTAGTTGTTCATTAAGAAACAGTTTCATTGTTGTGCGTGTTCCGTGAGTTACTGGAAGCGTTAGAAAAGCATCTGTGGTAAAGTTGTAGGTCAGATAGGGGGCGCTGTTACCTCCCGAGAGGAACGAGATCGGAGAGCCGACGACAAGGCATGTGGAATAGTTGACCCGTCGCGTGGTTTGAGGAACAATTTGGATTCTGCTCCACTCTTACGTATTGATCTTGAACATAAAAAGGAGGGATGGAAACACGGATTCTCGCAAAGAAATAAATGATTCCTTGAAGTTAGTTAATTTCTTAGATTAAAGTTGCTGTCACGAAAGATACGAGCCCCTGTTTTATATTATTTGTTTTAGAGAGCTAATCTTTTGTTGCTAACTTCCTGTTTTAGTAATGAAAGGAATGTTACTCAGAGATACGAGTATAGCGAGTTATAAATTGAAATGTATTCGATAGCAGAACGTGACAAATTAGTTTCATAAAAATCTGAATTGCTCGAACAAGAAAAGCAAGGAACATTTGCCCAATAGCTGCTATGTCTCACGAGCCACCAATGCTTTTCACTAGGGTGTTAATGAATGTAAGAAACTGGTAATTAATAGTAGAGTCCGGATTAGTACACGTACGCGAACAATTTTAATTATACCATGATAAAACGCATTCATAGTTCACCAACTCCCGTTTGGGTATAACCTCCACCGATCTAAATCAAGCTAATGAACTTCCAGACTCCACTTCAATAATTTTAATTAAAATAATTTATCGCCAACCCAATTTGATATCCGTTTTCAGAAATTTTCTGCTGACCTTTCAAACACTTATTAATGATAAATTGTAATATTTTCGAGAGCCATTTTTGGTAAAGAAGAGACTATTAAGGAATTTAAAATTTTATTATTCATTGGAGTGTCACTGTCCAAACATTTTTAAAGAGTTTCAATTTGGTTTGCAAACGGTTTCCGGAACATTTGATATTTATAATTGATTCGACGATTTGAAATTGTGGGTGCTCTGAATAAACCCTTCAATTCTGCATGACAAAAGTATACAAATAAAGACGCTCTCATTTCAATAATCAATAGTATGGAATGTACTGTTTATGCTGGCGCTTTCTGCATTGCAGCAGAATATGAAGGGCTTCCCATTGACATTGGCTGCTGTTTTCCAAAGGCTTCATCATTTCCACCTAGAAACGCATTGCGAGTAACAAGACTCTCTAGTTTACTTTCATAGAAGGCAGACGAAAATATTGATCCTAAAATTAAGTTTTCAGCTTCCAGGGATGGTGCACTGGCTGTACACCAGAGTGGTCAGACCAGGAATAATGTATGCAGCTGTGGCATGGTGGCCCAAAGTCAAACAGGTAACTACTAGGCTAAGGCTAAGCAAAATTCAGAGGCTTGCCTGCCTAGGGATAACAGGGGCGATGCGGACTTCGCCAACTGCAGCCATAGAGACTCTTCTGGACCTTCCCCCTCTCCACTTCGTGATACAGGGGGAGGCGAGACTAGCACTATACAGATTGCAAAATTCTCTTTATCGTGTTCGTCTGGATACAGAGCACACTAGCATTATTGAGGACATAAAGGATCCCATGCTTGACATGAGGACGGATTACATGGTCCCCAAGAACACCACACAACCATTTTTTCAGGTCACAATCGATGACTCTGGAGTGGAGAACCAAATTCTGAACAGCATTCCTTCCGGCAGTCTAACCTGGTACACCGACGGCTCTAAGACCGACATTGGTGCTGGGTCAGGACTGTTTGGAGATAAACCAAGAGTGGAACTTAGTTTCTCTCTGGACAAATATGCCTCTGTCTTTCAAGCAGAGGTTTACGCCATACTACAATGTGTGCGGGAAAACATTAAGAGGGGGCTACAAAAATCAGCGGATCTTTATTTTATCAGACAGCCAGGCAGCTTTGAAGGCCCTTCTGAGCTCAAAGATGTCTTCCAGACTGGTGTGGGAGTGCTTCGAGCAACTTAATATCCTAGCCATGCGGAACACAGTAAGACTGCTTTGGATTCGAGGTCACTGTGGGCTGATGGGGAACGAGAAAGCTGACAAACTAGCAAAGCGGGGCTCCAACGAACCTTTTGTTGGACCGGAACCTGCCCTAGGCATAACTAAGAGCGCCGTCAGACACCAAGTAAACGGATGGATTCGCGCTCAACATCACAATTACTGGAACAGGATTCCAGGACACAGGCACAGCAAGTCATATATAAATGGACCTTGCAGGAAAAGATGCTCAGAACTACTTTGCCTTAGTAGGATGCAAATTAGTATCGTAACAGGCCTCCTGACGGGACACACGACCGTTAAAGAACACCTGTGGAAGATTGGCAAATATTACGGAGACCTTAACTGCCGTTTGTGCAATAAGGAACGGGAGACAGCTAGGCACATTTTGTGCAGATGTGAAGCTCTAGACCAAAAGAGGCAACGAATTTTCGGGCGATGTCTGATGGAACCGGAAGATTTTTCCACGCATTCTATGTTTGACTTGTACCGTTTGGTCCAATGCACCAAGATCATGGAATGGGTGACTTAGAATTAGGGTGAGCACAATAAGCCCATTTTGTGGATGCAGTGCATCTGAGCCTACGGGCAGGCAGGCCCTAAGGGAGGAAAAAAAAAAAGTTTTCAGCTTACAACCTCCTAGAGTTTGAAGTTTCTAGGTCTGATTACTTCCACAACTTTTTGCGCTGGGAATGTATTGGAAAATGTATTTAAAAATGTGAGGCGATAGCTTATCTTGGTGTTCGCCGAAATTTTGAAACAAGAAATGCAAACACAGAATCCCTTTTCAAAAGTACAAGTAACAAACTTTTAAACGCCTTTCCTTTTTGGCAAAGCTACTATGATGTTCAGTTTGTAATCTTCTGGAATCTCGCCGGTCTGGTATATGCAACTAGTTTAAATAAACGATCTATTACCTCTTGATCTGCACACTTTAAGATTTCTGCCTGCAAGCCATCTATACCTGGCGCTTTATTGTTTGTTAAACTTTTTAGTGTTAGCTCAAACTCTTCTCTCATTATAGGGTAGCCTACGTTGTCTGCCTCTACACTGCTTGCCCTACCTAATATATCTCCTACTTCTTGTCCCGCATATGTTTCCCAAATATTCTTTCCACATATCTGCATTCTCCCCGCTTACTCCTGCCTCGTTTATAATTTCCCTGAATTTTCTCCTAATTATTTTATATGCTTCATTAGTTTTCCCTGCTTCAAACTTATCTTCTTCTTTGCATTTAATATCAATCATTGATCTTTGGCTTTCCTACATTTTAGAATAATTTCCCACTTGATCGCCTTATATCTTTGTTTCCCTCTTTCATCTAACCTATTTTTATATTTTCGCCTTTCCTCTATTAGACTCACAATATTTTTTATTATCCAGGATCCCCGTCTTTAGCTGTCGCCTCTTCCAAAGCCAGAGTTTATACAAACCTTTTGTCTTACATATTTTGCTGAGGTGATCGGTTAAAATTAGTGAAAACAGCCGATAACTAATACGTAACACGTTATTAAAGAAGGCGGATGAAGGATTAAAGCTCTGATGGGAATAATGAAATTCACGAAGACAAAACTATCAAGCATAGAGTAAGATAACTTTTCTTGCTTTCTTGGGTGCGCAATTAACGAAGCATACTTTCTCAAACTGTTAACTAAAGTCGAAACTAAATAGCGTTTAATTAAAGTGTAGCATAGTACGATTACGGTACTTTAGTGAAGCGCTCCTAATGCTATAATGTTCTACAGACTGAAAACAAAAGGCAAAGACAGAGCAAAACAAGGGTAAGCGCGGTGGATCCAGTACCTGACGCGTTTCCTCTTCGTTACTTTTTTCTTTCCTGCATTTCATAGCGGGAGAAAAAGCAGCCAGTCCGGAAGTCTGCGGAAAAAGTTTAATTACACAAGAAATAAATGAGAACGGCTTTCCGACAAATGGGTTTTCTGAGGAGGTGCGCCAGTATTTGTTTTCGAAACTAAGCACACATACTGGCTCTGTCCTTTGCTTTTACTAAATCGCATTCACATGTCTGTCAAATAAGTGCTTATTGTTTAATTTACCATACAATTTTTCCCTTAGAAAACAAAATAAGCATCTTATTGAAGCTAAAATGTATTACATATATTGTGTATCGAACTATGGTAGAGCTGCAGTTGTTTGAGTAGTTCGCCAGTTACGGCTGCACGCGGCACGCCGTCGAGCCACAGTCTGGGCCGCTGTATAGGTGGAGCAGCAACATTAATTTGTATCTTTTTATTCTTTTAAATAATGAAAATATTTTATGAAGTCTATGTATAATGGTCTCCATTCAAATAGAGATAGAAATAGAAATAGAAGATGGTTTTGTGAGAAGCAAGAAAAGAGCAGACGTACTGTTGCGGTTTTTACGCTTGCTGCTTCTCGAGAACGGTGCCGGAAATGAAAACTTTTATTTCAATTAGCACTAGAGTTCTAGAAAAGCAATAAAATTAATGAAATCGAAGGCGGGAGAAGAGACCAGAGGCACAACGAGAATCCCTGGCATAAAAAGCGTAGAATTCTGTGACAATGTATCTAGTTTCGCATAGATAAGATGCTTTAAAGCCATTCCCGGGAACGATATATTCTCCCCCGTCTGAATTTCCCTTCTCACTCCAAAGTCATCCCCTCGTCCTTGCGGCTGCCGAGATAATGGTAATGTAATCTTGGGACAAATATAATTCACGACGTAAATCTGGAGTGTATGCCGGGCTTGTTAGTTCACTTGTTATTACTTTATTTTTAAGGAAGCCGGGCTTCCTCGCGAAAATATTATTTTTAAAACTGTTTATCCGAGACGTTTTATGCTCTATCCGAGGGCTTAATAAAATTCTTCTTTTGTGGAGGGAAACTCATCTGCCTCATTCAGTAAGTCGAGGACCCTTTCAGAACCCTGGATAAACAGGGGCATTCGTAAAGAATGAACATTATTAAGCGAATGAAGACTCCGATAAAATCAAAGTTAAAAATTACGACTTTATGTGATTAGCCTGGAATTAAAATCGATTCTTAGTGATTTTGTGGACAGCATAGTCGCAGTGAGTGTTCTTACTGTTTACCTCCAGCAAAATTACAGCACGCAGTTGGTCGATTGCTTTGTTTACTTCATGTATCTGCGAACAGTCGGTACGTTTCAGAAATTAATATACCTGCTTTGCCCCCTGGGATCACAAAGTAAAGAGATGAAACTGAGAAGCATATTTTATTAACCAGCACAAGAGAAACAGCAAAGATATAGTCAGAGATAACATAATATTGACAAAATGTTAAATATTTGATTTTGGACTGAAGGAATAATATGGTAGCAGAAATTAAGCTTAGAACTCGAGAAGCGTTGAGACTTAGGTAAACTTGAAAACAATGAGGACGAAGAATCTGACTTTATTTGTTTGATTCCGAATTTCTCATTAAATAAAAAAGGAAACAAGACAAAAGGAAATGTATTATTCTGCTGACTAACCGCTTATTTGGAAACACTGTGTGAAGGTGCACAAACAATTTTGATCCAAATTTACTTTTTACGACATTTTCGGTTAGACCAAATATATCTTTGGATAACGAAAACATTGTATAATCATCAAAACCGATCGATGTCTCCATAGCAGAGAAATAAAATAGAATCATAAAGTTCAGAATTGTATTTCCCCAAAGCAAATGATGAATTGAGAACCAAATGGAATAAAACTAACTTATTAGTTTGTTTTCCCGATACTAAATTATCCGTATGTAAGTATTTGATATAAATTTTACTCAAGGACACGGTCTGGTAGTGGAAGAGCTCCATTACATAAACTGGATAACATTACATACTAATTATACGACTGAAAGGTTCATGTGCATCAATTGAGATAATGTTTGCAGCCGAAACTCAATGCGACAGATGTTGGACTATGACAATTGCAGCTGCAGCGGACTCTATAATGCACAGAATAATTTTGTTGCTACACCAAAGCATAAATTGAATAAATTTTAAAAAGCAAATTTTTAATTATTTGTAAATCATGACTGAGGGTTTTTATTTGCTGTGATCGATAATTTCAATTTTTAAAACAAAGTCTATTCGTTTTCAGGGGGTATTTTCAATTATTTCTAAAATAGAAATGCGCCCAATATTTACTTTTCTGACGAAATTAACAAATTTGTTAATGTATTCGATGAAATAAATAAGCTCTATGGTTTACCCGATAGCCTGCTTTAGTTTAGTTTAGTCAATTTTATATCCACTTCCACTTGTACAAGCAATACAAGAAATACACTATATCTTCATGCCACTGTCAGCCAACTATTTTTTAGAGCTGTAGTCTAATCTGGGCTTACCCTTACATCTTTTTATTCCTATCTCTGGCTCTAGTATGTCGTGAACTAAGCCTTCGTGTCTCAGAAGTTGTCCTACCATCCTATCTCTCCTATTCTTTACTAACTTGACTTCCTAAATGGCAGAAATCTGGGACTTCGTCTACCTTCTCGTTTCCTATTTGTACTTTAGTAACACCACCAATGGACAAGTTAAATAAATAAACCAATAATGGACTGAGGGTCCATTGAAATCAAGTCCAAAATGACGATGAAGTACAGTTCAATTTTTAAAAGAAGCAACTTTCGTAACGAATTTATTGTCGATTTACGACCAACGTTATTGTCGTGCATCACATATTGAAAAGAAATAGTATGGATAATCATGTCTTTCCCAATGGTAAGAGCGTAATGATGACAAAGACAACTGCTTAAATACCGTCGTAGCGCATATGGTCCGTGGCAACTCCAACTGTCAGTGTCAATCTGTCAATGTCAATATCGGCATCTAGCCATTATTGGCTACAGCGACGGCGCCGTGTGAATTTAGTTTGTTCCTCGTCTGTGTTATATTTGGGGGTTTTGAGTTTATTCGAGTTGTTCTAATATAACTGCCGTTTTGATTTGTTTTGTTGTTCCGTTTGCTGTTTAGAAATCTATCAATTTCATATTGGTTACAAAGAAAACTTAATCGGTAAGTTTTTAGGTTAAGTTCAATAGTAAAAATTTTAAAAATTTATACATTTTACAGAATTTTCCTTAAGCATGAGAGGTCGTATGTTGAATTCGAAGTGCCAGGAAATAGTGCTATCCCTGCTCGATTATTTTAAAGCTGAAAAAGGAAACAGTGCCCTTTTATTGCCACTGACAGCTGTATTTTCAAATGAAGTGAATGACAGTGAAAAATAATAATAATTTATTGACTGAACACCATACATTTAGGGCACAGAACACCTAAATTTAGGGATTAAAATATTGTAGATTAGACAAAATCTTTTTTAATGTAGGTATGTGCAGAACCCTTCATGCGGGAATTGATTCCCACTTAACCAATTTTTTGTATAGTTTTATATTATTTTTGTGTTTGATATATTATTATGGTTAAATATTGCAAATCCGTAGACCCATTTTATGTAATTTTGTAATACTACATTATATTAAAATCATTGCTTCTACATAATAGCTAACAATATAACATTCTTTTCTTTGCTCTTTACTGTATTCCCGAAGACCGAAGAACCTGGTTTCCGTTCTACAGGACCCCATCGACGCGTGAGCCTCATCCTTACTGCTATTTGTACTTTTACTTATTGTTTAACTTCATTACTTTTTCATATTGTGCATAATATGCTAAAATATATAACTTAATATGTAAAGACCGTTGAGTTCCTAACTCCCTACCTTACCTTCTAAGTGAATTTTTCTCTTGATTTTCCCTATTACTCAAATTTTTCTTGATTTTAGTAAGTAATTAGTACCTCAATTTAAATTATTCATTACTTTAGGGCGTAATTTTAAACTTCCAACATTTTGCTGACATTTACGTTTCTGACGTTTGTTTGACAAGTATTTGCGTCGACGGTTACGTCTCAGAATGCCGTCATTGAGAGAAGAAACAACTACGACATACGCCTCGATCTTAATTCATACGAATATAGTCGATGACGAAAGATGCTTCTTTTAAAAATTGAACTGTAGATTTCAATGATTTTAAAACAGAAATCAGATCATTGTCAGTTATAGGGTTTAAGTAGAGAGACTGGTTAATGCTCCACTATTACATTATGCAAGTATTCATTAATTTGCTCTGTTATCGGTCCGTGCGTTAAAGATCAGGAATCCAGACTTTGGATTGTTTGAACGTAGGTCTGGATTCCTGATCTTTAACGCACGGACCGATAACAGAGCAAATTAACGAAGAACCTGGTAATGCGGTTAAAGCGAACTCGTAATTTTTAAGATATAGTTTCGAAGTAAATAGTTCATTGTTTGTTTTCCTGCAAGCAAATGGAAAACGACAAAGGTTTATTTATTTGAGTTTTAGTAGAGGTCGATTTGTGTGCTAAATTACTAGCAGTTATAAATCAAAGTTTCCTCTTCTTCATCCGAAGTAGAAATTTCGATCATGCCTGGCGTTAATATCTTTATAAGGAAAATAAATCTATCCAATAGATTAATTGCGTATCAAAGAAAGTATTCTATTTTCTCCGCAAAATCTCAGACATTCAAGAGTTTTTGTTTCAACAAAGGCGCGCTATTGGAAAAGAAAGTAATAACTTGGATTTTTCCGTCTCTGAAACAGTCGGGCTCCTCAGTGGAAAATAAACTGGAGTGGAACAAAAGAAATCCCCGCCGTTGATAATGAATATATAAAGGTGGCACACCTGCATGCAGTCACAATCTCGGCGAAATACTTGCAAATATTTTTTCGCTTTTCTTTGAGAAGAGGAAAATGTTTAACTTACCTTTTCAGGAACGGCTTCAGCAAAATATATTCGTATGAATAAATGAGACAGAGTATACAAACTGATTTATTGTAAAAATGGTGCCAACAAATCCTTAAAGATAAATTGTCTGGTAAATGTTACAGAATTATATGAAAACAGCCTAATTTTCTAAAATCTCACTACTTCATGTATCTCGAGCGATCAATTTATAAAATTTAGTATGGGGGTTTCTAATTTTATTTGTATTCATCTAAAATCGAAACTACTCATTTTTGTTGTATTGCCAACAGAAATCATTACCCTGTGAAAATACAGTGTCTCTTAAAACACAAACAGTCCGCTTAGACGAAGGTGTGGAGCATCGGTAATATTTATCTACTAACATGTTAACATACGTTAGGGGTTTGCTTTCGCACTATACAGCAGATGTTTCCCCCTCGTAACCCTCATCGGGGCTTTCCGTCAATACTTCATTACCTTGTTCCCTAACCACAGACTCCGCTTTATCATTATGTTCTTTCTCTTCCGCGTGCGTGTCACATTCCTTCTCAGTCTGTGCTCCCACACATCTCTTATTAACAACGTACTTCGGCTGACTTGTGTATTCGGGATTTGCGGAATTGATCATATGCAAATCCGCAGGAACGCATGTAGGCCAAGGTATTTGCTGATTGGAACAGCAGGGTAACGACGCAGGGGCCACTGCCTCCATTCCGCCAGCTGCAGGCGGCTGCTCCCTGACAGGGTAGCCGTCAGCTGTGTATCGAATATCTTGGCAATAATGTTCGAATGCTTGAGGCGGCCTAGTTAAAAATTCCGCCTCTTTGGGGTAACAATTTTGGTGTCTCTTGTGAGCTCTATTGTACGGCAAAGTCCTGTAAAAATTTTCGTTAACAGGTCGCAGAAGTTTGGGAAGGCCATAGTCGATGGGGTAGCCATCCGCATCTAACAAACTGTTGTTGTAGAACTCACTACAAGTGAATTGCAGAAGTTGCTGTTGCGCAATTGGATTGATTACGGTCTCGATATTCTGTGTGAGTTTTTCGTCCTCTCCGTCCGCCTCCAGGCGCCTCTCGGTGTCGTTAATGAGGTCAGGGTTCTGTTCCAGCTGATAGCGTTTGAGTGACGAGGGGCTCCTGACTTGGTTAGCGGTCGCATAGGGAGATATGGCCCTTAGCAATTCTTTACTACAAGCGGCGTATAGCATCATCTGCTCCTGTTGAGCCTCTATCGTATTTTGGATTTTCATAGGGTCGGGAGGGTTATCCGCTCCGGAGACGCACTTGGAATCGTTTTGCTGATACTGCGTAGTAATTTCTTTTGTTTGCTCGCGTTTTTGCTGGCGTCGTCTGCTTCTGCGGCACTTTACAATCGATACCACTACGATTATTACCAGGACGAGTGTTAAAGCTACCGCTATTGCTACAGCTACGAGAAGGTGTTCGAAAGTAAATGAAACTATGATAACTATGGGTTCTTCTTTTACTATTATTCTAATTGTAAAGTTTGATTCGACCACTCCGGCGCTGTTCTCCGCATTACAAACGAACGTGCCGTTATCGTTAGTATTTGTATTAAATATAAAGAGCTCGCTTTTCTTATCAACCGTTCCTTCCTCGACGAAATAAATAAGGTGTACGCCGGGAGCTACTAACGAATCGTTTTGTAGGGTTTGCCCCTGAAAACGCCAGGTTAGGCTCGCTTCCGGTACGGCATGCACTTGACATATTAACGAAACGTTTTTGCCTTCCCCTAACTCCAGATAAAAGGAAGTAGGCGATATATTCGGGAGGCAAGCGAACTCGGATTCGGAAATACTCCTAATCGTTCTTCCGGCGAGATGAACTGGTCCTTTACATACGGGTTCAACTTCTTGGGGGATTCTGAAAGACACAAGCCAAGCGTGAAGGTCCAACATATGACAGTCGCATTCCCAGAGGTTGGCTTGTAACTCTATGCCTTTTAAGGATTCAGGAAACACGTGCGACCCTTTCAATGTGGTCAATCGGTTTCCGTCCAAATGTAACGTCTCTAAACCGTTCAAACCCTGAAAAGCGCCCTCTTCCACCCCCGATATTTCACAAGAACTCAGTTCCAAATTTTTAAGATACACTAAGTTATTAAAACTTCCTCTTCCTAAGAGTTTTATAGGGTTTGATGCTAGTGAGAGTGTCATTAAAGACCGGCAGTCCGCGAACGTATCCGCAGTTATCCTACTCAATAAATTATAAGATAAATCTAATTCCACTAAATTCGTTAAGCCATAGAGAGCTCCGTCGTGTATCGCGACGATCCCGCAGCGCGAGAGGTATATTTTTTGTAAGTTTATCAAATCCAATTGGAAAAACAAGCGATTCGGAAGTATCTCCACGCTGTTCTCCGAGAAATGGAGCACTTGCGTGCTGGGATCTATGCTCTCCGGGATCGCCAAGAAACCCTTTCTGTTGCATTCCACTATTTCCTTGCCGCTCTTCCATTTGCACAGACACAAGTCAGGACAACCGTGCGCAGTGCATACCAGCATCGCGGAAATTAGGACAGCTGGCAGGCATGTGTTCATCCTTGTGGTTCTACATTGCCATTTCTCTGGAAATAAAGAAAAAATGTATCACTTTATATGAAAAATTGGGTGTACTGCAATCGGTTATCGGTACACAGACATTCTAATTCATATCACATGGAACCAGAATTTTATAAATTATCAGCTTTTGGTGAGTACTGTATAGCGCTATGTAAATCCCGTCGTTAATGGACCATGGAAGTTTGCCTTCGATGTGGAAGGTATCAGGAATAAAAATAAACATCTTCAAGTTAAACATATAAGATTAAACTTCTTCGTGTTAAATCCCTGGCGAAAATAAGGAGTTCGTATTCCCCGTGCATACTTGTTTCTGTTAATAGTTGGAAGGATGAAAACTGTAAGAGCGGAATTGATTTTACACGGAAATTTTACAATTCAGGAATGTCATTTTAGAAACTTCCGAGCGCTTGAAAATAATTGGAAACTTGAAAATCGATTTATTCAATTGGCAGTGTTCGGATTATAACAATTCTAGGGAATTGGAATATGACAGTTGTTTCCAGGGATGTCAGTTAACTTGTAGCATCACAACTAGCGTCTATTCTATCGAGAAAACAAAAATAAATAATAAAAAAAATAATGGTATTTCAGTGTTACATATTGTCTTTACTTAAACAACTAATTTATGATATAAATATTATTTCAATATTACGAAATTCTAGCATTAAAAAATATAATAAAAATACTTAGTATTCAACGTTTTGGGCCTTTGAGAAGATTTATTGAAAAATTGTAAAAAGTATAAAAATAACAAATCTAATAAAATTTTTAAACCATAAGAATTATTTACCCATATATAGTATAATTAAAAATAGAGATTATAATTTAGAATATTTCATTTTCGTAAAATTATGAAATAGGAAAGAATGACCATATTATGTAGGTACCATATTAATTTAACAATAATAATAATTAAGTAGTATATAGTATAATTATGTTATTATATTTATTACTATAAATTTGACTTAAATTTTGACTATCTATTCTACCATTCACAGAATTTTTGTCTCTTTATGTAACATTTCTAAAAAGATAGCCGAAATTTTTCCAAAATTATGTATTTTTGATGTGTTTACTTATGGCTTAATTACTATTTTTATTTTTTATATTTTTTGTGTTGCTTTAATCTAGTTATTAAATAATTTTCGTTTGCGCAATATATGTTTTGTCACATTTGGTACATTTAATTTTGTATACTCTATGGGTTTTCATCAATTTTAGAATGGGCGATTTTAAATGAGAATATAAAAATTGCAAATTATTGTTTTGTGTGTGCTATTTGAAAATTGTATTTTTTAATAAGTTATTAATGCTATGTGATGTATTTTTATATATAGTATTGAAATACAATTTGTATCTTCTTTTAGTTTTTAAATAGTACCTATTTTGATTTTTTCTGTTATTTATAATTTTCATGATAAAGTCTTCATATTTATACTTTATTCTCGTAAACTATGGAGTTCATAATTATCGTTTCATTTGTACTTCTGTATTAGATGAATTATTGTGTTTTTGATAGTTTGATAATTTGATTAGGTACTAATTAAATTTTTATTTTTTAAGAGAAGCAAATTATAAAATTGGTTGAAATATTTCATCATCATCATAAGGTTCTCAGTCCGAAGACTGGTTGGACGCGTACCTCCATTCTTTTCTATCCTGAGCTAACCTACGCATTTCCCTAAAAGTAGACATCCTACATCCCTAACTATTTGAGAGCAGTAGTCTAATCTAGGCCTACCCCTACCTCTTTTTATTCCTATCTCTGATTCTAGTATGTCGCGAACTATTCCTTCGTGTCTTAGAAGGTGTCCTACCATCCTATCTCTCCTACTCTTTATTGTTTTCCATACCTTTCGCCTTTCCCCAACTCTTTCTAATACTTCCCTATTGCTAACCTTATCTATCCACGGTATCTTCATCATGCGTCTGTAACACCACAGTTCAAACGCTTCTACTCTTTTTCTATCCGCTTCTCCTATTGTCCAAGTTTCGCACCCGTATAATGCCGTACTCCATACATACGACTTTAAGAGTCTCTTCCTAGTCTCTATATTAACCGTTCTCGAACATAACAGTTGTTTCTTTTTGTTAAACGCAACTCGTCCCTGCGCCATTCTTTGTTTTATATCTTTAGTGCTCCTACCGTCTTGGGTTATTTTACTTCCTAAGTAGCAGAAATCCGCGACCTCCTCTATCTTCTCATTTCCTATTTGTATTTCAATTTTAGTTCTATTTTCACTCCATCTACATACCAAAATTTTAGTTTTCTTTTTATTGATTTTCATGCCGTAGCCCTGTGTCAAAACTGCTTCCATTTCATTCAAAGCCGCTCCTAATTCTTCTTTGCTAGATGCTAACACTGCTATATCATCCGCAAATCTGAGCATGTTAATAGTTTGGCCCTGTACATTGATCCCTGAGGCTGTTCTTTCCTTAACAATATTAATCGCATCTTCGATATATAAGTTGAAAACTAGAGGTGACAATGCACATCCCTGTCTCACTCCCTTCCGGATATCTACTTCCCTTCGTTCCTGCTCACATTCTATAACTGCCTTTTGCTCTTTGTAGAGATTATGTATTATTCTTCTGTCCCTGTATTTCATCCCTACCTTTCTCAGCACTTCGAACATCTTCCCCCATTTTACGTTATATCTTTGTTTCCCTATTTCATCTAACCTATTTTTATATTTGCGCCTTTCCTCTATTAGACTCACAATATGTTTTGTTATCCAGGGTTTCCTACTTTCATTCTGTTTATGACCCAAAATATCCCTAGCTGAGGAAACTAAACTATTTTTAATGCAATTCCATTCTTCCTCTATGTCCCTAATAATATTTTCGACGGCGCCCTTTAGTACTTCGTTTGTCTTTTTCTCGATCTTATCGCGCGTATCATCATCTTTTAGTTTCTCTGGGTCAAGATACCTTCTTCCGCTTCGTTTTTTCAAAATCTTAAATTTAAGATTGGCCTTCATAACGACTATATTGTGATCACTATCTATATCTGCTCCTGGATAACTTCTACAATCCCTAACTTGATTTCTAAATCTTTGCCTAACAAGAATGTAATCTATTTGATATCTCCCTAGGTCTCCTGGCATCTTCCACGTGTAGCGTCTCCTAACATGATGGTGAAATAGAGTGTTCGCGACCGTTAAGTTATGTTTATCGCAGAACTCTATTAGTCTCACTCCCCTATCGTTCCTATTGCCTAATCCAAAGGGACCAACTATTCCGCCCTCTCGCCCTGTGCCTACGACTGCATTGAAATCTCCTATAATTATTAAATTTTCGTGTCCTCTCACAAAATCTAGCACATGTTCAATATCACTATAAACTGCCTCTACGACCTCATCACTGTAGTTAGAAGTGGGCATATATACCTGTATTATTACTGTTTTTACAGGTTTCGAATCTAACCTAACCATAACTACCCTGTCACTTTGCTGTAAGAAATTTTCTACACTCTGCCCTACTTTTTTCCGCATAACAATTCCTACTCCCGAATTTCCTCCTACAGATCCTGTGTGTATTACTCTAAAATCTCCGCTCCAGAAGTCTCCGGCTTCTGGCCATCGCACTTCACTAATACCTACTACGTCTAATGCTAACCTATCCATCTCAATTTTCAAATTCTCTAACTTTCCTACTTGTTTCATGCTTCTAACATTCCACGCTCCGACTCGTGAGATGTTACACTTATCATTTCTGATGACTCCCCCCGAAGCAGTCCCCGCCCGGAGATCCGAATGTGGGACTATTTTACCTCCGGAATATTTTACTCCAGAAAGTACCATCATCATAAATTCGAAGTACGCTGTACCAGGGATATAATAATGTGGTGGTTTCCCGTTGCCTTCCACATCGCAGTAGTGTGTATCACAGTGCCATACCGACCCTCACGATCTCTGCCACTATGATTACTGAAAGAGCTGCTGCCCCCTTTCAGGGACTTGATTTAGTCTGGCTTCTCAAATAAAAACCCCTCCAATATGGTTAAACCTATGGTTCGGCTCTTTAGATCATTGAAGCGCGCAAGCCATCCCACCCGTCCCAGTATTACTAGAACTGCGTCAAGGTACAAGTCCTTTGGGTGGATATATTATGTATCCACTCAGTGTTAATTATTGAGTTGTTGTTTTGATGTTCTCATGTTTTTTAAAAAATTTCGTTATGAAAATTTCGTTATAAAAATTGAATCCATCAATTTTACAATAATAATACTGATATTAAAAAACCAAAAGAAATTAAAAATTACATTTCATTACCATATTAAAGATATGATATACAATATTAATAACTTATTAGCAAAATACAACTTACAAATATGACACAAAAAATATAAAAACTTAAAATTCTTGTATTCTAATTGAAAAACACCCATTCCTACGCTAACATACTGTATACAAAATTAATAAATGTAAGGAATGAAAAAGCATATATTGGTCAATCCCAAAATCATTCAGAAACCAGACTGAAAAAACACAAATAAAAAAACAGTAATTGAGCAATAAGTAAGCATAATATGAAAAACAACAATCATACTTTTGAATCTAGACTGTTTTTGAAATGATTTGGAAAAATTTGCCCTCTGCGCTTAACACAAATATTTCTTGAGATTCTTCTTATAAAGTAATACACTTTTTCTTCGTATGTTTTTTTTAAATATTGTTCAATTTATGCCTGTCTGTCATTCTGATTTTGTTAATAATTTGATATTTAAAATATATTTGATATTTAAAATATAATAAATTTATCATTTTCATACTTTCTGCTCTCGGCAAAGACCCCAAGCCGGGTCGAAACGTCTAATATTAAAAGTGTTTATTATATTTTTAAGTGCATAATTTCACGAAGTTGTAATGATATTCAAAATAAACTGACACATTTACGGAGTTACGTGTCATACATATATATGTTTACAGAAGAACGTGTTTCGTTTAGATTTAGACCATCATCAACTTTATTTTTATGGATACCATTCCTGTCTTAAAATACATTTTCCTGATTTACTGTAATTTAAATAAACATGTGAGAGCTTCTTGGTGCCATTGCTGAATAGAAATATTTCAGTAAAGTGAAATACTTGTGGAAAATGATATTTTTTAACAAGATATATTTTTAAATTATCGTTATCGATGTCCCGAATGAGAAAACTTTGCCTTCTCCTTTGTAGCGATTAGTTTTTATGCGATATATTATCGGAGAAGAATTCAGAAAGGATCCAACTCGTACTAAGTTCCCATTACGAGAGCGTATCCAACAAGAAAGTTTTCTCCAGATTGGGTAGTTTATATAAGCAGCCTCAGTTTAGTACCTTTTAGCAGAAAGTTTACGAAGAACTCTTTGTGTACATAACATTCCTTCTTAATATAACAAAATAATTGGATTGGTTATTGAATGAGAGAGACTTTTAATCAGATTATAAAAGTTTTTATGCTTGGAGTTTAAATTCAAAGAAGTTTAAATGAAAACCATTGAAATTCCATTAACTTGAGCCAGTATAAAGGGCTGCATCTAAACAAAAGAATGGCCGAACTCCTTCGAGGTAGGGTAAAATAAATTTTAATTAACTATTTTTACGCCAGTCCTTTTGAAGAAAACGGATAATTAATAAAATTATCACCCCCAGTTCGATTTAGTAATTAAAGTAGAAAAAGTACTCCCCAAGTCAATAATAACTGGATATTTCTATCATATTGAGAAATTTGAATAGTGGGTGACAGCGAGACTAGTGCTTATCAAGTTACAAGCAAACCGAAAAGTAATATTCCAGTTTAATATTCCCCTCTTATGAGCCGGGCACTATCATAAAATGGGTCCTTTGTTTAATCCACCACTTATTTGCATACCTTTACCTATAAACACGACTATCACATATTACATGGTTCTCTCCAGTTTAGGCCCACTTATTAAAGTCTGAGCTCTCGTGAAATGTCCTATTTTATGTCTGGAATTAACTGACCTCAATAACTGAACTCCTAGCTTTATAAAAACAAATCCAAACGTACTTTTCAGCACGTACACCATTTATATTACATTTTTATTTGGTACATAAAATTTTTCAGGCAGTATTCGCAGAGTTTTCTTCGTTGAAATTGCAAATGAAATTCTGTTCTGATCCTTTTGAGCAGTTAATCAAGCTTGGGGTACAGCCAACAAACCCTTAGTATTAACAAGGACATCCCGGGCTTTAGAGGGAGAAAGTTCTCTAACTTGTATTTTTACTCCTGGTAATGATGTAGGATGAAAATTGGGATTGCGGATTGTATGCACTCTGGAGGTATTTGCTTAGATGACGTAAACATTTATTATTATTATTATTATTAACATAATATTAGTAAAAATTTGAAAATTTGACTAATACACACCAGTAGTTGGATCAAGAATTTATTATTTCCTGGTTTTAAGAGTTTGGGATTATTGATATTGAATTTGTGGCCCTTTTCCAACGCGTGTGACGCCATGCTAGACTTATCAGTAGGGCCGTATTTGTAATAAGCTTGATGCTCCTTGAAGCGAGTTAAAATGGACCGAGTTGACTTCTCAATATATTTTTTGTGGCAATTTCCGCATGTTATTTCGTAAATTCTTGCTTTATGAATGGGTTCCGTTTTATCTTTCACATTTCCAAGCAGATTTTGTAAATTGCAAATAATTGTAAATGCCATTAGAAATAATATTTTTAATCTTTTACGGTCCATTAACCTGACATTCTTCCCGCTGCGAAATTCAGCACTAACAAAGTCCGTATTGTCCATAAAATATTGTAACATAATCATCATCATAAGGTTCTCAGTCCGAAGACTGGTTGGACGCGTACCTCCATTCTTTTCTATCCTGAGCTAACCTACGCATTTCCCTAAAAGTAGAACATCCTACATCCCTAACTATTTGAGAGCAGTAGTCTAATCTAGGCCTACCCCTACCTCTTTTTATTCCGATCTCTGACTCTAGTATGTCACGAACTATTCCTTCGTGTCTTAGAAGGTGTCCATAAATTAAAGTACGCTGTACTAGGGATAAAATAATGTGGTGGTTTCCCGTTGCCTTCCACATCGCAGTAGTGTGTATCACAGTGCCATACCAACCCTCACGATCTCTGCCACTATGATTACTGAAAGAGCTGCTGCCCCCTTCCAGGGACTTGATTTAGTCTGGCTTCTCAAATAAAAACCCCTCCAATATGGTTAAACCTATGGTTCGGCTCTTTATATCATTGAAGCGCGCAAGCCATCCCACCCGTCCCAGTATTACTAGAACTGCGTCAAGGTACAAGTCCTTTGGGAAGGCTGTAATAATATATATAATTTCTTTAATTATTTTCCGCCAACTTTAGTATGTTCTGCTTAATTATGTGCCCTATATACCACGAACAACTGACACATATGAAGATTTTATTAAAAAATGAACTAGGGGCGGCTCCTCAATAAGTGCGCTCGTGCGCGCGCACTGCCTACAAAAATATGTTTTTAACCTTTTTTGATAAGGTTCAAACCCTGCCGCAATATGATATTAATTATTATGCGAGATAATAAATAGTACGCGCTCTAAGCATACCGCGTCGTCTGTTTCAAAATGCCTAGCACACACGCAGCCAGCCGTTCGAGTGCTGTGAGGTGTGAATCTGTTCGGCGCTCTAGGCAAATTCACATTCGATATGGGAGCGAGATCGAGGCGACTCGGGAAAATTTCGTCGCATGTGCTTTTAGGTGGACTCGGAGCGCTGTTCGAGTACACACTTGGTAACTTAAAATTTAAAACTTACAGTTGGGCGAAGCATATACACGGGAGTTGGTACTTCTGCGGCATTGGTTATTGTTTTTGTTTACCATATTTAGGTTAGGTCTGAGATTGCCTCGTTGCTTTGCTTATAACGTGAGTAATTAGCTGCATTATCGTGTTTATTATTTTTAAATATTGAAATTTCCAATAGCGCGGCTAGTGGTAGTGGTTTGGTTCAAGTGAGCACTTAAACATTGTGGAGTGAACTTTAACAAAGTGGTCCACTGGTCTTTCGATTTCCTACATTTCCGAATAATTTCCCACTTGACCGGGAAAAAAACAACTTCGTGGTATAATGAAATAGAAATTAATTATGTTCTCGGAAATATTTTATCCTGTGTAGTGAGACAGCAACGAGGTATGGCATACACGATTAAAATAATGGAACCTTCAGGAAATACTTGAATCACGAGTAGTTCGTTGATATATTTGCATCCGGCCGAAAACAATTTTATTACAGTACGGAAATTTAACGGCAACATCTTGGCTGGCCAGCAGTCCCTTCCTGAAACCGTCTCGCGGTTTAGTTCCACGAACGGCTTTTCAGTTTATCTTCGTCGCTTAAAGAAGAACAAATGGAGGAAGCGGATGCCAAGAGAAAATTGCAGCTTTTATATAATAAAGCAGCAGCAAAGTTTAGGACGAAACTGAGAACCCTTCTTGCGTTTATGAGACCCTACCCGACTTATCTAAATTCGACAGAGGGAAAAGACCGAAATGGCAAGTTGTTTCTGAGATCGTTCCTACAAGTCTAGTGGTACAGTAATATTTTATATTTGATCGCGTCTCGTCAACACGTCCCCTCGGGCCTCTACTGGAAATTGAAACAGGCGCGGTTAAAATAAAAAGCATGGAAAAGTTGGGGTCTTGTTTGCATTCTCGAGTGGACGAGCTAGCCGGGGACTCCCCGATTCACAAATAGAATAAATTTAAGAAGTTGGATGGGTTTTCCGGTTTCCTAAACCTCTCCCCGGGGCGGCCCAAGGTTTTAATTAAAATCGTATGTGTGTATCGCATCCGCAAACTGAGGGGGAAAACTGTCTTATGCATACACGAGGGGCGCTTTTAATATCGAAGATGAGGTTTACTTAGTCGGTGATTGAATTAGTTAACCTAGTAAAATCCCAACGCATAATTAATAGTTTGATCAGCGCTTGTTAAACAATTAATATAAACTACGAGGGTGTATTTACAATCTAGTTTTCCAAGCCCAAGACAAAGTCCCCCCATTCGACTCTTCTGACTTTCACACAAAACTTTTAATACTCTGTATAATAATAATTGATTTCAGTACTGGACAGTGTCTGTAACCTCCAAAAAGTACTGATCTTCATTTATTATCCAATGTTGATAGATAAATTGGAATTTTATTGTCCTATAACTCGAGCTCTACGTTATTGGGTGGATGCCAAAAAGTAGGTATAAATTGGTAAACTTGCAAACGATCGATACTGGGTTTTTGTGCAAAAATAATATTATTACGTGCTTCTATTTACCGGGCTTCTGATTGCAAGAACTTGTCTCGAATTTTTTTAATTAAATTTTATAAAACACCAATATTACTTGTAACGTCGCAGCGATCAGCTAATAAAAGCGAAATCAATATGCCGGAAATTATTCTCTTTTCGAAGTTGTCTCAAGGTCGTTCCAAACGTAAAGATGGAAGAATATTATTTTCATATCCAAACTGTTCTTAATTTGCTTGACTATTATTGTTAAAGTTGTTTGCAATAAAACTGGAAACCTACTCCGTTTAAAAAGCATATCGGCCGGTAACGACCCCACCGACTTGCCCAAGAAGCCAAAGATCGTTTTATAAGTATCTTAAGAACATTTATAAAATATTTTTACAAAAGCTTTAGCTGCAGGAATTTACTTTAAAAACGTTCTCTAGATACCTATAAATCATTTATACAGCTGAAATAGGCGCAGGTTTATAAAACAATTCTATTGCCTAAACATTGTATTACTATTCTCAGCACCTATAAAACAAATACCGAACGCATCAGAAACGTTCTTACAGCTGTTATGTAACTACTTATAGGTGACTGATATATAACAGTTTCATCGGACTTATCGTACGATTATAGTTTTTATTAAAGCCTTATAGTGAGTTTTATAAAGCTGATTTGTTACTGTTACTTAAAGTACTCATGCAAGCTGTCTGGAACATTTTTGTTTTGCAAATGAAACTCCTAGCATTCAATAGAACTAGACGTCCGCAGTAATTGACACGAGGAACATTAATATAACTATATGCTATGTAAGAATTATAAAATCACTCTTATAAAACTGTTATTGAGCAGATTTGCTGTCAGAATCATCATTAAAGCAACTGAAGAACAAAAACGCTTTGTAAAAGCTTCGCGGAGCAGTTATAAAGCAGTCCCCACCTATGAAGACCTTATAATGTCTACAGAATATGTGTTGTAATTTGTAGCTGTAAGAACGTTCCGTGCACAAAATATAAAACAGTTTCATAGTTATTCCAAACTTCAGTTGCAAAAACGATTTAACAGCTTTACTAAGAAAATATTTTTGTTGCAAAGCACTATTTGCCCTATAAGGGATTTATAACAGCTGTGAGAAACCTTTATGATACTTTTACAATACTAACGATGCATGTTTTGTAGCTATCCTATTATTATGTCTATTAATTGTCTATATGACAAAATTATAGTGCAACTTTATCTTCGGTGCCAGATTTGTACTACTAAAAGCTTTAAAGAAAATGTTTTATTGGCGCTGAATGGAGTAAATTGCGCGTAATATAATAATTGCTGTCAAATGACATAAGCTTTAAAAAGTTTTCTGCATAGCCCTTATTAAGCAAAAAGTTTTTTAATTGTTATATTATAGTTTTTTCATATAACGTTCATAAAGTAGTTTTATAATGGTTATATTGCAGTTCTTTGAACTGTATTTTACTTCTAACGGACAGCTTTATAACTGTTTACAAAGCATAATTATAAAACAGCAAAATGGTTTCTTTGTAGCAGCATTCGACAGCAAATATAACACCGTTATAAAACAATATTGCACAGGAAATCAATTATGCTATGTAGCATAGGCTCAAAGAACATTCTTGGGACTTGATATGAGTCACTAATACAGCAGCGTTTATACGAGACATAGTTAAGGTTGCAACCTTTATAAATCAATAAAAAAACATCTGTTTTTTAAATTTCAATTATACAGCAAGTGTGCTACTTGGGTGGCCAGGTGTAACACCCTAGCAAGTACTTTTCCACCGTTGCATATTTTATTTACAGTGCCTCTTAAAAAATACGTAATTTGAGTACTTTAGGAGACGCACAATTAAGCAGGTACGTACTTACATACTTAGTGTGTGACGTAACCTAAAAGACTAACGCCACAATGGAGGATCTTGCCGCAGCTATGCTCGAAGCCGAAGATGGGGTGGGCTTAAAACAGTAAAAGGGCGCCAAGGAATTGTTGGCTGATCCTCTGTAGCCAACACACAACGACTACAACTCCTAAAAGCCGCTTGTACACAATAGGGCAAACAGTAACAAAAGAAAAAAAATGTAGTCAAATAGTATATCATATAATAAAAAAACAAAATAGGTATGTAAACCAGATATGGCGATATCTGACAATATATATATAATAGCAATACCAAAAAACACCAATGATATCAACAAATTAATTATCAATGAATATATATAATATAAATATAAAAAAAGCAATGAACATAAACCTGGGTGAAATTTAGACACCCGGTACTAACGTTGCGCTAAAAAAAGGGAAATAAAAAAAGGCGCCGATGACGCGGTAAATACACTACACGAATGGAGCTCCGCACGCGCAGCGCACCGACGGGTCAATCGCACGCACGCTAACTACAACAATGAAGTCAGACGCAAACGGGAGTATCGACTGTTACTAAATCTTCACAAAAAAATAGATATTACTATTAATCAAAATGAAATTTAAAACTAAACAAAATTATTGAAGTGACTATAGACAAAATGAACCAAAATTATTAAGTACTGACTAAATGAATTTTAAACAATAATAAACTACTTAACTACGTGAGCAAAAGAAACAAAGTTAATAAAAGAATAAATTTTACAAAAAGTCCAAAAGAACAAACAGGGTGACCACAACAAGCCGTGGCCAGGCGTCTACATATGAAACTAGCCGAACGGAGACGAAAGTTCGATCGGACGGGCGACGCGAAATCACAAAAAACGAACACAAAATGGGCACAAAAAGCTGTGCCGGGCGCTACATAAAAACCAGCCGTTGGACGCGATGTTCCAGACGGACAGGCGACGTAAAAATCAAACTTTATATCTGACCTTCCAGATGATAAGCAGGTCAGCTGCTACAACAAATCAGACTTGCAGCTCAGCACCAGGTGATCGGCGCTTGAACCATGGGGAGAGTCGGAGAGTACATCAGGACCAAAGTTTTGCACGAAAATCGCTCCCTCGAAAAAAAAATCATTCCCCCGGAAAAATCATTCCCCTGGAAAAATCATTCCACTGGAAAAATCATTCCACTGGAAAAATCATTCCACTGGAAAAATCATTCCACTGGAAAAATCATTTCACTGGAAAAATCATTCCACTGGAAAAATCATTCCCCTGGAAAAATCATTCCACTGGAAAAATCATTCCACTGGAAAAATCATTCCCCTGGAAAAATCATTCCACTGGAAAAATCATTCCACTGGAAAAATCATTCCCCCTGGAAAAAATCATTCCACTGGAAAAACACACGTGGGGCTTCTCCTTGACAAATCCTGCTGAACCTCAAACGTGAATCTAAATCCCAAAAAAATGGAGCAGATGACGATTTCTACAACTACAATAAACCGACATCTTCAAGAGGTGCACCAAGAAAGTCCCATAACTGGCTAGAAAACTTAATTCCACAAAACTTGGAAACACCGCCCCCTCACGACAAGATCAACAGGAAGAGTGAAAAATGTCGAAGCAAATCGGAAAACGGAAATTCCAAAAAAACCGCCGACTAATAAAATACAAGGTAGCCACATCCGAAACTACAAATGTACCCAGAAGTACCCTAGATTTCCAAATCTTCCAGAGGCGTCACCGGTAATGGAATAGGTAACTAAAGAAAAGAAAGATTAAAACGACTTGCAAACCCAAAATAAAAGAAGATAGCAATAAGAAAAGTCATAAAGAGGTCTCAAGAGACAGAAGAATAGATAAGACAATGCATAAAGAACCGAAAGATGAGACAGGGAAAATGAAAATGAGAGGGCGCGCCTCTGAGCATCTAAATGGGAAAATGTCCTGCACAAGTTGGCAGAACCGAAAGTAACTATCACGACGAAAAATTTAACCTCAAAAAATTTGACAACAGAAGAACAACAAAATTGGAGGCTATTAAATGAACAACTATACGATCAAATCGTGAAAAGGGAACGACATTCCTCCTAAGGTAGGCTCAGCAAATGATAAATATGAAAGATGAACAATTTCAAGACTCAACGTATGCAGCGACATCCAGCAAACTAAACTACCAAATACAGAGACAATAAGAGGACAACGATAGCAGGTAAGTGAGACAAACCCTATTAGAATAGAAAAGCTAACTAGAATTAATAATTTTAAGACAGTTCTACCCTCAACCAAATCGATAGAAACTCAAACAGACTATAGACGGAGGCATAATCGGAGAGCGAGGCAAGAAATAGGAACAGTGACAATCAAAGCAAATAAGAAACTAAATATAAGTGAAAGACCTAAAATAGGAATACAAGAATGTTAATATGAGCATGATGTAAGTACTAGTCTATAATAAAACGTTAAAAATAGAGAGAATGTTCTAATAGCGAAAATTAACGTTACAAGTGTAACTGAAATTCTACCGATGAGGATATAATAATTAATGCAAGAGGTTTCGCGTGAATTTTCTTGGCAGCGGATGTGCATGATTTTCTCTGTAAAGCTGAAGTTTAAATAATCATAATTAATAGAAACAAACCGAGTGCTCGGTTGCATCTCAAAATAAAATTAATTTCTCTTGAAAATGCAGGACTTCTCTTGCCGTAAATAATCATAAAGCACGTGCATGGCGCAACAGCATAGGAAACGCGTGTTAAAACAAGCGTTGCTGACAAAAATAAATTACTAGAATAAATGAATGAGTAACCAAGAGCCCTGGCTTTCCACTCCTATTTTTTTTTCGAGAGAAAAACAAATCCAATTTATTTGAACCGGGAAAATATTTCGTGAAAAATTAACTATTTAATCTACTTTAATTGACACCATAAACCACAGGTTTAAATGAATATGAGTCGGATACAGACAATTACGTTGTGTTTGGGAGAAGCCAAAGCAACAAAAAGCCACTGGCCAGATTTGCGTTCGAGGGCACGTTTTATGTATTGATGTCGGTTTTCGTCCTAGTTCACTTTGACATTATTCTGTGGGATTGGTTAGAATCATATTTTGTATTTTGTATTTTGTATTTTGTATTTTGTATTTTGTATTTTGTATTTTGTATTTTGTATTTTGTATTTTGTATTTTGTATTTTGTATTTTGTATTTTGTATTTTGAATTTGTATTTGTATTTTGAATTTGTGTTTTGTATTTTGCATTTTGCATTTTGTATTTTGTATTTTGTGAAATACAAACTGAATGTTCATACTGCATAGTGTATAATAGTCATTTAAAAAAGCGGTGAGAGCAAAAAAATGTTACAAATTCACTTAATTTATTACGCCAAAATCCGCATTTGCTAAGATTCAGGGATTAAATTAACATATTGAGGACCTGAGCGAGATTTTCAACGCCGCGTTTCTAATTTTTTGGCTTCGTAATCCTCTAACGTAAATCAAGTAATAAAATAGCTTAATCCCGCCGCTATAAACTCCGAATAGGTATCATTTAGTACTCTCAGCCCCCTGAAGCCAAATCAACCAATAACCGTACTTTAATGGACTAATATAATTTCCCCCAAACATTTTGACGTTTACCTTTAAGGTTTGACTTCGGAGAAGCATGTGCTTGTGACAAGCAGGTTATTACGACTCTGATTTAAGCACACAACTGTCAACCAGGTTGCCGGTTCAGAACAAACGATAAATTCCAGTTTGCCGTTCCGGCCAAGCAAGCCCCTCGAAATTACAGTTCCGATATGTACGTTTATCGAGCTCGGGAACGCTCTAGATATGGGTTTTCTTGAATTTTCCAGATGCAAGTAAAACCACGCTGCAACAAACGTTTATGTGAATCCGTTTTTGCCCTTATGAAGAGGTGAAAGAACATTCTGTAGCTTGCAAACTTTATAAGAGAGTCAACAGAAAATTATTTCAGTTAAATTTTCTATTACGTAATAAGCTGGTTTCCCATGTCGCCGCGTGTAGTGCCTTCGTCAATTTATACATACCCTGTGTTTACTTAAGCAGTAAAATGTTTAGTTTCCAAAAAGCTGTCAACAATTCTGTTGAATTTAGACAAGTGGTCGAAATAAGCTCTAAGATACCTGTTATGAAATGTGGCGTGTTCAGAAAACTCTTGCAGCAATAATTTTCGGTTAAATCGTTTCCTGTTTCTAGCTGCAAGCGATGCCCTTGTTTCCCGCAGTAGTTAGAAAAGTATGTTCTACGGACAATAAAGTAGGACTGATATTCACATTAAGTATGAAATAAACACGACACGAACAGGAGTGCACAGCTTGACTTTAATGAGAAAATACTGCACATTCACAAAGGCTTATAGCCACTTAAATATATAAATAAATCGAAAATTACCCTCACTCAGCCCGGAATAGTCCGGGGGTTATTAATTTCATGTGCCAGCGGAAGATATTTTATTTTCGAAATTAATTTTCGTGGAGTAAGGGATATTGTTGCAGGCTATTTATTAAAGTTCAATTTGATTTCTGCTGCGATTTATTTTGTTCTGCCAGATTTTCTCGCTCACCCTTAGTCTCGCTATACAATAAGGGCTTTCCAGATTCATGGATGGGTAACATGTAGCTATCTAACACGAATTCAAATTAATTTGTATGAGAGATTTAAATGTTAATCTCAAAATGTTTGTTTATTGTTGGCATAACTACCCTGTTAATATAATAACGATTTCCTCCTTGTTCAGTGTCCACCCCAGGTGGTACATAAAACGCCTGTTCTTATACGACAGAAAATGATACCACTGAACAAGCGAGAAAACTAAAACTCGGTGAGTTTGTGAATGGAAAATTCTATTTCATTGAAGGCCTAAAAATACTTCAAGTCAGTAAACCAATTAAATACCCTTAGAATGTTTATCATTCCCAGACAAAAGCGTTCGCTTCGAGATCCGGGATTACGGCCTTGATTCCGGAACAAACCTGCAAAATCCCTGTCACTTGACAACCACACCTTCAGTTACATAAATAATCTTAGTAATCGTCCTCAACAACTTCCTTCATTTTTCATACTTCAAATAGATATATTCTTTCAGTTGAAATAATACCTGAAGTATTTGTATGCGATTACAAAGTTCTAATTTGTGTAATATTCCCCCTGTGATTTCTCCCAGGACCGCTTGAGAGTTCAAACAAATTTTGACCGAATAATTTGAATAGCGTATCCTCGAAATCGGTTTTGAAATATGCAAGCTGTGAGATTGAACTCGTCGATTAAATTCCTAAGTTAATATTTCAAGAAGAATATTGAGAAACAATTCAATTTTTCTCGTGAACATTCTACGCATATAAGGCGAAATGTAGTGCCTACGTAAAGACCTTACGCTCTTGTTGACTAAGAGGTTTTTTTCTAAACAACTGGAAGAATACAAGGTTTACGATTTCACTGTTTTATTTAGGGAACATATTGAACCATGAGCCGGGGATGCTGAGGCTAGTAACTTTCGAACAACGTTCGGATAATACGAAAAGCATAAAACTGACGGAAGGGGATGGATAGGACAATATGCGAGCGAAAATGGAATATTGATATTTGTAAAATTTTACGGTAAACGAAATCGTGTTGGGCCCGAGCCGAGAACACGTACATAAATCACTTTTTACTCCGCAATAATGCTAGATGGGCCACTTATGATACACGGTGAATGTGCGTTTTGAACAAGAAATTGCATTGGTATTGATATCGCTACTATTTGTATTAATATCCATATTGTTTGCTTCGGGAACGAATAACGATTTTAGAAAATACATACCAACAACGAATTATAAAACAATATTTTTTGCGGCTCTGAATGCATAATTAAAGTGGAAACCCTGTACATTAATAAATTATTGATGTAAATACTTATTTAACGGATTTTCCTACATAAATGCCTACACAATTTGTTCAAAATTAAATTAAATAGAAATCACGGGTGAGAAATAAACCCTTTTCTAAGGTAGCGAAGAACCTTTTGAACTACTACGAAGATTTTCAATAATATCTAACCTTTTGGAAAAATCCGGACGAATTCCGGGAACAAAGGATTACACCATTTCATTTTATTGTCGTAGTAAAACAGGTGTAAACCGGAAATCGTCAACAAAACCAGCGTGTACAATTGAATACTGAGAATCCGGCCAGATGCAAATGAATCATTGCGCACTGTAAGCCCACGCGAATTCTTATTTGCGTGGTCGGATGTGCTAAAATATTACTCACTCTCCGGTATAATGGTTCAGGTGAGTACGTGCTAGGGAAAAGTGACAGCGTGTGAGATAGAGTCGTGGTAAATAACTCATCAAAGATTCAGTGTAACTGTTGTAAACCCCAGGTAGAATAGACCCAATCTGCTCGAACCAGAGCTTGTCGTAACTAGGGATGTCCACCGCTACCGGCTCGAGCCTCTAGGGAGTACGGTGTCACGCGTGGATAAAGCGGCCCGATATATGGGGACTAAATTACATTTTCTTTCAAAATGCTACAGCCCCGGAGATATCATTTCATATAAATGATAATGCCAATGTATTGCGAGGTACTCCGTATACTGCCCATTACATCGCTGCTCCTTTTTTAACCGGATTTGATACCTTCGAAGAGCGCCTTGCGCTTTTTTTATTTGTCGTTTCCAATTTGACACACAAATTCAGGGTGCGGGTAACGTCCAGATCTATTACATCTATTACAAATATTAATTTGTTTGAAGAAATGACGGTAACTCAAGGTTAACTTGGTCTTTAATGCTTCTACTCTTTTTTATTTGAGTGGTTTAATTATTCATGAAGAACTAGCGTCATTTGAAGATATTGGCAGATGTAGAGGAATTTTTAAATTTAAATATCTTCGGATTGATGATTGATGGGGCCGTAGAGGCAGTTTATAGTGATATTGAATATGTGCTAGATTTTGTGAGAAGGCACGAAAATTTAATAATTGTAGGAGATTTCAATGCAATCGTAGGCACAGGGAGAGAAGGCGGAATAGTTGACCCCTTTGGATTAGGCAATAGAAACGATAGGGGAGTTAGACTGATAGAGTTCTGCGATAAACATAACCTAACGGTCGCGAACACTCTATTTCACCATCACGTTAGGAGACGCTATACGTGGAAGATGCCAGGAGACCTAGTGAGGTATCAAATAGATTACATTCTTGTTAGGCAAGGATTTAGAAATCAAGTTAGGGACTGTAGAAGTTATCCAGGAGCAGATATAGATAGTGACCACAACATAGTAATTATGAAGGCCAATCTTAAATTTAAGATTTTGGAAAAACGAAGCGGAAGAAGGTATCTTGACCTAGAGAAAGTAAATGATGATGCTAAGCGCGACAAGTTCGAGAAAAATACAAACGAAGTACTGAACGGCGCGGGTGAAAATATGGTTAGGGACATAGAGGTAGAATGGAGTTCCATTAAAAGTAGCAGCTAGAGATATTTTGGAACATAAACAGAATGAAAGTAGAAAACCCTGGATAACAAAACATATTGTGAGTCTAATAGAGAAAAGGCGAAAATACAAAAGAACTTGTGTGTGTCAGCTCCGACGCACTACTGGAGTTTACTCCTTACGAACGATCACTTGATAATAGGGTACACGCAAATGTCAGTTTTATACCCAAATGTGTATTTATCAGATGGTTTATGTTCGAAAATGTCCAACTACATCAAAATATAAATTGTTTATAAATTCAGTAATTAAGGGCCGGTTGTATAAACATGTTGAACTGTAGTTCAACTCTGAACTGCAGTTTTAGGTAAAAAAATTGTTGTATAAAGTTTAATTCAGCTTAAACATAGTTCAAATTTGAAGTTCTACAGAACGGTCAATCCGGACCGTTCAAGGACGCTGAACTTGGTTCAAGTGGCCAATGTTATTACGTTATTAGTGATCTACCTACCTAACTTACTTTCTTTTTGATTAACATTGCAGAATACTGAAAATAAATTGAAATTTATAGCAAATCAGCAGGTAGATGCATGTTTCAATACGGTCCGTTTTTGCGGGTCCCGTTTTGCAGGATGGCGAGAACGCATGTTTCAACTTAGTGCGGTGTAATACGGTCCGTTTTTGCGGGAGCCGTTTTGCAGGATGGCGAGAACGCACGAGTTTAAACGGCAGGTTCGTTTTTTGCGGTATGAGCGGGTGCATGCTGCCGCATTGGAGGACTGCACGACGCGGAAGCAAGCGACGACACAGGCAGTTGATTGTCCCGTTCTGCGGCATCCCGTTTTGAAATTGAACTCCAAAAATATGTTTGATATGGACAAATTCATTGAAACAACTCATGCGCTGCCGCTGTGCATAGCTGCACGAGGTTCCTAATTATATTAAATTTTAAGGTCGATTCTCAAATAACGACGCGACACGATGCTTCAAAATCGCAGACTATTTTCTCACATAGCAGACGCAACGCGACGCGGCGCGACGCTTCAAAAGTGACAAGCATTTGCAGAGGGTGCATGGTTAGTTAAGTTGGCGAACTTCATCATGAGTAGTTCATCATCTTCAAGTGAAGAAGAAGATAAAAGTATAATAGTAGTGGCATTACTGCATGAACATGAAGAAAAGAAACTAAGGAAAAGGCGCTATTGGGTCCATATCTGTAAATACGGATTTAATTAGGGAGAATTCCACACACACACACACACACGTCTTGAAGAAGATTTAAGAACCCGACACACCAATTTACTAAGAATCCGGGGGTTCAGGGGTACGGTGAAGCAATTACAGCTTGAAAAATAGGTACTTCACGTAGTAGAGCGCAGTGTATATACCTGCATATATGATGAGTAACATTGTCTGCAAACCTACACCGGACGACAAAAATTATCTGGAAAAGCAGGGAATTAGTCGGCCAAACTAATACTGAGAATGAACTTGTGGGTACACTTTCGGAATGGGCTGATTTAGATGAACGACTTTGATTAGTAGCCGAAAGACAGGCGAGAGCACAAGCTACGACGAAAAACTCCGAAACGGTACCGCTGCTTACTCATAACTTTTTTGTTTTCGGTCGAAATTGAAAATTTTATGTCTTCTTACAAGCCAGAGGTTCAGCATACTACTACTGCTTTTCAGGAAAGTTTTATCAGGTTCTATAAAAAGCAGTTTTTCGCCACTTGTAACATGCGACTTCGTTTATTGTTTTATATTTTTTTAACAAATTTCAAAACAGTAATAGTAGATTTGTATTTTAAGAACTGTTCGCAAACAAAAAAATTTCATATCATTTATAGTTTTTGAAATAGTTGCAAAGAGGCAAACGTCTACCATTGCTCCAAAAATTCTTGTGCGTCGGGCTTTTAATATTACCTGAAATATCTATTTAGCAGGAAAAAATAACAAAACCAACGCATATTTCGATTACTATTTAGCATAAATTCACTTACTTGACTAAATAAAGTAAAAAAACACTGGTTTAGCAAATTGTTATTCATAAATAAAGTACAAAACGATTCTCTTGGCGCCAAATAATAGAATCAAACACTTTCCTGACAGAACTATTTTCACTAGGTTCAGAACTGCCAACATTGTAATATCGGAGATCACCCGAACTACAGTTCAAATCATTTGGTACAACACCTTTCCATCAGAACTTCGTTCAGCTTTTGAACCGCGTTTAGCTAAACTACAGTTCAATTTATGTTTATACAACCGGCCCTTAGTGACAATCTGCTAAACGTCGATCCCACCGGCAATGAAATAAATACTTTTCCTGGTGTTCGAATAGGCGTTGATTCACATTTCGGCACTAAGCAATATTTGGAGTATTTAATATTAGGTTTTTCCATATTAAATCAAAAGATTCGACAAATTTAGGAACGAACAAACGCTGCAAATGCTGACTTTGCAACGCCAACTGTCATATCCACTCGATGCCGCTCTATTTTCACTATTTCCATGCTCTATGCAGTCAGACATAAACAGCCGTATCCATAGATACGTACATAATTTCAATGTTACAGGTAACGTAACGCGTTACTTTTAGTTAACGCGAAATGTAACGCTTGATTTTACTACTCATAAAATTTCCGTACCTCGGGTTATAACTGAAAATCGATTTTTAAGGAGTAAACTCCAAAAATAGGTTAGATGAAAGAGGAAAACAAAGATAAATAAGGCGATTAAGTGGGAAATTATTCGGAAATGTAGGAAAGCTGGAGAGCAATGGATTGATATTAAATGCAAAGAAGTGGAAGATAAGTTCGAAATAGTCAATGGGTATTACGACCCCCCTTGACCTACTTTTTTTGTAACACCCTGAATAGGAAATATACACTGCTTTTTTAATTAACTTTAATAGAATACTTTGTTGTTATGTTAAATATGAGGTTTATGTTTTTTATATAGGAATTCTATATACTGTTTGTTTTTGTACCAATTTACAATAAACTACGGTTGCTTTTTTCACATTTTTATGCTTATTTCTCCGGGTTTTTTAGCGCTTATTTTTTGTTTTTTTGTGCCTAAAAATCCGCACTCAAATAATTACCTTTAAAAATAAAATGAAACTTTTATAAAGAATAACTTTCTTCAATTTGAGATATTTAAGGTTCTTTAATGAAATAAGCCCATTTCGTATTGCTATTTCAGAATGTTGAAATCGCAATTCCACTACGGGCTTTCGAATAGGAAGTGCTCTGTATTCGGTCCGTGCACTTGTTACGTCCTATAACAATATTATCATTTGCGGTGATCTTTAGTACGATATTACATATTTCCTGAAAGGAAATTAAAAATATAAATTTCTTTAATTATCTAAAACGAAGCAATTTTCGTGTAGCTTCCTTTATTAATTGTGCACATTCAGGGTTACTTGGAGTGCCTTAGAATGCAGTTCCGCAAAGTTTCATAAAGTGTATATAATTTATACCAAGCAAAGTAAACTAATTTAACGAGTGAAATAAATATTCCAGCGCTAAATATGGAATATCTAGGTCCTAAGTTTTCGAACACTGAGTAACCAAGCATAGCAAATTCTATTTGCAACTTCGGGGAAACAGTCTTGTATAACATGTTCCGAATAATGACAACTTTTATCTGGGAATATGGAGATATTTTCCCGGTTTTACAAGTTCCTTTTAGAGGCGCGGAGTACGCGCAACATTCAGATTGATTCAATCCGTGATCAGAATTTCACGCACTTAAATCAGCAAAAACCCCTCCGGCATTCAATTTATCATTCTAAAAATGCGAAGTATGAATTGTTTTCGTTTTCTTCCACTCCTCGAGATACAAACAATGTTTTTTCTGCTCCAGTGGCCTTAAGTTTTCGGCAATCTTGTTTTGTTTACTTCTTGCGCCTTTATAAATTATGAAACGGGGGCGTTTTTGAGATCTGTTAGATTTTGCTCAAACCTTGCTGATTAAAATGTAACATTGTGCAATCTCTCCTACCGAGCACATTAAGTGGGTAATATTGCAGATATTTGAAACGGCTTGACGCGTTAAAACTTCTCTTGAACTTTATGTGCAGTAAGAGGTATGAAACCACACATTATGTTGGTTTATGTTAGGCTGTAATAACTCTGACCTTTAAGACGCAAACTAGACAAAGCACCGTGTTAGACATTTATAGCGATTAATATTCTCGAGAATACATAACAGTTATTGTTCTACTTATTTATCTCCGTTGATAGTCAGTAATCTGTAATACCGACTAATGTCAAATAAGATATAACATGGTGTCATGTAGTGGAACTAATAAGAAGAAGATATAATAAGAAGAATTTAAGAAGATTAAGAAAATAAACAGCAACTTCCAAGAACAAGAAACGAGTGGTGTGTACGACGTAGGATGTTCTACTCTTAGGGAAAAGCGTAGGTTAACTCAGGATAGGAAAGGATGGAGATACGCGACTGAGAACCTTATGATGTTGACGTTTTAAATAAAAATCTTGACAAAGGCCCTATCCAGGGTCGAAACGTCGATAATTCACATACAATATGTAGTTCATTTGCCAATAATTTCACAAAAGTAATAAATTTAAATAATAATGATAACAACACATATCGCAAGCAGCAAAGTTATTTTATAATTCGGTTCTGAGACAATTTAATTTTATTGGTATTTTATTAAAGCTTCCAGTATGCAAATTGATTATATTAAAGCTGCACCAAACACGATTCTGTTGCCGGCAGGTTAATGGTTTTATAAATTTACCATAGAAACGTTTATGTGGCAAAACTATAAAATATCTTATAAAACAGTCATAAAATTATTGTAGAAATGGTTACATTACCAACTAATAAAACATTTGATCCTATAAAGATAAACTATTTTGTAGTAGTTTTGTAGGACGATATTGTTAATTTCATTATAAAAACATTTTAAAATTCTTTTATAGTTACTTCCTCTAACAGTTAAATTAACCTACCTTTAGAGGCAATTTCATTTTTAATAGTAAATTCTTATATTAGTTGCCACTTTATAACTATTCTATAGTAGTGGAATTGTACTACAATGTGAAACTAACTTCATTATAAAGCATATTTGAGAGAACTGATTTTATGCCTACTCCGAGACGGCTGAAGTTCATTTTGGGTTAGGCTCCTAATGTGAAAAGGTTTGTCTTCGTTTTTTGATCATAACGAAAAATTAAAATTGTCGGCGGGCAAAGGAAAAAAATTGATAAATAAACCAAATGAAGAATAATCACTATAAAATATAGGCAAATAATACTAAATTTTCTTAATAGATACACTAAACAATGAATGCGTGTTTGTCATCAAAATATTTTATCTAGCATTTTTTATAGTTTTGCACGTCAAAACTACGCCGATTTTATTGGATATGTTTATATTTTAAGCGGCAAGTCGCGTTTACCACCAATTAACAAAAAAATTATCATAAAAAGGATAAAATGCAGCAAGGGGGAGTCATTTGTTTTATAAGAGACAGCAAAAAGTTTTATAGTACATAAACATTTGTTA
Source organism: Xestobium rufovillosum (assembly GCA_963966045.1). Classification (NCBI taxonomy): domain Eukaryota; kingdom Metazoa; phylum Arthropoda; class Insecta; order Coleoptera; family Ptinidae; genus Xestobium; species Xestobium rufovillosum. Next base: position 49,635,556 of record OZ014492.1, on the reverse strand, counting down.
ACTAGCAAAACACGCACCGGAATCAAGTAAATTGTTTTATAAGAGATGCCAAAAAGTTTTATATTAACCAAAAAGTTGCTTACTAGCAAAATAAGCTACTGTGGGTTAGAGAAACGAAAGGACCGTATTTCAATATTTTACTCATAAAGTTTTTATTGTTTACTTTTTAAAACCATTTTACATTTGTATTGTCCAGAAAAAGATATTTTTTAAAATGCATAAATTTGTTTTTAGAGCTGGTGTGAAGTTGATATTCGGCGAAATCTTCACTAACAGCGTTATTAGAGACAGATGGGCTTAGCTCATAATTTTTGCTCTATGGATTCTTTATTTTATGAAATATTTTTTATTTCGGGTAATTTTTGTTTTTGCATTGAGGCAAAAGAAACACCGATATCGTTTAATGAAGAAATAAAAATTCCACCCGAACTTGCTCCAACAACTACTCCTCGGGCAAACACCCCGATAGGCATTGAACTACAGAGCAAATCCTTGACGAGGGCGTGTACTGGACGGTGGCAAAACATCTGGAAACACTCTGCTATCAACAAATGCAGTATTGAGAATCCGACGTGCCCCTAGCGTACACAAAAGCGATGCAAGACCCCGCTGAATACGGCCTGAAAATTAATAGAAAACAAAAGAAAAGAAGAGTTTCGGCTTGTTCGCACAAAGCTACCGCATATCATGATTTCACTCTGTATAGGAGCTCATCAGTACGGTGCAGCTGTGTGCGAACAAACCAAAAACAGCATCTAATCTATAAAGGCGAACGGGCCACATCAGTAAGCGAGCGGCAACTCCGAAAAGCTGGCTCTCGCTCACTGATCGTCCCCCTCTAGGCATTATTGTTACAATGCCGAAGAAGATATGAAATAAAAATTCGACCCGTTCAATGCCTGTCGGGGTGTTTGCCCGAGGAGTAGTTGTTGGAGCAAGTTCCTGAGAGAAAGAGTGTTTTATAAGTTTTGTGTCGAAAACGTTTTCACTACTTTAATAAAATAGAGAATTTTTGCTTGGGATTTAACAATGAGATCGGTTGGATAGTACTTTTTGTCACAAGTTCGATTGGAAGATTCTCCAGCAGGTGCTTTTAAGTAAGGCCCGGCACGGCTTAACGTGACCACCACCGTCACCTTTCGTATGTCGCCTGCTCGATGGACCATCCCCAATCCAGCTGATTCTAAGCTTACTATGGCCACCCATTTAGTTCATTGAACATTCATATTTTGTAATACTTAGATTTGTATTATAAGAAAAGTTCGTCAGTCTCGAATAATCGAGGGAGTAGGTATTGTGCTTTAGCACAGCATCACAAAGAATATTTGTTGAAGATACGGCTTATTCCTTTTTGTTTGGCTGCTTCTCGGTTACATAAAATTTAATATCTTGCATATAATTATATTGGAATTCTTGCTTTCATATAACTAAAGCGGGTTGCGGGACTTATTTGTGTTCGATGAGCCGCACATAGTCAAACAACTTCATATAATACCCAGAGCCAAAGGCACGATGTCTGGTATCACGATAGAATGTGTGTTCATTTTATACCATAAATATTCCATAATAATGCATCAAAATTGATTGTAAAATAGAGCAACGGAGATTATAAATTCCCGTGTATTGAGTAGCATAGGAAAACAAAGAGAAAAGGAGTCATTTCAGGTTTCATATGCTCAAGCAAAATTAAACTCTTACCTTTGTGCGAGAGCACAAGAGAAGAAATCCTCTGAAGTGCAGCAAGATCGTAGCAGCCTAGGGGGTGCGATAAGAGCACTGCAAATTCTAATTATTCTCCACTTGTTCATCTGGTGGTAGAAGAGGCTTTTCAGTCTGAACACGTCGTACTCCGGGTTATTATCAAGAGAACGCAAAAATGCAGATCGCAAAACGTTTGATTTATGACTGGACTCCGGGTCATTAGTTCCATGCTTGAAGCTGGCAGCTTAAATGATATAGGAATTTGTTTTGCTCACACATCGATTTTCTTTTGTTTCAACAGGGCTTGCACGGCATGCTCGCTGGAAGTCTCTATAAGCTTATTAAGTGTGCTTCGTAATACAGTGCCGTCGACAAGTTACACGCTTTGTAAAGTTAGAGTTTCCTACATGGTACATGAAATAATTGTTTAGTGTAACAATATTTTAAAAATAATTTAAAAAATCTTTACTTGACTTAACATTAAGAACACATAGAGACTCCTTATTTGGTTTGATTGTCCTACAACGATTACTTGTCTTTTCGGGACGCCAAATTTTACAATGGTGTATCTTAGTCCTTAACGGTGCTTCAGGATTCGGTCCCTAAATATGCAGCCGTATCCTTCGGTATCATTTATTGTGATACGCTGTATATTTAGGCGGGTCGGGTCGTTCTCTTATGAACGATTTCTGGAGTTGTATTTACGGTCAGGTTGGTAAGACTTAGTCGTTGATCGCCCTTGAGCTCTTAGTCGCAGAAGGGTTGGGCTCTATTACTATTGCTAAACGTCGAATAACAAAACAGAAAGAAAATGATACTCTATTAATTTAACTATGTACATTTGAGAGAACTGAATCGATAAACAGAATTGAATGGATAAAAACAGAATTTATATACAAAAATACGAAATATTTACATTGAAATAAAACGCGGAGTATCCTGATGGTGCGCTGCGGCCCGTCGTGTGATCAAAACGGAACATTTACGGTGTCTAGGAGTATTCGTGGAAGCACCGAACGGTGCCGGCTCCGAGCCGGGTTTCGGTTGGCAATTCTCGTCGCAGCACGCGAGTGCAATCACCTGGGGGAACGACGCTAGCTTGTCCGTTGCAAATAAGTAAACGTCCTGCCTTAAGATTTCACCAAAAGACTCCCAATACAAAGATGTGATCGAATTCCGCATGTATATCGTCCCATTACAGACACAAGCGCCACACAGGATTGCCAAAACGATCTAATCTGCACAGACAGCACTTTCAATTCCCCAGTATGAACGTATTTACTTATTTGTTACCAACAAGCTAGGGTACTTACTCAAAAGTTAAAGGTCGGTTGCTATCAGTCGATCACACGGCAAAGTCGGAACGGTCGATCAGGTACTACTAGGTCGGATGAGAGCGACCAGCATGCTGGGAGTATTTGTTCCAGCTGAGGGCCGGACGGCCAAATACTGAACTTTTATAAGCGGTCAGTGGGGGCTTCGGCGGCGGTTTGACGTCGGATTCTTCTACGTCAGCTGTGGTGGCGGGTGCAAATTCAGCACGAATTCTTCCCATCTCGTAAAAATGGGCGTCAGATCACACACTGCACGAGTAGTAACTGAATATCTGGACGAGGCTGGCATTCGTAGATATGATTGGCATGTAGCCTGAATCATAATCCTATAGAGCACCTCTGGGATCAGCTTCAGAGGTACATGCGTCGTCGTCCAGTCATGCCAGAGACTCTTCAAAAGTTACGCTTGGCCCTTCAAGAAGAATTTGAAGGAATTCCCCAAATAATGTGCTTAACAGATTTGATTAATTCAATGCCACAACCCAACGGTTAAATGCTGTAATTCAGGATCGAGGAGGACATACATGCTACTGACAGTAAGCAGGAGTTCTTTTAAAAAAACTGCCACATTTTTTACACACAAGAAAAAAACAAATTTGCTGTGTTTCTGTTATTTTCTTTCATTACATGTGCGTTATCGCCTCTAGTTTTCAATTTATATACCGAAGATGCGATTAATTAGGAAGGGCTCTGAACGAAATGGAAGCGGTTTTGACGGAGGGATATGGTATGAAGATCAGTAAAAAGAAAACAAAAATTTTGGTGTGCAGTCTGCGTCAAAGTAGGACTAAAACTAAAATATAAATTGGAAACGAGAACATAGAGATAGAGTCTTAGATTTCTGCTATTTAGGAAGTCAAGAAGTCGAATGGTAGGATCTCTAAAGATATAAATTTTAGGCGTGACCCACCCCCAAAAAACACCTAGTGTTTCTTCAAATAACTTCATCTTTATATCAATTGATTCTTGCAACGTACCTAAGTTGTGTACCAAATTAGAAACCTGTAAGTCGAGCACTTTTCAAGGTATCAATTTTTTCCGAAATTTTAGCGGATAATTTTGAGGGCTATATCTCCTCAGGGCAGGGATGCAATTTGGTATCGAGATAAGTTTGGTTAAATCGCCATATTTTGACCTGATTTACACATAGTTGCTCTGTGCCCACTCACTTACGGGACATCCTGTATAATAAGGAACAAATGAACTATCCTAGCATTTATCATAATAAGAAAGTTAATGTTATTTTATAATTAATACGTTGAATAGTTTTAAGATTGTTTATTTTTGTAACTGATAATTGAAGTGTTCCTGAAATCTGAATGATGATTTTTGAATTGTGATAAGGCGCTGTGAATAATTGTATGAAAAATAATTACGAGTAAGATTAATATGGCGTTTTTTCGTTTAAGTTTATCTTCACCTTGTTAAAATAATTTCCCGGAGATAAAATAAGAAAATCTATATCCCCGAATCCCTGGAAGTGTCTTAATCCGGCGTAATGAACGACTGCTCCATTATCTAAGGCACTGATATATCTTCGCGTCGCAGTAGAAGCCTAAGGCTTCACATTCTGTCCGCTTTTCACTTAATAAAGTCTCAATTATAAACATGGCAAGCGTACTCCATTATTAGAGGTAAAGCAATTTACTCCAGTAATTTTTCACTCGCACCAAGGGTGAATTTATCACCGAAGGCACAGAAAAGTAAACAAGCAAAAAACTTGTCCCTCGAAATCGTTTTCGCTATGTGGAACCGATTTGTTGACCTTATATACACCAGTCGAGAACACCTGCTCAAATACGGCCACCCCAAGCCGAAACTAATTACATCATCCACCTTTCCAGAAAAATTTAATTGCCATGTACGGAAAGTGGATGATTTTCCACTCAAGTAATTCTCTTATACACGAAATTTATATATGAGGTTTAAGTTTAAAGTTTTCTTTTGCAGGCCACTTTATCACCGGATGCTGTAGAGGTTAAGCCATTTATCAATCTTTCCGGGACGCCAGAATCATTGATTTAGCTCGCCTTCACTTGCACTCAGTAAAACCAAGTCGTATTTTCAGGAGTTTTACTTCGAGGAAATCTTCCTTATCGTGCAATATTGCAGATACCGCTCTGCCGCCTGTCAGGAAACAGAATGCCGACGATAGATTGACTGGATATATATCTGTTAACGAACACGCTCCCATTTCAGCATTCTGTTGCTATTTGAAGTGGGACAGGAATGCAGAAAATGCACTGCTTGCCATTAAGTTAACAAGTTTTCATGCGGCATGACGCTGATTAAATCTATTCTGCTATCGCAGAACTTTTTCATTGAATAAAGATTAGCACATGGTTCAGCGGTAGTATATTAAAAAAAAATTGGAGCTAGGGAAGTTTATGGACAACCGAAAGAAAATTTGGCATATAGAAAACATATAGTTACACCCCCATTTCTGCATATATTATTATTTTGTTTCTTGCTTCAGTTTCCCTCATCATCTCCTTGAACTTCATAATGTGCATGGCTGTTCTAATCCTTCACGTTTACCATACAACGTTACTGTCTCTTTGTTTTTATTCTGGGACGTCACTGGTAGAATGACGTATCTTAATCCTTCGCGGTGCTTTTGGATTCGGGCCCTTAGATATACAGCTGTATCTCTCGGTATCACGTATTGGGACACAGTGTATATCTACGGAGATCTGGTCGTTCGCTTATGAACAACTTCTTTCGTTGTATCTGGTCGGTATGAGACTTATTCGTTGCTACCCTTAGCTTTCAGTCGCAGAAAGGGTTGGGTTCTCTTACTATTATTGCTAAACGACGATTAAAATAACAACACATAAGGAAATTATATCGGTATTATATTACTGTAGCTATATACAAGATAGAATACAAATAATAAAATAATATTTACATCAAAATCGGTATTTACATGACTTTAAATGGGTTTTCTTTACGAAAATTAAATCTGTTTTCGCGGTGTATCCTGATTGGACACGCCACGGGCTCGTCGTATGATCAAACTGAATTGCCAACGGTTTCGTGGAGTTTTCGTGATAGCCCCAGAATACAACCTCCTCTGGAATATCACCGGGTTAGACATATCGGGGAAATAGACGGTATTACAACTGGATTGTACTAAAGGCCGCCGGTTCGGCCAGGTGTGATCGATCCCCGCCTGTATATCGTCTCATTTATTGACTTATGTCACCACGAGATTGCCGGATCGATCCAACCCACACCAGCAGACACCCTTAGCTCCTGCTGCATCTATTCCCTCGCTACGCAAAGCTGGATCTAGTCCACTCGCAACTAGGTTGTGTTTGATAGTTAATATTACTGCAGTACCAACTATCATTCACCGGGCACTTACTCAAATTTATGTATTGCATATCAGTTAATCACACGGCAAACTTAGACAGGTTCAATCAGTTATTTCTGTTTCGGATAGGAGCGGCTAGCATCATCTCAGATGCTGGGAGTACTGGTCCTGACTGAGGGCCGGACGACCAGGTACTGAATTTCTTCTCAGGAACCTCCACTTTTATAAGCGGAGAGTGGGGGTCTAGCTTCGGCGGTTGACTTCCAGATTTCTAGCGGGAGGAGTAGTGTCGGACGAAAATGCATGACGTCATATTGGTGACGGGCCAACTACCATCCATCTCCCTTGACTTCTGTCTCGTATGGTGCGCGCGCGCTTCTTCTACCTGTGTTGACGAACTCAGATGACGTACCTATCTTCCAGATCACGGCGTGACGTCAGAACGTCCAAAGTAAACACTAATCAATTTTGATTATCCAATGTGTTTACTTTTGCAACGTTACAACCAGGATGACATTCTCTAAGAAATCAATACTTTTGTCGCTTAAGTTTGCTGCTATAACGAAAATTCGGTTCATGTTCCACACGTCGATAATATGCAAACAGAATCGCAGAATAGTGTGCTAGCGAACTTTGACCTGTAAATTGTAAATGCTGATCCCTATGATGTACTACAAATTCAAAGTTATCTGAATTACATTGTCAGGTACACCTGAATTCCACAAACAATTCGATGTCTTAAGGCATCCCTTATTAGATTACATATTGTATTTTTTATAGTAAAAGAGGATTCTATAATAACAAAAAACTGGGCTATGATCCTGCAGTTCACTTTGTTTAGAAGTCTTTGCACAACATCCTGTATAAAAGTTGTGTATTAAAGCAGCAGTGCCAAGCCACGAAAGGGTACAAGGCTTGCTTAAACTGTACCCGGAAACCGACATAGTTTTGCAATAGTGGTCGTATCGATTTTACCTAAAGGCGCTGGCATAAAGACGGTACAACATAATGCACTCCCCGAGTTAAAGCATAAACTGCTTAGATGTAGGAGTCCCTAGACTCGTATCTTATTCGGTAAACCATAAACGTTGCTAGATTCAGTACAGACGGAGACATTCCTAATTGATGGGATTCTACAGTAAGATCGTTTGTTTAGTTTCATTTACTGATTGAGAATAACCATTCGCAGCGCTTTCATCCACAATGATCGTTAGTATTACAAAAGGGGCACGTGCCGGAGGCCGAATAAACCCTTTAGTTCATTCGTAGGTCCTGATCAAATGCACAAGTAAATTGATTCGTTTGAATATATCTTTCATTGTTTACAGTCCACATAGGGGCCATTAGAGTCCAGATCGAATTGTTCAGACCAGGCAGGATAAAATTTGGAATTTCTGACCAACAAATTTCAGTCAAACATTTTGCTTCCTTAATTGTATTAAGAATAGTTTGTAACAGAACATACTTCTTGCACCAGTTCAGATCAGCGTTCTCGCCTCTAACACGGTTTTATTCTTAATGCAAAGGTACGCTATGCAAATTACCAGTGTTTAGTTTAGGTCATTATCGGAATTCTGAGTACTTACATAATTGGTTTAGTTCGAGTAGTTTGCTACTCGCAGCGAACTACGAAAGTTTAGGAACGATCGCTACGATGTAAACGACCTTCTAAAAAAGTCTGTGAAGCGATGAATCTTCTCCCGATATCGAGAAGAATAAAGGAATACACATTATTCACCCGCTATTCTTAAGCGACCATTCCGACGAGTAAACTGAACCCTCGCTATCAATAAGGCAATCACGTTTGATCGATATGTAGTTTGTCCCTTGTACACTCTACATTCGATTTCAGCTAAATTAATTCAATAAAGTTCAAAGTAAACAACTCCCTGATAGAAGATTTTAGATTGTACGGAGCAAAGCAATACTCTAAAGTGGTTACAGTGTATCTCCATTGCTACATTTACGTACGTGTCATTAAAATGCTGATAGGATGGCACCGTCTTGAAAATCCATCCTTTAAACGAAGTTTGTCGCAGCAATAAAAATTAAGTTTTCAATAAAACTGGCGCATTGTAACATTCTAAGTAGAACTAACCTATCGTTTACACACTTTCCAGAGTGGCGACTTCTCCGCAGTACTTGTGTTATTATTCAAGATTGTTATTGAGCCAGAAATATTCATAAATTTCTAGGATTCTTCCAAAAAGTAGTATGTGAATAACAACAAGAACTTTGAATTAAAAAGTATAAAAAGTGACAATCAGTTTTCTAATAAAACTAGGTCATAACTACGACATAATTTTAACTACAGACGAAAAGCATCATGGCCCATATATATGTACTATTTTAATAAAGTTGGATTGTCGGGTACAACATACCGATTATTACAGGTATATCCATCAGAGCGTTCGAAAGTACTGATACTTCTACGACGATAACTGGGATATCCATACTTATCTAGAGTAGTTTCTTCATTATACCGTTTTGGAAAATGCTTAGAGCAGGTTTAATTTTCCGCTAAACACCAATTTCCGCAAGGGCCATGAAGCATGTTTCTCAAAACAATTTCGTGTAAAAGAGGTTCCTTGTCGGGATCTCGTATTTCAGCAGCAATATATCGATCAACTACTTCTGGAGTTGTAATTTTATGAGACTGGTTTTAAAGTCACTAACATATGAATATGCGGTAAACCTCGCTTTTGAAATTCAATATGCTTTTACCACCCCAAAGAAATTTTTATTTACAATCAAATCTACAAGAGTGTCTTTCTTTATATTAAAAGCCACTAAATCAGGTCTATCGGAAGCTGTTTATTGATCCATCAAATTCTCTGAAATCTCTCTCCATCGCGAATTACAGGTCATTGTTATGAAAAGATCTGGTTTTCCATATTTGCGTACAATGGCCACTGCATCTTGGTACGCTGGATACCAACGTATTTTTTATAATTGTAGTGCTTTTACACCTGTCATATTCAAGGACAGACCCAGAACCAGCATAAAATTTTGTCAGTGTACAATTTCAACGAGCATTTCCAAACTCCACCGATCGAAAGATCATTGGAATGGTGTCGAATTTCACCAACGCCGGATGTGAAAAATGATACCATAGGTTATTTGAAAGTCAAAGGATCATGTTACATCTCTCGGTAATAGGGGGAGATTTGAATTACTTATAAAGGTACGAATTATTGTATAGATGTTCTTATCATTTTTAGATCAACAATCAGTCATAATGAAATCCCAGGAAGAATTAGAAATGAGACTCGAATCATTCGTTCAATCACTTAGAAAACCCGCTCAAGATTTAGCTATATACGAATTAAGAAAAATGTTGACCAAGTAAAAGCGCTGTTTCTTCAACTTTTTAGTGCTAGCTCAAACTCTTCTCTCATTATAGGGCAGTCTATGTTGTCCCCCGCTACACTGCTTTGCCTTTCTAATACATCTCCTACTTCTTGTCCCACATATAATTTTCCCAAATATTCTTTTTACCTATTTGCCAATATATTTCACTAAACCAATGCATTTATAAACTGTCAGTGTAATGACATTTCTTTCTCAAAACAAATAATCTCGTCATTGCTTTGCAAGTTTTTGTTTCCCTTATCCAGTACCTCTTGTGTTGTCTGACGTACGTATGCCATAATTCAGAGGTATCGTCCGCAACATTAACTAAAAATGCTCGGAAAACCTAAAAATCGATGTGCCATGAAAGAAATAAATCATCCTCGTGAAGATAACTGCTTAAAGGTTGTTGGAGAACCTGCTGTCTTACACCAATCGATAACACCGATGGTCATGTTATAAGCGATGTTCGCACACTGACCTAAACCGTTCTAGTCAATTTGTAACAAATTGCGACGTGATTACTGTTAGGTCCGCGGAAGCGGACATCGCGTCATGCAATTATATCACAATATTACTGCCCTGGAAACTCTGTTAGAATATGCAAATGCAGTTAATCTTATTGCTTCTAAAGTGTTTAACACGTTGAACTCACACGCGACACGACACTTGCTGGAATTACACAAACTTAAACTTAAACTGGAGTTAAGTTGGAAATTAACGAAGTTGTAGATTATCCGGTGCTCCAGCGTTTATAATAATAATAATAATAATATAATAATATCTCTACTCACTCCTACTAACCCTAAGGTTAGCCCCAGAAGCTAACTATATAGCTTGTGCGGGACGGAGAAGGCGGCATATTACTATTGGCCGCAGGTGCGTCACAGGAACGACCTACAGTTGTTAGTACTCTACCCACCATTTAGTGCGAGAATGAGGTAAAGCTGGATAGGCGATCCAAGGCGCGCCCCAGCCACAGCGCAGAAATGAGTCACCCATCCATAGCCAAACCGCGGGCATTGTTGCTGAGCATTTAACGACTACTCACTCGCGCACGCCAGCAAGATCCCACGGCTCAGAATTTGATATAAACAATTTAAATCACTTTAAAAACCATCATATGAAAAGGTTATTTATAAAAGATTATTTACAAAGACTTTTTCATTTTCATAATCCCTTTTCATGAAAGTTTCCCAGCAGCTTTGATTCAAATTTTTAAAAAACCTTGCAAATCAATTAATAGGGAGGGAATTAAAGAGGGACGTGATTCCATTGCCGTCCGTAATAACAAACAATTGCAAATTCCGCCAACGTGCACCCTTAAAGAAGAAACATTTTCATTAAACACCGAACGCTCACTTTCAGTGTGATCCACGAGGCGAATGTAGAGACAACAAATAGGTAATTAGAAAGAAAAGGAGGATGAACGTTCTGCGGCGCCTTTAATAAAAGACCGTACGTAATCGCGAAGTATAAACTCAAGTTTTACAAACCAACACTAAATGTGTTTTATGAGGCGACGCGTTTGGGGAGAGTGAAAAGCTTGAGACGGCTGTCTCTCCTCGAAATTTCGCGCTACCCGAGACTTGCCACACATTACGGCAGTCGTAAATAAGGCAAAGACGATTCCTTTTATTATATTATAAGCAGAACTACCCACGCATTGTTTTCTCTTATATTGATTCTTCTAAACATAAGAACTGGCAGTTTCAGCAGTATTCCTTTAAGCTCATGTGAACACAAGACTAATTTTCTCGATGTGGATTCAAAGACGTGGTGGAATTAAAATTTTCAGGACTACACAAAAGTCCTACATCAGAAAGTTCTCAGTTCGAAGACTGGTTGGACGCGTACCTCCATCGTTTCCTATCCTGAGTTAACCTACGCATTTCCCTAAATGTATATGTGATGAGCTTGATGCTCCTTGAAGCACCGAATATATGTTTTTGTCGAAATTTCCGCATGTTACTTTGTAAATTCCCGATGGGGTTCGTGTTATCTTTCTCATTTTCAAGTAGATTTTGTAAATTGTTGCTCCAAGTGTGACCAACTTTGAAGCCTGCCAGTAGGTTCTGCCCCAAACTATGTAATTTTTTATGGACAAATTGTTTGCATTGCTTTTACATGGTCAACTAAATCTTGAGCGAGTTCTCTAAATCATTGAACGATAAGAACAGCTATACAATTCGTACCTATATAAGTAATTCGAATTTCCCCCTCTTACCGAGAGATGTAACATGATCCTTTGACTTTCAAATTAATAACCTATGGCATAATTTTTCACATTCGGCTTTGGTGAAATTCGACACCAGTTCAATGATCATTCTATCGGTGGAGTTGAGAAATGCTCGGTGAAATTGTACACTGATAAAACTGTATGCTGGTTCTGGGTCTGTCCTTGAATATGACACGTGTAAAAGGACTGCAGTTATAACAAATTACGCTGGATGAAGTCTCAGGTTTCATATTACCATGAAATACAGGGTGATCCGAGGGGTGATCTATATAACAAACTTCTAGGGTAGAAAGAATACTTAAAAATAATGCGGAAAACCTTAATCAACGTATGTCCAAAAATGTCGGCTAAGCGAGATACAAAGGTGTTGAAATTTCTTTAAAAATGTGAGCTGAAAATAGTAGGTAACGATACAAGCAGATATTACATTTTTGTAAGAAATTTCAACATCCTGTATCTATTTTTGCAGCCATTTTTGGGCACATATTCATTAGGGATTTTCAAAATATTTTCACAGTATTTACACTCCACTTCAATATTAACAACGCTTTACTGTTACAAAGATGACTGATGATTTCGTTTTTAAAATCACCATTTCTCTCTGAAACTATGTTTCGTATGCAAAAAACAAAAGAGAGATTTTTTCTTGTAAATAATACTAAGATTCAAATATTTTGCAACATATCTGTGACAAACGTTGATTAAGGTTTTTCGCATTATTTTTAAGTATTCTATCTACCCTAGAAGTTTGTTACACTCATTATAGATTTAACACCACACATCCAACTACAGCATTCAAATTTCACCGAGCAGGCGTCGAATTTTATCAAGCAGGTATCAAATTTCATAAGAGGTTTCAAATTATGCATGCGCATGTATTCAAACTTGGTGTAATAAGATAAGTCGCATCATATTCAAGGTTATTCAACTTCCGCTTTCATATTATATTTGCGGGTTCGCATTACACTCTCTCACCTCTTGGCCTGCGCATTTTAAAATTTCTGCCTGCAATCCGTCTGCACCTGGTACTTTACTGCCTATTTTACCTCCTAAATATTTTACTTCAAAAGGTCTCTTTTGACAGTTATTCTAAAATTTCACAAATTCATATGAATTAAAGTTATTAAGGACACGAAGTTTTGGATTAAAAGTTAAAGACGATATAAAAAATAAAAAATAAATAATCTTAGACGTGTATGGTTCCAGCCATACTAAAGTTTGAACTACTAGGTTCCATGATTATATTACGTAAGAACTAAATGTGCATCCAGTAAAAGTAGGGCTTCGTAATGGTGTGTTCAAATTGTACTACTTTTCCCGACCGGATAATACCTTAGTGAAAGCATAGAAAGAAAAATAGGCGAGATGCAGTTATCAGTAAGCTTGTTATAAAGAGATAATGGTCTTTAGATGTAATATATTTGGTCTCCATTTGCCGTTCACTTCCGAATATACCTAATGCTTACCGATAATGGGCAATCCGTATTCATAACAGCGTCTTCCCACTTCCAAATGGCTCTTAAAGATACGATTTCTTTTCCCTCTTTTGAAATACATGTCTCGGAAAACGGGTCATAATATTACCATTTCCGTTTTATGGTTTCTCCAGCAACCACAGGTGAAATCTTACTCTGCGTTTTCATGCAGGTTAGGTACATGTTATTTTAAAATGCATCGACTATTGTAGAGAATTTTCACTTCATAAAACTGCGGCGGGCAAGAGAACTAATAGAACAAACTAATTCACAAAAATGTGGTAATATGCGAGAGATAATCAGGGAAACGGTAAACTGCTTTTTCTGCTTCTCTGGTAACGCATTTTAAATCGTCGAAAACATTAGCCGATTGTTTCGAGCTGAATTAGAGAGGGCAACGAAGGAACGAAATGCGTCAGCCTGAGTGACGCTCTAACTGAATGTTTGGAATTGTTGATTGATCGATGGTTAGAACCGACGGTTAACTGAAGCGAAACGTTCTTCACAGACCGTACAGAAATTTTTACTTCGAAATTATGCGCCCTTTACAAATTGATTACTGCAATTTTTCTTGCGTTCTTTGTCTTTTCCAAAAAGAATTCCCCGTACTGCAGTCTAAATATTTCAGGATAAAGCGCAGAGCTGCAGGAAGTAATAGTCCAATTGTCCATTTGTGTGTAAAGCACATTATTTTTAGACGGTACCTTCGGACGTGACCAGCAAACACGTAACGTCTAGCCATTTCTCGCCAGGATTCTCCTTGCGACACCAGGAAATTTTATTTCTTTTTGTCCCGGGGCCGAGAGTCGAGCTGCTGACTTAATAAATTAAATCTTAAACAATAGAAATAATGAAGGATCTGAGACTAAATTTCTCACTTCACTGCTGAAACCAATTAAATGAAAAGCGATAGCGTTGAAGTAGCAATGAGCAATACAAAGAACCACTCCGTTTCAGAATCATTGAAATAGATTCTTGGATAGTTAACATGTTGTTGCATTAATTTTATATTTAAAAAGTTCCATGTGTAGCAGCAGAAGCTCACTCCACGTGAGGTCAATCAAAATCTACTTATTTTAGGAATTCACTTTTCACAAGGAACGCCAACCCATCGAAAGTATGTCTCATGACTTTATAACTAAACTTCGCACACTTAGTTTCCACTGACTTGGAACGACTACCTTGAATTATAAATTCCATTCCAAATTCCCCTCATGACTTGCACTCAAATAAATTTTCAATCAGCAAAGTGTCAAATGAACGTTCAAGTACAGCTGAATAAGTAAGTGTGGTTGTCGCATGAAATAGATGGTTTGGAAAAGATACACATAATCAGTTGCATTTTGAAATGAGGGACGTTTTTTTAACTGTGGTCAAACGTATCTTATTTTATTAGTAAGGTCATTGTTTATCACAAGATAGGACATTTTTTTGTGGGCACGAAATTTTGTATTACCAAAAAAGTGTGGATACGTACCTTTTTTAAAAACCTTGCTTTTTTATATATCCACTCTAATATCTAGGTATCTAATTGAGCTGTCGACATGATCTTTTTTTTGTTTTACAACAAACACTTAGGCGCTTCTTTCTAAGCATAGTATTGGTTGGTGTTTTTTGTTTTAATATGCTCAAAACGTCGATAACCTAGGAAGTTTAGAAATTACGCAGGCAAATTTTCACTAATCGAGAAACTTTTTTGTTTTGGAAATTTTTATATAACATGCTGCGAAAGAAATGCCGCCAAAAGACAAAAAAAGTTTTTGGCAGCATAATCGTTATTGTGACTTTTGTAGTTTAGGCGCTATGATTTTTTATATCGGCTAATAATAAGGAGCG
Source organism: Xestobium rufovillosum (assembly GCA_963966045.1). NCBI lineage: Eukaryota > Metazoa > Arthropoda > Insecta > Coleoptera > Ptinidae > Xestobium > Xestobium rufovillosum. The sequence continues at coordinate 49,620,304 of OZ014492.1, read as the reverse complement.
ACCGATGACAATAACGACGCGTGCGAGATATAACATGAAAGAAATAAATAGTCTTTTATTTTTTTATACATGTAGTTCGAATTGTTAGTGGCGAGTTCTTTAATTTTTACTGCTTAAAAATATTTAAGATAGATGAGCTAAATATTAAAATGAAGTGCTCATTATGTGGTGAAGTTGTGGAGGAAAAAGATAAACCTGTTGTGCATAAGCCTTGGAAGTGGGGTTTAGGGAAAATTTTAGCAATCAAGAATGATATTTTAAACGGAAAAATTAAAATAAAATATTATAAAGACTGCAGAAAGGTCTATAACAGCAAGGACAATATTGCGATGGCTTACTAAATTAGTAATAGCTCGGACGGAGACAGAAACATTCCGCGAGACATTCCACGTTCTTCAAAAATTAGGGGTAACATAAAATCATTTAAAATACGTGAAATGTGCCTTATTTGCAATCAAAAAGGGACAAAGAAAAAGCAAAAATTAACATTTATACAAACAAGTCTGCAGATTGTATTAAGTACCTACCCGTTTCTTTTTATTATTTTAGGGGTTTCGTCGGTCAAAAGATAAACAAAAATAAAACTCGAAAAATTCTGATTTAAATTAAACATTAATTTGCATAAAAATATACCACTGATATATGAAATAAAAAAGTTACAAACTGATCAGTTTTTGGGGTTAGGTCGAGAGTGAGGTTGTAAGTGCCTACCTCAGAATAAAAAACTACTGAGGTACCTACAGTCTACACTTTTGTTTGCTGACTTATATTTGGATAAAATACACTTAAAATATAAAAATAGGAAACCGGATAGCGTACAATAAAAATTATAGAAACTACAATCAACATTGCCAAACAAAGAATTAGTAATGACAAAATTTATGTACCTCCAGGTAAAAGTTGTTGGTAATACAATCAAAAATTACACACACGCGAGTATAGATAATTTTGATTTAAATGAGGACACAATCCACGGAAAAATACTACTCATTGCGTGGGTATGGTGGTATTTCAGCAACGTTTAGAAACATTACATTTATATACCTAAATATACCTAGAAAAGGTCTTTATTCATTAAGCTTAGAAGATCTTCCCTTTCGACACATATTGCCCTTTTTTAGCCCTCCAAAACAACCAGAGCCTTTACCCTTTAAGTCCTTTGAGTTTAACAAAGAAACGATGAAATATTTACAAAAATAAACTTGACATGGAAACTCTTTCAATATTTTAAAGGCACTAGTCCATTTTTAACTTGGTCGGGCTTTAATAATTTGTATCTGAGATGCCCAAGCATTGCAGATCAATAACTGAAAATACTGAAAATAGGCAATAAACACAGTAAAATTAAAGGTGCCGAACCATTACCTGACAAATAATACCCGATTTTTCTTAAATTACCAGCGAGGAAAATGGACAAAGCAGCCCATTGGAATTAATAAATTTGGCAGCCTCTCTAGCGTAGTAGCAAAATTTTTAAAATTGCCTGACCCTGCTGCTTACACTGGCCATTGTCTAAGAAGGTCCTCGGCCACGATTTTGGTGGACTCAGGTGCGGACATAACAGCTTTAAAGCCTGTACGATGTACGATGTACCCTTGCCAAGAAACCTTGAGGCAGCAGTCGTGTTTAAAATATCGCAATTATTAATTACCCCCAGAGTATGTCAATCACGGTTTAAATGGAACTTTCAGTCCATTCATACCAAAATGGAACTCGCTCCCCTCTTCAGGAGGCAAGCAGAAGGGGAGAGCGCCATAACTCTAATATCTTTTAACAAACAGAACCGAAGTCCTCGACATTTGCGTTGTGTATCCGGCGGCAAATTCAATTAAACAGATAAATCAAAACACCCCCGAATTATATCAAAACCGCTGTTAATCGTCCAGTCGAGGAATTTGAAGGGAAGTAAATATATAGTTTGAGGAGGATGCTTGTTTTGGTTAAACAACATTCATTGCAAAGTTTACCGGGCAATTCCATCAAAAGTTTAGGGCGTTTGGCAATCGATTCTCGACCCAAAACGCATTTGTATTCGCTGGAGCATGCTCTTAACAGTTATAACAGATTTTGCCGACTCTAGTGAGGACAATCTTCAAGGTATAATGTCAATCCGAAATGCTTCGTTAAACGCGTATCTATGTGGAACTAAAGCTGTTTTACGGACGTTATGTTCTAATATACTCGTGAAGTTTCCATTTAAATTTTAAAGAAAATTTTTCACTCGAAAATTTAGGAGATTAAGATTTGAAGAGCCTATTAAGAGCTTACCTAATGCTTTCCTTTCAAACATCTTAAGAAACATTAGCTAAGAAAACTCAACAACTAAATGAGGAAAAATAATTTTCTTGCTACTTTTTACATAAATGATTTTTATGATATTTACATTTAAAGTTCAAAGATTCAGTAAAAGCAGAAGGAAATCAATAGCATAATAAAAGTAAGTTGAGGAATTATAACGGCGCGTAGCACGAGCTAACGATTTTAAAATAAAGTAGTGAGAGATCATTTTGCTTTTTTGACGCAACAGGTGCACTTTACATTTAATGGACTTTTCTAACGATCTAATGCTCCTTTTTCTGCTAGGAATAAAGAGATGCTTCGGTTATAAGTTACTTCTGTTCATTACTGCTTTATACTAAAACGTAGTTGAGTACATGAATATGTACACGCTTCGCTGCACGCTGTGCTGCAAACAACGTTGTAAATGAAGTTGGAATCAGGGTAATACCTGTGTTTAAGCAGAAGTAGAGTTAAGTGCAGCTCGATTCGACGTAATCAAATTCTTCAAGGATCAGAATACGAACTACTCTCAGAGTCTACAATTGGTTATTTTACTTTGTGTTCGTTCTGGAACTGAACAGTTCAGTGACCTCCACTACCGGCAATTATGCATCGTGTAACTAATAAGGCCCCTACAGGGAAGTTTCTGATAATAGCTGAACTGGATGCATGGCTAGCGCAGCTGTTTGATAATAGGCTGAACGTCAAATCGAACTCTGACAGCCGACTATAATTCTAGCGGAAAAAATCAGGATTCGCTGAAGTGCTCTGTTTTCGGTACGTGTGCAGGTTAAAAATTCTTTCACTACACTGCAACTTCTTCAGAACTTACAAACAAACTAAATCTATGGAACAATTATTTTACTTAAATACTAGGTACTTAGCCTATCATAAATGTTTATTAGTATTACTTGTTAATAATAAGGAAGTATCCTTTAATGGCCGGAACATACCCCCAAGCTTGAAAGAGTCAGCTTTCAGATTTATCCTGAAGCATCCTGTTTAACATGGGAAATTTGAAAATTGCGATTTCTATGTCCCCAAAGTATTTTAAGGATATTCCGAGTATCAGGACACATACACCGTGCACCAGAGAACGTTTTTGTGCAATATTTTTCAAAGTTTAACAAAAAATATCAAAAATATTTCCAAAAATATATAGCGCGAGAATCAACTTCGTTTAAATACAAGTGTAAAGAAGAGGACAGCCATCTCGCAATGGATTAGTGAGTTCAATCGCACGCCGCCGATATTGAATCAGGAGCATACGGAGGTTCAAATCCAATAGGGGTTAGTTTTCTTTTTTTACTTTTATTGTTATTTTGAAAAAACGGCGATTGATTTCTATCAGTAAAGATGCATAATTAAACGAAGATGACCCTTTGCGGACTTTATCCCAGCCTCCCAGAGCCCACCAAAATAGGGTGAGAAGGCCGGAATAAAACCAACTTAAAACCAATTTAAATTACGGTTACATATTTGAGGAGCTATTGCTTGTTAACTCCATTACAGAAAATTAAAATTATAACTGGATGAAATAAATATAATTTTTCAGAATATTGCTTCGACATGAAATTGCTGAGAACTTACGTTGTTTATAGAAGAATTTAATATAAGAGCCTTGTTTACCCTGAAGTTTCTGATCGTGACTCTTGTCACACAAGGGGTTCTATTTTTTCTTTTTTCTGCTTCCACATGGCATATCTATAACGACATCCATTATATCCTTTAAGTCCGATATCCGTAAAATAATCTCCCGTTCAGGCGATAGAAAAATTTTCTGAGAAAGTTATTGTGCGGCTTGATATACGAACCACTTTCGCAAAAGACATAATTTTCACGCCTATATACTAACGACTAATAAATTCGCCGCTATAATAGAGGCAGGTCCATGAGAAAGTTTTAAATACTTCCAGGCTCGTCTTAAATAATGGCCCCGTGTTAATAAACCGAGTAAATCGTAAGGAAAAGAGGAAACCCTCCGTCCTTTAGACTCGTTTGAACCATAAAGCCGTTTTGTGAAGCGATATAAGTGCCCCAGGAAAATGAGACATTAAAAAGCTGTGTTAAAAATTATATTCTTATCTTTTATTCATGCAAAAATCTATACCAGCTTGGGGTTTACGCTCCTACATGATGCTGCGCCTTCTTTATATATTCATAACATTTTTCGGTTTTAAACCACATTCTATACAAGAATAGAAGTTTATGTGCTTCGTAGTTGTAAACTCCGTCGATAAAATAATCAATGAACTAAGTTTTGTCGGTACCACACTAAAATATCTTATTTTGATGACAGAAATTGCACAGGTCAAGAATTTGACGTAAGCATAACAAGATGATATTGCGCATGTGCTCCTAGGAGGCCTACGTCATTTGGTGACCCACTAAACGTAAAATTAAATAAAATTTATTCATACCTGTCACATTTCCTTCTTTTAATTAACTTTTGACAAATTTTCGGTCAACAGCGAGTCATATTTATCTCTCTCCGCAACTGAAACGAAACAATAAATTCATTGTTTGTCAGCGGGGTCGCAAAACACGGAAACGGCCCAGAGGGGTGCAAAGTTTCAAACGGGTATCGAAACATACTGACACCACCTATGCAGGAAATGAAATTAACATTCACTTGTTACCAGGATGTATTGCTGGCACGTCCCCTGTTACCAATAAACATTTTTGCTCTGTAGGTCATATTTTACAAATTAAAAAGTTTCAGAGCAAGACGGCGGTGGCTCCAGAGGGAATAAAATTTTTAATGTTTTTGGTCTGCAGTTTCTCATCTAAGTCTGATGTGTTCTGAATAATATTACGGTTCTGCATAAAGGAGAACATCACGCTCACATGGTAAAAGCAAAATGTCTAGGTGTCTATATGTAATGTACATAGGTATTCTTATAATGTTATAACGCATGCACTGACAAAGGTATACGTTATGTTGGGAATTCCTGTCAGTTCTTTTCTAAAATACGCCCCCGTCTATTACTCTCTTTTCGATTATTATTACTTCATATTAAAAGAGCAAACAGATTTGAAGATCTGAAAACAGTAAACGAAGAAATACAGGAATCTTATGTAGCAGCGTGTTTAAAATTAGGTATTATTTAAGATCATCACGAGAGGAAAAGAGCCATGAATGAAGCTGAAATTTGGATGATGCCCAGACAGCTGAGATATTTATTCATTCGTATTTTAATGCATTGCCGACCAATTTATCAGGAAGAATTGTGGGAAGAATTTAAAGAAGCAATGTCACAAGATTATGAAAGACGTTACAGCAATACTGAAGGACAAAAAAGCCTATATTCAAATTAGTTCCATGCTTTCTGCGGAAGGTTACAATCTTTCAATGTTTCCTACCATGCCACGACATTGAATATGCAAATGAAGAACAAGCAATAGAAATAGGATCACGACAATATAAACACCTAAATGAAAAGCAGAAAGAAATTGTAGATATTATTTTGGGTAAATGTGATGCTAACATAAATGAATCAATTTCTGAATCTTCATGTTTTTATACAGACGGTCCAGGAGGCTCCTGTAAGACTTATGTTTATACAAACCTTTACAGCTTACTGAAGAGTAAGAATAAAATTGTTTGTGCCATTCAAAAGAAGCAGATTATTTAAGGAGTGTAGATGTTTTTATTTAGGATGAAGCTCCTGTGGCGCCAAGGTATGCTTTAGACATTATAGACAGAACCTTACGAGACTTTATGAATTGTGATGTTCCGTTTGCTGGAAAAATTATGGTGTTGCGAGGAGATTTTTGACAATTGTTACCAGTTAAAATAAATGCTACCCGCTATGAAACTGTGAATTTAAGTATCAAATTTAGTTCTCTTTGGAGTTATTTACGTAAATTTTCTTAAACACAAAATATGTGGGCTCTACCACAGGAACAAGAATTCACCAAGTTTTTATTGGATGTTGGAGATGGAGTTTTGAACGATATGAATAGCAATTTAGAATTGCCACAGAGATGTATTTATAATTCGGATGTCGTTGAACGTATATATGGAGGAATCAATTAGAGAAAAGCGATTCATAGATATGACCTAATCAGCTATTCTGATGTTGAAGACATTAACAAAAAAGTGGTAGAACTGTTAGATATAAAAACAGAAAAAATATATACAAACTTGGATAGTGTTGAAAATTGTGATAATGGAGATTTAAACGATGGTATTCTTCCTGAATATTTAAATACTTGAAAAACGCCAAATTTTCCTCCGCATGAATTGAAGTTGAGAGTTTATTGTATTGTGATGTTGGTTAGAAATCTCAGCATTAATGAAGGCTTATGTAATGGTACGAGATTGTTAATTATACAATTGGGAGACAATATCCTACAGTGCAAAATTTTAACAGGCGATAAACATGGAGATATAGTTTTCGTTAACCATATAACGTTGTACTGTGAAAATGTTTATCCTTTAACTTTTAAAAGACGACAATAATTTCCCATTAACTAGCGTTTACAATGACTATTAACAAATCACAAGGCCAAACATTTGATCAAATAGGAATTGATCTCCGAAAAGGAATATTTACTCACGGACAATTATGCGTGGCTTTTTCAAGAGTTCGTTCTTGGGAAGGTTTGATAATTTACTTAGGAAATCAAAGAAATAGCCGTATAGTTCAAAACTACGTTTTCAGGGATTATATCAGATGTAAATTATTCTGTAATCAGGCAATAATGCGTTTGTTTGAAGTCATGATTCGACTAGATGACCGTATGTACAAAAAAAATGATGCAATGGTTTTGTAGTTTGATCAGTAGTATGGATTATGTAAATTATTCGGAATTGATAAAAATGCCAATCCATTTAGTGAACAGTGAGTATTCCGTGGTCCAAGATTACATATATGGTGCACTGCAGTAATTTAACTCACGTACCAGTATTAATCTCAGCTAACGTTCTAATATATTTGCGTGCAAACTTCCAGGTTCAAAAGCGATTGCCTTTAATTATGAAACATTAAATAGTAATTGCATTATAAAAGCCATTAATTATAAACCTTTATGGCCCACACACCTGATGAGTTATACTGGCTTAACATGTCGGATATATCCGACACAGGATCGTGCTTTCGTGCACCCAACGCTGTTTGATTTAATTATTTCCTGCTGTAGTTTGAACACTAGTTATTGATTATTCATTTTCGAAAAATTGTTGGTAGAAACAAAAATTGGTTATGGTTGATGTGCTTCTGTACGCTCTTATTGGCTGTCAGTTTTATTCGTCAAATAGACCTTTTCATTTCGTTTGATTTCGTTAGTGCGCATGTGCAGAAGTAAACTGACAATCAGCTGTTCTTAGTTTTTCGGACGAATGTCACTGTCAGTTTTTGAAATTCGTGTAAGTAGTAGAGTACCAAATAAGGAGGGTGTTTGAAAGACGGAAAATTTTACTGTATAGACCAAAGAATTTAAAATTAACACTTTCAAACAATAGAAAGCTTTGACATCTGTCCGAAAATGTCATAACGGGATCGCGCATGCGCCTCAGAATTTTTTAATAATGAAAAGCCCTATTGCCGTCAAATTACTGTTGATAAACTCATATGTATACAAATTTTAAATTTCACATAAGCAATATTTGAAGATCGAGCTTTCAAATTTCAATTCAAAAGAAGGATTCACATTCCTCCTTATTCATATAAAATTGCAATGCATTAAGAATAATTGACAGACGTGGGTTAGCGTAAATTATTGAAAATCAGAAAAGTGTCAATATACATTCGACTCACATGACACCGGATTCGAAAACAATCTATAAAAAATCCGCGCCGCCCTGACCCTTTCGACCGGGTTTTAGGACGCTTTAATATTCCCTAACTGTGTAAAGTGTTTGCGTGTGCGTTGGCAACTGACATTCTAGGGGATCTTCGCTTACCTCATTAAAATTTAATACATTCCGTTATAGACGTGGTGAGACTACGGGAACCCATCAAAAACCTGTTTTATGGAATCCTAGCAGTCGTAATGAAAGTGGGGAGGCTCTGCTTTTGAAATTGTTTCCCTGGAAAAAAAGAGATGCTTGATAACGTGAGCTTTTGCGGAGTTTTTGTTATGAATGCGTTTTAAGGTTACAGGGGCGTGGGCCTTGCTTTCATGTTTTATGCAGTCCACCAAATGAGACTTTTTTGTATTATTTTTTCATGAAATTGAAGGTGGGCAGTATTATGGATGAATTCCTAAAAGTATACAGGGTGTATAAAATTACGATTGCACCCCTGTTATCACTTATTATTGGACCTACAAGTACATACGTTTTATTTTTATAGTGTATGAACAGATTCGTTAATTTTCCAGTTCTTCTATCAATGGAATAAATTAATATACCTGTGACCATAATAAATATTAATTTGTCATCAAACAAAATAGGGAGGTTCGGAGAAAAATAAGATATCTATTTTTGGCATGAAAATGACAGACAATTGTTATTGTAATTGATTTACGGCGATTTTTTTTTCTAAAAGGCTCTTCCCACTTCTCTTGAAGTGCCCGTGAAGCGGTACCTATCTCATAACATACTTATTGGGACTATTTCGAGCGTGAATTTTTAAAGTAAGGTGTCAAGGAAACATAAAACAAAGACAACATAATCGATATAATGATGCAACAAGGGTATCAAAAGTCCGATTCACATAATTTGCCATATTTATGTAGTAGGTAGGTAAATGTCCCGGTAAATGTGGAAATGGTGTGTGATTCTTGCATCTAACCCCAATTTCATTCAACCTCAAAACATTAGTGTAAAGGCAGACCGGTATAAGTAAAACAAAGTCAACAATTTATTAACTGTACATACTTTTTATAATTCAGTATAAGTAGGTAAATAGATTGTAGATACCTGCTTACTTCTGTTTGTAAAATAGGTACCTACCTATATTCTCTGATACAATACAATACATACATACTCATTTATGTAGGTATGTATACCTAAGTGATTGACAAGTTAATAGTTTTAAAACGGATTGGAAATTTTTTAAAAAAACGAAAACAAATACAACTCTTGCGAATCAAAAAACTGCGCTACGTTGGTACTAGGTACTTGTTTAACAAAAAGAAACAACTGCTATATTCTGGAACGGTTAATGTAGAAACTCGGAAGAGACTCTTAAAGACGCATGTATGGAGTACGAACTTATACCTATGGGTGCGAAACTTGGACAATGGGAGAAGCGGATTAAAAAAGAGTAGAAGCGTTTGAAATGTGATGCTACAGACGGGTGTTGAAGATACCGTGGATAGACAAGTTAGCAATAAGGAGGAATTAGAAAGAGTTGGGGAAAAGAGAAAAGTATGGAAGACAATAAAGAATAGGGGATAGGATCGTAGGATGGTAGGACACCTTCTGAGACACAAAGGAATATTTCGCATTCGCGACATACTAGAGGTAGAGGTTGGAGCAGATTAGACTACTGCTCTCAAATAGTTGGGATGTAGAATGTTCTACTTTTACGGAAATGCGTAGGCTAGCTCAGGGAAAGGATGGAGGTACGCGTCCTACCAGTCTTCAAAAGAGAACTTTATGATGACATACTATTTAATTATTATTGTAAAATAGTTAATAAAATTTCCTTTTTTAGTTCAGGGAGGGAACGCTACGGCGATTCAGTATTTGGCTCCGTCATGCTCCTAGCATCCTGTTTCAAATTATGCTAACCGTAACACGTTACCAAGTACCAAGGGGTCCCAGAAAACTGTCGATAAATTACATTATGTTCGATTTTATTTAGAGTGGCTGCAATGGGGCAGCCGATAACGCGCGAAAATATCGATAATGCTGACCGATTTTCCTTCTGGCTCCAACGAACCACTTTTTCCGTTTTATTCGTGTGCTGTACGATGTATTAGTCTGGGTACAAAACAGAAAACACCAGTTAGAACCAGTTAATAATATTTAACAATTTAACTACACATGCATATGCATAATACTTATGGGACTGCTGCGCGCTGAAGCTGGGACTTGTACGTTATACTCAGTTCTGACGTCATGGGGCCTACTCTCGCTGCAAGGTACGATTTCTAGCCTCGCACCGGCGGAAAACTTTGCAACGGCTTCACAGGCGAAGGAATTTTTTTATAACAAAAATTAACAACATAACTGCCTTCAGTATAATAAACTCTATCAATTTTAATGAAATTTGAAAATTACCGAACCTGGCTATTCTCTGATTAATAAATTCAATCTTAGATATTCATTTTTCTTTCAAAATAGTGGATCTGTCAATAAATATTGTATAAGAACCTCATTACAATACATGTTTTATTCTGTTGTTGTCGTCAACACAGTAACAACAATTAATATTAGTTAAGTTATCAAAATAATATGTAGTTTTCTTTTAAAAATTAATAAAAAGTATAATAGAAGGCGAGTTCAAAGTGGCGTGATTCCTATTTACATTTCTTTACACAAAAATTTATCAGGTTAAGGTCAAGCGGAGCGTTTAAGTCTCAGTCGTTAGCGTTTATCATATTATCTTCTTCAAAGATTTTTTGCGTACGGGGGTTAAGTTAACTTATCTCAATTTTTATTATTTGATAACTAAACAAGCAAAAAACATCATTTACATAACGGTACCAACCTTTTACATATTTGATGATTGACTGTTCAAATCAAGCAATTTATTCTCAAAGTTATCCATAAAAATATCCTCAAAAAGAGGGTTAGGGGGTGAACCTATTGGTAAACCTTCTTTGTTAGTCGGGGAGCAAGGTGATCTGTTTTTTCGTGGAATATACACTGAAGTGTGCTGATCATCACAGTGCACTCACGTTGCCTCTACAATTTTCCAATTTTATGAAAAAAAATTGTTTCTTGTTAGACCGCAAATTTGTGTAATGTATTTTTCATGCACCGGGTAAGTAATCTTAGTTTTCGGAATTAACATTTACATATGCGAGACCAAACACAGACCAAGGCTCGAAATTATTCTTGGTGAAGAAACGAAATATTGATGATGTTGCTGAAAAAAGTTACAGCGAGTTAAAATATAAATAAATCTTGAAAAGCTGAATACGATGATACAAATTTCTCATTTGTCAATTTTTGCGATTCACACATCCTACTGCAAATAGAATTCTCGTGCTTGTTCATTTGAGTGGCTGAGTGGCTACCAGGTTCTGCTTTTTGGTTTTGCAGTTTGAATGGGAGGATTTACAGCGCAAGGAATAGGATCGATCGATAACTTCTGCAGAAGCGCCGTAGTATCAAATTAAGCATCATTGTAAGCACTACGTCGTATAAACGGATTTGAAATGGATTACACAAGTGTTCCGAGATATACCAACATCCAAAGTTGAACAGGAAATTGTGTACCGCTTCGAGAAGAGCAATTTCAGTGTAATGTGCAAGCACAATTATGTTTACAAATTTTATTATGTTTGTGCGGATGGATATTATAGTTGAGACATTGTTCCCGCAGCCAAATAATTACCGCTCTTTGTGAAGTCCTCTAACAAATTGGCAACAACTTTATGCAGAATCTAGTTTAAATTATTTGTGTTCCTCAAAAGGCTATCCAGTTTAAAATGAATAATTAAACGAACCTATCTGCGATTTGAGTGAGATAATTGGAACAGGGAGGGCCATAAACCACTCGAATTACACTACCGACGTGAGTAAATCGGGTAATTGGCACCCGCACAAAAAATTACATTTAAACAGAAAGTGCCGTGGTTTATTGGAAAATACGCCGTGTTTTCCGGTGCTTTATTTATCTGACACTTGATCAACTTTTTTATTGCACGACTATGGAATTAATTGGACTGTGAATGATCAAACAGTAATTTGAATTTCTAGGGAAATTCATTTTTGTACACTTTCATTAAAATTTTAACTGGTTGTGTCTTATATTCCAAAGGTGGTTATAGTCGGGGAGCAGCTTGCTTAAATTCAAAGTGGTCGTCCGAAGTTGAGGACACACTTGTTTTGAAGACTGTTTTCTATGTACAATCACCCGCTGAATCCGAATCCGGAGAGCGCCCGTTCATTTGGGACGGCCTCGGCCCTGAAAAATGCATTTTTACGTAAAATTTCGAAAAATTGAAAACTCCGAACATTTCAGTTTACATCGTCATATCTTCGTTCTGGAGACAGCTAGGAAGCTAAATATTTTTTTCAATTTTCTCCAGGCATTTTTGATTGTAAACCTCTATACACAATTAACTTTTGAAAAATAACTACGTCAAAAATTTGTAATTTTGTACACCGCGTCATTTTTGTGCACCTTAAATTTCACCAAGCGAGAAAGTTTTTTATTGAGAAAGATAGATGCCTATTCAATCGAAATAATATGTCGTGAAAAGTATGCAGAAGTTTTTAGTGACAAAATCATCTCGATATCTGCAATACTGACCGAGTTACAGCGATTAACAAAATATTGCTTTTCGCGCTGCGGCATAGTGTTCTGTCTCTACTCTACGCATCTACCTTCTCCGTGCATCTGCGCCTGCGGGCGGCTAATCTCCGTCATATGCGGGAAACTCGTGCAAATACCTATTACTTTTCTTTGACAAAGTGATAAAACAGTTTCCGATGTAATGAAGTTTATGTTTAATTGTTTACAAATAACATACAATAACTGTAAAACTGTTCTTTATTTTTCAAATTCTGCGACAGACACACTAATTCTATCTGTTTTTGTACCTGCCGCCAGGGTCGTTTCTAGTAAGCGGGGAATGCGTGTCAAACACGCAGGCGGTCAATTTTTCAGGTGACGCGGCGGGCGAATGCCGCCTTTAAAAGTTAAATGTGGCATTCACTTTAAGGCCCCACGCCACAGATATAAAAACTTTTTAAAAAATGAATCTTTTTCTTCGAATGAGGAACGGTATTGGGGTGTAGATAAACAGTGTTCGTTAGCTTAGGTTAGATTGAGGGCGGTAATCCGGAAACAAGTGTGTCCTCGACTTCGGACGAACTCTTTAAATAAGCGCTTTTTGAGATGGCTGCTCCCCGACGCGACGTATCAAAATTCCTGTCCCAACAAATAAATTTCGCAAATTGTTCGTTGAACTTCCACGTAAATAGTGGACACGTTTTGTTAAAAAAAAGTCAGAAGAAAAACTTAATTTAGGAGTCTGGTCTTGTACGTATTCCGTAACCTAACATAATGGCATATTACAGGTTACAACTGTCATATATTCTATTCACTGTAGAACCCCTTTAAGTTAAAATAAATAGACCGGGTTGTATGTCAATAAAAGAACTTTTCGCATAAAATTTTATGACTCGATTTTCCAAACAACTCCCGAGACATAGCCTCGGGGCTCCGTACTTGCGCTTTGTCTTCTTTATTCGTACATCGTACAACGTACACGTTGTGTATTTTTTAATCCTTACAAGTACCTAGGTACTTGATTTAATACCCCACTCGAAGCGAATCGAAACATTCGAACGTGCCGTACCGGAGGGAAAGCAACATCCCTGTTCAAAATGCACGTTTAGGGGGGTTGACGTTTTAAAATGTTATATCTCAGCAGTTATAGCTGGTTGGATCGAGGGAGGCTTTTGCCGTTTCCGCATACAGTTTCCCACTTTCCCTTTAGTGACGATAGCGATTCTCAAAACGACAGTTCTGTGCCAGATTATCTAGCTTGCTTCTTAACGTAATACGAAATCTCCCGACGTGCGCTCCTCGAATTTATCGACGCTATTTTCATCGCGGCTTTATTCTTTTATCCTTATTTATCTGTTTTTTGTACATCTGTGTATACTCCTTTTGCTGAGCCGCAATTTAATTTCCAGGTAAATTTATTGCTTGAAGCTTGAACCCAGCTAAATCGCTGTCACTATCTGACCCATGTGGCTGCTGAAATTTTCATAATAATAATAATAATAATATTAAAGCAGTAATTATTAATTTTTACTTGACACAATAGAATTGTTAGAATCTGCGTCTTAATGTGAAAAAGTTGCAGCTTCAAGTTCACATGCTCTGCCACTCGGTATCAGAATTAAAGGAGGGAGGCGTTCTAGATGACACAGCTAAGCAATTTGTCAAAATGAATAATTATATTATTTCAGTGCCGCACTGCCAGGAAATATTATGACAAGATCGTTTTGCAGAACCTTGTGCCAAATTAGCTTCGGGTTATCAGTTTTATTTTAATTAAAGTTAGAAATAAATGACGTTTACGTTCAGGACTTGAGAACTGCTTCAAATATAATGATCATTTTGGTAATGGATCAGATATGTGTAAAGCACCTGTCTGAAAATTACCCTTACAAGTTGTCTAATATTCCAAGACATTTAGTACTTGATCGGCGGCAAGATTATTTAACTTCAAATTGAGGAGCTCTAAAATTGAAGCTTATGTTTTTATGCCACCTTTAGTCCCTGACTAAAGTTAGTAATAGAGAATTTACTGTCCGAGCTTATTGGCAAGAGAAGGGAAGTGCGAGAGGGGAATCGGGCCGATTTTTCATATTTCGCTCGTAGGAAATGCGGCGCGCTCAAAATGTATCATGTCATAACTCCCTCAAAAATGTTCTTATCGAGTTGCAATTTTTTTTAAATTATTTCTTAAACTATCAGGATGCTCACGAAATCTTTCAAATTACAATTATGTAATTACTTTTTATTCCGCTTTGCGATTTTCGAGACGTTGTCTTTTTGGTGCAGTGGAATTTTCACCTATCGAGGAACTATGCTCATTTTTAGAATTTGGACAAACTTCCGGCGGCAATGTTAGAGAGAAAGGATTGAATTTTATTTTACACCAAGATTCAATTCATTATCTTGCATAGAAAAAAAGTTATGGCGATTTAAACACGATAATCGTTCTGAGCGCATAACTCTTGAAGTCGGTAGTGTGTGATAACGAAACGGTTACAGCATCAATCTTTAGAAGACTGTACATGTGTGCAGACGTATTATTTTATATGTATTTGCCATGTGATGAAAATATCAAAATGGTACGAAAATGTGTACTGCCTAATTGTGTTTCGGGTTATGCAACGTGCAAGGAAAAGGTTGCCACTGACAGGTATACGCTCATACCAATTATCGTGTTCAAATCGCCATAACTTTTTTTTCTATGCGAGATAATGAATTGAATCTTGGTGTAAAATAAAATTCAATCCTTTCTCTATAACTTTGCCGCCGGAAGTTTGTCCAAATTCGAAAAATGAGCATAGTTCCTCGATAGGTGAAAATTCCACTGCACCAAAAATACAACGTCTCGAAAATCGCAAAGCGGAATGAAAAGTAATTATGAATTTGCAATTTGAAAGATTTCGTGAGCATCCTGAAAGTTTAAGAAATAATTTTTAAAAAATTGCAACTCCATAAGACAATTTTTGAGGGAGTTATGACATGATACATTTTGAGCGCGCCGCATTTCCTACGCGCGAAATATGGAAAATCGGCCCAATTCCCCTCTCGCACTTCCCTTCTCTTGTCCATAAGCTCGGACAAATATTACTACTTGATTAATACTAAAATATCGAGTACAAAGCACTGCACAAGCATTGCAACAACTTTCTCGACTTACCTTTGCTTTAATTGAACAATAATCACTATCAAAGTTAGCAATATAAACTATGCAACAAGTTGTTTCATAAGGATTCCTGCTGTATTATTTACGACCACTATTTCAAGGACTTTCAGCAGGAATGCAGGTATGAATTGCAAACGTCTGGAAGGCTAGAACAATGGGTTATCCAAATAATAGCCAACAATAATGTTATCCGAAACGTTCCATTGGAATGCATTTACAGTATATTTGTGGATCTGGAGTCGTAATCTAGTTATGCTCAAATACGTGACGGTAATAATTACACGCATTTAATGGTCCGTGTATATCTGGAATTAACGGACAATCATTTAGAATTTATTAGTATACTATAAACGACACACAGTTAACCCCACACGCCAAAAGATAGCGGCACAGTAATTATACTCGATACGTGTTTCGCTGACAACTTTTTTTTGTTAGATAAATAATTTCAGTTGAGACGTATATCTCATTCTTATGGCTGCTTTTATAGTCGCCAACCGCCAAACATCAAATACATAATGTTTACGAGCGCAAGGCATCAGCTAAGATAATACGGATGCCATAATCTGTCGTTTATTACCCCATGCGTTATCGCCAGCCAATAGCAGTTGAAAACCCAAGATATAGATTTGGAAGACCGGATTTTCGATCCGGAATTCGCTCGGTGCGATAATGACGCGTTCTCGCGGTCCTGATGCGGTTACTGTCCCGAGAGTA
Organism: Xestobium rufovillosum; assembly: GCA_963966045.1. Lineage (NCBI taxonomy): Eukaryota > Metazoa > Arthropoda > Insecta > Coleoptera > Ptinidae > Xestobium > Xestobium rufovillosum. The sequence goes on along the minus strand of OZ014492.1, from coordinate 49,603,783 downwards.
TCATAACAGGGACTATTAGGCCGTATTTGCTTCCCATGGCCAACTTCCGAACACGGATAGACTTTTGTGTTCAAAACAAAATTCAGTTTGGGGAGTTTCGGCGAGGGATTCTCCCGTCATTCCAGGAAACTTTTAAGGGTAACGAAGATAAGGAATATCGTTTGAATGTTGGGATAAATTTTGTTCACGCACGTATGCCTACATTCACATCCGAACAATTTACACACGTTACGCTTTTGTGAATATCGACAGATGTAGAGCAATTTTTAAATTTCATAATTTGGATATTTTAGTGGAGTGAAAGCAATATGCAGGAACAACTTCTGCTGTAAGAAAAAATTGAAACTATTATACAGGGTATTAGCTATTACATAACTAAATTAGGAAACTTAAGAACACCATAACTTTGTAATTTCAAGCAGAACCCTATTGTTTTTAGGTCACTGTTAGATTCCCCATAATTGCCTTTCATTTTGCTATACGCTTCCCTATACCCAAAATCAACCGTTTTTGCCAAATTTGCATTTCCTTGAAAAAAGTGCCAAATCAGACAACTAAATAAAAACAAACCATAGCAATATTTATTTAAACAGTAACAATTACATAAATGGTCAACAATTAACGAATAAATAAAATAATATTATAAAGCATAGAACAAATACAATAGAAAGTTAAATAGAAATTAATAAGAATTTAAGAAAAATAATAGGTATTTAGATACTTCTAAGATGTGCCCAACATGCTGACCGTTTTGTTGTATGCACAACTGAATTCTCTGCTGAAATGAATTTTCAACTCTTCTCAAGACTTCAGGATTAAACCTTAGAAATGCATCACATATTCTTTCCATCATGTCAGCTCTTGTAGAGGGTCGCACTTGGTACACCTGATCTTTAACAAACCCACACAAATAAAAACCTAGCTTCGTCAAGTCAGGGGACCTAGCTGGCCAATTTATAGGGCCGCCTCTACCAATCCATCTGTTAGGAAACTGATTATCCAGGTAGTTTCTTACCTGCGCACTGTAGTGTGCAGGGGCACCGTCGTGTTGTATCCATAACCTTCGTGTTACGCGGCTTACGCCTAATGGCAACTCGTCCAACATATTTTTCAATGTCAATGGAATGTCGCTTTGTCACAAAATATTTTTATGCATACATTCTGACAGCTAACAAACAGACCATGTCTATTAATTCTTGTTTTGCAAAATTCCTTTTCACTTAAGAAAACTTAATTCTCAAATCAAATGCGAAACAAAATTTATGACTTAAGGCTATCGGAACGCTTGGAATATTTGAGGGATGTAACGTTCCTGCTGCCAATGGATTATTCCAACATGGTTTAAGATATTCGCGTGATTATTTTTTTCTTGTTTCAATTAAACATAGATCTAGGACTGTTTGCTAATAATTTTCATTAAAAACCAGAAATTCAACTTCAAAATCTACTTCACAATCTATGAAAATCGGACATATTGTAGCTAGAATATTTATCACATTTTTCGTTTTTTTTAGAAATTATAATCGTAGAGTCATAGACTAGACTTTTCATTTTGACGGTATCAAAAAAAAATAATAAATTTTTGATAATAATGAAGTAATCAATTGGCTCCTGCACCTCTGCATTCGCCTTTTCAAGGGCCTAGAGGTGGCGGTGTCTAGCGGCGATATGTTTAAACTTCCCAGATTCAAGAAACAGGCGTGACTAGTTTTTGTATGTATTCAGGTATTATTCTTGGGGCCTATTTTTCGTATCGACGACCTTCCAAAGTAATTCCCGATTCTTCCTAAAATTTATTATTGTTACACATATGAGTTGAATATGCAGGTGCACAGGTATCCCATTTATCAGAAAAAGCGATTCATCTGTATTGTGTAATTTAGAGAAAAATGCCAAATAGATACTCTCTTTGTTTTTAAATTTCCATAATTCAAATTACTTTACTTATACATGGTGTCTCATTTCTTCTGTACAGCAGATGCTAATCTACACAACTTGGATTTCTTTAATAGAATACCTGTGTAATATCATCTCACTTTTTATTTCCCTGTTCGATTTTACTATATGATTGTGTAAGAGTTGCATTCTAGACTGAACTTATTGTGAAACTGGGCATCTGTTCATCAGACTCAAAATGTAATTTTTGAAACATCCATACGTGTGACAAGAATTTTAAAAGAAAACTGAAACACAAAAATATGGGGTTTAGTTTAGAAGCAACTTACTTCGTATGCATACTTAGTAAAATCGATCAAAGAATTAAAAAACGCAATATGTATAGAGTGTCCCATTTAAATAATTCACCGAGAATCAACTCCCTTTGTACATGAAGTGTTCCGTACTGGCTAGCAAAGTTTCTGAAGCACTTATATCAGAAACCGCATCCTGAACCGATTTTGATAAAATTTATTTATTGCATAATTAGTTGCAATCGTGAAGACTACGAAAGTACCAAAATTCACGATTCTACTTTAAATAGTTCCCAATTGCGACAGGGGGACACAATTGACACTCCCCGCATGTGGTCGTACTGAACTGTAAAAAGATAGAAACAAAAAAATGTTTCACATGCTCTAGTGTTTCAAACAAAAATATCTTTTGACCCTTTTTCGATGTTTCGATGTATGAAAACCGCCCTAAATATGTGCACACAACAAACCATTTAGATTTGTCCGAGTTTGGGTCATTGCATATGCGTCAATTTTATTGTTGTATATCACTTATAATTCAGGAAAAAGAACACTGTGAGAGACTTATAGTTCAAGAAAAAGAACACTGTGAGAGACAAACAGACATACAGACTGAGAGACAGACGGACGAACAGACAGAATGGTAAAACAAAGAGGGGTCTCTCATATAACTTCGCATAAATGGATAAATGGATCAACCTGTATAACAGATTCCCGAGGAGTGAATCACTGATGGATTTCTTGTACACTGCCTTTGGATTTCCGTCGCCGTCGGAGATTTCCATTGCATTAACACAGCATGTTATTGGCCAAATGAGAACACATAACACATCCTATGAGTACCGGATTGGACTAATTTCGTATAAAACGTTTTTAGACAAATAATATACGTCAACTTCCAACTACGTCTTCCGTTATTTCTGTTCTCTCCGTCATATCAGGTAAAATCTGTCTCGGAATTACGATGGACAAGAAATTAGCTGGGAAAGGGAAAGTTTAAAATTTGTGTTGTCACAGAAGGATTTGAATTTGAACATTTAATAAACTGATTATTAAGAGTGGCGTGTACCGTGGATTTTCTGTTGCAGTCAGATGCACACTCAACATGACAAAACATTTTTTACCGTTTAGGAATTTGGAACACAGGTTCATGGAAGTCTATTCCAAATGTTAGAACGTTATGGAAAAAAATCAGTTACAATACGTAAAGCGCTAAAAGAGGCTTTACTGAGCGTGTCTGACTGCGGCAGATGTTAACGGTACAAGTCATTATTAAGGAAATTTAGACTCAGCAAACCATTTTTTGTTTATTATTTTTTCCAACGCGCGGCTAGCTCTGGGGTAGCCAGTTCGATGCTCTCAGAAAAGAAAATGTGATATGACAGGATGACTGAACCCAGAAAAAGCCACCGGAAGTGGCCAGTCAAAAAATTGAGTTTTCCGTTTTTTGCAGTCTATTTTTGATTTAAGAAATATTGCAAAATTTTGTTAGAGAAATGCTATTAAAATAACTCTAACCACACGAACTTTTCGGTCAATCGCAAAACATACTTACTGCGTTTTCTTGGGGAAACCAGCATCCTACTGTGACAGATTCATCAAGAGAGCCAGACAACAAGAAGCGGAAACAGGTTTTCTGAAATATACCGAAATCAACGCTACCACAAACAAAATTATAAAAATTATTCAATCAACCGAATTAAGGGCAGATAAGGAAGCTTTGGAAACAAATACTTCTGTAACCAAAGGCAGCAAACTATCTCCACTCACTCCCTTCTTGGACAGAGAAGGGATAATGAGAGTAGGAGGCAGACTCAAGAATGCATCGTTAAGATACAACCAAAAACATCCGATTATAATACCGTACAACGACAATATTACGAAACTAATAATTCAAGATGCACATTACAAGACACTACATGGTGGAAACCAAGCCACATTAGCCTATACGAGGAGAAAATTTTGGATTATTAATGGAAAAAAAGCTGTTAGATCAATCCTACACAAATGCACCAAATGTATACGGTATAAAGCGCAAGCTGCTGAACAACAAATGGGACAATTACCTACTCCTAGAGTAACTCCTTCACCACCGTTCACACACACTGGTGTGGATTATGCAGGGCCCATCCAAATTCGAGCGACAAAAGGCAGGGGTCACAAATCATACAAAGGGTACATAGCAATATTTATTTGCCTGTCAACCAAAGCTATTCATCTCGAAGTAGTGAGCGATATGACAACGGATACATTTTTAGCAGCATATCGAAGATTCATATCTAGAAGAGGTCCATGTGCCCACATGTACAGCGATAATGGAACAAATTTCGTTGGTGCGAGCAAAATTATTGAAGCAGAAGTTTACAAAATCGTGTCAGACAATCATACCCAAGAAAACATGGCGAACTTGGGTACGCAGTGGCACTTCATCCCACCATCATCATAAGGTTCTCAGTCCGAAGACTGGTTGGATGCGTACCTCCACTCTTTTCTATCCTGAGCTAACCTACGCATTTCCCTAAAAGTAGAACATCCTACATCCCTAACTATTTGAGAGCAGTAGTCTAATCTAGGCCTACCCCTACCTCTTTTTATTCCTATCTCTGACTCTAGTATGTCGCGAACTATTCCTTCGTGTCTTAGAAGGTGTCCTACCATCCTATCTCTCCTACTCTTTATCGTCTTCCATACCTTTCGCTTTTCCCCAACTATTTCTAATACTTCCCTATTGCTAACCTTATCTATCCACGGTATCTTCATCATGCGCCTGTAGCACCACATTTCAAACGCTTCTACTCTTTTTCTATCCGCTTCTCCTATTGTCCAAGTTTCGCACCCGTATAATGCCGTACTCCATACATACGACGTTAAGAGTCTCTTCCTAGTCTCTATATTAACCGTTCTCGAACATAACAGGTGTTTCTTTCTGTTAAACGCGACTCGGCCCTGCGCTATTCTTTGTTTTATATCTTTAGTGCTCCTACCGTCTTGAGTTATTTTACTTCCTAAATAGCAGAAATCCGCGACCTCCTCTATCTTCTCATTTCCTATTTGTATGTCAACTTTAGTTCTATTTTCACATCCCCTACATATCAAAATTTTAGTTTTATTTTTATTGACTTTCATGCCATAGCCCTGTGTCAAAACTGCTTCCATTTCATTCAAAGCCGCTCCTAATTCTTCTTTGCTAGATGCTAACACTGCTATATCATCCGCAAATCTGAGCATGTTAATAGTTTGACCCTGTACGTTAATCCCTGAGGCTGTTCTGTCCTTAACAATATTAATAGCATCTTCGATATATAAGTTGAAAACTAGAGGTGACAATGCACATCCCTGTCTCACTCCCTTCCGGATATCTACTTCCCTTCGTTCCTGCTCACATCATCTCAAGCGAGTCATTGGAGATACTACTTTAACATACGAGGAACTCGCCACGTTCATGCATCAAGTAGAAGCAAGTCTAAATTCCCGACCACTCTGCCCAATTGACAACGAAATCAATGACGTAATAGCCTTAACGCCAGGCCATTTTCTAATTGGCCGTGAACTAGTATCGCCACCCGATCCGATAAATACCGAAATAAATACTAGCCTAACTAACAGATGGAGACTAATACAAAAAATTAAAAAAGATTTCTGGAATGCATGGTCATCAGAATACCTAAGCAGACTTCAATTACGATACAAGTGGAAAACACAACATCAAAATTTGAAAATTGGAGAACTGGTTCTAATCAAAGAAGATAATATAAATCCGAGCAAATGGCCTCTAGCACGAATAATACAAGTACATCCTGCAGAAGATGGAACAATCCGAGTGGTGACACTTCAAAAAGCAGGTGGAACTATGTTAAAACGATCAATACACTCCTTAATTCCATTGCCTTTCGATTCTACAGACGAACCAATTTCTACTCCTACTACAAAAACTCAATGCCACTTAAATATCACTAATCCTAAAACTACCAAAACTAAAACGCCTCCAATAAAATCCACCCATAAATCCAAATCTTCAGAAAGCAAATTCCAAAAAGCTAAGTTCAAAATAATACCAATGCTCCTAATATCATTCTTGTTAATGATATCTGCAATCAACGCATCCTACACCGTTCATTATCCGAAGCCAGGTCTATATATCGAACATATTGGTCATTCGAAGTTAGGAAGAGGCATGTTTCGCATCAAATACAAAATAGATAAAGAACAAATATCAAGAGATTCAACAAGAATAAAAGAAACAGTCATTCAAATGGAGCAATTGTGCAACAAAACCAGAGAACTTACATCAGAAACGCCATGCGATATGCTTGTACATCATTTAGGAGAACAGAAGAAACAAATGGATTGGTTAGTGACTGGGTTACAAAATGCACAACCCAGACAAAAACGCGGACTCCTGGGAAAATTTCTTACTTCAATTTTTGGTGTGACCGATGAAGTGTATACAGACATACAACAACTAGATAACAACCAAAAACAACTTATACAAGCCTCAAGCCATCAAACAAAGTTTATGGTAACTGCATTATCCAAATTTAACGAGACAGAAGACAGAATATTCAAACAATTGAACCACTTTAGAGAAAAGTTGAACCAAGGGCTACAAGCTGTTAACGACATGAACAGATGGTACAGAAAGGTCGACGCGAACAAGTTAAGCATTCACGTTTTAAGTACCTACCAAGTAGCAACTAACTTCATACAAGAAAACATACAACATTATTCGAAACTGACAAACATTGTGTTCGGCCGAGGAAGTTTGTACGACTTTATGACACCAGCCCATATAGAAGAAATTATTAAATCTGCCGAAAAGAAATTTCCATCAAACATCAACATCCTACCCGTTCCGTTGTGGAAGACGAAGATCCAACAAAGTGAATCTTCATTTCATGTGTTTGGATACTTTCTAATGGCAGAAGTGAACGACTTCGTCCTAATAAAAGTCACACCTATACCATTAAACATCAACAATGGTTCCTACTGGGTGCTGGAGATACCGAATGGCGTATTAGCGGTGGATTACAACACCCAAGAATATTTCGAAATATTAGACGAAGAATTCAAGAACGCTGTCGTACTGGGTCAAAACAAGTATTTGTGCACCCCAACTGCAGTCCGAAGTATAGAAAACAGTCCAAGTTGCATAATAGACGAAATTTACGAAAGAAAAGAAATAACAAATTGCAACAGCATACGATACAAAATACAATCTATCATCTGGAAACAATTATACATGGACAACACTTGGCTATTTATCACAAAAGAACCGACACTCATTGGAGTCACATGTAGTGGTGCAAGAGAAGATGTGAAACTAAACGGAACCGGAATTATCCAAGTGTCTCAAGACTGCACCATTAAAACAAAACAAAACGTAATAGCAGCTACAAGGCACGATAATATAACTGTCTTGGAAAGTTTCTCCAAAGAAGTCAACATCAATACGACCATAAGACTGTCAAACAAATACGAAAATCTTGAGAAAGAGCCCGTCATCAAGGCATTCGATGACTCGACACAGTTAAGAGGCGAACAAGAACATATCCAACAAACGTTAAATGATGTTACCTGGGAGAAAATTAAACATCACTGGTCAATTCCAACTAGCATATCCATTACTACAACTGTGGCTATTATTGGAATTATGTATCTAATCTACAAGGTATGGAAACAATGGAGAATCACCAGAGTAACCACAACAGCAAGAAACGAGTCCAGCACAAGAGTATTAAATACTCAAGAACAAAACACCATGGAATTGGAACCTATCAACAAGATGCTAGCAAGAGAGCTTCAGTAGGACCATTCTAGTCCACTTTGGAGTCGCCAAAATGTTTAACCATAAACATAATTATCTTTATTTAATTTTTTCTGTAAATTAATAAACCAATTTGACCTACTTGAAGTTCATTATTAATTTTCTGCTAGCCGTGAAATATCTATTTCCTGGTTGCGAACACACAAGTACTTTTTTAAGCTTATTCAACAAAACGACAATTTATTATTTCTTTCAGAATGCAAGCTTTTAATTTTCAATGCAGCACTTAATATTACAGCCTGTCGACATCTAACTAATCAGCAAATTTTATTTCCTCTTTAGGTCAAAATTAATTGTTAAGCTATTTTTGTGATATGTATATAAATTCTTGTTTTTTAAATAAATCGACATTAATGATAAAAGTTTCGTTAATCGCTACTACCTACCTGCACTATAACCAAGCCATAAAACCAGGGGTGTGAGGCTGCATCCCATAGTGCTTCCTAATATTATTTCCTATACAATTTACAAATTACAACAAACTTCCCAACCACAAATACTATCCAAAATACAACTCCTAAAATAATCCAAATAAAACATCCTATACCAAACAAACTACGAACCTAAACGAACTTCCTGATCTTACAAATATCTTCCAAAATACTATTCCTAAACAAACCTAACAAACAACAATATATAACCCTAAAACTTCATCCCTATTATCATCCACGAACGAGCTAGCCCCATCGGCCCAAAATACCCATTGTCCCCATTTTATACACCGAGACGAGTTTTGTTTCCCCGCCTATAATTTGGTTCAACGTTCCTTGTTTTCTATCAGGTACTCGTCGGAATATAAATACCTACTATACTACGATATTCAATAAACCCCGCGTTTCGTCTGTAGCTTCGGTATTGTGTTTTTTCTAGCTCAAAGTGAATGAAAAGCTCCGAGTCCTACTCTGTACGCTGCGAAATGCTCCCCCTAATCTAGCGCACCCAGCAATTTTTGCATTCAGTGTCCGCCTACTTCGTACTTTTGGAATGCTACGTCCCTTCCGATACCCCTCCGCAGTAACTGTTCGTCGGCGTTCCGACAGCCTTAACTTTTTTCATAGCCAACTGAGTATTATTAAATCATATTTGCTAGATTTATCTGGAAAATACAAATATTTCAAAAACGGTTAATTTTGGGATAGGGAAGTGTATTGCAATAAGAAAGGCAATTTTATGAGGAATCCAATAATGGTATAAAAACAATAGGGTTCTATTTGAAATTTGAAAGTTATGATCTCTTGAAATTTTCTAATTTGATCCTGTAATTGCTAATATCCTGTATAATATTTTCGATTGTTTCTTGCAGAAACAGTTATTCCTAAATGTTGCTTTCATTCCATCAAAATATTGCTGCTGCAGCTTTATTCAATTCCGAGATATTAAAATTTCAAAATTGTTCTGCATCTGCAAATATTAGCAAGAAGATGCCCATAACTCAAAAAATATGAAGTTTACAAAAAAATTATTTCATAAAACCTTATAGTAAAATCGATCAAGGAATTCGAAAATCAAGTCAAATATAAGGTGTTCCATTTTAAAAAACGAAGTTGACCAGCAAACAGCAAATATGGGACAAGCTGTATAGCTAAAAATAATTTTAGGTGGAGCGACATGTCACTGGAAACAACTTTTATATGGAAAGTTTTTCGGTATTTCTAACTGTAAAGGATATAACGAAGAATCCCGCATATTGACTCATTATATTTCATATAGGTATAATATTTAACTAAAACAATAAATTTATACAATAAAAAAAATTGGCACAAATAATTAAAGAAACTTCAAATAATAACGCAAACGAACTTAAAAGTTTTATTTTAAGATTTATTTTTCTTCTAGCTTGCGAGTAATCTCTAGAGAGGCTTCCTCTACAGCTACTTGGAAAATATGGCAGAAGTAGAGCTGAGACAAGAATCTTTCATTAAGAAATTGACGGCAAGTACATTTTCTGAAAACAATGCCCAAGTTCTTATCTGTAGAAAACTGTTACGTACGTGCTGACGGCAAGGGACGAGTAGATATTTTGACAAACTCCTAAACTAAATTGTTCTTTGCAAACGGCTGTTTGAAACTTTCCGTTTACAATTCTTACCCAAAGTTTCTAGCGTATATGCAAATTTTGTCCAGCTGCATATTCCCTCTCTGAGAATATTAGAGTGCTAAGAGTTTTATGTGGTATCAGAATAATGAAATATTTAGCTGGCTTACGTTTCGCGAGCTGGGAAGGAAGTAAAATAAGAAACTTGCTAAATTGAAGCTAATAGAGTAAATGTAAATGGTGCTGTTTCCTTTTTACTTGTAATAAAACCATCAACATTGAACAATTTCAAACATCAACATTTCTCTTTATTTTCTATGGAATTTGATAAATTTTAATCGATCAGTTCAATCCTGAATAACCAGCAGACAACATCCCAGATTTTACTATTCTCATATTCTGGCCGGCCGCAGCCGAACAACCCCATTTAACTGTTTGAAAAGGGTGTCCCCATATTGTCCCGATTACATTAATCCGCTTAAAATAATAATCAAGCTACACCACCCCAATTGTGTGAGAAATTTGATACGAAAATATCCATGTCTCCTTAATGGCTGATCGACACATAAGCTGAAGGATATTAGCAAGAATAATAATGGTAATAATGCTTTGAACAATATCCTTACACACAATATCGTTAGGTGATTTCCACTTTCTCGTGATATAATATCAGTAACTATATTTGTGATTTATTACGTGTTTCATGCTTATGAAGTCAGGTCTCAGAAAGAAGCGCATTTTTCTGTGAAAAGTTTCAAAGTGAGTGAATTTTATTCAGTGGGTGTAAAGCGTTATCACGAACGTGCACTTTAGAAGTCGATACCTGCAGACTGAATTAGAATTCCTAATACTTACGTGAAACTTTTAGATGGCTTGCCGGAAGCTGTTTAAACAGGGGAAATTCCAATATAGCGATTTACACTTTTATAATATAGCGCCATATCGCATAATTTTATAATAATTCCGCAAGTTATTTACCAGAATTCTAGAAAATTTTTAGGAACTCAGCGGCGATCTTGGAGATTCAATATATTTTCATCTTTTCGTTGTACTTGCAATTGCAAATGTGCAATAGTTACCTAGACTTAGACCGAACAACTTGTAATTTTTGTTTTAATACCTAAAGAACAGTCCAAACATTGTCAAATAAATATTTTTTAAAGGGCAATTCCGGGTAACCTAAAAGTTAATTGGCGCAGTCGGACGCAACAGATGGCGAGCATTTTGAAAATTTAATTAAGTAACAACCAAAATAAGCTCCAAAAACAAATTTTAGAAACTCATAATATTTCCAATATTTGAATACAATAGTTCAATGACAGCTTGAATCAAATCTATCATCAGGAACTTGTGTTACAGTCAAAAATTGTTGATTATAAACAAAGTCTATGTATGAGAAATTGGCTCACTCCCGTGCACTACGAGACTCAAGTTTTGGCTTGGTAGGGGAAAGCGCGCGAATAGGCGGACGCTCACTGTAGACCCAAGTGTTATATAGCGCCGGCTGTAGACCACGTATAAAACTGATTTCACATATTTTCAGTTGCTCCCACTACCTAACCAAATAAATCACGACCTATACTTATTTTCGACAATTATATCAACTTCAACTAATATTTTATACTCTGAAATGTGTTTTGCAAACGACCCAATCGAATGCACCAGACTTCAAAAAGAATATTTCTGCAAACGTGCCAATTTGAAACAATTTCCGCACTCCGAGAACACCTGCGAGATGTCAATCTTAACCATGCAGATTTCAAATGAAAACTGCCATGTAATAGAAGTTCAGATATTCGAATCAATAACTTTTCAAAAATTCTAATAAATAGATTGTAATATTTCCAAATGCCATTCAGTTAAAATTAGATTGTAACGATCATCAATCACAAAAACTAGTTCAAGGAATATTTTCATTTGTAATCCCACAAAACTGCCAAAGAAACTTTGATAAATCAAGAAAGAATCCTAAACAAGATGGACACATTTCAGTTCGAAGTCAAGAAACCGAAAATATCAAGAGCAAACTTAAATTTAACAGTGAAAGAATTCAACAACTTCAGGAACTTCCAGCTCTTCAGGAACAAGATAGAATGCATCGAAGAAATATCAACAATCAATAAATGGGAAACCTAGAAGAAATCATCAATTTGTCGTAAGTGCCCAAAGGGTCAATTCTAAAGAAAGGACGAGTTATCTAACATAATGCTGGAAAATTCCTAGGAACTCAGCGTCGATTGCAGATGTTGTACATTAGTTACCTAGACTTAGACCGAATAACTTGTAATTTTTGTTTTAAACGGTCCAAACGTTGCCAAATAAATATTTTTTAAAAGGCAATTCGGCCGAACCGAAAAAGTAATTGGCGCAGTCGGTAGAGATCGCACGACTTTCCAAACTTAAACCAGTTTTATATTAAGATGCAAAATACGTGAACTAGGGAAAGAAAGTTAATATAATGTAAAAGCTATTTTTGTTTCTTGCTCTCTAATGAGATACAGGAACCATAAAATTATCTCGCAGTCCGTCTCTGTTTATTTTGTATAATTCCGGGTTGTTCGAGTGTAAAACGAATAAGAGAGAGACTCGTCCACCTGGAATTAAAATGAGAAATCCGGGGGTGTGCGCCATGTAGCAGACGTTAATCTCAAACAGAAGTTCCGCCAAATTTATAGCGTCACATTTCCAAAATGAAACGAACTGCTTGTTTTTACTCTGAGGTACCTACTGGAATTAGCAAGCCTGAACTACACCGCCAGCTTGTGCTTCAGCAGCAGCAGCAGTATTCTACTAAACATTTCCCAGTTCTAATAATAGTTCTTGAATTAGATAGTATTAAATGCTGTACCTGCATACTGCATAAGTCACCGAAACAAACTTCTTCTTTTCGCTGAAGCGTTCTGGAATTTTCAGAGCTGAATTCCAGCCGAGCGTCTCGCGACTCACCCTTATGGATTTTTCTTGAGGTATTCTGGTCACGCGGCCTGACGAAGGCGGTTGATTATGCCATAAAATGAACACTTCAAGCGCTCCGGAGGGTTCCGATCGGCCAGCTCTTCTGCTGATCGGTAAAGCATTAAATATCCTCTTGGCCTGCCAAGATGTCTCTCTTTCTTAAATTGCGCGCTCGGAAAGGCCCTCATAAATAAAAATAAAAAAAAAAGCACTGGGTATCAGAAATTGTATGTAAGCAATAAGCATTTCCCAAAAAGTCGAACATCCTACATCCTCGATTGTTTGAGAGCAGTAGTTTAATCTGACTCTAGTATGTCGCGAACTAAGCTTTCGTGCCTCAGAAGGTGTCCTACCATCCTATCTCTCCCACTCTTTACAGTCTTCCATAAATAGTTAACTTATTATTTACAAATTTTATTAGAAAAATTATTGTCACTTTTTATACGTTTAGTTCATGACAATCGGGGCTGAAACGTCGATACTATAAAATTATACTGACAATATCAAATTAAAATGCTCGAGACGCATGGTATATTTATGTAAGTCTGTGTTTCATAAAGGGAAGCTTGATTAAAATTTTCTTACAAGGAACTGCACTCCACATCTAATCTGCTTAAAAAAACTCTCGCGAAATTTGCAGCTCCAGGGATACTTACAATGAAATACGGCAGAAATACAGATATAAACCTAGACTGGGCTGAAGAGAGGAGCTCATAAATTCAGCTGCACCAAACTCGCAATCTGTGTTTCTTTGCAATTACAGAACAATAAAAGTTTTCTCTTTTCATCCTTTATACCTGCATTACACAAGGGAAATAGGGTGACTTTTATTTGATTATGTCTGAAAAAGTAATTGCTTTGCGAGTTACCAACTTTTAATTTTCTTCTCTTCGACCTTCTTTTCCACTCATGAGAAATTTTAACAAAATTATCTGTTGATGTTATTTATAATACTCTTGCATAAATCAAACTCTATATGATGTTTAAGTTATACTGAGAGGATATCGTCACTCTGGGGGGTTGGAAAATTCATTTCGGAATCAAAGCTTGCTAGCTCTAGTTGTCTAGGTGGTACCGGATTAAGCACGTCAATTTCTGATATCACAAAGAGTAAAATTTTCACCACAGGGAAGTGTCAAGTATTGAATCCGATAACAAATTAAATTTGATAGCGTTCTGGATAGTCAAACATATATACAAAGAGAAAGCTAAAATTGAATTCGTAACTGACTGCACTGGCCCGGAAATAGCCGAGAATACCGATTGCCAACAACAAAGTGATCTTAAGTCTCCCACTTGAGGAAGACAATGTATCTTTTGTTGTCCCTTGATGAAATTTTCTTTTGTCAAGTGTTCTCAAGGTCGATCGCCTCCCTCGAGAACGTTTTATTCTTGCAAATTTATGGACAGATATAATCTGAACATCCTGCGATAAATGATACCAGTAAACTCGAAATTTACTACAGCCCATCACCAAGGAGTAGTCCTAGCGGTTAACGACAATTCTGGCCAAAACCCTGCAAATTGTGTTAAAAGCATGAAACTTGGTGGGCAGCTTAAATACGTCAAATTAAGAGATTCTGTCCGAAGTGGCTAGATTTATTCTGGGATTTTCCTAAGCCCAATGCCTAACGTTTTGTGAATTTGGCTCTTGATTTAAAGTGAAGGTACAATCATCGGTAAAACAAATTGATGAGAGGAAACTGCGATCCCGATTAGCCCGTTCTTGCATTTCTTCACAGAAAGTTTGCCTTGATTCTTCGTCAAAAGGAAGTAACTCTTGGTGACATTGGAATTTAAAGCGATCATATTTGTTTTTTTTAATATGTTACGGACAGTTTCTCTTCAAACATTATATTCTAGGGCAATAGACCTTAAACTAGATGTTGGCCTATTACCATTTCCTCTACCTCAACATTTAGATTTCTTGGAACGACTAAAAAAATAAATGATAAGATTAATTTTAGTTTTGTTTCACTCCACGTTATCACTTGTTAAATTTCTCATAATCCCAGTAAAATTTAAGTTAGCGAACAATAAGGAATTAGCAACTAGGTAATAATAATAAGCGAATCAGAATTATCTAAATAAAAACCAAGTAAATTTATTAGTAAAAATTACCTTCTTTCAATGAAAGATTCCCAGTATCTTCAAATTTCTTAACTAAATTTTTTATTGTTGTTACCGAAGGAATAGGACTGTTATTGAATTTTACAGAAAGTAAGTCACAGTCTACCCGCAGACTATTGCCGCCGTAAAATGTTTTCACAATGAAAACCTTTTCTTCAACTGAATAAATATTTTTGTTCATTTTGAAACCCAAATTTTAAATTGTCGATAAATAATGTTGACAGTTCAGACGAATTAGAAATTAGAATCAAGGGAGTCTTTGATTAGAATAAATTAAATTGTCATAAGCAATCTGATGAATATCCGTGTTTTAATTTGAAAATTATTAGTGTAATTTTTGCTTTTAATGCTTTAATAAATTGGAAAATTGCAGAGTTTTTGATATCCTCATACGCAGAAAAAAATAGTCTTTCGATTGCTACCTTTACCACCACTGTAACTACACATGGGGAGCAGGAATCCCCAAAAATGTTATTGCCTATGTTATTTCCCCATGTACACATAGAAGTTTGTCACAGGGTATGTGGTTATACAGGGTGATTTTTTTTGACCTTCTATTAGAAGTATCTGGAGAACTAAAAGAGATATTGATTTGAAATTTTGGCTGTGGCCGAAACCGGGTCGGATCTATTTAATGAAAATATTTTCAAAATGGTGGCATTTCCGGAAATACCGGAAGTTGACACCAACTTTGTTATCTTAAATGGAGTGCTACCATTTTCTATTTTTTTTTAGATTTCACGGAAAATTTTAATGTCAATTCAATAAAGGTTCGCTATGTCTAAAATTAATATTTTCGGAGATATAAATTTTTTTCTCAATATTCTGACAGTTGTGGTAGATTATGTAAAAATTAATATCTCGATAACGTCTAGCAGTAAGATGTTCGATTTTTTGTGGTGGCAAGACGATGTGTTGGAGTTACTAATCAGGCAAACAAATTTTCAAAATCTATTACAAAAAATTTTCTAATCAACGACATATGTTGACCGCACAAAAGTAGCAAAAAGTAATTTTTCTTAAATAGAATGATACCATTTTCAATTGTTTTTTAGATTCCACGGAAAATTTTAATGTTAATTCTATAAAGGTTCGCTATGTCTAAAATTAATATTTTCGGAGATATGAATTTTTTTCCAATACCTATTTTGACAGTTGTGGTAGATTATGTAAACATTAATATCTCGATAACGTCTAGCAGTAAGATGTTCGATTTTCTATGGTGGCAAGACGAGGTGTTGGAATTACTAATCAGGCAAACAAATTTTCAAAATCTATTACATAAAGTTTTCTAATCAACGACATATGTTGATCACACATAAGTAGCAAAAAGTCATTTTTCTTAAATAGAATGATACCTATTTAAAGAAACCAATTAAAAAAAGTGAAAAAATGCGCATTTAACAATGTATGGTGTTTCTCTACCTAAAATGCACAGTATTTTAGATATTTGCTGTTTTTTTATTTCATCGGTCAAAATTGAAGAGCGCGCCCTTCTAGTAAGTAGACCTTGGCTTGTAGACAAAACAAAATATTCACAAATTTCACAAATAATGTCTAATAAAAGCAATTGGTATTTTTTAGTAATTTAGTACGGTTGGTGTTTAACGAATAGGATATGGCAAATGATAATTATTCTTACTCGGATATTATGAATTTATTCAACATTCATGGAAAATGCGATAAAATAATTAAAAGGACATACAGAACATTTAATGGAACATATCCTGAATTACCACCACTGAACTTATTTTAACTAAATAAAAAATAAAGTAGGTACGTGATAGCAAAACAATGTTAAAGAAACTGTTCAAAATGTAGTCCATTAACTTCTACACATTTAATAATTAGCTTATTTACGGCGTGTGTAGTAGCGCTACGAATTTCATGTGGATCTAAGCCTGCAAATGCTGTAGCAATTCTTTCCACCCATTCATCCCTGTTGTTGAGTGGATACACTTTATCCTTTATACGGGCCCAAAGATAAAAATCCAACGGTGTAATGTCTGGAGACCTGGCAGGCCAACTCCATGGACCTAAATAATGTCGTATCCATCTATCTTCAAACATCAGGTACAATTCGTTAGTAACTGCTGCAGAACAATGACCTGGCGCCCCATCTAGTAGGTATCTAAAATACTATTCATTTTGGGTAGAGAAACATCATACATTATTAAACGCGCATTTTTTCACGTTATTTAATTGGTTTCTTTAAATAGGTATCATTCAATTTAAGAAAAATGACTCTTTGCTACTTATGTGTGATTAACATATGTCGTTGATTAGAAAATTTTATGTAATAGATTTTGAAAATTTGTTTGCCTGATTAGTAATTCCAACACCCCGTCTTGCCACCATAGGAAATCGAACATCTTACTACTAGACGTTATCGAGATATTAATTTTTACATAATCTACCACAAATGTCAAAATAGGTATTGGAAAAAATTCATATCTCCGAAAATATTAATTTTAGACATAGCGAACCTTTACCGAATTAACATTAAAATTTTCCGTGGAATCTAAAAAACAATTGAAAATGGTATCATTCTATTTAAGAAAAATTACTTGTTGCTACTTTTGTGCGGTCAACATATGTCGTTGATTAGAAAATTTTATGTAATAGATTTTGAAAATTTGTTCGCCTGATTAGTAACTCCAACACCTCGTCTTGCCACCATAAAAAATCGAACATCTTACTGCTAGACGTTATCGAGATATTAATTTTTACATAATCTACCACAACTGTCAAAATATTGAGAAAAAAATTTATATCTCCGAAAATATTAATTTTAGACATAGCGAACCTTTATTGAATTGACATTAAAATTTTCCGTGGAATATAAAAAAAAATAGAAAATGGTAGCATTCCATTTAAGGTAACAAAGTTGGTGTCAACTTCCGGTATTTCCGGAAATGCCACCATTTTGAAAATATTTTCATTAAATAGATCCGACCCGGTTTCGGCCACAGCCAAAATTTCAAATCAATACCTCATTTAGTTCTCCAGATACTTCTAATAGACGGTCAAAAAAAATCACCCTGTATACTACAGTGTTTTTAGCGTGTTTTCCATTAAATAGTCAGGATTTAGAATTGTGCTGTTTCGGTAATGGGGATAAATTGAACGACGATGACATAGTGTTTATGAACAGTTCGGGTTATACGGGAATATATGGAATTTATCTGCGAATGTCTGCGGGCCAAACACCAGCGCTGGGTCCGCATAATCCTGGTCATTAAATTCATAAATCTAAAAGTTGGCAGAAGTCTGAAAGTTTAATCCCGTGTCTCTATTCATAAGGGATATTTGTTTCGTGCCCCCAAACGGACAATATATCATTATATCCCCACGCCGCTTCTCTCTGTTCTTATATTTTACGAATTTTATTTTATTTTTTATGTGTACTGGGGACATAAAACGGAAGAGGTCCTCCGGAAGTTTTGTGATTTCCGTAAACGGTCGTTTCGGAGCTATTTAGAGCAAACTGCCCATAAATATAATAGAAAAAATAGGGCCAGTTGATAGCACAGGATTTGCACCAAATAAAATACTGCACTTGTGTCAAGGATGATCCTCAACTTATCGTTTATCATGCTTCCAAAAACTTCAGCTAACAATTCTACAAATTAGCAGCGGCGAGGATACGGACGAAATTCTAATTAATTGCCTCTTGGCTAGGGGCTCATAAGCAGCACATTAAACATTAAAGACTTTCCCATTGATTTTTTCTAAAATAATATACAAAAAATAAGAAGTTGAACAACCTCCACGAAATGTAACCCGTCAGAATTAATAGCAACTCTAGACAATATATTGGTGGCCACCTAACAGCATGATTAAGTGAATTCGGAATGAATTTCGTGTGTTGCTTGCGGTACTAAAATAAAAATCCTCCCGAGTTTCTCTAGTTTCATTGATTTTCCAGTTGGTAACAGCAGCGAGCCTTTCGAGAAAGAAACCATGCCGCATGAAATATTAAACGGACAATTAGAAAGTATGATAACAATCAATCTAAGATCAGTACGAAAGCTCGGGAAGTTTTTCGCTTTAAAGTGCTTCCCGTCACGAGATATACTGACCAAGTTTTCCTAGTTTCAAGTTTTCTAATTACTAGAAAAAATATATGACCTCGTTTATATAAAGCTCGTTTAAAGAAATTCGTGTGTGGGGTGACTAGCAACAAAAACAGGAAAAACATCAATAAAAGCAACAAAAACAGAAAAAACAGCAAAACAAACAAAAACAACAAACAACAAAATTATAGGAGCTGCTCAAATTGATTGCCACGTTTTTCAACAGATAATCTTTTAGTTAATAGATTGATGGCATTAATTAAAAAAATAGGATGGGCTTGCAAATATCGGAAAGCTGCATGTGTTGCCTCTGATAGCTCAGCTTGATTGTTGTATCTTCGTAGGTATATTTTTTCTTTTAAAAATGCCCAAACAAAAAAGTCTAATATACTCAGATCTGGTGATCTTGCACCCCACAACAAACGTCCATTTGTACCCAACCATCTACCCGGAAAATGATTTTCTACATAATTTCTAACTATCGCAGAATAGGGAGGTTCGGAGAAAAATAAGATATCTATTTTTGCCATGAAAAAGACAGAAAATTGTTATTGTAATTGATTTACGGCGAAATTTTTTTTCTAACAAAATTTTTTGCGGCGTAATAAGCGAAAGAAATTAGTTTATCACGCCCACATGCTAGTTCGCTTTGTTACTGGTTTGACGTCAGAGGCGCTCCTCCCACTTCTCTTGAAGTGCCCGTGAAGCGGTACCTATCTCATAACATACTTATTGGGACTATTTCGAGCGTGAATTTTTAAAATAAGGTGTCAAGAAAACATAAAACGAAGACAACAAAATCGATATAATGATGCAACAAGGGTATAAAAAGTCCGATTTGTTATGTATTTATGTTACCATAGAGTGAAAGGTTATGTTGTCAGTAGTAGTCATAGGGGGGAATAAACAAGATGGCTATCAATACCTATGTCAGTGATCTTTAATAAAAGTTTAGTTGAGTCTGAAGTCTTAATATTTATTAGAAGATCTAACAAATGGCGACGAGGATGAAAATAAAAGTCAATTAAAAAAGAAAAGTCACAAGTGTAGTCGGAAAAAGAAATGAATTGTCCTTGAACGTGGGAATCGTGTTAGAAGTCATCAAAATGTCTTTAATTGGTAATATCGAAACGTTTAAGCCAAAAGAAACGGATGTTATGTCATATATTGAACGTATGGAGCAATTATTCATATGCAATGAAGTCGAAGAAAATAAAAAAGTAGCATTGTTTTTAACCCTAATAGGGAGTGAAGCATATGAAGTTGTCAAAGATTTAGTATCACCAGCTGCACCCAGTGTCAAAACGTATATACAATTAAAAGAAGTCTTAGTCAAACACTATAAGCCAAAAAGGTTAGTCATTGCCGAAAGGTATAAATTTTGGAAATCAAAGCAAGAAGTCGATGAGGATTTGACAGCCTACACTGTTAAATTAAAAAGTCTATCAAAAACTTGTGAATTTGGAGCTTTCTTAGATGAAGCACTCAGAGATAAGTTTGTATGTGGCTTAAAATCAGAAAATATTATCCGAAAGTTGTTGTCGGAAGAAGGTCTGACATTTGCGAGGGCGTACCAAATTGCGACAAGTGTGGAGTTAGCAGATGGTCAAGCTAAAGCAATGGATCCTGAAGAAGTCCATAAAGTCAGTTTCAATCGTAAGTTTTCCCATGGTATCCAAATTAAGCCTACGAAAAGTCATGAAAGTACAGTATTGGGAAGTAAAAACCAAAAAAGATGGAGAAAATGCTCTAGATGTACGAGAAGTCATGATGAAAGTAAGTGTCCTGCAGCAAATTGGACTTGTTTTGCATGTGGAAAGGTTGGCCATACAGCAAAGGCAGCATTGTGCAAGAAGAGGATACATTATGTACAAGAAGAAGAATTTGACGCAGAAGAAGTTAGTAATCAGGAGATCGAAGAGCAGGAAATAGATGCGTACTGGACAAGAAGTGAGGAAGTGTTTAAATCTGTGTTAGTGAGTGAGTCGAAATCAAATCCTGTAATTATTAAGTTAAAAATCGAAAGCTGTCTGGTTAAAATGGAAATAGATTCAGGTGCGGAAAGTAGCATTATGCCAATTAAGATGTTTAAAAAATTATGTCCTAATGTCTTAATAAGAAAAGAAAATGTTAAATTAAAAACCCTATTTGGATCTGTAAACCGTAGTGTCCATAAAGCAAGTGTAAATGTAATATTTGATAATAACAAATATGTATTTGAGTTAACTTTAGCAGATTATGATAGTGATGTATGTTTGTTAGGTAGATCTTGGTTAGATGTCATCATGCCAAATTGGCGAAAGTATTTTATGCCTGATAAATGTACCCATGTTAACAATGTTTTAGAGTCTAGTTTTACGAGTCAAGTCATAAGGCAGTTACAACAAGATTTTAAAGAAGTATTCAGTCAAGAAGGATGCATTAAGAATTATGTTATGAACATAAAAGTAAAAGAAGGCAGTATGCCTAAATTTTGTAAACCGTATAGGGTTCCTTTTGCGTTAAAAGATAAAGTACAGGAAGAAATACGCAGTTTAGTCCAGAGAGATATTTTAAAACCAGTTGAAATTTCATCATGGGCGAGTCCGATTGTAGTGGTACAGACACCAGATGGAAGTATTCGGATATGTGGAGATTTCAAGTCAACAATTAATCCAGTCATTGAAAATCAGTATTACCCTCTACCGACAGCTGAAGAGATTTTTGCATCTTTGGCTGGAGGAAGGATATTTTCAGTAATCGATTTAAAAAATGCATAACTTCAACTTGAGGTAAGTGAAGATAGTCAGAAATTATTAACTATAAATACACCTTTGGGATTGTTTGCGTATAAACGTCTACCATTCGGAATTAAGTCAGCACAACACATGTTTCAATCAGTGATGGATCAAATTTTAAAAAATATACAGGGTGTACATTGTTATTTGGACGATTGTTTAGTCACAGCAAAAACTGAAATAGAGATGAAAGGAAAATTAGAATTGGTAATGGCAAGGCTGAAAGAATATAATGTTGGTATTAATGTCGATAAGTCAAAGTTTTTTGTAAAGAAAGTGGAGTTTCTGGGTCATATTTTATCTGAAAAGGGAATTGAACCGTGTGAAAATAAAATTAAAGCAATTTTAAAGGCACCAATTCCGCAAAATAAACAACAATTACAGTCCTATTTAGGTTTACTACATTATTATTCGAAATTTATCGGAATGTTAGCAAAAGAAGTAGGGCCATTGTACCATTTATTACGAAAAGACATACCTTGGCGTTGGGATAAGAGAACAAATGATTGTTTTGAAAAAAGTAAAAGGCTTTTAATAAAAGCTAATATTTTGATTCCATATAACCCAGACCTAGAAATTATTTTATCATGTGACGCTTCACCATATGGCGTTGGAGCAGTATTAGCTCACATAACTCCAGAAGGTGATGAAAGACCAATTCAATATGCCTCAGCTACATTATCTAAAGCAGAGCAAAACTATAGTCAGCTAGACAAAGAATCATTAAGTATAATGTTTGGGGTTAAGAAGTTTCATAATTATTTGTATGGACGAAAGTTCACGTTATATAATGATCATAAGCCGTTACAGTCAATTTTGTCACCATCTAAAAATTTACCACCTTTAGCAGCCGCCAGAGTTCAGAGATGGGCAGTTGAGTTATCTATTTATGATTACATAATTAAATACCGCGAAGGAAAAAATATGCAAAATGCAGATGCATTGTCACGATTGCCTATTGATGAATGTAGTGGAGAATCTGTTAAATATTTTTCAATTGTGAATAAAATACCATTATCATACAAAGATATAGCAAAGGAGACTATGAAAGATAAAAACTTAAGATTGGTGAAAGAGTTTGTTATGAGAGGATGGCCAGAAAAAGTTGATAAAGAGATTTTACCATATTTTAGATTGAGAGAATATTTAAATAAAGATTTAGAGTGTTTAATATTTAATAATCGAGTCATAATTCCAAAACAATTACAAGGATCAGTTTTAAGGTTGTTGCACGAACAACATCCGGGAATCGTTAAAATGAAAATGTTGGCAAGACAATATGTACTTATACTGGAATAATATTAACAAAGACATTGAACAAGCTGTAAAGAACTGTGAATGCTGCCAGATTAATAATAGTAGAAATGTACAACTACCTATGACATCTTGGACCTGGTGTACTAGAAAGTGGCAAAGATTGCATTTAGATTTAGCTAAGAAAAATGGAGTAGTATTTTTAGTTTTGATTGATGCAAGTAGTAAGTGGGTTGATGCGTGGATATTGAAGTCATCAGTTGCTAGTAATGTAATTGCTTGTCTACGCAAATCATTTGCTATATTTGGGTTGCCGGAAGAAATTAACTCTGACAATGGACCACCGTTTAATTCGGAAGAACTGGTAACATTTTTGGTAAGTCAGGGTATTAAAGTAATCAAGTCACCACCAATGCATCCACCATCAAATGGAATCACCGAAAGATCCATTCAAACATTTAAGGAAAACCTGTGGAAACAAATGTTTGATGAGGGAGAAAACAAGAATATTTCATTTCAGGAGAAGCTAGATAATTTTCTATTTTATTATAGAAATGTCCCACACAGTTTAACAAATTTGGCACCTGCTGAGTGCATGTTAAAACAAAAACCTAGAACTAGACTATCCTTGCTAAAGCCTGATTTCAACCAATCAGTTAAAGATAAACAATTAAAAATTATAGAAAATAAAAATAAGAATTACCATATTAATAGATATGTATCATTTATTGAGGGAGAGAAGGTATTAGTGAAAAATGTAAGAGGAGAAAAGTATAAATGGTCGAAGGGAGAAGTTAAAGTTAGAGTTAGTCCGGTAACATATATTGTAGAAGTAGAAAATTATGTTAGGTATGTTCATGTGGATCACATGAGAAAATTAGATGTTAAAGAAATGACGTCCTCTGTTCCACCATTTGTACCTGTTATAGATAATAGTATTAGTATTAGTGGGTTAGATAATGAACAAAAGAAAGAAGACGACCTGCAAAGAGAAGACCTGGAAAAAGCACAGAGTAGAAATGAAGTGACAGAAACGGGAAATGAAGAAGTAGTTGGGCCAGATTTGGAAATAAGTTCAGAGCCCTTATTAAGAAAATCTAGCAGAGTTATAAAGCGCCCCGCTAGGTATTTAGAATAGATTGTTTCGTTTTAAGAGGGGAGAAATGTTATGTATTTATGTTACCATAGAGTGAAAGGTTATGTTGTCAGTAGTAGTCATAGGGGGGAATAAACAAGATGGCTATCAATACCTATGTCAGTGATCTTTAATAAAAGTTTAGTTGAGTCTGAAGTCTTAATATTTATTAGAAGATCTAACACGATTCACATAATTCGCCATATTTATGTAGTAGGTAAATGTCCCGGTAAATGTGGAAATGGTGTGTGATTCTTGCATCTAACCCCAATTTCATTCAACCTCAAAACAGTAGTGTAAAGGCAGACCGGTATAAGTAAAACAAAGTCAACAATTTATTAACTGAACATGCCTTTTATAATTCAGTATAAGTAGGTATGTAGATTGTAGATACCTTCTTACTTCTGTTTGTAAAATAGGTACCTACCTATATTCTATAATACAATACAATACATACCTACTCATTTATGTAGGTATGTATACTAAGTGATTGACAAGTTATCAAGTTAACAGTTTTATAACGGATTGGAATTTTTTTTAAAAAACGGAAACAAATACAACTCACGCGAATCAAAGAACTACGCTACGTAGGTACTAGGTACTTGTTTAACAAATAGAAACAACTGCTATATTCTGGAACGGTTAATGTAGAAACTCGGAAGAGACTCTTAAAGACGCATGTATGGAGTACGAAATTATACCTATGGGTGCGAAACTTGGACAATGGGAGAAGCGGATTGAAAAAGAGTAGAAGCGTTTGAAATGTGATGCTACAGACGGGTGTTGAAGATACCGTGGATAGACAAGTTAGCAATAAGGAGGAATTAGAAAGAATTGGGGAAAAGATAAAAGTATGGAAGACAATAAAGAATAGGGGATAGGATCGTAGGATGGTAGGATGGTAGGACACCTTCTGAGACACAAAGGAATAGTTCGCGACATACTAGAGTCAAAGATAGGAATAAAGAGGTAGAGGTTGGAGCAGATTAGACTACTGCTCTCAAATAGTTGGGGATATAGAATGTTCTGCTTTTTCGGAAATGCGTAGGCTAGCTCAGGGAAAGGATGGAGGTACGCGTCCTACCAGTCTTCAAAAGAGATCTTTATGATGACGTACTATTTAATTATTATTGTAAAATAGTTAATAAAATTTCATTTTTCAGTTCAGGGATGGAACGCTACGGCGATTCAGTATTTGGCTCCGTCATGCAGTCATGCTCCTAGCATTCTGTTTCAAATTATGCTAACCGTAACAAGTTACCAAGTACCAAGGAGTCCCAGAAAACTGTCGATAAATTACATTATGTTCGATTTTATTTAGAGTGGCTGCAATGGGGCAGCCGATAATTTTATAAACTTTTGCAATGATAAACTAACTGGCGAAAATGTCGATAATGCTGACCGATTTTCCTTCTGGCTCCAACGAACCACTTTTTCAGTTTTATTGGTGTGCTGTACGATGTATTAGTCTGGGTACAAAGCAGAAAACACCAGTTAGAACCAGTTAATAATATTTAACAATTTAACTACACATGCATATGCATAATACTTATGGGACTGCTGCGCGTTGAAGCTGGGACTTGTACGTTATACTAAGTTCTGACGTCACGCGGCCTACTCTCGCTGCAAGGTACGATTTCTAGCCTCGAACCGACGGAAAACTTTGCAACGGCTTCACAGGCGAAGGAATTTTTTTTAACAAAAATTAACAACATAACTGCCTTCAGTATAATAAACTCTATCAATTTTAATGAAATTTGAAAATTACCGAACCTGCCTATTGTGTGCAGGGGCGCCATCTTGTTGGAAATATACCCTGTTTATGTTTATTAGCCGAACATTTTCCATTATCGCCTCTGCGTTAATATTCAATAAATTAATGTATCTCAAACCCGTTAAGTTTCCATCGAAAATTTGGTATGCTAGTTGACCACCCAAAATAAAACACGAAACGTTAAATCCAAAACGTCCTTGCCTCTGACGTTCAAAAGTTTGGTGCTGATTTGTATCATACCAGTGACGTACATAGAAACAGCAGAGATAGAGCCTCGGGGTTTTCGCGAATATGATCTACTTTTTTGAGTATAATAGAATACCGAAACCATGACCCGCATACATGACCCTTGCCCCTGCTTTAATAAGTAGGAACCACTGAACCCAAGAAATGTAAATGCCTGCTTTTTCAATTACTAATTTATTTATTGTTCTTCTATATTTTCTTTTTCTTTCTGTCATTTGCTTGAACAGTTGTTGATTATTTTTAATCATTATAATTATAATGTGTGTACTTATTTCATTAGAAAATCACTTGCGATTAAGCTACCAATGAACTGAGTTGGATATGCTCTTGGCATAATAACAGTAGTGCTTATAATTTTCCCACTCTAAATTTTCATGACATCCACCAATAAATTACTTTGTATCTTTGAGTAATATCTACATCAATGAAGCTGCATTAGTTGTCGTTACATTTGACAACTGTATATAATGCGACAATATAACACTAAGTGGATAAACTCATTGTATCCCTTATTATTCCAACCCTTCCAATCCACCGAAATTCATCCCCCAAATATCTGACCAACAATAATTAATTAACAGACCCCGAACTCTATACGTAATCCCTCTTGGTTTTTTCCTTCAGAATTATATTTGGAAAGTTAGCCAAGCATCGTTAATTGCGCTCTCCCGTTTTACATGTTTATAATTTATCTGGCGTTGCAACCGAATTTAGGGTCTTGTTAGTTAAATAAATTTTAGAGGAAAGAGAGCGATAAAAATCCCAATCTGAACGTTGTGGAACGTCTGCTGTGTGTAACTACATGTGAAGAGATATACTGCTATTGCTCTGTTCTTAATTCTAAGACGCAATTCTCATCGCAATAACGGTTTATTTCTTGCAATGATTAACGATCTTTGTTTCTTTGTTTTACTGTACTATTCTACCTCGAAGGCCTCGATCCTTGGATCGCTAGTTTAACTAATTATCTAAATGGTTTTATAAGTCTGATTTCTTTGAGACTTTTCATTCAGCTGCCATATTCTAACGACACACTTAAAAACGTCGACTTTGCTTTCATGGCCCTTTAATTGCGTTTCTGACAAATGCCTACTATGTTTTTGTGTGGGCTAACAGCTCCTCATGTCGAAAGTAAACCTAACTTAAAAGCATCCCTCATATCCAACGTGGCCACTGAAACTCAGCTTGATTGATGATGGGATCTTTCGTACACTCTACTTGTAGTTACAGCCAAACATTTTCTAATTGAAAACCAAAAGGAATTTAATTTAGCGGCAGGCTTTGGTGAATGATAGACACGCGGAGGAAACCAAATATTTCGTTTATTTAAAAGTATCCCGCTCTCAATTTGAGATAACAGTGAAAAGCGTCCAATAAAAAACAACACGAATCCTAGCAAAACTGACCGAGGAGATTTATTGCGGGTGATTTAATACAAACGTTACTAATGTAACACAGTGGCAGAAATCTTGATAAAATGTCGAACATGGTTAGAAGGAGACTCACTATAGAGATTTTTTTTGTATTTAGTTTACGAAGATGAATTCTGCTTTGGTATTCATTTAATCTCTTTTTATAAAAGAATCCAAATAGTTTCAGGTTATTTTCATAGGTTAAATGTAGGAAGAAAAGGGAAATCCCTCAAATGGGCATTTATTTACAAATTATCTTATTGGCTAGTTCTGTATAGATACCAGATAAATAGGAGCATTTAATCCGAATGTCCAGTGTTAGTAAAGTCGGTAGGGTCAAAGCTGTTTCAGTTTCACGTTTAATTAAGGTTAATTCATCAACTTGAGTTTGATTATCTTGATGTTAACCGACCATTTTACATTCGTACAAGACACAACTTTAATGATCTTCGAAAAGCTAACACATGAAATAAAGACCACGTACTTTTTTTATACAGGCAATTCTTTCAGAAATATTTCCTGTGTAAATTTAATATTTTTTATCCGATAATGTAGGGCAAAGCACAGTACTGATGAGTCCCGAAAGGACGAAACCAGTGATCTACGGTTTTCCATGCACATTCAAAACATGCAATATTGAAAAACTTCTGAGATACATAAGACTATATTGCTGGTAGAGCAGGAAAGTATACGTAAAGATCTAAGGATGTTCCAAGCCCGACGATATATTTGGGGTAGCATCCCGTATAAGATCTCGTAGTGCTCAAAATCTGGATTTAGGTCTATAATTCAATGCCTGGCGGGGTATTTGCCCGAGGAGTAGTTGTTCGAACGGCCCAGTACCTACTGTAAAATGTTCAACTTGTAAAACGTGGCCTTTGTCCTCGATATACAATACGGCACGTTCCATTTATGTCTAAAATTACAGGACTCCGGAGTACAGTTTTGGTATTGGAAACGTCTGCCACAATACCGACTGCAAGCTCTAACCTATATACCCTTAAAAATCTAATTTCCTATTTCCCATTTCTCCGAAATGACTTCTTGAATTTTGGCATCTGATGAGACAATTTCATTACAGGAGACGGAACGGGGAAGGATACAAATGCTTCTTATATTATTCGTTCCTTAGCAACCCGAATACACTGAACATTATAATTGCTTTCGATTCGCTGAATATGTACAAAAGCCTATGTTTATTTGATCAATATTTGTAGTGCTACGTAATTTCTACGTGTTCTGATATGGAAGTAGGCAAATTGTGCATGTATCTGTCGATGGAATTTTGTAATTTTGAAGCTCTAGAATATTGTTTCCAAACAAGGCGCGTATCAATATTACGCTCAAATGGTCCGTTATTAATGAGTACTAATAAACACCCTGTAATTTAATACATTTTGCAGACAAAGAAAAATAAAAGAAACTTGTGTGTATCAGCTCCGACGCACTCCTTTTCGAACGATTATTTTAACTTCAATCACTTGATAATAGGGTACACGCGAATGTCAGTTTTATACCCAAATGTGTATTTATCAGATGGTTTATGTTCGAAAATGTCCAACTAAATCAAAATATAAATTGTTTATAAATTCAGTAATTAAATGACAATCTGCTAAACGTCGATCCCACTGGCAATGAAATAAATACTTTTCCTGATGTTCGAATAGGCGTTGATTCACATTTCGGCACTAAGCAATATTTGGAGTATTTAATATTAATATTATTAATTATTATTAATTATTAATATTATTATTATTATTAATAATATACATGTGTGTTGCAGAGTTGGAAGACCGAGAAAACAAAATGGACATTATAAAAAATAAGACAAGGTTAATTGGAAAGAGAATATATATAAATGATGATCTCACAAGGCGAGAAAGGAAGATACAAGCAGAGATAAGAAACATAGCTAAAGAGGAAAAGACCAGAGGAAAAAATGTGAAGATTGGATATAAGAAGATGACGGTTGATGGAAGGGTGTACATGTGGAATGAAGAAGGACAGGAGCTACAGGAAAAAAGGGTACAACCATCGGCAACAAAAAACTAATTGATAATGAAAGACAGACAAAATGCAAGATGAACCGGCAAGTGAAAGGAAAAGAGATGGGAATAGTTAAGAAAACAACAATCTGGAAATTGGCAACATGGAACGTAAGAGGCATAAAAGAAAAGACAGAGGAACTGGTGTATGAATTGGAAGAGTGTAACATAGACATACTAACTGTGACGGAAACTAAGAAGAAGGGACAAGGTGAGGAGGTACTGAAAAATGGACATTTACTAATATACGGAGGAGTAGCACTAGAGAAACGAGCGGCAGCAGGGGTAGGATTTATCATCGATAAAAATTTAGTGAAAGATATAAACAAATGGGAATCACATTCTGATAGAATATTAACGGTTGAAATGGCAGAAGGAAGAGGAAAAACGGTAACAATTATGGCTGTGTACGGGCCAAGTGAAGATGCAGCTGTCAAGAATAAAGACGAATTCTGGGAAAAACTTAATTTAGTGACTGAAAATAGTAGGTAGTAGGGGAAAACTATATATATGTGGAGATTTTAATGCAAGAGTGGGAAAAAATGAGACAGGTACAGGCGTATTAGGCAGGCATGGAGAAGAAAAAATAACTGATAATGGAAAAAGGCTGTTAGAATATTGTATGTTAAATGATTTAATGATTGCTAATACCTTCTACGAGCACAAAGATATACACAAAATTACAAGACAAGGTAAGGAGAGAAACGGAGGGTCAATAATCGATTATATATTGGTTGAAAGAAATAATCGAAGAGAACTAAAGGATGTGAGAGTTAGAAGGGGACCTGAAATAGGCAGTGATCACTATATGTTGGTGGCTAAAATGCGAAAAGAAAATTACCAGATAATAGATGAAGGGCAACAGTGTAACAAAGTAGGGGACTATGAATCTATAAAAACGTATCGATTAAAGGACGAAGAAACAGCCAGACTATATGAAGAGGCGGTGAAAAGAAAAACTGAAGAGAAACAAGCAAAAACAGGGGCAAAGGACGTGGAACAATTGTGGCAAAACTATAAACAAATTATCATGGAAGCAGCTAAAGAAGTATGTGGGGTGATAAAAGTTAAAAATGGAAAGAAACTAAGGGCATGGTGGAATGAAGATGTAAAACAACAGATCAAATTGAAAAAGGAGATGTGGAAGACGTATTTGCAGAATGAAACCGATAACAATTATATAGCATATAGAGAACAGAGAAAAAAGGTAAAAGTATTGGTAAGAAAGGAAAAGGAGAAATGCTGGAAGGAATTCGGTGAAAAAATGGAAGCCAATAAGAAAGAAAATCAAAAACTTTTCTATAAGACACTAAAGACCATTAGGAAGGGCAAGCATATACAGAACAAAAACATAAAAGATAAGAATAACGAAATAATCACGGAAGAAGAACAAGTAATGGAGATATGGAGGGAATATTTTCAAGAACTTTTAAGTGAACCACAGTGCCAAATGGAAAAAGTAAGAGAAATTGATAAACCTACCCAAAAAGGCAGAGAATTAGAAGATAGTGAGGAAGGCGAAATCACGATGGAAGAAATAATGGAAGCAATAAAACTGGCCAAAAATGGAAAAGCACCAGGGCATGATAAGATTAGTACTGAAATGATTAAAAGAGCAGGATTAGAAGGCACAGAGCTATTTTGGGAAATCTGTAATAGAGTATGGCGCGACGGAATAGTTCCTGAAGATTGGCTCACAGGAATAATTGTACCAATACACAAAAAGGGAGATGAGAAAGATTGCAACAACTACAGAGGAATCACACTACTAAGTGCAGCTATCAAGATATATGAGAGAGTACTGGAGAAAAGGTTAAGAACAACTATAGAAACTACGCTGGAGGAAGCACAGAGTGGATTTAGAAAAGGAAGAAGTGTTCAGGACCATATTTTCACCATAAAACAAATAATAAGAAAAACACTCACGAGCAATAATAAGGCATTCTTTGCATCCGTGGATATGGAAAAGGCATTTGACCGAGTTCAGAGACAAGAGATATGGAATATTTTAGAAAGTAGAGGAATAAACTGCAAACTTATACAAGCCATCAAGAGTCTCTATAGTGGAAATGTAGCATATGTAGTGTCTCAGAATATGAAATCCAAAACATTTAAAATAAGGGAAGATTTAAGACAAGGCGGAGTCATGAGCCCGGTATTATTCACGATATTCCTCGACGAAATAATGAAAGAGTGTCGTCCAAGATTACAGAAATTAAATGTAGGGTATAGAAATTTAGAAAGGATAGATATTACAGAATGTGCTTTTGCAGATGATATAGTGATAATGGCCGGAAGTAACAAAAGCTTACAAAATAATGTAAATGTCTGGAATGAAATACTTGACAGACACGGTATGAAGATAAATAAAAAGAAAACAAAAGTGATGGTAGTAGCTAGGGAGCCAGAGACAGTGAACATCAGAATAGATGAAGAAAATATTGAGCAAGTAGCAGATTTTAAATACCTAGGAGTGCTAATTCAAAACAATGGAAAACAGAATGGTGACATAAATGAAAGAGTAGAAAAGACAGTTAAAGTATACCATGCAATGAATAAAAGTTTTATAAGGAAGAAGGAGATATCCAATGAGACGAAAATGGCAATTTTTAAGACTATCTACAGGCCAGTATTAACATTCGGGTGTGAGACATGGGTAATTGACAGAACAATGAAAAGTAAAGTACAGGCGACCGAAATGAAATTTTTGAGAGGAGTGAAAGGAATAACTAGAATTGATAGAGTAAGGAATGAAGAAGTAAGAGCGGATCTGGGAATAGAGTCTATATTGGAATACATAGAAAGGAAACAACTGGGATGGTGGGGGCATATGCAAAGAATGGTGGGCGAGAGAATAGTCAAAAGAATATGGGAAGCTAGGGTGCGAACAAGGAGAGGAAGAGGAAGACCACAAGAGGAATGGGATAATGTAGCAATAGCAACGATAAAGAAGAAAAACAAAACACTACAAGAAGCGAAGCTTTTAGCACAAGACAGAAAGCAATGGAAGAAATTTGTAAATAGTGCTGGTGTGTAAAAGACAATAACCCCGACACTGAAAGGTACAAGGGGATAAAGACTATATATATATATATATATGTATATTATTATTAATTAATATTATTCAATTAATTAATATTAAAATTAGGAACGAACAAACACTGCAAATGCTGACTTTACAACGCCAACTGTCATATCTACTCTATGCCACTCTATTTTCACTATTTCCATGCTCTACGCAGTCAGACATAAACAGCCGTATCCATAGATACGTACATAATTACAGTTTTCAATGTGACAGATAACGTAACGCCTGATTTTACTCCTCATAAAATTTCCGTACCGCGGGCTATAACTGAAAAATCGATTCTTAAGGAGTAAACTCCAATAAACTCCAAAAAATAATTTGATAGGTAGTCGCAAAATGTTCTCTCTTTACTAGAACAATTCGAAACTCTGACCAAATACAGTATTCGCTGGAAACCTCAGTGATGTTAGCCTTGCATTACAGAGTTCGGAATTGCATGTTTAGCCTCTAACAATTTGGAGGTTACGTTTGACAATGAAATAGTATTTAAACGCTCAACAGTATATCTAGTATTATTATACGACTCAAAGCTTGAACGGTCGAATAGAGCCCTGAAAGCTTGTTCAATTAGCAACAGCTTAACAATTTTCAAAGGGCTTACCAATTGCTTGGTAACTGTTTTGAAATTGTCAATACAGACGCTTTAGTCTTCAATTCTTCCACCTACACTTAAAGTAATTTGAAGTTCAATTAAATTTTCCTTAATGCAAAGTTGAAAACGACTCTGGAGCGAGTAACATGATGTAGACTTCCGCAGCCATGTCTGAATTGCCAGCAATCGACCGAGTGAATAATTGGCTTCTACCAATTATCGACGTAGCCCCTCTGGAAATTTTAAATTCCGTATTTCACAATATAACTCACGGCGTTTCTTGCGAAATCTAATGTTTTCTTCTTCAATCATAATGTTTCGACTCGCTTGTCGTTTGTGCTTTCTGATTTCTCAATGTTACTGTATAGTACTCGTACAAGTAGGTATTATATTGAAGGAATATTTCACCGGTGACGCCACTTGGAAAGCCCAGGTTTCAGGTTGTTTATTAAACTCACCTAACTGTAAATAAGGGCCTAATGACTTAGCATTTGCATGTCCAGTCATTTTGTAGAGCGGTTCTTCCGGGACACCTGATTTAGCAAGATTTGATTAAGCACTTCGATCGATTTGAATGATTCGTGATTTTGTTTGTCAGAGTATCAAGCCCTATTCTTTCAGCAGATTGTTTGGTCCATTTTCCAATCTCATTTACTCCATAAGGCATATTTTTGTATCATCCAGAATCGGTTGTATTCCAGTAAGGATTTACAGTCAGAAACAGACGAGCTGAGGTAATTCTATTGGTGCGTTTAGAAATACGCTTTTTAAATAACCACTTACTGTCTGATAATTTTTGAGCTCCACCCTGGCATGTTTTGGAAAAAAATCGGGTTGTATTCAATTCTTCCGGTTACGTTACCATTTGATTTCTTTTCCTCTTTAAAAAAATGCACTTTGCATTTTGGTGCCTCTCCCCCTCTCCAGGCTAGTTCGAATGCTATTATATGATACAGTTTTTTTTGAAGTCCTTCTGGACAATTTTCGTTCCACAGATTCATTATTGTATATATTTTTTTCTTACTCGGAGCAGTCGAACTTTGCTTCCTCTTTCCGAGAATAGACTGAAGCTGCTTTCGTTTCGCATTTTTTGCATCCCTTGCGTGTTTGAATTCAATGTCTGTAAATGGATTAAATTTTCGGGCGTACTCTTTGTAGTATTTTTCTTGAAGGAGTTTTGCAGTAATATTCCACATGGTCTTTATAACGCATTCTTTATAATCTTCACCATCAGCTCTCTTCATATTAAAAGCCCAATCATTCATTATCAATCCAAGCTCTTGATTTGAAGGAATTTCTAGAAGTTCATAATGCTTCTCTTTTTAAAATATTTCGAACTGTTTCCATATTGACTTTTGATTTTTAACTGTACTCCTCGGAGTAACACTCTGTACAGTTTTTTGAATATCTTCCAAAGTTTCTTGGCCAAATCTTGCCATTTCAAAACGACGATGTTGCAAGAAAACTCGAAAATAATATGACAGTGACAGTTGCCAAGGTAGAAATTTCAAAACTATCATTCACAGCATAGTTGATTAAAAGCAAGGCGCATATTTATAAGTTATTGGGAAAGCTAGGTAGGTTTTTATCGTTTACAATGACAGTTGATTGGTCGATTTTAAGAAATTGAAGAAATATCATTGGCTCTTAGAATAGGCGTGTATTAACCGAAATAATACACGCTTCTAGACCCAAATGAAATGTTCCTATTAGTCAACTTGACGATGAAAAAAATAATCTCTAATATAGCATTATTATATTATATTAAGAAATGGGGAGTTTGGATTGGTTTAAAATTCGATGAGTGGAATAGTCAGTGTAAAATTTAAGCAAAAGCTGGGAGTCGTTTTATCAGTGTAATATCGTTGCCAGTGATTGAATTTCACATTGCAAGAAGAAGAAAATTTCGAACTATTTTAAAACTTGAAAAATCAATAAATACACACAGTTGTAGTTTTCCATTTTTGGGTGAACGGTCTTAGGTCAAAGCTCTTTAAAAATACAATTGTATGTTGGCATTCATACAGAATAAAAATAATACAGAATGGAAAATCGAAAGATACACACAAATTATGACCTACATGTAGAAATGTTTAAATGGTATTTCACTTTCGTGTTTTACTAAGGGTACGAAACTACTTTTAATACGTATTATTTAATCTTGCAATCTCCGAGTCACGTTGTCTGCGGTCCGCACGTGCACACCAGGACTTACCAAACAAAAAATCCTGAACTTGTCGCCTCGAACTTCGCCCGGAACAATTCGCATTCGTCTTTCTTGCGCCAATAAATTCTTCCCAGCGCGAGAATTAATGTCAGCGTCAAATCACACGCACATGAACATTCATTTACAGGAACGGAACATAACAAGAATTAATGGTGCTTGTCTTGAGTGTACAGCTGTCATCCGTCGCGACGCATGCGGTTCAAGTTCGAGACTGATCCATGGCCGCTAGGATCGTATGACGCCGACCGACGCCCCCATGGTAAACTACGTGTGCACAGCGCCGGTCTACCCGTACGACACCAGAAGATGAT
The DNA here is from genome assembly GCA_963966045.1 of Xestobium rufovillosum. Taxonomy (NCBI): domain Eukaryota; kingdom Metazoa; phylum Arthropoda; class Insecta; order Coleoptera; family Ptinidae; genus Xestobium; species Xestobium rufovillosum. The sequence continues at coordinate 49,567,713 of OZ014492.1, read as the reverse complement.
CCACGCGGTAAAGCTCTCCGGGAAATTTCGGGTAAGGATTTAGCTCTTGACATTCGTCCGCTATTTAAGGGTTGTATAAGACTTTGTGGAGGTTTGTAGCAGAGCCTCAGCGGACTAGAATAAGGAACATGATTAAGAAGTGTGCAGCAACATTGTTTTTTATAAAAGTAATTAAATTTTTACAGAATATTTGTTTGTATCTCAAACTGTTTTAGAACAAAATGACTGAATATTTAAGCCATGGCCAGAATATGACATGAAGTTTTAGTTGAAACTTTATGATTATAGGAACGAAAATGTAGCAGATAATAAGCAATAACGGTCCTATTCCTTCGGTATAACAACAAATAATTTAGTAAGAAATTTGAAGGCTGGGAATCTTTCATCGAAAGAAGTTAATTTTTACTAATGCATAAACTTGTTTTTTATTTAGATAATTCTCATTCACATTATTATTGTCATTACCTATAGTTGACAATTAATTGATTACTGGTGTGGATGTTTCGTTGGTGAATGCTGGTCCATAGTTTAGGGTAAATTGTAGGTGTCGTCTAACCTATTCAAAAGTTTTTGGGAAAATGTTAAAGCAGTAAAATGAAATAATAAAAATTAAATTACTTTAATTTTACTGCAATTATGAAAAATTTAACAAGCGGCAACATTTGTTTATTTTGCTCTAATGAATTTTGGCAATTTAATACTTATTTATTTCATATCTAGGTAAGGACAAAAACTTATTAATATACAATGAAATTAAAGTAACATAAAAAAAGAAAAATAACTATAACAAATATTCAAATAAACCCCCATTCTGTATCAGACAGTATTCCAGCCTATTATAGAAAGAATTTCTCACATTTGCAAGTTGCCGATCGTTTATTAAGCTGCATTCCGCAAAAATAGCATTCGTTAAAGAATCAATATTTGGGTGACGAGTTTTATAAATCTTATTTTTTAAATGACCCCACAAGAAAAAGTCACACGGTGCCAAATCGGGAGATCTAGCTGGCCAGTTTATAGCACCACCTCGACCAATCCAGCTCTCTGGAAATATTTCATTTAATAATTCCCTCACTTGTGCTCCAAAATGTGCTGGGCATCGGTCATGTTGAAACCAGACCTCCCGATTCGCATGTGCAACTTCTTCTAATGCAGGGCCAATATGGTTAATCAGAAGATCTAAATAAGCTTCTGAATTTATATTTCCCTGTATTTCAAATGGTCCTATAATGCGATTATTAAAAATGCCTGCCCAAATATTGATTTTTTGAGGGTATTGCGTTGTAGTGGCTAGATTTATTCTGGGATTTTCCTGGGCCCAATGCCTAACGTTTTGTGAATTTGGCTCTTGATTTAAAGTGAAGGTACACTCATCGGTAAAACAAATTGATGAGAGGAAGCTGCGATCCCGATTAGCCCGTTCTTGCATTTCTTCACAGAAAGTTTGCCTTGGTTCTTCGTCAAAAGGAAGTAACTCTTGGTGACATTGGAATTTAAAGGGATGATATTTGTTTTTTTTAATATGTTACGGACAGTTTCTCTTGAAACATTACATTCTAGGGCAATAGACCTTCAACTAGATGTTGGACTAGCAGTTATCAGGCCTATTACCATTTCCTCTACCTCAACATTTAGATTTCTTGGAACGACTAAAAAAATAAATGATAAGATTAATTTTAGTTTTGTTTCACTCCACGTTATCACTTGTTAAATTTCTCATAATCCCAGTAAAATTTAAGTTAGCGAACAATAAGGAATTAGCAACTAGGTAATAACAATAAATCTTATGAATATCCGTGTTTTAATTTGAAAATTATTAGTGTAATTTTTACTTTTAATGCTTTAATAAATTGGAAAATTGCAGAGTTTTTGATATCCTCATACGCAGAAAAAAATAATCTTTCGATTGCTACCTTTACCACCACTGTAACTACACATGGCGAGCAGGAATCCCCAAAAATGTAATTGCCCATGTTTTTTCCCCATGTACACATGGAAGTTTGTCACACGGTATAATATGTCAAATTCATAAATTAATTTACAGGTAATAATAACCACAACCATTTTTAAACTCTCACCATTTTACTGTACAAAAAAACAAGTCAATTAAAACAATTTTCGACGAATTTGAAATAGTGATGAAATTACTGACTGTGATTTTGAAACGTTTCTATTCGCTGTATTAACCGACAATAAAATGATTCAGTCAACGGAATTATGTGCAACACATCATGTATGTAAAGTCCATTAGCAGGTAAACAATTTAATGATATTAGCGAAAATGTATTTTGCGAGGTAATTTAATATTCTTTGTGGTTGCAACTGCGCGACATGCAGAATATTCATTTCGGCGGTCAAACTGCTGAAAAACTAATAGAAGAATAGATCTCAGTTCGGGAATATTATAGGACGATAGTGTAGCTAGTTGTGTTGCTCTTATGTAAGAAGCATATTCTAAGCTAGGATTTACATCAGACAAAAGACCTTTTTAATAACTGGCGCAGTCGGTAGGATAGTGCTCAATGCCCTTGCTGACTGGCTGATTGTTGCTGTGCTTCTAGATCTAGATATGCGGTTTTTTGTTAAGGTGTCTCATTGTTTTCTGAATACTCTGATAAATTCGGTTCGATTTGTGTTTACATTGTAGTTCGAAGTAGATTAGTCTGAATGGTGTCATGTGAAACGTCCATTTGTAAAAATGCGTTCAATACAATTTAAATCTCGCTGTTACAATACCCTAAATGGCAGCATTTACCGGGATGTATGAATACATGCCTTTGGGCAGAAAACTAACACAATCGTGGGGGATTTATCTTCATTTTTATTGCCGAGTTTATCGCTGCTAACGTTGCAAAACTCCAACTTTTCATATTCGGTAGAACATTTGTAACCGCAAAACCTTTTATCGAAATATAACAGTGACCGAATTGTACAGTCCAACAAGCAAACATAAAGAACGAAAAATCCTCTGACGCAAATCCCACCGAAACAACTTCGAATTTTATGCAGCCCTAGGATTCTGTTTTAGACGAAATGCAGCTACGTTTGTTGTCAAAGTTTTAAGTTACACTCCATTTGGGAGTATAATCCCGCTTTATTCCTCTAACCTGAATTGTTTACATGTACATAAATTCGCAGAGAGCGAGGAACCTCTGCAAGGGTCGCTGAAAACCGGCACTTCAGTCACTAGTTGTAGTGAATTAAAACACCCTGTATTTCCTAAACCATCAACATTCGGATAAGGCATGTCCGGGTCAATGGTCATTATTTGACCTATAGAATTTTAAACACTATTGCTACTATTTCCTTTTTTATTAGCAATTGATCTAATTAAACGTCTCTGTTAACAGTGTCAAACGCTGGTTTATCTGACTGCAAGAACCAACTTTAGTTTTCTTTAATATAAAAGTGTTGAGCATGGATTTCGTCTGCTAAATTATTACCAGAGTTTAGTCACAACTTTTTTGTTACAAATTTCCTTATATTCAGTAGAGAGATTTATGCATTTGTCTATTCAGCAGAATGGTAAATCTGCTTTTCCAGCGAAGGCCATTCAATTATCTTTTTTTGAACAGTCAACCACCCACATTTATACTGTCAAGTATAATTGTAGAAGTATTGTTGATGCATATAGCTAAGACTAAAAAATAGTTGCATGAACTTAAAAAAAGACTGAGAAAAATAACTATAACAAATATTAAAATAAACCCCCATTCTGTATCAGACAGTATCCCAGCCTATTATAGAAAGAATTTCTCACATTCGCAAGTTGCCGGTCGTTTATTAAATTGCATTCCGCAAAAATAGCATTCCTTAAAGAATCAATATTTGGGTGACGAGTTTTATAAATCTTAATTTTTAAATGACCCCACAATAAAAAGTAACACGGTGCCAAATCGGGAGATCTAGCTGGCCAGTTTATAGCACCACCTCGACCAATCCAGCTCTCTGGAAATATTTCATTTAATAATCCCCTCACTTGTGCTCCAAAATGTGCTGGGCATCTGTCATGTTGAAACCTTTTTCTAATGTAGGGCTAATATGGTTAATTAAAAGATCTAAATAAGCTTCTGAATTTAAATTTTTCTGTATTTCAAATGGTCCTATAATGCGATTATTAAAAATGCCTGCCCAAATATTGATTTTTTAAGGGTATTGCGTTGTAGTGGCTAGATTTATTCTGGAATTTTCCTGGGCCCAATGCCTAACGTTTTGTGAATTTGGCTCTTGATTTAAAGTGAAGGTACACTCATCGGTAAAACAAATTGATGAGAGGAAGCTGCGATCCCGATTGGCCCGTTCTTGCATTTCTTCACAGAAAGTTTGCCTTGATTCTTCGTCAAAAGGAAGTAACTCTTGGTGACATTGGAATTTAAAGGGATGATATTTGTTTTTTTTAATATGTTACGGACAGTTTCTCTTGAAACATTACATTCAAGGGCAATAGACCTTAAACTAGATGTTGGACTAGCAGTTATCAGGCCTATTACCATTTCCTCTACCTCAACATTTAGATTTCTTGGAACGACTAAAAAAATAAATGATAAGATTAATTTTAGTTTTGTTTCACTCCATGTTATCACTTGTTAAATTTCTCGTAATCCCAGTAAAATATAAGTTGGCGAACAATAAGGAATTAGCAACTAGGTAATAATAATAAGCGAATCAGAATTAGGTATCTAAATAAAAACCAAGTAAATTTATTAGTAAAAATTACCTTCTTTCAATGAAAGAAAATTGCAGAGTTTTTGATATCCTCATACGCAGAAAAAAATAGTCTTTCGATTGCTACCTTTACCACCACTCTAACTACACATGGGGATCAGGAATCCCCAAAAATGTAATTCCCCATGTTATTTCCCCATGTACACATGGAAGTTTGTCACACGGTATATTTATGTAAACGTATTATACGCCAAGATCCATACTTCCGAGGATTTCTAAATCCATTGACCCCTAACCTTCGAGTATTTGCGTGAGCTGACCAACGACACCTTATCATTTCCACTTCCGTTTTTCTTCCAACATTTCTTTCACGATTATAGAGCTCCCTGAAATTCCCACGCAACGCAAACAATAAGAAAAGATAGCACTTGAATTCTATGATTTTGACGGGTATTTGAACAGGCATAACGCGCACAGAAAGTTTGAAAACGATGCCACATAAAAAGAGGATTTTTTAAAATTGCTCAGCTCTTGCTTTATTAAAAATTAGCTGCGGCCCTTCTAATTAATTAAACCATTCTGTTAACGAAGTTATGGAGGCTTTAGCGAGAAATTCGCAAGTGTAAAATGTGGGTATCCTGCAAGTTGTTTCATAATTTACCTGGGAAAGGAACGTTTGGACGGATAAATCCGGGAACAGCGGGAGGCAGCCTTATTTTATCAGTTTCGCGGCACGGAAATAAAGCTTTCTTCACAGTTTTATTAAAAGCAAAAGTATTTTATTTAGCGTCTGCACAACCGCCTCACTAAGTTGGGTTTTTGTACCAAGAATGTTTGATTCCACACTGAGAGAAATGTTTTATATATAGTAAAGCATTCGATTTTACAAATGAACTCTCCTTCTGAATGGTTCTGTTATAGTGTTAACGACCTTAAAATCAATAACATCCCCAAACGAGAAATCAAACATTGTCGAAAGAGAAATGAATATTCATGGGAACCTCGATGCATTGCGAGTTTCTAAACCGAGCTACTGTAAAAACTGTAGAAAATTGAATACAAATCCGAATTAAGTGAATGCATTTTTCCGCTTAAATTTAAATTCATTGCACCCTTTACGTATTCATTATTCCAATTTTTAAAAAGCTTGTAGGGAAGATGAAAACTGTTTTACTTCGGGATTGTGAGTTCTCCTTTACAAAGCGTGCCTTAATTTGCTCATGAAATTAAATGTTGTTATTTATTTATTACAAGTGGAAACCGTGGGCTACGCCACACGCCTTTTCAGAATTGTTGTTTGGAAAATTGTAATTACACGACAAAGAAAAACTAAAAAGATAAGGACACTTCACACTATCGAAGAGATGCCAAGGGCCCAGTCGCGCAGTGTATGGTTTGGTTAATATTAATATTTTGTCGGTGATCGAGTGCGAGTTATTCACAGAACATGTTCTGTGGAGTATTAATGATAGTTATAAGTACAACTAATGTGAAAATCTAGTGAGTCTGTAGTACAACTTAGGGTCCCTATATTTAGAGAGTACCGCAATCTCCGCCATATTTACTCACAATAACAGCCGCCAAATTTGAATTGTGGCGGAACGTCAGAATGACATTTTGCTGCTGACACGGCAGTCCGCCATATTTACTCACAGTTCTGAAACATAGTGGAGCTATTGATTGCGGTACTCTCTAAATACAGGGACCCTAGTACAACTTGCTTTTGGGCGACATCTAACAACTAACATCTAAGATTATTAAAGATTCTTTTCTGCATGGGAAATATTTGGCAACCGGGGGCTATTTTCAAAAATCGAAACTTATGCGTAGAGGAAAATCTGATTTGTAGGAAAATGTGAAAGATGCAATTGTATGCCATGCATAATGGCACATGAACTGAAAACTACAAATGTATGCCGCTGTTCAGCATGTTCAGCAATATATCTGCGAATGTGGGAATACAACCGATATTGCCAAATATGTGGGCACACAGAAGAAAAAAGTAAGATAATAAGAAATAAAAGAGCAGCTCAAATAAGAGAAAACATATCAGAGAATAAAGAGCTGCCTTGGAAAAAATAAATAAAAGAAAAAAGATGGAATGTATTCAATAAGCTGTATCATCACTTCTGCCTTCACGCCAAGAATTGAATGAATCATTTTCATCTAAAAAAAATACCGATGGCGATTCAGGCATCGCTGCACCAACCTTTTCATCTGCAGGTGAAGAACTTCTTAAATCATTTTTATCTATAGATGACAATTTAGACAATGCTCTGTTTCAACTTGTAGACAACTTAGAAAAATCGGATAAAAGTGAGAACGAAACGTTAGAATTAAGTGAGAACTGAAACCTTAGAATTAGTTCTTTTTTCATAGCATTATAATACTTTTTTATTTTCTTTTTTATGGCATATTAGATGTTTTATTTTATGAGTAACGTAAATAAACGTTTTTGTTATATAATATTATTTGTACTCGCATTACTTCATAATTTTGTAAAAAACAAATATAAAAGATGTTGAAAAGTTATTATTTGATTTATACCTACATAAAGAAATGCATAGGTATTATAGAACTTCAGTGTAAACAACATTACGCGTAAATTTACCTAAATAGTTTGGAAAAGAATCTTTTATCTTAGAGTCCTTGATTAAAATTTGTATGGAGTCAAATTTTCGAACGCTCGAAAGAGCTACGTACCTAGAAGCTGTCCATGGGAAAATACAGGCTCTGGAAAGTAAAGGGCCACTTTCTTATTTGATTTTTTAAGTTTATTTATTTCTAATGCCTCTAATAAGTTTAATTTAATTTCTTTATTTTCTAAATGTAGAATTTCATAGTTTTCATTGAATGTGTGGTTTTCTGATATTAAATGATTTGCATAAATAGAGTCTGTCTTCCTATTTTTGAAACTATTTAAATGCTCTGTCATTCTTTTTATAAATGGTCATCCTGTTTGACCTACGTAACTCTTAGGGCAAGACCCACAAATTAACTTGTAAACTCCCTATCGAAATTTTTTATCTGTTTTTTCTTTGTTGTTTTTAATGATTTTTCCTAAGGAATTATTTGTTTTCAAAGCTAATTTGTAGTTGAATTTTTTGAAAAGTGGGTTTAGTTTATTAATTTTTGGTCGGGAATATGTCGAAAATTGAGTAAACTGATTTTATTGCATTATATTTTCTTTTCTTTGATAAAATGCCATTGACCATGTCCAAATTATAGCCGTTGTTGACTGCAATTTGCTTAGTCACATTCAATTCTTTTTCAATTTTATCAGGTTTAAGTGGGATATTTGTTAATCTGTGTATCATACTTTTGTAACCAGCTACTTTGTGTTGGACAGGGTGGTTTGAGTTATAATGAATTGTTACATCTGTGTGCGAAGGTTTGTGAAAAATTGAAAACTCATGTCTATTGTTTACTTTGTTAATTGTTAGATCTAGGAAATTTATCGCATTATCTTTTTCTAATTATACTGTGAAATTTATATTCGGATTTATGTTATTCATGAAATCTAAGAATAAATTTAATTGTCTGTCCGTTCCTGTAAACCAGAACCAAAACAAGAATTGCTTACTAAATTTATTGCTATGGATATGGGGTTCTATCTGGTCCATAAATATTTCGACTAATAAGCGAAAAAATAAGGTAAAAACATGTATAAATAGGAGTTTAGCATTGTAAACATTTAGTTCAGTACCAACATCTAAAGAAGCCACTGTGTAGGCGAAACAATTGTCATGTTTAATAAATTTACGAAAACCTAGACAATCTTGACTCATTTAAATCAGAATATTTTTCTTTTTCTACCGCCTGGCTATAAAATGTCTTAATGAGTTAGAATTTGTTGGGGAAACAATCAATTTGAATTTAAATATCATGGTTTTGTTGATTGTACTTCACTGTACAATAAACAATACAATGTTTCTACTTTGATCACCAGTAATTAATCTTTATGTTGAATTTAAGATCAAAGGGAATCGGCCAAAGAAACAAATCGTCTCGGTTTTATTTACAAAAGAATGTGAGTAAAACTTCCGCCAAAAGATTTATAGGCATCAAGTATAATTTCGTTCTATTTTTTGGAGAAAATTACAGTTCTTAATTTTTGTCTATTTGCAGGAATTATAAAACTTATTAATTCAATTTTATGAGTGGCGTGTAGGTGGTTGCATCTTCTTGAACCGTTGAATGATTAATCAGTTTAACCCTCTTACCCCGCGGTGCCAGATATATAACCATAACCTGATTTCCCTTGACAAATCAATTTTCGAGAGCCTAACACAATAACTCACCCTAAGAACGTATTACCATCCATACAATTCCACAATTCCAGCTATTGCAGAATAAAAATCGACGTTTGTCTTGGAGGATTTCCATCTGACTTTTCGTGATTACTTTTACCCTCCGCAACATGAATTGTGCAAAGAAATTAGAATTCGTTTTCATGCACACCATGCTCCGTAACTCTTGGGACTTTAAAGAGTAACAAATACCATTAAATTTTCATTGTTGTCCTCTCTTTGTTCTCCCTGTTTTTACGTACTTATTAATAAATTTGTGCGATTTACAGCTCACTCCAAAAACCCTTTATAAAACAAAGAAAAATAAGTAATCCCTTCGTATTGTAATAAAAAGTACAACCCTTAATCTGCTCTGAATAGGTGAAATAAAATTAACGAAAGGTTCAATTCCAGCTTTGGGTGGAGATAAAATTTATATGTTAATTTGCTATCCGAACCCTAGTTTGCGGCCGTTTTAAATACATATATTATTACCGCACTGTTTGAGTTCTGGGATATAACGTTGAATCTAACAGAATTGCACATTTGAGATAGGTGCATTTATTGAACTTTGCACGTATTGCGCTCCTTTACATTGTCATAATATTTCCATATTGTATAATTTCATAGCCATTATGTGGAGCATGGCAGAAAATCGCTTTGTCTGTGAAGCGAACTATTGTTCCCACTAGCTCCTATTAATCCAGTGACATTAACTTATACTAAAATAAATAAATAAATATTTTTTTTCAGATCGACATTTGTCGATTATTGATAACTCTTTACAAAATTAAACAATAATTTAGTATTTTTTAGAGAAGGGAACTTACGATTGTTTTCAAATTGCCAAGCTAGTTCACCTGACTTGTCGAAGCTAGATTCTTATTTGTGGGATTTTGTTAAAGATCAAGTGTACCAACTTCGACCCACTACAAGAGCTGACTTAATGAAAAGAATATGTGATGCATTTCTAAGGGTTAATCCTGAAGTCTTGAGAAGAGTTGAAAATTCATTTCAGCAGAGAATTCAGCTGTGCATGCAACAAAGCGGCAGTGGCGGCTCGTGGGTCAGTAACCAGGGAGGTCGTTTTGATTTTGGAACTTATAATTATCATCATCATAAGGTTCTCAGTCCGAAGACTGGTTGGACGCGTACCTCCACTCTTTTCTATCCTGAGCTAACCTACGCATTTCCCTAAAAGTAGAACATCCTACATCCCTAACTATTTGAGAGCAGTAGTCTAATCTAGTCCTACCCCTACATCTTTTTATTCCTATCTCTGACTCTACTATGTCGCGAACTATTCCTTCGTGTCTTAGAAGATGTCCTACCATCCTATCTCTCCTACTCTTTATTGTCTTCCATACCTTTCGCTTTTCCCCAACTCTTTCTAATACTTCCCTATTGCTAACCTTATCTATCCACGGTATCTTCATCATGCGTCTGAAGCACCACATTTCAAACGCTTCTACTCTTTTTCGATCCGCTTCGCCTATTGTCCAAGTTTCGCACCCGTATAATGCCGTACTCCATACATACGACTTTAAGAGTCTCTTCCTAGTCTCAATATTAACCGTTCTCGAACATAACAGTTGTTTCTTTCTATTAAACGCAACTCGGCCCTGCGCTACTCTTTGTTTTATAACTTTAGTGCTCCTACCGTCTTGAGTTATTTTACTTCCTAAATAGCAGAAATCCGTGACCTCCTCTATCTTCTCATTTCCTATTTGTATGTCAACTTTAATTCTATTTTCACATCCCCTACATACCAAAATTTTAGTTTTCTTTTTATTGACTTTCATGCCATAGCCCTGTGTCAAAACTGCTTCCATTTCATTCAAAGCCGCTCCTAGTTCTTCTTTGCTAGATGCTAACACTGCTATATCATCCGCAAATCTGAGCATGTTAATAGTTTGACCCTGAGGCTGTTCTGTCCTTAACAATATTAATAGCATCTTCGATATACCTATAAGTTGAAAACTAGAGGTGACAATGCACATCCCTGTCTCACTCCCTTCCGGATATCTACTTCCCTTCGTTCCTGCTCACATTCTATAACTGCCTTTTGCTCTTCGTAGAGATTATGTATTATTCTTCTGTCCCTATATTTCATCCCTACCTTTCTCAGCACTTCGAACATCTTCCCCCATTTTACGTTGTCGAATGCCTTTTCTAAATCTACAAATCCTATATAGACGATCTTTCTCTTTTCTATCGTTTTTTCTATAATTACTCGTAAAGCTAGAATGGCCTCGCGCGTTCCTCTATTTCGTCTAAATCCGAACTGATCTTCTCCTAATATTTCTTCCGCCTTTTTCTCCATCCTTCTTTGCACAATTCTAGTTAAAATTTTTGACGCATGGGAAGTTAAACTGATAGTTCTGAAATTGTTGCACCTATCCGCGCCTTTCCTTTTTGGCAAAGCTACCATGATGTTCCGTTTGTAATCCTCTGGAATCTCGCCTGTCAGGTATATGCGACTAACTAATTTAAATAAACGATCTATTACCTCTTGACCTGCGCACTTTAAGATTTCTGCCTGCAAGCCATCTATACCTGGTGCTTTATTATTCCTTAAACTTTTTAGTGCTAGCTCAAACTCTTCTCTCATTATAGGATTCCCTAGGTTATCCCCCTCTACACTGCTTTCGCTTTCTAATATATCTTGCACTTCCTGTCCCGCATATAAGTTTCCTAAATATTCTTTCCACCTATCTGCCTTCTCCCCGCTTTCGATTAGGATATCTCCTGCCTCATTCCTAATGCTTTTAGTACTAGATCCAATTTCTCTAAAATTTCTCCTAATTATTTTATATGCTTCATCAGTCTTTCCTACTTCGAACTTATTTTCCACTTCTTTGCACTTATTATCGATCCATTGCTCTTTCGCTTTCCTACATTTCCGAATAATTTCCCACTTGATCGCCTTATATCTTTGTTTCCCTATTTCATCTAACCTATTTTTATATTTTCGCCTTTCCTCTATTAGACTCACAATATGTTTTGTTATCAAGGGTTTCCTACTTTCATTCTGTTTATGGCCCAAAATATCCCTAGCTGAGGAAACTAAACTATTTTTAATGCAATTCCATTCTGCCTCTATGTCCCTAACAATATTTTCACCCGCGCCCTTTAGTACTTCGTTTGTCTTTTTCTTGAACTTATCGCGCGTATCCTCATCTTTTAGTTTCTCTGGGTCAAGATACCTTCTTCCGCTTCGTTTTTTCAAAATCTTAAATTTAAGATTGGCTTTCATAACGACTATGTTGTGATCACCATCTATATCTGCTCCTGGATAACTTCTACAATCCCGAACTTGATTTCTAAATCTTTGCCTAACAAGAATGTAATCTATTTGATATCTCCCTAGGTCTCCTGGCATCTTCCACGTGTAGCGTCTCCTAACATGATGGTGAAATAGAGTGTTCGCGACCGTTAAGTTATGTTTATCGCAGAACTCTATCAGTCTAACTCCCCTATCGTTCCTATTGCCTAATCCAAAGGGACCAACTATTCCACCCTCTCGCCCTGTGCCTACGACTGCATTGAAATCTCCTATAATTATTAAATTTTCGTGTCCTCCCACAAAATCTAGCACATGTTCAATATCACTATAAACTGCCTCTACGACCTCATCACTGTAGTTAGAAGTGGGCATATATACCTGTATTATTACTGTTTTTACAGGTTTCGAATCTAACCTAACCATAACTACCCTGTCACTTTGCTGTAAGAAATTTTCTACACTCTGCCCTACTTTTTTCCGCATAACAATTCCTACTCCCGAATTTCCTCCTACAGATCCTGTGTGTATTACTCTAAAATCTCCGCTCCAGAATAATTAATACTAAAAATAATAATTGGGCCTGCCTTTCTACTGTTATACCAGTATACCATAATAAATAAATTATGCTCCAGAAATATTGCCCCGTTGTTCTGGGACATCCTGAATACACGATCTTTCCCTTTTCTATTGTTTTTTCTATAATTAATCGTAAAGCTAGAATGGCTTCGCGCGTTCCTCTATTTCGTCTAAATCCGAACTGATCTTCTCCATCCTTCTTTGCACAATTCTAGTTAAACTGATAGTTCTAAAATTTTCGCACCTATCCGCGCCTTTCCTTTTTGGCAACGCTAGTATGATATTCCGTTTGTAATCTTCTGGAATCTCGCCTACCAGGTATATGCGTCTAACTAATTTAAATAAGCGATCTACTACCTATTGACCTGGGTACTTTTAGATTTCTGCCTGCAAGCCATCTATTTCATATTACATTACATATTTTATATGCTTCATCAGACTTTCCTACTTAGAAGATATCTTCCACTTCTTTGCATTTATTATCGATCCATTGCTCTTTTGCTTTCCTACATTTCCGAATAAATTCCCACTTGATCGCCTTATAAATCTTTGTTTCCCTCTTTCATCTAACCTATTTTTTATTTTAGCCTTTCCTCCATTAGACTCACAATATGTTTTGTTATCCAGGGTTTTCTACTTTCATTCTGTTTATGACCCAAAATATCTCTAGCTGCGGAATCTGAACTATTTTTAATGCTGCTGAAACAATTTTATGTTTTATTATTTTATGTTAGGTATCTGTACGAGGTACGAGGGAATATTGTTATCCAAGGCTCCAGATTTCAACAAATATGTTTGTTCACAAATATTCCAGCTCATCGAATCCGAGAAGCGTATAACAGAGAATCAAAAGTCAAGAAATTTCTCTTTCAATATTTTTCTGTAAAGTGTAGGTATAATAAAGGAAAAAAGGTGCAACAGAAGAAATACATACGTTTAGGAGGTGCATCCTGTATAGGATAGGCAGGTACCTATTTTTTAGACTACTTGCATAAACAATATAACTTCCGAAAAGGGGACTTAATAACCTAATAACTTCATGTTTTTACACCCAGTTCTTGGAATAAATCTGAATCTTCCTCCCAGAAGTGTTCTTGTACCTAGGTATAATCGGCATAAAAAGCCTATCAATTTAAATTAGTATTCAAGTTGGTAAATTTTTTTCCTTGACTACTGGCAGAAATATTTCCTTTTCTTTTAGCATAAAATGTACAAAAACTGCCTGAGTGAGCCAACCAATAATTCTTTCAATTGTTTTTATACAAAACCGTTCTCATTTATTTTAAACATAATGCACCTTCAGTTTATCGTCTACTGTGATTGTGTGCGGACGTCTGCATTATGCGGTTTGTACATAATATTATAACAAATAATAATTAATAATTACTGTGTGTTGTAAATAATAACTTTAGCGCAATTTCAACGATCGCATGTTCTTGCGTCTGCGTGCATTAATTTAAGTTTTCGAATCAACTGCCGTTTGCTCGGAAATTACAAACGAAGTTTTCTGCCGAAAAGTGAATAATGGTACCAGATTCTAACGAAATTACGTATCGAAAATCGAAATAATTTATTATTTAAGTGTGGACAGTGTGCTTAGTGACCGAAATGGAGTGGAATTTGGATATGGAGTTAGGATACGGCTTGGTGTGATGTAAGAATTTTTATCTACTAAAAATCATCAGCCACTTTTCGTTTTGAAAATGACGCATTATTTTCGAGCAAATATTTTCAATGCTTTTTGCATCAAATCACATTGTTTGAATTTTTTGTGTTTATCTGGAAAGGATTGCGTTTTTTTCAGTTCTAAATAAATTTAGATAACAGTTGCGTATTTTTATTTAGCTCAATAATCTGAAAAGAAATATTTTGACCTGTACAGGGTGGGCCAATATAATGCTCAGTCGGTTCACATCTCTGATTCTATTCAAGATACAAACCTGAAATTTTACGTGTATATTATGGAGAACCCCGTGAAGCTTCTGATAAAATTATTTTGATGTACCTACCTATACAGGATGTTCACGTTCACAAACCACATTTGTTTACATATTCCACCTTCAAAATTCGGATTTTTGCTGTAATTTCATACCACTTTTAGAGAATTTCTCTTATAGGTGCCAAGTATTCTCAAAATTAGATATTGGGCAAATTTGTATTTTATTGACTTTTTAATGCGAATGTTTATAATTCACTGCACTTTAAGAATAAACACAATCAGTGCCCTAATCGAATGTTTAATTTTTTTTCTTTTGTTACAGCTGTATCTCGTGGAGGGAATGAGATCATATCTGGCAAGGTCAGGGATATTTTTTTTCATTAACATAAATATTACAATATTGTAATTTAATTTTGTCACGGTACAAATTCGAGGACCACCATTAAATCTTGCTTAATTTTGAAAAATCGATGCTAATTAATGTACCAGTGCAAAAACCAATCCATCTCAAAGGGTTATTATGAAAAATATAAAAATCATATTTTTTGCGGCATAACGAATTTATCAATTTATCAAGTATACAGTGGGTGTTACCAGTTAGTGCTGAGAAAACAGGTAAATATTAAATGAAATGAATGCAAATATTTTAAAAATCAAAAGTGGGTGCGTGAATCCGGTATTCGGGAAAGCAAACGGCTCGGTTTCGCGCAGAGATTAGAGAAATCGCGATTTAATTTAAAATTAAGTGCCCCCTCCTGGAACTGGATCTGGATTTTGGATCGCAACGTAAGCTGGTTACGATGTAAGCGTCTTCTTAAATTTTGTATTATATTTACAACACTTTTTGTATTGATTTTTTAAAAAACTGCCATATTTATATCTTACCTATTATATTTGGTGTTTTTCTTGTTACAGCTTGTCTCATCGGAGCGTCGGATCGTAGCTGGCAAGGTCAGTCATTATTCTTTTGTATCGCTGATATTTTTCTTTATTTCTATTATTGCGCATTTATTAAAAATTGTGGGAAAATGTTATGCAGTATGTTCTCTCCAAAAATATCGGTTTTTCGGTGAATCGGGTACCAAATTATTCTAAATGTGTGTTGTGTTATTCGAGTGTGTGTCACCCTTTCAGGATAAATTCAAGGTACGCATGTAGTAATTTTTGGCATGGATTTGTTTTATTAATCTATTTTTTTGTTTCAGAAAACAGGATAGTTTTTCCGTACATTTTTCTTTTGTATATTAATTCATTTCACTGGATTAACTTTTGTTTGTTTCAGAATTAATATTATCCTTTTTTTTCAGTGTTTGTTTATGACATGCAAAAACTATAGTAGGTACTCAATTCTGCCTTTTGTTTCAGGGGGATGCAAATAGGTACTTATTTTCCCTTTTAGAGTTTGTCACTTATTTTGTTTATTTTTCAACACAAGAATTATTTTTATTTCAAAAGTAAGTCGTTACATTACCAATCAACATATTTTTCTGTTTCAGGAAAATAAGGGGTATGTTGCTTGCAATTATCTTGTTTTTTCTTTTTTCTCGTTTAATGAAGTTTTTAGCATTAATTTTGTATTTTATTTTTTTCAGGATTATTGTGTAACATTTACAAAAGTATTGATGTTTTTCTTTGTTTTAAGAGGATATATAAAAGAACAGGGTCGATTCTTTTTCGAGGGCCATCATGGGAAGGATATCGCACTTATTAGAAAAGTTAACAGCACTCAAATTTTATCCGAGTTATGGCCAAAAAACACCTTCATGGATGCACAAAAAAACTTTTTGTTTTTGGGATTTAGGTAAGGTCATCAACTTTACTTTTCTTATGCACGCCGTTTTAAGTTTATATTTTGTTAAATAGAGCATTTATTTCGATTCGATTGACATACAATTTGCTATATTATAGGTACATATAATATTTAATTTGTTTCAGCATTAATGTATACTTTTATTCCAGATTTACTTAGCGGGAATCATATTTTTCGATATGCATATATATTTTTGTTTTGCTTTATTTTTTATTTTGTTCAATGTAACCTGTCATTTTATTTCAGCAATAATTGTTTGTATATATTTTCTTTCAGTTTTTTTTTCGGAATCAATATGTTTGTTTTGATATTAACGTTGTGCTTTTCTTTCAGCTATCTTTGTCCACCTAATTTGTGACAATTAATCCGCTTCTCATTTCAGGAAAATACAGATATCTGTTTTTGCTTCTAGGGTCTGATACATTTCATTTATCTTTAATTTGTTTTAGCTTTAATGTTTACTTTTATTCCAGAGGTTTATTTAGTATATTTTTCTTCTGCTTTATGAAATGGGAGGTTTTGCTTTCGTTTTTATTGTTTTTAATTGCTTTATCCAATAACCTTTTATTTGTCTCAGCATTTATATGCATTTTCTTTCAGTTTATCGTTTTTTTATTTGTTTGTTTAATTAACTTCTTTTTTATTTCAGAATTACAGTTTACTTTTATTTCATGTTTTGTGTTTGAAATTTCAGGAGAAGAACGCAGCTGTCCATTTTTATTTAAGTGTTTTGTTTATAGATCTATAAACAAGGCTAATATTATTTTTAACTATAGTTTCTTATCTTTAGTTATCGCTTAAGTATCTTAGACTAATTAATTTTAGTGGCATGCAGGTACCTGCATAGTTCTTAAGTTTGTAATAATTATTTCGCTTCCCATAGTTATTGGAAACCTTCCCCATCCTATCCCCAGCAAGACAACACTCTTGACCTCCTCACGGTTCTTGCTGGACTGTTCGATTTGTCAGAGAAATTCTGGACAAACCGAGCAGACCAACGAAGAGTGAATTCTGGGTTGCTTTCAAACACGGTTGCCAACACTTGGTTAATTCGGTTGGGTTCGTTCTAGGGATGCAACGTTTAACGTTTAGCGATTTTTCGTTAAACGTTTAAACGGCGTTTAAACGCGCACCCTACGCGAAAATTACTAATATTGCAATATTGTTGTGAAACTTCAATAATTAGAAAAAAATCAAAAGTCGTTTGAAAGTTGGGTTATAAATCATAAAATAACTCATATTCCGTTGAATGATGGTCGCGGCGATGGCGGCGAAAGTCCTCAAAGGGATGCAAACAATAAATTTGAAAATTACATGACTGTTTTGCAATATTTAAGCGGCCGCATTGCTTTTGCTCTTATACGAGGTGCGCGCCCAGCACTAGCCACGGCTTTGTTTATTTGAAATTTAATGATATCTAAATTTTATCTGTTTTGCGTTTAAACGTTCCCCTAAACGGGTAGTGTCCACACGGGCAGTTAAACGTTTAAACGTTGCATCCCTAGTTCGTACGAAGTCATTTAATTCGATCTAAGCTGCTTCGGCTAATCAATCAGTGGCAGACCGGCTTGGAAGACACCTATTGCTTACTTCCTTTTTGACGTCGGATGTAAATATTTTCTGTTTTGGGGCAGAAAGGAATGCAACTTTTAATTTTTTATTTATGAATTGAACATGAACTAAAAAGAATCGAGAAGCAACACTGTTAGCGCCGCATAGTATCCATTTTTAAACTGGAACATTTTTAGGTGCCTTAAGAATGATCGCCTTTTTAATATTTTTCTTATTCCAGATCATTTTTTATTGATATTTTTAGTATTATTATTTTACTGGTTTGCCTCATTTTTATTAATTTTTTTAGGTACATTAACAATTTTTCTATCCCAAAGGACTTGTACCTTGACGCAGTTCTAGTAATACTGGGACGGGTGGGATGGCTTGCGCGCTTCAATGATATAAAGAGCCGAACCATAGGTTTAACCATATTGGAGGGGTTTTTATTTGAGAAGCCAGACTATATCAAGTCCCTGGAAGGGGGCAGCAGCTCTTTCAGTAATCATAGTGGCAGAGATCGTGAGGGTTGGTATGGCACTGTGATACACACTACTGCGATGTGGAAGGCAACGGGAAACCACCACATTATTTTATCCCTAGTACAGCGTACTTTAATTTATGATGATGGCACCTTCTGGAGTAAAATATTCCGGAGGTAAAATAGTCCCACATTCGGATCTCCGGGCGGGGACTGCTTCGGGGGGAGTCATCAGAAATGATAAGTGTAACATCTCACGAGTCGGAGCGTGGAATGTTAGAAGCATGAAACAAGTAGGGAAGTTAGAGAATTTGAAAATTGAGATGGATAGGTTAGCATTAGACGTAGTAGGTATCAGTGAAGTGCGATGGCCAGAAGCTGGAGACTTCTGGAGCGGAGATTTTAGAGTAATACACACAGGATCTGTAGGAGGAAATTCGGGAGTAGGAATTGTTATGCGGAAAAAAGTAGGACAGAGTGTAGAAAATTTCTTACAGCAAAGTGACAGGGTAGTTATGGTTAGGTTAGATTCGAAACCTGTAAAAACAGTAATAATACAGGTATATATGCCCACTTCTAACTACAGTGATGAGGCCGTAGAGGCAGTTTATAGTGATATTGAATATGTGCTAGATTTTGTGAGAGGGCACGAAAATTTAATAATTACAGGAGATTTCAATGCAGTCGTAGGCACAGGGCGAGAGGGCGGAATAGTTGGCCCCTTTGGATTAGGCAATAGGAACGATAGGGGAGTTAGACTGATAGAGTTCTGCGATAAACATAACTTAACGGTCGCGAACACTCTATTTCACCATCATGTTAGGAGATGCTATACGTGGAAGATGCCAGGAGACTTAGGGAGATATCAAATAGATTACATTCTCGTTAGGCAAAGATTTAGAAATCAAGTTAGGGATTGTAGAAGTTATCCAGGAGCAGATATAGATAGTGATCACAACATAGTCGTTATGAAAGCCAATCTTAAATTTAAGATTTTGAAAAAAAGAAGCGGAAGAAGTTATCTTGACCCAGAGAAACTAAAAGATGATGATATGCGCAATAAGTTCGAGAAAAAGACAAACGAAGCACTAAAGGGCACGGGTGGAAATATTGTTAGGGACATAGAGGCAGAATGGAATTGCATTAAAAATAGTTTAGTTTCCTCAGCTAGGGATATTTTGGGTCATAAACAGAATGAAAGTAGGAAACCCTGGATAACAAAACATATTGTGAGTCTAATAGAGGAAAGGCGAAAATATAAAAATAGGTTAGATGAAACAGGGAAACAAAGATATAAGGCGATCAAGTGGGAAATTATTCGGGAATGTAGGAAAGCGAAAGAGCAATGGATCGATAATAAATGCAAAGAAGTGGAAGATAAATTCGAAGTAGGAAAGACTGATGAAGCATATAAAATAATTAGGAGAAATTTTAGAGAAATTGGATCTAGTACCAAAAACATTAGAAATGAGGCAGGAGATATCCTAATCGGAAGTGGGGAGAAGGCAGATAGGTGGAAAGAATATTTAGGAAACTTATATGCGGGACAGGAAGTGCAAGATATATTAGAAAGCGAAAGCAGTGTAGAGGGGGATAACCTAGGGAGTCCTATAATGAGAGAAGAGTTTGAGATAGCACTAAAAAGTTTAAGGAATAATAAAGCACCAGGTATAGATGGCTTGCAGGCAGAAATCTTAAAGTGCGCAGGTCAAGAGGTAATAGATCGTTTATTTAAACTAGTTAGTCGCATATACCTGACAGGCGAGATTCCAGAAGATTACAAACGGAACATCATAGTAGCTTTGCCAAAAAGAAAAGGCGCGGATAGATGCGAAAATTTTAGAACTATCAGTTTAACTTCCCATGCGTCAAAAATTTTAACTAGAATTGTGCAAAGAAGGATGGAGAAAAAGGCGGAAGAAATATTAGGAGAAGATCAGTTCGGATTTAGACGAAATAGAGGAACGCGCGAGGCCATTCTAGCTTTACGAGTAATTATAGAAAAAACGATAGAAAAGAGAAAGAGCGTCTATATAGGATTTGTAGATTTAGAAAAAGCCTTCGACAACGTAAAATGGGGGAAGATGTTCGAAGTGCTGAGAAAGGTAGGGATGAAATACAGGGACAGAAGAATAATACATAATCTCTACAAAGAGCAAAAGGCAGTTATAGAATGTGAGCAGGAACAAAGGGAAGTAGATATCCGGAAGGGAGTGAGACAGGGATGTGCATTGTCACCTCTAGTTTTCAACTTATATATCGAAGATGCGATTAATATTGTTAAGGAAAGAACAGCCTCAGGGATCAATGTACAGGGCCAAACTATTAACATGCTCAGATTTGCGGATGATATAGCAGTGTTAGCATCTAGCAAAGAAGAATTAGGAGCGGCTCTGAATGAAATGGAAGCAGTTTTGACACAGGGCTTCGGCATGAAAATCAATAAAAAGAAAACTAAAATTTTGGTATGTAGGGGATGTGAAAATAGAACTAAAATGGAAATACAAATTGGAAATGAGAAGATAGAGGAGGTCGCGGATTTCTGCTACTTAGGAAGTAAAATAACTCAAGACGGTAGGAGCACTAAAGATATAAAACAAAGAATGGCGCAGGGCCGAGTTGCGTTTAACAAAAAGAAACAACTGTTATGCTCGAGAACGGTTAATATAGAGACTAGGAAGAGACTCTTAACGTCGTATGTATGGAGTACGGCATTATACGGGTGCGAAACTTGGACAATAGGAGAAGCGGATAGAAAAAGAGTAGAAGCGTTTGAAATGTGGTGCTACAGACGCATGATGAAGATACCGTGGATAGATAAGGTTAGCAATAGGGAAGTATTAGAAAGAGTTGGGGAAAAGCGAAAGGTATGGAAAACAATAAAGAGTAGGAGAGATAGGATGGTAGGACACCTTCTAAGACACGAAGGAATAGTTCGTGACATACTAGAGTCAGAGATAGGAATAAAGAGAGGTAGGGGTAGGCCTAGATTAGACTACTGCTGTCAAATAGTTAGGGATGTAGGATGTTCTACTTTTAGGGAAATGCGTAGGTTAGCTCAGGATAGAAAAGAATGGAGGTACGCGTCCAACCAGTCTTCGGACTGAGAACCTTATGATGATGATAACAATTTTTGTAGAATTATTAAATAAAAACAATGCTAGTCTTAAATGCTTCATGTTTTTTCATTTAGTAGCACAAGATATATAGCAATAATTCACAGCGTATACAAATTTTATAATAAATAAAAACATAAAAAAGAGATAGTAACAAATTACACATAGGTACACAAAAAATCACTGGATAAAATTACTCACATAAGAACTACCCTGTGTGATTAACTCAAATCTGTCGCAAAACATTCATCGGGTCGTCGACCGTATTACCGATATAAGAGTAAAAGGTGACTCTCACTTTCACTCAAGAATTCGCTATCTGCTGTCACTGTTCTTCTTTACATGCATTTCTTCGTAAGCCATAAGAGCTGTGCAGGGTCAATTTGAATTACGGCCCGGCGAGCGCAGCATGACTATTTTTAATATTGCTGCGAATGCTTAGTTTAGAATACTATTTTGTTTATTCGCTAATTTTTGACCTTTTACGTAATTGTTAATTAAATATTGCTATGGTTTGTTTTTATTTAGTTGTCTGATTTGGCACTTTTTTCAAGGAAATGCAAATTTGGCAAAAACGGTTGATTTTGGGTATAGGGAAGCGTATAGCAAAATGAAAGGCAATATTATGTGGAATCTAAAAACCTAAAAACAATAGGGATCTATTTGAAATTACAAAGTTATGGGTTTTTAAATTTTCTAATTTGATTATGTAATTATTAATACCCTGTATAACAGTTTCAATTTTCTCTTACTAGGTCAACAAGACGCGCTGCGCGCGTCTTTACTGCCCTAGAAGTAATCATAGGAAATTTTTAAATTGAAATGTACAATTTGTGTGGATCGTGCAAAAAGTTGATAGGTACCTTTTGCACTGATTTGGGTTAAAATGTAAACGTTTATTGAAGGGTGCTATAAAATGTTTATTACACTCTTTTATTGTACTCTCTTTGTCGGAACAAAAAACAATCATAACATCGATGTTTAACAACGATGTTTCCTTTCCCTGTCAACACGTTAGGTCTTAGGTGACCGAAGTCCCATCCCTACATTGTTCTAGTTCTAGAAAAACTTTTAGTATATTTCGTAAATAGATTTAAGTTGCCAGAGCGAGCGGCAACTGCTTGGTTTCTGTCTGGTTGCTGAAAACTGTTGGTGAGGTTCAATTTACTGAACAGCCTGCAAAACATATGCCATTTGAATGTGACAATGGCAGGAAATTCCATTTTTGTTGCGGTTAGATGGTGCCATGTTGGTTGGAGATGTAGGGGCACTTTCTGCTTAGCTATTTACAAAACTAACACATTCAGGACGTAATTTACTCTTTCTAGTTTTATATAACACTACAAGCGCATGAATTAAAAGTTTAATAAATTTGCATCACTCACTCCAGTAAATCACTGCGGCAATAAAATCTTTGTCATTTTTGCTCCTATTCTACTGACATGGAACAAAACATCACAAAATATTCTTTCAAATATTCCCAATAGTGTGGCATTTGTTGTGCAGATGACAGACTTAGCGCAACACCTTTATTTTGATTCTAGGTCGCTAGACCCCACCTTAATATAATTATTATGTATATTCTTCACGTAGGTAATTTTTGCAGTCGTAAACTAAGATTTGTAGGCAGTGTTTTCATTGAATGAGGGATTCTTTTCTCTGTGGCAAATAATAGCTATGGAAGTGTGGGATGGGTACCTATTTTTGTGATTAAAGAACAAAAAGATTTGCTAGAAATAATTCATGACATCCTACTCTGGTCTCTTCTGTTTTCTTAACGGGTTTTCATTTATATGTTTAATCTAGCATTTAACCAAATCAATAGCAATTTGATAGATTTCAAATATATGAGACCACCATGACCTCAAAGTCACCACGAAACAGTTCTAAAAATATGATTCTTTAAAGACAAAGTTTTTAACTGTGTTACTATTTCTTTGATTTCCTAAATATATTTTTAAACCTTCCCATGATCGAACTCTAGAAAAAGCGACATACAACTGTCCATGAGTAAATATGTCTTTTCTGATATCAATTCCTACTTGATCAAATGTTTGTCCTTGCGATTTATTAATAGTCATTGCAAACGCTAGTTTAATGGGAAACTGTCTTCTCTTAAATGTAAAAGGATATACACTTTCGCAGTATAGTATTATACGGTTTATGAATACTATATCTCCACATTTATCGCCTGCCAAAATTTTACATCGTAGGATATTGTCTCCCAATTCTAAAATTAATAATCTCGTACCATTACATAAACCTTCACTGATGCTCAAATTTCTAATCAACATTACAATACAATTTATTCTCAATTTTAATTCATGTGGGGGGAAATTTGGTGGATTTAAAGTGTTTAAATATTCTGGCAGAATAGTGTCGTTTATATCTCCATTATCACAATTTTCAACACTATCCACACTTGTATATATTTTTTCTGTTCTTATGTCTAGTAATTCAACAACTTGTTTATTAATGTCTTCAACATCAGCATTCATTGCAGAAAGAATAGCGGATTTTGTGATATCATTGAAGCGCTTTTCTCTAATAATATCTCCGTATATTCGTTCTACGATATCTGAATTTTCAATACATCTACGTGGTAATTCTAAATTATTGTCTGCATCATTTAAACTTCCATTTCCTACATCCAATACAAACTCGGAAAATTCTTGTTCTTGCGGCAGAGTTCGCATATTCTGAGTCGAAGAAAATTTTCGGAAATAACTCCAAAGAGGACTGAATTTTATACTCAAATTGACTGTTTCAAATCGTGTAGCATTTACTTTAATGGACAACAGCTGTCGAAAATCTCCTCCTAATATCATTACTTTTCCACCAAACGGTATATCCGAATTCAAAAAATCTCTGAGAGTTCTGTCTATTATATCTAAAGCATATCTTGGTGCCACTGGAGCTCCATCCCATATAAAAACATCTACACTCCTTAGATAATCTGCTTCTTTCGAATTATTCTTGATATTTGAATATGAATAAAAAAATAGCGGGACGGGTAAACCAAACGTTTTATGAATTGTTCTTCCATGGGGAAGCAATGTTGCAGCTATACCTGTGAAAGCCATGGTACAAACACGTTTATTCTTATTTTTCAGTAAATTGTAAAGAGTTGTATAAACATACGTTTTACCGGAGCCTCCTGGGCCGTCTATGTAAAAACATGAAGATTCAGCACATAATTCATTGCGATCACATTTATCTAGAATAATATCAACAATGTCTTTCTGTTGTTCATTCAGACATTCATATTGTCTTGGTCCTATTTCGTTAGTTTGTTGTTCATTTGAAACATCATATTCGTTTTCTATGTCACTCATTTGTTGCATGCTAGGAAAAATTGAAAGATTATAACCTTCTGCAGAAAGCATTGAATTAATGTGAATGTACGCTTTTCTTTCCCCTTCAACTTTGTCGTAGCTTTCTTTGTAATCTTGGGACATTGCTTCTTTAAATTCTTCCCAAAGCTCTTCCGGATGAAGTGGTTGGCAATGAATTAAAATACGAACGAATAAACACCTTAACTGTTTTGTCATCATCCAAATTTCAGCTTCATTCATGACTCTCTTCCACTCATGATCATCCTCAGTAAGTCCTAATTGTAAACACGCTGCTACAAAAGATTCTTGGACTTCCCCGTTTACTGTTTTTAGATCTGCGAAGCTTTTTGCTCCTTTGACATGAATTAACAATAATCGTAAATGAAATATGTAGTTCAATCTGACTGGGACTTACAGAGTACATGCGTCCAATTATATTGAATTGTTTCTGACGTCGTTGCCACTGATGCATGCCACTAACACTATCTTTTCTAAATACATAGTGACTTGGTATATCCCCATATACATACTGTGAAGCTTCAGAATCTCGTGCATTCAGTGCAAAATAGTCAATCAGCATTGTTTGTTTGTCTAAAGCATTTCTTATTTCATTTTCGTCACAATCATCACTTACTACAACACTTTGTTGATTTGGTAAGTGCACTGGTAATCTTGTAATTGAGTGACTTTTATCTTGTAACGGTTTACTTAAAATTCTCCAAGCAGCTTCCACTGGCCCAACGTATCTTGCGTCAATGAAATTACGAATTTCATCGTGCTCGATAACTGCATTGTTCGTTTCGCCAATTGTTATCCCTGCAGCGTCATGGCCCTTGTAAATATACTTATATAAATATTTCGCGGATTTTATGCTGGAAACAACTTCAACAAAGTAGGGTTATGGGGCACGACATACTGATTATTACAGATATAACCATCATAGCGTTTAAATGTCAGTCCAGTATTTCTTCGACGATAATTGGGATATCCGTATTCATCTAATGTAGTTTGATCACTACATTGCTTTGGAAAATGCTTAGAACAGACTTTTTGTTCCGTTAAACACCAATTTCCACATGGACCATGAACCATATCATGTAACACAGGTTCTGTTTCAGGATCTGGAATTTCCGCCGATGTAGCGGTCAACAACATCAGGAGTAGTTATTTTGTCCGATTGCTTTAAAGTTACTAACATATGTACATGCGGCAAGCCGCGTTTCTGAAATTCAATGACGTAAACATATGCCTGTACTGCTCCAAAAAAGCTTTTATTTACAATTAAATCTACAAGTGCGTCTTTTTTATGTTAAATACTCTAGTCACTATATCAGGTATCAGAAGCAGTTTGTCCACCAAATTCTCTACAATTTCTCTCCATTTGGGATTGCAGGTCATTGTTACAAAAAGATCTGGTTTACCGTATTTACGTACAATTGCCATCGCATCTTGATAATTTTGTAACATGTTTCGTGGGGATCCTTGAAATGTTGACGGTAAAATTACCGTTTTTCCAATACGTTGTTGACTAAGTTGAGATCTTTTTTCCAAATGGTCAATTAAACCTTGGTAAGATTCGGCGCGTAATTTCTTTTGATTATTTTTACAAAAATTTATTCTATCTTTTTCAATTTTAACGTAACTATCAACCAACCATTGCTGAAATAATCGACGTCCCATTAAGAATACATTGGTTTCATCGCGAATTGCCATTCTGTATTTGGTATAATCTGCTCGAGTGACTCGTTTATGTTTTTTAGTACAGGGAATTTCGTGATGCCATCCTCGAGTACCAAATGGATAAAACAAAGGATAGATCCACGGCTTTACATTAGAATCCATAGTACTCACATACTGTAAAGATTTATTACTTTTATTTCTTACTGTTACATAAGACTCTGGAATGTCACCATCAGCTGTTGTTGAAAACACTGCAGCAACTTAATTTACCCTTTGGAAGTTATAACGATTCCGATACATAACAGGTTTCATCGTAAACAACAAGTGCAGTTCAGGTTCTTCATTCAAACTGATACATCGTTGGTGTTCCAATTCTTCCCCCATCATTTGATAAGACTGAGCAAATACATTATTTTCACGCATGAAATTCTCAATTAGTTTTATAATTTCTAAATCACATTGCGAATTCTGACTTAAACGAAATTCTACTGCTTCATGGGGATCAACAATAAACAGCTGACCGTAACTTGGGGTCTCATTAGAGGATGGATAAAGTGCTGTATTAATTTGATAATATATTTGCCCCTGAATTTTAAAACAAAATGGACCTCTACGTGCAGAATTAAAATTTACCAGATTAGCGTTAAATGATGCAAATGAAAATGAGCTATTATAACTTCGGATGTGTTCAAAAAATGTGTTAGATTTTGGATGGGAACCGTTGAACAAGGACTCCAGAAAAGCAGGAAAAGCAGGTAAAGGTTGTAAACGTACTTCACCATGATTACAACAATCATTAAAAGAATTGCCTTTATTTGACACTCTTTCAGAAACAAAATGTTTAGCACTACAATGTATGCAATCAACACTCATGGCACAAATATAATGTTCACTAACACTATCATCAAACCCAAGCAAAGTGAGATCAATATAATTGTTTTTCCTCGAGCGATAATTTCGTTGATTCTGTATTTGTGGAATTCTTGCAGTATTTCGTTCAGCTTCTCGACGACGACGTTCATATTCAGCTTTCTGTTGTCGTCTACGCTTCATATATTCTTCTTGTTCTTCAGGACTTCGATGGAGTTTTCTACGGGGCATACTTCGTGACAATACCTAACCCTACTATTGTGCTATGAATCTGTACTCGTTGCACTATAACAAGGATATATAATTCTGTGTTACTTTTTTGCTCTACAATATATAGGTACCTACTTAAATCTTTCTCTTCTTTGCGTTTCTTGTCTCCTTGTTTTTCGCCTTTGATCGTCTTTAGGTAATTCTCAAACTGCCTGTAGCTTTCTTTACTCTAAAATGTATACTTAAATCTTTCTCTGGTCTAAAATCTGGGTCTTTGATTTTGCCTTTCTTGTCTCTGTTTGAACGACTTTCTTTAAATCTCTTTCTGGTCTAGTTTTTTATTTGTCCTCTGATTATTGTTGATCAATATCAAAGTTTGTAACGTACCTGTTAAAACGGTCCAGTTGCTACTCACCTTTTCAATATATGTATATTTACTAAAGCATCACCATGCCATACGCACACCTAAAATGAAAATTTATATTTATATTTTCAAGGGTTCAGAAAACGTAACCTATAACTGCAAAGTAATTGTAAAATTCCTACTCTAACTCACCTTTAAACCTCTTACCAAAACACTGCATTAATAATAATATGTACAAACGTATATCCTATATCGAATTACAGCACACACACAAATCGTAGCAGAATAAAACTTATGAAAATGAAAAATCCAAGTCACAGCTTTGACAAAATGGAAATGTTGCGTGTTGATTAGCTCAGTAGTGTTGTGTGTTGGGCGCATCGAATGAATTTTTCGATAGTACACAACCATTCGAATACTTAATTCGATAGTACTAAAACCATTCATTCATTTCATTAAGTTTCATTCGTTTTGACAACTGAATCTTTTAGCAATGGAATAAAATGTACGTACTGACTGAATTATTTAGTAGCCCCCTTCAGTGAACCAAGGGAACGACGAACGAACACTGGAATTATCGAAGGAATAGTTATCGTTAAAAATAATAAAATGCATGTGCAGATATGAAACACGTGCCCTTTACCCCAGCAGCCGTCTATAAGCAAATGAATGATTCATTCGATAGTGGAAACTACTCATTCGATAGCAAAATTCATTCGATAGCGCCTATCGCTAGTGCTCGGTGATATTAGGAGCTAATAAGAGCAATCTGTGCCCAAGTGGCACCCGTGCCCCTGTCAATTTCGCATGCAGTCGTGCACTACAGTAGTACTATAAACGCCCGTAAGGTTATATAACTGCTGTGAGTTGAATCAATTGTGTCGTGTCGGTAGCGTATCAGATGACCATGCACCGTAGTCGTGTTTTCGTTACCAGCGCTGGTAGTTTTTTTGTTTGTTCTACTTTATTTTTTAAATATTTGTCAGGTTACCGTCAATTAAGCGTGGCTGGATCATTTGAACCTACGTGTACGGACAAAAAAACCGTCCTTAGCACATAACGCCAAATGCGCAAGTTTGGCACAGATTGCTCTTATTAGATTTATCCGCGGAGACGGTCCGTAACCAATTCCTTACAAATGCGCGTGCGCATTGCGATTTGAAGTGTTCGTGGTACGAACAATGCTAGATTCTTATCAAAATTCAGCGTTCGTAGAACCTCTTGGACAAATGCGGATAATCATACAATGTTAATTTCACCGAGTCAGAAGATCAATTTTTGAACGATACGTTGTCAATTAGACAAGACAGTCCAAAGTCGAGCTATATTTCGTTCGCGGAGGTTTGTAAATTTCGAATCAGTTAGAAATCGCGCACCCGATATTTTGTAACGATACTTCTTGTCCTGCCGATATTTTCCATATAATAAACCAGGTATCAAATATCGCGTATCGCATAAATAATCCTTAAAAAAATCAAACTTGAAAATAAAAATTGCATACTTTCCTTACCTATGCTGCATGCCTAGCATCGTTTTCTATTGTAAGCCTTAAGCTGTATACCTATATTAAACAACAAATCTACATTGCTTTAATATTTTTCGGATTATTAGTAACAATTGAAAAATCCGATTCGATACTATCGATATTTCGAGTATCGATACTTTTGACTATGATACACGTATCGATCCCCTTCAAACCAATACGGATCGATACGCGGTATCGATACTTTTCAGAGTATTGCCCAACACTATGATGATTTTTCTGCAGTGAATTGAAATGTCCCTGAACGACAGCACACAGCATTTTGGCATAATGTAGTGTTTCCTTGGGCATGATTATTATAAGAAACACCTTTTTTGACCTAAACCAAACAATAGATTTTGGCATAATGTAGTGTTTCCTTGGGCATGATTGTTATAAGAAACACCTTTTTTGACTTAAACCAAACAAATCGCTATTAAACAGTGACCACGACTGTCATCAAAGAAACTCCCTTTTTGGACCTACAACCAGAGAGCGTTATTAAATAGTGACACTGTCCTTCTATTTGACCCGAACCCAACAAATTGGAAATTAGTATTAGTGACATGACCATACATTTTTACAATCAATGCAAAAAAGTAACTGGTAGGGACCAAGCCGCGAGCACCACAAAACCAGTCAAATTATTTAAAAATCCACTTTGAATTAATTGTGCAAGAGCCAAAGTGCATTATTTATGGGAAAAAACAACTCTTACCTGCTCGAACTTTTATTGAATTTACATTTAATTTCGCGTTTACCTATAAAAAAGAAGAAAACTAATCTTTCGAGCATAAAGAACCTTAAAGTATGGTATAAATTTATATTTATACATTTAGATATTGAGTTTGTCCATGGAGCGCCTTCCCTTAAAAATCTTTTCCTTCGGAAGTATCATATACTCTTCCTCGCTTTTATTAAGACTTTTCTTCACACAAAACATCTGATCGAGCTTCGTTTTCATTCAAAAGCTGTTATGCATCTGTGATCCTGTATTTTAATTGTGACGAAAACAAAATTTATAAGTTTATGACAATTACCGTAAAAATCTAACTAAACTAACCTTTCAAGCAGCGCCATAATAATGAGAAAGGGGGGAGTATTGCACATGTACGTGAAGGATATCTAGTCTGATTATGCATCGTATTCTTGTTAAATATTCCAGATTCTACATTTCACTTGCCTCGGTCGCCTCCAGGTATTTCCGTATGGTATTTTGGTATTTAACCTCAAAAGTGCTATTATTCTGAAACAGATTGCACAATGTACTGTGGAATTATTATTAGGTATTATTAAAAGAAAGCAACGATGAAACAGATTGCACAATGTACTGTGGAATTATAATTAGGTATTATTAAAAGAAAGCAACGATTTCGGTACAACTGAGAGATAAAAACAAACATTCAACATTCCAGAAGCACACACTAATCACTACTGCGATGAAAATGTTTTAATGTAACGTACTTACATGAACATTTCCTTACCTGTTCAATATAATATGTTATCTGTTCAAATAAATCCTAAATAGCACAAAAATTACGAAATACGCCGTATAAACAATAATAGACGGAGCTTTCAACGACAGCTGATCGATCGAAAGATCGAAACCCAGGAGAAGGAGAGGCATGCGTGCGCATTTTCTGTCCACTAACATGTCGAATTTCTGTTCGGATAGCAGAAGTTGTTCCTACATATTGCTTTCACTCCACTAAAATATTAGTGCTACAGTTTCATTCATTGTCCAAATTATTAAATTTAAAAATTGCTCTACATCTGCCAATATTCGCAAAAAAATGCCCGCGACTTATAAAATATGAAGTTTAGACAAAAATGACTTTATACAACCTGATAGTCAAATCGATCAAGGAATTCGAAAATGAAGTGAAATACAGGTTGTTCCATTTAAAAAAAATGAACTTAGGTGCTGTGCAGTACAAATGGGACAGTCTGTATAAGTGAAAATAATTTTATATGATAGAGAATCGCAAATTAAAGGGAGTCTCTTATATAACATTTTTCTCTAAAATGTACAACAGAGGTGCTACAGAAGAATCTCACACTATTAAATAAATATTACGTTGGGATTTTTACACAATCTGCACTGACATCAATATCAGAAAGGAGAACAACCTCCCACATGTGGTTCACCACTTTCCTTTACATTTTACTGTATATTTGTATACAGTGGCGGCGCTAGGGGTGGGCGCGGGTGGGCGAGTGCCCACCTAATATTCTTCTTGCCCACTCAACTGCCCACCCTATTAAACGCAAAAAAATTAAGAAAAATCATATCAATGTTCGCTTCATATCATGTAATAATGGTGATAGGTATGGGATAGGGCGAACAATATAGCATATTTATGGAGGCAATTTATTGCAACTGGCTGGTGGCCGGCAGGCGACAGCGGTATACAAAGTTATTATGGGATTATCATAATATAATAACTTTGGCAATGGTGTACATCTGGTGACGTTTTTGCCGCCTTCTTATCGAGTGTCGGTCTGTCGGTGTTTCAAAGATATCTTTGTGGCCTTTTACAAAAACAAAACACCTCCCTGTCAAATGGCACGTGCAACCGTACCCCAGATACAGATATTTGCGTCCAGCCAGACACTTGTTCTTATTTTGTGTACGCGTGCTTGGTGCTGCATTTATTTCTTGTTTTTTGTTGTGCGTAGTGACTTTTTAGATTTGTCTAAAATATGAGTACCAAACGTACCATAAGTGACTTTTTTCAACCACAAATTAAAAAGTCAGGAACACCTGATAGCGTAAAACCTCACAAAAGCGACAGTAATGCTGAAGCTACTGAAGGCGGCACTTCGAAAAAAAGAAAATTTCAAAAGGATGAGGTATTTCATGGTGATGAGTCTTCCACTTCTAGCGATAGCGACAGTGATGACAGAGGTGAAAATGCTCCTAGTTTTGCTGAATCAGAATCGTGAGAATTTTACCCTTCTTATTTCGGCCATATTTTTGTAAATATAAAATTTATCTTTGATAGGGTATTAGCCAAAAATTTAGATGAGGATCCTACTTTAGATTTGGCCCAATATTTAAATGAGCCTCCAAGGCAACCGGTCCTAGCTAGTTTTCCTAGAAGGAAATATGGTTCTGATCTTCGTAGTTTTAAATCTAATTATTACAAGATTTATCCTTGGATCGAATATAGTGTTATGCAAGATGCTGTATTCTGTTACCCTTGCAGATTTTTTTCCAAACAAGGTGGGCCCAGAGGTTTTGTTAGTGAAGGTTACCAAAACTGGAAAAGAGCTTCAGAAACAAATTCTGGATTCAAAAAGCATGACAATAGTCATCAGCACAAAAGTGCAATGATCACGTGGCAATCCTACAAAAGTAGCCAGAAACAACAGTCAGTAGTTGCACAACTAACTACTGCCCATTCTAAATTTATTAAAGAAAATCGAGAATACATTAAAACTATTGTCTTGTTATTTGTTTTATTTATTTTTATTTATATACAATTTATACAACCATACATTTACAATAACTTCGTTTGGCTCGGCAAACCAGGATCTCGCAGATCGCTCTCTTGAGGTTGCGGATACTATGTCTACTACTTTTCCGCGCCGCACACGCGCACTGTCAGATATCACTACACCTTCCTTTCTTACTTAAAACTACTATACAACTTAACATTTTTTTCATTCTTACTCAACTAACAATATTTTACGTTGCTAACTTAAACATTATTTCTCACTTAACTAACTTAGATGCTATTTCTTAAACTAATTTTATAAAGTCTGATTATTCAATTTATGTACAGTCATAGTCGTCTAAATATTTAGGTTTATTTACATGTCTCTTAGGTCTATCATTATTTTTATTAACATTAGTCGTATCTGGCAATACTTCGGTTTTATTTGAATCTTTAATTAATAGTTTCCTATTTCTAACAACTGTACTTCCATTATTTAATCTTATTAGATAAGTTCTTGGTTTATCAAGTTTCTTTAGTACAATACCAGGTTGCCAAGAAGTTTTATTTAAATTTTGTACTCTTACTCTATCTTGCTCTTTAAATTCACTTAATTCTTTAGCTGTTTTATCATAATTACCTTTTTGCTTTTCTTGCCTAACTTTAAGGTATTC
The DNA here is from genome assembly GCA_963966045.1 of Xestobium rufovillosum. Classification (NCBI taxonomy): domain Eukaryota; kingdom Metazoa; phylum Arthropoda; class Insecta; order Coleoptera; family Ptinidae; genus Xestobium; species Xestobium rufovillosum. Next base: position 49,533,905 of record OZ014492.1, on the reverse strand, counting down.
TGTTATACTTTCCCTTTTCCCTTTTTCATTAAAAATTTGAAATTTTGGAAGTAAAGAATTTATTTCTCTATTATACAGCAAATTAGCTGGAGCAGGAATTTTATTGTCTATAGGTGTTGCGCGATATTCTAATAAACACAAGTAGGGATCTTTATCGTCATATTCGGCTTTTTTCATTATTCTTTTAAACGTTTGTACTGCCCTTTCAACCATACCATTCGACTGAGCAAATGTTGGGCTTGAAGTTACATGTTGAATATTCCATGAGTCGACAAAATTTTTGAATTCTTCAGAACTATAATTGGTGCCATTGTCAGACCTAATTATTTTTGGAATACCGTGAGTTGCAAAGATAGACTTTAAAGCAGTGATTGTATGAAAACTATCTAGTTTCTTTACCGGTCTTGTTTCTATAAATTTGGAAAAATAATCTATTGTAAGTAAATAATTGTTACCTTTAAACTGGTATAGATCTGTTCCTACGCATTCCCAAACATTAGAAGGTATCGGCGAAGGAATTAAAGGTTCCTTGGGGTTTGAATTTCTAAATTTTAAACATGTATTACAATTGCTTATAAATTTCTCAATTTCGTCATTTATATTTGGCCAATAGAGACATTGTCTAGCTCGAAGTTGACATTTAATTATTCCCATATGATTATAATGAATTAAGTCGAGCATTTCCTTCCTGAGTGAATTCGGAACTATTACTTTGTTACCCTTAAATAACACATCATTTACGCTGATAATTTCATCTCTAAATAACCAGTACTTTTGCAATTCATGACCAAGATTTTGTTTATTCTCTGGCCAGCCTTTTTTTACCAAATTTAAAAGTTTAATTAAAATTTCGTCATTTTTAGTTTCTTCCTTAAACTTTATAAATTTTTCTTTTGACATAGGTATTAGTTTTTCAATTAAATTAACGTGAGCTTCAATCTCTTCCAAATTTAAATTATCTGATTCTTTGATTTCATTTAGAAAATTACGAGACAAAAAATCAGCAATTATTAATTCTGACCCTCTTTTGTAAATTATATCAAAGTCATATATTTGCAATTTAATTAGCATACGCTGCAACCGTAAAGGACAGTTCACCAGTGGTTTTTTGGAAATAGAAACCAGTGGTTTATGGTCACTTTCAATTATAATTTTTATTCCAAAAATATACTGGTGAAATCTGGTACAACCAAACACAACAGCTGCCATTTCTTTTTCAATTTGCGCGTAGCTTTTTTCCGCGTCAGTAAGAGATCTGGAGCTATAAATTACGGGTAAATTGTCTTGCAACAAAACTGCACCCAGCCCGTTTTGCGATGCATCTACCGAAACTATAATTGGCTTACTTGGATTAAAGTATTGTAATACTGGAGTAGTAGTTAATGATTTCTTTAAATTATTAAATGCGACTGTATGATTTTCGTCCCATTGAAATTCATACTTTTTACTTAACAATTCTCTTAATTTAGTTGTTTTTTCAGACAATCCCGATACAAATTTAGACACATAAGTTACTAAACCAAGAAATTTTTCTACCTCTTTTTTACATGTGGGTATAGGTACATTCAAAATGCTTTTAATTTTATCATCGTCTGCTCTAACGCCAGAATTTGTAATTATATGCCCTACAAACTTAACTTGATTGACATTAAATTGACACTTACTTTTATTAAATTTTATATTAGCTTGTTTAGCTTTTTCAAGGACCTTTTCTAAATTCTTGTCATGTTCTTCTTTATTTTTACCAAAGACTAACAAGTCATCAATATAACAAACATTACCGGGTAAACTTTCAAAAATTTGCTTGAAATTTTTATAAAAAACTTCGGGGGCGGAAGAAATTCCGAAAGGGAGTCGCTTAAACATGTACCTTCCGAAAGGACTCGCAAAAGTACAAAGACGACTACTTTTGTCATCTAGTGGGATTTGGTAAAATCCCATGTTCGCATCTAAAATGCTAAAAACAGTTGCCCCTGACAATTCAGCTAAAAGATCTTCAATTGTAGGCATTTGAAAAAATTCTTTCTTGATTACTTTATTTAACTCTCGAGGATCGAGACAAACCCTTATTTTGCCTGAAGGTTTCCTCACCACTACTAACGGATGACACCAATCCGTTGGTTCATCAATTTTTTGAATTATACCCATCTTTTCTAAATTATCTAGCTCAATTTTTACCTCATTTTTAATTGAGTGTGGGATTTTCCTTGAATTAAATGTTACAGGAACAGCATTTTCCGAAATTACAATTTTGTGTTCCACATTTTCCATGCAACCTACACCCTTGAACACCTCTTTAAATTTTTCAATTAAACCTTGGTTCTCAATTAGTTGTATTCTCTTAATTAAGTTCATTTTAATGCAAGCGTTTAATCCCAGTACCGCTGGAGAACTGTCATTATTTGTATCTACTACCTGAAATTTTAAAACAAATTTTTCTGCATTTCCTCTAATATTACAAGTTAAATTACACATTCCTAAATTTCGAATATCAGAACCATTATAATATAAAAGTTTAACATTCGACTTAAACAAGGGTACATTATGAATTTTCTTATACAGATGAAAGGGTATTATACTCGCCTGAGCACCTGTGTCTAATTTAAATTTCATTAATATTTGTTTCTTGTCCCCGATTTCCAGTACTTCAGTCCAATCTTCTTGATTGTCTTCTCTCTTGCCGATACTTCCTATAAATAATTCCTCTTCTTCGTCTTCTTCGTCTTCATTTACTCTTTCTTGTGATGCTTGTCTAATTTCCTTAATTTTTCTCACCTTACATTTACTTTGAAAGTGATTTTTGTTTTTGCATCTGAAACATTCAACTCCATACGCAGGACATTCATTAATTTTGTGATTGTAGCCACATCTTGAACAGCTGATTATCATTTTATTATTTTCTTCTTTATTTACATGTTTTTTACTTTTATTTTCAAACGCTTTTCTATTTTTAAACGCATGTGTTCTTCTGGCTGTTTTTTCAACTTTATTTATTTGTGAAGTTTCTCCAACCAATTCCTTTAACTGATTTTTTGTGCTCTCTGCAGAACGACAAATATCAAGGCATTTTGTCAAGTTTAAATTATGTTCCGACAATAACCTTTCTCTTAATTTATCATTTTCGATTCCACAAACCACTCTATCTTTAATTAACGGTTCTTTTAATTTGTCAAAATCACACGTCGATGCCAGAGCTTTCAATTCAGTTACATACGCATCAATATTTTCTCCACTTCTTTGATTACGGGTAAAAAATTTATGTCTTTCAAACGTGACGTTAACTTTTGGCAAAAAATAATTGTTGAATTTTTCTACTAGTACGTTGTAGGCATCAATTTCTTTTGCTTTTAATTCGAAAGTATTGTACAAATCCACGCCTTCAGAACCCATACAGTGAAGTAATAAATTGCACTTACGTTTTTCATCGGAGTCCGAGAGTCCAATGGCGTCGGTATAAATTTGAAAACTTTGTAAAAATTTTGGCCACGTGTTGGCACCTCCTCTCACATTGAAAAACGGCGGTCGTAGGTCAACGTAACCTGTATACTGCGCCATGTCTTGTTATTTGTTTTATTTATTTTTATTTATATACAATTTATACAACCATACATTTACAATAACTTCGTTTGGCTCGGCAAACCAGGATCTCGCAGATCGCTCTCTTGAGGTTGCGGATACTATGTCTACTACTTTTCCGCGCCGCACACGCGCACTGTCAGATATCACTACAACTATCATCAGAAGCATAATTTATTTATCTACTCAAGGTCTTGCTTTCAGGGGGCATGATGAATCGAAAACTAGTGAAAATAAAGGGAATTTTTTAGAATTCCTACACTTCATGTCTCATGATAATCCCATATTGTCAGATAGATTAGAAAAGGGGCCAAAAAACGCTCGTTACACCCATCATTCAATTCAAAATGAACTTATACACAGTATCGCTGAATTAACTTTAAAACGTATCAGTAGTGAAGTTAAGGAAGCCCGTTATTTTGCTTTAATGGCAGACGAAACTAAAGATTTAAGTAAAACTGAGCAGTTATCGATAACAATAAGATATTATTTAAAGGGTGCATTGTACGAGCGTTTTTTGGGTTATGAAGCAGCAGAGAAATTAGACGCCGCGTCTCTTTTGCAGTTTATTAAAAAGCGTTTAAGTCAGTGTGAAATTGACATAAATTATTGTGTGGCACAAACATACGATGGTGCTAATGTGATGAGCGGGAAAATTAGGGGAGTGCAAGCATTATTTAAGAAAGAGGTCCCACAGGCTATATACGTTCATTGTTTTAACCATGCCTTGAATTTAGTTGTGGTGGATGTTTGTAAAAATTTAAAAGACTGTAATATTTTTTTCTCTCTCCTCGAAGACTTGTATGTGTTCACTTCCGGATCTGCAGTACACAGTACCTTTTTGGATATACAGAAACAATTAGATCCAGAAAATAATCCTGTTGATTTGAAGAGACTTAGTGATACAAGATGGACTTCTCAAGTATCAAGCTGTTTGGCTTTAAAAAGAACATTACCTGCAGTATTGGTTTTACTCAATCAATATGCGACAACAAATAACAGTCGATCTCCTGAGGGTGGACTCTTAAATAGTATTAATTTTACCTTTTTATTTAATTTACATGTTTTCTGTGAATTCTTACCAAAAATAAAAACTGTTTCTGATTATCTTCAAGGTTTAAATAGTGACATTTTGAAGAGCATGACATTAATAGAATCAGTGAAGCAATTGATTGTGTCATATAGAGATGAAGACGAATTTGAAAAGTTATGGAATAGGGCAGTTGAAAATGCCACAGATAATGGTATTAAATTAGATGATGTGAACACTAAAAGATCTAGAAAACTACCAGCTAAATTTGATCATTCCATAATAATTCAAAAAATCACTTCTCTTGAAAATGAATGCGTCACTGAGAAAAATCAATTTAAAACTAAATTATATTTTCCTATAATTGACAGAATTACTATCACGTAGATTTGACGAAAATGCCAATGTTTTTAAAGGATTTAACAGCTTAAATCCATCTAGCACTACTTTTTTAAATCTGGAGCAATTAATTCCATTAGCCAACAATTATCGTTGTGATATAGCCTCAATTGAAGCAGAGATAAAATTATTGCCAAAAACCATAAGCAGATATGAAGTAAATCACAATACCAAAATAAAAACAATATCTGAACTTGCAGTTCTTTTGGACGAGTTCAATTTAGTTTTTCATGAATTGTATAAATTATGTAACATCACATTAACAGTACCATCTTCTAGCGCAAGTTGTGAAAGATCTTTCAGCAGCCTCAAAAGAATTAAAGATTATTTAAGAACAACCATGTCCCAAGATAGACTCGCCGATTTAGGCGTTTTGTATGTGGAAAAAAATATTGTAAAAAATCTAGATTTAGAAGCAGTTATAGACTCATTTGCTGTTGAACATAATAACAGAAGAATAACGCTTTTATAAAAAATACTATAACAAATATGTACCTACTTATTGGTGCCATTTTCTCTTCGTTTGCTTTTTAACTTGACTATATATTAAAATTCATTTCTTTTTCTACTACTTGTTGTACCTGTACTTACCCCCCCCCCCCCCCCCCGCGCGGCCGTTAAAATCAATAATGTGCATCGTCCACCCTTAAAATTTTTATGCCTGTTGTCGCCCACCTGAAAAATAAAGCTGGCGCCGCCACTGTTTGTATATTATACAAAATCTCCAACATGGAGTAATAGAATCTCATATACTGGAAGTATATTCAAAGACCTTGCGTCTCTCAAGATTGGTTCCATTCCCGATGTTTTCGATTCGGTAATAAGAAGGCGAATAGCCCCAAGTCAAAAGCTGCAATATAAACAGCAATAAGGATGCAGCGTTATTTGCCAGGACCAAAGTTTCCTAACAAAAACAGCCACCGTGCAAATACCGTTTGAGACAGGGTAATTTCACTCTGAGGATTTTGACTTCAATTTGGGGGGAAGTACGTTTATATAAATAACCCAGGATTCGAATATCCGTTGTCTGTGGCAGATTTCACAAGGGCAACACTCTAAATAATAGATTGATTTGACAGAATAGTATTGATATATTTTATTTTAATATGTTTATAAGAAAAGCACTGCTTATAAGAGTACAATACAGTCAAGCATAAAAAAGTATGTATAATTATTATTTCCCGACACCATTTCACCCTATATAATTTAAAAAATTGTTATGAGGGCGAAGACTCCATAAACCAAAGCGCAAGGGTACATGACGAGTGGTTGCTGATGATCCATACCAAGAGCGGTAACAAACAGTTTGGATGCTGAGAGGCTGCACCACAAGATAGCAAAAGAAGTTAGAATAATGCCGATATAACCCCTGAAAAAAGTAATACATAGTTATTTATTGGCAACTCTTAAGTTGAAATAAAAAAATAATCTGAAACTTTAGATCTTTCACCGTCATGTAAAAACTCAAATTTAATCACGAATTTACTTTGAAGGGCTAATTTTATTTTCCTACACCACACATCGTTCAAATCAAAGAGGGATTAAGAGTTCAAGGCTTTTTTCTTTTTATGACAACTTCAAAGTTATTCAAATCAAAAAGTTCATGTAATCAGCACCAAAAAGCTTCGTATCCTTATTGACTTTATTTGTGAAGTTCAATTACAATTTCTAACTCGCTTCTTAGTAACCTAGCGCTTTTGAACCTTAACCATAATTTACAAAAAGTTGCTAACCAGGCCCAGCAAAAAAATAAGTTATAAAATACCCCAATCCTGCTAGCTTTGGTACGTCAAAGCACACTACTTACTGTAGACTGAGTATCACATTAATTCCAGAAAGTCCTACCATCGGAAGCAGACAATATCCTAGGACTGTAACAACAGTGCCAAAGGTGACGCCTTGAGTTGACATAAGACTCAACAAAGCCCACATGGATAAACATCCTAAGACTCCTAGTCCGTAAATGTAGCTGAAGTGAATCTTGCCGGACTGAAACACGAAAATTCCGTGCAGATTTCATACCCATAATAAAAGTGTTAGTACCTTTTAAATTTTAACTTAAGAAAATATAAGATAGGTAGATACATCCAAGATACCTGTGATTTTATGTTAACAACTGAATAATTATCTGTTGACATACATTAGCAAACAGGCATAATGTGCGTCACTGGTCTGATACAAATCAGCACCAAGGTTTTGAACGTCAGAGGCAAGGACGTTGTGGATTTAACGTTTCGTGTTTTATTTTGGGTGGTCAACTAGCATACCAAATTTTTGATGGAAACTTAACGGGATTGAGGTAGATTAATTTATTGAATATTAACGCAGAGGGGATAATGGAAAATGCTAACATAAAATCATAGGTTTCTTGGATGTACCTACCTATCTTATCCAAATTCTGGTTTCGGCATTCTATTATACTCAAAAAAGTAGCTCAGGTTCGCGAAAACCCCAAGGCTCTATCACTGCTGCTTCTATGAGAAACCCCCAAATCACAACGTCTCACTCGAGTACCGTTGCCAGTACACAGAAAAATATAGGGACCTTTCTTATATAGAATTTCAAGGGCTACAATTTTGTTCTGGGTTGTTTTGCAGTATTTCGCTTAGACAATGAGATATTTGGAAGAAAAACACATTTTTGTCAATTACCCTCACTTCTTTGGGAGTTGCAGCAGGGGTTCAATCTAGGACTACACCTTTTCCATTTTCTGCCCAAAAATATTCAAACTGTTTGTCAATCAGTTCCATTACCTCACCGTTACTGTAATATGTTAAACGAAAACACGTTTCGTCTTAATTGAGGCAGATTAAACTATTCCTAATTATTCTACGTCTCCCCTTTAATCATTTTCTACAAGTAAATATATGTCAGCCTCAAATGGCTTCGTTCTGGCTGTGAAACGCTTTAGTAAAATTATGCGTGAGAACATTTAACGCAAACGTTAAAATTACGGAATAATTTATACAATATCGACTGGAACAAATTCGGTTCGATCCCTCACAAACAGAATTCTGTTTTCCTTGAACGACCTACAACATTATTTTTAAGAAACGATTTAGGAAAAAAGCTCCTGGCCCAGGTTGTCATTGATGTCCCAACTACAAAGTGCTTTGTATGAAAAACTAGATTTCACCCTATCCCTAAAAAGACTTCCGATCGATTGCCCTCAAAATAGCGGCTTTCTTCTGATCCTCTCCAATCCGATTTTAATAATAAATTTCTCCTGCCTTGGTTCAAAGGACTCTATTGAGCGAGACTGTTTTGTGGGCGGCATATTAGGTCATCCGCGAAATGCAAAACGATTGGGATTTTAGCCAAAATATATTTTCACGAACAAATGATTCCATTCATCTTTACCTACTTCACAACAGGAGGTACTTACCAACAGTAAGAACCCACCGAATGCCAAACAGAAAACTAGAGGTCCTGCTACGTCAGTGTCCTGTAGAGCTTCAGCTTCTGGAGTGCGGAACGGGTTCAGCACCGTCAAAGTCTGAAAATAACTAGATATTAGAACCAATTTTTAACAGAAAACTTCATTAATTTCGTTAGAGCAAAGCTAAATAAGATATCTTTCCTGGCTTGATGTTGACTATGGCGACATCTAGGGCACCGTAGCTATATTAGACGGTAGGGGTTGGTAGTGTCCCGTTTATAGGGTTGGGAAGAATTCAACGTACATAAATCGATAGCGTAGCTCTGGAAAATGGAGGAAGATGTCCATGCATGTTTAGGAATGCCTTTAATATTCTTTTAGCAACAAATTATAAAATTTCAGAAACTGAACTAATCTAGTGGTTTATTGCATATTATAATTTCTATTTTATTCTGACAATGTTTAATACTTTTCGAAGTATATGTTGTACATTAGTTTTTAACTCGGTTTTTAAGTTAGTTACCTACCTACCTATTCAAGTACTGTAGAGCAGGGACGGATGTTTGAGAGATAACAGGCAATAAGTTAAAGGTAAAGGACAAGTGTACGGACTGCCATGCATACAGTAGAGGGAAATGCGAGTAGTATTTTTTATCCGAGCTTATTGGCAATAGAAGGGAAGTGCGAGAGGGGAATTGGGCCGATTTTCCATATTTCGCGCGTAGGAAATGAGGCGCGCTCAAAATGTATTATGTCATAACTCCCTCAAAAATAGTCTTATCGAGTTGCAATTTTTTTTTAAATTATTTCTTAAACTTTCAGGATGCTCACGAAGTCTTTCAAATTGCAATTACATATTTACTTTTCATTCCGCTTTGCGATTTTCGAGACGTTGTCTTTTTGGTGCAGTGGAATTTTCACCTATCGAGGAACTATGCTCATTTTTAGAATTTGGACAAACTTCCAGCGGTAAAGTTATAGAGAAAGGTTTGAATTTTATTTTACACCAAGACTCAATTCATTATCTCGCATAGAAAAAAAGTTATGGCGATTTGAACACCATAATCATTCTGAGCGCGTAACTCTTTAGGTCAGAATACGATTTCAAGAATTACGCGCGCAGAACGATTGTGTTCAAATCGCCATAACTTTTTTTCTATGCGAGATAATGAATTGAGTCTTGGTGTAAAATAAAATTCAATCCTGTCTCTATAACTCTGTCGAGAACTTCTGTAGCGGAAGAGAAAGTAGGAATTCGCAAAAACTTCCAGACATCTGTGTGTAGATACCCAGTCATACTTCTGTACATATCAGTTGCAAACAGTTGAGGTGCAGACTTCTTCTCGCATTACATTGCGCAGCCGTTGAGGAGTACATTGATTTTTAGGTAGTCCAGGAATTTTGTAGAGGGAGCAGGGGTGTACTTTTAACCGACTCTGATATAATCATGATTTTTCACCAAATTGAGTAGGAAATAACACTAAATTATACCCCATTATTTCTTGTTACAGTCTACGTAACCCAGGTTTATGGGTACTTAAAACAGTAGTTTCAGAACAGTGGCGTACATGCAAGTTTTTTAAATCATTTTTATCCTAAATTCTCACGTTTGGCACATCAGAAATATTTTGAATAAATACATGGCAAACTGATGTAACTAGTTTGAGACTTCTTCTTGGCATCGGACGTGGAAGTCTGTACAGTTTAGCCTCATCAGCGCCTCGCTTTCAAATCACGTACTGCAACTTCGTAAACACCTCGCGGTTGAAAAACTTTACAGTGCAAAATGTGCCAAACACGTCCCGAGTTGTGGACAATTCGCATGTCCTTTAGAATTTTGCCACCAAGTACAAGAGGAGAGCGATGTGCGGGAAGAAGTGCTGAATGTGTTGAGAGTCCAGCAGCGTGACAAGAATCCGGAACGGACCTATTCAGCTCCGGGTACATACAGGAAAGCAATAACACGGTGGTCAACCGAAATGAGCTACTTGGCCCCGGAATCATTCGGCCTGAATAATATCGTTGTCGTGAATGCCTCCGCAAAAGATATAAAATATGTAACTGGTGTGGAATACTAACGCCGGAATTATAATCGCTTGCGGTAGTGGCGTACAGGAAATCCCTACTCTAACTAGATTTGTGTCCGCGCGGGAAAAGATAGAACCGTATCCCTGGAAATTATTATTGGACAGCCAAAGTGACAACGGTTATTCTATTAGGGTTCCTTCCCGCCCCCAATGACACATTTTCTTTTAAAAAGAAAACTTACTGCCGTCTTAACTGAGAATATGAAAATTTTGCAATGCCTAGTCGCAATAAAATATTAAAAAGCAAGAAGTTATAAGATTCATTCACGCGTACCTCCATCCTTTCCTATCCTGATCCCGAACTATTTGAGAGCAGTAGTCTAATTTGGCCCTACTCCTAACCCCTACCTCTTTTTATTCCTAACTCCGACTATTCCTTCGTGCCTCAGAAGGTGTCCTACTATCCTATCTCTCTTATTCTTTATTGTCTTCCATACTTTCCATGCGTCTGTAGCACCACATTTCAAACGCTTCTTTTCTCATAAAAAACTCCTACCTAGGTATGAAAGAAAAATAAACCGTGTAATATATGAAATGCCTGGGTATAGACATGATTTTTATGAATAAATCGTTAAAAAGTTTAAAAGGCTTGTATGTTGTACTTGAAACTTGGTCATTTTGCCGTGATAAATGTTCCAAACCTCCCTTCGTTTTTGTGACATGCCTTTTGGCTATTATAGAGAAAAAGGCGAATTCAATATGGGCGAGCTGCTCGCCCCAACATCGTTATAATTAATTACAGTCTCTAGCACAAAGAAGAAACATAGAAACGGCTAAAAGTTTGGTGTTGTAGAATAACATCGAGAGCAGGCGTTGCTGCGTGAGACCCGCCATAACTTTTCAGGCAGTATAGAACATTTCAAGTGCCTTTAGCTGTGTCAGAATTGGGTCACTATTTACCAACAAACTTGCTTTTCTCTCCTGTTCTATTTGCGCAGACTGTTCACTGTCGTAATTTGTTATTGTGAAGTGCTGGAATTGTTCTATTGATTGAGCCGCTACTTTTGCCGCTTGTTAATTAGTTTAGCTTTATCGATTCAAGATTATTAATTCTACTGCCAAAATACCATCTAATTCTGTAGTTGTATAGGGCAATGTTCCCTGCCACCACCAAATCGAAGATAAGGTACTACAAAGCAGTCCACGAAATCAGAAATGATATCCTGGCTGCCCATGCTGTACACGGTTCTTTTATACTTAAAACTATAACTGAAAAACTTACAAAATTGGCCCCTGTGTAGGACTAAACCCGTCACTGCTAATATTTTATTACTTGATATATTGAGGGGCATTTCTTATAGGTATATAGCTGATAATAATTCAGAAATGTTTGAAGTGGAACAGGTGTTTATGACGCTGCCATTTTTACCGAGTCCCTCTATTAATTTCGAGTGCTGACACTTCTTTTCTCGTCTCGTCGTAGGCCCGAGATGGAACCGGAAAATGTGTGTTAGGAGAAGCCAACTGTGCAAGATAAATATAGTTATAAATAACGGGTTGGACCGTATCTTTGTGTAGTGGAATATTAGTATCCGTAAGGTAAGTTGAAGACGTATAACGTTTCGGTGATATTGCGAGCCATTAATTACCGACAGTACCCTTGTCAGGCTTTTCCAGGTGATAATCTCTCCATGGTTATCATCTTTGGGATTAGAGATACCTCTGTGAACCACATATTTATTAGGGGATGTAACTTAATACAGGGGAAAATTTTTTTTGATCAATTTCGTGTTAGAGTATATTATAAATGTAAGGTACTCCAACCAAATCGTTTGGATTTAGGTCTCCCAAGATTCAACAGAAATTTGATTTCCCAATACAATAAATCAAGTCCTCCCACACGATGAACCAAATTTGAAAACGATTTGAACCATATAACCTTTCCAGATAAAATGAAAACGATGAACTTGAAAATGTCGAAAGCGAACTATACACAGTGTCCCACTTAACTTGTTTAGTATGGGGAACTTTTAAACCGCGGTAGTTACAAGGGTAATTTTCAAATTTCATTAAAATTGATAGAGTTTATTATACTGAAGGCAGTTATGTTGTTAATTTTTGTAAAAAAAAATTCCTTCGCCTGTGAAGAAGTTGCAAAGTTTTCCGTCGGTGCGAGGCTAGAAATCGTACCTTGCAGCGAGAGTAGGCCGCGTGACGTCAGAACTTAGTATAACGTACAAGTCCCAGCTTCAGCGCGCAGCAGTCCCATAAGTATTATGCATATGCATGTGTAGTTAACTTGTTAAATATTATTAACTGGTTCTAACTGGTGTTTTCTGTTTTGTACCCAGACTAATACATCGTACAGCACACCAATAAAACGGAAAAAGTGGTTCGTTGGAGCCAGAAGGAAAATCGGTCAGCATTATCGATTTTCCCGAGTTAGTTTATCATTGCAAAAGTTTATAAAATTATCGGCTGCCCCATTGCAGCCACTCTAAATAAAATCGAACATAATGTAATTTATCGACAGTTTTCTGGGACCCCTTGGTACTTGGTAAAGTGTTACGGTTAGCACAATTTGAAACAAGATGCTAGGAGCATGACGGAGCCAAATACTGAATCGTCGTAGCGTTCCCTCCCTGAACTAAAAAAGGAAATTTTATTAACTATTTTACAATAATAATTAAATAGCACGTCATCATAAAGTTCTCTTTTGAAGACTGGTAGGACGCGTACCTCCATCCTTTCCCTGAGCTAGCCTACGCATTTCCGTAAAAGTAGAACTTTCTGCATCCCCAACTATTTGAGAGCAGTAGTCTAATCTGCTCCAACCTCTACCTCTTTATTCCTATCTCTGACTCTAGTATGTCGCGAACTATTCCTTTGTGTGTCAGAAGGTGTCCTACCATCCTACGATCCTATCCCCTATTCTTTATTGTCTTCCATACTTTTCTCTTTTCCCCAACTCTTTCTAATTCCTCCTTATTGCTAACTTGTCTATCCACGGTATCTTCAACACCCGTCTGTAGCATCACATTTCAAACGCTTCTACTCTTTTTCAATCCGCTTCTCCCATTGTCCAAGTTTCGCACCCATAGGTATAATTTCGTACTCCATACATGCGTCTTTAAGAGTCTCTTCCGAGTTTCTACATTAACCTTTCGAGAATATAACAGTTGTTTCTTTTTGTTAAACAAGTACCTAGTACCTACGTAGCGTAGTTTTTTGATTCGCGTGAGTTGTATTTGTTTCCGTTTTTTTAAAAAATTTCCAATCCGTTATAAAACTGTTAACTTGATAACCTGTCAGTCACTTAGGTATACATACCTACTTATACTGAATTATAAAAGGCATGTACAGTTAATAAATTGTTGATTTTGTTTTACTTATACCGGTCTGCCTTTACACTACTGTTTTGAGGTTGAATGAAATCGGGTTTAGATGCAAGAATCACACACCATTTCCACATTTACCGGGACATTTACCTACCTACTACATAAATATGGCAAATTATGTGAATCGGACTTTTGATACCCTTGTTGCATCATTATATCGATTATGTTGTCTTTGTTTTATGTTTCCTTGACACCTTACTTTAAAAATTCACCCTCTCAATAAGTATGTTATGAGATAGGTACCGCTTCACGGGCACTTCAAGAGAAGTGGGAGGAGCGCCTTACGAATCTCTGACGTCAAACCAATAACAAAGCGAACTAGCATGTGGGCGTGATAAGCTAATTTCTTTCGCTTATTACGTCGCAAAAAAATTTTTTAGAAAAAAAATTGCGCCGTAAATCAATTACAATAACAATTTTCTGTCATTTTCATGCCAAAAATAGATATCTTATTTTTCTCAGAACCTCCCTATTGTAATTTAGCAGTACCAAGAGAACTTCGGAAACTATTTCTGTTTCTGAGAAAATCGGGAAAAGGTGAAAATGGCCGAAATATTGTTTTTGTTCTAGAGCCCTTATTTGTTGATATTTTGATATGAAATTTTAAAGCAAATTATGGTTGAAAAATCTCAATAGACCGGTGGTATCAATTTTTATACAGGGTGTTTAATTTAAGCGTACCAGAGGTTAAGTTTGTTTTTATTATGACCGCCATATTAGTTTTAGTCATATTCGAGTAGACGGTTTCAAGAGCTCTTCAACCATGTATAATAGTCAGCATAAAAACCTTTAGTTAACAATGGAAATCGAAAAATTTGTCCCTAAGATGTAACAGTCCATTAAGAATGCGACAGCTTCTCTTATCTAGTTTCAATAATTGTTCAAAATGTCCTCCGTCAGCATCTAAACAGTTTCTGCATCGAGTTTCCACCAAGTTGACTGCATTTATCAAAAATTGAGGAGGAAGTTCTCTAAGAGCGGTGATTACAGCTGCCCGAAGAGCATGCTGATATTCATATTCTTGACTGTATACGTGATTTTTATGCAGACCCACAGGACAAAATCAGAAATAGTTTCCGAAGTTCTATTGGTTTTAGCTTTCAAATTTCCTCGCTAGGGAGCACAATTTTCTTCAAAAATTCAATTGGAAATGTGGGTACTCTTTATGCTCGTAATACCTTGCAAATTAGTTTAATAACTTTTTGATTCAACTTACGAAATAAGGACTAGGGAGAGGAAAGAATATTTTTTATAACATGGTGACATTACACATAGAATTAAGAACAAGATGCCGCAATCCGGGAGTTGTTATCTTTTGCCAAACTGAAGATATCATCAAAAATATGGTTTAGCCTAAGACGTTCTATTTCTATATACCAAGATACACTTTAATATCACTGAAAACATGCGTGCGACAAGAAAATATTTTCCGTCCTAGTTTGGAGCACGCAATAATGGATTTTGCATCTATTTTAAGACAAAAAGTCAAATCTGACATTAACTTGATTTCACAAGTTTCCGGGTTGGCAGTGTTAATCTTTTAGGAGAGTGAGCATCGAGTAGGCAAGTGAAAATAATCAACAGTAATTTGACGAGTACTCTTTATTTGAACAAAATTTTGCCCCCACTCTTGCTATCTCTTTCATATTTCAAACTTTGTTACAATGCCGTGCATATTGCTGGTTTATACCTGTCTTTTCTAGCTGGATTTCCTGGCGAATTATAAACATATCGATTACCTATATTTCAGTTATTAAATAATGTTTATGGTTGTTGGAAAGTAGTCACGAGTAGATATATCTATAATTTGATACGATAATTACAGCGTCAGACAATTCTCAGAAAAGTGTCGGAAAAATAGGTCAGTCATTTTAGCGTGCCATTTTTCTGTTATACAAATTCAGTCTATTATATGGGTAAATACGGTAATGGTAAAATCGATTCGTCCGCACAAAACAAGCAGCATATTCATTATTAAAAACAAATACGAAATAATAAAAGGTGTCAACCTGTTGGACTTCTCGATAATGCTACCGTTTGGGATTTCTCCTCTGGGAACGATTAGCAGAATGAATTCATGTTTGCCATGTTCATATCAAACGGAAAGCGATGTTTTTTTGCACCCCGCAGTCATAATTTTAGACTTGAAAGGAAAAGTGGGGTCATGCATTTTGTTCAGCCGCTTATTTCTGAAGCAGGGGTTATTCACATTAAAATTAAAGTCTATTTGTGGAGCAGGAGGGCCATTTCGTTTCGCACATAATCGATCGGTGCTTATATAACCTCAGGGTAATTTGTGTTAAAATAGAAATCTAAAAATACTAAGGATCGGCGCTATAACCTACTTGTTTGAACTTGAGAACAATTATAAAGGCTCAACTTTGCTGTTTGTGTTATGAAATAAATTAAATCTAATTGAACTAGATTTAAAGAGCATTTGACTCATTTACGCCATGAATATTCAATGAAAGAATCCTGGTGGATTTGTTCCTCATAAATTCCTATCCTTCATCCTTAGATACTGACTGTTAATTGCTTCTGTTATTAATTAATGAGTATAAACGATTTTCAGTGGGTGCTTTTTTCGAATACTACCCTCCATAAAACCGTAGACACGGAAAGACTGAACGTATTGTGCAACAGGAATCATATTGTGCGGCACATGTTCCCAGCAAACAATGAAAATCTCCCTCTAAAAATATTTAATGCTTTTTGTATCCAGCTCACCGCATTAAACAATTAATCACACCACATACTGTGCCCTTTTTGTTTACCTATTGTTCGAAGAAGGAGAGTTCCAAACATTATCCGAAAACAGTCACGGGAAATACAACGCCCACGTACCAAAATTTTGAGTTCAGGTCACTCATTCAGAATAATTATTTAATTTCATTTTATGCTTCAGCAGATTATAAATACCATGGTCTCGTATAGACAACGTCGATGGATTCGACCACGTTATTTGTAATAATGAATAATTAAAACCGTAAAGGTCACTATACAAAAGTACATACAGGATGAGTTTTTTTTTTGATTTTCACTACAGGGATCTTGGAAACCAGCAGAGATAGAAGGTAGGTTAAATGAGGCAAGAAGTGCAGTTCTTTGAGCTTAATATACAGGGTGTCCCAAAATTAGGGTGCCAGACTTTAACAGAAGGTTCGACGCCCAAAAACACGAGAAAAAGTTCATATAAACATATCTCGAAAAATGTGTTACATGTTGAAGGTGCGGTCATGAAGATGGTTTTTTAAAGATAACTAAATCAAATTTTAGACAACTACTAAAATTATTACGTTTTATAAGATAGTCCGAAAATTATGCTCCAAGATTCTTCAGGGGCGGATAAAATTGGAGGGCTATGGGAAAAAATTGCCCCAACTTTTTTATGTGAAGACTTTTTCCAAATTTGTAACCAAAATTTATTAAGAAACTAGCGGGCCCGACAGACGTTGTCCTGCCTAAAATTACTTTTCGTATTTGTATAAACCAAATCGTTTATTCAATGTGAAACATTTTTCTGATTACGTTTATGTTCAACCAAATATGTCGTTCCTATCGTCACTTATGATCGCGAGTGCATACAAAAAATTATGATTTTGACAGTTTGTCCGAATTTCCCGACTTACGCCTATCCATATCATACAAAAATCCCATAGAAAAAAGCACTTTCAGTTTTTTTCCGAATTTTCCAATTTTCCGGGCAACTTTTTCAATTTTTCGTTCCCTAAAAACCTTATTTTTGAAAAGAATTAGCCAAATCGGTCCAACCGTTAAGCACTTTCAGTTTTTCCCGAATTTTCACATTTTCCGGTGGATTCTCCAAAAATTTTCTTTCATACAAACCTTGTCCTGACAATTACGAACACAACAAAAAAAAATCAGCCAAATCGGTCCAGCTGTTAAGCACTTTTAGTTTTTCCCGAATTTTCAAATTTTCCGGTGAATTTTCCAAAATTATGATTTTTACAGTTCGTCCGAATTTCCCGACTTACGCTTATCCATATCATACAAAAATCCCATAGAAAAAAGCACTTTCAGTTTTTCCAGAATTTTCCAATTTTCCGGGCAACTTTTTCAATTTTTCGTTCCCTAATGCCACGTTCGGCCTCTGTTTTGTCGACGTTCCAAATTATTTTGTGCGTAAGCTCCAACTGAGCGCGTCGAACTCGACTGTATCCGTTGTTAAGGAGTCATAATGGATCGCGCTTGAGGCTTCAGAAATTATTATTCGACTTGGCTCCAAACGCTGTCTACGCTCTTCGTCAGTCTCATTGACTCGACGATCATTGTTCAAATATTGCATGTTTTGAATGTGTATGGAAAATCGCAGACCAACTGGTTTCATCCTTCTGGGACTCATCAGTACGGTGCTTTCTCCTACACACTCAAGCCATGCAATTTAACTTGCTATATGTATTATGCTGCCGCGCTCTGGACAGATATCATCTGGACGATCATGTAGTTGGCTTGCATTGTGCGTACACCGACCGATATTTCGACGCCTCACTGGTGGCATTTTTTCCAAATACATGATCACCACCGATAACACACTGACAATTCAATTTTTAGAACTGTCAAACTGAACGTCACATTTTTGTTTGTCAAACAGATTTTCACACAAACATACCATCCAAATTTTCGACTTTCCCGGTGGATTTCCCAAAATTTTCTTTCATACAAACCTTGTTCTGACAATTACGAACACAACAAAAAAGAAATCAGCCAAATCGGTCGAGCCGTTCTCAAGTGATGATCTTACATACATGTGGCAATTGATTTTTATTTATATATAGGATGTCCACTTGTCCCTTTCCCATAGGATGCACCGTTTTTGAATAAAATCGATTTAAAAAATTATATTACTATGTATAGGGGACCATGAACGCGTTTATCTACACCACAGAAATTAATACCAGGGAAGAACTAGTAGAAAGGATAAATATTTCCGCGAATGAGATCAAAATGAATAGGTTTAAAATTATGAGAGCTTCCAGAGGAATAACCCGTCGAGCACGGCTATGCATTGAAAATATTTGAGCAGTTATTGTAACCATTTTGTTTTATTAATCATTAATTTGTGTACAGTATTAAATTGGTAATCAATGCCAATTTTATGTTTGTTTTTCATGGCTAAATTATTGAACTTTATGATTGGTATCTATCGTAACATAATTTTTTAAATCGATTTTATTCAAAAACGGTGCATCCTATGGGAAGGGGACAAGTGGACATTTTTTATTAAAAAATGTCCAAATTTTTAAATTTTAGTTTCAAATATGGAAAAAGTCTTCACATAAAAAAGTTGGGGCAATTTTTTCCCATACACCTTCAATTTTACCCGCCACTGAAGAATCTTGGAGCATAATTTTTAGACTATCTTATAAAACGTAATAATTTTAGTAGTTGTCTAAAATTTGATTTAGTTATCTTTAAAAGTGACGGAAATATTTCTAAAAAACCATCTTCATGACCGCACCTTCAACACCCTGTAACTTCTATACAACACATTTTAAGAGATATGCTTATATGAATTTTTTCTCTTGTTTTTGGGTGTAGAACCTATTGTTATAGTCTGGCACCCTAATTTTGGGACACCCTGTATAAGCAAATTCAAATTTTCGAAAATTTGCATAGTCTGCTACGAGGGGTGAACCGCAGAGCAAAATCTTGTACACCAATTCCTCTATTTATGTGTAATTCCTTTTAATTCCCCGCAATTCCTATCTAATTCCTGAAATTCCTCAAGTAGTTCCCGCTATTCCCCATGTAATTCCTGCAATTCCCCATGTAATTTCCGCAATTCCCCATGTAATTCCTGCAATTCCCCATGTAACTTCTGCAATTCCCCATGTAATTCCCGCAATTCCCCATGTAATTCCTGCAATTCCCCATGTAATTCCTGCAATTCTCCAAACAATTCCTGCAATTCCCTACAAATTTATGTAATGCCTCAAGCTTGTACACCAATTCCTCTATTTATGTGTAATTCCTTTTAATTTCCCGCAATTCCTATCTAATTCATGCAATTCCTCAAGTAATTCCAGCAATTCCCCATGTAATTCCTGCAATTCCCCATGTAATTCTCGTAATTTATATTTGTAAAGATGATGCAATAATTTACAGCGCATGCGCAATCGTTAGTAAGCATTTCTGCAATTCCCTTGTAATTCCTGCAGTTCTTGGGCAATTCCTGGCTAATTCCTGCAATTCCCCAACAATTCCCTACAAATTTATATAATTCCGTACTAATTCCTCTGTAATTCCTCTGTAATTCCTCAAGCTTGTGCACCAAAATTCCTCTGCGGTTCACCCCTTGGTCTGCTAGATAAAATGAAAAAATCAAATTTTGCGAGATTTAAAAATATTTTCTAGCCGGCTTGTAACACAAAATATGAAAAAGTGCCAAAGGAAAAAGTTGTACAGAATTAGACTTAGTACTATCTCAAATAATCAAAAGTTGTATTATACCAGTCGTGTTCGAGAAATAATGCAAACTTATGTTTTTTTTACGGAAACCATATGCAACCATGGCACCACTGAAAAGTATATTTTTTGCTGATTTCGGCGATATATCATATTCCATGTTTATTTTAAAAAATGAAGGAGTTATAAGCATTTTTCAATTTTAAATTTATGAAGCATGCAAGTTATCCATGGAAAAAAAATAAAAAAATAACATAAGTATGTACCTACAAGTGAATCACGGTGGCGATGGCATAGTAAACCTTCAACTTGCAATTACTGGTTGTTTTTTATCTTCATGCATTTTATCTCGCATTTTATACTCTACAACTGAAAAATTTTTTCAAATAAGTATGGACAATGTTATATAGTAGAAATCAGCAAAAAATATCCTATTTAGTCGCATATGGTTGCCATTAAAAAAACATAAGTTTGCATTATTTCTCGAACACGACTGGTATAATACAACTTTTGATTATTTGAGATAGTACTAAGTCCAGTTCTGTACAACTTTTTCCTTTGCCATTTTTCTCGCAAAATTTGCTTTTTTTCATTTTATCTAGCAGACTATGTAAATTTTCGAAAATTTGAATTTGCTTATTTATTAAGCTCAAAGAGCTGCACTTCTTTCCTCATTTAACCTACCTTCTATCTCTGCTGGTTTTCAAGATCCCTGTAGTGAAAATAAAAAAAAACTCATCCTGTATATCAGCCATCTTATCAGTCTTTAAGGAACTCTTCCTTGTACGCTTCTTTCCTGGTGTACTAAAGATCGCATTGCCGCTATTTGCCGACGCGCTAGTGTTGCCTTCACTAACTATACAGTATGTCCACGGATCGAGTTGCAAAGAGGAAAAACTTTTGTATTTTTCATTTTACTTGCGCCACTACAAGACATTTTATTGCATCCGTAAACTAACTTCTAATTTTTTTTAATCGCATCTGTTCAACAAGTAAACTGAATAGATTTAACTAGTCTTGTTTGTTAACAACTGCACAAGCTCTTTTGTATTCAAACCTCCATTGGAAATACTCGTGATTTTGGGTAGGACCTGCTTCGTTTATCTACTTAGGTATTATGAAAAGCATGAAATTGAAGCGTGAAGTGAAGGCAAGATTTGGACGCATATTTTTGCCGCTGGTTACAAAAATTTTAGCGTATACATTATTTTCGAACGTCGGCTTCTAAATCTGTGAATCAGATGCATAGGAAATTTTAATATGTTCAGATTGGCTCATAATTAGGGAAGCACGGCTAAGTTATTCTACACTATATGTCCGCAGGTCAACTTTAGGCCAATCCTATCCCGTGTTTCCAACTGAATTGTTGTTGTCCGCCAAGAAAGTGTAAACACAGCCCAGCCAAGTACCTCTCCTGTTGTGTGGTTAACGCAGACCCGCTGTAATGAGAAAATCTCAGAGGGTCGATGGACATTGCCCTATACAAAGACTTATTCCACTTCATCCCAAATTGCATATTGTTTTCTTGGACGCAGCATTTTTAATACTGCCGTAAATGGAAGTGAGCTGAATTAATTCGATACATTGGAATCCACAAAATAATCGATTAATTTTGAAATTAAAGAAGAAATTTATAAATAAGCGAGTAAATAAGTAAAAGATCCTTTATTACCCTCTCGGCAGTACAGCGAGTTGTAATAATAGGATTTACCTTCATTTACCAAAACTGATAGCGTTGTCCACAGGAAATTAGAAACACAAAGTTAAAGTCCGATCAATAAGCGACTACCAGTTGCATGTAGTTTTGCCAACAAAAAATATTCAAATTTATCCGTTCGAAGCAAATTGAAATTCTGGTTCCGACGTAAGCGTTTTATTTCAATTTCGATTACCTCATAGGCATCGTCCGCAGCGTCACAAAACACAATAAAGAAAAGATTCACAAGCAATTTAATTTAGTTAAATTGGTCGTTCGTCAACAGCAATATTTCGATTCGGAATATAACATCAATCACGGTTCTGTTGAAACAAGTTCCTAGGTGGGCAACGTCCAACAATTAATCAATCAATTACAACAGCCATTGTTTTCCCAAATCCGGCTATCAATCAGACACAGATATGTCTTTCCTACAGGACGCCGCACTTACGTCCACTCGAATGCGTTAAAAACGCTCTGAATATAAGCACGCTCCAGTATGCCATCCATCTACATTAGAGGATTAATGGTGCCAGTTTAACCATTCTTGTTTTGAAGTACCTATACCGCAAGTATAATACGAAACCGGAAGTTGAATAACCTTGAATATGATGCGACATATCTTATTACACAGAGTTTAAATAAATCTACGCATGCATAATTTGAACTTCTGATGAAATTTGACACCTGCTTGGTAAAATTCGACGCCTTCTCGGTGAAATTCGAATGCTGTAGGTGGATATGTGGTGTTAAATTTCAAGGATTTAAATTATAGAACATATATAAAGCTATTGTTACTTTTGTCACTTATTTTTTTTCAGTTACTTTGAGTCCATGACTATCTTCCCAGCCACTTGTTTGAAAATTTCACAGAACTTCGGAAATCTTGAGATAATGCTTCTGAATCGTATATCTTTGAAAAGTGCACAAATTTTGGCACTAGACGGTGAATGTTGATTAACTAGTCTCTAGTTAGTATGGTGGTATTTTACTGTTACAATATTCAACTTCATTCGACACTTAATTCAACCCTATGAAATACCAAAGCTTGCTTTTCTGATATATAGTTTCCCGAGTGACTGCAAAATTTCTATTAAAGTTACTTTGTAGGAAAATCGATGTATGTAATGCATTACATTCGCATTTGACACCCTCTCAATACGTATTTTATTTCTGTTTGTATCTGTATGGAAGTCAGGGGTTAGCAAAACTGGGTTACGTACATGTCAGTTATCTTGTTTGTGTTACAGCCAGGTGGCTTTATAAATTTCGATATTAAAAAGGCACAAAAATAAGTGATTTCCCTGCTGTTCCTTCCCCAGGGGGTTAATATTGAAAACTTATTCTGTACGTGTAAATCTTTCCCTTTGGCACAATAAATATATTAATCTTTCTTTGCAGAACGGGGTGCCATCCGAAAAGACTTTCCTAATTCCAACGATTTATTTGTGAAAAACTCAATTTCCTATTTCATTTCTAGATTTCCCTCGCTCTTCGAACTTTTATATTACACATTTTAAATTTGCAATTTCCTCGATTTCTACGGACCTAATATACCAACAAAGTATTAATCTTTAAAATTTGCAGGAAACTTTCGAGCACATTTTCGCGTATATGTTGAATCTTGGGAGACTTGTACAAACAAATGATTACGATTGGGATTGCCATTTTTATAGCGGATTCACTACCAAGAATTCATAAATAAGGGATTTTTCTTGCAATGGGAAGCCATGCACTTACAACGAAGTTTACGTCTAACAGTGCCTGGGGGAAAGATAGAAGCAACTTGTTTCGTGTTTACAACACCCAGAGAACGAAACTTAGAGGATATTTCACAAGTTGACCTAAAATTAAATGATGATGTCGACCGACAAAAGAAGTGTATACACAAGAACTAACCCGTATATCAAAGAGGCCGTCAATCAGTTCGGTATATCTAATTGATAACTTTAGTAATATTTGTGAATTTATGGCAAATGAAACACTATGTAAAAAATATTATCGACGTTTCGCCTCTGGTTGGAGACTTTATCAAGATTATATATTTAAAAGTTTACAAAATGTATAAAAGTGACAAAATGTTTTCTTAATAAAAATGTAAATAACAGTAACTAAGAACTTATATTAAAAATAGAAATTATACGTAGCACACATGATTTTGTAAAAAATATGAAGGAGGAAAGAAATGTACATAAATTAGAATCAGGTGGTAGAGAACAGATTTACGTTATTATGTCACTGTAATCATCATCATAAGGTTCTCAGTCCGAAGACTGGTTGGACGCGTACCTCCATTCTTTTCTATCCTGAGCTAACCTACGCATTTCCCTAAAAGTAGAACATCCTACATCCCTAACTATTTGAGAGCAGTAGTCTAATCTAGGCCTACCCCTACCTCTTTTTATTCCTATCTCTGACTCTAGTATGCCGCGAACTATTCCTTCGTGTCTTAGAAGGTGTCCTACCATCCTATCTCTCCTACTCTTTATTGTTTTCCATACCTTTCGCCTTTCCCCAACTCTTTCTAATACTTCCCTATTGCTAACCTTATCTATCCACGGTATCTTCATCATGCGTCTGTAACACCACAGTTCAAACGCTTCTACTCTTTTTCTATCCGCTTCTCCTATTGTCCAAGTTTCGCACCCGTATAATGCCGTACTCCATACATACGACTTTAAGAGTCTCTTCCTAGTCTCTATATGTCACTGTAAATTTGACTTAAATTTTGAATGTCAGATCTGTCATTCAAGGAATTTTTATCTTTTTGGATGTGTATCATTTCTAAAACCAGTCTAGCTTTTAAGTTTTTTTCTTGTTCTAAAATAGTAGTATTGTGAAAATCGAAATTGTGTTTAGTATCTTTTATGTGTTTACTGATAGCTGAATTACTATTTTGGTAAGTATGTTGTTTTAACCTAGTTTCAAGGTGATTTTTGGTTTGCCCAATGTATGTTTTATTACAGTTATTACAATTAATTTTGTATACAATATGAGTTTTCATTAATTTTGGAATTGGAGTTTGTAAACGAGAATATGAAAATTGTAAGTTGTTATGCTTTTTATGAGCAATTACAAAATTATGTTTTAATAATAATTTATTGATGTTATGTGATATGTGTTTTATATATGGTAAAGAAATGTAATTTTTAGGTTCTTTTTGGTTTTGATTGTCGTTATTGTTATTATAATAATGATGTAGTCTATTTTTTATAATTTTGTCAATAAAATTTCTTGGGTAGTTATTTTTTATTAAACAATTTATGGTTTTGTTTAATGCATATTGTCTGAATTGTGGACTGGAGAGTTTGATTGCTCTGTCAGTCAAGCAAATAACGATACTTTTTTTGTGACAAGTGGGTTGTTTGGAATTAAAATGAATATAACGGCCAGACCAAGTGGGTTTTGTGTACCATTCTGTTTCTATTGAATTATTAATTTTGTATAGTGTTAAGTCTAAGAAGTTAATTTGGTTATTTTTTGAAATTTCTGTAGTAAATTGTAATTTGGGATGATAATTATTGAATTGATGAAGAATTTCATTTTCTTTGTCGGGAGGAATAGCAGTAAGACAATCATCTACATAACGTACAAAAAAAGGTAGATTAAATGATAATTTAGGAATAACAGTGGTTTCTAAATCTTCTAAAACTAATTGGGCAATAGTGCTTGAAATTGGAGAACCCATAGCACAGCCATCAGTTTGTTTATAAATTTTATCTTTAAATTTGAAATATGTAGTGGTTAAAGTAAGTTCAATTGCTGTAATAAAATTGTTTAAAGTAAGTGACGTGAAAGGTTCAATTTTATTCCAGTTTTTTTTGATTATTGTAATTGCTAGATTTATTGGAATGTTGGTATAGAGAGATACAGCATCAAGTGAAATAAATATATAATTTTCAGGGAAATAAAAATTTTTGCTTTTTTTCTTTAAATGACCAAGAATCTTTGATGTAAAATTCATTTTGACCTGTGATGTTAGATAAAATATTAGATAAATATTTTGATAATTTATAAAAAGGACTTTGTATACATGATACTATTGGTCTAAGTGGGATATTAATTTTTTGTACGTTATGTAGATGATTGTCTTACTGCTATTCCTCCCGACAAAGAAAATGAAATTCTTCATCAATTCAATAATAATTATCATCCCAAATTACAATTTACTATAGAAATTTTCAAAAATAACCAAATTAACTTCTTAGACTTAACACTATACAAAATTAATAATTCAATAGAAACAGAATGGTACACAAAACCCACTTGGTCTGGCCGTTATATTCATTTTAATTCCAAACAACCCACTTGTCACAAAAAAAGTATCGTTATTTGCTTGACTGACAGAGCAATCAAACTCTCCAGTCCACAATTCAGACAATATGCATTAAACAAAACCATAAATTGTTTAATAAAAAATAACTACCCAAGAAATTTTATTGACAAAATTATAAAAAATAGACTACATCATTATTATAATAACAATAACGACAATCAAAACCAAAAAGAACCTAAAAATTACATTTCTTTACCATATATAAAACACATATCACATAACATCAATAAATTATTATTAAAACATAATTTTGTAATTGCTCATAAAAAGCATAACAACTTACAATTTTTATATTCTCGTTTAAAAACTCCAATTCCAAAATTAATGAAAACTCATATTGTATACAAAATTAATTGTAATAACTGTAATAAAACATACATTGGGCAAACCAAAAATCACCTTGAAACTAGGTTAAAACAACATACTTACCAAAATAGTAATTCAGCTATCAGTAAACACATAAAAGATACTAAACACAATTTCGATTTTCACAATACTACTATTTTAGAACAAGAAAAAAACTTAAAAGCTAGACTGGTTTTAGAAATGATACACATCCAAAAAGATAAAAATTCCTTGAATGACAGATCTGACATTCAAAATTTAAGTCAAATTTACAGTGACATAATAACGTAAATCTGTTCTCTACCACTTGATTCTAATTTATGTACATTTCTTTCCTCCTTCATATTTTTTACAAAATCATGTGTGCTACGTATAATTTCTATTTTTAATATAAGTTCTTAGTTACTGTTATTTACATTTTTATTAAGAAAAATTTTTGTCACTTTTATACATTTTGTAAACTTTTAAATATATAATCTTGATAAAGCCTCCAACCAGAGGCGAAACGTCGATAATATTTTTTACATAGTGTTTCATTTGCCATAAATTCACAAATATTACTAAAATTATTAAAAAAATGGCACAAATAATTATACAACTAATTGATAACCTTTTTCAATGTGTTCAATAATTTAGTTCTTCAAGAATAGGAAATTTATGATTATTTTCGAAATAGTGGTTTGCAAAATTTGAATCGTTATTCCTCAACAGAAATGATCTTAAATGTTGATTATATCTTATGTGAATAGGTCTACCAGTTTGACCAATAGACTGCTACAATTTATTTTTTATACACACTCTAAGTCCTGAACTCGAAAGAGTTTCAAAACTAATTGGGGCACGATTCTCTGTACTTAAGGCCCGTGTTATATCAATGGCAAAGTGAATACTTCATAGAGCAATAAACGTAAGATCATTTGCATATCAAAGCCGTTTACTGCATCATATTTACATACCAATAATACTCTCCTTAAGTCCGGGATATTGTTGTAGTTTGCATCAGAAATTTTGCTCCCGCACAGCAACCAAACTTTAACCATGAAGGTATTTTTAATATAAAGTTTGTCACGGTGAAAATACGCAATATCATGAAATCCCACAAGTTCCAAGACTCAGGTTGCATTTTAAACTTTAAATTAATCAAAACAAGTGGTGGGTTGACTTAGGTATGCCCGAGTTGCTGCCCCATATGAAAAATTATAAAAGGACAAATATTAAACAATTTTAACTGATCGTCTCTTGTTGAGCTGGACGAATTAGAGTTGTCCATTGAACAGCAGAAGTTTTTGAGTATAATATGCGTGCTCTGTGACGTCCTAATCGGTAATTTCCCAAATCAATTTAGGTTGCTCAGGCTTGAATTATTATTGGCAAGACAGGACGTAAATATGGTAAATACATTTTTGTTATTTCACGTTAAACTACTCGTTGAACAGTTCTGATTGAATATCCATAAAAATATTGTTTCTCAAATACCCTTACAGTCGGATAAGATATTTGAAATATAGATGCATCCTTTATTCCGACTTTTACGTTTTTCCTATGGCGAGTAAACTCAGCCAAGTACCCCCGTTCGATACCAACCCGTCATCACTTAGTTACACAACGAGCCAGAAAATTGGGGTCTCCACTGTATCCTTGGGGCAAGCCAATGCTTTGCGCTGCTCGCACGGTGCCTTACAGATCTAGCTGCTTAAATATTAATTCGCTTAGGTAAACGCATTAAACGCCGCCGCCGCTGAAATTCCCGTGCAACGGCTTCGCTCTCCCCGACAGGTTAGGTACACAATAATTTTTAAATAAGTTGGCTTGAAGTGCTGAAAGCTCCTGAAAGTCATTATAAAGTCTGCATTACCTTGGCAAGCTGAATAAGGCCAAAGGTGTGCGTTTAATAAAACGTTCAATAAAAAAATATTTCATCTAATTTAATAAAATATATTTTAAAAGGTTCATTATCAAATTGGATAGACAACAGACTGTTTAATAAAGAAAAATATATGGGTTTAATACGCTTTATTAAATATTTTTTATCCAAAATTGTACTGAAGTGTTCTAAATTTTTTGTTGTGTTCGTTTCAAGCCGCATACAGCCTTGTGCTCCTGCTGTGTTTGTAGTGGAATACCATTGTAAATTGTATCAATTCTTGAAATAAAATAAATAAATAAATCATTATAGGTTATTTTCAGGCGTTTATCAAGTAGAATGATTCTCATTTCATTTTAAGTATATAATTTTTATAACTAGCACTTAATTTTTAACGTCCAAAATAAATATTCCATCTGAGAAAATGAACAATCCGAAAACTGCTCCATAAATATATTAAAATTAAAATGTTTTACGCTCACTGATTCTCCCCTTCCATATCGAAGAATATAATAAAAAATTAAAAATTAAAAAATAAATTAAAATAAAAAAATTATTTAAATTTAAAAAATAAATTAAAATTTACAAAATAAAAAATATATTTAAATTTAAAAAATAAAAAATAAATATTAAAATTTAAAAAATAAAAATAAGTTAAAAAATAAATTAAAAAATAAAAAATAAATTTAAATTTAAAAAATAAATTAAAATTAAAATAATTGAAATTTAAAAATAAATTAAAATTTAAAAAATAATATAAAATTTAAAAAATTAATTAAAATTTAAAAAATAATTAAAATTTAAAAAATTTATTTTTTAAATTTAAATTTAAAAAATAAATTTAAATTTAAAAAATAAATTAAAATTTAAAAAATAAAAATAAGTTAAAAAATAAATTAAAAAATAAAAAATAAATTTAAATTTAAAAAATAAATTAAAATTAAAATAATTGAAATTTAAAAATAAATTAAAATTTAAAAAATAATATAACATTTAAAAAATTAATTAAAATTTAAAAAATAATTAAAATTTAAAAAATTTATTTTTTAAATTTAAATTTAAAAAATAAATTTAAATTTAAAAAATAAATTTAAATTTAAAAAATAAATTAAAATTGAAAAAATTGAAAAATTAAAAAATTAAAAATATGTAATTTTCATAACTATCATTAAATTTTTAACGGCTAAAATAAATATTCCATATGAGGAATTGAACAGTGATCCGAAAACTATGAAAAATGTATTAAAATTAAAATAATTTGCGATAATTTGTAATTAATTTGCAGACATTTATCAAGTTGAATGAATTCCCATTTCATTTTTAACGTCTAAAATAAATATTCCATCTGAGAAATTGAACAATAATCCGAAAACTGCATGAAACCCATAAAAATAATTAAACGAGTATTTCATACGTGCTAACGGTATCCGGGGTCGTGATCTGTAAGAAGTAATAGAATACAGTGTCTAGAAACTTGGGATATAAAATTTTACGGTCTCCTTTCGCAACCGTGGTCGCATAATGCAGTGCTTTATATTACTCAGGTCCGTGTAAATGGGACAGTTTCATTACTGTACCACTATCGCAATGATAACCGCGTTATTAACTAGTGTGTAGGATAGATTTGTGAACCCTAGCCCATTAAGCCCCCTGCCTAATTTTGGAACTCATGGACTGTAATTATTATAGGACCTAATTTCGAAAATGTTCGAGTTTGTATCCTTAGAAGTGAACCACTTTCATCTAAGTTATGGAAGTCTTCCTTTAACGCGACTGT
The DNA here is from genome assembly GCA_963966045.1 of Xestobium rufovillosum. Classification (NCBI taxonomy): domain Eukaryota; kingdom Metazoa; phylum Arthropoda; class Insecta; order Coleoptera; family Ptinidae; genus Xestobium; species Xestobium rufovillosum. The sequence goes on along the minus strand of OZ014492.1, from coordinate 49,503,652 downwards.
TGCAGTTTCCCTTTAACATTGCGGCAACTTTGGAGCAAGTTCCGCTGCAGATTGTTAATCCCCGTTTATATTGTATAGTTTTAGTTCCTGCTGAGGTAATTAGCAACTGCAACAGTTTCAGACTATATCGCATCATGACATGCTTTGAAGGTTATCGGGAACATTTTCCTAACGCGACCAGTTGATTTCCCCAACACAGTGGGGAATGAATGACATATGTCAACGGCAGTTAGAGAATTTGAGCAGGAACATAGAGAAGTAGATATCCGAAAGGGAGTGAGGCAGGGATGTGCGTTATCGCTTCTAGTTTTCAATTTATATATCGAAGAGGCGACTAACATTGTTAAGGCTGTCGGAACGCCGACGAACAGTTACTGCGGAGGGGTATCGGAAGGGGCGTAGCATTCCAAAAGTACAAAGTAGGCGGACGCTGAATGCAAAAATTGCTGGGCGCGCTAGATTAGGGGGAGCATTTCGCAGCGTACAGAGTAGGACTCGGAGCTTTCCATTCACTTTGAGCTAGAACAAACACAACACCGAAGCTACAGACGAAACGCGGGGTTTATTGAATATCATAGTATAGTATTTATATTCCGACGAGTACCTGATAGAAAACAAGGAACGTTGAACCAAATTATAGGCGGGGAAACAAAACTCGTCTCGGGATGCTGGTTTCCCCAAGAAAACGCAGTGGGTTACTTACAAGTAAAAAAGAAAAACTAGGTAAGTATGTTTTGCGATTGACCGAATAGTTCGTGTGGTTAGTTATTTTAATAGCAATTCTCTAACAAAATTTTGCAATATTTCTTAAATCAAAAAAATAGACTGGAAAAACGGAAAACTCAATTTTTTGACTGGCCACTTCCGGTGGCCTTTTCTGGGTTCAGTCATCATATCATATCACATTTTCTTTACTGAGAGCATCGAACTGGCTACCTCTGGGGTAATACCCCAGAGCTAGCCGCGCGGTGGAAAAAATAATAAACAAAAAATGGTTTGCTGAGTCTACATTTCCTTAATAATGACTTGTACCGTTATCATCTGAAGCAGTCAGACACGCTCAGTAAAGCCTCTTTTAGCGCTTTACGTATTGTAACTGATTTTTTTCCATAACGTTCTAACATTTGGAATAGACTTCCATGAACCTGTGTTCCAAATTCCTAAACGGTAAAAAATGTTTTGTCATGTTGAGTGTGCATCTGACTGCAACAGAAAATCCACGGTACACGCCACTCTTAATAATCAGTTCATTAAATGTTCAAATTCCAATCCTTCTGTGACAACACAAATTTTAAACTTTCCCTTTCCCGGCTAATTTCTTGTCCATCGTAATTCCGTGACAGATTTTACCTGATATGACGCAGATAACAGAAATAACGGAAGACGTAGTTGAAAGTTGACGTATATTATTTGTCTAAAAACGTTTTATACGAAATTAGTCCAATCCGGTGCTCATAGGATGTGTTATGTGTTCTCATTAATTTGGCCAATAACATGCTGTATTAATGGAATGGAAATCTCCGGTTGGCGACGGAAATCCAAAGGCAGTGTACAAGAAATACACCAGTGATTCTCTCCTCGGGAATCTGTTATACAGGTTGATCCATTTATTCATTTATGCGAAGTTATATGAGAGACCATTCTGTCTGTTCGTCCGTCTGTCTCTCAGTCTGTTTATCTGTTTGTCTCTCACAGTGTTCTTCTTCCTAAACTATAAGTGCTATACAACAATAAAATTGACGCATATGTAATGACCCAAACTCAGACAAATCTAAATGGTTTGTTGTGTGCACATACATATTTAGGGCGGTTTTCATACATCAAAACATCGAAAAAGGGTCAAAAGATATTTTTTGTTTGCAACACTAGAGCATGTGAAACATTTTTTTGTTTTTATCTTTTACAGTTCTTTTTACCACATGTGGGGAGTGTCAATTGTGTCCCCCTGTCGCAATTGGGAACTATTTAAAGTAGAATCGTGAATTTTGGTACTTTCGTAGTCTTCACGTTTGCAACTAATTATGCAATAAATAAATTTTATCAAAATCGATTCAGGATGCGGTTTCTGATATAAGTGCTTCAGAAACTTTGCTAGCCAGTACGGACCACTTTATGTACAAAGGGAGTTGATTCTCGGTGAATTATTTAAATGGGACACTCTATACATATTGCATTTTTTAATTCTTCGATCGATTTTACTAAGTATGCATACGAAGTAAGTTGCTTCTAAACTAAACCCCATATTTTTGTGTTTCAGTTTTCTTTTAAAATTTTTGTCACACGTATGGATGTTTCAAAAATTACATTTTGAGAATGATTAACACATGCCCAGTTTCACAATAAGTTCAGTCTAGAATGCAACTCTTACACAATCATATAGTAAAATCGAACAGGGAAATAAAAAGTGAGATGATATTACAGGAGTTCTATTTAAGAAATCCAAGTTGTGTAGATTACCATCTACTGTACAGAAGAAATGAGACACCATGTATAAGTAAAGTAATTTGAATTATGGAAATTTAAAAACAACAGATGAATCGCTTTTTCTGATAAATGGGATACCTGTGCACCTGCATATTCAACTCATATTTGTAACAATAATAAATTTCAGGAAGAATCGGAAATTACTTTGGAAGGTCGTCGATACGAAAAATAGGCCCCAAGAATAATACCTGAATACATACAAAAACTAGCCACGCCTGTTTCTTGAATCTGGGAAGTTTAAACATATCGCCGCTAGACACCGCCAACTCTAGGCCCTTGAAAAGGCGAATGCAGAGGTGCAGGAGCCAATTGATTACTTCATTATTATCAAAAATTTATTATATTTTTTTTGATACCGTTAAAATGAAAAGTCTAATCTATGACTCTACGATTATAATTTCTAAAAAAACGAAAAATGTGATAAATATTCTAGTTCCAATATGTCCGATTTTCATAGATTGTGAAGTAGATTTTAAAGTTGAATTTCTGGTTTTTAATGAAAATTATTAACGAACAGTCCTAGACCTATGTTTAATTGAAACAAGAAAAAAATAATCATGCGAATATCTTAAACCATGTTGGAATAATCCATTGGCAGCGGGAACGTTACATCCCTCAAATATTCCAAGCGTTCCGATAGCCTTAAAGACAGAATAGCTGCTGGAATTAATATAGAGGGCCAACTATTAATATGCTCAGATTCGCGGATGATATGGCAGTATTAGCATCCAACAAAGAATAATCAGGAAGTCATTGGATAGAACCTCATGCACTTCAAAGTTTTGACGTTGATTTAAAATACACCACACGGATAAGGAATTACAGCAAAACTATAAAATTATGCAAGTATTCCAGTGCCATCCGAATTATAAATTAACTCTTAGTTTTGCGCAAACAGCATGCAGTTACATTTTTCATGCGACTTAATTGTAGAGCACCTTCTGCAATAAATTCACTTTTCTTATCACTTAAAATAAATTACGGAGCGACTCGGCTTGACTGTTTTTGTGGATATGTTAATTTTGAGTTGCCGGCGATACTTTATAACTCCGCCAGTGTTCTGTGTGTTGTGGATCGTAACTCAGTTTACCTTAATTACTGAAATATGTAAATACGCATCGTTTGAATATGAGTTATTAGGGACAGCAATTTGAAAGAATTGTCTGACGGCTGACTGATTCATAATACGGATTCACCAGTGGAGTCATTAGGCCAGTCAAATTTGTTATGTTACAGGGAAAATCACTGTTAAATAATCTCACAAATAAGCCTTTACACGGTACGGTGGCCCAAAGTCAAACAGGTAACTAGTAGGCTAAGGCTAAGCAAAATTCAGAGGCTTGCCTGCCTAGGGATAACAGGGGCGATGCGGACTTCGCCAACTGCAGCCATAGAGACTCTTCTGGACCTTCCCCCTCTCCACTTCGTGATACAGGGGGAGGCGAGACTGGCACTATACAGACTGTAAAACCCTTTTTACCGTGTCCGTCAGGGTACAGAGCACACTAGCATTATTGAGGACAAGGATCCCATGCTTGACATGAGGACGGATTACATGGTCCCCAAGAACACCGCACAACCACTCTTTCAGGTCACAATCGATGACCCTAGTAGAGTGGAGAACCAAACTCTGAACAGCATACCATCCGGCAGTCTAATCTGGTACACCGACGGTTCTAAGACCGACACAGGTGCTGGGTCGGGACTGTTTGGAGATAAACCAAGAGTGAAACTCAGCTCCTCTCTGGGCAAATATGCCTCTGTCTTTCAAGCAGAGGTCTACGCGATTCTACAATGTGTGCGGGAAAACATTAAGAGGGGCTACAAAAATCAGCGGATCTTTATCTTATCAGACAGCCAGGCAGCTTTGAAGGCTCTTATGAGCACAAAGATGTCTGCCAGACTGTTGTGGGTATGCTTCGAGCAACTTAATATCCTAGCCATGCGGAACGCAGTGAGACTGCTTTCAATTCGAGGTCACTGTTGGCTGATAGGGAACGAGGAAGCCGATAAACTAGGAAAGCGGGGCTCCAACGATCCTTTCGTTGGACCGGAACCTGCCCTAGGCATAACTAAGAGTGCAGTCAGACACCAAGTAAACGGATAGATTCGCGCTCAACATCACAATTACTGGAACGTGATTCCAGGACACAGGCACAGCAAGTCGTATATAAAGGGACCTTGCAGGAAAAGATGCTCAGAACTACTTTGCCTTAGTAGGATGCAAATTAGAATCGTAACAGGCTTCCTAACGGGACACACGACCGTTAAAGAACACCTGTGGAAGATTGGCAAATATTACGAAGACCTTAACTGCCGCTTGTGTAATAAGGAACGGGAGACAGCTATGCACATCCTGTGCAGATGTGATGCTCTAGACCAGAAGAGGCAGCGAATTTTCGGGCGATGTCTGATGGAACCGGAAGAATTTTCCACGCATTCAATGTTTGACTTGTACCGTTTGGTCCAAGGCACCAAGATCATGGAATGGGTGTGACTTAGAATTTAGGGTGAGCACAATAAGCCCATTTTGTGGCTGCAGTGCATCTGAGCCTTCGGGCAGGTAGGCCCTAAGGGGAGAAAAAAAAGCCTTTACACGAGAATTTATTTTTTAATAATGGTATGGAATGATAGATTTGGTTTCAGGTTCTATTTATTGGTATACTACAATGATGCAAATCGTTACGGCACCTGGTGGGTGAGAAATCAAGAAGGCACAAGTTCCTCCAAAGCATTAGTGCCCAAAGACCCAAAGACAAGACAAATTGTAAGATATAGTGACTGCCGGCTCTACGGATTGAACCACCACCTGCTGTATTTGTTGTCTGGTGCTCTAACCACTGGACTATTACGCCTCGCCACGACTAACTGTTGTAAGTGTCCCTCTAACTGCCAATAATTGGCTTTAATATTAATTTAATGTTCGCGTGGGATATAACCGACTAGCTCTACTAGCTCAGGTGGTAACACTTTACTTATAACGATTATTTATTCCTTTGATTACAAACTATTATTTGAGGAGAAAATAACAGAGAAGCATTTCACTTGCTATTCAGTATGCTACCAATCATCCATTTACCACCATTTATAAAAATATTGTTGCCTTCCTACACGATTCGTAGCTTTATATTTTATTTTTGATATACTATATTTAGCACCTCCCACAAATAATATAGAGCACATTTATATTTGCTGCAATTGAGCTGAAATTCGAACCCCACCAAAATGAATGTCAAAACCCCCGCAGAATGGTAATATCAAATTTGGGAGCGTTTAACGAAACACGTATTTATTTTAAATTCTGGCCCACATGTGCAGCTTATGCTACTAATGAGAGAACGCATGAGTAAATAGCTCCCTATAATTGGATATTATCCAACCACTGTACGGTAAGCCCTAGAGATTTGTACCCTGACGGCTTAACGATCATGAGAATCCTAGCGTAACGCATATCCTACGAATTTATTTATTTTGCTTTCTACACACTTATTACGAACGGAAACACCGTTTTGCAAAAAAAAATATAAAATCGAGTTTTTGACGTTATACAGGGTGCGTATAAATTGTACCTACCATGTTTCCTGATTCACCATTTTACAAATAAATCTTGACAAAGGCCCCAAACGGGGCCGAAGCGCCGATTTTTTTAAATAAAGTGTTTTTATTAATGCCCCAATTTCACCAAATTTAAAATATATTATAAACTATGTATACTGGAACAAACTGAACAACAACTCTAAATTTTAACCCTCTTGCAAAATATATCTGGTAGAAAGAACCATATCCATGTTTTATAACTTTCCAGTTTCCTATGTTTTTGTGGAACCTGATGGCAGCGTCGAGCATACAGTTGCTCTCTAAGTACTTAGTGGAATTTGTAATTGTGGTCGAAACGCAGTGCCTGAAATTGTTTGTCAGATTCTGACCAATCTGCACATTTCCCATTCCCTTTGTAAAGCCGCCGCTGTTTAAAGTGGCGTTTTCCTTCTTTTGAACTCGGAATTGGTTTCAAGCCGACAGCCATTTGCAGTTTGAGAACAAATACTGCAAACATTGGCGACTTTTATTGTTATTTTTCATCATCATAAGGTTCTCAGTCTGAAGACTGGTTGGATGCGTACCTCCACTCTTTTCTATCCTGAGCTAACCTACGCATTTCCCTAAAAGTAGAACATCCTACATCCCTAACTATTTGAGAGCAGTAGTCTAATCTAGGCCTACCCCTACCTCTTTTTATTCCTATCTCTGCCTCTAGTATGTCGCGAACTATTCCTTCGTGTCTTAGAAGGTGTCCAACCATCCTATCTCTCCTACTCTTTATTGTCTTCCATACCTTTCGCTTTTCCCCAACTCTTTCTAATACTTCCCTATTGCTAACCTTATATATCCACGGTATCTTCATCATGCGCCTGTAGCACCACATTTCAAACGCTTCTACTCTTTTTCGATCCGCTTCCCCTATTGTCCATGTTTCGCATCCGTATAATGCCGTACTCCATACATACGACTTTAAGAGTCTCTTCCTAGTCTCAATATTAACCGTTCTCGAACATAACAGTTGTTTCTTTCTGTTAAACGCAATTCGGCCCTGCGCTATTCTTTGTTTTATATCTTTAGTGCTCCTACCGTCTTGAGTCGGGGGGAGTCATCAGAAATGATAAGTGTAACATCTCACGAGTCGGAGCGTGGAATGTTAGAAGCATGAAACAAGTAGGGAAGTTAGAGAATTTGCAAATTGAGATGGATAGGTTAGCATTAGACGTAGTAGGTATCAGTGAAGTGCGATGGCCAGAAGCTGGAGACTTCTGGAGCGGAGATTTTAGAGTAATACACACAGGATCTGTAGGAGGAAATTCGGGAGTAGGAATTGTTATGCGGAAAAAAGTAGGACAGAGTGTAGAAAATTTCTTACAGCAAAGTGACAGGGTAGTTATGGTTAGGTTAGATTCGAAACCTGTAAAAACAGTAATAATACAGGTATATATGCCCACTTCTAACTACAGTGATGAGGCCGTAGAGGCAGTTTATAGTGATATTGAATATGTGCTAGATTTTGTGAGAGGGCACGAAAATTTAATAATTACAGGAGATTTCAATGCAGTCGTAGGCACAGGGCGAGAGGGCGGAATAGTTGGCCCCTTTGGATTAGGCAATAGGAACGATAGGGGAGTTAGACTGATAGAGTTCTGCGATAAACATAACTTAACGGTCGCGAACACTCTATTTCACCATCATGTTAGGAGATGCTATACGTGGAAGATGCCAGGAGACTAAGGGAGATATCAAATAGATTACATTCTCGAATAAGCATGAAGCATATAAAATAATTAGGAGAAATTTTAGAGAAATTGGATCTAGTACCAAAAACATTAGAAATGAGGCAGGAGATATCCTAATCGGAAGTGGGGAGAAGGCAGATAGGTGGAAAGAATATTTAGGAAACTTATATGCGGGACAGGAAGTGCAAGATATATTAGAAAGCGAAAGCAGTGTAGAGGGGGATAACCTAGGGAGTCCTATAATGAGAGAAGAGTTTGAGATAGCACTAAAAAGTTTAAGGAATAATAAAGCACCAGGTATAGATGGCTTGCAGGCAGAAATCTTAAAGTGCGCAGGTCAAGAGGTAATAGATCGTTTATTTAAACTAGTTAGTCGCATATACCTGACAGGCGAGATTCCAGAAGATTACAAACGGAACATCATAGTAGCTTTGCCAAAAAGAAAAGGCGCGGATAGATGCGAAAATTTTAGAACTATCAGTTTAACTTCCCATGCGTCAAAAATTTTAACTAGAATTGTGCAAAGAAGGATGGAGAAAAAGGCGGAAGAAATATTAGGAGAAGATCAGTTCGGATTTAGACGAAATAGAGGAACGCGCGAGGCCATTCTAGCTTTACGAGTAATTATAGAAAAAAACGATAGAAAAGAGAAAGAGCGTCTATATAGGATTTGTAGATTTAGAAAAAGCCTTCGACAACGTAAAATGGGGGAAGATGTTCGAAGTGCTGAGAAAGGTAGGGATGAAATACAGGGACAGAAGAATAATACATAATCTCTACAAAGAGCAAAAGGCAGTTATAGAATGTGAGCAGGAACAAAGGGAAGTAGATATCCGGAAGGGAGTGAGACAGGGATGTGCATTGTCACCTCTAGTTTTCAACTTATATATCGAAGATGCGATTAATATTGTTAAGGAAAGAACAGCCTCAGGGATCAATGTACAGGGCCAAACTATTAACATGCTCAGATTTGCGGATGATATAGCAGTGTTAGCATTTAGCAAAGAAGAATTAGGAGCGGCTTTGAATGAAATGGAAGCAGTTTTGACACAGGGCTTCGGCATGAAAATCAATAAAAAGAAAACTAAAATTTTGGTATGTAGGGGATGTGAAAATAGAACTAAAATGGAAATACAAATTGGAAATGAGAAGATAGAGGAGGTCGCGGATTTCTGCTACTTAGGAAGTAAAATAACTCAAGACGGTAGGAGCACTAAAGATATAAAACAAAGAATGGCGCAGGGCCGAGTTGCGTTTAACAAAAAGAAACAACTGTTATGCTCGAGAACGGTTAATATAGAGACTAGGAAGAGACTCTTAACGTCGTATGTATGGAGTACGGCATTATACGGGTGCGAAACTTGGACAATAGGAGAAGCGGATAGAAAAAGAGTAGAAGCGTTTGAAATGTGGTGCTACAGACGCATGATGAAGATAGCGTGGATAGATAAGGTTAGCAATAGGGAAGTATTAGAAAGAGTTGGGGAAAAGCGAAAGGTATGGAAAACAATAAAGAGTAGGAGAGATAGGATGGTAGGACACCTTCTAAGACACGAAGGAATAGTTCGTGACATACACTAGAGTCAGAGATAGGAATAAAAAGAGGTAGGGGTAGGCCTAGATTAGACTACTGCTCTCAAATAGTTAGGGATGTAGGATGTTCTACTTTTAGGGAAATGCGTAGGTTAGCTCAGGATAGAAAAGAATGGAGGTACGCGTCCAACCAGTCTTCGGACTGAGAACCTTATGATGATGACTATCTGCCTTCTCCCCGCTTTCGATTAGGATATCTCCTGCCTCATTCCTAATGCTTTTGGTACTAGATCCAATTTCTCTAAAATTTCTCCTAATTATTTTATATGCTTCATCCGTCTTTCCTACTTCGAACTTATTTTCCACTTCTTTGCACTTATTATCGATCCATTGCTCTTTCGCTTTCCTACATTTCCGAATAATTTCCCACTTAATCGCCTTATATCTTTGTTTCCCTATTTCATCTAACCTATTTTTATATTTTCGCCTTTCCTCTATTAGCCTTACAATATGTTTTGTTATCCAGGGTTTCCTACTTTCATTCTGTTTATGACCCAAAATATCCCTAGCTGAGGAAACTAAACTATTTTTAATGCAAAACCATTCTTCCTCTATGTCCCTAACAATATTTTCGCCCGCGACCTTTAGTACTTCGTTTGTCTTTTTCTCGAACTTATCGCGCGTATCATCATCTTTTAGTCTCTCTGGGTCAAGATACCTTCTTCCGCTTCGTTTTTTCAAAATCTTAAATTTAAAATTGGCCTTCATAACGACTATATTGTGATCACTATCTATATCTGCTCCTGGATAACTTCTACAATCCCTAACTTGATTTCTAAATCTTTGCCTAACAAGAATGTAATCTATTTGATACCTCCCTAGGTCTCCTGGCATCTTCCACGTGTAGCGTCTCCTAACATGATGGTGAAATAAAGTGTTCGCGACCGTTAAGTTATGTTTATCACAGAACTCTATCAGTCTAACTCCCCTATCGTTCCTATTGCCTAATCCAAAGGGACCAACTATTCCGCCCTCTCGCCCTGTGCCTACCACTGCATTGAAATCTCCTATAATTATTAAATTTTCGTGTCCTCTCACAAAATCTAGCACATGTTCAATATCACTATAAACTGCCTCTACGACCTCATCACTGTAGTTAGAAGTGGGCATATATACCTGTATTATTACTGTTTTTACAGGTTTCGAATCTAACCTAACCATAACTACCCTGTCACTTTGCTGTAAGAAATTGTCTACACTCTGCCCTACCTTTTTCCGCATAACAATTCCTACTCCCGAATTTCCTCCTACAGGTCCTGTGTGTATTACTCTAAAATCTCCGCTCCAGAAGTCTCCGGCTTCTGGCCATCTCACTTCACTAATACCTACTACGTCTAATGCTAACCTATCCATCTCAGTTTTCAAATTCTCTAACTTTCCTACTTGTTTCATGCTTCTAACATTCCACGCTCCGACTCGTGAGATGTTACACTTATCATTTCTGATGACTCCCCCCGAAGCAGTCCCCGCCCGGAGATCCGAATGTGGGACTATTTTACCTTCGGAATATTTTGCTCCAGAAGGTGCCATCGTCATAAATTCGAAGTACGCTGTACTAGGGATAGAATAATATAGATAGAATAAAGTCCTTTGGGATAGCTATTTTTAAATGCATAATATAAAACGTTATTTTTACATTTACATAACCTAGAATTTACTCGTTGCATGCGCTTTTAAATTCGATGGAATGGATGCGGAAAAATTGACCATAAAATGATACAATATCCCCTTTTGTGTCACGTAAAACTTTATTGTATCATTAAAAACGACAACGGCTATAAGTTTCCGTTCTCTGTAACTGAAACTTTACTTGCACTGCTCGCCAATCAATTTCATATTCCGTAATTGAATTTGCAATTGTAATTCATTCGGAATTGGAATCCATAATTCTTATTAAATACACCAGTTAACGTCGCTTTGAGAACGGGCATCCACTCACTCGCGTTCGTTAAATTTTATTCGAACTTTTCGGTTTTCAGGACAATGGTTCATATAGTAGCTTTCTCTCTAGTCGTTCAAATAGTGGGTAAAATTTTATTGCTTAGTTAAGTTGTAGTGTATAACATTGTGGGCTGAAACGCAAGCGAAGATAAACACCAGTAGCCAACTGTTGGAAGCTCGTTATCAAATTATTCAGCGGTTAATGTAATTAAATCAGGAGTTCCTAAGTAACAACAATAACACAGTGGCCGGGAAAAAGCAGGGATCCATTTATCTTCGCTAAAGTTGTGCACGTTTCTAAGTAACTAGAGAATGTTCCTACAAAATGCCGTTATTAATTTCCCGCTATCGTCGTAGTTTCTATTTCAGTTCAGTTATTTCTTAGTTCAGTATTCTGCTGTAATTTTGGTTGTCCCATTTGGCCGATTTACTAAGACGTCCCCTAAACGGTTTCGAGATTAACGGGGAAGCGCTTAAAAGGAACCCTAAATATTTTATAGAACAATACTCTCGCGCACAACGGCAAAAATAAAAATTTTATATAGCTAGCGCGGGCCATTAGTGGGAGGACAGCAGGTCATTTTTAATTAAAATAAGCGAAGCAAATTAAGGGTAGGTTATAGCCCAGTTAACCTTATTGAAGTGACAATAAAAAGGATGCACGGACTATCTAGAAATAAGGGAACCGATTAATAATAAGTGTATGCAAGTTCATGGTTTGATTTCTAACCAAGGCAAGCGTATTGTAAAGAGAAAATCAATCTTCAATTGTTCAGTAGGTGTTCTCGCAAGGAGCTGAAATAAAGCGCATTCCGTTAAATGAATCCTGCAAACAAGCTAAACCCTTGAGCAAGTGATAAGCTCAGTTGTCTGATAACGCCAGTCGTTTACAAGTGACCGCTTTAGATAAAAACCGCCTTGTTCCACTACGTTATGGTTGGTATTTTTCTTCTCCTGTTAGAGAAACTCGCTTAGCTCCATTAGAAAAAAGAGAATTTATTGCAATAGAAATAAAAGTATTTTTGGAATATATTCCTATTTCTGTGGAACGAATTTAACCTATAAAACTGCTGCGGGAAGTGATTTTCTAAACTTCAGGAAGTATAAAACACGTGAAATTTAATTTTCCTTTGATGCCTATTAATAGGCAGGTTCCGTAGTTTTCAAATTTCATTAAAATTGATAGAGTTTATTATACACTAAAGGCAGTTATGTTGTTAATTTTTGTTCAAAAAAAATTCCTTCGCCTGTGAAGCCGTTGCAAAGTTTTCCGTCGGTGCGAGGCTAGAAATCGTACCTTGCAGCGAGAGTAGGCCGCGTGACGTCAGAACTTAGTATAACGTACACGTCCCAGCTTCAGCGCGGAGCAGTCCCATAAGTATTATGCATATGCATGTGTAGTTAAATTGTTAAATATTATTAACTGGTTCTAACTGGTGTTTTCTGTTTTGTACCCAGACTAATACATCGTACAGCACACCAATAAAACGGAAAAAGTGGTTCGTTGGATCCAGAAGGAAAATCGGTCAGCATTATCGATATTTTCGCGAGTTAGTTTATCATTGCAAAAGTTTATAAAATTATCGGCTGCCCCATTGCAGCCACTCTAAATAAAATCGAACATAATGTAATTTATCGACAGTTTTCTGGGACCCCTTGGTACTTGGTAACGTGTTACGGTTAGCATAATTTGAAACAGGATGCTAGGAGCATGACGGAGCCAAATACTGAATCGCCGTAGCGTTCCCTCCCTGAACTAAAAAAGGAAATTTAATTAACTATTTTACAATAATAATTAAATAGTACGTCATCATAAAGTTCTCTTTTGAAGACTGGTAGGACGCGTACCTCCATCCTTTCCCTGAGCTAGCCTACGCATTTCCGTAAAAGTATAATATTCTACATCCCCAACTATCTGCTCCAACCTCTACCTCTTTATTCCTATCTCTGACTCTAGTATGTCGCGAACTATTCCTTTGTGTCTCAGAAGGTGTCCTACCATCCTACGATTCTATCCCCTATTCTTTATTGTCTTCCATACTTTTCTCTTTTCCCCAACTCTTTCTAATTCCCCCTTATTGCTAACTTGTCTATCCACGGTATCTTCAACACCCGTCTGTAGCATCACATTTCAAACGCTTCTACTCTTTTTCAATCCGCTTCGCCCATTGTCCAAGTTTCGCACCCATAGGTATAATTTCGTACTCCATACATGCGTCTTTAAGAGTCTCTTCCGAGTTTCTACATTAACCGTTCCAGAATATAAAAAGTATAAATTTTGCTGCAGAAAAATTAATAAACAAACTTTATGAAAACCAACACAGGGTGTTCCTCGTAAGACCTTCTTGATGGCCAGTACCTGCTTTATTTATGAAATTTATTTTCGAGATCACTGGAACTGAAGCACGCTGTATACTTTGTGTTAATAATCAAGCCTCATGAATTCTTTAGTGACCTCAGAAACCGAACTAAGTTGCCATGAATATTTCATATTAATTATTATATTTTATCACAGCTGACACGAATGATTTTCCTCCTGGAACAGGTGCAATTTATTCATGTGATGCAGATATATTCAATATAAAATAATTTGCTTGCAACTACAAACTGAATATTTAGTAGGTACACAGTTTTCACAAAGTGCATAATTGAATCAATTCATCGATAACACTCTTACTCAGACTTACTTAGTCTAGGCACCAAAGCGCTTTTACATCAGTGTCATTTCCATACATTCTACTTTAAAATTCATCGCTAAGCAACGGACAACAGCAAGCTAACTTGTAAACGCTAATAGTGGAGTAAATCCAGGCCGCTAACTCGCTTATTTCTCGAAAAAAAAATTTTCAACGTAGAACCAAATAAAATCTATATGGTTGTGTTCTTTGTATTATTTTCCATATGAATCTTTGGTTTACGACATTACCGGCCTGTGCAGAACTTTTTTATTTTCGAAAAATGTAAAATTTTGCATATGTATGAAACAGTTGGTTTTTAAAACACAACAGGCCATATCTCAGTAAATATTTGAGATATCGACTTGAATTTTTTTTAAAATTAAAGTAGAAACATGAACGCTTCAAACAGTACTAAAATATTTTAAAATATCATAATATTTTTTGCGAAAAATAATTAGAAACTTCATTTTACTTCGCTTGTGCATTATAAATTTCGGCATGCGACAAACTTTTTTATTTTTGAAAATATGTCTGTATATGCTGCGAATGAAATGAAGAGAAAGGTTGTAAAAAGTTTTTGGAGAAAGAATTATTGACCTATGAGTCATAGCTTTGAAGTTATGATTTTTTGTCAGACGCGGCCTAATGAGCGGACGGGTCGTGGTAATGCACCATCAGGGTAACGCGTAGCGGACCGATAGTCGGCTACGGATAACGACGCATAAATGAGTTAAAACATGAAAAGAACTTAGTTTATTTTTATTCCTATTTTATACAATCAATATTGAGTGTCAGATTCAGCATCTGATTCTTCCTCTTCTAATTTTACTGCAGTATTAACACAATTCTTGCACTTCTAGTCTATAGAATATTTTAAACTTTATTTTGCGCAGTTACATCTATTACTATTACAGTTTTTATCTGAACACAAAAGTGATAAAGGCTATCTCACAGAAGATGGAGGTATGGGTCGTGATTACTAAATAAGGGGTCCCAGTGGTCTTTCTGGATTGTCCATCCGTATTTTTCTGGGTTTTCGAAGTGGATGTTGTTAATGTGTCTAGAATACCATGTTTTGAATTGGTACATACATCTAAAGTGGGAAAAAATCAAATGCGATTATAATGTATAACAAGATACGAATTCGAATACAAACCTTTGGAAGTGCAATTTAAAAGCATCGTCTGTAGGCGGGTTTTCAGACTCTGGTCTATTCGTGTTTTTGGCCAAAAGAATCTTAGTTCATTTAATGCTCTGACGTCTTTTTGTTTATTTTTGTATAAATTAATATAAAACTTACACAACTGCAATCATATGTGCGTTCAAATGGCAGATTTAGTAAGTCCATCATACCCTTAAGGTTGTCGGCGTTTTTAAGTAATACATCAAGAGCGGATTTCTTCCCAATTTTGTAAAACGCACTGGTAGTATCACATCCAGTGAAACAGTGTACTTCCAATAAACATTGCGATACAGTTTTGTCAATTTTCTTTATAATCTTGTACCATTATAGGTAATACGTGTGTTTTTGGTATGGCCTAATTGCATAATAAGCAAAATAAGCACGTCCATATCTACAGATTTCAACAAAATATTTTTACTATAGGTACATTCTTATAATGCATATAAAATTATGCATACCCATTACATTCCCTTTTTAGCAATCAGGACGAGGCAGATAGGCGCATAATTTTACGTGCATTGTAGGAATGTATCTACAGTAAATCTGTAGATACGAACGTGCTTATTTTGTTCATACACTACTGTAGTAAGGTACCTGAATTATATAATTGTAATCTCTTTCTGCGGTTAGGCCAAAAACAAACACACGTATTATAATGGTAAAATATATTATAAAAAAAATTGGCAAAACTGTATCGCAATGTATATTTGGCAATACACTGTCTCACTGGGTGTGATACTACCAGTGCGTTTACAAAATTGGGAAGAAAACCGCCCTTCCGCTCTTGATGTATTACTTAAAAACGCCGACAACCTGAAGGATATAATGGACTTGCCAAATCTGCCATTTGAACGCGCATATGAGATTGCAGTTGCATTTATACAAAAATAAACAAAAAGACGTGAAAACATTAAACGAATTACGACTTTTTTTGACTAACACACGATTCTGCCTGCGTCTGAAATCCTGACTACAGACGATGATTTTAAATTGTATTTGCAAAGGTTTGTATTCGAATTCATATCTTATTATACATTTAATCGCATTTGATTTTTCCCAGTTTAGATGTATGTACCAATTAAAAACATGGTATTCTAGTCACATAAACAACATTAACTTCGTAAGGCTAGAAAAATACGGCTGGACATTTCAGAAAGACCACTGGAAACCCTTATTTAGTAACCAGGACCCCATACCTCCATCTGTGAGACAACCTTTATCACTTTTGTGTCCAGATAAAAACTGTAATAGTAATAGATGTAACTGTGCAAAAGAAGGTTTAAAATATTCTATAGACTGGAAGTGCAAGAATTCTGTTAATACTGCAGTAAAATTAGAAAAGGAAGAATCAGATGCTGAATCTAAAGCCGGTCCCAGACCATGCCCGAATGGCTTCGCAAATATGATCGAATATGACCGAATAATAGCAAATATTGTCGTGTGGGAGGTTAAACAAGTAAGGGCGATGACGAATAATTGTACTCGGCCATATTCCGACACGACGCGGTTTTTGGGTTCCGAGTCAAAGGCTAGCGAATATTCGGTTACGCACTCGCGTTATTTCGTTGCACCTCCCAGACGATGCGTTTTAACTCGGAGAGGATTTAATGTACTTTACAGTGTACAGTCAGTTCCAAAACAGTTTCCAGCAAAGTTTACTCCTATCTTTAAAGCCGTCACATAACTAAGTACTTACATCCATGTTTTTGATATCTTAAATTAACAAAAAGAAACGGGAAGCAAAACTTTAACATGTACCTACTTACGACAAATTTTAAAACCTATTTCTACACTGCACTGACTGTACTAAATACAACAAGTGAGCGATGAACGAAAGAAATATTTTCGAGGAGACTCGCGAATATCTTCGACGAATAGTGTGGGAGCGCTAAACTTGAATATGGCCGAATGTTCGGGAGCATTCGCGAGGACCTTTGCGAATACACTTGCGCTTGGTCTGGGACCGGCTTAACACTCAATATTGATTGCATAAAATAGAAATAAAAATAAACTAAGTTCTTTTCATGTTTTAACTCATTTATGCGTCGTTATCCGTAGCCGACTATCGGTCTGCTACGCGTTACCCTGATGGTGCATTGCCACGACCCGCCCACTCATTAGGCCGCGCCTGACAAAAAAATCATAACTTCAAAACTATGACTCGTAGGTCAATAATTCTTTCTCCAAAAACTTTTTACAACCTTTCTCTTCATTTCATTCGCAGCATATACAGACATATTTTCAAAAATAAAAAAGTTTGTCGCATGTCGAAATTTATAATGCACAAGCTAAGTAAACTGAAGTTTCTAATTATTTTCCGCAAAAAATATTGTGATATTTTAAAATATTTTAGTACTGTTTGAGGCGTTCATGTTTCTACTTTAATTTAAAAAAAAATTCAAGTCGATATCTCAAATATTTACTGAGATATGGCGTGTTGTGTTTTAAAAACCAACTGTTTCATACATATGCAAAATTTTACATTTTTCGAAAATAAAAAAGTTCTGCACAGACCAGAAATGTCGTAAACCAAAGATTCATATGGAAAATAATACAAGGAACACAACCATATAGATTTTACTTGGTTCTACGCCAAAAAAAATTTTCGTCACAATTGAAGGTTGATTTTACTCGACTATAAGGTTTCCTAGGAAAGCGGTGCCGTCATATAGCGAACGTAATATAGCGGTAGGAAACTTCAAGAACAGAGTTTCACGGCGCATTGTACCGCTACATTGCGTTCGCTATATGACGCTACTACTTTTCTAGGAAACCATAGCTTAAAACGCTCCTACAAACACTTCAAATTATCCATATGAATTTCAATTTCTTCTAATAGAATATTTTTTTACTTCTTTTTCACCGTGTAAATATGAAGCCCTTATATTCATTACATAATCGTGATCAATCATTTTCTGCTAATAAAATTCGTAGAGAAGTGGTCTTGCCGTAGAACCCTTGTTTTCATTTATTCATTGGGAATAATTCAGGCGTTATTGGTCGCAGGTCGTTCGGAAAATCTGGTGCCAGCCAACTCAAACACGAGCGCTTCAGGGACTACGGCATTACACTTTGTTCCGAATGTAAAATTCGCAAAATAAATACCTAGAGGTCGCACACTTCCGATATATTTTTATAGGGGATTCTGGCACCATGTGTTTTATGTTTGGAGTGGGATCATTGTATTACACCGGGGAAATATAATTGGCGAAAAATGTTTTATTTCAATTTCGGAGTTATTCAACTTTTGCCACTAAAAAGAGAAGCACCCAAATAGAATAGAAGAATAGAACTTTTGGCTGGTCCTTTCAGGTAAGCTGCCAGAATATTTTATACAAGTTTTATTCTTCAGCAGGAAGTTATAATTTCATACAGAATGCGAAACCAAGTTTTTGAGCAGAATCTCGCATGATTTAGATAAATTCCCGGAATAATCCGGAGATAAAATGAAAACATGCTCGTCCCTGCAGGGGCTCCCTCGTGATTATGGGATGAAGTGATGAGATATGTGCATGGCGGGCTTTTGGCCATTTCGTTAAGTGAATCACTCTAGTGGTACCCCTTATATATACGGCTACAGCAAGGGCTCGATTCTTGTACATATAGGGGTGCGTGGAAATTGGCGTAGACAAGTGCTTAGCGGTTGGGACCCTCCAGCGTCTTGCCAATTGTTCAGGGGTTGCAAGAGGAGCTTGAGGACTATTTGTACTCGTTTACTTATAAAGGTACAGCTGTTTACCAGGATTTATCAATATTCTGCATAAGTATTGGGGGTTCGCACCCTCAAAGGGGACTCCCTTTCGCTGTTACCCTGCTGGTGCTAAGGGATTCAAATTATTAAAGTGTTTACTGGTGTGCATGGTGCATAATTTTAGGGACGTTACTTGTTGTTTTATTCGGGTAGGTACGTATTTCCAATACCATTTTCTTTTAATAGTACAAAATTACCCTCCCCTATCGGACTGAAACAGAAGACATGCATCTGAGTATCCGGTAGGAGAGTGCAGGATTAAGAGGAACTTTTGTGGAAGTTTTGTTCTCCAAACAAAGGAGTGGCCTGGTGATATCGATTGATATTCTTCGCCGCCACTTTTATATTTCATTTCAACTTAAATTCTGAAAGCATTCCCTTTCAATAACACGCAAATAATCAGCAAAAATGAAACGCATTCAATCGTCAAAGTTTATATAACCTCGCATTGAGTCGGCACGGGAAAAAATTCAATCACAAAAGTTTCTCTCCGACGCCGACGCCGCCTTCGAAACAGACAGTTTGATATTTTATGTTACTTTTTAGACCATCTATCCCCAGGAGTCCCATTTGAATTTCAGATCTAATTATTGCAATTTTCGTGAATGTATGTAGAAATACGTCACTGAGAGATGGTTTAGCTCAAAATTAAAACAGATTACGTGCAAGAGAGATTTTGTTCGTTAAACGGGATTTATGTTACGTTATCAGTCATTAGAGTGCAGATATGCCAGTTAATGAGACCAAACTTAGTGTTCTCTGATATTCTGCAAAGCACTAGATGATAAAGTTACAGAATACTATGTGGCACATTCTATATGCTTGTAAAAATAATAAAAATAAATAAAAATTTAGTTTCTTCAAGAATATGAAATCTGTAAATATTTTCGAAAAAATGGTTTGCAAAATTTGAATCGTTATTCCTCAACCGAAATGATCTTAAATGTTCATTATTGTTTATTAAATTTAAATCTAAGAAAATTATTTTATGATCTGTACCAAAAGAAAATATGTTGTTTTCCTAGATCTGAATTAATAATTGGAGTTTACTCCTTAAGAATCGATTTTCAGTTATAGCTCGCGGTACGGAAATTTTATGAGGAGTAAAATCAAGCGTTACGTTACCTGTCACATTGAAATTGTGTACGTATCTATGGATATGACTGCATAGAGCATGGACATAGTGAAAATAGAGTGGCATAGGGTAGATATGACAGTTGGCGTTGTAAAGTCAGCATTTGCAGTGTTTGTTCGTTCCTAAATTTGTTGAATCTTTTGATTTAATATGGAAAAACCTAATATTGAATACTCCAAATATTGCTTAGTGCCGAAATGTGAATCAACGCCTATTCGAACACCAGGAAAAGTATTTATTTAATTGCCAGTGGGATCGACGTTTAGCAGATTGTCACTTAATTACTGGATTTATAAACAATTTATATTTTGATGTAGTTGGACATTTTCGAACATACACCATCTGATAAATACACATTTTGGTATAAAACTGATATTCGCGTGTACCATATTATCAAGTGATTGAAGTTAAAATAATCGTTCGGAGCTGACACACACCAGTTTTTTTTTCAATGCTACCGATTAAGAGATGATGAAAGTATATTATATTAATATACGTAATTAAAATAGGAACTGTTCATTGGTAGAGGAGCTTACACCAGTAAATGCAAATTCGCCTGTATTAGCGAGAACTTGGTCCTTATCGTAACTTCGCACAGACGAACTATGCCGCATCAATTCAAACAATAAATAAGCCCTAAGAAGATTAAATTTGCATATCACAAATGTATGGGCGATTTTAAAAAGATTTAGATGGACACAGAGATCGGGAAATCGAAATTGAAAGTGAGGGGTTCCCGTTCGTTCTGGGAGATTATAGCATCGCTTCGCGAGCCCGGATGCCATCAGTATCGGATGAACAGATACCGGAACGTTATTTATGTCGCAGTTCTAAAATCCGGAATATATAATTTTAGGAGTAGCATGGAGAGGGCGCTCCAATCACCCGTATTTACCAGACAGATCCGATATCGCAAAAATCACGCCGCGGAACAAACCAACTTTGACGGCTACTAGTACGATCGGTAATGAACGTTGTCATTTTTAATACTACTTTCGTGAGTGAGGGGGAGAACTGGTAACTACATTTTTAATATTTGAACGTCACAGTCCGTATTATAGGATGGCATCTGTGTTCTAAGAAACCTTCGATTTATTGATACATTTTGTCTGTTTCCGGTAGGAGGGAGGTATTTAAACAACGTAGTGTAAGTTTTAGCTTTAGATTAATCTTCAACAAAACACGTGCCTGGTTTAATTACTATGTCTTTGGGCATGTGGGGTTAACTTATTAAGAACTCAGACAGTGTTTCTCATCGTAAAAATATAAATATGGCGTTTCATACGCAATCCCGATGCAATTCTCCACTCAAGTATGTCGTCCTTAAACATTCGCTTAGAGTAAAGTTGATTTATGATTTATTTCCTCTGCATATGATAGCCGCAGAATGTCCCAGAGGGCGCCCAACATAAATATGCAAAGACACACATCCCCAGTCGCAAACAAAACTATTAGAACTTTCTTTTTGGAACGGATTACGTACCTCTCATGTTTCTGCCTCTGAAAGAAGAAATACTGCTCAAACAAAAGAAGTTTTCAGTACTTTATGTGTGCAGTAAAATACGTAAAATACGGCGACGCTGATATTTGCAGATACCAAGAGGATGGGGAATTTGCGAAGAGCTACTTGTACACGTGCTGAAAAAATTCGCGTGTGCAATGGATTTTCCCTTGCATCTGGATGCGGCTCCGTCAACAGAAATCTTGTAAAGGGGGATTGAGAAATATTTATTGCTTCGAAACTCACAAATTATATTCAGCAGGCAGTTTCTGTGGGAATTTCACGAGAAATATGGGGCCCCAAAAGCTTGTTCAACATTAAATGCCAAGAAAGCATTCTTAAAATCAGTGTTTCAATATTGTAAATTATCTAAAATGACCGTATAAATTACATTATGGAGACAATTTTATTCTCTTTATTAACCTGGATATTTCACTGTTAATGAACAGGTAGATACTGAAATACTTGAAAAGCTTTCTGGGTTTCGCGAAGCTAATCCTTCAAAACAGACTATTGTCTTACAAAGAATTTAGGCCCGTTAGATAAGAAATAAATTTTCGGGTCAGTGCTCAAACTTCGTCAGAATCTTTTGTAACACGGCGAATTGATAGAAAAAAACGATAAGGAAGTTCTAAATCAGGTTAGCAATTAGAGACGGGTAATTGGAGCGATAAACTTCAACCCAGCCAACTAGATAGAGCTGTATCACTTCATGTGCACTTGACCGAACGCTTTATCCTTAAAGGATACGCCTTTGCTGAAATTGTATTTTTCTTGCTACGGATCTTTTCTTTATTAGATCATCTCTGTAAGTGCTTCATACTGCTTAATGTAATTAACAAGAGAGCCTTTAAAAGAATCGATGGAAAAGTTCCAAAATTTAATCGCGACTTAGCCAGAACAAGAGGGAGCTTTAAAGCACTTCGCACTTTTTATTAAGTATAGAGAAAAATATAAAATGCAAGTTTACAAACGGTAAATCATGTTACTTTAAGGTATTGGTCCTAAATCGAGCTCGTTAGTAGATACGCTGCCCCTGTTCTAGCGCATTATCCCTTGTATTATCTTATGGATAAAATATTATAGTTCTAGGCTTGTGATTTCACTTAAACCCAGGTTTCCATGCGCTCTAAACTGCCCTGCTACCCTAACCATTTACTATTAAATTATGAAAGGCATACATGTAAATATTTGATTGTGGAATCCCACAAATGACACTTAAAATCACCAGAACCAATTTTAGTAATGCAACCCTTCGTTTTGATGAAAGAATAATTCATGTACGTAAGTGCAACCCGGGTTAAGTGAATTTCGCTTGTGGTATTCACCCTGGCGTTAATTTCTAGAGGGCGCTTGATTGCAGTATCTGCGTATCTCTTGCAGTAGCGTTTTGGCAGCGACTAATCTAAACTTAATGTGTTACGCAATTAGGAAATGTTGATTCACATTTACATTTGTATTGTGCTGTCTAGTACGTATTGACGGATGATTGAAATTCAAGCTTTGCACGTTTTCAACACCTTGTAATTGCTACGTGAAACTCTGCACGGAGCTACGTACAAACACCTGTATGAAATCGAAGTTCTGGAATACATTTTTGAGTGCGTACATACAAAAAAGAAAATAAAATTTTATGCAGAATCTTCGTTTCCATAACCGCTGATAAAAATGCCTCCATTCAATAAATTGTGGTACGTGCTAATTAATTTCTGACGATTTAAACTTCGAGCGTTATTTGAGCAAGAAAGCGCCTGAATTGGACGTCTGATAATTACCCCCGGCGATCAACTGGCAGTCGCCATTTCTCCACCTCCAGCTGGAAGCCACCATCATATTTTTTACTCAGCGCTAAGGTCAATTTTAAACGAAGCTTAGAAAACCGATGAATAACGATAAAAATGACATTAACTGAGACGTAGAAGGAAAACAGCTGTGCTCTAAGGGACCCATCCATCAAGAGTATAAAGCACAAGGTGACAAAGTGTGCAAGCATGGCTTTCGAACCTAAGCCCCTTACACGTTCTCTGTCCTATTCATCAGAGACTTCGGGGTGTTTAGTTGAACGGTCTTATCAATTTCCTATATTACCCTTATGCTTCTTAAACCCACGCTCTCACTTAGATTGGGTTAAATCTCACGGATTAAAGGCTATCTCTTATTAAAACACAGTTTGCATATTCTGCGAAAATTATACGTCGTCAATGCAGAGCCGTGTCTAATCCCCACATCACGTCATCAAAAACTATAGCAACGTCTACTAAATCATTTATCAGCATCGTCTAGGAGCTTGTAATGTTTACTGGATATTTAATAATCAGACTGGAGTAATAATGTCCTTTCAGATTTCAACTGCACTGAACCTGAATCTAGAGCATGATACAAGGAAAATTTGGTAGATTAAAATTATAACTTTCTTGTGTCCCAATTTTATTAGCTTTGTGAAATATTCGGAGTCCTGGTTCAGATGCACGGAAACAATGCCGTTTCCGTAATGAAGTAGGCTTGCGTGTGCAGAATGCAGCTGTCTAACAGGATCTAGATTCACTAGCAGTGAAATATGCGTTCCAATTTAGACTGTGTCATGTGTTCAGTTTTATTCTAAGCTAGACACATCCACTATACCCTTTCACATTGTCTTACCCAAATATTTACATTCTATTTCAACCAAACGTCGAGAATATTATGAATAACTAATTGTTCCTAATTCTCAAAATCTGCAGCTACGAAACGGCACATGATTTTCAACTGAATTGCCCTACAACTGTGCCAGATCGTTGCATTCCAGCTGAACGATAATCAACGTTGGCATAAACTGTTGTATGCTGCGACAAATTTTTTTGACACGCCGCCGACAAACGCGCATGTCCGGTCGGTCGCGATCCATAGCACACGTGATTTACAAGCGGATATAATGCAATTGAGTCCAGTGATGCGTTTTATTTCTGGATCCAAATCCGTCTGTACTTACAGGGGTGGGGGTTTCCAATAACTCAAATGGGGACTGGCATTGCCTAGTGTTCTAACGCCATAAAGGGATCATGCACCCTCATAGACATAAAACTAGAGCTTCCTTTTGAAGTTTATATTTTAGGTCTGCATACACTTTTTGTGTCATGTTTTAAGTTGTAGCTAAAAGCGTATACAAATACTATGGTAGATAAAATAAACTTTTATTCTAATAAATTACGCATTCTACTAGATAAACGGATAGATAATGGATTTAATGCTTCCCAATTGGTATTAAAATTTAAAATAAATATTTATTTATTTGTATTTATTGTTGTATCTTGCTCTTGTCCACTCCTCTACCTCTCTCACCATGTTCCATGTTCCACCCTGTTATTCTCAAGTTCTCCACTTCTGCTACTCCATAGCCTCGCTCCTGATAAAATTTCTCTCGAATCACCTCCCACTTCGCTCTTTCTCCCTTCCGCATCTCTTCCCAACAGCTAGGTCGTTACCGCCCCCACCTCATATTCATTGCTCGTTTTCCTATACCCTCTCTCTCAAGTTCTTGCTTATTTTCTACATAATTCAGTGTGTAAATATTTTCCATCATACCTTTTCCCTTCCTGAATCCTGTTTGTCCTTCTGGTATTAGATTCTTCTCCTCCATTTCTTCTTCCAATCTATTTGCTAGTACCGATGTATATATTTTGTATGCTGTTGGCATCAATGTTACTCTTCTGTAATCTGTTGTTTCCTTACCATCTTCTTTCTTTCTTATTGACACGGTCCCTCCTTCCACTTGCCTTCTCATACATCACTGCATATTTTCGTTATGATTTCCAGTGTTTCCTGACTTCCATGTATCCATACTTCATTTTGTAACTCGTCCACCCCTGCAGCTTTTCTTAGTTTTAATCTGTTTACCAGTCTCTGACTTGTACCTCATTATCTGTCTCTTCGTTCATGACACTCTCGTCATTTTCTCTCCGTTCCTCGCAATATATTCATAAAGAGCCTCTTTCAATTATCCATTGTAATGCTTTCATCTATCTCTCTTCTTTTTCTGACTTCACTTTCTCCATTTCCTGAAATAGTTTGATTCTTCCCCCTTCCTTTATTCTCGCAGCATCACCTCATTGCTTTCCTTACTTCTCTCTTTCTATCTCCACACTCCCTGCCATCATTTATTTCTTCCTCCTACACCACATACATCCTTTTTGATTTTTTTCACATTATTGCTCCCCTTATTATCTGTTCCATCTCATCTGTATTTTCTTCTCCAACCTCTTTTACTCTGATATTCTTCTTGTATTATATTCCTTCCTCACTATTTTTATCTTTATCCCTTTTTTTAATCCCGCTGTTGCATTCTTCTTTAAATTTTGCAATTATTAGCTAGTGGTTCGAGTCCACGTTATCTCCCACCTTCAGACTCTCTAATCTCTATTCCTTCTAAACCTCTATTCTTTCTAAACCTTCTAGGTCCTAGTACGCTAAGTAATTTTAACAACGGCAAATAAAGAAAAGCGTCTGAAACGCGATACCTACTTAAAAATTATTGAGGGGGATTTCTCTCGACTGAATGCGGAAACTCATAAAGTGAAGCGCAAAGAAAGCGTAGGTACTTTATCATATGTTCCCTTATATACCTAAGGGCAATCCTGCAGCCACTTTTCTATGATATCGTGGCAGTAATTCAGAGTCGATCCACTGAATAAAATAGAGAACCAGAATCCAATATGACAAATCTTCTGGATGCCTTGTAGTTGTCAGAGCGAGTATGGGGCGCAGATTCGCTCTGGAGACACTTCCCTCTTTCTCGTGCAAAATTTGACGCAGAAATCACGAGGAATATATAAATGAAATGTCAGTTCGCTGTGTCTGAGGGCTGCCCGAATTACCATCTGTCATCCCTTCAATCCCGACCCGATTGTGTTCTCTCGATTTGCTACTCTCGCAGCCTTTCTCTCTATACTCATTTTATAATATCTTTATTCATAATACGTTCAGTTTTATGAGATGGGATGCTACATGACTTTGTATTCCTACGTTTTGTTTTTGATGGAAAATGAATAGCTTAGAGGTTCGTATAAACTTATTAAACATGACGATGAACAGGTATTATATACTGTTGATAACATTAAAATTGTTTGATCGCATGTACCATGGTAACAAACAGTTTTTACGGGCCTCGACGTGTTGTATCCCTCAGCGCTTTGCGCCTCTGGCTTGAGTCATGTCTCGGATTGTACATAAAATAAAAATAAAATAAAATACCTAGTCATTTTCCAGTAGAAAAGAGCATATGTTAATTAAGCATCATATTCTAAACATTAATTGCAGCATCCACAAGAGAAAATAATGGCAACTGAAACAATAAACGACCTAAGGGAGATTGAATAATGCAATCGGATCATGCACTTGGGCGAGCAATAAAGTTTTGCAGTTAAAGCTTTTAAAGTTTTAAAACTATAGCTGACAGGAATCCAATACCTTTTTATAATGGATTTCTGCTCACCTACTTTTAGCTTATCTCGCTCAGCATTAATTAAATTAAATTTTCACAAAGAAGTACTTTCTGGAAAATTATCCGCCATTATACGAGCTGTGGAAGTTCCACATCTTTTGTATTCCACTAGTGAACTAGGCGCAGAGCACAGTTAATTAACAGATAGGTTTTATAACACTTCTGCCGTCTTATCTCAATTTATAATAAATGCACTCTCGAAAGGTATATTTTTAAGTCCAATCAAATTTTTGTGCTGCAGCTTTTGTTGATTTCAGGATGTTCTAATGGGGAAGGTTTATTTATTTATTTAATATTTGATGTTAGAGAAGTACCATGTCCATCAGGTGTGACTTGAAATTCATTAATTCATTACGTTCCGTTCGTGACAGCAGTGGACTCCTAATTGGAGCTTTTACAGCGCTCAATTACAGAACTTTTGTTGAGTGTTGGAATAAATGGAGGAATAATTTGCATTTGCGGACTTCAAAAGAAAAGACAGACATTAATATTCTTTCCTTTCTCTTAGCATCTTCAAAGCTGTAATTTACTATAAAAGTGATGTTAGTCGTGGAGAATGCGCAATAGACATAGACATGTATCGTTTCGATCTAGCGAGGTCAGATTTTTCGTTTCCGTCTCTTTTTAATACGTACGGGAGCCGATCGCCAAAAGTGCGTACGTCTGAACTATCACAGGTAGGTATCATGTTTGTTGTCGTTGTAAAAGTATACGCCGTCAGAAACAATTCAAAGTTATTGGACGCATGTACTCTGTAAGCCCCAGCCAAATTGAACTACTTCATTTTCGATTATTATTACTTCATATTCAAGGAGCAAATAGATTTGAAGATCTGAAAACAGTAAAAGGAGATATACAGAAATCTTGTGTAGCAGCGTGTTTAAAATTAGGTCTTAATTAAGATCATCACGAGTGGAAAAGAGCCATGAATGAAGCTGAAATTTGGATGATGCCCAGACAGCTGAGATATTTATTCATTCGTATTTTAATGCATTGCCGACCAATTTATCCGGAAGAATTGTGGGAAGAATTTAAAGAAGCAATGTCACAAGATTATGAAAGACGTTACAGCAATACTGAAGGACAAAAAAGCCTATATTCAAATTAGTTCCATGCTTTCTGCGGAAGGTTACAATCTTTCAATGTTTCCTACCATGCCACGACATGTAGATGTTTTTACTTGGGATGAAGCTCCTGTGGCGCCAAGGTATGCTTTAGACATTATAGACAGAACCTTACGAGACTTTATGAATTATAATGTTCCGTTTGGTGGAAAAATTATGGTGTTGCGAGGAGATTTTTGACAATTGTTACCAGTTAAAATAAATGCTACCCGCTGTGAAACAGTGAATTTAAGTATCAAATTTAGTTCTCTTTGGAGTTATTTCCGTAAATTTTCTTAAACACAAAATATGCGGGTTCTACCACAGGAACAAGAATTCACCAAGTTTTTATTAGATGTTGGAGATGGAGTTTTGAAAGATATGAATAGCAATTTAGAATTGCCACAGAGATGTATTTATAATTCGGATATGGTTGAACGTATATATGGAGGAATCACAAGGCCAAACATTTGATCAAATAGGAATTGATCTCCGAAAAGAAATATTTACTCACGGACAATTATGCGTGGCTTTTTCAAGAGTTCGTTCTTGGGAAGGTTTGATAATTTACTTAGGAAATCAAAGAAATAGCCGTATAGTTCAAAACTACGTTTTCAGGGAATTATATCAGATGTAAATTATTCTGTAATCAGGCAATAATACGTCTCTTTGACCTAGTTTACTATAAAAGTGAGATGTACCATATCGTATTCTATTTCAGATTCTTGCTTTCAATCTACCTGTGTTGTTGCAGCTTTATGGTGTGTACGTTGTACGACATTATATGAAGTTAATGGCGACTGCACCATCGTAACATAACCTATAAAAATTTTCATATCAAGCATGTTTCGTTGCTGCGAATTTCATCCCCCTACATTGTATGTTTTAACTTTACAGGATATGTTCAATAAAAACACTCGGCAGTTCTCAAGAAGTAAAGTGAATTCGTCCGATTTAGAATTCGGAAATATGACTGCGATACTAACGAAAACACATCATAAATCAATATTAAAACTACCCCCTAACGTGACTGACGAATATTGAAAATTATCTAACCACTATCTACAACATCCCCATTATTTTCATAAGGACGAACTTTAATTATGGAGTTTTAACCAAGAATGCATAGAAAGCTATATATTACAGCATAAATGGAGATACAGAATCATTATTAATTCTCTATTGCGTGTATAGGGGAGCACTCCCTTATTTTTACGCCTCGTAAAAACCAAGCCAAAGAAAAGAACGCCCCACGCTTACCATTCGAAAGGATGTGGTCTCGCCAGTACTCAGAAGCATAATAATTTATACATCAGTATAAAATGAGTTGTATTAATAATATAATTAAATGAGGGTTGTAGCGAGCTGTTAATAAACACTACACTTTTATGAGCTGTTTTATGTTACAATTAATCTATTTTTCGTTCACATTATATAACGTGAATAAATTGGTTATTATGGTAATAAATATAAAATAATAGTGCTTTGTAGTAACGTTATTCAGTTTTATATTTTCGCTTATTAAGAATGGTGGCCTAAACACTGCCATTTATGGAATTAGTAGACTCACTACTTTACCTACAGGCTGTCCTATTTTCGATGTGATTTGGGGGTTTCTCGTAGAAGCAGCAGAGATGGGTCATTCAATAAACCTAGAAACAAAATTTATAATAAAGAAAATAGGGAAGAGGAAGGAAGAAATAAATGTTTTATCGTTGGGTGAGGCGACACCAAAAACTTCTTGTCGCGAAATCGAATCACAAGTTGGTGTTTCCAAAACAAAAGTTCAAAAAATATTTTAAAAAGGCAAATATAAGTCATATAAAATTCAAATTATTCACCATCTCTTCTCTAGAGATCAAGAAAGAAGGCTTAATTTTTGTAGGTGGTACTTAAATAAAATTCAAAAAAATCCAGAATTTTGGCGGTCTGTCATTTGGACAGATGAAACTCACATAAGCAGCGTAGGATTATTTAACAGGCATAATGTGCGTCACTGGTCTGATACAAATCAGCACCAAACTTTTGAACGTCAGAGGCAAGGACGTTTTGGATTTAACGTTGTGTGTTTTATTTTGGGTGGTCAACTAGCATACCAAATTTTTGATGGAAACTTAACGGGATTGAGATACATTAATTTATTGAATATTAACGCAGAGGCGATAATGGAAAATGTTCCGTTAATAAACATAAACAGGGTATATTTCCAACAAGATGGTGCCCCTGCACACAATTCTGCAATAGTTAGAAATTATTTAGAAAATCATTTTCCGGGTAGATGGTTGGGTACAAATGGGCCTATATTGTGGCCTGCAAGATCACCGGATCTGAGTATATTAGACTTTTTTAAAAGAAAAAATATACATACGAAGATACAACAATCAAGCCGAGCTAGCAGAGGCAACACATGCAGCTTTCCGATATTTGCAAGCCCATCCTATTTTTTTTAATTCATGCTATCGATCTATTAACTAAAAGATGTAGATTATGTGTTGAAAAACATGGCAATCAAGTCGCTCGTGAGTGCTGCATGTGCTAGAGTGAGCGCCTACAGCTAACAACATAGACGAATCCACCGACTACATAAATTTATTAAATCAATACGAAAACTTTCCAAAAATAACTTCTGGTTTCCATCGAATTTAAAATTTCTGGTCGTGTAACTTTTCCTTAAACGGACATAAACGGCTTAACATTTCGTCGGATCTACGAGAGAGAGAGAAAGAAAGAGAGAATCATATTTCGTGATAAATTTCACGAAGTGGCAAAAAGAAAGGCCGTAAGTTTGTTTGCGTGAGAAACGCGAGTACAGCGCGCCGCCGGTCAATAATAGAACTAGTTCCACACGACAACGCACAATCAATCTAGACGCGAAACACCTCGGCAGCCAATATGTCTTTCTAATAAGTTTAATTTAAATTAAAGTCCGCGGTTGCCGACATTTCCCTGGCGAGATTCATTCTTGTAAGGGAAATTTCCATCTACCCCTAATATTCTGCGGACCTTAGTACTAATGCGAACGCTTGGTTTAATTTGGAGAAGGGAAATTTGTTTTGCAGGTCATTTTGGAACGCGGATGGTTAGTTAGTTAGTTAGTTAGTTACTTGGTTGGTTGGTTGGTTGGTTGGTCGGTTAGTTAGTTAGTTAGTTAGTTAAATAGTTAAATAGTTAATTAGTTAGTTAGTTAGTTAGTTAGTTAGTTAGTTAGTTAGTTAGTTAGTAGATGGTAGATCGCCCTTTTTTTTCAATTTGGCTTTAGAAAAGGGCGATCTACCATAGACGCAATGAAAATGATACAAGGAATTGCGGAGAAAGCTAGTACGGGAGGGAGGAAATTATGTGTAATGGTGACATTGGACGTCAAAAATGCGTTCAACTCTTCTCCATGGTTAGGAGTGGTAGAAGAACTGCTGAGAAGAAGGGCTGCACCATATCTTATAAAAATGGTGTGTAGCTACCCTGAAGACCGCAAACTGAAAATAGGAGACAACCTTCTGGCTATGACACGTGGAGTTCCACAAGGATCCGTTTTGGGACGTCTGTTGTGGAATGTTTATTACGATCAAATTCTGATGTGTGAGATGCCGTTGGGTGTGACACTGATAGGGTACGCAGACGATCTAGCTGTGATAGTGACAACTACAATTGCGGAAGAGCTACAGACGAAAGTGAACCATGCCATGCTGAATATAAGCCATATGATGAAGAGATTGAAGCTAAATCTGGAGGCAACAAAGACTGAGGCGGTAGTGCTGGTAGGTGGAAGAAATATAAAAGAACTGAACATCACGGTGGAAGATACTCAGATAGTGACATCCAAATATCTTAAATATTTAGGAGTATTTTTTGACAGAAATATGACTATGAAGTGTCACCTTAAGCAGATTGTGAACAAGGCTGAAATTGTGGCTACTAGACTGGGCCGATTAATGCCGAACGTTGGCGGGGCGCGGGAGAGCAGAAGAAGACTACTCGCGTCAGTAGTATATTCTATACTGCTTTATGGTGCACCAGTGTGGAGAAAAGCGTTGAAATTGAAAACGTATAGAAATATAATGGAGCGAGTACAGAGGAGACTGCTGATAAGAATTTGTAGTGCTTATAGAACGGCGTCCACAGCAGCACTGCAAGTGGTGGGAGGCAACCCTCCAATAGATTTAATGGCGGATGAAAGGTGTAGAACGTATGGCAATGCGGGAGATATATCGCAAGTGGAACAAAGAAGGGAGACGATTGCCAGATGGCAGCAAGGCTGAGTGGACGAGAAGGTTAATCCCAGACATAACGAAGTGGGTAAACAGATGCCACGGAGAAATAAATTTCCACATTACACAAATGCTAACTGGACACGGGTGTTTCATGGCATACTTGAAACGATTTACGATAGCCTCACAGGACAACTGCTGGTACTGCGGTAAGAGTGATACGGCAGAGCATACGTTTTTTGAGTGCGTCAGGTGGGAAGTTTGTAGAAATAGAGTGGAGCTGACCGTGGGACAAAATATCAGACCAGAAAATATTGTGAATTGCATGCTAACAAGTACTTATAACTGGGACATAGTAAGTAGCATGATAGTTGAGATTATGAGGCAAAAAGAATATGATGAGCGAGAACGACAAAGAGAAAATCAAGAACCCCTGCCAGGATGAGGTCTGAAGGACATGATGAAGTAATGCCTAGGGCGGTCCCGTCATGTTTCTTGCGACAACAGGGGGAGAGGTTTAGTTGGTAGGCTATCCCAAGATTGGGAATGAATCCAACACTACACAGTGGTTGCTGCGTGTCTTTTGAAGATTCCTCTCCTCCTTAAAAAAAAAAAAAAAAGTTAGTTAGGTCGTCGTCTGCTGGGCTGACCACGTGGTCACGGACGCGGTGACCACAGTTTGATTAAAAAAAACAAAGCCTTTGCATCCACTATCGTACTCCCGAAACAGCTGTTTACAGCCAACGACGCACAGTGCAGTGAGCCTTGGACAATACTGAACAAATGAAGTTATCATTTGATGGCAGTTCAACTTGACATTTTGAAGATTACTATTCACTAAACACTATGCAAAAGTCAATGCTATCTGAAAGTTTCACATTTTTGAATTCTAGCTCCTTTCCTGCGGCTTTCGTGTTACGCGAAACTAAATTGTCTGTCTGTGCCATAGTGAAGCAGTGTCATACTGACAGAAATAGCGAGTAGATATTCCTATTAACTATGGAGGTTACTAACCAAGGCATGTACTTTATAAAAACATTTATCTTGTTCGATTGTTTGTTGTACTTGCACCTGCGCCTAATGTCAAAGTTGCCAATCGAAAATTAGGTTCAATTTTCACTTTGAGGAAGGTTTTAAAAAAAACATCAAATAACATTTCGTAGTTTCAAGATTTTCTCATAGTTATGATTATAGACTCTCAAATTCCGTTCAGTTTTGCTGCGTCCACTTGCGACCAAATTTTTAAAAAACATTTTTTCAGAGCGAGGTTACTCCATCAAAAATGGTGATCTCATGAACGTTTTGTTTGAGGTCGACAAATCAAACCGGAAAGTCGCTGTATTTAATGAAATTTGTTCACGCCTGAACCTAACCGACTACAACAATGACGTTCAAGAAGAATTGACAGATGACAGACACAATAATTATATAGGGTGCGTCAATGATACTGGGCCGGAGATACGTTTCTATTTGAAATGTTTTAGAGAATTCCAGAATGGGATGTTGCTTGGGACTAAAAAGCGTACGTTTTATAAATACCTTCATTTATACAAGGTTTCTCAAAAAGTAGTGACGAACCAACGTTACGTATTTTTAAAGGATCACCCTGTATATCATTACATATTTGGATTCTACTTGGAGAACTATGTTTTTTGTATTTTAAATTTTTACGTATCTTCAACTGTTTCCGAGATAATGACCGATGAAAAATGAAATAATATACCTTTGGTTCGTGTCGATTTCTTGAATAACCCTGTATAAATGAAAGTATTTCTAAAACGTACGCTTTTTAGTCTATAGCAACATCCCATTCAATAATTCTCTAAACACTCAAATACATTTTAAATAGAGATGTAATCTTCCGCCCCTGCATCGTTAGCGCACCCTGTATAGTCATTGTGCACGTAGCGTCGTGGAACTTTCCTCACACTTAGTTTATATGAAGCTCTACCGTATAAATGTTGTTTCTTTAAAATCCATTCAGTAAAACACGAGTTATTAATTTTGTCCGGCGCCTCCATACATTCACTGCACTGTGCGACGTGCAATATTTACGTTAATCAGTGTTGACGTAACCTAATTTTAATGAATAAATTAAAATGTGCAGTAGGGCTGCCATTATGACAAAGGAAATTGTAGGGAAACTGTGTTTTAATTGTCCCGACGCTGCAGGAGGACGTCCAAGGGGATGCTAAATATCGGTAACCCTCGACATGACTGATTTTACAGCGGGGCTATAACACGTACGTGCTCAAGTAGTTTCCCCCTTTCCTACAATTATTTAGAATTACAATTAAATATCTGTTTTTGCTCGGATATTTGGAGCACGAAGCTAGACGATAAATTTTAATAAAGCCGTCGTTAATAAAGTGAGTCTCAATTACTGTTTCAGGGAGCGTAGCTGGCCCATGAATATGACGTAAGTGCGTACCGTATATATGTGATATATCTGCGAGGAAAGCATAATCCTAAGCAGAGAAGCACTCCTTTGGATACGTACATAACCGTTGGCAACAGCCGCAGTCGGTTTTTGCGGTTCAGGGTGCGGTAAACGAGCAAGTAATGTTCGCGTCGAGCATCGACTCGGAGATGCTGGAGGACCGTGAGCCACTAATGCGATATTTATGAGTCTTTATCGGATATTATGCTGCACTAGCTGAGAACGCCGGCAGGGAAACTACAATACCTACACTGCAGAAAACTACACTCACCCAGAAAATTAATGCACCGCCGATTAACGTCATCCGGCGCCAGGGGCGTCGCATGAAAAGTACCGTTCCGTTCAACGCATTCCAAATAGTAACTGGAACAGCTCGTACCGTGTGTAATCTATACAGGATGAACAGAATTAACGATGAATGAACGAATAAACATACGTAACAAAATAAAACTCAAGGGGGTGGTCGCATTAAGCCGTGCAAGGCGCTACTCAAAAATCAGCCGATGGAAGCGGCGTTCCAATCGGCAGGCGACAAAATCGAAATACGTATAACAACACTCCTGACCTTTCAGGAGATTGACGGTGGTGAAGGCTGTTATCAAACTGCGGACACTCCTCAAATTCAGCACCGGGTGGTATTCAGCGCTTCTAAACGGAGGTGCACCAGGGCACAAAATCTCTCCCTGAAAAAAAAACCCCAAAATGCCGAGAAAACAAATTAGAAAAGAAAATAAGAAACAGGAAAGGAAATCTACAAAATCTACTCAAATGCGAGTTAAATTCCAAAAAAGGCTCAGACGACATGGAGAAGTTAACTGCAGAAAATAAAGCTTAAAAGGACTTGCAAACCGAAAAGAAAAGATGATAGCATGACGTCATACGAGAATTATAAGAGTGTTTTTGACTTTAGCTGCTGCATTGACACAGTGATTCCAGTAACCCAGCTTGCGTAACTTTCGCGTAATTGATTTTTCTAACCCCCAAAAGATTCAACGAAAATCTGAATATTGTAATGATTTGCTACGGAATTATTCATAATGTTAATGATTGCAGCATTTGCATTGAATATTTAAGATTTCAAATTTCCGGAACAATGCGCCTGTAAATGATGAGGGAAATTCCTGGAAATGACACAGATTTAGATACATGAAACAATTATTTGTAAATATATATTCCCCTCGTAAAACAACAGAAATGGAATTTTAAAACTTATGGGGGTTAGTTTTACTACAGTATTCATTAAAGCTTTTATATTCTCTTCTGCACCAATTATTATCAAGTTTACTTATAACTTTCCGTGCATGCTCAATAAATAACATAGTTCGTTAGGCACGCACTTAGGGAAGTGCAGGTTCATTAATGCCACGGTGGATGCAAGTCCCTTAATCATTCGACGTCGGTACGCAGTCAAATATAATTTAAATTTATTTAATGGGGTGCGCCTTAATAAAACACCTCACGCTGCGGCATAAACAGAAAACTTTGGCTTCGCCGCATCGGCCGATAATTAAAAATTCAGCGGATAATAGTGTGCACGTAAGCCACATACAAGAACGTTCATTAACTAGATTAATTACGTTTTGATAGACCAAATTGATTCTCGACAGTTAAATGCTGTATAGCGAACAAAAGCAGGAGAGGGTAGCTGGTGCATGCCACGAACAGGAGCACCAACCGCGGAGATCAATTAGTCTCTAGTTTCCTAGTACGCGCGCTCTTAAATTACCATACACAACGCGGCAGCACTGCGAAAAAGGTGGTCAGAACTATATTTCACGAATTACGGAGTCAACTGCCATTTTAATTTCCCGTTTCAGAATCCTCGCGGCAAAAATTCCGCAGCGATGGAAACAAAAGTTTAAATAACTTACAGCTCACAAATCATCACATTAAAGGGTGAGCTTAAAGCTCAATTGATTACAGTCGGGGAGCAAGAGCAATTGTAAAAAGGTAATATATGGCTCCGGCATCCAGTCCAGGCATGATAAATCAGGCATTGGATAAAAATGATCACCACTTGGAAATAAATTGAAATCGATGCGGCTATTGATTATATTCCTCATTGCTACTCAAATCGCTTTAAATAACCATGACTCAATGGCAGCCCCGCTACGCGCTTAACAGCCAAAACCAACCCCGTCGAATTTACATATTATACATCTCAATAATCCTGTCCTTAATATCACGTTGTCGGATGCACAAGTGCCTATACACCTGCCACCGATTTAATAATGAAAACGCTCCATGAAGTGTCGCCGATTGTCACATATACGAGTATTTGTTACTTATTAGGTCACGATAACGGGAACTGTCAACCAACAGTTCTCTGGAAACGCTAATGTAATGAAGGAAAGGAAAAAAGAAAAAAATGGAAGATGGAAGATGGAAAGCATATTTATTGTTTGTTTAACTGCAACATTAAATAGA
This sequence comes from Xestobium rufovillosum, assembly GCA_963966045.1. Taxonomy (NCBI): domain Eukaryota; kingdom Metazoa; phylum Arthropoda; class Insecta; order Coleoptera; family Ptinidae; genus Xestobium; species Xestobium rufovillosum. The sequence continues at coordinate 49,466,456 of OZ014492.1, read as the reverse complement.
CTGTTTAACCATTGCTTGCTGCCCTGAAAAGCGGAATACTTGCATCAGTGCTTACGACGGTGTGTGGATCTCGTGATTTAAAGAAAGCGGGCTAAGTTCTGCGCACGACAGGAAGGCGAAACTTCGTCGTGGTTAACCCGAGGCTTGTTCCCATACACATTTCAAATTACTCACTTCCGTAATTTTGCATAATACGCTGGCTTACTCCTTAAACGTTGGTTACCAAAGAAATATCGACAATATCATTTTATATCCTTATGGTGTGATTATATACTGTGTGACAAACTTCCATGTGTACATGGGGAAATAACATGGGCAATTACATTTTTGGGGATTCCTGCTCCCCATGTGTAGTTACAGTGGTGGTAAAGGTAGCAATCGAAAGATTATTTTTTCTGCGTATGAGGATATAAAAAACTCTACAACTTTCCTATTTATTAAAGCATTAAAAGCAAAAATTACATTAATAATTTTCTAACTAAAACACAGAAATTTATCAGATTATCCATGACAACTTAATTTATTCTAATCACGGACGTCTTTGATTTGTATGGATTTTCTGAACTGTCAACATTTAAAAATGAACAAAAATATTTATTCAGTTCAAGAAAAGGTTTTCATTGTGAAAATATTTTATGGCGGCAATAGTTTGCCCGTAGTCCGTGCCTTATTTTCTGTATAATTCAATAATGGTCCTATTCCTTCGGTATAACAACAAATAATTTAGTAAGAAATTTGAAGGCTGGGAATCTTTCATCGAAAGAAGTTAATTTTTACTAATACATAAACTTGTTTTTTTATTTAGATAATTCTCATTCACATTATTATTGTCATTACCTATAGTTGACAATTAATTGATTACTGGTGTGGATGTTTCGTTGGTGAATGCTGGTCCATAGTTTAGGGTAAATTGTAGGTGTCGTCTAACCTATTAAAAAGTTTTTGGGAAAATGTTAAAGCAGTAAAATGAAATAATAAAAATTAAATTACTTTAATTTTACTGCAATTATGAAAAATTTAACGAGCGGCAACATTTGTTTATTTTGTTCTAATGAATTTTGGTAATCTGGCAATTTAATACTTATTTATTTCATATCTAGGTAAGGACAAAAACTTATTAATATACAATGAAATTAAAGTAACATAAAAAAAGAAAAATAACTATAACAAATATTCAAATAAACCCCCATTCTGTATCAGACAGTATCCCAGCCTATTATAGAAAGAATTTCTCACATTCGCAAATTGCCGATCGTTTATTAAGTTGCATTCCGCAAAAATAGCATTCCGCAAAAATAGCATTCCTTAAAGAATCAATATTTGGGTGACGAGTTTTATAAATCTTATTTTTTAAATGACCCCACAAGAAAAAGTCACACGGTGCCAAATCTGGAGATTTAGGTGGCCAGTTTATAGCACCACCTCGACCAATCCAGCTCCCTGGAAATATTTCATTTAATAATCCCCTCACCTGTGCTCCAAAATGTGCTGGGCATCCGTCATGCTGAAACCTGACCTCCCGATTCGCATGTGCAACTTCTAATGCAGAGCCAATATGGTTAATTAAAAGATCTAAATAAGCTTCTGAATTTAAATTTCCCTGTATTTCAAATGGTCCTATAATGCGATTATTAAAAATGCCTGCCCAATTATTGATTTTTTGAGGGTATTACGTTGTAGTGGCTAGATTTATTCTAGGATTTTCCTGGGGCCAATGCCTAACGTTTTGTGAATTTGGCTCTTGATTTAAAGTGAAGGTACACTCATCGGTAAAACAAATTGATGAGAGGAAGCTGCGATCCCGATTATCACGTTCTTGTATTTCTTCACAGAAAGTTTGCCTTGATTCTTCGTCAAAAGGAAGTAACTCTTGGTGACATTGGAATTTAAAGGGATGATATTTGTTTTTTTTTAATATGTTACGGACAGTTTCTCTTGAAACATTACATTCTAGGGCAATAGACCTTAAACTAGATGTTGGACTAGCAGTTATCAGGCCTATTACCATTTCCTCTACCTCAACATTTAGATTTCTTGGAACGACTAAAAAAAAAAGTTTTAAATTGACGATAAATATAATGTTGACAGTTCAGACGAATTAGAAATTAGAATCAAGGGAGTCTTTGATTAGAATAAATTAGATTGTCATAGGTAATCTGATGAATATCCGTGTTTTAATTTGAAAAATTAGTGTAATTTTTGCTTTTAACGCCTTAATAAATTGGAAAATTGCAGAGTTTTTGATATCCTCATACGCAGAAAAAAATAGTCTTTCGATTGCTACCTTTACCACCACTGTAACTACACATGGGGAGCAGGAATCCCCAAAAATTTAATTGCCCATGTTATTTCCCCATGTACACATGGAAGTTTGTCACACGGTATAAAGATCATAGGATGGGCTTGCAAATATCGGAAAGCTGCATGTGTTGCCTCTGCTAGCTAGAATTCCACTTGAGTAGAAAAGAAAATTAATTTATTAGATGTGATGGCAAGGTCTCCGGTACAATCTATACCCGTCCGACGTGCATTAAGATACTTTATTAAAGTTCTCCTTCGTCAGTTACTGGACGGTTACAAAGTATTCTGCCAGTAACTAAACTAGCGTGAGCACATGAAAGGAGAAACGGCACCCGTCGATATTAAGTATATTCCGGGAGTAATACTAAATAATTCTTTGACAGAAAGTTCTTAGGAAAATTATTTGCTTTCGAGATGCAAATTTTGTAAACTTTTTCTTGAAATATCCGAAAAAAATTCTTGCAGTGAGCTTTGTGTAAGTAGATAGGTAGTGGAAGGGTTGCTGCGATTGAACTTTGTTTTTATTAGTACTGGCAGCAAGAATCGATTTTTCGATTAATCGATTTTCGAAACCGATTTTCAAAATACATATGTAGATAGTTAGGTTTTTTAAATAAATTATTAGTTAGGTATTTAACGAACGAGAAGTGTTTCAAATCTAGTTTCCTTGGGTCAAAAGAAACTGATCTGGACCAATTTATCCTGGTACAATGCTGCTTCCTTAAAAAGTTATGGGACTTCCAAGAACAATTTTTTATTTCACTTTTAATAATTTCCCGGCGCGCAACTGCCCCATGTTCTGCATGTTTGTTGCCCACTACGGAGGTCGAATTCATGGTGAGCGTCGTCGATATGCCAAAGGTAGCAAACTTCGATATATATTTCACTAAAACAATAAATTAATATAATAAAAAATTGGCATAAATAATTAAAGAAATTTGTCCTTTGGGTTGCCTATCATATCGCCCTTTAAGTGCTGGAACTACCTCGTTATAAAGCCCAGATTTTCTAGAATAAAAAATAAAAATATGGTGCTTCTTGTCCAAAAATAACACGACTCTTTGAAAAGTGTCAAGAAGAAACAGAAATAGGCAGTTTTAAGGCAGAATAACCTTTGTATACTTACAGAGTGCGTAAATAATAAATTAACTGATACACACATGGCTATTTCCATATTATTGAGGCTTTTATGTATAACCAACAATTTCCTATAATTTTTATTTGTTTGTCGAAAAGTAGGAGTACGTGTAACAAAACTTTTTACTTACTTAACTTTTCCACCAACTCTACTAAGTTTTTCTCTATTCCAATACACATAAATAAAAAATTCGTAATCGAAGCTTACTAATACATCCGTACTAATTATTTGATTGATGATATTTTACTGACTCTAAAATTAAGTTTCTCGATTTCCTTATTAGGAAACTTTTCCAGTGAAATTAAATGGTAATATTCATTAATTTCCGATTTTTCTGTTGAGGCGAAGAGGTATTAAAATTCTGAAGTGATATAAACGTTGTCAATAGAATATTTGTAGATGATTTTGATTCAGGACACGTAGCAGCTGCTTGTAACATCGAACGATGGGGCTGTTACGATGTGGAATCTGAATGAAAAGTGCCCTAAACGAGACGCACTTACCGGCTTAGCTGCAACCTCACCACTTTCATCAGATATCCGTATACTAAACTACCGGGCATTAACAATAAAGTTCTGGAATTGGGTACCTATACGCGATTTTCTTGTAGTAAAGTTTTGGTTCAATTTTACTTGCTCTCCTTAGGCGATAGTGAAGTTTCTCCTAGTAGCAGGCGATGGTATTACTATTACATCAATCAGGCGCGGGAACGAGCGTATTTAATGTGATCGACATATGGAACAGAATGTTAATTGCATACGAGATTAGAACAGCAAGCTAATTTGCATGAACAATCACTTAATAGCGAGACGCTTAGATTATTTGGTGCTATGTTGCTGACATCGCTTCCTTTTTTCACTGATTTTATGCTTCTGGTTGACCAGAGTGCCTCGAAGGGGAGCTGGTGTTTATACAAACTTGAGGAAAGAAAGCTACATGCATTTACATATTTATATCTTTAGAATTATGGTTGGGTGTAATATAAAAATGCTAATCGAAGTACACCTACAATCCAGTTCACTTTCATGTCGACTAGCTGTTTTATATTTAAAATCAAGTCATCTGCGCCACAGGTGTCTGCCCCAGAATTACGCTATTTCAGTAATTTCTTTTAAAATTACATTTGCAGGGGTTGTGAACTAATTTATCTGACAGTACCTACGACATGCGTGACAGACTTCTAATGAAGGTAGGGCAGTGAACACTGAACAGAGATCGCAGGATTTGATAATGGCAGATGAAAATAAAATAAAGGGCCGTTTCTGCTACTTTAATTATATTTACGTTTTTCCACGATGCATAACTTACCAACAACTATAGTTATCGAACCAGATAATAATGTATATAAGTTGCTAACAGAATCACTGCCGTAGAGATAGTTTGTAGTGATATTGAATATGTGCTAGATTTTGTGAGGAGGCACGAAAATTTAATAATTGTAGGAGATTTCAATGCAGTCGTAGGCACAGGGAGAGAAGGCGGAATAGTTGGCCCCCTTGGATTAGGCAATAGGAACGGTAGGGGAGTTAGACTAATAGAGTTCTTTGATAAACATAACCTAATGGTCGCAAACACTCTATTTCTCCATCACGTTAGGAGACGAAATTTATGGAAGACAGTAAGGAATAGGAGAGGTAGGATGGTAGGACATCTTCTGAGGCACGAAGGCTTAGTTCGCGACATACTACAGTCAGAGATAGAAATAAAAAGAGGTAGGGGTTGGCCCAACTTAGACTATTGCTCTCAAATTAATAGTTGGTGATGTAGGATGTTCAACTTTTGGGGAAATGTGTAGGTTAGCTCAACATAACTGGAGGTGAATGCCTCCTTATCGATCTGCCCGTTTTCGAGTGTATTAATAATTTCGCGTTATATTGTTTACTTATTTGCTTTGCGGGCTGGACTAAGTTCATTAAACACGCGCCCACGTAGTATGTATGGCGCTTGAGAGCTTGATCAGCTTTAACACAACGAAAAAATAACAAAACAAGAAAATAAATCGCCGGAAAGTCAACCGACGTGACAAGAGAAATGTATTCCTAGATACAGCGGGTTTTTGCTCTCATTTCCAATACAGGTTCCGGGGTCGGAAAAGTTATTGAAACCATTCGTCAAATTCACCGAATCTTGCACAAAAACGTGCAAGATATATATAATAATCGATGAAGGTTTGCGCCGGAAGCCATTAAAATGGATTGGGACATCTATAATCTAAATCTTAATCTTTCCATCTTTATGGAACATGTTTACGACAAACGCATAAATCTAAAAGCGCGCTCTCGCAACCCATTTGTCCTCGCTGCCAAAGAAAATTAGTCGAAATATCCGTATATCATCCACATTAAACGCAACCGTTCGCTTTAATGGAGAAAGCGCAAAAATGAACCATTAGTTGACCCTCCGTTGCATCCTGGAACCCTAAAAGCGAACACATAGGTACAGTAAAACAGAAAGGGCATAAAGAGATCCTAAATTTAAGCAGGCTACGGTCACTTTGCATATAAACGAGTCTAAATTGAAATTGTAAAACTGTATATTGCGGCTACAAGCAATCAAATTAGCAATTTATGTATGGGCAATGGTTTTATATGCATGGCGCGTTGTTCCTCTCTTGTTAACAAAAAAAAGCGTACAAAACATGAACGGTAATGCGATTAGAGAAAGTAATTTTGTGATTTTGCGTGAAGAGTGCCATTTTCGTTATTGTTCTCTAAAGTGCTTCCCGATAAAATGAGGACATTTCGAAATGTACTTGATCGCTTGCTCATAGCCTAATAGTGGTGTTATCGGCAATTCCCATCGGAAACGCTGGCTATTCTAGACTTTATTTATTAAGGGAAAAATCCAAACTCTGATATTAATTTAGTTGAATGTTGTGCTATTTTAAAGATTAAGTAGTTTCAAAAATGTAAATGAGTTCTATCGTAAGTAAATAAAAGTTGTTAGAACTTGTTAGAAATGTTTTTCACATTGCCAACGCCTCACGTCTTTCTATCTCGTATTTCTCTGACGCTCTAGATATCCTAGTTTTGGTTTTTTAGTTACCTAATAGACTGTTGAGTCTCTAATATTATCCGTTGAAAGATAGGTTTATCGATTCATTGTACTTCAGCAATAGGAGGTTTGGTATTTATAGCAACGTAGTGTAAGTTTAGATTTAGATTAATTTTTAAAACACGAATATTCATTAGATTACCTATGACAATTTAATTTATTCTAATCAAAGCTCCCTTGATTCTAATTTCCAATTCGTCTGAACTGTCAACATTACTTATCGACAATTTAAAATTTGGGTTTCAAAATGAACAAAAATATTTATTCAGTTTAAGAAAAGGTTTTCATTGTGAAAACATTTTACGGCGGCAATAGTCTGCGGGTAGTCCGTGACTTATTTTCTGTTAAATTCAATAACAGTCCTATTCCTTCGGTAACAACAATAAAAAATTTAGTTAAGAAATTTGAAGATACTGGGAATCTTTCATTAAAAGAAGGTAATTTTTACTAATAAATTTACTTGGTTTTTATTTAGATAATTCTGATTCGCTTATTATTATTGCCTAGTTGCTAATTCCTTATTGTTCGCTAACTTAAATTTTACTGGGATTATGAGAAATTTAACAAGTGATAACATGGAGTGAAACAAAACTAAAATTAATCTTATCATTTATTTTTTTAGTCGTTCCAAGAAATCTAAATGTTGAGGTAGAGGAAATGGTAATAGGCCTGATAACTGCTAGACCAACATCTAGTTTAAGGTCTATTGCCCTAGAATGTAATGTTTCAAGAGAAACTGTCCGTAACATATTAAAAAAAAACAAATATCATCCCTTTAAATTCCAATGTCACCAAGAGTTACTTCCTTTTGACGAAGAATCAAGGCAAACTTTCTGTGAAGAAATGCAAGAACGGGCTAATCCGGATCGCAGCTTCCTCTCATCAATTTGTTTTACCGATGAGTGTACCTTCACTTTAAATCAAGAGCCAAATTCACAAAACGTTAAGCATTGGGCCCAGGAAAATCCCAGAATAAATCTAGCCACTACAACGCAATACCCTCAAAAAATCAATATTTGGGCAGGCATTTTTAATAATCCCATTATAGGACCATTTGAAATACAGGGAAATTTAAATTCAGAAGCTTATTTAGATCTTTTAATTAACCACATTGGCCCTGCATTAGAAGAAGTTGCACATGCGAATCGGGAGGTCTGGTTTCAACATGACGGATGCCCAACACATTTTGGAGCACAAGTGAGGGAATTATTAAATGAAATATTTCCAGAGAGCTGGATTGGTCGAGGTGGTGCTATAAACTGGCCAGCTAGATCTCCCGATTTGACACCGTGGGACTTTTTCTTGTGGGGTCATTTAAAAAATAAGATTTATAAAACTCGTCACCCAAATATTGATTCTTTAAGGAGTGCTATTTTTGCGGAATGCTACTTAATAAACGATCGGCAACTTGCGAATGTGAGAAATTCTTTCTATAATAGGCTGGGATACTGTCTGATACAGAATGGGGGTTTATTTGAATATTTGTTATAGTTATTTTTCTTTTTTATGTTACTTTAATTTCATTGCATATTAATAAGTTTTTGTTCTTACCTAGATATGAAACAAATAAGTATTAAATTGCCAGATTACAAAATTCATTAGAGCAAAATAAACAAATGTTGCCGCTTGTTAAATTTTTCATAATTGCAGTAAAATTAAAGTAACTTAATTTTTATTATATCATTTTACTGCTTTAACATTTTCCCAAAAATTTTTAATAGGTTAGACGACACCTACAATTTACCCTAAACTATGGACCAGCATTCACCAACGAAACATCCACACCAGTAATCAATTAATTGTCAACTATAGGTAATGACAATAATAATGTGAATGAGAATTATTATCTAAATAAAAAAAACAAGTTTATGTATTAGTAAAAATTAACTTCTTTCGATGAAAGATTCCCAGCCTTCAAATTTCTTACTAAATTATTTGTTGTTATACCGAAGGAATAGGACCGTTATTGAATTTTACAGAAAATAAGGCATGGACTACGCGCAAACTATTGCCGCCGTAAAATATTTTCACAATGAAAACTTTTTCTTGAACTGAATAAATATTTTTGTTCATTTTTAAATGTTGACAGTTCAGAAAATCCATAAAAATCAAAGACGTCCGTGATTAGAATAAATTAGGTTGTCATGGATAATCTGATAAATTTCTGTGTTTTAGTTAGAAAATTATTAATGTAATTTTTGCTTTTAATGCTTTACCACCACTGTAACTACACATGGGGAGCAGGAATCCCCAAAAATGTAATTGCCCATGTTATTTCCCCATGTACACATGGAAGTTTGTCACACGGTATGTGATATATCAAAAAAACATCGGCTGCCTATGAGATAAATTCTTTTCAAGCATAGAATTTGTTTTGCAAGTGCTGATAACTTACAAAAATTCAATAAATGGAGGGCGAAAGAAGTTAATATTTCGCAACCCCTGTATTTTAATTTAGTGTTATCGTCTAGAGCACGAATGTATTTTGAAATAGGGGCCAAGGACGCAGCACGTTGCTTCCTGTAAATTACATTCCCTCCCGATCGCGCGGTATTGATATCCCATCATTTCACAACGCAACCCATTCTGAATACGGATGGAGGTTTATTCGCCCTTCCTGATGATGAAATAATTGCCCCTTTTCCCATTCATTTTTTCCTCGTGCTACAACGCTTTACTGTTAAAAACTCGTTAATATTTTGAAAATCGGAGACGATTTTATGGGATTATTCCTGTTTGCTGAAGGGAGTGATTTATGTTATCAGGGTGGTAACAGACATTACGTTATTTAATTACGATAACAAAACGAATTCCTGGAGCGAAACAACCCGATGGGGAAGGCTGCGCGTCATGAAATACGAACTGCCTGCCACATCTACTAATTGAATTATCTATATCAAAGCTTAGAGTTACATTTAGTAGCAAAGTATAATTAAGTCAAAAAGTCAGCCCTCTTTATTGCACCAAATATATGTGGATGCAGGTACCTCTTTGCTTATTACATAAACACACATAATATACCCCCTTCTTGCACCAAACGACAGAGCATATTTTACTTTGCAATAATATCATATGAACCAATTTTTGCCAAATTTGTTGACTACAACGTTCCGTGGTCTATTATTTAAAACTAATTTACATTTAAATTACTTGTATATCAATAACATGTTTCGATTTCGCTATTTCCATGGTTCGAAACCCTACAGTGAACACAAACATAAGCGTAGGTAATGCCAATATAGAGTATATAAATAGACACTATAACTAAATATTTAAATCTAATCAAAGTTGGAAGAAGGATGTAATGTTCGAAATTGGGATAGAACTCGGGGCGCTGGCCATCTGTCAATGTCAGGCGAATTTTGTTAGCCCCTACGCAGATGTAGATCTATACCACATAATAGCGTAATTTAAGTTGTTGGCAATATTGCTGCAGGGCTCACCACTGCCCGTGAATATTGCAACAAATTTAATAAAATTGATGGGTTCCTTTATTTCTTTTGCACATACAGCGTGAGGCAACGAACATTGGTTTCACATATTCTAGAAAACCCCGTTTGTTCCCTAAATAGTTTTATTTACCTAACAAACTTATACAGAGTCGAATTTTGAATCCGGTCATAATTAATGATCAAACGAACTTACCCTAAGTGAAGTTCGATCGTAATTATTATATGAAGGGTCCAATTCGAAGATATCACTTTTCGTAACTACATAGTATATAACTGTCGTACTGAATGATCCTTTTGACGTATTGGGAGGGTGGGAAGTGATATCTTCGGATTGGACGCTTCATATAATTACGATCGAACTTCACTTAGGGTAAGTTCGTTTGATCTCCAGAAGCGCAGCATCCAGCAGCAAATAAATAAAATTTATTTACGTTATATTAAAATGAAATGAAACTCGAATTTTTTACAAGATATTTTATGCCAGTCTGTTGCCGCTTTCGGTTAATTATTTCGAGTTCAGTCAGGTAACGGGCACCCACAAAATTTTATAACAACCTGCGGTTCTTCCGGTCTCCATTATTTTAATAACGCCCCGAATTTATTTTCCCGAAATTTTGTACATTTTAAGCCGCACGTGTCACATAAAATTAAATATACTCTCTGCATAAATAACCGACCCTTAACGAGTACGTATATGGCCCCGCTAACTCGAATAAAAACACACCGTTTAAAGTAACAATGTGCAGGTCCTGTTTATACAGCAATAGTGGAAAAGTATGCTCTTGTTTTTCCCCTGCGTTTAAAACTGAGACAAATTGCCCGATGGCGTGTCCTAATTTGATTACGGTACTCCGAGTACCGTCAAAATTGCGACGGGAAATCGATAGTGTGCAACGCGGCTTTGCCCTTTTAATGTAAATACTTTGTTGAAAAAATTCGAATTGCATGTTTCATCTCTTTACGTAACGCAAATAATGCACGTTGTTTATATGGAAAGTACGTCATTACGGGTAAACACAAGTGTTATGCAACCTACATGACGCTGTAGCTACAAACTTGAAGTACAAAGGCAACAAACCCTGTTCCAAAAACCACATACCCAGGCGTTTATTGAAGCGAAGAGATCGCTTTCAATTCTCCAATGATTGCAATATTACAAGTACCCAAGAATTCGTTTTAGTATTGAAAATACTTCTGGGCGCGTGTATACGGGACTCATCTTACGAAAAATGTATCGACAGGCGACAGATTCTGTCGTAGTGCAGCGATATTCATCAAATACTAAAATTTTAACTTTGAGTGATCCCAAAGTATAGCCAGATGAAACTCTCACAGATGATTCTACAAGTCTTTTGGCACCTAAAAATGGCAATTACGACTTTTTTAGGTAGTAGCGAAAAAAATTAGGAGTGAAAAAGCAGTAAATCTATCCCACCGTGCGCCGGGAGACTCTCGGGCATCTTACGCGAAAATTACAAGTCGTAGAACTTTGCGTTTTTTTTAATTGTTGAAGAAATATTTTAATGGTGTAAATTTTGTGTAAATACAAGAAACCAAACTAATTTTATTGCACCGTATCTAAAATATGTCGCCACATCGGTAACAATACGTTCCACTTTGAACCTGGATAACTTTTTTTTTCACTATATAGATCTGGGGAAGGATAATTTTTATTGGGTATTGCAAAATTTTCCATACATTTTCTTAAAATTGCAGCAGCTCTGTGAAGAATTTGCAAATCTGATAATGTATCACCCGTTGTTTCCAGATTAAAATCAGACGATTCGTCTGTTGAGCTTGCGTCCTCATTTACATGCTTGATTTTTTTGTCAAAAGTTCTTTGCCAGAACACAACAAATCACCTGACCTGACCTGGTCTACGAATAAATTGAATAGATCCTTTAAATCTTTTCGACAATTTCATTTTCAGTTTCGCGGATTGTATTAGGGATCTTTCTGCATTACGTAACATAGAATTATATTTTTGTGTTACTGCAGGTACTTAATGGCAGCTTTTCTTTATTATCTAAGATGTGTTTGTTCTTGAATCCAAGAAGAAAATGTTGAAAACAAGCGATCGGTACTTTTTGTATTTCTGTCAGTTTTATTTTTGTGGGAATTTATATTTCTGGTTGATATGTACTCTGCGTAGCACAATTTATGGTATTTTGCATCGTATGCAAATAAGTCTTCATACAAAATCAGTCTTGAGATAATACGATTGTCATTTCTCTCTCTTGCAGCATTTTTATGCGAGTGGAATCACCCGTGCCTATAGTAACAAGAACAAACAATACATAATTAACCAAATAAAACATTTAGTACTACGATACCAGTTTGAATTGAAGTAAGCGATTTCCTTTTTCTTTTGCCAGATCCTCCACAAATTAAGGCAGTGGATAGTAGTCCGCAAGTTACGGAATCCCATCAAGTGTACTACAGTTCCGCAAGTTATGCGTTATACTTTCGTATAAGTACTTCGTTATTTCAATCCCGACCCAGCAGCGTTTGTAGGTAGGTAGGTTATCGTAAAGAGCTAGTGTTTTGTTACTCTCGGGCCGCGTACGAACGGCTCCCGTAAACGTTATTTTTTACTCACGTTTCCACATTATCTTCTTCGCATAAAATGCGTGTGTCTGGTGCGAGGACAAGTAAAGGGTCTGTCTAAAATGCGTTGATACACAATATTTAACACCTGTTCGCATGCCCACAACTTGCGGAACCGTAATGACAAATGATAGTGATCCGTAACTTGCGGACTACTATCCACGGCCACAAATTAAACACATGGTTCTAACGTTAAATTGATCCTGTCTTCTAGGTATTTAAAAGCGTATTGCTATTAGAGGCCGCAGAACCATTGTTGTGTGAGGGTTCACGATTTTTAGTATTGAAAATACTTCTGGGCTCGTGTATATGGGACTCATTAGTATTGAAAATACTTCTGGGCTCGTGTATATGGGACTCATCTTACGAAAAATGTATCGACATGCGACAGATTCTGTTGGCGGCGCGCGCAGTCGAGGCCGCTAATAAATTGGATGGAGGCGGCTACCGACTAGCCAGATCGCCAGATGTAAACTAAGGTACGGCGAGGGCGAGTACCGTTTAAGAGGGATATCGCCTTACAATAAAAGTCCAAACTGTACAAAACGGATGCGTTAATATTTTGTTACGTATTGCGTCAGTTTGACTATGTGCCTTGTGCTTGTCACAAATCATTTATTTTATTGTATCAATAATATACCAACTTGAAAGGCACATATCACTTTTGTTGGACATCTTAGAAACAGAGCAGTTGTGTCGGTATTTTCAATACGCCTATGATACTTGCGTAAGATGCGAGGTCTGTGAATTTTTGTATCTATATTTTTTTTCAAAACAATATTATACCTATGCAAAATGTCAAATCACTATCATCAGGTTTCTCGAACAGTAGTCTAAAGGTACGTTTTCCTAAGCGCGGCTGCAGCGATAATCGCTATTCACTAAATTCACTCTCGTCAGAAAACTTGTTTCATCTCCTAATGAAGTTATAATAATTGGATCAATTTCAACGTCCAACGCCTGCTCCAGACGCCACCAGTTCAAAATAAGGTTTTCTGTGTGATTCACCGACTTTTCCCAATATTCTTGAGATATGTGATTAAAGAAGATTCCCGAACTGTTTCTACTTGATCGGAACGTAAACCATCTCCAATAAGTTTTTCGTAATAAGTTTTTGCGCCTGTCCATATTAATTCAATGGCATTAAACTGGCAATGATATGGAAGCAGGGGCAATACCTCATGACCATGTTGCCTTAATATTTCGTCGACAGCTTAAATTTTATCTTTCAATAATTTTGATTTTAACAAATTCGGTGAAGGGTTTTGATTTTTTTTTTGTAACCACTCAAATATTTCATTTTTTTCCATGAAGAATTTGGTTACTTATTTAATATTCTAGAATGATATGATGAGTTGTCAAGAACAATTAAAGAAGGTTCATCTAAATTTGGAATTAGCTGTTCTGTTGACCATTTTTCAAATAAATCTTTGTCCATATTATCGTGGTAGTCCATACTTTTTGATTTTGACGAAAAAATTAAACTAGCACCAGGTACATTTCTCACTTAGCAAATAATATGCAAGCACTACTCGACTTCTTTTACTTAAGCTCATCACTGGGTACTAACCAACAATAAACCGACAGTAAACAACTGTAAAATCGCTTGTAGGAAGATACCCATTCGATCAATGTCAGCGATGATCACTTAGAGATCGCTCCACGATTATCGCTGTGCGATAGACGCGCCTTGGAAAACGTACCTTAACCTGGGTCAACCTCTGTTATATAACAAACCAGTAATTTGTGCCCCAGACGTTGTCCTAGCATCACATTCTTTATTCTTTTTCCATTCCCCTGCCTAATATGCCGCTTCTATTTCGTTCAACGCACTTCAGACCACAATATAGAGGTATATGACGAACGTTTTTACAATACAGCATCACGTCCGTGCCCTCTTTTTCAATAATAACAGGGAGCTTGTTAAAAATCACCATTAGACTGCGAATCTCGTCCGCGTGTAAGCAGGGGTTGTCTCTATCCAAATACTCCCCTGAAATTGTGAAAGCGGAGCGCTTTGCGATTTGTAATTCAATAATTCGCAAACGAAAGTTCTCGCTTCACATTATGAAGCTGTGTTATTGTCAACGAAAGCGCTTTCAGGCAGGCGGCTCCCACGAGGAAATGGGGAACCCGAGTTAAAGGTTTTATTGATTAACTTCCTTTTGGTCTGGAGCCATTAAGTTTGCGAGTTGGTTCGACCTCGCCAAATTAAACTTCAAGCTACTCTTCTAATGAAGTGTTCGGTTCGGTTTTATATATACTTAAATGAAGGCGGTTTGCGTTTATTGTACCCTGTTCCTAAAACAATTCATCCCCAACATTGACCTCCATTCGTCGATAAGGAATACGATGAATAATTAAATCTCCGGGTCGAGCAATAAATAATACACTTTTTGTGCTGCGTCCGACGAAAGCTCATTGATTTCGGATAATGGCCACTAGAAAATTCAGATGTCTCAACACAAAGCAAAAAGCATGTTCCTTTTAAGAGGAGATCGGCTATATTTGGAACAAAGAACAAATTAGTATTAAGTGTCTCTAAAGAAGTAAGACTTATTATAATGCCTCGGAAGCTTCCAAGGTTATCCTGTAATTCTTATGCCTTCTAAATTCCGAGTCTTCTTTCATAAACGTTCCGCTTCTTAGAATCCAGTATTCAATTACATAAATGTTTCACATCTACCGGCACCTCCACCATTTAAGTTGAAAATTGTAAACGTAAATTAATCAGTATTCATAAGTGCTTGTAATAAACTTAATATATTCATTGGACGTTTAAAATTGTTTAAATCGTACGACATATTTTAAAATTGAACTATAATGTTTTTAACACTTTTTATCACAAACTGCTTTTGGTAAAATCTGACTTACAGTACTTATGAGTTGGGAATGATGTTTATAGCTTGTAGAGGAACTGTAAGTGATACAAACTGTCAACATATTACGATTTTTATGGCACGCAGCTGTTGCATGCAGATAATCAATGAATTACTGTACTGCAGACATTACGAATATGAAAAAATATTGAAAGGAAGTCCGCGGCAAAGGCAGGGATAGACTGATACGCACAACAAATAAATTTGAGATACTTTAACACCATAAAGTTATTCTTAATTTTTATGTTTATATGTCTCTATTATTAGAAATGATGTATATATTTATTACATAAATTGCATTGGCAAATAAAATACTATACTCTGGGTCAATGAATTTATTACAAGCATCTTTTTATTTGAGAGTGCGCAACAGCGGAAACTAAGGTACTTGCTTCCATTAGACAGCCGAGTAAAAAGTTTACAGCGATATTTCTGATGAAGTTATAACGCTCCAAGAATTAAAAGTGCGCTATTTATCACCCCCAGCCCCCAGCATGTAGCAGACCAATAAAAATGTTAAATGTTCTTGCATTTAAACTTTTTTACGAGTTTCACTTAAGAGTTATTTGTTCCGAACAGTTCGGAATTACCTTACAAGCCTTTGATTTTTGCTTGTCGAGTTGGCCATGAGGGAAAGCTCAAAACAGGTTAAATTACAAATGGTAAGGCAGTCGAATTGATCGCTGAACCAAAACTATGTGCAAATCATTAATTACAGGCTGCAATTTGCTCTTTTGTCGCCCCGGAACTATTCCCTTGCCTTTATTGAATCTCAGATACACTGTTTTCGGTCCCTTTACTCAAAACGTTGCTCATGGGTGTTTATCTGAGAAACTTTGTTCGTACAAAAAGTACCCGGTCAAATACATAAAAGAATCAGTCAGTTCTAAGAGCAATCCTATAAGCAGAGCTAGTAGATGGTAATGACTGCGGTGCACAATGTGTTTGCCGTAGGTGTGGGGGTACTTGCAATGCATTCTGTACCTAATACTCCAGAGCAAGTTGTATTTCGGTGGCGTCGGGTAAACACAGATACCATCAGCACACAGATTACTGATATGAATAATTTCGCAACAATTAATGAAGTGCGGCTGTTAGTAAAAGCTCTCAAAGCTCTTTATGATCTAGTCCACATAGGGCTGTCGGTTTAAAGCTCAGCTATTATTGTTTCAACGACGTCTATTTATCAGAGTTTTGATATGCATGCAGTTTTATGCACATTATTCTTCGCAGATTGCAATCTCCGTTCTTTTATGTCCGGCTTATTAATATCTTATCAGGGCTCTTGCAAATTTTCTGTTTACTTTTAAATGCAATTTTTGCGATAAAGACAACACAAGTGCTCGGCAAACTTTGCAAGACAAATATTGAGTTTCTGCTCTAAAAAGTCTGCTGCATTTTTAAGTAGGTAACTGGTTAGCATTTCCTAAAAATAGACCAATCAAAGTCGAATTTGAAACGCGTGGGCGGCTTCCTGGAAACTTATACGAAAACGGTAATGACATTTAAATATTAAAAGCCGAGCTTCTGCTGGATTAAAGTATTTGCGGTTGCTGAACTGCCTCTTACTTGTTTAGCACTAAGTCTGGATTTGGGAGTGATTGGCTTTGCAGCCCTTGGGTATTACAGGCCAAACTGAATTACCTTTATTGAAGTTCCGTCGGCGCGGCTTTGCTAAGATTATTGATCTTATGTGTTTCGGGGAGCTGCAGTGTCGCGCTCGTCATTTTAAATAGAATCCATGATATCCAATTCAATAAGTTATCTAATAACCATTAAGAACTCCAGGCGAAGACATGAAATTTTTTTCTATTCATTAGAGGTAACTCTGGATATTTCAAATTAAATTCACGACAGGTTCTTTCCACTATTTTATCACAGCTTCGGTAAATAGAAAATAGATCAAAAATGACACCGTTATAGTCTGAGGCCCGGTTTTTCAAAGAATCCAACACCGGATTAAGTCTGACACTCGCTTCGTTGCTATGATACCGGCTTTCTGATTGGCTGGCTTCATAGCAACGAGAGCGGTGTCAGACTTAATCCGGTGATGGATTCTTTGAAAAACCGGGCCTAAGAGCCAGCAACATACATTGTGGACTGACTTCCGCAAATTTGAAATTAATTCACAAGCTTACCATTATTGTGTAAAAACTGAATTGAATAGTCAGTTCGCCTAATCATATTGCTTCTGGCGCAGGTTTAATTATAAAGACATAATTTTTTTTTTTTTAAAAACTCATTTTAGCAAAATTTTCATCTAATGATACCTTATGATATGTAAAATACGAAATGGTAAGTGACGGACGTTTTTTGTATTGCTAAAATGGTGACTGATCGCCGTAAACATTATAAAAATGTTGAAAATTAAACTTATTTTGGCAAGCGTCAAATTTCTTCATGACACCTGACAGAAGAAATTAAGTTTTACTACAGATTGATAATTTACATAGCCCGCTATAATAGGGGGCCTTGTAATAATCTATATCTATATCTATTATTTTATATATATAAAAGACAGGCACCATTCCAGTTCCTCTGGATGTAGTTCAATGTGTGTGTTGGAGTGGGCCCCTGGATGGTTTACATTCACAATTGGACCCGGTAGGTGGCGCTGCAATCGGGTTCTAGGATTTTTTTGACGAAAATTTTTTTCATGTCATGCAGGACAACGTCTGCCGGGCCCGCTAGTCTTATATATATAAAAGAAAGTCGTGTTAGTTACACTATTTATAACTCAAGAACGGCTGAACCGATTTGGCTGAAAATTGGTGGGGAGGTAGCTTAGAACCAGGAGACGGACATAGGATACTTTTTATCCCGTTTCCGTGGGACAAACTTTGTGTCACACCAGTCTATAAACCGTCTATAACAAATTTCATACACTTTTTTAAATTTATCGGGCAATAAATCTGTTGTAGCTTCATTTGCTGTTTCAATTATATCTGCAGGAGTACAAATAGTTTCTTCCTCACCATCCGAAATCGACATTTTCGACAGTTTCACAACAAAATATTACAATTTTAAACTGACAACTTGAAATTAATTACTAACTTGATAATTTTGGTCATTGTACATAAATACACGTATCCATAGTTACGCAGAGGAACGTAACGTTTTTTTAGGTAACGCTCGATTTTATAAATTTTATTTGTCAAATCTGACAGTTGATAAGTGTCATATCAAGCCCCCGCCTCGCACAAAACAAAAAAATTATGTTGATCCGATCGCTACCAAACTTCACAGGAACACTCGCTGGGCTAATCTGAAGATTAACTAACAGTAGGTGCCGCGCATGTCGTACCGGGACCGGGCAGCAAATAATTTATAAAGTGAAAATGCAAACGTCAAACGGCATATGCCATTCGCAGTTTATCAAGTTTCAAACGATTTTACCACAATTATTTCTTCAGAGGCAGCAACGTGCCGGGTACCAGCTAGTTTATTATAGAAAAGAGAAATTTGGCTCTTGCCAAAATAAGTTTAATTTTTAATATTTTTATTATGTTTACGGCGATCTGTCACCATTTTAGCAATACATAAAAACGTCCGTCACATACCAGTTCGTATTCTATACATTACAAGGTATAATTAGATGAAAATTTTTGTTTTGCTAAAATGAGTTTTTTTTTTAAATAATGTCTTTATATTTAAACCTGCGCCAAAAGCAATATGATTAGGCGGACTGACTACTCAATTCAGTTTTTACACATTAATGGTAAGCTCGTGAATTAATTTCAGATTTGCGGACGTCAGTCCCACCATGTATGTTGCTGGCTCTTAGACTATTAGGGTAGTGATTCGTATCGATAGTTTGAGTTACTTGTAACAGGCGTACAACAAAACTATCAATTTGACAACTAAACAAAGTTGTGACAGTAGCCGCAAATGTTTTAAGTTCATGGTCAACTATGTCAATAAACGTCCATTTTTGATTTATCCCGTCTTAATCGAATCAGAGGCTCTCTTGAAACAAAGACAACAAAGCGGAAACAACGGAAGCGGGACGAAGTGTTTCATAAAATTTAAATTACTAAATCATAACTGCGAACAAAGTAAATGCATTTGGAATCCTGAGTGGCTCCACATGATTGTTAATTCGATTACATTAGAAAATTAAAGTTGGTTGGGAAGTTTCGGGCGCTTTGTGGCGCAATCATTTATGATTCATTAATATACATGAATGCTTCAATTTATAATATAATCAAATTATCATCAATTACAATTATCTAGAGGTGATTGACTTTGATTGACATAGTCGCGAAATAATGGATAATCCGGAAAGTTACCCCATTTTCCCCTCTAGTTGCATTTATATCACGCAAAATGTCACCCCGGTCCTAAATTAAAAGCCCATTAACTCACTCTCGAATCTGATTTTAAAGTGCACATAAAAAAGCAGACGTATAAATCTTTGTTACCTATTTAAGTATACCGTTCGATCTTGAAGGAAGTTATTAACATGAGAAAATACATTTTGCATAAATAGGAACACACGAAAAAAGGTACAGTTACATTCAGTTACACCCGTTCCTTCTAGCAAGACAATAATTAAATAAGGTTGCGGAATTGGGACGTACCGAAAACAAAACTATTTATACCTAATCTGTATACGAAGAGACTCAACTCTCTCATAATGGCCAAGAAAGAAGCTCATTAGTTCGTATTGTTAGTGGCGAGTTCTTTAATTTTTACTGCTTAAAAATATTTAAAATAGATGAGCTAAATATTAAAATGAAGTGCTTATTATGTGGTGAAGTTGTGGAGGAAAAAGATAAACTTGGACGTGGGGTTTAGAGACAATAATTAGGGCTGCGGAACTGAGAAAAGATGATTTTAGACAGAAAATTTTAGCAATCAAGAATGATATTTTAAACGGAAAAATTAAAGTAAAATATCATGAAGACTGCAGAAAGGTCTATACCAGCAAGGACAATATTGAGATGGTTTGCTAAATTAGTAATAGCTCGGACGGAGACAGAAACATTCCGCGAGACATTCCAGGTTCTTCAAAAAGTAGGAGTAACATGGAATCATACGTGAAATGTGCCTTATTTGCAATCAAAAAGAGACAAAGAAAAAGCAAAAATTAACATTTATATAAACAAGTTTGCAGATTGTATTAGGTACCTACCCATTTCTTTTTATTATTTTGGGGGTTTTGTCAGTCAAAAGATAAACAAAAATAAAACTCGAAAAATTCTGATTTAAATTAAACATTAATTTGCATAAAAATATACCACTGATATATGAAATAAAAAAGTTCCAAACTGATCATTTTTTGGGTTAGGTCGAGAGTGAAGTTGTAAGTGCCTACTTCAGAATAAAAAACTACTGAGGTACCTACAGTCTACACTTTTGTTTGCTGACTTCTATTTGGATAAAATACACTTAAAATATAAAAATAGGAAACCGGATAGCGTACAATAAAAAATTATAGAAACTTTTAAGAATATGTACTACAATAGCCAATTTATTTTAATCTCTTGAGGGGACGGAAAAAAGTACTTATGTAGGTATAAATAATCAAAGCGTCCAAAAAAGAGGGGCGATATTGGAATGGTTGCAAAGTTCATCGGTTATGACGATTTGTTTATGCATGATGCGAAATATCATAGGGCGTGTTATAGCCATTACATTTCGAAATATGTATAACATACAAGCATTTTTAAATAAATTGAAAATTAACAAAAAATTAGCCCAAGTCCCGACTTTTTCATCAAACTCTGATAAAATAGAATCAACGATAGAATCAGCTTAAAGTTCTTCCTTTGTATCTGAAACTGCTAATAATGATGTCTGTAAGAAGTTTATCAAAATGAATATGAAATTTTGTATAAAGCAGCTGGAATTTTTAAAAAACACACAATTTCAGTTCTCCACGAAAAATTTTTCCTGTTCCTCAACTCCTCATGATATTAATCAAAATGAGTTTACAAAGCAAGTACCAAATATGTTGCTACAATTTATATCTTGGCTTATCGACGATGATAGTTATAACTTTAGTAATATTTGTGAATTTATGGCAAATGAAACACTATGTAAAAATATTATCGACGTTTCGCCTCTGGTTAGAGGCTTTATCAAGATTATATATTTAAAAGTTTACAAAATGTATAAATGTGACAAAATTTTTTCTTAATAAAAATGTAAATAACAGTAACTAAGAACTTATATTAAAAATAGAAATTATACGTAGCACACATGATTTTGTAAAAAAATATGAAGGAGGAAAGAAATGTACATAAATTAGAATCAAGTGGTAGAGAACAGATTTACGTTATTATGTCACTGTAAATTTGACTTAAATTTTGAATGTCAGATCTGTCATTCAAGGAATTTTTATCTTTTTGGATGTGTATCATTTCTAAAACCAGTCTAGCTTTTAAGTTTTTTTCTTGTTCTAAAATAGTAGTATTGTGAAAATCGAAATTGTGTTTAGTATCTTTTATGTGTTTACTGATAGCTGAATTACTATTTTGGTAAGTATGTTGTTTTAACCTAGTTTCAAGGTGATTTTTGGTTTGCCCAATGTATGCTTTATTACAGTTATTACAATTAATTTTGTATACAATATGAGTTTTCATTAATTTTGGAATTGGAGTTTTTAAACGAGAATATAAAAATTGTAAGTTGTTATGCTTTTTATGAGCAATTACAAAATTATGTTTTATTAATACATATGTGATATGTGTTTTATATATGGTAAAGAAATGTAATTTTTAGGTTCTTTTTGGTTTTGATTGTCGTTATTGTTATTATAAAAATGATGTAGTCTATTTTTTATAATTTTGTCAATAAAATTTCTTGGGTAGTTATTTTTTATTAAACAATTTATGGTTTTGTTTAATGCATATTGTCTGAATTGTGGACTGGAGAGTTTGATTGCTCTGTCAGTCAAGCAAATAAGGATACTTTTTTTGTGACAAGTGGGTTGTTTGCACAGAGAAAAGGGATTGTTTGATTTAAGAATATTGGTTTCTTTGAATATCATTATTTTAAAACAAGAAAAAATTCTTTCAAATAAGTAAATTTATTTCAATTGAAACAATAGCAGTTTCTTGAATATAGCATTCAATTAGTTTGGGTTCCAGTAACATCTGATCTTCAATTTGAAACATTATTTACTTGTGACAAATGCAAAAATCGTAAGACAAATTTGAAATCAAAAAGTTTTCACGGAAATAAATGTTTTTTTACGTTAAACAAATATCTGCTGAATGTAAAGTATTTTATTATTTTTATTAAAGCAATATATGTTTGAGTGCACTAAAATATTTGTTTTTCCTAACACGCTCTATATTTGAATTCAAAAAATATTTCTTTGTAAATCGCACTCCTCAACCACTACCCCCAAGTGTGCCGTGTGCAAAACACAAGAACAGACCAGATTAAAAATGCAAAGAAAAACGGTCAGTTAGCAACAAGAAATCACGGGAAACTGTGAACCGTGAGGGTGAGGCCGCGCCTTTTGTATTTCTTTGTTCTTTTCTGAATGTGAAAAATGGAGAAATTTTTGGAAGAGAATACGTTAATTCATCTCGCCGATATATTTGACAGTAAGTAGGTACTTATATTATTTATTTCAGTTGGCATGTACAATGTTTTTAATTTTGTTGCACTAATGGACCTTTGAAGAAATTAACAACGGGACGTTAAACCTTATTGAAAATAATCTTATACCTACCATGGCTATGCATGCTCATTTTCAGCATTTGTAATTTAATTTCTGAATGTACAATAAGTTTAAACAATAAAGTAGGTATGTATGTATGTTTTGTTAAATCACCAAAGAGGCTAGAAGTTCTTAAGCAGACATTTTTGAAGTTTTTTGTGTAAATATTTTAGGGCTAGGCGGCTAGGGAATGTTTATCTCGATGTTTATTCAGAGTTTAATGTTATGTTTCTTGAGTATAGCATAATATGGTAAAATATAATAAACGTATGAACATTTTGTGTAATGATTTTTATTTTCCAGTCGCAATTTCAAATTTTCCTATCCCAATATAGGTACAGTAAATAAATTACGCAAATAAATATTTCTTTAGTAGTACCTAATTACCTAAGTTTCAAAGAAATATTTGTTTGAATCATTTTTCTCAAAAAAATGTTTATTTAGTTCAAAGAAATCATTCCTAAATTTCAGAAAAAACTTACAATTTAAAGAAATATTTATTCGCTCAAAAGCACGTGTGCAAGCCCCCAAATAAATATTTCTTTCAAACAAAACTACATCTTTTCATTCAAATCCTGCTCTTATTTTCCGCAAAAAAATATTTTTAGGTTAGGGATAATCTTGCTTTCAAGACAAATGTGTAAATGATTCTTTCAAAGAAACATTTTTTCGGTACAGTAAAATAAACTACGTTTTTGTATGAAATAACAGATTTACTTCGCCATATAGAAACAAGAGATTTCTTTAAAGTGAATAAATTTTGTTTCATTCAAGTAAATACTTTTATCTGTGTGGAATTAAAATGAATATAACGGCCAGACCAAGTGGGTTTTGTGTACCATTCTGTTTCTATTGAATTATTAATTTTGTATAGTGTTAAGTCTAAGAAGTTAATTTGGTTATTTTTTGAAATTTCTATAGTAAATTGTAATTTGGGATGATAATTATTGAATTGATGAAGAATTTCATTTTCTTTGTCGGGAGGAATAGCAGTAAGACAATCATCTACATAACGTACAAAAAAGGTAGATTAAATGATAATTTAGGAATAACAGTGGTTTCTAAATCTTCTAAAACTAATTGGGCAATAGTGCTTGAAATTGGAGAACCCATAGCACAGCCATCAGTTTGTTTATAAATTTTATCTTTAAATTTGAAATATGTAGTGGTTAAGGTAAGTTCAATTACTGTAATAAAATTGTTTAAAGTAAGTGACGTGAAAGGTTCAATTTTATTCCAGTTTTTTTTTATTATTGTAATTGCTAGATTTATTGGAATGTTGGTATAGAGAGATACAGCATCAAGTGAAATAAATATATAATTTTCAGGGAAATAAAAATTTTTTGTTTTTTCTTTAAATGACCAAGAATCTTTGATGTAAAATTCATTTTGACCTGTGATGTTAGATAAAATATTAGATAAATATTTTGATAATTTATAAAAAGGACTTTGTATACATGATACTATTGGTCTAAGTGGGAAATTAATTTTGTGTAATTTTGGGAGGCCATATATACGTTTGGGTAGGGAATTTTGTATTTTAAGTTTAGTGCTAAGTGTATAAGAGATATTATTTTCATTTAATAATTTAGATATAAAATTATTATTTTTAGTTTGTAAACTAATAGTGGGATCTTTAGGAAGAGGCATATAAATTAATTTGTCGTTTAATAGATTAAACATTTTATTTTCGTAATCAGTGGAATTCATTATTACTGTTTTGTTAATTTTATCGGGTTTTAGGATGATAATTTGTGGGTTGTTTTTAAGGAAAGTTTTTGTAATTTTAATGTTAGTCAATAGTTCTTTTTCATTTTTGTTAATTTTTGTATAAGAATTGTTAAATTTTTTAATAATTTGGCAAATTTTATTTCTAATATAATTTTTTTCTTCAGATGGAAGTAAAGTTATACCACTTTCAATAGTGGCAATGATATTATTAATTGGAATTTCAGTATTACGGGTATTTATAGTAAAATTTGGGCCTAATTGTAAAATTTTTTGTACATTAGTTGGAATGTCGGTGGTAGAAATGTTATGTATCCATTCTTTATTAATAGAGAGATTGCAATCATTATTATTAGTATGTTTATTAGTAAGTTTTATTAATTTCTGTTGTTGTTTATTTTTTATGTTAAGAAATTTATAGTAAAATTTTTGGTTTTGTGATTGTTTAAAAAAGTTGTTATATGTTTGTGGTAATATGTGCGTCGAGTGACCTGGGGGCATGTTGGAATGAAAATGTGGAAAGCCGGGCGGCAAGCCTTGGTAGAAGGGTTGTGGCGGCTGGTTCGTTCCATTTCCGGGGCCTGCTCCATAGTGCTGGGGATTGTGAGAAGGTATTGGAACTAAGCCAGCCGTATGCTGCGGTGAAAGAATCACATGTCGAAGTGTACCGCTTTCGTCTACAATTTGTTGAACTACATGACCCGGAGGAACCTGAACTGGCATGGCGATTGGAGGCGAGGAATTCGTAGACACCATAGGCACTGTCACCGGCACATTGCATTGCATGTGCCGGGAGGAAAATTCGCTTGCTAAGCAGTGAAAACATTAAAAAGGAAACGTCGATAATATTTTTACATAGTGTTTCATTTGCCATAAATTCACAAATATTACTAAAATTATTAAAAAAATGGCACAAATAATTATACAATTGATAGTTATAACGTTAGAAAAAAATATAAATCCAAAAGCTGTTATTCCTTGCAATTTTATTATGGCGTTGTTCGTCAAGTTATATAAAAAAAACTTTTTAAATTTGGATTAGACTTATGTGTACGCCATTTACTACGAAGTAGACAACTTTTTGACTTCCTATCTGAAATTGGTACTAGCTGTACTTATAATGATATTAGACAATAATTATTAACAACCAACATTGCCAAACAAAGAATTAGTAATGACAAAATTTATGTACCTCCAGGTAAAAGTTGTTGGTAATACAATCAAAAATTACACACACGCGAGTATAGATAATTTTGATTTAAATGAGGACACAATCCACGGAAAAATACTACTCATTGCGTGTGTGTGGTGGAATTTCAGCAACGTTTAGAAAACATTACATTTATAGGTGAAAATATACCTAGAAAAGGTCCTTATTCATTAAGCTTAGAAGATCTTGATTTTCTCTTTCGACACATATTGCGCTTTTTAGCCCTCCAAAACGACCAGAGCTTTTACCCTTTAAGTCCTTTGAATTTAACAAAAAAACGATGAAATATTTACAAAAATAAACTTGACAAGGAAACTCTTTCAATATTTTAAAGGCACTAGTCCATTTTTAACTTGGTCAGGCTTTAATAATTTGTATCTGAGATGCCCAAGCATTGCAGATCAATAACTGAAAATACTGAAAATAGGCAATAAACACAGTAAAATTGAAGGTGCCGAACCATTACCCACTATTATACCCTCCAAACTAAAAAAATCATATTATAAAAACTATTGAAAATATCCAGAGATTTTTTTTTCTAAAAACTTTTTTGATCTTTTGGCTATATTTCCTTCGCATCATGTTATATAAAAATTTCAAAAACAAAAAAGTTTCTCGATTAGTGAAAATTTACCTGCATAGTTTCCGAACGTCCAAGATCATCGGCGTTTTTATCATTTATTTAAAAAACAATATCATTATTATTATACCTCTAAAGAAGCGCATAGGTGTGTGCTTTAAAACAAAAAAAAGATTACGTCGATAGCTCAATTCGTTTTTGAGATATGCCAGCAGATATGCAAAAAGCATGACTTAAAAAAGTAAAAATTTTATAGTTTTTTAAAAATAAAAAATGTGGTGACCGCTAAAAATGTCGTATTTTGAGTTTCTATGTGTATAATGCTGTTGTTGACAATACCCACTGGGTCTGATCTTGTTCTAAGGTCATCAAAAAAAAACGACACAATTTTACCCATTACTTACTGCGCTACACTACCCGCGGAACGCAGTCTCACGTCCTGTACTCTGAAGATTAAAAGACTTGGAAATAGTGGCCAAATTCAGACTGTTGCTGTTCATTCAACATCTGAAATAAAAATATGCCCTAACTATGAGTGCTATTGACAACTTTTGGCACGCACGAGCATGATAAGGGACGTAAATTATGCAAACGTGGGCGAGGGCGATTAGCGCAGTACTCGCCCCTCAACATTATATAATTTTTCGATACAAGTGTAACCCTGGTTATAATGAGAGGTTGCTTAATACTTATAGCGGCCAAGGAAATGGCCTACGCAAATTCTGATTATTTTATAAAGCCTTAATAGTCATATTATTATTATAATAGAGCTATTGAAAATTTAATAACTTGCCTCCAAATAAGCACGTACAGAAAGCTAAAACAATGAAGCAAATTACGCTCTAATTCGAATCAGCAAGATACAGTAGAATTTAATTTGTAATAAATGTGCATTTGTTTTGCTGCAAAAAGTGTGGTGGGAAGGGTATCTAAAATATACGTGTTTCATTAAGGTAATGACGATGGATTGTTACAAATGTTCCCGGAGCAATAATGGTTTTCAGGGAAAATGTATATTTTCATCATTAAGTAATCAGTACCGATGCGATCTCGGATTTTTCCCAAGGGTGGCGTATACACCGTTCTGTCTGTTGCGCGTACACATTCGTACATATAATTTGATCCAGCTACTAATTTGCAGCTGCGATTTCGCTTACAATTTCGAGTTACGTTTTCACCCGCATTTGTATCGGGCTGCTGCATCAGTTTTTAGCGTTTTTGTAGAATTCAAAATGTATTTCTATTTAATAAATGAAGTACATTACATCAAATGATGTTCATCAAAGACGAATGAACGTCGAGAATCGTTTATATCAAAACGACCCTCTTAGAAACATTTGTCCTTCATTTCTAGAGAAAATTTTAATTTACAGAAATTAAATGAGTGGTAAGGAAATACAGTCCATAAAAGGAGGAAAATAGTAAGTTATAACTTATAAGTGTGTGCGTTAAAAGATAGAACTGAACTGAATATATTCAAGCGGCGCCATTTCCGGTCTATTACAAGGGAAACATTCACTTCCGGTTGAAAGATAAAGCTGAATGTCCACGTAGTACGGGAATAGAGTACCTCATTTCGCAGGCCGTTACCTCGGCTGCTGAAGACTTTAACATGCCAACTTGCTGTCATTTTCACACAAGAAAATGACGAGTCATTGCCATATACCGTCATTTACTGAACGTTACATTCGATTTTTATGGCGGCGGGTGTTATGTTTATGTTTTCATTGAAAGGATTCCAATGCCCGATTTCTTGAAAAAGGACGGCAATAAATCGACATTTATTGGTCACCAACCTCCAGTTTTTCTACTTATTCTGTCCTCACGTGCCCGTATTTCACGTTAACTGATCCAATACATCACTAGGAATTTTAACCAGTTTAAATAATTCGTACGGTAATTCTGATCAGCTGTGTTCCTAACCTGCTTTTACTTATCCTTTTGAATTAATATTATTCCAATTTCGTGAATTTCTAGCATGTAAAAATATAATAAACTCATAGTGTTCGACGATTCTGCCTTATTTGAACCAATTTAAACGATTCCTCGGGGAGCAACATTCATTAGCAACGAATTGATCGTAATTTTAAGCTAGTGAGTGTTTTGGATCAAAAGTTATTAGCGATTCTTCAAGTGGAGGAAATGTGTCAAAATTTCGAAAAATAATTTTTATCTTGAAAAAGAGAAGAGATAACAAAAAAACTTTCCCAGTAAAAGCAATTCCAACTCATGTGATGAAACCAAATATTGGTATATTTGGGGGTTGTCCTATGTAAAAAACTGAACTTTATGTCAATTTCCGGTATAATCGGAAGTGCTAACAAGAAGCCACCGTGCAACACCCTGTATTTATTTAACAATATTAATAATTAAGTAACAGAGTGCAGAATTTACGTTATTTATTATTATAAATATGAAACAATTGGTCTAAGAGTAATACCAGTTTTGTGTAATTTTGGTAGGTTATACAGGGTATCCCACGACGACCTTACACGATCTGTATATAGAAAAGTATATATAGTAGAATTACACAAATTTGCACAAATAGGTAATCAAGGATGCTCAATTCGACAAAAATATTTTTGACTTTCTGCCACTTCCGGTTATACCGGAAATAGACACCAACTTCCTTATTTTAAACGGAATGCCCACATTTTTATTACGCATTTAAATTTTTAGATAAAGAAAATTGACTTACATGTCCTTATCCTAGTTTTTAATTCTCTATCTAATGGGTCTGGAAAATACTGCTTCCCGATTGGCAACTTTTTGTCATTTTTTGACCCATCAGGATGCAGTATTTCCCACACTCAATAGATAGAGAATTAAAAATTAGGATAGGGACATGTAAGTCATTTTTCTTTACCTAAAAATCTAAATGCGTAAGAAAAATGTGGGCATTCCGTTTAAAATAAGGAAGTTATTGTCTTCAAGTAATTTAGAAGAGATGATATTTAGGAAGAATTGTATAATGTTGGATTGGTCATTTAAATAATAATTGATAAGTTTTATTTTCGTAATGGAGTATGGAGTTCATAATTACTGTTTTATTACTTTTATCAGGTTTTAAAATAAATATTTGCGGGTTATCTTTAAGATTTTTTTGTTATTTTAATGATTTAAAATTTCTCTTTCATTTTCGTTTGTTTTTGTATATGAATTATTGTATTTTTTGATAATTTATCAAAAATGACTTCTGCAAGAAGCAAAGATGTATTACTTTCAATAGTTGCAATAATATTGTTAATTTGAATTTGTTTGTTATTTGTATTTACAGTAAAATCGGGGTCTAATTGTAAAATTTTACGAATATTTGTTGGAGTATGCGTTGCTGTTTTTCTTTTATGCTGATAAATTTAATAATATATGAAATTTTTTATTTTGTGAATGTTAGAAAAAATTGCTGCAAGTTTGTGGTAGAATTTTTAAGTTCTTTTTTTGTTCTATAAATATCACTGTAACAATTAGAAATGAGAACATTTGAAACATGATTTTTAACATTTTAGAAAAATATTATTAATTTTAAATTCATAGTAAAAATTTTCAATATTAATTTGTCTGGGGTTGATATAGTTTAAGAAATTTGAAATAATATGCTCTCTGCACTGTAAAAAAAAATATTTTTCAAGAAAATAATCGTTGAAGAAAATAATATTATAAACGCTCCGCTTGACCTTAACCTAATAGATTTTTATGTAAAAATATGACTAAGAGGTAATTAATAGAAAAAATAACCGGCGCCGTATGCAAGATTCGATCTACGACCCATTGGATTCAAACAAAGCAGCAGGAATTAATGACCACAAATAAAATGACACTGCTTCTTAACGTACACTTAAATCTGGAAAAAGATTGGTAAGTTTAAGTTTTGTTATGAATTGAAAAATTACTACGCGTACTACCAATATATTTATTATTATAACTTGACCGGTTTCAGAATTCACAATGATTCCATCATCAGAAATGTCATCATCATAAGGTTCTCAGTCCGAAGACTGGTTGGACGCGTACCTCCATTCTTTTCTATCCTGAGCTAACCTACGCATTTCCCTAAAAGTAGAACATCCTACATCCCTAACTATTTGAGAGCAGTAGTCTAATCTAGGCCTACCCCTACCTCTTTTTATTCCTATCTCTGACTCTAGTATGTCGCGAACTATTCCTTCGTGTCTTAGAAGGTGTCCTACCATCCTATCTCTCCTACTCTTTATTGTTTTCCATACCTTTCGCCTTTCCCCAACTCTTTCTAATACTTCCCTATTGCTAACCCTATCTATCCACGGTATCTTCATCATGCGTCTGTAACACCACAGTTCAAACGCTTCTACTCTTTTTCTATCCGCTTCTCCTATTGTCCAAGTTTCGCACCCGTATAATGCCGTACTCCATACATACGACTTTAAGAGTCTCTTCCTAGTCTCTATATTAACCGTTCTCGAACATAACAGTTGTTTCTTTTTGTTAAACGCAACTCGTCCCTGCGCCATTCTTTGTTTTATATCTTTAGTGCTCCTACCGTCTTGGGTTATTTTACTTCCTAAGTAGCAGAAATCCGCGACCTCCTCTATCTTCTCATTTCCTATATGTATTTCAATTTTAGTTCTATTTTCACTCCATCTACATACCAAAATTTTAGTTTTCTTTTTATTGATTTTCATGCCGTAGCCCTGTGTCAAAACTGCTTCCATTTCATTCAAAGCCGCTCCTAATTCTTCTTTGCTAGATGCTAACACTGCTATATCATCCGCAAATCTGAGCATGTTAATAGTTTGGCCCTGTACATTGATCCCTGAGGCTGTTCTTTCCTTAACAATATTAATCGCATCTTCGATATATAAGTTGAAAACTAGAGGTGACAATACACATCCCTGTCTCACTCCCTTCCGGATATCTACTTCCCTTCGTTCCTGCTCACATTCTATAACTGCCTTTTGCTCTTTGTAGAGATTATGTATTATTCTTCTGTCCCTGTATTTCATCCCTACCTTTCTCAGCACTTCGAACATCTTCCCCCATTTTACGTTGTCGAAGGCTTTTTCTAAATCTACAAATCCTATATATACGCTCTTTCTCTTTTCTATCGTTTTTTCTATAATTACTCGTAAAGCTAGAATGGCCTCGCGCGTTCCTCTATTTCGTCTAAATCCGAACTGATCTTCTCCTAATATCTCTTCCGCCTTTTTCTCCATCCTTCTTTGCACAATTCTAGTTAAAATTTTTGACGCATGGGAAGTTAAACTGATAGTTCTAAAATTTTCGCATCTATCCGCGCCTTTCCTTTTTGGCAAAGCTACCATGATGTTCAGTTTGTAATCCTCTGGAATCTCGCCTGTCAGGTATATGCGACTAACTAATTTAAATAAACGATCTATTACCTCTTGACCTGCGCACTTTAAGATTTCTGCCTGCAAGCCATCTATACCTGGTGCTTTATTATTCCTTAGACTTTTTAGTGCTAGCTCAAACTCTTCTCTCATTATAGGACTCCCTAGGTTATCTCCTTCTACACTGCTTTCACTTTTTAATATATCTTGCACTTCCTGTCCCGCATATAAGTTTCCTAAATATTCTTTCCACCTATCTGCCTTCTCCCCGCTTTCGATTAGGATATCTCCTGCCTCATTCCTAATGCTTTTGGTACTTTAAAATAAAATCACAATCGTCAGTCTAAAAGCGACGTCAGGGAAGATGGAGGCACTTCCCTAACTGTGATATAAAAAAAAATCGGACGTCGCCTCTCTTGCGAACTTATCCGGAAGAGGCAGTCTCTTGCGTGGCCATCAAGTTCGCCTTATTCTGACGGACGGTCTCTGCACGCCTCTCATTTTTTTTGATGAGCTCGATCTTCTCCTGGATCTTCTTTTCGCGATTCTGCTCGGCCACCGTCAATTTGTTTTCTATCTGCGATTTGCGCACCTCTAATGACGTATCCATCGCCTGTTTCACTTCTGCCAAACGTTCGTTAGTTTTCTTGGCAATCTCCAATTTCTTTTGGATCTCCTTTTCCCTGTTCAACTCTGCGGCGGATAATTTGGTTTCTATTTGACTGGAAAACTCCGACTTACGAGCCTCCATGCTGTTCCTGATCTCCTCGGGTTTCGTATTGTGATTCCGCAATTTTTCTTTCTGCTCCAGCTCGATCTGCTTGCGTCTGGTCTGCGCTTGGACTAATTTTTCTTGAACGGCATGCTCGAGCTGCTCAAATTTGTTGGACGCACTGGACCGCAAGCGTTCGGCCTTTTCTTCGTGTTCCCTGAGCCGCTCCAGCATCTTCTTGATGTTCTCGTCACGCTGAGCGGAAGCGGTCTTGAGCTTCTCTTCGATGGCGGTGCGCACCTCCTCCGTCTGCTGTTCCAGAGTCAGACGAGTCTTTTATGATCCTTCATTATGACTGTCATAATAATTTGTTTACAATAATTTTCTTTATACATTTCTGATGATGGAATCATTGTGAATTCTGAAACCGGTCAAGTTATAATAATAAATCGTTATATTGGTAGTACGCGTAGTAATTTTTCAATTCATCATGAATTTCTACCAAATAGTAAAATCAGAAAATATTAACTACATTTAAGTTTTGTATTTCGGGTGATGTTCTCTGTATTTGTACACAAAAACAACGACCTCACATTTCATACTATACTTGGGCCGCCGAACAGACGGAGTGATCACCCTGCAAGAACGTGGTCTAGGCGGGACCACTATCAATTTAGGACAACCGAACCGCAGTGATGCGCTTTCTTTAGACCCAACGAAGTCGCATCACTCCAATTCGGTCGTCATAAATTACTATTAGCCCCGCTGGAGCACGTTCTTGCAGGGTGATCACTCCGTCTGTTGGGCGGCCCAAATATAGCATTCAAAGGATAATTTAATACGAGCGTGACGTTTTAAAGTGGAAGATGATTTGTTTCAGAGAATTCCAAGTGACATTTTGAGAGGGTCATTAAAGCACCTGAACAGGTGCAATCTCCCCTACGCTGCAGTTATTTTTGAATTCCCCGTATGTTGGAAATTCACATGCACCCGACATCCCACATGTAAATTTTCCTTAATGGCTCCGAAGAACTTGAAATGGTTGTTCAAGGAAGTCGTCAAAGTGCTGGTAATATATATCGAGTCGGTTTCCAGTTTCCCTCGTTACAATTTCGGTTATATAATTCCGGGGAGATTTCGGTAATTTCAGGAATTACATGTTTTAATGCCGGCATAAACCTGAGGATATATCAAATTATGTTTTCAGCCGTAGTACCTACTGTCTGCAGAGAAAGAAAAGTTCATTTGTGATTCTCGACGAAAGCAAAACAAGGTAATTTATAGCGGTGGAGATTGTAAACACTGATATGAGGGTGTGATGTTTGGTTTTTCACGGCGTCCCGACGCCCGGGGATACTCTGTTAGGCACCGGTTGGGGCCGTACGGTCCCTTCTGTACAAACCCGGCCGTGTACAGATGGCCGATAACACTTGATTACACACTACACGTCTGAATTTACTATACTTTAAATTTATTACGGCCCTAAACCCGTTTTGCACTGAATTTTCATATCTGAAAATACGAGCGGGATCTTTTTACGAAATCGCTTGCCCTGCTCCACTTTACCCGCGATCCAGCTGACTAAATTCACGTAGGTACCCATTATACAAATAGTATGCAAATGATTTGCGTTGTTATTTTTTTATTAATTTTCAATTTATAGTAAGAATTTCTTGTAAGATCAACTATATTTTATGAAAAAAAAAAGTTACGGCGAGTTAAATATAAATAATTTGTGCGCGCTAGCCGCGCTGATACGTTGATAGGTATATTGCATTTATAATAATAATAATAATAATAATAATAATAATAATAAATGGCCTTTATTTAAGTTTAGTAGACAGAAAATTAAATTACAAATTGAAACATAATCGCCCATGGCGAGATTCAGCTTGAGTGGATACAAGGATTCACCCAGCGGTTCTTCCATCTAACCACGGAAGAAAAATAAGAGGAAAATAGATATAGAGTAGTGGATAGAGAAGCGAAACAAACAGTAGAAGATAGATAGACAGAGAAGAAAGGATATATGACGTATTCCAAAACACAATACCAAATAAACCCAAGTTGCTGCACATCGATCCGAGGTTCAGTCACTGCCCACCCAACAAAAGGTGAAATCTTACTCGAAAAACTTTTTATAGTACGAACAATTCTGATGGACACAGGTACAGAATTCAGAATTTTTGTAATGTTGTAGGAAAATGAGCGCTTGAATATTTGCGTGTGATGCAAAGGAATTGTCAAGGTTCCCCTGAATCTCACGTTCAAGTTGTGCACATCGGTTCTAAATGTAATACGCTCAGACAAATAGGGAGGATGCTTATGCAAAACAATGTCAAAAAATTTACGGGCCGAGTGGAACAAGCGCCTGTTCTTCATACTCAACCATTTGATCTCTTTAAGTTTATGACTAACGTGCTGATATCGACGAATGCCAAAAATTAATCTTATACAGGAATTTTGAAGTTTTTGTAATCTGTTGCAATCAAACGCAGTTAGGCAAGAACTGTACACTGTATCACAGTAATTTACCTGAGACAGAACAAGAGATTCACAAAGCATCATCTTTATCCGTCGATCAAGTGCATGCCTGCTTTGATACATTAATCGCAAGTTAGCGTAGGCCTTCTGCAAACAACTACTTAAATGAGAAGAAAATCTTAAATTATCATCTAATAAAAGACCCAGACTTTTTACTTTGCTATTGAACGGTATAACTGAATTATTGGCTGCTATTTTTTCTCCATATTTGTGAAGGAAATTTAAACGTTTACCTTTTGGACCAAAAATTATTGCGACAGATTTACTAGGATTAAGATTAAGGCAATGTTTCAACGAGAAAGAGAGCAAATTAGCTAGGTCGTAATTAATTACGAGAGCACACATCCGGATCAAACGATAAATACAACTGAGTATCGTCGGCACAGAAGTGTTGATTGCAAGACATAAAAGCTGAGGTAATGTCACAAGCGTATATCGTGAACAGAATGGGGCCCAGCAGTGAGCCCTGAGGGACACCGGCAGTCACGGATAATTGATCGGATGACAAACCCCCATGCGTCACCAGTTGACCTCTATTATTCAGGAAATTGTTCACTATTGCAACTGAGGAAGGACCCAAACCAATATAATGTAAAATGGAGCTCAAGAGACGGTGATTCAAAGTGTCGAAGGCCCTGGAGAAGTCCAGCAGCACCAAAACAGAGAGCTTTCCTTTATCCCAGGATTTAAAAATATCGTCTGTAACATTTAACATCGCTGTAGTACCGGACTGGTACTTGGGTAAAATATTGTATTTTCTTATGTGAAATTCAATTTGATTCGCCAAAACTCTCTCCAGAACCTTCGACATAGTAGGTAAAATACTAATAGGACGAAGGTGACTAAAACTGGTGGGATTTGTAATCTTAGGGATAGGAACGACTCCAGCAACCTTCCACGAGGAGGGAAATACAGAATTAATAATACAAAAATTTATTATATGAGTAATGTAAGGCAGTAAAAACGGCAAACAGAGCTTTATTGTTGCAATATTAATACCGTCAAGGCCCATAGACTGACTCTTAATATGCGATATTATATTAATTGTATAATTATTTGTGCCATTTTTTTAATAATTTTAGTAATATTTGTGAATTTATGGCAAATGAAACACTATGTAAAAATATTATCGACGTTTCGCCTCTGGTTGGAGGCTTTATCAAGATTATATATTTAAAAGTTTACAAAATGTATAAATGTGACAAAATTTTTTCTTAATAAAAATGTAAATAACAGTAACTAAGAACTTATATTAAAAATAGAAATTATACGTAGCACACATGATTTTGTAAAAAATATGAATGAGGAAAGAAATGTACATAAATTAGAATCAAGTGGTAGAGAACAGATTTACGTTATTATGTCACTGTAAATTTGACTTAAATTTTGAATGTCAGATCTGTCATTCAAGGAATTTTTATCTTTTTGGATGTGTATCATTTCTAAAACCAGTCTAGCTTTTAAGTTTTTTTCTTGTTCTAAAATAGTAGTGTTGTGAAAATCGAAATTGTGTTTAGTATCTTTTATGTGTTTAGTGATAGCTGAATTACTATTTTGGTAAGTATGTTGCTTTAACCTAGTTTCAAGGTGATTTTTGGTTTGCCCAATGTATGTTTTATTACAGTTATTACAATTAATTTTGTATACAATATGAGTTTTCATTAATTTTGGAATTGGAGTTTTTAAACGAGAATATAAAAATTGTAAGTTGTTATGCTTTTTATGAGCAATTACAAAATTATGTTTTATTAATAATTTATTGATGTTATGTGATATGTGTTTTATATATGGCAAAGAAATGTAATTTTTAGGTTCTTTTTGGTTTTGATTGTCGTTATTGTTATTATAAAAATGATGTAGTCTATTTTTTATAATTTTGTCAATAAAATTTCTTGGGTAGTTATTTTTTATTAAACAATTTATGGTTTTGTTTAATGCATATTGTCTGAATTGTGGACTGGAGAGTTTGATTGCTCTGTCAGTCAAGCAAATAACGATACTTTTTTTGTGACAAGTGGGTTGTTTGGAATTAAAATGAATATAACGGCCAGACCAAGTGGGTTTTGTGTACCATTCTGTTTCTATTGAATTATTAATTTTGTATAGTGTTAAGTCTAAGAAGTTAATTTGGTTATTTTTTGAAATTTCTATAGTAAATTGTAATTTGGGATGATAATTATTGAATTGATGAAGAATTTCATTTTCTTTGTCGGGAGGAATAGCAGTAAGACAATCATCTACATAACGTACAAAAAAGGTAGATTAAATGATAATTTAGGAATAACAGTGGTTTCTAAATCTTCTAAAACTAATTGGGCAATAGTGCTTGAAATTGGAGAACCCATAGCACAGCCATCAGTTTGTTTATAAATTTTATCTTTAAATTTGAAATATGTAGTGGTTAAGGTAAGTTCAATTGCTGTAATAAAATTGTTTAAAGTAAGTGACGTGAAAGGTTCAATTTTATTCCAGTTTTTTTTGATTATTGTAATTGCTAGATTAATTGGAATGTTGGTATAGAGAGATACAGCATCAAGTGAAATAAATATATAATTTTCAGGGAAATAAAAATTTTTGCTTTTTTCTTTAAATGACCAAGAATCTTTGATGTAAAATTCATTTTGACCTGTGATGTTAGATAAAGTATTAGATAAATATTTTGATAATTTATAAAAAGGACTTTGTATACATGATACTATTGGTCTAAGTGGGATATTAATTTTGTGTAATTTTGGGAGGCCATATATACGTGGGGGTAGGGAATTTTGTATTTTAAGTTTAGTGCTAAGTGTATAAGAGATATTATTTTCATTTAATAATTTAGATATAAAATTATTATTTTTAGTTTGTAAACTAATAGTGGGATCTTTAGGAAGAGGCATATAAATTAATTTGTCATTTAATAGATTAAACATTTTATTTTCGTAATCAGTGGAATTCATTATTACTGTTTTGTTACTTTTATCAGGTTTTAGGATGATAATTTGTGGGTTGTTTTTAAGGAAAGTTTTTGTAATTTTAATGTTAGTCAATAGTTCTTTTTCATTTTTGTTAATTTTTGTATAAGAATTGTTAAATTTTTTAATAATTTGTCAAATTTTATTTCTAATATAATTTTTTTCTTCAGATGGAAGTAAAGTTATACCACTTTCAATAGTGGCAATGATATTATTAATTGGAATTTCAGTATTACGGGTATTTATAGTAAAATTTGGGCCTAATTGTAAAATTTTTTGTACATTAGTTGGAATGTCGGTGGTAGAAATGTTATGTATCCATTCTTTATTAATAGAGAGATTGCAATCATTATTATTAGTATGTTTATTAGTAAGTTTTATTAATTTCCGTTGTTGTTTATTTTTTATGTTAAGAAATTTATAGTAAAATTTTTGGTTTTGTGATTGTTTAAAAAAGTTGTTATATGTTTGTGGTAATATTCTATTAATTTGAATTTCGAGGTATTGAAGGGTTTTAGTAATTTTTTGTATGCTGGTGTAATGATCGGAAATAAGAATGTTTAAACAGATTTTTGACATTTTAAAATAATAATTAAATTAATAATTCAATAGAAACAGAATGGTACACAAAACCCACTTGGTCTGGCCGTTATATTCATTTTAATTCCAAACAACCCACTTGTCACAAAAAAAGTATCGTTATTTGCTTGACTGACAGAGCAATCAAACTCTCCAGTCCACAATTCAGACAATATGCATTAAACAAAACCATAAATTGTTTAATAAAAAATAACTACCCAAGAAATTTTATTGACAAAATTATAAAAAATAGACTACATCATTTTTATAATAACAATAACGACAATCAAAACCAAAAAGAACCTAAAAATTACATTTCTTTACCATATATAAAACACATATCACATAACATCAATAAATTATTAATAAAACATAATTTTGTAATTGCTCATAAAAAGCATAACAACTTACAATTTTTATATTCTCGTTTAAAAACTCCAATTCCAAAATTAATGAAAACTCATATTGTATACAAAATTAATTGTAATAACTGTAATAAAACATACATTGGGCAAACCAAAAATCACCTTGAAACTAGGTTAAAACAACATACTTACCAAAATAGTAATTCAGCTATCAGTAAACACATAAAAGATACTAAACACAATTTCGATTTTCACAACACTACTATTTTAGAACAAGAAAAAAACTTAAAAGCTAGACTGGTTTTAGAAATGATACACATCCAAAAAGATAAAAATTCCTTGAATGACAGATCTGACATTCAAAATTTAAGTCAAATTTACAGTGACATAATAACGTAAATCTGTTCTCTACCACTTGATTCTAATTTATGTACATTTCTTTCCTCCTTCATATTTTTTACAAAATCATGTGTGCTACGTATAATTTCTATTTTTAATATAAGTTCTTAGTTACTGTTATTTACATTTTTATTAAGAAAAAATTTTGTCACATTTATACATTTTGTAAACTTTTAAATATATAATCTTGATAAAGCCTCCAGATTAATTGAGAACAAACGCCATCCCTAACATGATCACTATAAAATTTCATGGTAGATTCATCTGGGGAAACACTGGGAATGGAATTGACAAAGTAATCATTAATGGCATTCACATCAGATATAGAATTTGGGAACTTGCTATTATTACTGTTACATTTACGAGACTGAAAATTGAGAGTTCTCAAAATCTGCCAAGACTCCCTCAGGGTACTGCCTTTAAACTTAGTCGAATAGTAAGCTTTTTTCTCCCTTCGTATTAGAGACGTTGCCATGTTTCTAAGGCACTTATACCCCCGCCAGTCCGAAGGATTTCTTGTGGATTTAAATTTAGTAAGCATATTATCTCTATCCCTCGTAATTGCTCGAACGGAATCCGTTCTCCATGGCGCGTACGGCCTAGTTATCTTGACAGTTCTAAGAGGTGCATTAATGTCCAGCAACGCGACTATACTACTGTTCAGAAAATCAACCTTAGCATCAACATCGTCCATGTCGAAAATGTTTCTCCATGGGACAGAACGCAGTTGTGAATCAAATTGTGAGTAATTAAAGTTTCTAAAATCTCTGTATGTTTTGAATAACGGAGTTTCTTTTACTTTTTTGACATTAATACTACAGAATATTAGTTCGTGATCACTAATCTGCGATGCTGGACAAACACCAACCTCCTGAACTCGTACACCTCGGGACGTCAAAATAACGTCAAGAAGGGTAGCCGTCGTTTCTGTCAATCTGGTGGGTTGTGTTACAATTTGTTTTAAGCCCAAACCGTCACAAATTTCCATAAAGTTGGAAGCAGCACAAGAATCACAATTCAGAAGATCAACATTGAAATCACCCACACACAGCAACGTCTCCGCCTCAGGGAGAATGCATACCATTTCATCCTCCAAAACACTTAAGAAGTTCATATGGTGAAAATTTGGAGGTCTATATGCAACACCAAATGAAATATCAACATCCCGAACTGTTACCTTTAGCGACACTTGTTCAATTTCATTACTTGTTACATAAGATGATCAAATAATGTATTATTTGTAAGAATACACAGTTTACTATCAAAAATTTCCTGTTAAATCCCACGACGTTTTTGTTCTGAGCGTATCGGTAAAACCGGAAGGCAGAGCTTTTCGTGGTTGTGATGCTGCGGTATTGTTTTTCTATATAATCACCTACCCCGGCTTACTCGTTTCTTGTTAGCCTCGAAATCGATCGTCCTTCTACTCAGGTGGTATAGCACATTTGAGGGCTCGAAAAATATACATAGACAAAATTTTTAGATAAATATAGCAAAATAATGAACATGTGTAACACTTGTTCTATATTCTTTAGTTTTAGCAAGACCGTTGGCGTTACTTATTCTCACGTGTTAGTAATGCAAGAGCATCCATCGCATGTCAAGCGTGTGGCGTGCTCTCCCCAAGAAACTAATTTTCGCGTCATCTACGTGGCCAACATGAAGAAAATTTCCGACAAACCTGCCAAGGAAATGAATAATTCTTTTGTTCTCATAATCAGAAATTTAGTATTCATAACACTTCCGCGGTTCTCCAGATTTCGAATTTAATGAAATGAAAAATCACGAAATATCCTGAATTCCTCGGGTGCTTTAGTTAAAGTACTGCGGGTTAACCTTCGCTAGGGCCGGAGATGAATCAAAGCCTACGGGAACATATCGAATTATCGCTGCTTGTCTTTCTTCCCAAAGGAGCATCGCTCAATATAATAAATAAAGTTACTGTAGACACACTCGCAAAGCGGCCGTAAAAATCACGGGCACTCTCCGACTACTACATTTTGACGGATCCAATTGTCGACCTTTAGAGAAAACTAAGTTTGTTCAGCTCTGTTTTGTTGACTTAAGTGAATATTGGGGACAAAGAGCAGTCTATGTCCTAACAAAAGTTAAATATATGGTGAAAACATAGCCATGAGTGTTGTGACATAACTGTATTCTCTGTAACGTTTCACCAATTTCCATACAGAAGTCTTGGAACACCAAACTTTCTCTTTCTAAAAGTGCAATTCGTATATTATAACCTTCGTTAAGGCATTCAAGAGTAAGAAATATACTGTATCCTTGGAAGTGCCGTTTTTTCTGCGAGTTACCAAATTACCCATGGATTGTTAACTCTATTTAAATCTCCGGGGCAAGCTATTGGAATAACAACTGCCAAAATTGTGTCAGCCGGTTCATAGGATACCTACTATGAGACACTTTTTTTTAAATCAAGTTTTTTTCTATTTCAACATTTTTCTTGGAAAATTAACGGTTTCCTGTAGTGAATTTGACCTACTTTCATCAAGAAAAAGCAGAATTGGCATAAATAATTAAAGAAATTTACAGCGTACTTGAAGGAAACAGTACATTATTTAAGAAATATTCAAGAAAATTATTAATACAAGAAAAAAACAAACAAAATAAACAAAAACAAGAAAAACAACAAAATTATACGAACTGCTCAAATTGATAGTCATGTTTTTCCTGTAGTGAATTTAACCTAGTTTCATCAAGAACACATAATCTACATCTTTTAGTTAATACTCGTAGGTTGATGGCATTAATTAAAAGTTGCATATGTTGCCTCTGCTAGCTCGGCTTGATTGTTGTATCTTCGTATACATTTTTTTTCTTTTAAAAATTCCCAAACAAAAAAGTGTAATATACTCAGATCCGGTGATCTTGCAGGCCACAATATAGGTCCAATTGTACCCAACCATCTATCCGGAAAATGATTTTCTAAATAATTTCTAACTATTGCAGAATTGTGTACAGGGGCACCATCTTGTTGGAAATATACCCTGTTTATGTTTATTAACGGAACATTTTCCATTATTGCCTTTGCGTCAATAATTCAATAAATTCATGTATCTCAATCCCGTTGAGTTTCCATCATAAAGTAGGTATGCTAGTTGACCACCAAAAATAAAACACGAAACGTTAAATCCAAAACGTCCTTGCCTCTGACGTTCAAAAGATTGGTGCTGATTTGTATCAGACCAGTGACCCACATTATACCTGTTAAATAATCCTACGCTGCTTATGTGAGTTTCATCTGTCCAAATGACAGACCGCCCAAATTCTGGATTTTCTTGAATTTTATTTAAGTACCACCTACAAAAATTAAGCCTTCTTTCTTGATCTCCAGGGAAGAGATGGTAAATAATTTGAATTTTATACGGTTTTTGGTGTCTCCTCAACCAACGATAAAACATTTATTTCTTCCTCTTCCCTATTTTCTTTATTATAAATTTTGTTTCTACGTTTATTGAATGACCCATAGTGAATTAAACACGATTTTAATCTCGAGAAAACATCATTTTGCTTGATTGTCTTCTTTCTGGGTATCTAAATTTAATAAACCGATGGATAGGTATTATACTGGA
The DNA here is from genome assembly GCA_963966045.1 of Xestobium rufovillosum. Classification (NCBI taxonomy): domain Eukaryota; kingdom Metazoa; phylum Arthropoda; class Insecta; order Coleoptera; family Ptinidae; genus Xestobium; species Xestobium rufovillosum. The sequence goes on along the minus strand of OZ014492.1, from coordinate 49,423,362 downwards.
AATGGGTACCTACGAATTTTTTGTGTACCTGTTGAGATATACAGGGTCCTGCATCTCACCTCCCGTCTTCTACTACACCTAAACGATTTATTTTAGAAAAATGATTGAAACGGGACATTAGACTGTTTGTTAGAGAGCACATTTTAAAAATATATTTGAATATACAGGGTGTCCCGAAAATTTGTGGTGCATATCAAAGTTGAATTTTTTTAAATAGAATGACCTGTAGTCTTATTGATTTTTGAGACCATTTCGAGCTACTGTACATATCCCTATAATATTATCAAATTTGATTTGATAGTTCCAGGGGAATAAATTAAAATCGAGAAAAAAAATTTTTTCGTCATGTTTTAAAAAAATTATAAAAAACAGTAAGAATATCTAGGCCGAGTGCACCACACTGAGAGAAAACTAAATCTTATATCAATTTTTTCAAACGAATAATCAGTGTATATAGTTTTAGCTAGTTAGATACCTATCTACTTATCTACTTACATTTTTTGTACTTATAATAATTTTGTAAATTGAAATACATACATGTACTTAAAATACCTATTTAAAAACATAGGTATTTGTTAAAGGAAAAGTGGCTTACTAGTTTAGAGACAAGAGTTTATAGACAGTGGCAAGAATTATTAGGGTTTCGTTTTATCTGCATTTCAGCGCCCCAACCCCAATGATTTTTTTGTTCTCCAAAAGGTTTTCATTTCCAGTACACTTGTGAACGTTTATGAACGTTTATTCAAAAAATTTCTCATAATTATTGCCACGAAAACATCGTTTGTTTTTACTCCAAAAGATGATTTTTGCAAATTTTGAACTTACCTACTTATCTATAGTTGAGTCTATAGTTATACCAGTAAAATAGATCATTTATTGCAGATGTTTTATGTTTGCTTTTTATGTGGATGTTCATAGATGTGTTTTGGTACAGTTTGTGAATAAATAATTATAAATTTGACATTTGGTTTAGTTTGTGCAACTATTAACTTCCTTTAATCCGAATAACAATATTTGAGTGAACAGGTAAGTATAATTCAGGTAACGAATAATTTGACCAACTCAAATAAAAATTAAAGTTTCGTCAATTAAAAATTTATTGAATCAATTTCAGTTAACAAATTATATTAAAATGCATTCAGTTATTTCAAGGAATGCATAATAGATTCAGGTTTGCCATGTTCTTGAGTCTGTAAAAGCGAAATATTGCTCCAAGTTAACAGTTTATTTGTCACAATGAAATGCTTCAAATCAAGGGTTTGATTAGTTCAACTGTCACAATTAATTGGCTATATTGAAGTCTACCATTTATTTGAGGTAAATCAATTTTATGTTGCCCTAATTAAGGCTTTTTCTCAGTGCATGGCTCACCCCTACTTTAAAATTCATAATGTCCATAAGAGACAAAGCACTTAGCAGGTATAAAAGAACTAAGCGTCTTGAACACTGGAATTATTATAAGTCCATTAGAAATTATGTTACTTATATTATTAAACAAGAGAAGAAAGGCTTTCTAGAGTTCCAGTTACTTAATAATCCTAATTCAATTTGGCAGTCTCTGAAAAAGTGTGAAATTCTGCGATCGAGAAGGACATCTGATATTCCAGCTAATCTGAATGATCCTCACAGGATTGGCGACTCCTTTTTCAACTTCCAGAGACCTCAAAATTTGAATAAACAAAATACGCTTGAGTACTATAATAATAATCTATTTTCTGAACAGCTTGTGAACAATACATTTAATTTCAGTTCCTGCAGTGAAACCGATATTTTAAAAATCATTAATGGCATATCAACTAAATCTGTGGGTTGTGATGGACTTAGTATTTACATGATCAAGCTTTGCTGTCCTTTCATTCTTCCATTTTTCACCTATATTATTAATTTCTGTTTGGCTCGGGGCGTTTTTCCCGCCTTGTGGAAGTCTGCGAGTGTGATTCCTGTTCCGAAAGTCAGTCCACCTATTGAATTTAAAGATCTTCGTCCGATTAGCATTCTACCGATTTTCTCTAAGGTATTGGAGAAAATTATGGATATGCAGCTTAGACCATTTCTGCAAAAATATGATATTATATTTGAAAATCAATCTGGCTTTAGATCAGGTCACAGTTGCACCACTGCTCTTTTAAACGTAACTGACGATATCTTTCGTGCAACAAATAATAGCAAAATGTCAATTCTAATTACTCTGGATTATTCTAAAGCGTTTGACATGATTGATCACGATATTATGATATCAATTCTGAAATACATTGGTTTGGATAAACTGTCCATTCAAATATTTAATGCATATGTACTAGGGAGAAAGCAGTGTATTTTGTTGAACGGTAGAACGTCTGATACAGTGCCTTTGATAAGCGGTGTGCCACAGGGATCTATTTTAGGTCCACTTCTATATACAATTTACACTTGCGACTTCCACAGGTCGGTGAGAAATTGTAGTTACCACTTATACGCCGATGATACACAACTTCTCTACCATTTTGAGCCGAGTGACGTATTATTGACAAACAACATTATTGAGAGTGACGTCGCTGGTCTTGTGAGGGTATCTGGAGCGCACGGTCTCATGATCAACCCCGGCAAGTCCATGGTGCAGCTGTTTGGTAAAGAGAAGTTTCTTAATAGGACTCGGGAGAGTGTGTCTGTTCGAGTGGGGGCGAGTGTCCTGAATTATAGTAATTGTGTAAGGAATCTGGGCATTCATATTGACAATGACTTAAGATTCAATGTGCATGTTTCCAAAATGTTACAGAGGGCTTATGTGAACCTCAAACTTATTTTTAATAACAGATATTATTTAACCCAGGTTAAAATTCTGTTGTGTGATGCATTGGTTACTTCTCAATTTAATTTTGGTGATTGCATCTATGGACCATGTATAACAGCTGCCGATTCATATCGAATACAAAAAATGCAGAACTCTTGCCTCCGACTAATTTTTGATATAAAAAAGTATCAAAGGATATCACATAAATTGTTGGAAATGAAGTGGTTGCATATGCGGAATAGGCGAATTCTTCACGCTGCCACTCTCTATCATAAAATCATTCTAAATAAAACTCCAATATACTTGTTTAAAAAATTATCTTACAGATCAGATATGCACAATCTTAATATTCGTAATAAAAACTTATTAAATGTGCCCACCCATCGGTCACAGTTATTTAAAAGATCATTTTCTTATGAAATAGTTAACGTGTATAACAACTTGCCGGATATCATGAAATCAATGTATATTGCTAGATTTTCGTCTCATCTGCGTAATATTCTTTTTGCGTCTCAACAGGGTTAATGTTGTTATTTTTTTTTGCTCTTGATTCTTAATTTCCCCGCACTGTTTCATATTTAATTCTTTATTTTTGCCTCGTTTATGTTTGTATTTAATTGTTTTTTCGGGTTAAGTGGAAGAACAGGATGTGTAGCAATCACTTGCTACACGTGACTGAACTTCGCCCAGTTGTAACTGATATATATATATATATATACATCTCTCTATCATTGCCGCGTCCTTTCACTACCTCCCCAATCCCGCGTCCACATGAACTAATGGTGTATATACAATTTTAAACAAGGATAGAGAGTCACATACCACTGGAGAAAAGGAAAACCGCCAAAGATATTTCAAAATTTGTCAGATAACGGAAAGTTTACTATTCATGTAGTAAGACGTCCTTTTATGAGTAGGGTTTTAAGGCGTCCTCCGTATATTCCAGTTCACCGTCCACCTCTTTGAGCGTCCGATTGTATATTCAGTTTTACTTAATGGCGCAGCTGAACTCCGCGATGTTGCCATTTAAATATTCACCAGTTATTAAATTAAACTTAAGCTCATCGATTGGGTTAAGTAAAGTGAGAGGTTGAATCTTCAGCGCTTTCGTACGGATGATCGCTGGAGAAGCAAGAGAAAGATATGTAGGGATATGAATAATTGTTGTGGAAGCCGTCGAAGATTCTAATCCAGAATGCCAACACTGGTAAGTATAAGTAACTTTTTTGTCTACTCCTCTGCGAAGTGGTGCCAATGATAGGACAATTTATTGGAACTCGCAAAAGTAAGTAAAACAAGACTTCTTCTACTTTGGATAAAAACGAAAAATGTATTTTTTAAATGCTTCTTGCCACGCATTTTCTATTTCAGGTTTCTTAAATTTTTCCCGTAGGGTAAACCCAGGGCGTAATTTATTTAATGTGACTAATAATATGCAGGAGAAGATAAGAGTGTTAAAATAAATAAGAGGCGGGGAAGAGGTGGTGAAGAACATATTAATAGAAGGCCATTTCAATACAAGAACAGGTGAAAGAGGAGGAATGATGGCAACAGTTGACGACGAGGAAGAAACAGCAAGGAAATCCAAGAAAAACATAAACAAAGACGAAAAGTTAGTGCTGGAATTAGTGGAAGAGGAAGGTTGGGGAATAATGAATGGAATGAACAGAGGAGATATGGAGGGAAAATTTATTATGTGGAAGGAAGAGGAACCTCTGTAACTGATTATGTCATTGGAAATATGGAAGCTTGGTAAAGATAGAGTCTGAAGGTGGGAGACAGCGTGGACTCGGACCACTGTCCGACAATTGCAGAATTAAAAGAAGAATGCAACATGACGAAAAGAAAAAAATGAGATCAAGAGGAAAAAGCAGTGATAGGTTGGTCGGAGGAAGGATTAGAGGAGTACAAGAAGAACATCAGAGGAAAAGAAGTCAGAGAAGAAAATACAGATGAGATGGTGGAGGAGATAGAACAGATAATAAGGGGAGCACCAAGATGGAAAACTATCCAAAAGGATGTAAGGGGGGAGGAAGGATAAATAAGTGGAGGGACAGGGAGTGGGGAGATATAGAGAAGTAAGGAAAGCAATGAGATGTCGAAGAGGAGATGAGCCTTGAAGAGTAGGTATAGGTAGGTCAGAAAAAAATGCCTACAAGAACTTATGCCGAAAGAAAAGGAAGGGGCAAGTATCAAGCTATTGCAAAAAATAGGAAAAGTGAAGTCAGAAAAAGAAGTATGGAATATAATAAGTAGAGAGAGGAAACGAGGAAGAGAGATAGATGAAAGAATTACAATGGCTGATTGGAAGAGGCACTTTATAAAAGTCCTGGGGGGCGGGAATCCAAGAAAAACATAAACAAAGACGGAAAGTTAGTGCTGGAATTAGTGGAAGAGGAAGGTTGGGGAATAATGAATGGAATGAACAGAGGAGGTATGGAGGGAAAACTTATTATGTGGGAGGAAGAGGAATCTCTGTAACTGATTATGTCATTAGAAATATGGAAGCTTGGTAAAGATAGTAGGAGTAGGAGAGATAGGATGGTAGGACACCTTCTAAGACACGAAGGAATAGTTCGTGACATACTAGAGTCAGAGATAGGAATAAAAAGAGGTAGGGGTAGGCCTAGATTAGACTACTGCTCTCAAATAGTTAGGGATGTAGGATGTTCTACTTTTAGGGAAATGCGTAGGTTAGCTCAGGATAGAAAATAATGGAGGTACGCGTCCAACCAGTCTTCGGACTGAGAACCTTATGATGATGGTAAAGATAGTCTGAAGGTGGGAGACAGCGTGGACTCGGACCACTGTCCGACAATTGCAGAACTAAAAGAAGAATGCAACATGGCGAAAAGAACAAAAATGAGATCAAGAGGAAAAAGCAGTGATAGGTTGGTCGGAGGAAGGATTAGAGGAGTACAAGAAGAACATCAGAGGAAAAGAAGTCAGAGAAGAAAATACAGATGAGATGGTGAAGGAGATAGAACAGATAATAAGGGGAGCACCAAGATGGAAAACTATCCAAAAGGATGTAAGGGGGGAGGAAGGACAAATAATTGGAGGGACAGGGAGTGGGGAGATATAGAGAAGTAAGGAAAGCAATGAGATGTCGAAGAGGAGATGAGCCTGGAAGAGTATAGGTAGGTCAGAAAACTAGTTGTCAACGCATTGACAGAACAGCTTCCTAGCCACAGCCACAACTGAACTGGAGGGCGCGTTTGGCGCGCGCGCCTTTTCGTAATTTTTTTCTCAATTTTTTCCTTATACAACCTATTACGATTTTCGCACATCGTGTAGAGAAAAATACCCTCTAGCCGATGCAATACAAAAATATATACGGTCTCATTGAAAAAAATGTTCTATGACGTCATATCTCGGCTCAAAAGTGTTTAAAAAAAAACCCGCCCCGTCAGTTTCCTATGAACCATCTCTGATATATGTATGCAAAAATTCAGCAAAATCTGTGGAGCCGTTTTTCCGTAAAAGTGCCAACAGACATACACACATACATACGGACGGAAATGTGCCACCTTGCCAAAAAGTCTTAGAATGACCTGAAACGTCCACATTTGATGAAAAAACACCATGGTCAAAAAACGACTATCACAATAGCTACCTAGCTTAGACTAGGAAGCTAAAAATGCCTACAAGAACTTATGCCGAAAGAAAAGGAAGGGGCAAGTATCAAGCTATTGCAAAAAATAGGAAAAGTGAAGTCAGAAAAAGAAGTATGGAATATAATAAGTAGAGAGAGGAAACGAGGAAGAGAGATAGATTAAAGAATTACAATGGGTGATTGGAAGAGGCACTTTATAAAAGTACTGGGGGGGGGGGGCGGAGGGAGAGAGAGAAAATTATGAGAATGACATGAACGAAGAAACAAGTAAAGAGGTACAAGTAGAGACAATAAACTGGAGGAAGTCGGAGACGTGGTAAAGAGATTGAAAGAGCACAGAGTGGTTGAATCGAGAACTTTGACGTAAATTCACTATAAATTCTTAATAAGTTAACACTCACACGCCAAAATACAGTGACACAGTAATGAAACCCGACACGTGTTTCGCTGACAATGTCAGCATCCTTAGGAGTTGAAGATTAATCCTTACTGTCTTTTAGCGTGTAGGGTTAACTTATTAAGAATTCATAAATTGAAATTAGGAAAAGCTGCAGGAGTGGACGAACTACAAAATGAAGTAAGGACACATGAAGTTGAGGAAACACTGGAGATGATAAGGAAGATATGCAGTGGAATATGGGAATGTGAAGGGAGGGACTGATACTGCCAATAAGAAAGAAAGGAGATGGGAGGGAAACGGCAGCTTACGGAGGAGTGAGACTGACGCAAACATATACAAAAAATATGCACCAGTACTGGCAAATATACTGGAAGAAAAGTTAGAGGAGAAGAAGGGCAATCAGGATTCAGGAAAGGGAGAGGGAGGTACGATTGAAAATATTTACGCACTGAATCATGTAATAGGGATAGAAACGAAAAGGAAGGGAGGGAAAATAATGACATACTTAGTGGATCTGACGGTAGCATTTGCCAAAATTAACAGGAAAAAAATTGTTGGAGAGAAAGAAAGTAATTAAGAGGGAATACAGGGCAAGAAACATATAGAGCAAGAAACATAGTAAGGGTGGAAGGACGGCTAAGTGAAGTATTTTGGACGGATAGATAGAGAAGTCAGAGAGGGGTGTCCCTTGAGCTCATATTTATTGAACATTTTGCTGTCATATTTAGAAGAGGTAATGAGGGGCAGGCGGGAGGAGTGATGATAGGGAAAAAGGAATATTAGGCACCAGCATATGCGGATGATATAGTCCTCTTGGCAAAGGAAGAGAAAGAATGTTTGGAGAGGAAAGAACTAGCATTGAACACGGAGAAGACTAAATTATGAGATTCAGGAAGAAGTCGCATCCCAGTGAACACGGACATCCATAAGAGGTTTTGTGACTTCCTTTTTAGTTCAAAATTGTGATTTTCAGTTCTGTAAGTCGCAGGGATGTCTACAAAACCTCTGAGCAGAAACTTCCCAGCTTAAACGTCGCCGGGATGTACATGCAACATCGGCCGGTGAACATCCACATTTTGTTCAACTTGTAACGACAACTGACTCGGTTTAAAGTAACATTTATAAGATATACTATTGTGAATATTCTGCAAAACCTCTGAGCAGAAACTTCCCAGCTTAAACATCGCCGGGACGTACATGCAACGTCGACCGGTGAACATCCACATTTTGTTCAACTTGTAACGACAATTGACTCGGTTTAAAGTAACATTTATAGAGATACTATTGTGAATATTCTTCAATGTTAAAAGTGTGTTCAATATATTGAGTTACTTGTTTTATAAACATCCATACGCCATACCTACAACATTAACGAAAAGTTAAAAATAACATTTGATAATCTAACGTCCCAGTGAGCGCAAGCATGGGTTTTCCTATTGGAAATGCATGTGTGCAACTTCATCCTGCTCTGAATGGCGATTTAAAAATTCGAATTCAAATTATTATATGTATGTGTCTTCAATTCCAAGGGCATAGCGAATTGCGACATAAGGTGCGTTCTTTTTACGTGCTATGTCAGGCCAGGTCACTTTGAGACGAACTGAGATGAGATTATAGCATAAGTGGTAAAAGAACGCATTTTCTCCTAGAATCTCACTTTAGCATAATGCTTTACGGGATGTTGTTACATTATGAAAATACTTACAGGTCAGAAAAATGTAAGGAATATTGCAAATAAAATGGAAACAAAAGGTATTTGGCCAATAACGCTTGGACACGCCGATTTTCGTTTTTAAAAACAATGTTTCTCAGGCACATTTCCAAATTTTAACTCCACCAGCTTATCCGAGCTATGACGTCACCACAAAAAAATTAAATAGCCCCCTCCCATATTCATTGGCAGAATTGGAATCAAATCGTTCTCCTGAGGTCGGCAATTCCCTATTTGATAGAGTTTGTTATTACAGTTGGCAAGATATTAAATCATTTGTGTCAATTTGGAAAAATGTGAGGATTTCAAAAAAAGTGATAAATTTTATCGTGATTTAGCAAACGGGACAATAAAACTAGCATTAATCTTCAGAACAATATCAATTTGTATCAAGGTATCAACTAATAATACACTTTAAATACCGGTTAATTTAATTCTCTTACTGCTCTTGTTTAATGTGGCGGAGGTGTCTCTGTTAAATGTTTGACGTACATATCAACTTTGTGTCACATAATTTTTGAAAATTCTGGCACAGTTAGTAAAATCGGTACTTAAATAAGTAGCTAATATTAGTGTAATAAAGAAAGCAATAAGTAAAGGAAATATGATTAAATGAGACAGAGCACATCGTTAAAATTTCGATGTGCTCTCTGTCAGATTTAATCGCATTCCTTTTACTTAATACTATTAGGCACTTGTTACTATTGCTATTATTTTGCACATAAGTACTACAGGTATTGAAAGTATACCTACCCCTCTGTAGACCGTCCAGCATAGACAAACAGGGGTCCAGGGTCTCAGGGGCGAGGGAGGTTTCAGTTAGGTGAGTCAGGGATTCTGATACAGATTTCAGAGAGCGAGGGTGTTATTTTTGTTTTTTCTTAAAATAAATTCAGTGTGAAACAAGCCTGTGTATTATTAAGAACTATACCCGCCAAATTAACATTGGTCCTTCGGTGCGATTAAACGAGTCCTGCGGAATAAGTATTTATCTATATATATATATATATATAATATATATATATATATATAAATAGGTAGAGTTAGAGTAAACGGGCATAGCAGTCAAGGAACACTACACAAGGCCCCACTCACGAAAAATGTGAAACAGGCGCTTACCGGGATTCGAACCCAGATCTTTCGCTTTCCGGGCGACTGCTCTAACCTCTAATCTAAATATTTGTATATATATATATATTTCTTGTATAATTGCGGTCTGCAAATATAAATTTTTGTAATTTATTGGTTACAATAAAAGTCATTTATTATTATTATTATTATTATTAAATAGAAGAAACATCTTCAAACCAAAACTAAGCAGCAGGTTGCTTATAAGAACAGGTCGGTTTATCCTACTATGAATATCGTAAAAATAACTTATACAGGCTGTTCAAAATCCAATGCCAAACTTTTCAAAATGTAATGCTATTTTTCTCCATTTTTTCAAAGGGGGCACCCTGTTTATTTTTATCCCGTCGGATGCAGAATTAAAAAATGAACATGTTTTCTAATTACAATTATTTCGACATTCTCAAAAGTTTCACAGATATTCGTAAAATCGTAAAATTATTATCTAATAAGTAATAATTTTACTTGGCAGTTTTCAAATCAATGACTAGAATATTATGTTCAATATGTCTTCCGTTCTCTTTGAGGCACAAACGGAGGCGGGTACGAAATGACCTTCCTATTCTTCCTAATAGCTCGGGTGCAATGTTTTTAAATGCATTTCCGATTCTTTGATGCATTTTGTCTGGTGTGGTTGAAGGTTCCTGATAAACGATTTCCTTAACGTAGCCCCACAAAAAGAAATCTAATTTAGTTAAGTCGGGTGATCGGGGCGGCCAATTACATGGCCCTCCTCTTCCAATCCACCGGTTTGAAAATGTTGTATTGAGATTGTCCCTGAGTCGTAATGAATAATGTACTGGGGTTCCGTCGTGCTGTAACCACATTGCACCACTCAAAGCTATTGGTAAATATTGGCATAAATTTGGCAATTGATTTTATAAAAAATCAAAATACATACCTAGCACCGTTCAAATGTCCGTTAGAAAAGTGAGGACCAATAATATGTTTACCAATAATTCCCCCCCCTGCCTAAAAACCTTTATTGTGGTCAGAATAGTAATGAACATAATATTCTAGTCATTGATTTAAAAACTGCCAAGTAAAATTATTATTTATTAGATAATAATTTTAAGATTTTACGAATATCTGTGAAACCTTTGAGAATGTCGAAATAATTGTAATTAGAAAACATGTTCATTTTTTAATTCTGCATCCGACGGGATAAAAATATACAGGGTGTCCCATTTGAAAAAATGGAGAAAAAATAGCATTACATTTTGAAAAGTTTGGCATTGCATTTTGAACATCCTGTATAAGTTATTTTTTACGACATTCATATTAGGATAAACTGACCTTTTTTTATAAGCAACCTGCTGCTTAGTTTTGGTTTGAAGATGTTTCTTCTATTTTTTATAATTTTTTTAAAACTTGAAGCCTGCATGGTGTGAATGTGCACAGCAATCCGCAGACCGGTTTCGTCCTATTGGGACTCTTCAGTACGGCGCCGCTATGCACAAACACACCCTGCCCAACGGTCTCCCTATGAATAACTGCGATAGTCATCCATAAGGGAGAGCTAAAATCACGCCATCTAGAACGTAAATTGTTGAACAGCTGCCGACTAATACACCCGCTCAAACAACTACACCTCGAGCAAATACTCCGCCAGGCATTGAATTACAGAAGGGGCCTACGTCGGCAGAATGTACATTAGGATGCACACAAGAGGCCTACCCCAGCAAAGCTGGCCTTGAAAGCCTCCATACGTGCCCCATCGTACCACAGTGAACCAGGTTCACTATTCAAGCTAGAAGCCTGCATGGTGTGAATGTGCACAGCAATCCGCAGACCGGTTTCGTCCTATTGGGACTCTTCAGTACGGCGCCGCTATGCACAAACACACCCTGCCCAACGGTCTCCCTATGAATAACTGCGATAGTCATCCATAAGGGAGAGCTAAAATCACGCCATCTAGAACGTAAATTGTTGAACAGCTGCCGACTAATACACCCGCTCAAACAACTACACCTCGAGCAAATACTCCGCCAGGCATTGAATTACAGAACGGGCCTACGTCGGCAGAATGTACATTAGGATGCACACAAGAGGCCTACCCCAGCAAAGCTGGCCTTGAAAGCCTCCATACGTGCCCCATCGTACCACAGTGAACCAGGTTCACTATTCAAGCTAGAAGCCTGCATGGTGTGAATGTGCACAGCAATCCGCAGACCGGTTTCGTCCTATTGGGACTCTTCAGTACGGCGCCGCTATGCACAAACACACCCTGCCCAACGGTCTCCCTATGAATAACTGCGATAGTCATCCATAAGGGAGAGCTAAAATCACGCCATCTAGAACGTAAATTGTTGAACAGCTGCCGACTAATACACCCGCTCAAACAACTACACCTCGAGCAAATACTCCGCCAGGCATTGAATTACAGAACGGGCCTACGTCGGCAGAATGTACATTAGGATGCACACAAGATGACTATCGCAGTTATTCATAGGGAGACCGTTGGGCAGGGTGTGTTTGTGCATAGCGGCGCCGTACTGAAGAGTCCCAATAGGACGAAACCGGTCTGCGGATTGCTGTGCACATTCACACCATGCAGGCTTCTAGCTTGAATAGTGAACCTGGTTCACTGTGGTACGATGGGGCACGTATGGAGGCTTTCAAGGCCAGCTTTGCTGGGGTAGGCCTCTTGTGTGCATCCTAATGTACATTCTGCCGACGTAGGCCCGTTCTGTAATTCAATGCCTGGCGGAGTATTTGCTCGAGGTGTAGTTGTTTGAGCGGGTGTATTAGTCGGCAGCTGTTTAAAACTTGACTAAAAAATTTTTTTTCCCGATTTTAATTTATTCCTCTGGAACTATCAAATCAAATTTAATCATATTCTAGGGATATGTACAGTAGCTCGAAAGAGTCTCAAAAATCAATAAGACTACAGGGCATTCCATTTAAAAAAATACAACTTTGATGCACCACCAATTTTCGAGACACCCTGTATATTCAAAAATATTTTTAAAATGTGCTCTCTAACAAACAGTCTAATGTCCCGTTTCAATTATTTTTCTAAAATAAATCGTTTAGGTGTAGTAGAAGACGGGAGGTGAGATGCAGAACTCTGTAGATCCATTGATTCATTTGCATTCTCACGACATTCATCGAAAACAGAAATTATGTCGTATTTTTCGAAATTTTGATAATTTTGAAGTGCCATTATGTATACTAAGTATCTATTAATAAAACTAGCTGCATGCAACTTTTGCTAATGTATGTCAATATATAGAAAAATAATTGTCACTTCTTATACTTTTTCGTTTTTAAATAAATCTTTACAAATGCCCTAAACAAGGCCGAAACGTCGATATTTTATACATAGTATTTTATTTGCCAATATATTTCACAATTTCACTAAAACTAATTTATATAAGATAAAAAGAATTGGCACAAATAATTAAAAAAATTTCTAACAATATACCTAGCAAATACAGCATTATTTTCTCAGAATTAACAGAGGTTCCAACAGGCGAGGTTTGTCACCGAGCTCGTATTTATTAATGAAGAGCACCCTAGTCAGGTGGAATTTGGGTAATTAAATACCAAACTGAAAATGTGTTCGATTTCCTCAAACCCAAAATTTATTGGCATTTTAATTATTACTAAAATGTGTACTACGTTAAACTGTTGTAACGTTAATTTTCGCTATTAGAACATTCTCTCTATTTTTAACGTTTTATTATAGACTAGTACTTACATCATGCTCATATTAACATACTTGTATTCCTATTTTAGGTCTTTCACTTATATTTAGTTTCTTATTTGCTTTGATTGTCACTGTTCCTATTTCTTGCCTCGCTCTCCGATTATGCCTCCGTCTATAGTCTGTTTGAGTTTCTATCGATTTGGTTGAGGGTAGAACTGTCTTAAAATTATTAATTCTAGTTAGCTTTTCTATTCTAAGGGTTTGTCTCACTTACCTGCTATCGTTGTCCTCTTATTGTCTCTGTATTTGGTAGTTTAGTTTGCTGGATGTCGCTGCATACGTTGAGTCTTGAAATTGTTCACCTTTCATATTTATCATTTGCTGAGCCTACCTTAGGAGGAATGTCGTTCCCTTTTCACGATTTGATCGTATAGTTGTTCATTTAATAGCATCCAATTTTGTTCTTCTTTTGTTGACAGATTTTTGAGGTTATGTTTCCGTTCTGTCATCTTGTGCAGGACATTTTCCCATTTAGATGCTCAGTGGCGCGCCCTCTCATTTTCATTTTCCCTGTCTCATCTTTCGGTTCTTTATGCATTGTCTTATCTATTCTTCTGTCTCTTGAGACCTCTATGACTTTTCTTATTGCTATCTTCTTTTCCTTTGGGTTTGCAAGTCATTTTAAGCTTTCTTTCTCCTGTTAACTTCTCCGTTGCCGGTGACGCCTCTGGAAGATTTGGAAATCTAGGGTACTTCTGGGTACATTTGTAGTTTCGGATGTGGCTAGCTTGTATTTTATTAGTCGGCGGTTTTTTTGGAATTTCCGTTTTTCCGATTTGCTTCGACATTATTCACTCTTCCTGTTGATCTTCTCGTGAGTGGGCGGTGTTTCCAAGTTTTGTGGAATTAAGTTTTCTAGCCAGTTATGGGATTTTCTTGGTGCACCTCTTGAAGATGTCTGTTGATTGTAGTTGTAGAAATCGTCATCTGCTCCATTTTTTGGGATTTAGATTCACGTTGGAGGTTCAGCAGGATTTGTCAAGGAGAAACCCCACGTGGTGAGTGTCTTATTTTTCATCTTTTATTTAAATCTTCAGTCATCAGTGTTGTTTCCTTTCCTTTTTCTTATTTTCTCTTCTAATTTGTCTTTTCGGCATTTTAGGGTTTTTCCGGGGGAATGATTTTTCCGGGGGAATGATTTTTCCAGTGGAATTATTTTTCCGGGGGAATGATTTTTTTTCCCGAGAGAGCGATTTTCGTGCAAAACTTTGGTCCTGATGCACTCTCCGACTCTCCCCATGGTTCAAGCGCCGATCACCTGGTGCTGAGCTGCAAGTCTGATTAGTTGTAGCAGCTGACCTGCTTATCATCTGGAAGGTCAGATATAAAGTTTGATTATTACGTCGCCTGTCCGTCTGGAACATCGCGTCCAACGGCTGGTTTTTATGTAGCGCCCGTCACAGCTTTTTGTGTCAATTTTTGTGTTCGTTTTTTTGTGACTTCGCGTCGCCCGTCCGTTCGTACTTTCGCCTCGTTCGGCTATTGTTAATGTAGTTGCCTGGCCACGGCGTGTTGTGGTCATCTGTTTGTTTATTTTTGAACAAAATCTGTAAGGTACTTTTTAAAAATTTAATTTGTTTGCGATAGTATAATTTCCGTAGTTAAGTAGTTTATCTTGTTTAAAATTCAATTTAGTCAATTTAGTCACTATTGCGATTTTGGTTCAATTTGTTTATAGTCACTTTAATAATTTTGCTGTTTGTAAATTTCATTTTGATTAATAGTAATATCTATTTTTTTGTCAAGATTTAGTAACAGTCGATACTCCCGTTTGCGTCTGACTTCATTGTTGTAGTTAGCGTGCGTGCGATTGACCCGTCGGTGCGCTGCGCGTGCGGAGCTCCATTCGTGTAGTGTATTTACCGCGTCATCCGCGCCTATTTTTGATTTCCCTTTTTTTGCGCAACGTTAGTACCGGGTGTCTAAATTTCACCCAGGTTTATGTTCATTGCTTTTTTTTTATATTTATATATGCATTTATTCATTGATAATTATTTTTGTTGATATCAATTGTTTTTTTGTATTATTATATAATATGTGTATTGTCAGATGTTGCCATGTCTGGGTTTCCTACCTATTTTGTTTTTTTTTATTATATGATGTACTATTTGACTACATTTTTTTCTTTTGTTACTGTTTGCCCTATTGTGTACCAGCGGCTTTTAGGAGTTGTAGTCGTTGTGTGTTGGCTACAGAGGATCAGCCAACAACTCCTTGGCGCCCTTTTCCTGTTTTTAGCCCACCCCATCTTCGGCTTCGAGCATAGCTGCGGCAGGATCCTCCATTGTGGCGTTAGTCTTTTAGGTTACGTCACACTGTATTGTACACAATTTTTAAAAAAATCAGCGATAAACTCAGAAAATTATTGGCATTATACTAAAAATAATAAGTTAATTAAGAGGTGTAGGTTTGGTTGCATAACCTACCTGAGATTCATCGCCTTGCAAACACGAACAGTACATTTATAATGTACATAAATAGATGGCTCATGTCTTTGAAAGTTTGCAAGTAAATAAATCATGAATGTAACTGTTAAAAATAAACCATACTATGTACTTGATTATAGTCCACGTATAAGTCTAAGTCTAAGAAAATCGTTAGTATCTCAAACGGCATAAATTCTTTACCTGACGCCGACGAAAAATAATTTGACCTCGAATAAAACAACTTTCCGAACAAACTAAAGAGTCCTCGTGCCGAACTTTAAGTTCTCGAAGAAAACTGGAAAGAAGTGACGTCACAGGGGCCCATTTATCATATCGCAAAGTGTCCGCTTGTGAGCACTCTCGCACAGCTAAATGTCAACTTGGGATAGAAAAATGTTTTCTCAGTTCCATTCTTTTAAAGTGCAGCTTGGCCGAATGCGGATAATTTTCCACTAGTACGGACTCAAACGCTGCAATTCGTGCACTTTGCATTTTCCGTTCTGGGTTCTCGAAAGGACAATATGCGGCCTGGGTAAAACCTTTCATGCCAGTAACTCAATAACCTCGGGAATATATATGAACTTTAATGCTCTTTAAACGGCTGTGACAGCTTACAAGAAAGACTACATATAAAACAATTATATATATGACAATAATATAACAACAATAATGATGATGTGAAACAATGATAGTGACAATAACAATAATATAGGTCAGGTATTTTCTGCTCACCACTCCGAAAGAATCGAAGTGCACTGGATCAGCTCTCAAGCTAGAATGAACTCCGCACGGAGAAAATCCCCAAATATATACTTAAAGTGACGTAGCACTGACGTTACTTGTGACATCAACATTAATCACACTAGGATAGAAAATTCAATATCCGGGCATACGCTCATTTTCATACCACTCTATTCTTATTTTCACTATCACAAATGTACAAAAAGGTTGCCATTGCCATCTTTACTGCAGTTTCAATTAAAATATCCTATCTTCAGGATAATTGACTTGAATGAAACAAAAAGAGAAAATGAATCCCATATTACCAAATAACCTCGAAGGTCCATGGCTTATATGGGCTAGCAAATAACTACAGTAAACTGCAATAAAGAAGACCTTGACCCCTGCACCCTTTCATTTTTCTACACTCCTACACATTAACGACATCTAACAATACGGAATCAGAAATTGGACCTAAATCTGAATTAATAAGTTTACCTTCATACTTGCGAATAAACATACTCTCATAAGCGTCTAATTCCCTATTGTCCGATACCGACTTCATAAGCCGAAGATCCTTCTCATGTACAGGGTGGCCGGTATCAAAGATATGTTGGGCAACACTTGACTTCTCAATCCTATTATATCTAAAATGTGCCATATGTTCCTTAAACCTAGTGACGATTGTACGCCTTGTTTGCCCAATATAACTCTTGTCACAACTACTACACTTTATTTCATAAATTCCCGACTTCTGCTTGTCCTCTACTTTATCCTTGGGATTTCCCAACAGCTGCTTGATGGTATTCTTAGCGGTATATGCTACACATAAATTTTGCGACCTAAAAATAGGTTCCAAGCCTCTGGTATGTGCCAAGCTATACGGAATTTTAACATTTTTCTTATTCTCAATAGGTGACATGGAGAAAGTCGTGGAATCCTTAACAAACTTTTTGTGTCTAATTCTGCTTATCAATCTATCAACTAAGACAGTCGTGTACCCATTATGAATCGCAACATCTTTTATATATATATATTTTTTTTTTTTTATATATTTTAATTCTTTTTGATATCTTACCTTTGACAGAGGAAATGACAACAATCTGTTGACCAGAAAGTGCAAAGCCGAAAGTTTATGTTGTATTGAATGTTGTGAATCATCCACAATAAACCTACTTATATTAGTATCCTTCCTATACACATCAAATTCCAATCCGCCAATGCTGTTCCTAACAACCAAGACATCCAAAAAAGGGATTGAACCATCTTGTTCCATTTCAAATGTGAATTTCACACTATTATAACGTGAATTTAAATTAACTTAAAAGTCCCCAATTCTACTCCTCTTGCTATCAAAAACAGCGAACACGTCATCCACATAACGCAACCATACTCGAGGGAAGTACTCAGTATCTCTTTTAAACAACACTTCAAACCTACTCATGAACAGTTTAGCCAAAAACGGAGATAAACTATTGCCCATAGCAGTCCCTTCCTGCTGTTCAAAAAACTTACCATTAATTTGAAAACAATTCTGGGACATATATAATGAGGTCAATTTTAAATATTCATCCACTACAATTCTGTCCACTTCATTTTCAGTCAGTAGCTCCTCCAAATATGCAAGCGTGGTAGGTATAGGTACACTTGGAAACAACGATACAACATCGAAAGAAACCAACACCTCACCCTCTTCAAGTACTATATTTTTAATTTTATTAATAAACTCCAACGAATTCACAACTGAAAAACTTTCCGGAGCTGTGGGCAATGCGGTGAATTCCTTCGTTAGCCATTTAGAAAGCAGACAGGTTGGCGAGTTAATACCGGAAATGATGGGTCTCACCGATCTACCTGGTTTATGAATCTTAGGAAGGACATACATCTTGGGAACTACAGGATTAGACACACTTAACCTAAATTTGTTTTGGGGGGTAATAAGATTTGGACAATCTTTCATGGCATTCTTAGCCGAACTGACCAATTTTGGCAATGGATTTTTCTTAACCTCTTTGTATGGACCATCCTTCAAAAAGGTTTCCACTCTATTGAAGTAATCTGCTTTATCTAATACCACAATCTTATTTCCCTTGTCCGCTTTCAAATAAAAGCAATCTTTTTGTCTGAGTCCTTCAACGATACTATAATAGTGATTGTTTTTCACTGTGCTCTTACTTTTATATTTATTATCCTTTATGTTCTTAATAATTTGTATTCTGCATGCGCTCCTAATAAAGTTCCTATCCAAGTTATCCAATTTCTGAACAGAACTCTCAATACCCGCTACCATATCCATAACCGGCGATTTTCTAAAAGGCAGCTTAGCTGCCGAAATGCGTATATAGTATTTCAAAATTTATGTGGTTAGGGGTACAATTGATTCTTGAATTGATTATTTAACCACAGTCTCTTACAGGGTGGCCCAGCGCTCTGGAATTCTTAATTTTAAAATGTAAAGATTTTCAGTATTTTAGGTGCAATTGACGTACTCCCGCAAATTAATGTCTTATGCTCATGGAGTGCGACTAACAATACACAATTCACTTCTGCCCGTCTATTGTTTAAACTCGTAGACAATTATTATCGGAACTACGTGAAATAATTCTTTTAACGACGCCGTTTCCGCTTGGGAAATATTCTCTACGACAATTTAATATTCAGGAGTTTACTAAACACAATAACTTATCTTGAAACAAAAAGACAAAGATTACATTGAAGTAAAATGGGCGGAAGTGGTCAAGGGAACTGAAGAGTAATCTTTTCGCTCTAGCAGGTGCACACTCTTCCATGCGGAAAATTGTCCAATAATATCTACTCTAGATAGTGGTAAGTGCTCTAGCCCAGTTTTAACAATTGCCCCTAGAGCTACACTAAAATTCCTCTTCAAAGGATCTGGTTTCTGCTAGATGCAAAATTTATTTACAGGTTTAGGTGTACGCACAGATTTAGTAAGGAAAGTAGAAAACTGTATGTTTCTGGTTGAACTGCAACTCTTAAAGAAAGAGATAGGTGCACTTTAGGTACAAATTTCCTGAAAAAAAATTCGAATGGAATGGTACATTTTCATAACATGCTGTTATTACACATAACATGAACAACAGAATGCCGCAAATAGAAAGTTCATATCTTTTTCAAATCTTTTTCAAGTTGTGATCAAAAATACTGTTTAATTATATCTCATTGCATCGCCATTATTTTCTTGACATCTAATGACTCTCAGACGTGTAGAAGATATGGCAGCTTCGACTTCTGCCGCTGAATTAGATTGTACCGCATTTCTTATTCGAAGAATCATGTCTTCCCGGGTTGTTGGTCGAATTTGGTAAACAAGGTATTTTACCCTTCCCCACAAATAAAAGTCCAATGCAGTTAGATCTGGAGATCTGGGAGGCCATGGAAATTGACTACCTCGTCCTATCCACTTGTTGGGAAACTGAGTATCTCTAACATTACGAGCGAAGTGGGCAGGGCAGCCATCGTGCTGAAACTACATGCCTAAACGGGTTTCCAATGACAAATCCTCCAGAAGTATCGGCAAGTGGTTTCTTAAAAAGTCTAAATATATATCGCCATTCAAATTTTGATCAAATATGAAAGGACCAATTATCTTCCCAAAAACAATGCCGCACCATACAGTCATACTAAACTTGTTCTGATTATCAATTTCAATCATCCAATGCGGATTGTTTGCTGCCCAATAATGCATGTTATTTACCTCACCTGCACTAGTAAACGTAGCTTCATCCGTGAATAAACTTTTTTATTTTCCATGGATTGCTTGTTGTTATAAAAAATATACCATTCCATTTAAAATTTTTGAGAAAATTTGGCAATTATGGTAAGTTTCGAAATAACGCCATCTGGTGGCTCCCTCATAAAATTAAATTCAAGCGTAAATGCAGATTTCTATTACGCTATAAATTCCCTTTCCAACGAGACCAAATTCATTAAAATTGGCTCAAGCAATCCGGAGATATGGCATTTTTGGTGTAAGGGAATTCTTTCCTTCCCCCAGCCCTTATTTCGTAAGTTAGATCAAAAAGTTATTAACCTAATTTATAGTGTATTACGGAGAGATTTTGAGGAAGTTAAAGGATACCCAAATTTCCATTTGAATTTTTGAAGAAAAGCTGTAGGATGAATAGTTCCTAAGATATAGCCGGTCGCCAACCTTAACCGGACATCCTGTATATCGCTATACTTTCCAAGGCGTTTAAATCAAATTTATTATTTCCTGGTTTTAAGAGTTTGAGATTATTGATATTGAATTTGTGTCCCGTTTTCAACGCGTGTGACGCCATGCTAGACTTATCTGTACGGCCGTATTTGTAATGGGCTTGATGCTCCTTGAAGCGAGTTAAAATAGACCGAGTTGACTGCCCGATATATTTCTTGTCGCAATTTTCGCATGCTATTTCGAAAATTCTTGCTTTATGAATGAGTTCCGTTTTATCTTTCGCATTTCCAAGTAGATTTTGCAAATTGTTGCTCAAATGATAGAAAATGTAGCACCTAGTCGATTCATTTATTTAAATACCAACTGTCGCTTTCACCTTTAAATCCGATCAAATACTTCTGAGAAATTCTTGCGGGGGAGTTCGCCGGCAGAAACTAAGCTCTTTTCTATTTTTATCTTAAAATGAAATTATTCCAGACGAGGAATGGGAATGAACTTTGCCCTCGCTTGTTGAGTAAAATCCTTTATTCTTTATAACGGGTGAATTCGTACGATTGAAAGTGATGGTCGTTTTTGAAAGACTGATTAATTACATCTGTCAGCAGCATGGCTACACCGCACTGCTTCATATAATTGCATCCCCCTGTTGGCAATCAACCCCAATCGCGATAGTATTGTATTCATATATAACGATATCCATAAATACAACTCGTACGGTATGTTCAGGAATTAATGTTCTGCTTACTAAATATTTCCCAGATTCACTTAATCTACCCCAGGCCATTGGGAAATGATATAGCGAAAATTGAATCTGCGGTTATATTTTTGGTTTTAATTTTGGTTTTATACCGTGTGACAAACTTCCATGTGTACATGGGGAAATAACATGGGCAATTACATTTTTGGGGATTCCTGCTCCCCATGTGTAGTTACAGTGGTGGTAAAGGTAACAATCGAAAGATTATTTTTTTCTGCGTATGAGGATATCAAAAACTCTACAACTTTCCAATTTATTAAAGCATTAAAAGCAAGAAGTTAATTTTTACTAATACATAAACTTGTTTTTTTATTTTGATAATTCTCATTCACATTATTATTGTCATTACCTATAGTTGACAATTAATTGATTACTGGTGTGGATGTTTCGTTGGTGAATGCTGGTCCATAGTTTAGGATAAATTGTAGGTGTCGTCTAACCTATTAAAAAGTTTTTGGGAAAATGTTAAAGCAGTAAAATGAAATAATAAAAATTAAATTACTTTAATTTTACTGCAATTATGAAAAATTTAACAAGAGGCAACATTTGTTTATTTTGCTCTAATGAATTTTGGCAATTTAATACTTATTTATTTCATATCTAGGTAAGGACAAAAACTTATTAATATACAACGAAATTAAAGTAACATAAAAAAAGAAAAATAACTATAACAAATATTCAAATAAACCCCCATTGTATCAGACAGTATCCCAGCCTATTATAGAAAGAATTTCTCACATTCGCAAGTTCCCGATCATTTATTAAGTTGCATTCCCCAAAAATAGCATTCCTTAAAGAATCAATATTTGGGTGACGAGTTTTATAAATCTTATTTTTAAATGACCCCACAAGAAAAAGTCACACGGTGCCAAATCGGGAGATCTAGCTGGCCAGTTTATAGCATCACCTAAACCAATCCAGCTCTCTGGAAATATTTCGTTTAATAATTCCCTCACTTGTGCTCCAAAATGTGCTGGGCATCCGTCATGTTGAAACCAGACCTCCCGATTCGCATGTGCAACTTCTTCTAATGCAGGGCCAATATGGTTAATTAAAAGATCTAAATAAGCTTCTGAATTTCAATTTCCCTGTATTTCAAATGGTCCTATAATGCGATTATTAAAAATGCCTGCCCAAATATTGATTTTTTGAGGGTATTGCGTTGTAGTGGCTAGATTTATTCTGGGATTTTCCTGGGCCCAATGCCTAACGTTTTGTGAATTTGGCTCTTGATGAAAGTGAAGGTAAACTCATCGGTAAAACAAATTGATGAGAGGAAGCTGCGATCCCGATTAGCCCGTTCTTGCATTTCTTCACAGAAAGTTTGCCTTGATTCTTCGTCAAAAGGAAGTAACTCTTGGTGACATTGGAATATAAAGGGATGATATTTGTTTTTTTAATATGTTACGGACAGTTTCTCTTGAAACATTACATTCTAGGGCAATAGACCTTAAACTAGATGTTGGACTAGCAGTTATCAGGCCTATTACCATTTCCTCTACCTCAACATTTAGATTTCTTGGAACGACTAAAAAAATAAATAATAAGATTAATTTTAGTTTTGTTTTACAGAAAATAAGTCACGGACTACCCGCAGACTATTGCCGCCGTAAAATGTTTTCACAATGAAAACCTTTTCTTCAACTGAATAAATATTTTTGTACATTTTGAAACCCAAATTTTAAATTGTCGATAAATAATGTTGACAGTTCAGACGAATTAGAAATGAGAGTCAAGGGAGTCTTTGATTAGAATAAATTAAATTGTCATAGGTAATCTGATGAATATCCGTGTTTTAATTTGAAAATTATTAGTGTAATTTTTGCCTTTAGTGCTTTAATAAATTGGAAGATTGCAGAGTTTTTGATATCCTCATACGCAGAAAAAATTGTCTTTCGATTAAATAAAATTAAATTAAAAAATCCTATTCAGGGAACTTTGGTGGGCATAGTGTCTGAGGGGCTCTTCCACTTTATCGGATTTGCGCATTAAATTAGATCAATTCTCTTGCACCCACACTAACTACTGCAATATATAACATATAGGTAACATAACGCAAGCGGAAACATGGCAAATTAGAAATTTAAGGATATACCATGCATTGAGTTTGTGAATAAGTGAAGTAAGGAGCATAAAAAAGAAGTAGAGCATAAAATTCGTTAACATAAAACTTCCAACTGAAGTCAAAAATATTTTTACATGGGCTAGTTGAAGGAGGGAAGCATAACGATGGACGCACTTCCTATAATTCTGCAATAGACATTACGAAGACAAATAGTAGGGAATTAGCACACCTAACTAATTAAATTAAAAATAACACTCACCGGGGAGAGCTGGATACAACTGAACTCAACATCTCTACATACCTGCAAAAAAGACATTGTGTTAATTAAACGAGTTTATCACCCTCCCTCGGGACGTTTTATATATTTACAGTGAAGTTGGTGTTCAGTGGTATATATTTTTTTGTTTCCGCTCGACTTAATTGTCGCGGGCATTTGAATGGAACAGCTCGCGGGGCAAAAGATTATTCACTTCCACAATAACAAAACGGAGCCGTCAACGTACGGTCCTACAATCAACAGTTCCACAATACATTTTTCCGAACACATTTACAACTCCTCTTTGTTTTAACTTTGATCCGAGATTATTGGATATCCGGAACACAAAACAAGTATTCAGAAGTGGGAAAACAAAGAAATCGTGGATGCTTGCTAAAAAAGTTTATTTGAAAATAAATTTCTCAGACTACTGCTTTCAAATGGTTGGGGATACCGAATGTTCTACTTTTAGGTTAGCTCAGGATAGGAAAGGGTGGAGGTACGCGTCCAACCATGATTTCAATCAACTTAAGGCGCCACAGACAACGTTCTATTCGAGAAACATCTCTTAGAAATTCCGCCATTATAAAACGAGCCCTTAAAAACTTCTGTCGTGTAAAAGTTATTAACTGCTTAGAACAAGTTCTCCAGTTACCTTCAGGAGTAATTTATACCGAAACTCTTTTACAGTTTAAAGAAAAATTGTCGTCTCGAACATAGATAATTATGTTTTTAAAGTGTTAAGCTGATGTTGGGATTAACTGGCGCAAACTTTAGAAAACACTTTAAAACTTACAGACAATGACACTTGGTCTCCTTATTTTCTTTGTAAATGCGGACGTGATGCATTTCACTAATGAGCTTCAGTACACCATAATACAGCAACGTGTCGTGACAAGGGAAGCTAGTTATTAGGAGAAATAATAAAACTCCCTCGAAATTAGTTAAATTAGAATGAAATTAATATTGATTACGTGATAACTTGTGCTCAAATATATGAACAACAGTACAAGTACTGCTGTCTGTAAAATTAGTCAAACTTAGGATCGGATATATTAAATTGTGCACAACAGTGCAAGATTGTATCTGAACTTTGCATGCATAAGTACGCCAAATCAGATTTCAGAATAATACGTACTTGTACGTACATACATACATGTACGACGAAACAGACAGTATTATTTGGTGTGAGTGGTTTCAAAGCAGTCTCAGATTTTCCTAGGGTACTAAATGTTGAAAAAAGTTAAGTTTATTTGTGGGTACATGTCAAAGTAAATTTCTTGTATTCTAAGCATTCTTATGTTCTTCTAGCGTGTTTTGGTAGTTGGAAACTGTTCTTGTAGGAGGCGGGGATGTATCTGTGTATTAGATACTCAAACTTGATTAGGCAAATCCTGTAGTAAGTAGGCGCACCCGCTAGATGGACACAACCAATAAACAGACTTAAAACACTCAAAATTAATTTCTGTCTTATTGAGTTTATCATTACTATGCTCACTACCAATAATTATACAACATACAGTCACTTTCTCGCAATTACATAACCAAATTAAAAAACTTAAAAATTTATAGGGCCGCCTCTACCAATCCATCTGTTAGGAAACTGATTATCCAGGTAGTTTCTTACCTGCGCACTGTAGTGTGCAGGGGCACTGTCGTGTTGTATCCATAACCTTCTTGTTACGCCTAATGGCAACTCGTCCAACATATTTTTCAATTCATGTTGCAGAAAGAGTGGAAGTAGTGGAACAATACCACCCCAAACGTTAATGAACCATCTGTGCTAGAGGTGGTCCATATATCGTACAAAATGGGGATTTTCAGTCGCATAATAATGCAAATTATGTTTGTTCACATTTCCGTTTCTTTGTCACAAAATATTTTTGTGCATAAATTCTGACAGCTAACAAACAATTTCTTTCACTTTCGCCCAAAGTGTAGACCATGTCTATTAATTCTTGTTTTGCATAATTCATTTTCACTTAAGAAAACCTAATTCTCAAATCAACTGCGAAACAAAATTTATAACTTAACTTTTTTCATATCCAACAGAGTATTATCAAATCATATTTGCTAGATTTATCTGAGAAATACAAATACATATTTCAAAAACGGTTAAATTTGGGGTAGGGATGTGTCTTGCAATAAGAAAGGCAATTTTATGGGGAATCCAATAATAGTATAAAAACAATAGGGTTCTATTTGAAATTGGAAAGTTATGGTGTCTTGAAATTTTCTAATTTGATCCTGTAATTGCTAATATCCTGTATAATATTTTCGATTGTTTCTTGCAGAAACAGTTATTCCTAAATGTTGCTTTCATTCCATCAAAATATTACTCCTACAGCTTTATTCAATTCCGAGATATTAAAATTTCAAAATTGTTCTTCATCTGCAAATATTCGCAAGAAGATGCCCATAACTCAAAAAATATGAAGTTTAGAAAAAAATTATTTCATACAACCTCATAATAAAATCGATCAAGGAATTCGAAAATTAAGTCAAATACAAGGTGTTCCATTTGAAATAACGAAGTTGACCTTCATACAGCAAATATGGGACAAACTGTATAGTTAAAAATACTCTTATCTGGAGCGACATATCACTGGAAACAACTTTTATATGGAAAGTTTTTTAGTATTTCTAAGTATAAAGGATATAACGAAGAATCCCGCACTATTGACTCACCCTGTACATATACCTTATATGAATAGACCCACCAGTTTAACTAATATAAATACTGAATCAGAATTTTAGTTGGTATACAGGATGTGATTTTTAAGCGTAACAACTCCGTAACAAGAGCAGATACAGAAAAAATGCCCCAAGTAACTTGAGTTTATTTTGAAAATTCTATCTCCTAAAAATATTTTCAATACAACTTAAAATAAAATATGTGGGCATGTTTCCTCTATGGTTTCTCCTGCCAATACCATATTCTCCACATTTAGGTACCTATGCCTATCAAATATTAACTATTTGAAAAATTCATTATCATACACGCTTCAAATAAAAAAAGAAGTGTTAAATGCTCCAGTAAATCCTAATGAATAAACAGTAATAATAGTTTCTTTTACGGCTGCAGCATTTTAGGGTCAAACGAATCTGGTTCACAGAAATCCTGTCGTAGATTTATGAATGAACGGAACCTTTCTAAAAAAACTCGAGCGTGTAATTATTGTACTTCCCCAAATTGTACACTTTAAACAAGCCAAGTAACCTCAGCTTTCCCTGTAATTGTCTCTTTTATAAAGCTGCATCATTTTTTCCGCTACGTCTAACGTAAACAAGGTGCTGAAAGTTTGCAGAAAATTGGACGGATGTATTCGAATTTGTATTCTAAAAATTTCACGGGTTATAAAACATGTCGGTTACTTCTTCATCATCATCATAAGGTTCTCAGTCCGAAGACTGGTTGGATGCGTACCTCCACTCTTTTCTATCCTGAGCTAACCTGCGCATTTCCCTAAAAGTAGAACATCCCACATCCCTAACTATTTGAGAGCAGTAGTCTAATCTAGGCCTACCCCTACCTCTTTTTATTCCTATCTCTGACTCTAGTATGTCGCGAACTATTCCTTCGTGTCTTAGAAGGTGTCCTACCATCCTATCTCTCCTACTCTTTATTGTCTTCCATACCTTTCGCTTTTCCCCAACTCTTTCTAATACTTCCCTATTGCTAACCTTATCTATCCACGGTATCTTCATCATGCGCCTGTAGCACCACAACTCGGCCCTGCGCTACTCTTTGTTTTATATCTTTAGTGCTCCTACCGTCTTGAGTTATTTTACTTCCTAAATAGCAGAAATCCGTGACCTCCTCTATCTTCTCATTTCCTATTTGTATGTCCACTTTAATTCTATTTTCACATCCCCTACATACCAACATTTTAGTTTTCTTTTTATTGACTTTCATGCCATAGCCCTGTGTCAAAACTGCTTCCATTTCATTCAAAGCCGCTATTAGTTCTTCTTTGCTAGATGCTAACACTGCTATATCATCCGTAAATCTGAGCATGTTAATAGTTTGACCCTGTACGTTAATCCCTGAGGCTGTTGTGTCCTTAACAATATTAATAGCATCTTCGATATATAAGTTGAAAACTAGAGGTGACAATGCACATCCCTGTCTCACTCCCTTCCGGATATCTACTTCCCTTCGTTCCTGCTCACATTCTATAACTGCCTTTTGCTCTTCGTAGAGATTATGTATTATTCTTCTGTCCCTATATTTCATCCCTACCTTTCTCAGCACTTCGAACATCTTCCCCCATTTTACGTTGTCGAAGGCCTTTTCTAAATCTACAAATCCTATATAGACGCTCTTTCTCTTTTCTATCGTTTTTTCTATAATTACTCGTAAAGCTAGGATGGCCTCGCGCGTTCCTCTATTTCGTCTAAATCCGAACTGATCTTCTCCTAATATTTCCTCCGCCTTTTTCTCCATCCTTCTTTGCACAATTCTAATTAAAATTTTTGACGCATGGGAAATTAAACTGATGGTTCTGAAATTTTCGCACCTATCCGCGCCTTTCCTTTTTGGCAAAGCTACCATGATGTTCCGTTTGTAATCCTCTGGAATCTCGCCTGTCAGGTATATGCGACTAACTAATTTAAATAAACGATCTATTACCTCTTGACCTGCGCACTTTAAGATTTCTGCCTGCAAGCATCTGTACCTGGCGCTTTATTATTCCTTAAACTTTTTAGTGCTAACTCAAACTCTTCTCTCATTATAGGATTCCCTAGGTTATCCCCCTCTACACTGCTTTCGCTTTCTAATATATCTTGCACTTCCTGTCCCGCATATAAGTTTCCTAAATATTCTTTCCACCTATCTGCCTTTTCCCCGCTTTCGATTAGGATATCTCCTGCCTCATTCCTAATGCTTTTGGTACTAGATCCAATTTCTCTAAAATTTCTCCTAATTATTTTATATGCTTCATCAGTCTTTCCTACTTCGAACTTATTTTCCACTTCTTTGCACTTATTATCGATCCGTTGCTCTTTCGCTTTCCTACGTTTCCGAATAATTTCCCACTTGATCGCCTTATATCTTTGTTTCCCTATTTCATCTAACCCATTTTTATATTTTCGCCTTTCCTCTATTAGACTCACAATATGTTTTGTTATCCAGGGTTTCCTACTTTCATTCTGTTTATGACCCAAAATATCCCTAGCTGAGGAAACTAAACTATTTTTAATGCAATTCCATTCTTCCTCTATGTCCTTAACAATATTTTCGCCCGCGCCCTTTAGTACTTCGTTTGTCTTTTTCTCGAACTTATCGCGCGTATCATCATCTTTTAGTTTCTCTGGGTCGAGATACCTTCTTCCGCTTCGTTTTTTCAAAATCTTAAATTTAAGATTGGCGTTCATAACGACTATATTGTGATCACTATCTATATCTGCTCCTGGATAACTTCTACAATCCCTAACTTCATTTCTAAATCTTTGCCTAACAAGAATGTAATCTATTTGATATCTTCCTAGGTCTCCTGGCATCTTCCTAACATGATGGTGAAATAGAGTGTTCGCGACCGTTAAGTTATGTTTATCGCAGAACTCTATCAGTCTAACTCCCCTATCGTTCCTATTGCCTAATCCAAAGGGACCAACTATTCCGCCCTCTCGCCCTGTGCCTACGACTGCATTGAAATCTCCTATAATTATTAAATTTTCGTGTCCTCTCACAAAATCTAGCACATGTTCAATATCACTATAAACAGCCTCTACGACCTCATCACTGTAGTTAGAAGTGGGCATATATACCTGTATTATTACTGTTTTTACAGGTTTCGAATCTAACCTAACCATAACTACCCTATTACTTTGTTGTAAGAAATCCGAATGTGGGACTATTTTACCTCCGGAATATTTTACTCCAGAAGGTGCCATCATCATAAATTCGAAGTACGCTGTACTAGGGATAGAATAGTGTGGTGGTTTCCCGTTGCCTTCCACATCGCAGTAGTGTGTATCACAGTGCCATACCGACCCTCACGATCTCTGCCACTATGATTACTGAAAGAGCTGCTGCCCCCTTTCAGGGACTTGATTTAGTCTGGCTTCTCATAATTTCATTTTCACCTACAAATCATGTTAGTCGACTTCATAAATACACAAATTTTAAATACTTAACACGAAATCTGAGGTTTTTTCTAAATGCTAAACCTAATAAAAAATGTACACATTTCAATTAACACATTTGAATAAATAATGGCCAAACGCGTTGCCTGCATTGAACATTCATAAAACATAAACTATGTATTATCAAAAATCGGTTAACTATTGATTATCGTTTGGCACACTAGCCTAGAAATAAACAATCAAGCAACTACCCATTAAAAATAAATAAGCCGACCACCCTGTTGCCTTTGGTGTCCCTTCTGCTAAAGGCTAACTCTGTTGCACTTGTTTTTGCTTCCTGTGTTATCTACTATCAGCGTGACCACAACTATCATCTTCTGTCACGCACTCTTTCGACATCACTGCGAAAATATTGCACAAGATAAAGTTTTTCTTAACTATTTATTATGTGGGTCGTTCTGCCCTTAGTTTTTAAGCAAATCTGATAGCTCTAAACTTAAGTTTCATACATACTCTAATATTTTATGTTTCATAACACCTGAAAGACGCTGTGGCACTATCTGCTCGAGCCTCGAAATGCTGCCGAATCTGCGAGGGTCGTTTGAAGCCAAAATAGCTTATTGAACCGAAATAAGCAATAAAGGGTTGGGATAATCGGCAAAGTAAGAAGAACGATTAGTAAGTTTCTTAGCTCATCACCCTCCATTACTTGCGGTAATCACTTAGGGTCTTTCCGAAATAATAGCACCTCAAGTAATCTAGTACGGCCTTGCATCGGTTCAACGTAAATTGCTCCACTTGGGGTAGCACTGGATCTTAAGATTTTTTATCGCTGAAAATACCCTGGGCAATTAACGTAATAACGCCAATTAATATTGGGATTACTAAGTTACACAGACTGTTCCATTCTGTGGCGATAATATCGCACGGGAAAGGCAGTGTCGGCCCATACATTTTTAGAAACGGGAGCATATTAAATAGTAGGTATTTTATTTGGCAAAATATATTACAAAGAAAAAGCTCAGGATAGGAAAGGATGGAGATACGCGCCCAACCAGTCTTCGGACTAAATATGTTTAAGTATAACACTAATGCTATGTAATTTTTTAATTTCAGCTGCACGAAAATTGTTATAAAATTACAGCAATTACTGCTGCAGTTAATTATGAAATTGCACCGTAAAAACTCTGGTCTTTTTCAGAAACTTCAGAGGCAGTGAAAATTTAAAACTAACACACTAAATCTATGAGGCCGTGACTTTACGGCTTGTTCATTAAGCAATTACTTCACTACTAGGTACCTGGTATTATCCACGTGTCACCGCAAACTTCCAACTAAACCCCAAGTAATAATGAATTATTCTATGGGACGCCGTTTGGGTCTTTAATCGTCTATTTAAGGATATGTTACAGATGTCTGTAAATCGGGAATTATGGATATCCCACAGATATTTTTAAATATTTAAAAATATCTCACAGATATTTTTAAATCATTTTGGATATCAAACAGTGAACAATGATTATTTTTATCTGCGAGATATCTTTAAATATTTAAAAATATCTCACAGATATTTTTAATTCTATAATTACGGATATCTACTAAGCATTTTGATATCCAAAATTGTGGCGCCACTTATAAGGCGAAAGATGTAATTATTATTTTCTTTTGGGCTGGCGTAAATCGGTCGCGCGGCTCCACGGTGTTGCCAACCCTGTCGAAATTTCGGTAGATCTACCGATTTTATACGTTATCTACCGATCTACCGAAATGATACATAATTCTACCGAAATTTCATTTTTTAATTATGCAATAGAGTCCATTAGTGTAACGGCAAAATCAGAGCGCGAAATTTAAAACGCTATCGGCTGTCCTAAGACAAAAGTAGGATAAAATTTTTCAATGCATTTTAAATGGAGCTTAGATGACCTTGCACTTCACATTCTATTTTCACCTTTCATCCTGATTTCTTAACATTAAATCAATATATGGCGATTACTATGAAGCTTTTTCGGTGTTTGTCTTGTAATAGCATTTATTTATGCAGTCATTTTGTTTAAAACCAAAATGCAACAAACTACTGCAATTTACGGCGCTAGAACCGGCGCAATAGATGGTTTAAATCGTCCATAGAAGTCCTTAATAACACTAATTTTTAACACTTTCTTTTCTATTTTACACTTTTTAAATATAAATAAATTCTTAAACCCCCTATTAAATAAAGATTAAACAATAAATTAGCCGGAGAAATAAACAACTTAACCTCAAACCCTGTGCATCAAACGTCAAAATAATAATGATCTGGTCTAAACAAGACATAAGTTCTTCTATTATATGTGCTGTACTCATCCGTTTTAAAATATTTCTGAAATTAAGTTGTATTTTAAGTTGTTTTTGAAAATGTAACAGCTGGAAAGAGCAGTCTATTTGTCACTTGCAGAATCCCCGTGAACAGTAAACCGTTGTTAATATTGAAGTGGCGTGTAAATACTGTGAAAATATTGTGAAAATCCCTAATGAATATGTGTCCAAAAATGGCTACAAAAATAGATACAGGATGTTGAAATTTCTTACAAAAATGTAATATCTGCTTGTATCGTTACCTACTATTTTCAGCTGTTTTGTGCTATTCTCGAGTATTTACACGCCAATTCGATATTTACAACACTTTACATTTAGAAAGAATGGATTGACAATTTCGTTTTTAAAATCTCGGACTAATGCACCGTGTTACACAAAATTATTTCTCTCTGAAACTATGCCTCGAACGCAAAAAACAAAAGAGAGATTTTTTCTTGTAAATAAAACAAAGTTTCTAATATTTTGCAACATATCTATGTAAGTCAGTAGCGTAACATAGTTTCGGTAATAAATGTGGTCTCCCCACCTCGTAGTGACGCCACTGGTGAGAGTACAAAACTCAAAATTTATAAATTAGTAAATACCTTCAAGGAATTATTATGCCCAAAATTCCAAATGAATAGGTCCGGTAGTTTTCCAGATATTAAAAAAATAACATTTTTGAAAGAAATTTCAACACCTTGTATCTCGCTTAGCCGGCATTTTTGGACATACGTTGATTAAGGTTTTTCGCATTATTTTTAAGTATTCTATCTACCCTAGAAGTTTGTTACACTCATTATAGATCACCCTGTATTGCATTATACTCCGATCGTCTGTTTACCCTACAAAATTTGCATTCCTCTAAAACGTTGAAGATTCACTTCTATCGCGAGTGGCGACCACGCATCCAGTTTTTTTAATCATGTTTTTCCTTGCCCTCAGCGTTCAGGTTATTGCCAATAAGTGGTGCGAATAATATTGAAATATTAATAACGGTCAACGGCAAAACCAGCGCCGGCAACGAAAAGTAAATTTGCTGGCTGCCGGCGGCGACAACGCAGGCACTTCCGGGGTTAAATATCCCAGGAAGTACCAACGTTGCCAAGCGTTTCCAATGTGTAAATATCCATCAAGTAGCTCATACAAGAGCCTACCTTGCATCGGCACCTTGGTTAATGGGATACACATGAAGTTAGCGGTTCAGGTAGCTTGGGGTGCAAACCCGCTGGGGATGACTTTTTTAGTCATATTTTTCCTTGCCCTCCAGGCAAAATGCTTGCCGTCTGTAATTTTCATGCTTATAGTTTCTTAGGGCAAGGGAAAGGTATTTTTTCCCTTGCCCAACAAATGAAAACGACATAATGCAACGTTGCACATTGGAATTGGAGAAGCTTGACAACGTTGGTATTTCCTACGATATTTAGCACTGATTTTATAATATTATAAAATCACTGATAATTTAGCCGTCCTCTTTATCCTCGGTAAGAAACGTCAGTTATTGCCGAACACGAACACAAAAGTTTCACCAATCAGAGTGCTACCGAGACACAAGTCCTGGGGAAACAGAAAACTCGACCGCGCGCAGGCTGGAGATTTAAAGCGGGAGAGCGCGTAAGTCAGATTTACACTAGACCATAAAAAAATACAACTAAGCTTACTTCCTGGAAATTAGAGGGCGCTGCAATTTTGGATATCAAAACTGGCAAGTGATATTCATAAATAATTAATTCTATCTTACAGATAATTCTAAATATTTAAAAATTACCGCCCCATATCTAAAATTGTTGATTTAAAAATATCTGTGGGTTAAAAATAATTGTTTGTGGATATCTCACTGATAGCATTAAATATTTGAAAATATCTGTGGGATATCCTGAAACCAATACTATTTTTGCTCACTTTGGATTCGTATGTAATTCTTTAAGCAATACTTACGTGCTAAAGTCAAAGCTAAGCAAAAATTGATTTGATTTAAAAATATGCTATAGATATTTTCAAATATTTAAAACTATGAGTGAGATATGCATTAATAAATATTTATATCTCGCTGATATTTTTAAATAATGAATTATGGATATCTCCGAGATATTTATGTCGATTTAACAATATCTGGTAGATAGAAATAATTATTTATGGATATTACTTGCATGGTTTGATATAAAAAATGTAGCCTTCCACTTGCTACTCTAAATTGGATAATAATTACAACATGTAAAGGATGGTGTAATTGAATTATTGAATCTTTCGCCTTATAGGTGGCGCCACAATTTTGGATATCAAAAAGCTTAGTAGATATCCGTAATTATAGAATTAAAAATATCTGTGAGATATTTTTAAATATTTAAAGATATCTCGCAGATAAAAATAATCATTCTTCACTGTTTGATATCCAAAATGATTTAAAAATATTTGTGAGATATTTTTAAATATTTAAAAATATCTGTGGGATATCCATAATTCCCGATTTAAAAACATCTGTAGGATATCCTTAAATGGACGATTAAAGACCCAAACGGCGTCCCATATTATTCCCAGTCCTTTTATTTAAAATTCTGCTAGTGTTATGAAAATGTGTATCACACGACTCAGATAACCCATGTCTTTTTTAGTATTCCCCACCACGAGTTACTTTTGTAACAATAAAATGACTGCTCTGGGCGGAATGAATGTGTCAGATAGCTGACGCACAAAAAAAAGCATTTCTTTAATTCTGTTTTCAATAATTACGTTCAGGGCACGTGCGAAGGGGTGGTTTCGCATGGACGGTGTTGCCACAGAAGATTTTCCGTCTGCTCTGGAAGGGTTGTTTGGGATGTATGTGACAGCTCAGTTGGCTGTTGAGTCCCCTATGTAGTACGTTTTATAGAGTGATAAAATAGCGGAAATATCTTTTGGCTCGACCCCGAAATTCTTTGCCGCACATGTCACCTTACATATTTTTATGGCGGTTTGAACACGCGCCTCCGAGCTGTGCCAGATACTATGTTCAAAGGGTTGAAATTTTCTTTTAACCAGCTTAGTGTGTTGGTGACACTTTCATATTATAGTAGGTACGTATCATTATGCCTGAGCACGCTCCTACTTAAATTTTAATAGGATAAAACAACAACTAAGATATTAACTGCTCAATTCAGGACGATGCTTCCTAGAGCAACATTTTAAAATTATGTGTTTATTTTCCAGACGACTTCACGTCAAAGAATTTTCTTCCCTGCGGTGCCGGAAAAAGTTATTCATTTTATAAACTTATCCTGAAATTTTTATTTGTTTTGCTTATGTACTTGGTCATGTATAGACATCTTTGATATTTTGTTTCTCTTATCTACGAAGCCGTAGAAGCGTCACATACAAACTTTGCTATGCATTTTCCACAAAAAGGTAGAAATCTGGACAAAAATGTAGACATTTGGACAAAAAAGTAGACATTTCGACAAAGAAGTGGAAATGTTCACAAAAATGCAGAAATTTCGACAAAAAGTGGAAATGTCCAGTGATACAAGTTTCAGTTTGGTATTTACGAATTATTCCTGAATTTCAAGGGTTGGATTCAACCCTTTAACCCTTGACTCTCCGGTTCATATTTTTTTCTTAAATTGGTTTTGTTTACTACGATTTTTCTACAAAATCTCAAAGTGATACAAGTTATTGTTCGGCATTTACGAATTTTTCTTGAATAATGGGGAATGAGTTCATCCCCTTGTCACTTATATTCTTTTCTTATACGTTAGTCTTTCTTAATACGATTTATGTGAAATCTCTGAGTTATATACGCGGTTATCATGATATTCCAAAATACATGATTTAAGGGGGTTGAATTCACCCCTTTAATCGCTAGTTAGAGGAATATTTACGGACTTATTAATGGCGTACAGTTTTGATCAATATATTAATATGTTTCAAAAATTTCCATTCTGTACTTATTTTTTAGTCCACTGTAAGATTTCGAATCTCGAATCTGAAGCTGGACCTAACTTCCACTGCGTTCTGTGTTAACCTATTAAATCATGTATTCTTGCATACCCATCATTTTATGGAAATTTCTACGTTTTTACAGAAACTTTCTAATTTTTGTCGAAATTTCCACATTTTTGTCGGCTTTTATACTTTTTTGTGAAAATTTCCACTTCTTTTGTCGGAATTTCTACTTTTTTGTGAAAATTTCCACTTTTTTGTCGAAATTTCAACATTTTTGTCGAAATTTCTACATTTTCGTGAAAATTTAAACTTTTTCGACAAAATACCCACTTTTTTGTCGAAAATTTCTACATTTTTGCAAAAATTTCCACTTTTTTGTCGAAATTTCCACATTTTTGTCGAAATTTATATTTTTTGGCGAAATTGCTACTTTTTTGTCGAGATTTCCACATTTTTGTCGGAATTTCTAGTTTTTTGTGAAAATTTCCACATTTCTGTCGAAAATGCAAAGCAAAGATTGTATGTGACCCTTCTACGGCTTCGTACTTATCTGTACCATGTTAGGCATGTTAGGTTAGTGAAACTATCAAACTATAATGATTCTTTTGTGTCAGGGACTGGGGAACAGTGGAATTTTGTTTCAAACGTTCTAATTAATTGCTATCTGTCCTAGTAGAATTTTCTAAACAACACGATGAACCCATTCCTGAACT
This sequence comes from Xestobium rufovillosum, assembly GCA_963966045.1. Lineage (NCBI taxonomy): Eukaryota > Metazoa > Arthropoda > Insecta > Coleoptera > Ptinidae > Xestobium > Xestobium rufovillosum. Next base: position 49,386,566 of record OZ014492.1, on the reverse strand, counting down.
GGGAACTTCAATCTGGCCGGAAGATTTTGAATTTCCCGTGGACATTACATGAAACAAGTAGGAAAGTTAGAGAATTTGAAAATTGAGATGGATAGGTTAGCATTAGACGTAGAAGGTATTAGTGAAGTGCGATGGCCAGAAGCCGGAGACTTCTGGAGCGGAGATTTTAGAGTAATACACACAGGATCTGTAGGAGGAAATTCGGGAGTAGGAATTGTTATGCGGAAAAAAGTAGGGCAGAGTGTAGAAAATTTCTTACAGCAAAGTGACAGGGTAGTTATGGTTAGGTTAGATTCGAAACCTGTAAAAACAGTAATAATACAGGTATATATGCCCACTTCTAACTACAGTGATGAGGTCGTAGAGGCAGTTTATAGTGATATTGAACATGTGCTAGATTTTGTGAGAGGACACGAAAATTTAATAATTATGGGAGATTTCAATGCAGTCGTAGGCACAGTGCGAGAGAGCGGAATAGTTGGTCCCTTTGGATTAGGCAATAGGAACGATAGGGGAGTGAGACTGATAGAGTTCTGCGATAAACATAACTTAACGGTCGCGAACACTCTATTTCACCATCATGTTAGGAGACGCTACACGTGGAAGATGCCAGGAGACCTAGGGAGATATCAAATAGATTACATTCTTGTTAGGCAAAGATTTAGAAATCAAGTTAGGGATTGTAGAAGTTATCCAGGAGCAGATATAGATAGTGATCACAATATAGTCGTTATGAAGGCCAATCTTAAATTTAAGATTTTGAAAAAACGAAGCGGAAGAAGGTATCTTGACCCAGAGAAACTAAAAGATGATGATACGCGCGATAAGTTCGAGAAAAAGACAAACGAAGTACTAAAGGGCGCGGGCGAAAATATTGTTAGGGAAATAGAGGAAGAATGGAATTGCATTAAAAATAGTTTAGTTTCCTCAGCTAGGGATATTTTGGGTCATAAACAGAATGAAAGTAGGAAACCCTGGATAACAAAACATATTGTGAGTCTAATAGAGGAAAGGCGCAAATATAAAAATAGGTTAGATGAAATAGGGAAACAAAGATATAAGGCGATCAAGTGGGAAATTATTCGGAAATGTAGGAAAGCGAAAGAGCAATGGATCGATGATAAGTGCAAAGAAGTGGAAAATAAGTTCGAAATAGGAAAGACTGATGAAGCATATAAAATAATTAGGAGAAATTTTAGAGAAATTGGATCTAGTACCAAAAGCATTAGGAATGAGGCAGGAGATATCCTAATCGAAAGCGGGGAGAAGGCAGATAGGTGGAAAGAATATTTAGGAAACTTATATGCGGGACAGGAAGTGCAAGATATATTAGAAAGTGAAAGCAGTGTAGAAGGGGATAACCTAGGGAGTCCTATAATGAGAGAAGAGTTTGAGCTAGCACTAAAAAGTTTAAGGAATAATAAAGCACCAGGTATAGATGGCTTGCAGGCAGAAATCTTAAAGTGCGCAGGTCAAGAGGTAATAGATCGTTTATTTAAATTAGTTAGTCGCATATACCTGACAGGCGAGATTCCAGAGGATTACAAACTGAACATCATGGTAGCTTTGCCAAAAAGGAAAGGCGCGGATAGATGCGAAAATTTTAGAACTATCAGTTTAACTTCCCATGCGTCAAAAATTTTAACTAGAATTGTGCAAAGAAGGATGGAGAAAAAGGCGGAAGAAATATTAGGAGAAGATCAGTTCGGATTTAGACGAAATGGAGGAACGCGCGAGGCCATTCTAGCTTTACGAGTAATTATAGAAAAAAACGATAGAAAAGAGAAAGAGCGTATATATAGGATTTGTAGATTTAGAAAAAGCCTTCGACAACGTAAAATGGGGGAAGATGTTCGAAGTGCTGAGAAAGGTAGGGATGAAATACAGGGACAGAAGAATAATACATAATCTCTACAAAGAGCAAAAGGCAGTTATAGAATGTGAGCAGGAACGAAGGGAAGTAGATATCCGGAAGGGAGTGAGACAGGGATGTGCATTGTCACCTCTAGTTTTCAACTTATATATCGAAGATGCGATTAATATTGTTAAGGAAAGAACAGCCTCAGGGATCAATGTACAGGGCCAAACTATTAACATGCTCAGATTTGCGGATGATATAGCAGTGCTAGCATCTAGCAAAGAAGAATTAGGAGCGGCTTTGAATGAAATGGAAGCAGTTTTGACCCAGGGCTACGGCATGAAAATCAATAAAAAGAAAACTAAAATTTTGGTATGTAGATGGAGTGAAAATAGAACTAAAATTGAAATACCAATAGGAAATGAGAAGATAGAGGAGGTCGCGGATTTCTGCTACTTAGGAAGTAAAATAACCCAAGACGGTAGGAGCACTAAAGATATAAAACAAAGAATGGCGCAGGGACGAGTTGCGTTTAACAAAAAGAAACAACTGTTATGTTCGAGAGCGGTTAATATAGAGACTAGGAAGAGACTCTTAAAGTCGTATGTATGGAGTACGGCATTATACGGGTGCGAAACTTGGACAATAGGAGAAGCGGATAGAAAAAGAGTAGAAGCGTTTGAACTGTGGTGTTACAGACGCATGATGAAGATACCGTGGATAGATAAAGTTAGCAATAGGGAAGTATTAGAAAGAGTTGGGGAAAGGCGAAAGGTATGCAAAACAATAAAGAGTAGGAGAGATAGGATGGTAGGAGACCTTCTAAGACACGAAGGAATAGTTCGCGACATACTAGAGTCAGAGATAGGAATAAAAAGAGGTAGGGGAAGGCCTAGATTAGACTACTGCTCTCAAATAGTTAGGGATGTAGGATGTTCTACTTTTAGGGAAATGCGTAGGTTAGCTCAGGATAGAAAAGAATGGAGGTACGCGTCCAACCAGTCTTCGGACTGAGAACCTTATGATGATGAAGGGAGAGATAAAGTTATAAATGATTTGTGATATAAAAACATTTACCAAAAAGCTCACCAAAAAGCTCGAGTTTTGGCAACAAAACAGTCAATCCGCGATACCAAGCACTTTCCTCTTCTTTCAGAAAAGATATCTCAAAATACGTTGCAACCCTACGACAGTAAATATCACATACAAATAATTCCCTAATTTATGAGTTATTGAATTACTTTTGTTCCTATCCTACGTCCCATTCCTAATGTACCTATACTCCAAATAACTAATTGATGATTCAAATGTAGTACAGTTATTGTACGTGCTTCTCATTCAAAATATAATATTGTGGAAGCTTGTAGTAATAGTTATCATAAATGACTTAACAGCAAGATCTTTAAGAGAAATTTCGTATAAAATCCACCCCTTCAAATAAAATTCTTCAGTAAATCGGCCTTGTCGTATACCTACATCGGTCTGTGCCACCACTGCCTAAACGGAACAGGCTAAAGAAGATTTCCGTTTTCTTTAGTCGGCTTCCAGTATGACGTAGCGCTCTAGGGGTAGGAAAAGGGTGGCAGCATGACACATTCCGTGTCCACAAATCAGTCGAAATCTCTGACGTGCCTACCTCTGGAGCTCGCACACACTCCAAATGAGATTGGAAACATTTGCCAACTCAGCAGCGTGCATGTGAGCTCTCTAAGCTTCAGAGAGCATAGACTGCATGAAATAATTGAACCGGCTTATGCCAACTCTCCAACTCGGAACACGATAAAGCCCAATGAGATTAAGCAATTGTACACGCGGACCCAGTCCATGCAACTATGAATTGCATTAAAAACAAATCAAGCGCATTGGAACGTATTCAAAATGATAAAACAAATATGTAAGCGCGGTTGAACTTTTGCGGTCAGTAACGTGAGGGAATGAAATGCTGGAAACAATTTCGATGCACCAACACCATAACAATTTAACTATGTAATTAATATTGACCATATAATATCACTGCAGCACCAAACTGTTTGAATTTAATAAATTCTATTTCATTGAAAATGAAACTGAAACTGAAATTAATGGTTCCATCAGGAATGTCTTAGGATGAAGGTTATTCCAAAGTATGATCAGAAACAAGAAGCAAGACAATTGCATCAAGAAAGGCAGCAGCCAAAACCATATGGCTTAAAGAGGAATGTAGGACCCTCTATAAAAAAGATACGTATTAAATCATGATCTTAAAAGGTTCTGCATTCTGAACTGTCATATGAACTACATTAATTTTGCCAAGGAACGTAATCCAATTACCAAAACATCCTTTTCTCTTTAGGTTTTTTGTATACTTACTAGAGTAACATTCACTTTTGCTTCGTATAAATTATAAATAACATTTCTTACTTCCATTTTTTCGGTATCACTTAAATCCTTAGTTTTCGTTTTTCTTGTCCCAGAATAGTAGTATTATGCACCTGCTGGAATCCTTTAATTGAAAAAAATTTACATTAAAAAGAAAACAATAATTTTACTTCCCAGTTTGCCCAGAAGTACCTTGGAAAATGTATGCAATTATTACGTTTCTAGCAGACAATTAGGGTCCTTAATGAAACGTCAACAGTACGAGTCATTTTAAAATGAACTAAAGTAAAACTTCCACGTGCATAAAATAATCCGTGTTTTAAATCACTGGACTCGCCGGTATAAATCAGTTTCGTTATGACATCGCTAAATTGAATTAATTTAATTAAATCGAAACCTTTGTGTATTTGTACCACTCAATCAACGTATTTTTCATGGTTTATCAGTTTTAAAAAAATATAATCCGATTTTTTTGAAATGCACGTGCAATGCAATGTCAGGAACATTGTTGAACGAGTTATGAATATAATAGGTAGATTTACACTATAATGTGAAAAGTACACCCTGTATATACGATTTAGAACCTCGGGCTAGTTTTGCTCTATATATGCAGTTGCATGGACCATTTTCCTTTTGTCTTCCAGCCACCATCGTATTAGGAAAGTTAGGCATGGTCTCCAGTTCAGTTCCATTGATCTAGAGTGCTAAATCCTTCCTGCATGATACCTCCAACTAATAATAATATTTCGGGGACAAAGCCTTATACCGTTTCTCGGTTTGTAAAGTTACAGAACCCAGAAAGTTCGGGCATTCAGTTGTGAGAAATTCGGTATTAGGATTCGGGACAATAGACGGATAGAAGTTGCTCTCAAACTACTTACTCCTTGAAATTATTTCCCACTTTAGGATTTATGATAAATTGTTACAACGCAGTTGTACACTTTGGATTAATTCCGCCGGTAATTTATTTGTAGGTGCAATTTCAGTTTGCGCTTATTTATGAGATAACTTTTGCTAGTTTACTGTTTGGGGTGCACCTTCTTCAGATTCAGACACTTAGTTCTGTCTTCATTAAAACCTAGAAAAGTTATTTCATTTACTAAACTCTAATTGGAATAGTTTATTACCGACGCTGTGGATTTGATATTTAAAAGCGACAGTAAAAGATATACACATCAAAAGGCTACACAATTTTGTCACCATTCAATTTATTAAGATTAGGTGAAGTATTAGGAAGGAAACTTTATTATCTTGGTCTATCTGTTTCTGTTATAACGTAAAATTACAAAGCTTTAGAGGAGTTGTGTTTCAATTGAAAATAAATCCGTACTATTCGAAATTCCATTCGATTACAGAGACTTTATTTTATTTAAACGTTTGAGCTTTGTTTCACTCTGAAACTCTAGCAAATTTCGACGAAATGAGACAAGCCCATAACGTTTTATTGTAACTTGTAACTGTTTCTATTTCATCAAGATTGAGTAGACAGAATGGGTAGCCCCAGACTAAAACGCTTCCAGTAGGTGCGAAAATTGTAAGTTGATTAAAATAAATATTGACTTTAGCCCTCAAAGGTAGTGCCATATTCAGCTGGGAATAGTTTAAACCTAAAATAAACTCTCTAAATTACGAAAATAAACTTCAAGAGACGGTAATCTGCCATTTCCTGTAAAATTTCACAAAGAATCATTAGGTGCATTGTGGATTAGTACCTCATTCACAAAAGTGCCTAGTTTATCCAAAGAGAAAACAGGAAGCATCTGCTTCTATGTGCCCAGCAGCTGGAACCAGCGTGACTTTCCACTCAATTTAATTGTATATTAATCTTGCTTTGATATGTTCAAATATTGCATGTTTTGAATGTGTATGGAAAACCGCAGACCAACTGGTTTCGTCCTTCTGGGACTCATCAGTACGGTGCTTTCCCCTACACACTCAAACCATGCAATTTAATCTTGCTATATATACTGCCGCGCTCTGGACAGATATCAGCAAGTGACAACTACTTTGAGTAATTATCAAGTATTAATTAGTGATACTGGACCGTTCGAACAACTACTCCTCGGGCAAATACCCCGCCAGGCGTTGAATTATAGAACTAAATCCAGATTTTTTGTACTACGAGACGTTTCAGACTGCTACCCCATCTAAGATGGCTTTGAAACAATCCTAATTTGTCTCCATGTACGTACGTGCTTTTAAGCAGGTCTTTGTTCAAATATTGCATGTTTTGAATGTGTATGGAAAACCGCAATAGTCTGCGGGTAGTCCGTGACTTATTTTCTGTAAAATTCAATAACAGTCCTATTCACAATAAAACAACAATAAAAAATTTAGTTACGAAATTTGAAGATACTGGGAATCTTTCATTGAAAGAAGGTAATTTTTACCAATAAATTTACTTGGTTTTTATTTAGATAATTCTGATTCGCTTATTATTATTACCTAGTTGCTAATTCCTTATTGTTCGCTAACTTAAATTTTACTGGGATTATGAGAAATTTAACAAGTGATAACGTGGAGTGAAACAAAACTAAAATTAATCTTATCATTTATTTTTTTAGTCGTTCCAAGAAATCTAGATGTTGAGGTAGAGGAAATGGTAATAGGCCTGATAACTGCTAGTCCAACATCTAGTTTAAGGTCTATTGCCCTAGAATGTAATGTTTCAAGAGAAGCTGTCCGTAACATATTAATAAAACAAAAAATATCATCCCTTTAAATTCCAATGTCACCATGAGTTACTTCCTTTTGACGAAGAATCAAGGCAAACTTTCTGTGAAGAAATGCAAGAACGGGCTAATCGGGATCGCAGCTTCCTCTCATCAATTTGTTTTACCGATGAGTGTACCTTCACTTTAAATCAAGAGCCAAATTCACAAAACGTTAGGCATTGGGCCCAGGAGAATCCCCGAATAAATCTAGCCACTACAACGCAATACCCTCAAAAAATCAATATTTGGGCAGGCATTTTTAATAATCGCATTATGGAACCATTTGAAATACAGGGGAATTTAAATTCAGAAGCTTATTTAGATCTTTTAATTAACCATATTGGCCCTGCATTAGAAGAAGTTGCACATGCGAATCGGGAGGTCTGGTTTCAGCATGACGGATGCCCAGCACATTTTGGAGCACAAGTGAGGGAATTATTAAATGAAATATTTCCAGAGAGCTGGATTGGTCAAGGTGGTGCTATAAACTGGCCAGCTAGATCTCCCGATTTGGCACCAAGTGACTTTTTCTTGTGGGGTCATTTAAAAAATAAGATTTATAAAACTCGTCACCCAAATATTGATTCTTTAAGGAATGCTATTTTTGCGGAATGCAACTTAATAAACGATCGGCAACTTGCGAATGTGAGAAATTCTTTCTATAATAGGCTGGGATACTGTCTGATAGAGAATGGGGGTTTATTTGAATATTTGTTATAGTTATTTTTCTTTTTTTATGTTACTTTAATTTCATTGTATATTAATAAGTTTTTGTCCTTACCTAGATATGAAATAAATAAGTATTAAATTGCCAGATTACAAAATTCATTAGAGCAAAATAAACAAATGTTGCCGCTTGTTAAATTTTTCATAATTGCAGTAAAATTAAAGTAATTTAATTTTTATTATTTCATTTTACTGCTTTAACATTTTCCCAAAAACTTTTTAATAGGTTAGACGACACCTACAATTTACCCTAAACTATGGACCAGCATTCACCAACGAAACATCCACACCAGTAATCAGTTAATTGTCAACTATAGGTAATGACAATAATAATGTGAATGAGAATTATCTAAATAAAAAAACAAGTTTATGTATTAGTAGAAATTAACTTCTTTCGATGAAAGGTTTCCCAGCCTTCAAATTTCTTACTAAATTATTTCTTGTTATACCGAAGGAATAGGGCCGTTATTGAATTTTACAGAAAATAAGGCACGGACTACGAGCAAACTATTGCCGCCGTAAAATATTTTCACAATGAAAACCTTTTCTTGAACTGAATAAATATTTTTGTGTAACTACACATGGGGAGCAGGAATCCCCAAAAATGTAATTGCCCATGTTATTTCCCCATGTACACATGGAAGTTTGTCACACGGTATAAAGTTTGCCTTTGTTCCTGGTTCCTGCAGCATATTTTACAACTAACAACTAATCAGATATTTAGTTGGTAGATTGTGAATACGAATCAGTAACTTTTTACTATTTTAAGAGTTAAGAGAAGCCAAAATAAGTGATTAAAATACAGCGTTAATTGTTGGGTATCAAATAACCTCAAGCTCCAGTTCAAACTTTTTCCTGGCAACACTCCAACAAACATAACAACAAGATAATACCGGAAAAAAAGAAACAGCGTCTCAAATAATGAGAAGTGTCTCGCTTGACGCACTGTCGCACAGGACAACCCAACGGAAGTATAGTCTAATAACCTCTAACAATCTCTTCTGTTGAGTGTACGGATTCTTAAACATCACCTGGTTTATAAGTATACAAGTCGGAGTGAGTCAGACTAGTCGCAACTCGCAGAGATTCAGACGAACAAAGAATTTAACGATTCCTAATAGGGCTCGCAAAACACCTGGCTTTTAATGGAGGAATACACAAAAGGTAAATAGTACCCTAAATAATCTCGAGCTATATTAGGCGTTGAATTTATGCCAGAGAGAGTGATATTGAACAGCCTTCTGTTTGGCATACCAGTACCAGATAGCCCTGATGAGGACTGTTGCTGGATTGAAACAGTGGCAGATGTTCATCTGATAGACAAACATTTACTCAACATCCTCCACTTGAAGAATATTTCATTGCTATTTGTAATGATTGAAGGAAATGTGGAAAAGAGCACGAACTTCTTCATGACATACTGTGCGCACATGCAGCATACCTACGTATTAGAGGAAGTTAATAAATGAGCGTAGAATATTGAATTTCCTGGAATCTATTTATTATACCTTTTCGGCTCGACCGTCCATAAAAATAAATTGCAGAGTTAGTTCTGGCGCCGCAAATTGATCGCTTATTTATTAAGTAATGATATGCTTCAAACTATGAATAAAATATAATATATAAATATTGTGTTTTGAAATGTGCTCCATTACACTGATGATTATCTGTTTTAGGCTGTTTCCTTCTATACCCGATATTAGAATAGTAGGCTACAAAATTGGAATATTATACACATCAAATATTTCTCGATATGGTTTATTTATGTTGTTGGCATAAAGTACAACATTTTCCAGAACCACTTTTAACTAAATGCAATAAAAACGTACCTAGGTATTTTGTTAGATTTGTTTACCACATTCAAAACGGTATCAGGAGAAGCGTTTTAAATCCAGTTAGTCGAAAGCAGGAAAAGGCATATTTCTTCTCTCCTGTCTGGAAAATCAGATAAAACTTATCTGAGACGTACTAGGTCTGGTCCCTGGAAGCAGCGATTTATGTTTATTTAACAGACGATAATTTCATTAAATAATAAATGGAGTATTACTGAGTATCCTGGGCAGGATGAAAAATAATTTTCCAGACTTTTTAGGTTAATAACTATATCGGCATGATATGGAAAAAATGCTTATTTGCAACAATCCTTGAGCTATATCAAGTTAGCCCCCCCACAACAAAATAGGAACAGTTTGGAAATACTGTGCAATTGTGCTCGACTTGTGCTGTGTTGTGCTGCAAATAGCATTTTTGTGCTGATCACCCAGCACCATTTTTCTTAAAAAAATATTGGGGGGGCTAACTTGACACTCAGCCCCCCACTTTTTCGACATTTTTGCAATTTTCTCGCTACAGGGAAATTGTGCTCGAGTTGTGCTGGGTTGTGCCGGTGATTATTTTCACGTTGCTCTTCAGAAGAGTACTGGAATTTAAGATTATTTGTTGGGGGGCTAACTTGATACTCAGCCCCCCACTTTTTCGACATTTTTGCAATTTTCTCGCTACAGGGAAGTTGTGCTCGAGTTGTGCTGGGTTGTGCCGGTGATTACTTTCACGTTGCTCTTCAAACAGAAATGGAATTTGAAAAACCTAGCACATATTAGTACAAGCCTTCCTGTAATTATAGTGACTTAACTTTTATTGAAAACATAGGTTGGTAAGTAAATAAACACCGGCGGAGCCCAGTACAACTTTAACACACAACGTCACTTCATCAAGAAAATTACGAAAACTTTAACATAATATGGGTGATTGAAAATCAAGTTAGCCTTTTCATCAAAATATTATAAACTGACAAATAAAAGCGCAACTCGACGAAAACCAACCTTCCCCTACACCAACAAACTTAAGAAAATGTCGAAAACATCAATATTTATGTAAGATTCTGGTCCTCTTTGAACTGCACCAATAAAATAAACACCTTGTATCAAGAAATTTATGAAAATGCTAAATACTTTGGAAGCGGAATAACAATTTAGCCCCTTCTATTCACTTTTTCAAATTTCACTTTGTTTGTAGTACAGCTTGAATATAAACACCGGCGCAACTTAGCATAACTTGAACGCAATCTTCCTACATCTAGTAATTTGTCAAAATGTCGAAAAAGGTGGGCGCTAGGTTAGGTCAAGTTCCACTTCTATTTGAAGACGTGAAAATAATCACCGACAAACCCCAGCACAACTACCCTGTGGCAAAAAAGTTGCAAAGGTGTCGAAAAAGTGTGGGGCTGAGTTACAAGTTAGCCCAACAACAAATAATCTTAAATTCCGGTACCTACTCTTTGGAGAGCAACGTGACAATAATCGCGGGCACAACTCGAGCACAACTCCCCCTGTAGCAAAAAAGTTGCAAAAATGCCGAGAAAGTGGGGGGGCTGAGTATCAAGTTAGCCCGCGAAACAAATAATTCTCAATTCCGTCAGTCTTTTGGCGTATCGCATGAAAATAAACACTGGCACGAGCCGGCACAACTCAAGCACAATCTCCTGACAAGGAGAAACTTACTAAATTGCTTAAGAAATGATGGGTGCTGATTGTCATTTTCACCCCGACTTTTTTTTTAAATTCCAACGTGAAAGTAATCACCGGCACAACCCAGCCCAACTCGAGCGCAACTTCCCTGTAGCAAAAAAGTTGCAAAAATACGAATAATCTTAAATTCCGGTACTCTTCTTAAGAGCAACGTGACAATAATCACGGGCACAACTCGAGCACAACTTCCCTGTAGCAAAAAAGTTGCAAAATGCCGAAAAAATGGGGAGCTAAGTATCAAATTACCCCCCGAAACAAATAATTTTCAATTCCGTCAGTCTTTTGGCATATCGCATGAAAATAAACACCGGCACGAGCCGGCACAAATCGAGCACAATCTCCTGACAAGGAGATACTTACTAAATTGCTTAAGAAATGAGGAGGGCTGATTATCATTTTCCCTCCGACTTTTTTTAAATTCCATTTCTATTTGAAGAGCAACGTGAAAGTAATCACCAGCACAACCCAGCACAACTCGAGCACAACTTCCCTGTAGCAAAAAAGTTGCAAAAATGTCGAAAAAGTGAGGGGCTGAGTATCAAGTTAGCCCCCCAACAAATAACCTTAAATTCCGGTACTCTTCTGAAGAGCAACGTGAAAATAATCACCGGCACAACCCAGCACAACTCGAGCACAACTTCCCTGTAGCGATAAAATTGCAAAAATGTCGAAAAAGTGGGGGGCTGAGTGTCAAGTTAGCCCCCCAACAAATAATCTTAAATTCCGGTACTCTTTTGAAGAGTAACGTGAATATAATCACCGGCACAACCCAGCACAACTTGAGCACAACTTCCCTGTAGCAAAAAAGTTGCAAAAATGTCGAAAAAGTGGGGGGCTGAGTATCAAGTTAGCCTCCCAAGAAATAATCTTAAATTCCGTTACTCTTCTGAAGAGCAACGTGAAAATAATCACCGGCACAACCCAGAACAATTCGAGCACAATATCCCTGTAGCGAGAAAATGGCAAAAATGTAGAAAAAGTGGGGGGCTGAATGTCAAGTTAGCCCCCCCAATGATTTTTTAAGAAAAATGATGCCGCGTAATCAGCACAAAAATGCTATTTGCAGCACAACACAGCACAAGTCGAGCACAATTGCACAGCATTTCCAAACTGTTCCTATTTTGTTGTGGGGGGGCTAACTTGATATAGCTCAATCCTTGGGTGATTGTCTGCAGAAGTTCGGTCCAGTTTTTGTTGCCCAAATCAATTAATTAATCAATATATGGGGCACCTGAGTTCAATTTCCTCAAAAAATATTCTTGTGTAACTAGACAAAGTATATGAGAGACAATTTATGAAAAAGCAGATTTGTTCCTAACATGGGCGGTGCAACATTAGAAGAGCAGTGTGTTGTGCGTGCTGTAACTGGAATCCAGGGATTATTTCACGTTTGTTGGAGCCGCCGTGGACCTGAGGTATTTTTCTACCTGGCAAGGTGCATCCGGCGCGACCCATGCATGAATAAAAAGATCGACTTAGCAGTCATTCTTTGTGTAGATATTGTCGTTTCTCTCTCGCTTGTTAAGGTAAGGTATTCATTCATCCGCAGAACCGCACCATTACTACGTTAACTCTTGTGTCGCTGTGTTTACCCAGCGGATTTAGGTGTGGTCCTTAAAGAAAAGATGTGTAGGTATGCAGGATGCAGAGGCGGCGTTCGAGATTCGGTTTTGTTAGAAGACTTCGTGATAAATTGTTAAATACACACGATTGTGTGTACATTCTGGGAATAAATAAGGTACTTAGCGTTCGTAATGAAATTCAGGTGTAATGATTTAGGTAAATATTTTTAAAAATCAGTTTGCTTTACAATACTTTACCTACAACATATATGCATGTATTAGAATTTGAATTGCAAATTTTTCAGCAAATACCATTATTACATTTTTGTTGAATTCTGCAATTATTAATGTTTGTCCTCTGTACACACGAGTTTGCATTCATTTTCCGGGCAGTCGCACCGAATTATTAGGCACTTCTTTCTGAACTAATACCCACGTTTTACACAAATTCCTAGGAGATGATAAATGAATGGCTGATTAATACTTAGGGCAGCTGTAGAATACAAATTGTTTTAGGCTTACACTTATTTGTAGTCACACCTAATTCTAAAATATCCTTTGTTTCACTAACGTGTCATTTCCGAAACAGCTCACCGCACCCTGACAAATTCTCACAGGTTTTAGCAAAGGGAAGAAATGCTCATATCATCATAAAGTGTTCAGACTGGCTGGACGCCTACCTCCATCCTTTTCTATCCTAATTTGACCGGTATCTATTATGGAACCATCCAGTTCTGAGCACATAGTTTTCCCAGAAGGATTGTTAATATTGGAAGACCAATCCAATTTTCTCTTCGCCGATGATCAAACTGTTGGGAGGATTTTAATATTTGCCACAACTAATGGGAGAGAGCTCTTGGCCACGGGCAATAATACTGTGTTTATTGATGGAACGTTCAAAAGTTGCAGTAAGCAGTTCACACAAATCTACTCATTCCATATCGATATCGGAAGCACTGATGAAGAAGTGAATGTGGTACCTGTGATCGCACTATTGCCTGATAAAAAGCAACGAACATACGATCGTATGTTTGAACTGATAAAGATACAAATTCCTGGATGGCGCCCGCAACTGTGAAAAAGCGGCAATCGGTTCCTTAAAAAATATGTTTCCATCTACGCAAATAAGTGGATGCAACTACCATTTTAACCAGTGTTTATGGAGGAAAGTGCAAAATCTTGGTTTAAAAGAAGAATATAAGGTGAACGAAGACATACGCCTGCAAATTCGAATGTGTGCCGCCTTAGTGCTTAGTCTATATTCCACTTACTCATATAGAAGATGGGTGGCTAACCATTATGAAAACTGTTCCCCAATACGAAACACTGCAAGATTTTCTTGATTACTTCGTAGACGACTGGATGGAAAATTCTATACTTAAGCGTTATATGTGCGGAACAATTTTGGACAACGACATCGCACTAATAACGCTGTGGAAGGATAGAACCATCGCTTAAATAGAATTTTACAGATACATCATCCGAATGTTTTCGAGGTAATCAAAAGTTTGAAAGAGGAAGCGGTATACAGTGATTCTGTTTATTGTAGACGGTTTTTAAATTTGGAAGGCAAGAGGCGGAAAGTATTGTACGTAAAATTAGATAGGCGAGTTATATGACGAGCCGCCTATGTATTTCCATAGAAATAAGATTGTATTTTAGCTTACTCTACACTTTTGCTTCAGTAAATGAATTAATAGAGGATCTTAGGATCATTACTGTTTTTGCTTTTGAATTGAGAACACCTTTTAATTGTACTTAGTTTTTGGAAATAATTTTTTTTAAAATACGTTAAAGTCGTATTGACATTTAACTGGCGCAGTCGGTAGGATCAGTGCTCGGGAAATTCGTGAAAAGTTTCGTGAAAAACCCGTCCGTTTAAACGGTTTACACTGATTTTCGGACTTTGTTTCCCAAAAGAACTCTGTGCGTGAAAGGTGGTTGGAGCTAGAATAATTGGAACTGGACCATTAGCAACTATAAACTGCAAATTGGTGAGCCTTCCTTAAATTTTTACTCCTTCATTTTTCCAATTCTTAAGTGAAAATTGCTAGTCCTCTGAAAATCTCGGTATAAGATTCTTTGGAGCATTAAGTTAAGGAACAAATTTTAATTTTAAAGTACTTAATTGAAAAATACATAAAGAATAATACAGGTTATACCTAATTTATGTCAGATATCGACGATTTAGTTGAAAGTTTTAATAGTGTTAGTTTAGAAAATAGAACATTAAGTGAAACAGAATTAATTTCAAATACTTCAGAAATGGCTACTAACGTAAACTACCAATTGTTGCGATTGTATATTGATACGATCCCAATGTTTTCTGGGGATTCCCATGTACTGGAAATCTTCATCGATCATTGTAATTATTTAATGGATACGTATACTAATTATGAAAATGTAAATGACCCAATAAATCAATTTCTAGTGAGAGCAATCATTGGAAAGCTTACAGGTAGAGCTTTAATGTTGATAGGTTCTCGTACAGAAGTCCGAAATTGGACAGGCATACGAGACATGCTTCGTCTCAGTTTTGGCGATCAAAGAAATCTCGATTGCATCGTGCAGGATTTAATTGTTCTTCGTCCTTTAAGGAATGAGTCTCCCTATCACTTTGGGGAGCGAATCCAAAAGGTCCCCAGTTTAATTGTTTCAAAATTAACATCCATGAACGTTCCCGCAAATGAAAAATTATTAAATATTAGAAATTATGAGGAACTTTCCTTAAAAACTTTCATACGTGGATTAACTGGCCGTATGCAAGATATGGTTAGACTACGTAATCCTGACAGTCTCGAATTGGCCATGTCTTATGCCATCGAGGAGGAAAATTTTCTTTATTCGCAACGACCCTCAAATAATCAACCCACATTATTTGTCGACAGGCAAAATGTGCCAAAGAATAGAAATCCTCAGCAACAAACTCACACTAACTTTAATACCAATTCTAATTTTAATGCACCTAATTTTAATACAAACAGATTCCCGCAAAATAATCCTATGTATGTTCCCAATTTCAATAACCAATTTCAATCGTTTAATCTACTTCCACGAAACCAATTCCCAACTGGGCCAATAAACATTCAACCCAGGCCAAATATTCGCCCACAAAAATTACCGACAAATTCCCAAGTGTTCGGACAACCAAAAAACGTCTTCAAACCTACAGGTCAAAGACCTTTGAATAAACCGACGCCAATGTCTATTACTTCCAGAAATACAGTTCAAAGACCTAATTCATATCAGAATTATACAATGCAGAGACAACCTCAATATTTCCCAAATCAAAATTATTTCCAACGAACAGGTCCACAGAACTTTATCGCAGAAGAACTGCACAATTTAGATGATTCAGATTATCCTGATAATTCTTACTACGAGGAAGTACCCACAGATTATTCTGCAATGTCAAGTTTACAATCGATAGAGCAAACTGAATTGCACGAAATTGATATTCCAAGTATTCCTTATCAAGAAGATATAAACACCCAGGAGGATTTTTACAAAACACCTTCAGTGAACGACCTAACGTAACTGAGTCCACTCAGCAAAAATTATTATCTAGCGACGTACCTATTCTCGAAATAAATGCGGATACAGATAACAAAACTTCTTTACCTTACATAGAAATTTTAAATCCACCTATTAAACTTTTACTCGATACAGGCTCAATGAAATCCATCATAGATCCTAAAATTGGCGAAACTCATTTCCCATCTTGTATATATCATGACCCGTTTTCGATCAAAACTTGCAATGGCGAAAATGAATGCAGATTTAAGGCTGACATGCCCCTGTTCGATGAATTTCAAACAGACGGTAATATAGTATTTCATTTATTTAAATTTCACAAATTTTTCGATGGTATTTTAGGTTTTAAAGACATCAAAAGATTAGGATTCCACATAGATTTCACTTCAAATATAATTTCCAATAATTACACGGTTATTCCACTTAAATATAGTGAATACCAAAATCTTCCTAATACTGTTAGTATTAATGCACTCGAAATTGCTAAAGTTAAGATACCAGTTACTGTGCACCATGGAGAAATAATAATTTTACAGAATGAAAACTTTCAAAATTGCTTTATGCCTGAAACTCTCACAATTGCGGAATCAGGTTTTGCTTATGCCGAAATTAAAAATTTGACAGACACAGATTTGACGGTTACATTAGACGACCCTATAAAAGCTATACCGTTTACTGACACACATAAAGAATGTTTTGAAATTTATACTATGGAAGATTTCACAGATGATCAAGAATTAAAAAAAAAATCATAACATTGACAAACTTCTAAGAACTAACCACCTTAACAAGAAAGAAAAATTACAGTTAAACAACATACCTCTAGATGACATAAGAAGACTTCAAAAACAAGTAGAAGCCATCCACCCTGTAAATATGGAAGATAACCAAGACTTCAGTGTTCACAAGTGGTCCCTTTGGAGTATTGTGACTTTGATAATTTTAATTATAATTGTTCAATTTGTCTTTAGAAAATTCAAGTGGAGTCGATTTCAGAAGAATAACGTTAGAAAAACAAGAAGAACAGAAAAGCATACAGAAAATCAAACCCCTTCAGTTCTTTTCATCCCTGAAAGAACTTCTTAAGGATGGAGGAGTTATATGACGAGCCGCCTATGTATTTCCATAGAAATAAGATTGTATTTTAGCTTACTCTACACTTTTGCTTCAGTAAATGAATTAATAGAGGATCTTAGGATCATTACTGTTTTTGCTTTTGAATTGAGAACACCTTTTAATTGTACTTAGTTTTTGGAAATAAATTTTTTAAAAATACGTTAAAGTCGTATTGACATTTAACTGGCGTATAGAATATCTTAAGTCATCAGGTGATATAAAAAAAATGTTTAAAAACGTTGGCACAATGTGCAAAACCAAAGAGTTAAATTTTTAAATAAATATGCCGAAAATCTTAATTCAAAATCCACGAGACGTGGATATTTTTGACAGGCAGTGGGTCAAAGTCTTGGCACGATGATTCGGTGAAGTCAGTCATTATCAATAGGAGATTTTCTTAGAAAATGTGGGCTGATCATAAAAATATTTCGAGCAGCGACGACGGTCAGATACAAAAAGAGAGACAAAGAACGGGAGAGGTCGCCATATGCGAACAACCTGTTCCACATACTAAGCGCCTTTTCTCCTTTATTGAAACTACCGGGCGCTGCAACATCCGGTGAACTTGACGTCTGGTTTAATTTATTTAAATGTCGCCATCTATATTTCTGTATCTCACCTCCACGATTCTTTTTTGTTTTAAAACCTGCCAGACTCAAAGCAAAACAAAATTTTAACGAAAGCGAATACCAGACGGGAATGATTTCGTTTAGAGATGAATAGAATAATTACCATTGTCTGGATAATATGTTTTATTGCTTTTTAAGGTATTGCGTATTCTGAATTTTGAATTATTTACGCCTACGTTTTCATTGTGTGAAGACGCTGAAATCAAATAGCGCCTGGACTTCAATTTTAATTAAAATTTATGCATTGAAAACAAAGTTTAATTGATTCTGACATAGTCACCCACCTCATGACTAAACAAAATCGTTACTGGAATATTAATTTGAAATATTGCTTCAAGTACCTAATCAGAATATTTAAACCAAGAAGTATAACTATAAAGGCAAGATTTTCTTTTGCTTTAGGTACCCGAAATATCGAACGTGTACCTGGCATGTTTTATGATAATTCTAGGTTCTCAACTGCTCTATTATAAGACTGTTTTCCGGAGTTATTGCAGTAGCAATAATAATACTTATATGATAAAAGCTCTATAGTGGTAAGTTTATGCTTCACAGTAAAACGGTATTTCGGATAATTACAGCTGAGGTGATAGCACACCAAGTATAGCGAAGTATGGACCGTAAATCTGAAAATTAGTTCTGACATTAAAACGATATTTGATATAAAATTATAAATTCATTCCCAACTATACTGGAGCACTTAAAAGATCATGAAGTTTCCCTTATTACGCTTCCTAAAATTGATTTCTACCATCAACAAACGAATTTTGCCAAAGCAAGAAACTTCAAATATAAAACACTAAAACCGTAATATTTTGGGTCTACATTATACCGTGTGACAAACTTCCATGTGTACATGGGGAAATAACATGGGCAATTACATTTTTGGGGATTCCTGCTCCCCATGTGTAGTTACAGTGGTGGTAAAGGTAGCAATCGAAACACTATTTGATTCTGCGCATGAGGAAATGGTAATAGGCCTGATAACTGCTAGTCCAACATCTAGTTTAAGGTCTATTGCCCTAGAATGTAATGTTTCAAGAGAAACTGTCCGTAACATATTAAAAAAACAAATATCATCCCTTTAAATTCTAATGTCACCAAGAGTTACTTCCTTTTGACGAAGAATCAAGGCAAACTTTCTGTGAAGAAATGCAAGAACGGGCTAATCGGGATCGCAGCTTCCTCTCATCAATTAGTTTTACCGATGAGTGTACCTTCACTTTAAATCAAGAGCCAAATTCACAAATCGTTAGGCATTGGGCCCACGAAAATCCCAGAAAAAATCTAGCCACTACAACGCAATACCCTCAAAAAATCAATATTTGGACAGGCATTTTTAATAATCGCATTATAGGACTATTTGAAATACAGGGAAATTTAAATTCAGAAGCTTATTTAGATCTTTTAATTAACCATATTGGCCCTGCACATGCGAATCGGGAGGTCTGCTTTCAGCATGATGGATGCCCAGCACATTTTGGAGCACAAGTGAGGGAATTATTAAATGAAATATTTCCAGAGAGCTGGATTGGTCGAGGTGGTGCTATAAACTGGCCAGCTAGATCTCCCAATTTGGCACCGTGTGACTTTTTCTTGTGGGGTCATTTAAAAAATAAGATTTATAAAACTCGTCATCCAAATATTGATTCTTTAAGGAATGCTATTTTTGCGGAATGCAACTTGATAAACGATCGGCAACTTGCGAATGTGAGAAATTCTTTCTATAATTGGCTGGGATACTGTCTGATACAGAATGGGGGTTTATTTGAATATTTGTTATAGTTATATTTCTTTTTTTATATTACTTTAATTTCATTGTATATTAATAAGTTTTTGTCCTTACCTAGATATGAAATAAATAAGTATTAAATTGCCAGATTACAAAATTCATTAGAGCAAAATAAACAAATGTTGCCGCTTGTTAAATTTTTCATAATTGCAGTAAAATTAAAGTAATTTAATTTTTATTATTTCATTTTACTGCTTTAACATTTTCCCAAAAACTTTTTAATAGGTTAGACGACAATAATAATGTGAATGAGAATTATCTAAATAGAAACACAAGTTTATGTATTAGTAAAAATTAACTTCTTGCGATGAAAGATTCCCAGCCTTCAAATTTCTTACTAAATTATTTTTGTTGTTATACAGAAGAAATAGGACCGTTATTGAATTTTACAGAAAATAAGGCACGGACTACACGCAAACTATTACCACCGTAAAACATTTTCACAATGAAAACCTTTTCTTGAACTGAATAAATATTTTTGTTCATTTTTAAATGTTGACAGTTCAGAAAATCCATAAAAATCAAAGACGTCCGTGATTAGAATAAATTGAGTTGTCATGGATAATCTGATAAAGTTCTGTGTTTTAATTAATGTAATTTTTGTTTTTAATGCTTTAATAAATTGGAAAGTTGTAGAGTTTTTGATATCCTCATACGCAGAAAAAAATAATCTTTCGATTGCTACCTTTACCACCACTATAACTACACATGGAGAGCAGGAATCCCCAAAAATGTAATTGCCCATGTTATTTCCCCATGTACACATGGAAGTTTGTCACGCGATATAAGATTTTTGAGAACAGTTTTGATTATTTTAATGTTATTTAAAATTTCACTTTCATTTTCATTTATTTTTGTAGATTAATTATTGTGTTTTTTGACCATTTGACAAATTTGATTTCTGATTAAATTTTGATCTTCCAAAAGAAGTAAAGATATACTAGTTGCAAAAGTTGCAATAATATTGTCGTCAATTGGAATTTGTTTAACATTTGAATATTTATTGGAATATTTGTGGTGGATGTGTTATACATCCATTGAGGTTAATAAGAGTTGTCGTTTTCACGTTCATTTTTTGTGATGTCCCCTCCAAATTTAAGGGTGTATAAGTTATAAATCACTCAGTATATAAAGGTAAGAAAATTTTAACTAGTACATAACTGCTAATTTTCTACAAACGGCCAATACTTCTCATATCAAATCTATAAATGCTAACTCTCAGGTCCACCTTGGTACATTCATTTTTCGTTGACACATTTCCATTCTTTATTTAAATTTCACTAGAACTGCCACTTTGTGGGGATTTACTGCATTTCGCAACAATATATATCATTTTACTACGTGCGATCTCGTAGTAAATAAATATCAGGTAGAAGCCGGCCTCTGAGAAGAACATTATCCTCTCTTATGTCAGAGGAAACTCATTGTGGGACTTCCAAACAAATAATGCCCAGCTTGATGTTTAAAATTGATTCAAGGTCAGGTTCCCTGACACCTTCGTTTTATTCTTTCCTGACTAAACCAATTCCAAGAGCAACGTACAATGTTTACCGCATCGGTTCGAAGTAATTTATTTTTTTCAATGGTGGGTCTACCTTTGTACGCACAGGTATTTCGTCTTTTCTGTCCCACTCTGGACCAATAAGTGAAAGGGACAGAAAAACTCATTTGTAAGTTTTTAAAGTGGAAGAATTTATTCTGCTGGAGGACCGGTCCCGGGCTGCCAACGTTTTAATCCTTCTTTTAGCTACGGCCATTACGTTCACAGTAATAATATTGTATAACATGTAAAAACGGTGGATATTTAAATTTTGCGGGCAATGAAATTGAAACATCCGATAAAAAAGTGGTTTACTGACTTTGTCGAACGTCCAGTGGGAAATTTGCATGAAAACCATTTAAATAATATTCATTCAGCATGAATTTCTACCAAAAAGTGAACCAAGAAAACATTAACTACATAAAAATTATTATGTAGCATATAGTTATTGCCTAAATACTTTTTCGGAAATTTTTGGAAATTTTCGTTCCATCATTATTATTTTTCATTATTGAAAATTAATAACATAATTCCAGTAGAACCCAGACAACTTCAAAAACTTCAAAAAAACAAACAAAGGCACTCTTGCAATGCAGAAAGTCTGCAAAAATATAAATATTAGTGACCTTGACATCATTATTGACAGACATTTTAGGAAATATAAAAATAATAATATATATAAATATAAATAATTTAAAATAAAATAATAAAATAATGGGAGGAAATTTTTGGCGGGATGGAGACTGCAGACAGGAAAGGAGAGAGGTGAGAAGAGAATTAAGATTGTGGAAGAAGGGGTGGAGATAACAGGTAAAACTGGAAAGTGTACAGGGGAGATAAATATATGAGATGGGTGTTGGGGCTAGAGAGACACACAGCAGGTTATATTGTACTGGAGGAGACCAAGAGAGGAAAGCTGAGGATAGAAGCAATGAAATACGAGGAAAAATGTATACGGGGAACGGAGAACAAATTGCTAGATGTAGTCGGGGAGCAGACCGCCTGAAAGATGTGTTTTAAACACTCTCATTATACAACTCGAACACACACAAAAAATGAAGCTGATTCTTATGTAAAATGATCTGCCGGATTCGAATTTTGAGGTCGCGAAAAGATCGGGAACTGCGAAAATGCCTAAAAATCGATTTTTCATAAAATTTTCCTAAATCAATTTTCGACCATTTTTAAAACTTTTCTCGTTGTATTTCAGCAACGAAAAGAGTTAGAGATATGTTTTTTTTTCGTGGAATATACACTGAAGTGTGCTGATCATCACAGTTTACTCACGTTGCCTCTACAATTTTCCAATTTTATGAAAAAAAAATGGTGCAGCAACAATTAGCTCCTGAAGGTTGAAAGGGGGGTTATCTCTATCTAAAATGGCTCTTTTTGCCATATCCCACACGTTCTCACAAGGATTCAAGTCAGGTGAGTTTGTTGGCCAATTCATTCTTTGAAGATTCCCTTCCTGTAGCAAATTAGCAACCCTTCTTGTGCGGTGGGGCGTGGCGTTATCGTCCATAAAAACGAAATTTTCTCCAATGAAAGGATGATTGGTTGGATAATGTTTCCCGTCATGGTTTGCGGCACGTTATACCCCTCTCAAAACGTTACTGTTCCGCCTTGATAAGGAACAACTTCTCTAGCGAAAAGTAAGTCTTTCTTGTCGTCCCGGTCCCCTAGAGACCCTTTCACGTCGATAATCACTCACTAACCCAATTTTTGTCTCATCAGAAAAATTATATGTTTTGCTTTCAGAGACCTGCCTCCTACGGAAAACGCATTTAACTTTCATGCTAAAAGAGCTTTTTTACAGTGTGCTGTATATAATACGGCTTCGCAAATAAGCCCAAATATTCCAAATATCCTGGAATATGGATGATACATGGAAAATGACGTTATTATGCCAATAACATTCACAAATAGCTCTAAACTGGATTGTGTTACTATAACAGAGTTCTGTAAAATTGTTACCTGTTCTTTTCGATGTGTATGCATGAAATCTAATGTGCAATGTATAATATCATGTTTATGTGAAGGGAAATAAATAAAAAATACGAATGTTCTCGATATTAATGCAGCGTTTGTACGCCCGCACATAAACCACTACTACACGGCTCAGCGCGGCTAGCGCGCACGAATTATTTATGTTTTAACTCGCTGTAACTGTTTTCAGCAACAACATTAATGTTTCGTTTCTTCACCAAAAATAATTTCGAGCCTTTGTCCGTGTTTGGTCTCGCATAAGTATATATGTTAATTCCGAAAAATAAGATTACTTACCCGGTGCATGAAAAATACATTACACATATTTGTGGTCTAGCAAGAAACATTTTTTTTCATAAAATTTTGAAATTGTAGAGGCAACGTGAGTACACTGTGATGATCAGCACACTTCAGTGTATATTCCACGAAAAAAAAATCTAACTCTTTTCGTTGCTTGCAGACCCAAGACCAGAGAGGAAAATTGGGGAATGCAAGGTACAATCCAAAATATAGGGAGATAAGGACAAAGGAATTGCCAAGGTATTTGAGGGAAGACCTATGTTTCTGAAGAAGTCTTAGAATTGCTTTTTTTAACTGTTTGTAACGGTAATTCTTCAACAGAACTGCTGTTAACATTTGAGGCAGATGTGGAAGGACGTGATCCTTGGTTTGGTTCAGAACTGGCAGTAATGGAGTTTCCAGATTTTTGAGCTTTTCTGTTCTGAAAGGGTATAATACCTCCCGTACGGAAGCCATTACTAATTGAAAGAAAGAAGTCTTTAGCTTATTACCATTAACGTAATCGCCAACAAATTTAAATTTAAAGAAACAGAAAAATTGAATCAATTTGTGGGTCGTGGTAACACATTGCGTAATTTTTACCAAAACCTGAGCAATAAATTTAGTTTAGTTTTCTGAAATTTAGCTTCTGAAGTTGAATTTCTAGTGAAAATTGATTAAATTTGCAATCTGTGTGCTAATCTTGAATAAATTTTAAACCGTAAAATTTTATTGCACACTCTGAACCCGAAATGCAGAGTTACACCCCGTTTTACTGCAGGGTTCACTTCTCATCGATAAAATTCTGCTCTCGTGTGTCTTATCAAGTCGGGAATAAAATGAGCATGTGATTTATTTGTTATTACACAATTTAAGTGGGATATTTTGCGGAAAATTGACTTCACAGAACCGATTACTTACTGCAGTATTGCTCCCTGAAATTTCATTCATAATTTATTTTAAGTTCGATAGCAGAAAGCGGTAATACTAGAGTGGTCAAGGTGAGATTACACGCCGACGATAACATTTTAATTTTGTCATTAAGGTTAAGGTTGCGCGTTACAAAAGGTCTTAATTATTAAGATTATTCGTAGGTCGATTTCTTGCGGCATATAGCTTCTTAAGTGGTGCAAAAAAATCGCAGAAAATTAGCAGATGAAACATGATGAATGAGACTTCTTCCCTCTAATTGGCGAAGTTTGTGTTATCGACCTGCACACTAACGGTTTGCTCTAGTTCGTTTGCATAGCTGATGATTTGCATGATAATACGACTTTTCTAAGTAATTTCAAAACAAATTTACGTAAAGAGCGTTAGCTGAATCAACATCTCCACTCGAAGCAAAGCGCGGCATGAAAATCCGTAGAGAATGTCGCCGGGTAACCTCTTACACTCTCTTCACAAATATTCCAGGACAACACTGTTAAGTAAGGCAAGAAATATACATTATCTTGTGTGTTCAACATTAATGAACGTTTTATACGGGAATAATGGCTGAGTAGGCAGAGTTACGGCTCGAAAGCTTCACAAACTTGAATATATTCTGAATTGCCGTATTATGGCAGATATTATACACGCATTTGGTGGGTACCTGTATTTTGATAACTCTAAAGTTAACGCATTTAACTAGGGGTGTCTAGCGGAGCCCCTACCCTTCAAAAAAGCCTATTCCATTTTATTCAAACAGTTCCACGGATTCGCCAACGGTTTTAGAGAAAATAATCTTGTGTTTACCCCAAATTTAGTTTGCTTTTTTGTCGAATTTACGGACCCTTTTAGAATCCACTCCCTTTTGTATGCTTTATCGAATATATAAAGCGACCCCTCCGTTTCTCCTGCATTAGTTATTAGAGAGGTCTGTAAATATTTTAGACGTTTGTCCAGAAAAAATATATTTAGAAAATTAAGGTTACCGTGTACGGGTTAGCTGACATGTTGATTAATGAAAGTAATTAAAGGATTATTCATAATTAAAGGCTGCGTTCAATAAGTGCACATATTATGTCGGTTCTTTATTGGGAAAACTACCCTATTTATCCAAGGAATTTTTAATTTAATGCACTTATGGAAATTATTATTATAAGATTCCTGTATACATAGGTACATAAACTTGTATTGGCATTCAACATCTAAGTGAACTGTTTAAAATCAAATAATAAAATAATAAAATAAGACTAAAACGAAAATACAAATTGGAAACGAGAAGATAGAGGAAGTCTTAGATTTCTGCTATTTAGGAAGTCAAATAACTCTCGATGGTGATGGTAAGTGCTGTAGAGATATAAAACAAAGAATAGCGCAGGGCCGTATTGCATTTAACAAAAAGAAACAACTGTTATGCTCAGGAATGATAAATGTAGAAACTCGGACGAGGTTCTTAAAAACGTATGTATAGAGTACGGCATTGTAGGGGTGCGAAACTTGGACGATAGGAGAAGCGGATAGGAAAAAATTAGAAGCATTTGAAATGTGGTGCTATAGACGCATGATGAAGATACCGTGGATATATAAGGTCAGCAACAGATATGTAGGTATTAGAAAGAGTTGGAGAAAATCGAAATTTATGTAAGGCAGAAAGGAAGGAGAGATAGGATGGTAGGGATGATAGGGATGTAGGGATGCTCAGGATTAGGAAATTATGGAGGTACTCGTTCAACCAATCTTCGGACTTAAATTTTATGATGCTGATGCTGCATGAATTTCTTGTAGGTATTATTTGACAGGACCCCACGTTTTCATGTCACAATGAAATTTATTTCAGGACGAACTTCTTTGTATAAAATTATCGAATTTTCTATAGCGGCGAAAGCGAAGCAAAACGGTTCGTTAAATTCTTCCGTTAGCGCAACACAAAAAATATTTTAATTTATCATCGGAGCGATAAGAAAATCAACAAAGAATTTAAAAACCACACCTTCATGACAAAAGGCAATAACTCAAGTCGAAACAAGCACTTCCCCGTCCCTGCGAAAAATAAAACAATTCCCAGGGCCTAAACCTCGATCCCCCATCCTTATCGTCATATAAGTAACTGCATCTGACTGTCTGAAATGACTGTGGCATAAGATCATAACAAAAGTACATTCGGTGGATAGAAGCAAAAATCAGTACGGCTGATGCGGTGGTTACTTTGTGAACCAGTGCGCAACGGTTGCGCGAAGTACAAGATCGGGCTTCTGGTTGTGGGGCGCGACGTTTGGGGTGCGGAGAGACCAGAATCTCGCACAGTCGAAGGCGGCTCATTCAGTTGCAGTTGTTAAACGCTTCTGTTACGTTCGTTCTCACGGCGCGTCGTGCATTCGCGTGTACGTGTCTCCGACCCCTACTAATGAACCCGTTGAATATTTAATTGGATTTGCAATTATGCTGGGCGAAAATGCTTGAGACGATTTAGTGCCGCTGTTTAAACATGGGAGGTGTTTATTACTGGCTATTTTTAATTGTGTCTCTTCAGATACTCGAGGTGTGTTACGGCACCAGTGAATCGTGTCCTTCCGTCTGCAACTGTAAGTGGAAAAGTGGCAAAAGAACAGTAGAGTGTACTTCTAGAGCGCTTATCAAAATTCCTCAGGGCATAGACAGTGAAACCCAAGTATTGGATTTATCGGAAAATAACTTGCAAATCCTTGCGAGAGAAACTTTCGTCAAATCGGGGCTTTCAAATCTTCAGAGGGTCTACCTACGCAACTGTCACATAGGCCAAATAGACGAGTCGGCTTTCAAAGGCCTAACGAACCTAATTGAATTAGACTTATCCTATAATTTACTCACCGCTATTCCTTCTGCCACATTTCGAGACGTACCCTCGCTCAGAGACTTATTCTTATCCAACAATCCGATCCAGAAGATCGAGTCGACCGCTTTCCAAAATGTACCGGGTCTGGTCAAATTAGATTTATCGAAATGTCAACTGCAATCAATCGCCCCCAAAGCTTTCGAGGGCATAGAAATGTTGGAGTCGTTAAGACTTAACGGGAATCGTCTGAGCGAACTTCATTTACACGCCGTTGAGTCCCTATCGCGCCTTCACCAAGTCGATTTGCACGAGAATCCCTGGCACTGCGACTGTCGCTTGAGGGACGTCAAAAAATGGTTGGCACATCACAACATCCCCTACACAATCCCTCCTGTTTGCACAGGAGGCCCTGAAAGGATAATAAATAAAACGTTCTCGGAGCTCCAGATAAATGAATTCGCGTGTAAACCAGATATACTTCCGATGAGTCGATACATAGAAGCAACTGCTGGCGATAACGCCACTGTTATCTGCAGAGCCAATTCTGTACCTTCGGCCCACATAAGCTGGTATTACAACGGAAAACAATTAACGAATAATACCTCCTTTAACGCCCATCAGAGAGTTTACATATTCGAAGAGGGCAATCAAGAGAAAAGAAGCAGTTTGGTTTTAACTAATGCTCAAGAAACCGACTCGATAGAATTCTATTGCGTCGCTGGAAATAGGGCAGGGAGTGCTGAGGCCAACTTCACGTTGCGTGTGTATATGAGGACTGCGGGAATGGTTTCTTTAGGAAGTGGACAAATAGCGGGCTTGAGTGCTGCTTTAGTGATCTTAATTCTGTTCATTCTGTTAGTGATATCTGTGCTACTAGTGCGCCTAAGGAGACTTCCATTTTCGGAAAGTAAAACACCTGGACAAATAGAAGTTGTTACTGTTGTCAATGGCACAGCCCTAGCTAATGGAAAAGCACAAATCTCTCCAACGAGCGCTGTTTGCGAAGCACCATCTATTGGGACCGAGCGGAAACATCCCGTCGGATTAAATTTCTGCAATCCTGTTCAGAAGCCACCTCGTCTGAATGACCTAAGCCATTTCAATGCTAATAGCAGCGTTATTAACTCAAGTCCCTGTTTTGTGTCTCCTTCCTCAGGTTCCGGCAACAATCCAGATCTAATTAACGATACCAAAATAGTAGGGGGAGAAGAAACGGAGGGCTTCGAGACTGCATACAGCGTGGAATCATTAGAGCGTCCAGAAAGCGGAGAGTACAGTAGGAACGCCGATTCTTTATATCCCTCAGGACTCTGGGATCATTCAGAGACGGAAATGTACCCCACAAGACCAGCGACGAACCCCGCGTTTCACTACGACGACAAAACCCCTATAATTGGGGATGGTGTGAGTGCAGGGTGTTCGGAAGAAGAGCTGGATTATCGGGGTAGGTTAACGGGTTATCCTTCCGATTACGGATTACCCATTATAGAACCCAAATCGGAGTCGCTAATAAACTCACTACCGCCAACGAACGCGAAAACCCTGAGGGTGTGGCAAAAAGGGGGTGTTCCCGTTTTGCCTCCGGTCACCGCCTTGAAGAGAGCCCTATCTCACAATAGGAACTCGCCCGACGAAGGTTACCAAGAAGGCTGTGGAACTGACGTTTAAAGAGTTTTTTAAATAGTTTGATAATACCAAAGACGAACATGTTCCTATAAGCACTTTTTGACTGATGAGAACAAAAATGACTGTAAGTGTAAATAATTAATTTCCTTGTGTGATAATAGGGGGGTGCCTCCCCGAAAGTGAGCCAATGTTAACTTGTACATATCTGTGTATAGTTTTTATTGAATTAAGGGTTTTTTATAGAGTAAGAAATGGAGAATACACGGTCTGAAGACTGATAAATTGTTACGAATAATTTTGTAAGTTATACCAGAAACATATCGCATGATTTTCGGCAATTTTCATTTATCACTCTTTTTTCATTTCCGTAAGAGCCCACAATAATACTTGCATGCTTCAATAACATAAAATTTTCTGTGCCACCAACGCCACCAGTCCTGAAAATCTTTAGGGCTTTTTATTGAGATATAAATATTTCACATTACAGACTCGAATAGAAAAAAAGAAAACGTTAAAACGCGACAGCCATGGGTGTATTTAAAAGTGAAATCGGGTTGCTAAATAAACAACGTTATAATCAAGGAGTAATTTGCATTTTTATAGAACGTAGAAGACTAATACGCGGTTCACGTGTGTTTTTTTAGCAAAAGTGGTTGCTGTTCACAGTGTTAGGGGCATTCTTCAGCTTAAACTTTTTTCATTGGCGGTTCAATGGATAGGAGCGTAAAACAACATTAATTAAATGGCTTGGTTATGAAGAAAGTAGTTCGTATTTTTATTTTTACTTGGGGAACAACTTCACTAAGTAATAATTTATCGGAACTGCAATTTTCAAATTGTAATTTGTAATTTTCCTCGAACATCAGACCACCAGCAACTGAAATTCTGAAGATACATTGGGGCGGTTTAAAGTAAAACAACCAGTTGATTTTGGCAAAAAATATCTAAGTAAGGTAAACATCATTATTGCCCTAGCCAAAACATACAATGTATAATTTTTCAGTTAAATTCCAAATTTGTGACACTAATAAAATATTACTTAAATAATCGGTATACAGGGTGTGTTTTTTAAGCGTCCGCAGAAGATTATGCCTAAATGACGAAAAATATAAAGAAAATATTTTAACTAACCCCACCTCATTTTTTACGCTCTATAATCTAAAAATGTTTTTACTTATACCAGGTTAGTCCAAATAGTTGGAATGACGGTCAACTTTGTTTTTTCTTATGGAATGTGCATTATTTCATTTTTTACTTGATTCAGAACAATATTTTAATGGCACTTTCTTAACATAATATTATAGTAATTTTCTTTCTTTTTTGAGATATTATTTTTTTTCTCGATATTTTGACAGTTACATCATACATTTTAAAAATTCATATTTCTGCACTGGTTGAAGATGGAATAATGATATTTTTGACAGCGGTCCTCATGATAATCATGATTAACACTGTTTGCTCAAATTTTGTATAAAATATACGAGGAGCATTCAATAATTTATCAAATAAAAATCAGAGAAAACCATCAAGAAGTCAGTTTTTTCAAATGACACGGTATATTTTTTATTGCTCCAATGGAAAGAGCAAAAAATTTCGCTTGGGCTCACCTAATAAAACAATATTGTTCCATGAGCATAATTTTTAAATATTTACAATATTGAAATTTTCATTTCAAAAATCAAAAATAAAGTTAGCCTTGTAAAAATACAGCCACAGAATATAAAACCCTATAGTAAAACAACAACAAAACTGTAGACATTCCAAAGCTACTTTATTTTTGATTTTTGAAGTGAAAATTTTAATATTGTAAATATTTAAAAACTATAGTTATGTAACAATATTGTTTTATTGGGTCAGCAGATGCGAAATTTTCCGCTCTTTCAAATGGAGTAATAAAAAATATACCATGTCATTTGAAAAAGCTGACTTTTTTCTGATGTTTTGTCGCTTTCATATGATAAATTTTTGAATGCTCCTCGTATATTTTATACACAATTTGAGCAAACAGTGTTAATCATGATTATCATGAGGACCGCTGTTAAAAATATCATTACTCCATCTTCAACCAGTGCAGAAATATGAATTTTTAAAATGTATGATGTAACTGCCAAAATATCGAGAAAAATAATTTTATCTCAAAAAAGAAAGAAAATTACTATAATATTATGTTATGAAAGTGCTATTAAAATATTGTTCTCAATCAAGTAAAAAATTAAATAATGCACATTCCATAAGAAAAAACAAAGTTGAGCATCATTCCAACTATTTGGACTAACCTGGTATAAGTAAAAACATTTTTAGATTATAGAGCGTAAAAAATGAGGTGATATTTTTCGTCATTTAGGCATAATCTTCCGCGGACGCTTAAAAAACACACCCTGTATATTTAAATAACTGTGCATCCCCATCACCATACTAATGAATAGCGTGCCTGCAGAATTTGCATTTTAATTAGTGTTTTGTTTTTATATATATAACTCCGGTACACGCGTATATAATACAGGATATACTTCAGCTATAAAATATATTTTACCTGTCAAAAGTTAAACAATATTTCAAAAGCTCTTGGCTGAAACGTTTTCCAACTTTTTTTTTCAATTTATCCTTTTGCTTCGCAGTGAATTTTCTGATATGTTAATGCGAAATATTTATATTGAGATAATTTATTGCCTTCTTTGGAAGTTTTTGGCTATGATGGAATAAATAAAAGTGGCGCGATTTAAAATTAAATTCCGTAGCAAATTGAATCAAATTAATTTCGGTAAAAATGTTAGCAAGCTGAACAGAATTAAAGAATAATCAAATTAAGCCTACTTGTATGAGTTTTTTAGAAATAATTAAATTTTCAAAAATTTGTTGGGCTTGCTAATACTTGAGTACCAAACAATGAGTTGTAAATTTATAAAAAAGAAAGTTAGGCAAATAATTAATTTATTTTTATATTTATGTAAATTGTACCATGATCACAGATAAATGGTCGATATGTGTATTTAAGAATAATAAAATACCATAGGCGTTTGTCGAGAAACATTAAACGTTAATTGTCTTGTATTTGCAGCAGAATAAATGTGAAAAAAAGTATTAATAAACTTTGTTATCTTAAAAATGGAAAACATACAATAAAGCAGTAATCTTAATGTTACCAAAAAAATCCAATTGTATATATGTGAAAAGTTGGTGCGTAATTTTTAATAAAATGCGCGAATTCGTAAAAAAATATAGTTGTTTTATTTCGTCAAGTAAAGTGCGGTGGTGCACCGTCGTACATAATATCATGCATCGTCTAAATTGAAGAATTTTTATTTGCAGAATTTCGGCTAATGAAGGCCGGCCGTTCCCTCTGCAGTAACCAAAAAAAACCTCCCCATCTTAATTCAACCAAAGCTTGTTGGAATGAAATGCGCAAACACACCCGTCTTGAGCATAATTGAATAACTCTTACAGCAGGAAAAGCTTGGAAACCAAAATGCAAAACAAGTTATTAATTTTAATTACTCCCTGAAAAGTTTGTAAGAAGCGCGGGACAAAAGGACTTGTCCTGCTAATTGCATTAGAAGTAACTCGACGCATTAAATTTCAGGTGTAATGTCATCTCTTGGCAAGTTCTGTCGCTGCAGGTTCTGCACTGTTTACCCTTTGGTACTCTATGTACATAATATTGAGTTTATCACTACTATGCGCACTAGAGTCTGTAAAGTTAGAGACTGGGCCCGGACAAGATGGTGGCTGCGCGAAAATGTAGCGGGAAATATGATTTTGACAGAAACAGTGCCGTACCGGCGTATATGTGAAATTTATTATTAATTTAACAATGAATTCATAAAAGTTACATTCAAAACAGGAAAATTAGCATTTTAAGGCATGAAAAAATCGCGAAACACATTAAGAAGAACTTAAGAAAAGGGGATTTCGTCATAAGTACAGATAAATTATAAATGTGACGTTTGGTGTGAGGTTATGTCAATTACGAAATCGGCATGTTTATGTGCAAATAATCTCAATTCCATAATTGTTATAGTTGAAAACAGGTTTTTGAACAAGTTGTTTACTTATGTGACAAAAGAAAATTATAATAAATCATAAAGGAAGCCGAATTATCCAATTTACCAGCAGGACATTATTTTTAAATGGGATTGTCCTGCCGGCAGTACGTGCGCAGCTTTCGGCAGTACGGACCCAAATTTCATAGGCGCCGTAACAATTTTGCTATTTATTAAATAAAACATTTGCTGAGAAACATTTTTATTTATTCTCGTACAAAATAACTTGGAAAACATTAAAAAATAACACTGCGCCTGCGATGCTGATTGTTTCCTAAATCTGCGTAAAATAGGAAATTTTAATCTAATTTATTACCTATAGTATAATTAAACACTTGCCATTCTTTTGTAATAACTCAGCACTAATTTTCGTTTTTGTATTGTTCAAGTCTCGCAGAACTGTCACAAGACCCAGAGACCCAGAGATTTTAGTTACTCTTCCGTTGCATACGGCGCTCAAATAATTGTCTCCAAACGCGGACATACACCATTTAAAATCTGGTTTTTTATCAAAATTCTTTGCTTTTGAAAAACCCGCGGCATAATTAGCGTGCAAGCCACTGTACGTGCGAGATTTTTTTCAAGAGTTGTCTCCATCTCCGTAGCTTGCCTCCTACTGGTCTGAACGAGATGAAACTTACACTTTAGATAGGCAAAATTTTACGACAAATCCGATGGTGGTGGTTACGTTCTCATATGGGGACGCAAATGTACTGAAAACAATAGGGTCGAAAATACGTGCTGCTGGAAGGACGCTTGGACACTCTATCAACTAAGGGTTAATCACTTGGTAGTGGTTGTACTCCTAAATCCTCGTCTTCGTCGTCTTCATCATCATCATCATCATCATCATCATCATCATCATCATCATCATCATCATCATCATCACCATCATCTTCAGTTGTGACTTGATATTCATCTTCACTCTCATCATCAGATGATCCTGTGTTCACAGTGAACTTCAACGAATCCAATGCATCGTCCATCAGATGCTCTTTCTCAAAGAAAGTTTTTTCCACTTTTTGCACATGGCCACATACATCTTTCCACTCTTCTGATCTAATAATGGAAAATTTTCCACGTGCTAATTCCTCCACATCACCTAATTTAAAAGTAACGTTTCTGCTAGCTACCCAGTTCTTTACAGTGGCCCATATCTTCTCTATGGGGTTCAATTCCGGGTGATAAGGAGGAAGCCATAACACTCGGTGACCATGGGCTTCAAGAAGCTCATCCAATTTGTATTTCTTTGGGAATCGATACAAATTTTGTTTGATAAGACCATAAAGCTCAGGTTTTGTATTTGAGCCATCAAAATGTATTTGACGTTCTTCAAGCCACTTCACCATCTCGCCTTTTCGGCTCGCAGATGTCAGGTTTTTTTCCACCAGGACATTGTGATATGATGCATTATCAATCACAAGTACACAATTAGGCGGCATGTTGGGCAGTAATTGTTTCTGCACCCATGTCATGAAATTGGCATTATTCATGTCATCGTGGTAATCTCCTGATTTAGAACCTAGAGACAATGTTTGGTTACATTTTGATATTAAAATTACTTACGTATGTGTTACCTGACCGAAAAATGAGCAACGCATTGGGAATGAAACCATTTTCACCTCCGGCATGTACAATAATCAGCCTTTGGCCTTTAGAAATCGGCTTCTTTAAGTTTTTAGTAGACTCATCATACCACCCTTTCGGCTGGACATGGCTGCTGTGTATATACGTTTCATCCGTATATATAATGGTTCGGCCTTCTTCCCGGTATTGCAGAATTTGTTTCAAGTATTTCACCCTTTTCAGGCGAATGTCATGGCTTTCCATTAAAATCTTACGGTTGTCTTCTGTCTTTCGCCACCTTAAATGGAAATAGAAGTAAACGAGATGTCCCACTCAAGCAGGCTCACTTTTGCTATCTGTTGTTATAAAAGTATTTTCAAAACATAAGCATTTAATGAAACAGAAATTTGAAAATGCATGTAGTAACGGCATCCGAAATATTTTGACTTTGGATATACAAAAGCAGCCATACCTGAATCCAATAGACTTCAGAAAAACCCATAGCGACTGCCTCGAGCCAGAAAAAGAAAGTTCAGAATCTTTAATCTTCTGTAGAATACCTGGAATACAAGGTGATATTAGGCTAGATGATGCGATAGGTAGGTATTTAAATGTAGCATTTGTTATTTAACGAAAAAGCAGTAATTGCCATTTGTTCCTAGAATAATTTGTTCAAATAGCCCCTGATTATTGGGATCACTTTCCGTCATTGCATATTTCATTCATGTTTCGATGAAAAATACATTATACACATTGAAAACACATCGTGAAATATAATTGTCTGAAAAATCATTGGGTTTCAACAGAAAGTAAGTTTCTTGAAATTTATCTACAATCGAAGACGGAATCCAGGAAGTTAAATATCCAAAGCATTCCATTTACTAAAATGCAAGTGCGATTCATACTTTCATAACTTGGCTACGCAACAGCAGCACCCAATTGGTTTTTTGATATTATATCCAAAAAATACACGAAAATATCTTGAACTTTCTTATTACCACGTTCCCTCTATTTATGAAAAAAGAAGTTCAGCAGACTTTACAATGAATCACCCCGTATTTGACAAGTAACAACTGCCAGCAGTTGCAATGAAAACACACCTTAACGAAGTTTTCTTTTTTATAATGGTAATTATGTACTTACAATTGAGAGAGGGATTCCTTTTCTCCAAAATAAAAAAATTATGTATAATTTCCCGTATTGTTTCCGTTTCTCCCACAGAAATCAGGCCGAGCTTACGCTTCTTTCGCGGTCGTTCCTTATGTGGTGTAGCAAAGGAGGTGCTAGGCTCAGCTTCTACGCTTTTCGATTCCTTCAAAATCTTCGCTACTGTGTTTCTCGAAACACCTGTTGCTTCTATAACTCTTTGCCTTAAACACACAATTGGATCTTAACAATAATCAAGCTCATTATGAAGTGGGTACGTACATACCTGTAATTCTTTAAAGGAATCCTAATTCCATTTTGCGCTTCTTCCCGCATAAACTTTATCACGTTACTGATAATTTCACGGCCTTGGCTATGAATTACCATGCCGGGTTTGCCAATTTTTTTGGGAGACATTTCTAACCTACAAACGTCAAAAATTTCAACTTGGATTTAATGTGTAAAATTACTTTGATTGTAGTATTACCTGGATAACAAATACTATCGACGATTTGTCAAAAGTCTTTTAAATAACACCGAGATCACAAAATAAGCAGAATAATCTGCAAACACAAAAAATTTTAACCTTCAATTCAAGAATTTGTAGTATTAATTACCTCGAACTCCGTTTTTCGAATAAAGATGATAGTTTTTTAGTCTTTTAAGCAACACTCACAATAAAAACGCAAAATAAAACAGAATATCCACTAAAAAAAGCACACTCAAACATGAGTCAATAAAACAACAATGGACGCACAGTAATCTTGAAGTTCTTGACGGCGCCACTGGATTTACGAGTTCCGCCTTCGGACGAAAACAGGTCTATTGCGCTGATCACGTGACAGCCCAGTCTTTAACTTTACAGACTTTACCAATAATTATTACCTATATAACTTTCTAAATGCATTTTCGAAAATTTTCTTCCGAATGGCAATAAAATTTGAATACAATTTGAAATATATCTATCTAATAAAAAAATGGAAAATCATCGTTCCACAGATTCATTATTGTATAATATTTCTTTCTTACTCAGAGCAGTCGAACTTTGCTTCCTCTTTCCGAGAATAGACTGAAGCTGCTTTCGTTTCGCATTTTTGCATCCCTTGCTTGTTTGAATTCAATGTCTTTAAATGGATTAAATTTGCGGACGTACTCTTTGTAGTATTTTTCTTGAAAAAGTTTTGCAGTAACATTCCACATGGTCTTTATAACGCATTCCTTATAATCTTCACCATGAGCTCTCTTCATATTAAAACCCCAATCATTCATTATCAGTAGAAGCTCTTGATTTGAAGTAATTTCTAGAAGTTCATAATGCTTCTCTTTTAAAAACATTTCGAACTGTTTCCATATTGACTTTTGATTTTTAACTGTACTCCTCGGAGTAACACTCTGTACAGTTTTTTGAATATCTTCCAAAGATTCTTGGCCAAATCTTGCCATTTCAAAACGACGATGTTGCAAGAAAACTCGAAAATAATATGACAGTGACAGTTGCCCAGGTAGAAATTTCAAAACTATCATTCACAGCATAGTTGATTAAAAGCAAGGCGCATATTTATCAGTTAATGGGAAAGCTAGGTAGGTTTTTATCGTTTACAATGACAGTTGATTGGTCGATTTTAAGAAATTGAAGAAATATCATTGGCTCTTAGAATAGGCGTGTATTAACCGAAATAATACACGCTTCTAGACCCAAATGAAATGTTCCTATTGGTCAATTTGACGATGAAAAAAATAATCAAAATTATTATACTTAATCAAAACGACAACCAAAATTTCGTCAAAATGACATTTATTTAATAATAAATATTATTGTCAAAATTGATTTTTTTTTAATTTTGTGAATTTTTGGCATTTACGTTTCGCCCCCGTTCGAGGGCTTTGTCAAGATTTATTAAAGAAAAACGTTTATAATTTTTTTTTTCAAATAATCAAAAATTATATGGTAACTATGATACAAATATAAAAATTTTAAACACTTGATTTTGACGACATTCGAATTTATGAAAGAGAAAAAGGTATATGTATTTAGTTTAACAATCAAACTTTTGAATGTAACGACACCAAAATTTTAGAACAAGAAAAAAATTTAAAATCTCGACTGTTTTTAGAAATGATCTATATAAAAAGAGAACAAAACTCTATTAATGATAGAACTGATATAAAAAATTTGAGTCAAATTTACTGTAATTTATAATAAAATAAATCATACTCTCTGCTACTTACCTACTTATTAATATTATTGTTAAATTAAATACATACCTTTTCCTCTTTCATAAAATCAAAAGTGCTTAAAATTTTTATATTTATATCATACTTAAAATATAAATTTTGATTGTTTAAAAAAAAATTTGTCAAATATTTTATATCTTTTAAAACGTTTTTCTTTAATAAATCTGGACAAAACCCCCTGACGGGGGTGAAACGTCGATATATACAGTCATTTTTTTAAAAAGTAAATGCCAGAAATTCACAAAATTTAAAAAATAATAAAATTTAAACTGGCACAAATTAAACAGGAATTTTTGTCAAAATTGAGGGCCAGCGATGAGATCACCTATAAGCCCATTACAAGCAGACATTTTTATATCTAATAACGAAGAAAAAATTATTAATTCAGATCTAGGCAAATGACGTATTTTCTTTCGGTACAGATGCGTCGATGACATTTTGGCTTGCTTCAAAGGCACTGCAAAACAGTTGGATGACTTTCTAAATTTTTTGAATAGGTACTGTTCCCAACTTTCGGAACAATACGTCACACCGCTCATTTAAGTTATAATATGTTTCAAAGAGATACAAGGTTTAGCATTTAATTTTTACTGAATGAAGTCTGAATTCAAAAAACGAAAGTTACAAAATTTGTTCGGAATAGTCCACTACTGGTTAGAAGCATTTTTAAAGTTTGCGGGTTTTCCCCATTATTTGCTACAAATTGGGACAAATTGTCCATAAATATTATATGAATAATTTAAAATTCGTAAATGATTATTGACAGAAGTTTGGTCTAGCCCTCGTAGCTCCATAACCACCCTTCAAAAAACCAGTAAAAATTGGGAAATCTGCAAACCATAAAATTATAGTCTTTGGTCACAAAATCATAAAAAGTGGCACGCTCTGAATTGCAGAGCAAATAAAAAAATACCAGAGATTTATTAGAGTGCATGTTAGATACCTATTCGTGTTCATTTACCCCATTGTTAAATATTTTTAGAAATCGATGACAAACTTTTTACTAAAATATGCCTGTCGCTGTTAAAAATGAAGTTGGCGCAGAGTGTTAAAAAGCTTCATCATGAGTAACTAGGCCGCTTTAATGAAAAACATATTCTCGTTCGTATTATTAAGGGATGGCGGTCGACAACGAACGCATGAAAAACTGAACGAAAATTCCTTCTCCTGTATTGTGTACGCCTCTTATCCGTAGCGCTGCCTTCCACCACCATAATACAAGTCGGTGGTCATGATTTATATTCCTTATTGTCCGATAACATCGTTTCCTGTATGCAAATTGGAAACAAAAATGTTTTCGATAAAATACCAACCCGACAAAATAGCCCCGATACAGTTTCTGAATGATACGTTTTATGCCAATTTTCAACACAATAGTTTGCTTTATTTGATATGTATTGATAAGTTACACAACTTCGCACGGCTGGCTTTTGGGGTCTGCGATGCTCTGGGGCGAGATTATAAGGGTGTAAAGAGTGTTTAAGCAAATTTCAATTCCTCTTGTAAACTATGAATAATAATTTTTCGTGGGAATTAGGTCATCGCCATTGGCGACGTGCAATCAGTTACGTTTCATGGAGTCCTTCCTGTTTTATTCCGGTTTTGTCTCTTGCAGTGTGCGGACGTCATTGTGCTGATTTCGTGAAATTGATATACTACATGATGTGGTTTTGACTAAGGAATGTTGAGATATTGACATCTTTGTGCCATTATGGACCCAAATTTATGACGCTACTGACGCATACTAACCAAAGCCACCTAAAATTTCTTGATTGAAATAGGTTCACACACTGCTGTATTTTTGAAACCTATAAATAATTTTATCATAATACTTGAAATAATACAGGGTGGTTAAGTTATGCGAAACAGAATTTTTCTCAAAAATTTCAAATGGGACACCATGTGTATTATTTGTACAATTGATGGTCATTTTACTAAGCTTTTTATTGATGTGGATTTTGTCAAGCCTACAAGAGTAAAAGTTTCGACAGAATGTACAATTGAATTATAAAAATCTAGTTTCGTTAGTATTTTACATTATTTTTGACGATCTCCCGTATTTTCTCACCCAAAACTCTAAAAAAGGTCTGCATTTTGTTTCTATAAAATATTTATCAAATTAAGTTTACATTAACGCAAGATTATTTCTTAAAGATTATATTTTCTTCCATGTTTGAACATTATACCCGACTTTAAAAAGACATTATACATTTAAAAATATAACCATGGAGAAACAATTTTACAATAAGATTTATTGTCTTTATATTGATACTTACCAATTTGCAAATACAAAATATAAATATTATTGTGAGTTTTGAGCAACAGAATAGGGGGAATTCGCCAAAAAGAGTATAAACTAATAATGAAATTCAAACATTTTGATGTTCAATCGTAATATCTGCCGAAACTATCAGTAGTAGATCTGGCAATATCTACATCAATTAAAAGCTTAGTTAACTGACTGTCAGTTGTGCAAATAATATACATGGTATTTTATTTGAAATTTTTGAGAAAAATTCCCTTTTGCATAACTTAACCACCTTGTATAATCCTAAGTATTATGGTGACAGTATTTATAGATTTCACAAATACAACCGTATGTAAACCCCTTTCAATAAAAAATAATTAGGTGGCTTTGGTCAGTAGACGTCAGTAGCGTCATAAATTTGGGACCATAATGACACAAAAATGTCAATATCTTAA
This sequence comes from Xestobium rufovillosum, assembly GCA_963966045.1. Lineage (NCBI taxonomy): Eukaryota > Metazoa > Arthropoda > Insecta > Coleoptera > Ptinidae > Xestobium > Xestobium rufovillosum. The sequence goes on along the minus strand of OZ014492.1, from coordinate 49,345,893 downwards.
CAGTCCTTACTCAAAACTACATCATGTAGTATATCAATTTTCATAAAATTTTATGGGGAATCGAAATCACGCAAATACTTGTGGGGTTTCCATTTAAAGAAATAGAACTTTGGTCTGGTACTCAGAATGTGAACAACCTGTATATACATAAATAATTTTACGAAATGCTCCATGTCGTTCTCCACATACGTGTAAAATTTCATTTTGACATCTTAAGCAGTACCAGAGATATGAACCGATTTCACACTAAATCCCCACCCTGTATAATGCCAACAACTTTAATGCTAGAGGAAGCGCATTTTTTTAAAATCTCATTGCGTCAAGTATTACAAAATCGGGGATTAGTTCCAACATTACATAATGCGTCCGCCCCAAATCCAAATGAATTTCAAAAACAGTTGAAACAATATTTACCCTTCACCCACACCTTCCAACGCACAAATGAACATTTTCCCAAATACCTAAAAAGTCTTGCTTTACATTTCATTGTAGTAATCTACACATAAATGTTTTGCAGAATTACCTGTGTATGTGACAAACAAACTACGGATGTTTCTTTGGTTGCTTATAATAAAAGTCAGTCTATTATGCCTAGCACTGCTATCTGCCTTCCTTTCTGAGGATATCTCGCTTCTAGTTTGAAATATTATGCTCTTCTAGTGATACAGTTGTCACCTTGCCAGTAGTTCTCTAGTGGAGGGTACGTCACCACAAATTGAAACAGGTCTAGTAAGCGACGGCAGCGTCGTCGTAATCACGGACCCGTCCCAATTGTCACAATGAGCAAAAGCACTCGACAGATAAGTGGAGAATGACTTCCTGAATTTATGTGAGCGAGCAAAATTCTGTCGGAGTTGAATTTTGAACATACCGACATGTAACTAGTTTCAGAGAATTGCAATTATAATTATTATGTATGCATAACCCTTATCTCGCCCTCGTTAGGAACGCCGAGCAGTTATGATGTTGCAGCCAAAAAAGCTTTCATATTTGCAAGACCCACTTTTCTGAAAATAAACACTTTATGTGGCATAGTGTTCATGTTATAATTGGGCAAAATATAGGACATACGTGATAACAGAAAATGATGTTATAAAAAATTATATATTCGGACTGATGGATGTCATCACACAAATGTAAAGTTAAAAAGTAAATAATATAAAGTAAATACATAAGAGATCATTTTTTATCGATAAATACATGTTTAATAAATTGTATGAAAGTTTTATTGTCATGGCAAATAATCGCGAGAATCAAGGTAGTTAAGAAATCGCGAGAGCTTGCTCGAGCGATTTTTTCTACTTCCCTTGATTCGAAATTTTTTGCCGAATGGCAATAAAATTTGAATATAATTTGAAATGTATTTATCTTATAAAAAATGATCTCGAATGTATTTTAGGGAGGTTAATACACAACTACATTATAGGGACAATTTAATTGGAAATAGAAGATTTAATGAAACAATAAACATTTTAAATTAACAGAACATATTAAAATATTTAAATATATTGTGTAGAGTTTGACTGATCTTTAGTTACATACATATTCTGAACATTGAAAGTGCAATGGTTATATGTTATATTATGACCAGATTTTTTTGCATATTATTATTATTAATGTTTTCAGTGGTAAAATTTTCTTGCCTTATGTTTATATCTCTTGTAGTTTGGATTCCAGAAGGTCCAGGTCTCAGGTTGTTTATTCAACTAGCATGATGTTCCTCGTCTAACTGTAAATAAGGGCCTAATGACTTAGCATTTGCATGTCCAGGCATTTTGATGAGCTGTTCTTCCGGGACACCTGATTTAGCAAGATTTGATACAGCACTTGATCGATTTGAATGATTCGTGATTTTGTTTGTCAGAGTATCAAGCCCTATTCTTTCAGCAGATTGTTTGGTCCATTTTCCAATCTCATTTACTCCATAAGGCATCTTTTTGATGTACCATTCAGAACTGCTTTTATTCCAGTAAGGATTTACAGTCAGAAATAGTCGATCTGACGTAATTCTATTAGTGCGTTTAGAAATAAGCTTTTTAAATAACCTTACCGGACACATATCGTGATTATTGTAATTAGGCACTAACCACTTACTGTCTGATAATTTTTGAGCTCCACCCTGGTATGTTTTGGAAAAAATTGGGTTGTATTCAATTCTTCCGGTTACGTTACCATTTGATTTCTTTTCCTCTTTAAATATTTAAAAAAATGCACTTTGCATTTTGCTGCCTCTCCCTCTCCCCCTCTCCAGGCTAGTTCGAATGCTATAATATGATAGGTACAGTTTTTTTAAGTCCTTCTGGACAATCTTCGTTCCACAGATTCATTATTGTATATATTTTTTTCTTACTCAGTCGAACTTTGCTTCCTCTTTCCGAGAATAGACTGAAGCTGCTTTCGTTTCGCATTTTTTGCATCCCTTGCTTGTTTTAATTCAATGTCTGCAAATGGATTAAATTTTCGGGCGCACTCTTTGTAGTATTTTTCTTGAAGGAGTTTTGCAGTAACATTCCACATGGTCTTTATAACGCATTCTTTATAATCTTCACCATCAGCTCTCTTCATATTAAAAGCCCAATCATTCATTATCAGTCCAAGCTCTTGATTTGAAGTAATTTCTAGAAGTTCATAATGCTTCTCTTTTAAAAATATTTCGAACTGTTTCCATATTGACTTTTGATTGTTAACTGTACTCCTCGGAGCTAGGTAGGTTTTTATCGTTTACAATGACAGTTGATTGGGCGATTTTAAGAAATTGAAGAAATCTCATTGGCTCTTAGAATAGGCGTGTATTAACCGAAATAATACACGCTTCTAGACCCAAATGGAACGTTCCTATTGGTCAATTTGACGATGAAAAAAATAATCTCATAAATCCATTAGGCCAACAACTCTATAATAAAAATATACTTTGACTCAGTGGCGGCGTAAAGGGAGGGCGGTGGGGGCGGTCCGCCCCGGGTGCCAAGCACCAAGGGGTGACAACTTAGTAGCCACCATTGAATAAAGAAATAAGGAAGGAGCATTGCGAGTGTATGCCTGTACCCAAAAATCCGCAGACGATGACGAAAGCTGTAACGTATCGGAAGTACGCTAAAGCCTGAGGCACGCTGGACGACGCTCGCGCTGACGACTACGCGAGCGCCAAAAATTAGAAAGTACAGTTTCTATAGGGCGATGTCATACGCGAGCGCGATCGCAGTAGTCGTCAGCGCGAGCGTCGTCCAGCGTGCCTCAGGCTTTATGGCGCGAGATGTTTTCGGTGACACCCCCACCCCCACTCTTCACTTTCGTTTACAATGCTCCTTCCTTATTTCGCCGCGCCATGCGTCAGACAATCAGTCAGTCAGTGTTATTGTTTGTAACCGTCGCGTCGGCCATCTCTGCCAATTTAACACTCACAAAACTTCCTTGCGAGAAAATTCAAGTCAAATGAAGAATACTTCACGGTAGTCGAAAGTCAATAGGTACTGAATAATAAAGGAGTGTATCGTGTATCGGTGGATAGTAGATAGAGGTGAGTTTGATTTGAATTACATATGTACCTATTTAACGCTCTACGTGCGGCGCGACTACTTAATTAGTCCTAAATTACCTATTGTATCAAAATAAACCTATAAATTGCTAATGTATATTAGAAGCCACACACACAGCGTGTCCGTATTTTGTTTTATGTCCTTAGAAATAAAAATAAATTGTAGTACAATGCAAAATTGAGCGAGAAAAAGAACTGTCAAAGTTAACGAGTATTTATTTATCGATCTTTACAGAATAAAACTTCAATATGAAGCGAAATAGACTTAGTGGATTTCAGCAAAGAAAAATCAAGAAATCAAAAGAACTTGCGCGCCAATCGTTATCCGGATCCATTTTGAAGTATGTAACACCTTCGGCTTCGGTATCAAATACAACACAGCAAAGTGTTGAAAGTAACCTTCTTGATGAAACAGATGTAGAAAGACAGTGCCAAAATGCATTGGATGAAGGGACGCTGAGAAGAGAGCCTGGCATACAAGACGAAAGACAAGGTGGAGAAGATCAATATCAACAAGAATATGACCAAGAAAAAGGACGGAATAGCGAAAATGAAGAAGAATCAGAACAAATTGAATACGATGAAGAAGAGCTACGTGATAATGACAAAACAAATTCTTCTTATTTAACTCGTTTCGATGTTGCCACTTGGCCAACACCAATGCCTGTTGATTTTAGAGTTGAAATTGTTAAAACGGGAAGTGAACCCTATCAAAATAGAGATGGCCCATTTTTAGAGACTGTCCAAAGATCTGGAGATAAAATAAAAGGAAAGAGCCGACATTTCAATTCAGAATGGTTTTATAAAGCATTACCAAATGGAGAAAAAGTACTCAGAAAATGGATGGTATACTCTCCAAGAAAAAACTGTTTATACTGTTTTTGCTGCAAACTGTTTACGCACCATGAAACAAAACATCAGAGTTTTGCCAACGGGTTTAATTCATGGTGGAAACTAAATCCTAAAGTGTCTGAACACGAGAATTCTGAGAACCATCTCTCCTGTTTTGAAAAATGGAAAATCTTGGAAAATGGATTGAGGCTGCAAAAAACCATCGACCATGAACATCAAATAGTTTTTGACCAAGAAAAAAAGAAGTGGCGTGATATTTTGAGTCGCCTTTTAGATGTTATTCTTTTCCTGGCACGCCAAAATCTTCCTCTTAGAGGGCATAGAGAGGGAGTTTCATCAGACAATAGAGGGAATTTCTTAGAATTAGTTAATCTATTGTCGAAATATGACCCAGTGCTGAAAGAACATATGCTAAGAATTGAACATGCTATCGCCTGTACAAAACGGAAACGGGTAGATTCTTATTTGTCCAAAGACATTCAAAATGAGTTCATCAGCCTTTTGGGGAAAGAGGTGAAAAATAACATTGTGGACGACATAAAAAAAGCTAAATATTTTGGAATTATTTTCGATAGCACTCCAGACGTATCACATGTTGATCAGATGAGTTACGTGATCAGATATGTTCATATTGAAGGCGAACAAGTTGAAGTGAAGGAATCATTTTTAGGTTTCTTCCCTATAGCTGGAAAGACTGCAGTCGAACTTACTGAAAATATCCTTACGCAGCTGGAGAGTGATAACTTAGACATACATCTATGTCGGGCTCAAGGATATGATAACGCTGCAACCATGGCAGGAGTTCATGGTGGTGTACAAGCAAAAATCAAAGAACACAGTCCTAAAGCGTTATTTATGCCTTGTGCTAATCATTCGCTAAATCTATGTGGAGTGCACTCTTTTGGGAGTGTTAGTTCAAGTGTAACTTTTTTCGGAACAGTAGAAAGAGTTTACACGTTCTTTTCATCATCCACACATCGATGGGAAATTCTAATGAAAAGTGTAGGCGTATCGGTCAAAAGACTAGTAGAGACAAGATGGAGTGCTCATCACGACGCTGTTAAACCACTGAAGAATAATTTTGAGAAACTTGTATCAACACTCGAAGAGATGTGTGATCCCAGCAGCAGCAAAAAAAACGTCGATACAAGAGAAGTAGCATCCACACTCTTACCAGCTTTGTGTGACTTCAGTTTTTTATGCTACCTTTCTTTTTGGTGTGAAGTTCTAGAAGAAGTTAACCAGACACAAAAGTATATACAAACATCTGGGCTATCGCTGGAAAAGTGTGTGATAAAAATCAAAGCCCTAAAAATTTTTCTTCAAAGCCAACGTATCCAAATAGTGGAAAAAGCTATTTCCTATGCAACTGAAAAATGTGAGGACTTTGATATTTCTATTGAAAGAAGAGGAAGGAGGAGATTCCGAAAACGCATGCCAGGAGAAATGGCCCGAGACGCTGGACTAACATTGCCAGAAGAGCTGCAGAGAGCTATGTCAGAATGCCTTGATAGATTTTACGTAGAACTAGACCATCGTTACAGGGCAATGGATGACATTCTCATAACATTTGGTGTTGTTCAGCCTAAAACTCTGCTTACGTCAACAGAAGAAGAACTTTTTGGTATAGTTCCAAATCTGACAAAAATCTACGATGAATTTTTTGCAGAGGACATAATTTTGGAGATTTTACGACTGAGGCGCCACTTGGAAGCCGCCAGCATTTCTTCCCAAGAAGCGGTCCAATGGACTACCTTGGAACTTCTGAGATTCATTGTAAAATGGGGCTATTCTGAGTCTGTTCCGAGTCTAGCGCTGTGTCTAAGATTTTTTTTAACTATTTGTGTTTCGGTGGCTTCATGTGAAAGAAGCTTTTCAGAATTAAAGTTGATAAAATCTTACTTAAGATCCACAATGAGCCAAGCGCGACTAACCAATCTTTCCATTTTATGATTTAACAAATAAATACTTCGCGAACTACCAATATATAACGTTTTATTTAAATATTTTACCGGTTTCAGGATTCACAAAGATCCCATCATCAGAAATGTACGAAAAATTGTAAACAAATTATTATGACAGTTGACAAGGAAACTAAAATTGACAAAACAATACAAAGAATAATGATATCCATGAAAAAAGATAACTAGATAACTGAATTTCAGTATTTACCTACGGGGTATAAGAAAAACACAAAGGAAAATCGAATACCTCGTAGCTTGAAGGGAAAAAACAATGAATTTAAAGAAAACCATATTGGAAAAAACAATAAATTCAATTGAAAAAACCTTCAAGTGAAATATCAGAACAGAAAAAACTAAATAAACAAAATATCCATGAAATCTTGACAACTGCCAACTGCTAATCTTGAAATAAACTCTGTGGTCAAGTCTATGTGTTCTGTCTTGACAACTGCCAACTGCTAGAATTGTAATAAACTAAAAAAGAGAGAAATAAGTCAAAAAACGGCATAATGGCAAAAAAGAAATAAGTCAAGGATTAAGATGGAGAGACTGTTGTTGAATAATTAATTCAAGAATCAATCCTAATAATACCAATAATAAAACAAAAAGAAGAAAAAGAATCCCATATTGCCAAATAACCTCGAAGGTCCATGGTTTATATGGGCTAGCAAATAAACTGTAATTGATTATTGAACTAATGTCATAATGGCAATAAGAGAACCTGTCCTACCGAGACATGAGAATCATTTTGATCAAAAGACATTTACAAAAGTTTAAATAAACTAGATTGTATTAAATCTACTTGGTCATTAAGTAAGTTACAATTTTTATCATTTTTATGTTTATAAATTTCCATAGACTCTAATATATCTAACTGATAACTTTTTACAAAATTAAACAATAATTTAGTATTTTCTAAAGGAGGGAATCGATGATTGTTATCAAAGAAATGATTAGCAAAACTTGAATGATCGTTTTTTAAACGAAACGATCGTAAATGTTCATTATATCTAATACGTATAGATCTGCCAGTTTGTCCTATATAAATGCTGTTACAGTCTAAGCAATTTAGTTGATAAACACCTGTGTGGTCAAGTTTATGTGTTCTGTCTTTACTGTTAAATAGAATATGTGATAATATATTTGAAGGTTTAAATGTGACCTGTATGTTGTTTTTTCTTAAAATACTGGCAATCTTTTCAGAAATATTTCCAAAATAAGTAATTCTGCAAAATTTGGTAACTTTATCATTACATAATTTAGGATATATGTTGTTACAAGCAATTTTAAATTTTTTATTGTTAATGATTCTATTGATGATTCCAATTTTAAAACCATTATTTATAGCAATTGTTCTAATTACATTTAGTTCTTTATTCAATTTATCCAAAGATAGTGGTACTGTAAAGGCCCTGTGTATCATAGAATTGTAAGCAGAAATTTTTTGACAAAATGGGTGAAATGAATTTGATGAAAGAGTAATATCTGTATACGTTGGCTTCCTAAAAATATCGAAAGTTATTTTATTATATTCATTTATTAAAGTTAAATCTAAGAAATTAATTTTGTGTTCAGTTTCTATTTCTTTTGTAAATTTTATTTTTGGGTGAATACTGTTCAAAAAATTTTGAAAATTGTCTAATTGTCTTGTTGTTCCTTTAAAGCAAGCAATTATATCATCTACATATCTATACCAAAATAGAATATGTTGTTTGCCTAATTCTGAATTCATAATTTTTTCTTCAATATCTGACATGAAAATATCTGCTAATAAAGGACTAATTGGAGAACCCATAGCAAGACCTAAATTTTGAGTATAATATTTATTATTAAACTGGAGATAATTTTGTTCAATACAAAGTTGGAAAGCAGTAATAATATCATTTTTTATAACAATATTAGTATGAGTTTTATCTAAAATATTTTCAATTAATTTCAAGCATTCATTAGGAGGAATATTAGGGAACATATTTGTAACATCAAAAGAAACCAAAAAAGACCCTGTAGGAATATTTTTATTTTTGATATTGTTAATTAATTCTAAAGAATTTTTTAAACTAAATTTGGATTTAAAATTTGTTGTAGTTTTAAATATATTATTAATGTTTTTAGCTAAATTTCTTGTGGGAGCATTAATATATGATACTACTGGTCTTATAGGTGTATTAATTTTATGGTTTTTGATTAGTCCATATAATTTAGGGGCATTCATATTAATTAATCTTAATTTTTCAAAATTGTTATCAAAAATACTGTTGCAATTTTTTAACCAATCCTTTAATTTAGTTTGAAAATGTTTTGTTGGATCTTTTTTTAGTTCAGTTAAGTTTTCATTTCTAATAAAATTTTGCATCTTTGTTATATATTCATCTTTAGGTAAAATTACTATAGCATTGGATTTGTCCGCTTTGGAAACTATCAAATTATCTTTATTAATTTTTTCTTTAATAGAATTAATGGTACTTTTATCAATTTTATCAATTTTATTAATGATTAAGTTTTTGTACTGAAAAGTATTATGAATTTTATTTCTAATGTTCTGAGAATCATCATCCTTTTTTAAAGCTACCTCAATTTCTGAAATTAAAATTTCGGTTCTATTAATATTGTTTATATTAGGGGCAAATTTTGGACCTTTTGATAGTAATTCTGTTTCATTTTTGTCAAAAACTGTATTACTGTAATTGATAAATTTGGAACTAAATATTGATTTATTAGAATTGTTGTTATAGACGTCAGTTTTGTTACAATTTTGAATATAGTTTAAATTTTCTAACTTCTTTCGTTGTGTAAGGTATTTTTTATGTATGACTTTACTAATACTGTCTCTAATTATGTCATCTAAACTGTCAAACTCTATAGCGTGTAATTTGTATGAAAGTTCAGAGTGTAAAACTTTGGATAAATTGAATAAAGAACTAAATGTAATTAGAACAATTGCTATAAATAATGGTTTTAAAATTGGAATCATCAATAGAATCATTAACAATAAAAAATTTAAAATTGCTTGTAACAACATATATCCTAAATTATGTAATGATAAAGTTACCAAATTTTGCAGAATTACTTATTTTGGAAATATTTCTGAAAAGATTGCCAGTATTTTAAGAAAAAACAACATACAGGTCACATTTAAACCTTCAAATATATTATCACATATTCTATTTAACAGTAAAGACAGAACACATAAACTTGACCACACAGGTGTTTATCAACTAAATTGCTTAGACTGTAACAGCATTTATATAGGACAAACTGGCAGATCTATACGTATTAGATATAATGAACATTTACGATCGTTTCGTTTAAAAAACGATCATTCAAGTTTTGCTAATCATTTCTTTGATAACAATCATCGATTCCCTCCTTTAGAAAATACTAAATTATTGTTTAATTTTGTAAAAAGTTATCAGTTAGATATATTAGAGTCTATGGAAATTTATAAACATAAAAATGATAAAAATTGTAACTTACTTAATGACCAAGTAGATTTAATACAATCTAGTTTATTTAAACTTTTGTAAATGTCTTTTGATCAAAATGATTCTCATGTCTCGGTAGGACAGGTTCTCTTATTGCCATTATGACATTAGTTCAATAATCAATTACAGTTTATTTGCTAGCCCATATAAACCATGGACCTTCGAGGTTATTTGGCAATATGGGATTCTTTTTCTTCTTTTTGTTTTATTATTGGTATTATTAGGATTGATTCTTGAATTAATTATTCAACAACAGTCTCTCCATCTTAATCCTTGACTTATTTCTTTTTTGCCATTATGCCGTTTTTTGACTTATTTCTCTCTTTTTTAGTTTATTACAATTCTAGCAGTTGGCAGTTGTCAAGACAGAACACATAGACTTGACCACAGAGTTTATTTCAAGATTAGCAGTTGGCAGTTGTCAAGATTTCATGGATATTTTGTTTATTTAGTTTTTTCTGTTCTGATATTTCACTTGAAGGTTTTTTCAATTGAATTTATTGTTTTTTCCAATATGGTTTTCTTTAAATTCATTGTTTTTTCCCTTCAAGCTACGAGGTATTCGATTTTCCTTTGTGTTTTTCTTATACCCCGTAGGTAAATACTGAAATTCAGTTATCTAGTTATCTTTTTTCATGGATATCATTATTCTTTGTATTGTTTTGTCAATTTTAGTTTCCTTGTCAACTGTCATAATAATTTGTTTACAATTTTTCGTACATTTCTGATGATGGGATCTTTGTGAATCCTGAAACCGGTAAAATATTTAAATAAAACGTTATATATTGGTAGTTCGCGAAGTATTTATTTGTTAAATCATGAACTTCTACCAAAAAGTAAAACAAGAAGATATTAACTACATTTCCATTTTATCTATTGAAAAGGACAGGAAAGTAAATTTTGATAATGTGATCGAATATTTTAGTAAAATAAAGTCACGTAAGCACGTTTAATATTTGTTGTTTTATTTTGGGGGTGCTCAATAGAAAATCGCCCCGGGTGCCAACCCATGCTACGCCGCCACTGCTTTGACTTTAAATATTTTCATTTATGACAACAATTTAAAAACTATTTAATTTTTTTAAGTTGCAATAGAACTTCCATAAAACTTTGGAAGGAGCAATTGGCGCTTAAATTGTTACTTGGGATTGTATTGTATTATTATTTTTAGTAAGCCGCTATTTTAGTTTGGTCTCCGAATTCTTCTGAAACGAAACCACATTTCTAAATTAAAATAACCCACTAAATTACTTGAACAGTGACAGGCACTCTACAATTATTCTAAATACACAATGATCAATACTAGAAATAACTACGTAGAAAAATGTTTATTGTTCTTGGCAACTCATGTGGAACTGCATCTTGAAGAATCCTCTACCAGAACGAATCGTCTACAGCCTGCTTTTTTATTTGACATTACTTGACACATCAGTTATTCTCGGCTCTGAAAACTGCTCAGCCTCTTCAAATCCTCTGGTGCATTACGACGGTGTTTTGGATGATGTACTTCGTATCTCTTGTGTAACTGATTCTCAGAGAATTTTAACGCATTACAGTTTTCAATGAAACAGTCATATACACGGTGCATGGTTCTATGCCTCTATTTTGAATTACATGTTTATTGTTCATGAGAGTCAGTTTTCCAAGAGCACCAAAGTATCTGATATCCCTCCAGCGTTGCAAAATCATTTTAAAACCCCGCATAAATATATTTAAAAGTTGAAAGGGGTGTATAATTAAAAAATAAAACGAAAAATCACTTTAAAACGTAAAGGCGAGCAAATTAAACGGGAACACTTATCGCGCAGCTCTGAAATTTTCTTCATAATATTTAATGAAATTCCCGGCCATGCTGACTTTTAATTTTCTCCGTCAGCGAGGCAGCTCCCAGAACTTTACCAGAAGCAAGGTATTGGTATCTGTCCGAACTTTCTAAATATAAGTCGTCACGTAGTGGCCGGCTGCGACCGCAACACAGAGTCGTGCCACCGGGTGTCCCTTGGCACATTCAAGATGCAAATGTTCTCGACGTAAAGCCCTGTTTTTATCATAAATTCCCTTATCCTAATATCCCTCATATGTTTCAGTCATTCACAAAGGACGCGACGCTTTTGCATATTACCTCAAAAATGTAAACATCCGCATCTATATTTCTACATTGTATCTGTCTATACATTTTAGACGAAAAAATTAGGTACATTCTGATCAAAATGACAGCTAAAACACGCCAAAAGACAGTGATACAGTAATTAGACTCGACAAGTCTTTCGCTGACAACGTCAGCATCCTAAGGAGTTGAAGATTAATATAAATCTAAACTTACACTACGTTACTATAAATACCTACCCTCCTACTACTGCAGTAAAATGAATCGGGTATATTTTGTACAACCGTTCCCCTAATCATACATTATTTGGATTCATTTAAGTACTGAATCAATACTAACTATTGCATTTTCGGTGCGTACGCGACGAGATTCTGGCCTTTATTTAGCAAGTTTAGTTCGGTTTGATCAAAGTTTTGAGAAGATAGATTTTCTACAACGTCTATCTTTTTCTGACAGGGGTTTATTTCCAACTTTATTATTTTTTTCTTATTGGACATAACTTTTTTCAAATATTTAGCGACACAAACAAGAAAACTTCTGTCAAAATGATCAAAATATTTTAATGGTGCTTTCAAATAGCAATTTAGTTTTGTGAATGATCTTCTAAGAATACTTTGATTTATAAGGAGCCTGTTTTGGTATTGTTAAAAGCAAGTTGAAGACCTTGTGTTATAAAGATTTATGAAATACTTCCCTCGGAGTAAAGAGTATTATTAAAACCAGGAGAAAATAGTGAGAAAGGTCACTAGAAGGACCCTTTAAAACTGCGCATAAAAATTATAACAAAACCCTTAAGACTTCCTTTAGCAATTAAAAAACCATACTGCATTATAAGGCCGTCTTAAGATCAATAAACCTTATAATAGTCTATGGGCCAGCCAAGATTTCGGTATAATTTGGGGGTACTAATTTTCCTTTATACCACAGTTATATGGATGTATAAGAATGACTAAAAACCATGATTACCATCTCAACGTGGTAGCTAATACAAATGGCCGCCAATCTAAGATGGCGGATGTTGACTTCCGAAGAACGGCCATATCTCTGGAAATAACCGTCCGATTTCAACATTCTTTTTTTTTAATGAAATCTTAAAAGATGTCCTATAATTTAGGTTATTTAGTATTTTTGTATATGTGCAATCGTTAACTGGTAAATAGTGGATTAAAACAGATGATTGAGAAAAATTGAGAAAAATTTTATAATTTCTATCAAAACTTTTTTTAACCTAAGGAATAATAATATGAAAAAGCAATAGTATAATAGTACAGTTAATAAAGTTACAGCAAGTTATCACATCAATTTGTTAAACTGAAATACATAAATCAGAGAAACAGATAAACAAAAGGCATAATCCAATATTCCATATTTTCTGCAGATTCATGCGAAAGCTGAGCAGTATAGTAATTGCAGGAGGTAGGAGGATTTTTCCTTTTACCAACTATATGTAATCTTGAGTACATGGAACTGGCATTGAAATACTTCTTTGCCTTTTCCCAATAACTGCCATGCCAGATCTTTGTGGCGAGCCATTGACACGATGAGAAGTACCAGCCCCACTTAATGTTTCCTCTAATACGGTCTATATTGTCATAGGCTACTATGGTAGGAATACTGACATGGATACTGCTTGGTAGTGGTATTTCACCCTCTCTAACAGTGTTTAGTTTCTCCATACACAACGCTGTAGGTATCTATTTCCAAAAGTTTAGACTAACTATATTCGTGGCCTAGACGATTTAAAATTGAAATCATCTCAACATGTTTCCAGTCGGAGTCTTCACTCTCATTGGTAGAAATATATGTTTTGGAGTCAAAATTGTACCTTTGAAATGGACCATGCTAGTCTATTCACTCGAGGTAATGAATCTCCAAAAAGTTTCTGCAAAAAGCATATCAACGAGGGAGGTATGACGTATGACCATATAATTCATGTGAATCTGATGTGGCGATGGAGGTCAAACATGGGTTTCTATACCTTTTATATCTGCTTTTATCTGTTGAGCTGCTGGGGGTATATGGTTTCCGGGTTCCTTTGCCAAAATGTGCTCTTCTAATTTAATTTTAGTCAGATTATCTGGTGAAATATATACCTCGCCATATCAATATTAGCAAAATCTAAGGAGGAATCAAATTCCTTGTTTAAGTTGTGACGGAATTTTTTTTAGTAGACTGTGTTATTTCGTCAAGATCATCCTTTAAGTACTCAATTAATTTTGAAACCAGATTACTTTGAGATTCAACCCTCGGGTTCGAGAATATATCTTTTCGTATGAAATAATTTAATTTTTGATATGCCACCTTTTCTGCTTCACTATATTTATCGACATTTTTAAGTTTATGGGGCCTCAGCCTTGTATAGCTAAGGTAACAAGTTTTATGATAATGAGCTTCTGCAGCTATATCTCTTGATGTGATTCCTACTATTTTTTACCGCCCCTCTCAATAGCAATTTTACGTAATTCTGCTTGTCAGTTCTCAACTCTAAAACTTGAGTAAGCGCTTCCCTTGTTTTGCTTCCTTTCTTGTATTTACTCTCTTTGTGCCAAAAAACACAATTTTTGTTTTATATGATATGGTAGCCTGTAATCTCGCCTGTAATACTCCGTTTCAACCATTTTCAGCCTGACTCAAATCTACATTTTCTGACGATGAGATTTTTTAAATCTTGAAACCGGTCAAATATTATAATAAATTATTACAATGGTAGTACGCAAAGTATTTTATTAATTCATCAAGTAATAATAATGACAAAAAGTTACATAGAGAACAGGAATTACCGAAATAAAGAAAAATTAGTAAACAAACACTATATGCAGTATAGTCAACGTGGTTGATTCATTTCAATACCATTTCTAGGACAAGCCACAAAAGTATAGATAAGTATAGATAATAAAATTAAAGATAAAAGTTTAGGCTTAAGAGTCCGGCAAAGCAGGTCAAAAGTTACATCTGCGGGGCATCGGGTCGGTGAAGTATCCGTCAGAAAACGGAGCAAACTATCAGCTGTGTTGCAACACCGTCGCACTAAACATATTTATGGACACAAGAACAACGCACATTCAAAGCCCGCGCTTTCAGTACCTAGTAAATGTGACAACGCTCCTCTGAGTTTACGCTCAGTCGGCACGGGGCGGCAGCACATACCAAGGCATATTTTGCGTTTGCAGTGCTTTCGCTGTACCACGATTAAACCTTCATCCTAATAAATTTAGCAACACGAAAGTGTGATTATGGTAGAAGAAGGTATATTTTATGTCTCTATTGAAACAATTTTTCGAAAACTGTAAATCTCTTGGCGCTATGCACGCGTGAAGTTGGTCAATTTCATGAGTGAACCGACATTTTCTAAGATAAAGTTTTTAAAGAAACCTAAAATAAAGTTTCGTTTATAAACTGTCCAAAATTCAACACTTCAATTTCCACCGCTTAGAAATGAGCGTAGTTGTACTACGAAGTCAGTTTTCAGGTTCATTTTAAAGGGGTTTGCCGGACTCTTAAGATATTGTTCCAATATTTTCTTTTCAAATGTCCAAGTTTTTAGTTAAGTAGGTAATTCATGATAAACTAAGAAACCGTTTTTAAAAATTGCAAAATGTTTATTAATTAATGATTTACCAATTAATTGTTGCACATATCAAAGACCTAAAAGAATCCTAAATATAGGGCACATTTTAAGCTTCCATTAAAAAAAGAATGTTGTAATCAGACCTACACTTCCAGAGATATGGTCGTTTTTCAAGAGTCCGCATCCGCCATCTTGAATTGGCCGCCATTTCTATTAGCTACCACTTTGAGATGGCAATCATGGTTTTTTGCTTTCCTTATATACCCACGTAACTGTGTTAGCAAGGAAAATTAGTACCCCCAAATTATACCAATTGCCTAAATTTGACTAGCTAGCCCATAGACTATAATGGTCGTAGTGTCGAATTGGCGTTTAAATTGTTACTTGGGCATACTCACCTAGAAATACAGGCGTAAACCTCGTGCGTGGGTTTGTTATTTTATTCTCTATATACCAGTGTTTTCTAAAGCAAATCAGTATTCCATTAAATTGAAATGCCTTGGAAACTGTTTGCCACAGAGAAATAAAACAAGAACACCTGTTGTGTTTAAATGTGGCAGTGAAAATTAAATTCGGGGTGGAAAAAACGCAAATGTCATGAGTTCAAAACATAATTTTAGTATTGAAAATACTTCTGGGCGCGTGTATACGGGACTCATCTTACGAAAAATGTATTGACAGGCGACAGATTCTGTCGTAGTGCAGCGATATTCAGCAAATATTAAATTTTAACTTTGAGTGATCCCAAAGTACTTATAACCAGATGAAACTCTCACAGATGATTCTACAAGTCTTTTGGCACCTAAAAATGGCAATTACGACTTTTTTGAGTGGTAGCGAAAAAAATTAGGGGTGAAAAAGCAGTAAATCTATCCCACCGTGCGCCGGGAGACTCTCGGGCATCTTACGCGAAAATTACAAGTCGTAGAACTTCGCGTTTTTTTTTTAATTGTTGAAGAAATATTGACGTTTTTAATGGTGTAAATTTTGTGTAAATACAAGAAACCAAACAAATTTTATTGCACCGCATCTAAAATATGTCGCCACATCGGTAACAATACGTTCCACTTTGAACCTGGATAACTCTTTTTTTCACGATATAGATTTTGTTTTTTCTTACATAGAAAACTTCCTTATGGTATAACGAAGTTATGATTTCGAATAATATATGGTCGCGTTTCAAAAATAAGTCCGCTATAACACTTTCAATGCGCCGATGTCAAAAATTCACTTTCGGTGCACGGGACGAGCCGTGCGAGTGAAAAGGATAGACTATGGGGAACAGCCGACCACCAGAAGGAGGCAGAACGCGGCCAAGTTACTCTGCAAAAGAACAGTGTTGTAATGCCACCTTTAAAATCTTCTTTCAATGCATTTTCAAAACTCTCTTTCCGTAATAGCCACGAAATAAATGCTAGTAAATGAGGTAGGTACTTGTTTAGCGAAACTTTTACTGTTTATATCATCTGGGGAAGGATAATTTTTATTGGGTATTGCAAAATTTTCCATACATTTTCTTAAAATTGCAGCAGCTCTGTGAAGAATTTGCAAATTTGATAATGTATCACCCGTTGTTTCCAGATTAAAATCAGACGATTCGTCTGTTGAGCTTGCGTCCTCATTTACATGCCTGATTTTTTTGTCAAAAGTTCTTTCCCAGAACACAACAAATCACCTGACCTGACCGGGTCTACGAATAAATTGAATAGAGCCTTTAAATCTTTTCGACAATTTCATTTTCAGTTTCGCGGATTGTATTGGGGATCTTTCTGCATTACGTAACATAGAATTATATTTTTGTGTTACTGCAGGTACTTAATGGCAGCTTTTCTTTATTATCTAAGATGTGTTCTTGAATCCAAGAAGAAAATGTTGAAAACAAGCGATCGGTACTTTCTGTATTTCTGTCAGTTTTATTTTTGTGGGAATTTATATTTCTGGTTGATATGTACTCTGCGTAGCACAATTTGTGGTATTTTGCATCGTATGCAAATAAGTCTTCATACAAAATCAGTCTAGAGATAATACGATTGTCATTTCTCTATCTTGCAGCATTTTTATGCGAATGGAATCACCCGTGCCTATAGTAACAAGGACAAACAATACATAATTAACCAAATAAAACATTTAGTACTACGATACCAGTTTGAATTGAAGTAAGTGATTTCCTTTTTCTTTTGACAGATCCTCCACAAATTAAGGCAGTGGATAGTAGTCCGCAAGTTACAGAATCCCATCAAGTGTACTACAGTTTCCACATTATCTTTTTCGCATAAAATGCGTGTATCTGGTGCGAGGACAAGTAAAGGGTATGTCTAAAATGCGTTGATACACAATATTTAACACCTGTTCGCATGCCCACAACTTGCGGAACCGTAATGACAAATGATTAGTGATCCGTAACTTGCGGACTACTATCCACGGCCACAAATTAAACACATGGCTCTAACGTTAAATTGATCCTGTCTTCTAGGTATTTAAAAGCGTATTGCTATTAGAGGCCGCAGAACCAAGTATTGAAAATACTTCTGGGCTCGTGTATATGGGACTCATCTTACGAAAAATGTATCGACACGCGACAGATTCTGTTGGCGGCGCGCGCAGTCGAGGCCGCTAATAAATTGGATGGAGGCGGCTACCGGCTAGCCAGATCACCAGATGTAAACTAACGTACGGCGAGGGCGAGTACCGTTTAAGAGGGATATCGCTTTGCAATAAAAGTCCAAACTGTACAAAACGGATGCGTTTATATTTTGTTACGTATTGCGTTAGTTTGACTATGTGCCTTGTGCTTGTCACAAATCATTTATTTTATTGTATCAATAATATACCAACTTGAAACGGCACAGATCACTTTTGTTGTACATCTTAGAAACCGAGCAGTTGTGTCGGTATTTTCAATACGCCTATGATACTTGCGTAAGATGCGAGGTCTGTGAATTTTTTATTCATTAATTGCTTTTAGTCGAGACTACGCCTATTTAAGAAATTTTCCGTATGTGTCTACGCAATATGATGTGGTAAGAAGTCTAGTTTTCTCAACAAGTTTCTTCTGAACATAATGTTTACGGAAGCATATTGATTCTCTTCTACAATACAGACAGAAAAATTAAGCGGTTGCCAAACGCTGGGGAGCCAAGAATAATATCAAGAAATTGAGGCATCTAGGTAAAAAAAACAACGTCAATGTCGCCTAATGGATTAATTTTAAAACGGGCTATTCAGTTCCTGATCTGCAGCCTTAAATTCTGCCATTCAGACGCCGAATTGCTTCGCTGTATTGTATTTCAACAAACACACGCAAAAAAACTAGCGGAATAAACCTCTGCAAGGTAATATTTCGAGATAAAATCCTTCTGGTTTAGACAGAATAAGAACATCTGGGGAAAACGCGAGGTTTAGCTATAAGAGTCTAAAGGTACCCCTTCACGTTCAGTTTTTCGTCAGTTTTGGACTGACAGTCCTTCAGGTCAGTCCAAAACTGAACGTGAAGGGATGCAACATTCCCGGCGCGTCTCAGTCCCGGCGCGGACTGAAGAAATCCAATCGGACAAAAGATTTGGCGCGGCCTGAGACGCGTCACAGGCAAGACCTGAGTGTGTAGCTGCGCTTCAGTTCCCAGTTGGCGATTAGCAAGAGAACGGCGACAGTGGTTTGCGTGGATGAAAGAGAGACGTGTGGTACGTTCTCAGTTTCGTACACAATCAGCCGTGCATTTTGCTTGCTTAATTTGGTAGGGGGCATTATTAATTATTAGTTATGTTGATATATTATATTATATAATAATTGTAGAGAGAACATGGCACCTCCTCTGTCTATGGAGTTTTTAACAGAATTTATCGAAATGCTTATGGAAAGTAAAAAGCACGAAATACGCTAATATAAGCATTTGAGGGAAAAGGCTTTTGAAAAATTAACTGAATTTTGCACAACGGTTGTACCCGATGCAAATAAAGAATGTCACTAAAACTGAAAAGTGCAGAACGGCCTGCAGTTTCGGACTGAACGTGTAGGGTTGAACACTTAGCGTCAGTCCCGGAGCGCGAGCCGGGTTTTCAGTTCAGGCGCGCAGGCAATAACTGCACGTGAAGGGGTACCTTAAGTTCAAGCAGAACATGACTGGACAAGCTGAAACTTGGAGCGAGATTTTGTGGAACGAAAACACGCAAGACATATTGAATCATGTTGTTCCACGGAAAGTAATATATGTTTCAAATGACAGATTGTTTTTCTTCACCGAAAAAGCACAGATGTTCTCGGAACATTTACATGTGTACTCTCCGTTTAACAAGTTTTCCTTCTTCGTTGCAAATGGGAATAAGTATGAGGCTGTTTAAAAGTAATGCACTCCATCGAAGCCACAAGTAACAGAATACCTGCGGGCACAAATGCAAGTGTCACATCAGGGGGACAGTGGAAGTTTATTATTCGTTATTCATTTTCAACCACGAACGTCTTGATATGTTATTTCGTTTAACCAGCGTGTTGGAATAAAAATTATATTGCAATCTCTCCATCTTGTGCATACATATTTGGTCGAGATGCACAGTAAACTGGACGTTTGACAGTAGTAGTAGTGTGGCCACTGCAATGCAGATGGCGGTGACGCTTCTGTTCATTCTAATATTTCTAAATAGAAAATAATAATTTGAAGATAGGACGGCCGACTAAATTAAATTAAAAATATCAGTTAAACCTCCAGGTTATAATTATTATACATTAAACATTAAAATCCTAATTTGCCCGGTTTTAAGTTCATCAATTCCAGGTTTTCTTTAACTATTACGGCGGAATAATTCCTGCGGATTGTAAAAGTTTAAATACACAATGCGAAGTTGCCGTATTTATCCAACTAGAATCGGCTGGTATTTAAAGTTTGCAAGATTTGAATCGAAGCTTATTTCAAAGTTAAAATCAGCTCTTATATCTCTCCTACAAAAATACTAGATAGTCCTGCAAGCTGCAACCCAGTTAATATTCAGCCAAAGTTCTCTCATTTTAAAATCTTATTACCAAGTCATTATCAGCCGACCGTATCTTCGAGGCCAACGGAAGTCGGGGAGGGTGGCGAACCAAAAGAAAAAAGATACTTAAATGGATTTATTTTCTCGTAATAGACATCATGCTTCATGTTTAATTACTCATAAACAGCGCTTCCTCCAGCAGTTGGCGTTTTAACCCTTACTTACTTCCTTTGTCAAAGTTAGACGGCGATCTCTCCAGTTTGCCAAAACGAACAATTTAACAGATTTAAATTGGCGAGCGGTGGAGGCGCGGCGCATTGGCGCCTGCCACAGCCTGCATCTAACTCAGCGCAACAGTGGCGTGGACTTTTTCTTACTCTTGGAAATCAATATTAAATAATAAAAATTCAGTAAATTATATTCAACGTGAATTAAGGCTAAGG
The DNA here is from genome assembly GCA_963966045.1 of Xestobium rufovillosum. NCBI lineage: Eukaryota > Metazoa > Arthropoda > Insecta > Coleoptera > Ptinidae > Xestobium > Xestobium rufovillosum. The sequence continues at coordinate 49,324,978 of OZ014492.1, read as the reverse complement.
CGCATGAATTATTTATGTTTTAACTCGCTGTAACTTTTTTCAGCAACAAAATTAATGTTTCGTTTCTTCACCAAAAATAATTTTGAGCCTTTGTCCGTGTTTGGTCTCGCATATGTATACAGTAGTGGCCATAAATATAGCAACTTTTAAAAAATCAATGTAATATTAAACAACATTATTTTTAAGATTAGAAATGCATTCCAGCATTCACATGGCTTCTATGGTAAGTGTTTCCTGCAATAAAAATTAGAGCTCTGTGAATAACAAATTAATCCCAGCATTTGTTCAAATTTTTGTTGGACAGAAATAGCAACAACTGTCATAAATAAGTTTAAAGTAATTAAAACGCCAGTTAAGTTGTACTTATCCCGAGTATTTATCGCATTGGCACTATTTCTGGTTAGTAACTAAAAAATGGGTCGGGCTAAAACAGTTTCAATTGAAATTAGAAACCTTATTACACAAAAGTATGAAAACGGTATCAAACAGGCTGAAATTTCAAGAAGTTTTAATTTAAATAAATCCGTTGTGTCCAGAATTTTGAAGCTATTTATGTTGAACCCATTCCAAATCCAGGAAGACCAAGAAAAACTTCTGAAAGATTTGATCAACACGTGTTAAGAATATCGAAAGAAAACCCATTCCTGTCCTCTTCCAAAATTCTTGGAAAATTGGAGGAAATTGGATCAAAAGATGTTAGTGCTCGTACAATAAGAAGGAGATTAGTCGACGGCGGGTTATTTGGTCGCCGACCAGCAAAGAAACCGCTGTTGTCAAAGAAAAATGTGAAGGCCTGTCTCCAGTTCGCAATAGATCATATTAACTGGACCCCAGAAAATTGGAAGAATGTAGTTTTTAGCGATGAATTAAAATTTAATTTGTTTAAAAGTGATGGGCTATTCTATGTTAGACGACCAACGGGCAAGATATTTGACAAGAAGTGCACATGTCCAACTGTTAAGCACGGTGGTGGTTCAGTTATGGTTTGGGGATGTTTCTCTAAGTTTGGGATGGGCCCAATCTGTCGAATCCATGGTAAAATGGATCGATTCATGTATTAAAATATTTTGCAATACCATCTGGTCCCATACATCGACGAAACAATGCCTTTAAGTTGTGTGTTTCAGCAAGATAATGACCCGAAACACTCGTCGAAACTTGTGCAGGATTGGTTAGCGGAGCAACACTTCGAAATTATGCGATGGCCATCACAGTCACCCGACTTAAATCCGATAGAAAATTTGTGGGATTACTTGGATGGCAAAATTAGAGGAAATATTTATACTAATTTGGAAAACCTTTATACTGCACTGGAAAATGCTTGGGAAATAATTGATGATGGATACATTACTAAATTAATAGAATCGATGCCCAAGCGATGTGCCCAGGTTATTAAAAATAAAGGTTATTATACAAAATATTAAACGCTTTTGTTATTTTTAATTAATACTTGTCAAAAAAATTTTTTTCCGTAGTTGCTATAATTATGTCCAACACAAAAATTAAAAAATATTAAAAATAATACTAGTTTTAATTACACATAAATACGCATTATGTACTAGAAATGTGCATGTATTTTAAGAACAAAAAGTAAATAAAAAGAATATTTTTGCTTAGAAAAAAAAATTAAATTCGAAATTTCAGGAAGTTGCTATATTTATGGCCACTACTGTATGTTTATTCCGAAAAATAAGATTACTTACCCGGTGCATGAAAAATACATTACACAAATTTGTGGTCTAGCGAGAAACAATTTTTTTTATAAAATTGGAAAATTGTAGAAACAACGTGAGTACACTGTGATGATCAGCACACTTCAGTGTATATTCTACGAAAAAAACAGATCTCCAATTCTTTTCGTTGCTGAAATACAACGAGAAAAGTTTTAAAAATGGTCGATAATTGATTTAGGAAAATTTTACGAAAAATCGATTTTCCGGCATTTTCGCAATTCCCGATTTTTTCGCGACCTCAAAATTCGAATCCGGCAGATCATTTTACATAAGAATCAGCTTCATTTTATTTGTATTCGAGTTGTATAGAGAGTGTTTAAAACGCATCTTTCAGGTGGTCTGCTCCCTGACTATGGAAGAATCTCTAAATATCAAACCCATTTCATATGATAAGCAGTTATTACCCCTTAAGTGACACTATCCTGTGAAACAAGATTTAAAAAATCGAGTTGTCTAATAGAGGTTAAGGTAATTTAGCAAAAGTCAGCAGCGCATTCAGCTTCATACAATTAGAAACTTTCGCAGAGCATGTGCGACAGTAGTCCAGCGCTGTTATACCCTCGTTACGCAAAAGTTTCCAACCAAATTTATAGACCACTTAACCCCAAAAACAATTAGTACGAATTGTTTGTTGGTATTGGGTTTTAAGTGAAGTTTCATTAATAGAGTTTTTGTGCGTACGTCAAGCCCCGAATTTGATCGGACATATGTTTTGGATTGATCCTCTGTTAACATTTAAACAATGAATACGTTAAAATTATGTTCGGTGTTGAGTTGAGAACCCTCATTTTCTATAATTTCATTGGACATGCAAATCTAAAGTGTTAAACGTCAAATCTAAAAGGATTCAACCCTAATCTACATGGAAAACTGTAATAATTCTACCGACAGTCCGCATTATAGTTATTTTGCATTAAACTGTAAAGGCGTGCTGCAGCCTTTGTTTAAGAGGACTACATCAGTATGCGGGATTCATGTTAGATACTAAAATTGAAATACGGAAATTTAGGCCACACCCTCAAGCGGTATTATTTTACAGACGGAAATTTTAACAGGCTTCAGATTATCTAATCGTATCAACAGAGGACTTAACAGGTCACGGCACCTCTAACGCGAACATGTTGTGTCCATATAATATATATTTTGGATAATTTTGGTTTACCACTTCTTGCTCTCGCTCACCAAATAGCAGCGGAGGGTGAAGGGAAACGATTGATTGTGAAGATGCCTGTAACTTCGGTTTGGTTCAACATAATTCGACAAATTTGGTCTCGTTGAAAAGAGCTCTCATCGGTTAATTATATGCTTTTATGAGCTAGGTTCTTTTAGTTCTGTAGTGATCGCTAGGGGGCGCTGTTTGAAAGGCCAGCATAGGGACCCTAGGCCAGCAAACTTTTCAAAATTTCTTGAAAATTTTAAATGGAACGATATAATAATATTAACCTAGTTAAAAAGAGGATAGAATGATGAAAGGAATAGTAAAAACCGCGCATTGATATCTTTTTTCTAACCGGAGATATAAACAAATTATTGTTAGGATTGGGAGGATGGGGGCAAAAATTGTTGGTAACACCCGGTTCAACATTTGCAATTATTGTGTAGTAGTGATAAACTTGTGTATGCTTTGATGGGAATATAAAAATTATAGAAATATGATAAAATAGCTTTTACTATAGTTTGGAGAAAGTCTCCCATCTTCCGAAAATTTAAGACATTTGTAGATATCAAACACTTGACATTGTGCTGAATCTTTTTGTTTCAACGCCAACTTGTTCCATAAATATATTGCGCTCACAGTGGTTGGATCAGTAACTTTGGCGTAAATTCACTATGAATTCTTAATAAGTTAATAAGACAATTACACAGCACACCCCTGAGGACGCTGACTTTGTCAGCGAAATATGTGTCGAGTTTAATGATTGTGTCAGTCTTTTGGCGTGTGGAGTTAATTTAAGTTCTTGATCCAACTGCTGTGTGTATTTCTCTCCGAGTAGGCACTCAATTATTTACTTTTTTCTGAGAAAATAAGTTAGGTACCAAGGACGAATGTCCTTATTAATTTATTATGAAATAATGCACCTCCTTCGGTTCAAGAATTCCTTGTTCATCCGCTGATTCGCTAATTAATTAGACCGAACTTTGTGTCGTGTTTCCATTTGATGTTATTAAAATATTAAATTCAAGTTTTGAAGAAATCCTTTGAGAAATTCGACGCTTTTATACAGAAAACACGCAAGACTGGTTAAAAGCCGACCTAAATTATGTTTAAGCGAAATATTGTAAAGTACGAAAATCGATTACCATATTTCGCAAACTATACCCTTCAAGTATCTTTAATATGTAATCTAAAGTAAAGTACCTCAGTATGTACACCACTGACAGAATATTTAATACAAACAAAATTCCATATACGAAGCAAAAGTAAAAACTTTGAATTCTAAATTTTAAATTTTTCATGCTCCTGAGTAAAGTCACGAGAATTGTTTGCTGAACACACGATTTTATTTAGTAATATAAAAGACAAATATGTAATACTTTAATTGCACAGTTCACATAAATAAGGCTGGTAATATTTCTGGTCTTCTAAAGCAAATATTTTAGGTGAAATAGGTAGAATAGAAAAGGGGCTTTCACAGCAAGCTGATACCTCGTATGTGAGTGATTTGTTAGCTATTGCCTTGGCCAAATGTAGGAGATAGTTCGCTCATTACCTAATTAAGTTAGACACTTTGTGCAGACATAGGTAGACAGGCGTTTTATATTTATATGTGGGTGGGTTACGATCCGTTACAAGATAAAGTAAATTTAATTTAATTAACATGTTATGTATTATACAGGATTGTTCATTGTTCAAACTCGGGGCTCGCCATTAGTGTCGTTTTAAAATTTAGAATTTTCACTTGGCTCTTTTCAAAAATAGAGAGGGGATAGTCTAGATTTTATTTTTTCAAATAGGGCCCCTAAAATAATCCTCAATTTGTATACAAATGTTTTTATAGTAGACATTTATTTTAATGTTGTTTCACGAAAATAACAAAACGGAATCAAAAGGAAGGCCGTAGAAGACATATCCCAAAGACCATCCCAGATCATCAATACTGGGCTTAAAGAAGCTCCCGCGCAAGTGAATATTACAACACGGGACCTTGATAATATAAGAAAAAGCATATATAGATCAAGAAGAAGCATTTTGCCAGTTTTACCCCGATCGTTAGAAGCTCTGAAATCTACTGTTATTAAAACAAATAAGGGCGAAGACTTTTTATTGGTAAATAACAGGAACTTAAATATAATATTTTCTTGTCAAACAAATTTACAATACCTATTTGTGTTTACGACCAAAAATTTATGTAGACGAAACTTTCAATTTTTTCCGAAATTCTTAACTCAGTTGTTTACTATACATACAGTAGAAAACGGACATTATATAACTTTAGTATTTATTTTATTTCCAAACAAACAATCTAATACTTACTTTGAGGCATTTCAGCTATTAAAAAGTTATTGTACCAGAATTAATTTAACTTTGGAGCCCAAAGAAATTGCTAGTGATTTCGAAAGAGCGATAACCGTTGGCGTTAAGGGGAGCTACCTATGCCACAGTTAGTTTCTAGGGGGTCCGGCGGTGCGGTCGGAAGTAGAAAAACGGCATCCCAACGAAAATTTTGTTACGGACGATTCATTTTATAGAATATACTGAAAATAAATAGAGACCGAGATATAGCGTAAGAAAGAATTACCTCGGACAGCTGTTTTCGCTGAACAGTCGACCAATGCAATTAACAACGTGGCCCGCAGCGCGCATGTTTTAGTGCCAGCTGCTATAACTTATTCTATTCTTTTAGTTCCCAATACAGGATTTATAATTCGGAAGCGAGCCGTGCTCGACACGCCTTCGACTAAAAATTAATTTGGAGGGACTTCTGCCGAATTTGAATTTTAAATTCGTCAAACAAAAATTTTGTTGTTTGCAATACGAATATTTATTGTATAATTTAAGTATAAATACTTCTACATATATTTATTACTTATTACATATCTGTGTAAAATTTTTTTCTGATTTCAAGTACCCTAGGCAAGGAGGGGTTCCATTTTCAATATTTTCAGAAATATTTCTCAATTGCTTGTATACGTAGTAAAGTCGTGGTGATCTGTTTTTATACTGGGGCAATTTGGAGGTAAATGATGAATATGTGTATGAAAGAACGTAGATACGTAAAAACTGTATACGCTGTCCCGTGCCAGTTTTTCGAGACAAATTCAATGGAGAACACGAACTCTGAATTTATTGTCTTTTCGCCCTACAAGTCAAAATATATTATAGCCCCATTTCCAGAAATTGTAATTTCGTTATTCAGTGGCGAAGTCAGAATTTTTCTAGATTGTACCGATTTCAAGATACAACATAAAGTTCAATTTCTTTAAATGAAAACTATAGTAGGCGGTGCTACCATTGAGTTGGACTATTTGTTAGCCTTTCGAAAAATATATACATAGCTTGTTATCAATAATTTCACAAAGTAAGAAAAATTTCGCATTTTCTTATCCTGTAAATAAGTAAAATTCTAGTATGCCATGAACGACTAAATATTCAGACTTTTTATGCCATTTTTATTTGGTAAATTCTTCAAAGCTTATCCAGAAAATAAGCGAAATGTAGTAGGTATTAGTAAATATATTTCAGTTTGAATAAATGTTACCGGGGGACTCTATCTTTTTTTAATTTGTACAAAAATTATATGGATGAGGATTAATTTAATAACATAAATTATTATATGTGAATAAAATGATTTGGGAATTTATAAATGGTTTTCAAAAATACCACCTGCGACCTCTATGCATTTCTGACATATTTTTTATATTTCCAAGATGTACCTATGCTCGTAATTTTCTAAATGTAGTTCTCACATGTACTTGCAACTCATCTAATGTAGCTATAGGACTTTTGTATTTTTCGCTTTTTAAGAAACCCCACGGAAAAAGATCAATACCGTTATATCTGGAGGTCTTGGAGGCCAATTAATGGGACCGCGTATTCAAATCCATATTCCAGGAAAATTATTTTTCAGAAAATTTCTTATTATTATGGCATTAGGGCTGGTGCTCCATGCAATTGAATTGAACGTTTAGTTATTCCACATAACGCCACCCAGTTAAACTGCCATCACAAAAAAGTAATAATACTTGCTCCCTTTTATGAAGCATTCAAGATTGAAGCCAAATAATGGTAAAAATCTAATAATGCTCATTGTTCCCGTTAAAATTCGGTTACTTATTCGGCGAGCCTCATCATTCCATATAATATTTTTGAAATTAGAATTCTCATTTGTTTCTTGAATATACCAGTTGTCAAACTGCAGGCGTCTGTTGCGATCCTCAGGATATAAAACTGGCTTATTCTATACTTATATGGTTATGTTGTTTCAAAATTCTTAAAGCATGCTTCTTTTAGTAACTTCCTCGGTATTCTCGATTTCCTGTAAAGATATGCCTGAATTTCTCTTCGACACTTCCATCTTCCATGAACTGAAATGCCCCGGATTTCATGTTGAGACTTCTCAAAACACTCATAATTTTTTAAATTTTTCTCTAATTTTTTTGAAATAAATTATTTCGATTAGCGCCGCTTCAAGTATGCCTCCAACATATCCAACTTCACCATTATTAATATGGAAATAATATAAGTAAAATAACTTAGAAACAAAACCAAAGGAAGTAATACTCGAGTGACGCAATGTTTGAAATATCGACAATGCAGGATGCTTTTTGAAACGTCTATTAAAAGTATCTAAAGAACGAAAAAAGATACTGATTGAATTTATTGAAATTTTGGCTGTGGACATAATCGGGTCGGATCTAGGTATTTAATGAAACCAGCAAACAAATGTGTAGAAACAACATAAATGGTTAAATGCGCATTTTTGTCCTTTACTAATTGGTTTCTTTAAATTGATATCATTCAAATTAGAAAAATTACATTATCTAACACAACTGTAAAAATATTCGAAAAACAATATCTCCGAAAATATTAAGTTTAGACATAGGGAACCTTTACTAAATGAACATTAAAATTTTCCGTGGAATCTAAAAAAAGTAAAAATGGATCCATTCCATTTAAGATAACAAAGTTGGTGTCAGCTTCCGGTATTCCCGGAAATGTCACCATGTTAAATAGATCCGATCCCATTACGGCCACAGCCAGAATTTCAAACCAACAACTTTTTTCGTTCTGTAGATACGAGTACTTCTAATAGACGGTCAAAAATTCACTCTGTATAAATGTGACAAGTGACAATTACATAAGTAGATATTTTTATGTCAAAAAAATGGTGGAAACACAAAAAAATGAATAATAATTGTATTCCGAGCTATACCCACAGAATCTTATAATCTCTAAGTATACCTACAAAAGTTCAAAATAATTCGCAAAACGCAAGTTTTCACTACATTTATGGTTCTTATAAAAATAAAAGGTTTATTTGCTAATATAAATAATTTCCAGTACCTTGTCGGAAAACAAGGAAGTAAAAAACATGGTTTTGCAGTAAACCAAACTTGAAAGATATCCATTCATACGCGAGAGAAAAATTAAAAATATAAGTCTTCCCAGATGTTGTCACAGCCCAGCTGAGATTTATTCCTACTGTTTCTGTCTTTTCAGATAAACTCTTTTTCTAATGCAAATTCGCTTATTACTCATACGAATGTTCATTATTTGTCCGGGCCACTAACAAGTTGAGTGCAATTCCGGCAGAGGCAGCACTTTACTATGCATAAATTCTCGACAATTTTACTCATGTAGACCTGTAGTAAAAGACATATATCACGCTTACTTTTTAACTAATCGACTCTAAACAGGAAGCATTAGATAGATAAAAGCTTCGGCTTCATTATGTGTGTTTTACTTTTTTATTTTTTTTTGTTTGGACTGGTAATATTTGCCTTTAAAAATCAATGAAAATAAGAAGTTTTTGACTGTCATTTTATTGAAAGCGAATATTAGAATTTTCAAATTTTGAATACAGAGTTGTTGAAGATGCATCTTTCTTCTAACCGTCAGCGAAAACCGCATGTCCGTAACTGTTAAGATGACAGAAATATTTTGCTTTTCGTAAAGGTCTAAAATCATGTAAAATGGCATGCTAGGTAGCCCCCCTTAAAAAAATTGGGCCAGATATTAATGTAATAGGATTATAGGATGCAGGTTTCATTTGACACGGTCCTGGAACCGCAAAATTCAAAATGTTGGGTTAGTATCTGAGTACACTTTTGGGTTATTATTTCTAAATCCTAACGAAGTAGACGATTGTTTTGTAGAAGACCTTTACTCAGATATTCCTCAGAATGATAAAGTAATTGAATATGCTGATTATTTAGTTGAGAATTATATATCTTATGATTCTGTTTTTCCTCCAAAAATATGGGCTTCTTGCAGCAGTGATAGAGAACGTACAACAAATGCCTGTGAATCATTCCACAGTCATTTTAACTCCAGTTTTTATGTGGCCCATCCAGATATTTTTAAGTTTATTAATGTATTAAAAGATGTACAAATTAATTATCTGCTAAATCGTTCGGTTTTCGATAAATATGCTGGCATGAAAAAATATTCGCAATTAAATTTGCAACAAAAAATGTTCTATTCATTTTTCGCATGCGGTGAACAATAATCGCGCAAAAGCTGCTCGAAGAGGAGTGCAAATCGGAGCGCGATAATGTAGATGGTGAAGATCAGACGTCCATGAATTTCTCAACGATGGCAGTGAGTGCACTCGAGCTCAGTCCGTACGCGAAAAAGCGTAATTTAAGGGACAGGCGGGCAGTAGGTGCAAAAAGTGTCCCCTGTATAATTTATCGGCAGCCTATCAAGTCCGCAAATGATAAAGAAGGGGTTGGGGGTGGCCCATGTGGTTGCCATGCCAGACACGAGCCTGGAGTGAGATTTATGCGACCGTTGGTTACTGCTTCTGTCGCTAGAGGTGCTGTATTTTATCGCCCTTAGTATTAAACAGGCAATACAATCTCTCGCCTCCTTAGTGTAGATCAACACTATGCAGAGGCGTCCATGCTGTGTTTCTGGTGGGTGATGTTCAAATGCATAAACCTTATCTCGGAAAACAAGATTGATGCTTGAAATATGCCATCAACTTCACTTACTACATATTATTGTACTCAAACTTGAGCCGTACAGATAAATGGGAACTCAAGATACACCTCGGAGTAATTGTGCTCGGAACCGCGCCACAACTACACGATTTATGGAGCCTTGTAACTTGCCTGTTAACTGATTCCACTTTTAATGCCGCAAATTAGACTGAGAATGCAAATACGACTCACTTAAATTGTTGGCCACATACTGTGTAGCAATTTCTACATTTTGTTGCAAGCAAATTTTATTCCATCTGGGAATTTTGCACCACAACGTGTTATAGTATTTTCCTAATTTGCTTGCCAGGATGGTAGAAAATACTAAACAGGCACTGATTTTAATTTAAAAGAAGTATATTCAACAGACAATAAATTCCAAATTACACTTTCGCTCATCATAAGGTTCTCAGTCCGAAGACTGGTTGGACGCGTACCTCCATTCTTTTCTATCCTGAGCTAACCTACGCATTTCCCTAAAAGTAGAACATCCTACATCCCTAACTATTTGAGAGCAGTAGTCTAATCTAGGCCTACCCCTACCTCTTTTTATTCCTGTCTCTGACTCTAGTATGTCGCGAACTATTCCTTCGTGTCTTAGAAGGTGTCCTACCATCCTATCTCTCCTACTCTTTATTGTTTTCCATACCTTTCGCCTTTCCCCAACTCTTTCTAATACTTCCCTATTGCTAACCTTATCTATCCACGGTGTCTTCATCATGCGTCTGTAACACCACAGTTCAAACGCTTCTACTCTTTTTCTATCCGCTTCTCCTATTGTCCAAGTTTCGCACCCGTATAATGCCGTACTCCATACATACGACTTTAAGAGTCTCTTCCTAGTCTCTATATTAACCGTTCTCGAACATAACAGTTGTTTCTTTTTGTTAAACGCAACTCGGCCCTGCGCCATTCTTTGTTTTATATCTTTAGTGCTCCTACCGTCTTGGGTTATTTTACTTCCTAAGTAGCAGAAATCCGCGACCTCCTCTATCTTCTCATTTCCTATTTGTATTTCAATTTTAGTTCTATTTTCACTCCATCTACATACCAAAATTTTAGTTTTCTTTTTATTGATTTTCATGCCGTAGCCCTGTATCAAAACTGCTTCCATTTCATTCAAAGCCGCTCCTAATTCTTCTTTGCTAGATGCTAACACTGCTATATCATCCGCAAATCTGAGCATGTTAATAGTTTGGCCCTGTACATTGATCCCTGAGGCTGTTCTTTCCTTAACAATATTAATCGCATCTTCGAAATATAAGTTGAAAACTAGAGGTGACAATGCACATCCCTGTCTCACTCCCTTCCGGATATCTACTTCCCTTCGTTCCTGCTCACATTCTATAACTGCCTTTTGCTCTTTGTAGAGATTATGTATTATTCTTCTGTCCCTGTATTTCATCCCTACCTTTCTCAGCACTTCGAACATCTTCCCCCATTTTACGTTGTCGAAGGCTTTTTCTAAATCTACAAATCCTATATATACGCTCTTTCTCTTTTCTATCGTTTTTTCTATAATTACTCGTAAAGCTAGAATGGCCTCGCGCGTTCCTCTATTTCGTCTAAATCCGAACTGATCTTCTCCTAATATTTCTTCCGCCTTTTTCTCCATCCTTCTTTGCACAATTCTAGTTAAAATTTTTGACGCATGGGAAGTTAAACTGATAGTTCTAAAATTTTCGCATCTATCCGCGCCTTTCTTTTTTGGCAAAGCTACTATGATGTTCCGTTTGTAATCTTCTGGAATCTCGCCTGTCAGGTATATGTGACTAACTAATTTAAATAAACGATCTATTACCTCTTGACCTGCGCACTTTAAGATTTCTGCCTGCAAGCCATCTATACCTGGTGCTTTATTATTCCTTAAACTTTTTAGTGCTAGCTCAAACTCTTCTCTCATTATAGGACTCCCTAGGTTATCCCCTTCTACACTGCTTTCACTTTCTAATATATCTTGCACTTCCTGTCCCGCATATAAGTTTCCTAAATATTCTTTCCACCTATCTGCCTTCTCCCCGCTTTCGATTAGGATATCTCCTGCCTCATTCCTAATGCTTTTGGTACTAGATCCAATTTCTCTAAAATTTCTCCTAATTATTTTATATGCTTCATCAGTCTTTCCTATTTCGAACTTATTTTCCACTTCTTTGCACTTATCGTCGATCCATTGCTCTTTCGCTTTCCTACATTTCCGAATAATTTCCCACTTGATCGCCTTATATCTTTGTTTCCCTATTTCATCTAACCTATTTTTATATTTGCGCCTTTCCTCTATTAGACTCACAATATGTTTTGTTATCCAGGGTTTCCTACTTTCATTCTGTTTATGACCCAAAATATCCCTAGCTGAGGAAACTAAACTATTTTTAATGCAATTCCATTCTTCCTCTATGTCCCTAACAATATTTTCGCCCGCGCCCTTTAGTACCTCGTTTGTCTTTTTCTCGAACTTATCGCGCGTATCATCATCTTTTAGTTTCTCTGGGTCAAGATACCTTCTTCCGCTTCGTTTTTTCAAAATCTTAAATTTAAGATTGGCCTTCATAACGACTATATTGTGATCACTATCTATATCTGCTCCTGGATAACTTCTACAAACCCTAACTTGATTTCTAAATTTTTGCCTAACAAGAATGTAATCTATTTGATATCTCCCTAGGTCTCCTGGCATCTTCCACGTGTAGCGTCTCCTAATATGATGGTGAAATAGAGTGTTCGCGATCGTTAAGTTATGTTTATCGCAGAACTCTATCAGTCTCACTCCCCTATCGTTCCTATTGCCTAATCCAAAGGGACCAACTATTCCGCCCTCTCGCACTGTGTCTACGACTGCATTGAAATCTCCTATAATTATTAAATTTTCGTGTCCTCTCACAAAATCTAGCACATGTTCAATATCACTATAAACTGCCTCTACGACCTCATCACTGTAGTTAGAAGTGGGCATATATACCTGTATTATTACTGTTTTTACAGGTTTCGAATCTAACCTAACCATAACTACCCTGTCACTTTGCTGTAAGAAATTTACTACACTCTGCCCTACTTTTTTCCGCATAACAATTCCTACTCCCGAATTTCCTCCTACAGATCCTGTGTGTATTACTCTAAAATCTCCGCTCCAGAAGTCTCCGGCTTCTGGCCATCGCACTTCACTAATACCTACTACGTCTAATGCTAACCTATCCATCTCAATTTTCAAATTCTCTAACTTTCCTACTTGTTTCATGCTTCTAACATTCCACGCTCCGACTCGTGTGATGTTACACTTATCATTTCTGATGACTCCCCCCGAAGCAGTCCCCGCCCGGAGATCCGAATGTGGGACTATTTTACCTCCGGAATATTTTACTCCAGGAGGTGCCATCATCATAAATTCGAAGTACGCTGTACCAGGGATAGAATAATGTGGTGGTTTCCCGTTGCCTTCCACATCGCAGTAGTGTGTATCACAGTGCCATACCGACCCTCACGATCTCTGCCACTATGATTACTGAAAGAGCTGCTGCCCCCTTTCAGGAACTTGATTTAGTCTGGCTTCTCAAATAAAAACCCCTCCAATATGGTTAAACCTATGGTTCGGCTCTTTAGATCATTGAAGCGCGCAAGCCATCCCACCCGTCCCAGTATTACTAGAACTGCGTCAAGGTACAAGTCCTTCGCTACAAAATCCAAATGCCGCTTACTGATTAACTAACTAATTGACTTCATTCAACTTATATAAACTTTGCACATTCACACCCCAAACATTCTGTAACCAATCTCTTTCAAAAATCACATCAACTGTTAAAACACTCACTCCAATCAGATTCGAATTTCACGCCAACCGACAAGATACATTTATTTGGTAAAAGCACGTTCCAATATTTCTAATAACTTCTTAATGTCTTAACGGCCAAGCGTCCGTTAAACATTAACTGGATCATGTACGTGATTATGAAATTCGATCCTCGACTGACCGTCGCAACTTTTATACACACACATCAACATACAGGCCAACAAACTTACATCTGGAAATAAAATTTAAAATATTCTAACATTCGGCCCTTCATGACATATTGACGTCCTCGTCAATCACAACATCACACACACTCACACTTTCTTAAAGCTAACAAAAATGTCACAAGTATTTAACCTCCACAATACCTAATCACACCATCTATCGTCCTTAAAGTACTTCTACATAAACAGTCCACAAACAAGTCCAACTCAGAGCACGCACATTTCCTAAACCTATTCACCACACCTCGTAAACTAACACAGTCCTTATTCCTAACTGAATAGTCTCTGAAAAAGTTTAGATCACCGTATTCACATTTCTCGTAACTATCGGCCGCACCTCGTAAAATCACAGAGTCGTTTTTCTCTAACACATCAGTCCTCAACAACCCTTTCACTACCTGTTTCTGGGCCAGTGCACTCTCACATCTATTTATCTTCGACACATTTTTGTCACTTATAGAAATTGTCCCTTTTTCTATCTCGACCGAATCATCCGAAAACGTACACTCTTTTAAATTTTCCTCCGAAATTACCCGCCCTTTTAACTTTTCGTCAACAGCATGATTGTTATTAACCTTTTCAAGTTCAACATTTACGCCCGCGTTATTTTTCGATTGTCTTACTAAATAAATCTGTTTGTCTTTTTCACTCCGATCTTCCATTACACTTTCTTCAGTCTGATTTACTTTATTTTTAACGACTTTTATTTCTGTTACCCCATCATTGATATATAAATTGTCACTATTTTTATCTTCTACGTTTTCCTTACAGTCTTCTTTATAGTTCACTCTTTCCACAATAAATTTACTTTCTTCGCGTTCTTCCCGATATACCTCATCTGTGCTTAACCCTTTTCCGACACAAAAATTAACATTTCGATTTTTCACTTTTTCACTGTCATTTTCCTTATCATTTATGTCCTCCGCATCCTTTACACGTACCTGTACTACTTTCACGCTTTTAATTAAATTGTCCTGTCTTTCGTCGACCGCTACCGAACTTTTTATTAACTCATTTCCGCGTTTCGGACAATCACGCGCGAAATGTCCCTTTCCGTCACACTTGAAACACCTCGCCGCACAGTGTTGTCCCCGATTGTTTTCTTCACAAACTCGCATTTCCTTTTCCATTCGATCACTTTTGATAACATCAGCCAAAAGTTCTTCTTCGTCTCGATGTCGCACGAAAGTGAGAGTCTTAACTATTTCTCTCCATCGCATTCCTTTTAAAAGCAACTCCTTCTTTTCTTCAAAACCCAAACTGAAGACCCGACACAACACCATTTTATGATAAAAATAATCTTCAGCAGACTCATCTGGGCCCTGCTTTCTGGCCGTCATTTCCGCAAATCGCTCACAAACATTCCTATTGTCCCCAAATTTTCCCTTAAATTTCTTCTCAAACACTTCCCACGTACCAATTTCTCTACTTCGGAAGTTATACCAACGCAATGCACTTCCTGTAAGATTTTCTATCGCCACATCCAGTAAACTATTTCCGTCCCAAAACTGTTTACGTGCGATACTTTTTAAACTATTGAGCCAGCAAGCAGCTTCGTCAAAACCTCCCTTACCATCGAACATCTTCACTCTTCCAGTACAAACAGGCATTACACAATACCTTCTCGTTCCCGCAGTTTGAGGTGCCAAGTACCCACCGTCTTCCATCGACAACACCCTGTTGCCAATCACGTTTCCGCTCGTCATCCCCGACGCTGAAAACACCACGATCTGAGACGAATTTTCTCCAACCAATTCGAATCAGTCACAAACACCACATCATAACTTTTCCCTAAGTTACTCTGCAACTACTCGTACTTGCACTCCAAAGCGACGCCTCAACTTCCGAACGATAACTTCAAATTTCCCGACCACGAATTTTCCGAAATTTTGCTGTGAATTTGAATCCCACTTCTGATAACTGTTATAGTATTTTCCTAATTTGCTTGTCAGGATGGTAGAAAATACTAAACAGGCACTGATTTTAATTTAAAAGAAGTATATTCAACAGACAATAAATTCCAAATTACACTTTCGCTACAAAATCCAAATGCCGCTTACTGACTAACTAACTAATTGACTTCATTCAACTTATATAAACTTTGCACATTCACACCCCAAACATTCTGTAACCAATCTCTTTCAAAAATCACATCAACTGTTAAAACACTCACTCCAATCAGATTCGAATTTCACGCCAACCGACAAGATACATTGATTTGGTAAAAGCACGTTCCAATATTTCTAATAACTTCTTAATGTCTTAACGGCCAAGCGTCCGTTAAACATTAACTGGATCATGTACGTGATTATGAAATTCGATCCTCGACTGACCGTCGCAACTTTTGTGCACACACATCAACATACAGGCCAACAAACTTACATCTGGAAATAAAATTTAAAATATTCTAACAAACGGTGCTATAAGAATAAAGGGAGGAGATGGTAGTTTTTTGCAAATGTTCACAATAATTTGAAAAATGTCATACCTATAAAATAGACAAATATCTACAAATGAAACGAATTCTGCTAGAAATATTAGAGAAAATTTCCGTTCGTACCTACCAAATAGAAAAACGTAAATGCCCTATAAATATATATGATGTCTGTTCTACTTTGTAATAAAGTCAACAGCAAAATGCATGTTGGTCTGCCGTCGACACGTCTAAGATTAACGCTCTTTCCAGGAATTATTGTATAAATGTTTTTCAAAAAGCACAAATCAAACGCGAATTCTATTTTACTGACATCCTCTTCGATAACTAAACCAACATTTTTCTTGTAATAGCTAGAAAAAAGGATTCTTGGGGGGGCTACATGTCAGCAAAACAGAAGCATTAAGAGTAAAAAACATTAAAACACAAACAACTAAACTAAGAGACCAACTTTATTTAAAAAACTGATTCAGAGAAGAAAGTCTAACTTTCGATCAAGCATTCAAAAACAAAGCAAAATGTTTAAATTTGGTTTCTGCGCAAAACTAAGCTAGTAGAATTTACACTGACACAAAAAGTCCCATTGCAAAATTACTTCTTGAAGGCAAAATCGATTTAATTTTTATTAAGTCTACCCGCGTATGCCTAAAACGGGTTGTTTTCAAGATATTCTTACCGAGAATTAGTATTATTGTGAACAAATATAGCAAAAAGAATAAAAATAACTCGAAATCGCAATGTCTACCAAAACCAAGAAAACTTAAATTTTAGCCACTCTAAATCAATTTAGTTGTACGTACTTTTGTTGTGTGTTTTCAATTTCTTCTTCTCAAATTTGGAGTTGTTGCGGAAGTCAGAACACTGATGCCCAGTGATGACATGGCGTTTAAACTAGCACACCTTAACTTCAGATCTTTGGTTGCCAACCATGCTTCATTTGCGGAGTATTTTGGCGGATCTGGATGTGACATAATTGCGGTCAGCGAGACGTGGTTACACTCTGGTATAGAGAGCGATTTCGTTCAATTTTTTAATAACATGAATATTGTGCGAAAGGATATATCTTACGCTAGGGGTGGTGGAGTTTGTTTTTTTGTTGATAAGGCTTATAAGTATAAAGTAATAACACTAGAATTGTTAATAAATTCCTTTGAATATGTGCTTATATGTATGTGTATTCACGGTAAGAAAATTTTGTTTTGTAACATATACAGAACTTGTTCTTTTAGAAATATGAATGAATTTTTTGTGGAATTTGAAAGTTTATGTTCGGCTGCGGTGGTGCTATGTGATGTGTTCGTATGTGTTGGCGATGTTAACATTGATGTAATGGATTTTGCTTCTCCTGTTGTTAAGCAATATTCTGAACTCCTTGAATCTTTTGATTTACACCAAATGGTTACTGAACCTACACGAATTTGTAACACAAAAGCGACGATTATCGATCACCTGATAGTTTCTGATAGCTCTTTTGTAAAAAATGTATTTGTTGACTTAAATCATTCAATTTCAGATCATGGAGTGGTTCTCTGTGAGTTAGATCTGACAACTAAAGTATTCATACCCAGATTTATTACCTTTCGCTGTTTTAAGAATTTCGATAGTGTTAGTTTCCTGAATCAGTTGTCACGGATTCCTTGGTGCTCCGTCTACGGAATGGGTAGTATTGATGAGAAGGTGCATTTCTTTAATAATAACTTATTGACTGTATTTGATCAGCAAGCGCCTCTGATGACGTCCCGGGTAACGAAAAAGAGAGCTCCTTGGTTGACAGACAATCTGCGTTTTATGATGAGGTTACGTGATAAGGCCTTGATACGCTGCAGGAGATCTGGAACCGTTGCTCATTTTAACTACTACAAATCGCTCAAAAATTTAGTTAATTCAGCTGTAATTAGAGAAAAAAAGCTTACTTAAAGCACTTTATGTCGACAGGAAAGAAGAGCAACATATTTCGGGAGCTTGGGGCTTTAGACTTGTACAGTAGGTGTAGGGTCGGTGCTGTGCCACCTCATTTAAGTGATCCCAATGACCTTAATAACTTCTTTTTAAATATTCACAATAAAAACTTTAATCCGGATCCCCAATTACTTCATAAATATTTAAATAACAAAATTTCAGATAAAGAAATGGATTTTTCATTTGTCAGTGAAGCTGAAGTCCTCGAAACAATTAATTCTATAAAGTCGAATGTAGCTGGTTGTGATGGTGTTACATTGAATCTTGTTAAATATAGTCTTCCTGTATGCCTTCCTTTTATAACACATATAATAAATTTTTCAATTGGTCACAATGTGTTTCCTGAAGCTTGGAAAGTTGCATTAATAACACCCCTTCCTAAATCAAAGGACCCCAAAGAATTTAGGGATGTCAGACCAATTAGCGTTTTGCCGGTTTTGTATAAAATTTTTGAAAAGGTATTGGAAGCGCAACTACGGCATCATGTAGATAAGTGTAATATATTACCAACGCATCAGTCAGGTTTTCGAGAGGGGCACAGCTGCGAGACTGCACTTCTGCAAGTGACGGATGATATCGTGTCGGCTTTGGATGAGGACAAGTTAACTTTACTGGTTTTGTTGGACTTTTCTAAAGCTTTTGATATGTTGAATCACAAACTTTTGTTGGCAATTTTAAACTACATTGGGCTTAGCAGGAGTTCTGTAAGATTACTAAGTAGTTATCTGACTGGTAGAACCCAGATGGTTAAATGTGATAATCGGCTTTCAGACCCTTGTGCTGTCAACTGTGGTGTGCCTCAGGGTTCGGTGTTGGGACCACTATTGTTTTCAATATATACATCTGCTTTTGTCTCTGTTGTTGAATACTGCCAATATCACCTTTATGCCGATGACAATCAGCTATACTACTCATTTGCTTATGACGATCTGGACACGGCACTTAGAAAAGTAAATGCTGATCTGAGTGTTTTTTCCGAAGCAGCTAAGCAGCACTCTCTGATCATTAACCCAACTAAGTCTAAATTGCTGTTATTTGGAAAACAATACAATGCTGATTTGAGAAACTCAATTCTCGATGAAACTGTGATTACTTTGGATGGTGTAAAATTGGAATTCAGTGACGAGGCGAGGAATTTGGGGATTGTGATTGATACTAAACTTAAATTTACTAAATATATTAATGTTCTAATACAGAGATCTTTCCTAAGTCTGAAACTTATTTATAATATCAGAAAGTATTTGAATTACCGGTTAAAAATTACACTTTGTGAGTTATTGGTTCTTTCGAATTTCAATTTTGCGGATACTGTATATGGGCCATTTCTGGATGCCGCTCAGGTTAGAAGAATACAAGTAGTACAAAATTCTTGTATGCGATTAATATTTGGCATACGCAAACGAGACCCAATAACTCACAAACTATTATTGATTCCTTGGTTGAACATGAAAAAACGTCGATACTTGCATTCTGCTTGCCTTTTTCATAAAGTTATTATAAATCAAAGACCTCCGTACCTCTATCATAAAGTTAGGTTCAGAACTGATGTGCATAATGTTAACATTCGTCGCAAAGATTTTCTTACTATTCCAAAGCACACGCACGTGTTTTACGAAAAATGTTTTAGCTATAATATTACCAAGGTTTACAATTCTGTACCGCTAGAGCTGAAAGCGCTGCCTATTCCTAAATTTAAAATCAAATTGAAGGAAATTTTGCATCATGTTGTCTCGCTGTCAGGAATCTGACCGCACCTATTTTTATCTCTCGCTGACTGGGATGTGAAAGCACCTCTCCGGGTCATGGTCTGTCTGGGTACTTCCTGAATGAGACATGGTTGAGTGGAAGAACGGAACACATCATCATGGTGTGTTCTGAACTCCGCCTTTTCACCAGTGGGTGCCATATGTTTGTTTTTTTCTGGTACTCTTTTATATACCTATATTTATGTCTGGTGAATAAAGCCGTTTATTATTATTATTATTATTATTATAAATATTTTAGTCATTAAAAATTATTAATAATATAAAATTGGCTTTCATCATTAGTGGGAAATGTTGTAATTTAAACAAAAAACTACAGCGAGAACAAGTTTACTGAAATTAAATAAATAAAATTAAATAAAAAAATTAAGAAAATGCAGAAAATCCTTCAAACTATGACAGATGCGAGTTGGAGCTGTTTTGTTTATCACAGGTAACATGATTTCAACGCGATTTGCATTTTGACTACAAAATATGATTCTTCTATAAAAAGTGAGAATAAAACAGTTATCTCGGGAAAGCAATGTTTTCGAATTACTTTCTATAAAAACGGCACTGTTAATAAACATTATTTACATTATAAATTTGTTCTCCGTCCAGCTTTTCGTTTAAGTTACATTGGCCCTACAAAGTCATATTTAGCTTATTAATAATTTGTATCTACTTTTAACCATTTATCTGCCTTGAAGCAACACGAAATTTCAAAACAAGGAATTCAAAATACGCAACAAAGTTACCTAACTAAATCGATTTAAAACGGAACAGGTCCGAATTTAAGTTAAATGTGGTAATCCGAATAAAATTGTCAAAACTAACAGTGAAATTGAAAATTTAAGTTTCAATTTTAATTTCCTTAGAAACTGTCAGCCGCAGACCTGGCAATGCCTGCATCAATTAAGAGCTAAGTAAACTGGCTAATAAATGTGCAATTAATATACGGGATGTTCCATTTGAAATTCTTGAGAAAAATTCGATTATGCGTATGTTGACCACCTGTATAATACAAAGTACTGTAGCAAAGGTATTAACAGAATTGAAAAATTTCATTCTGACGCCTTGAATGGTTCAAGAGATATAGACCGTCCCCGCGCTAATGGGCCATCCTGTATAACATGCTACTTATTAATACCGGGTTCATGTTTTCCTTGTGTCATGCACTTCGCAGAGTTTGTATCAACCGCTTGTGTTGATTTGCGAAACTAAAAATTAGAAAGAACTTTTAGTTGTCGTCCCCAGGTACTAGAACAATCGTCGAGTGCAACAACGCGTCTGTATTATACCTACTACTACTACTACTAATCCCCTCGAGGTATTTTCGCCGCTTGGAAAATATTTAGTACGTGTCTTTGTGTTATAATTTTGTGTTTGCGGTTTCATCGATAATTTAGTATAGCGGGTTGTGTTCGCCTATAATAACGGGATTATAAACTTGGTAATAGAAACGAGCGGGGTAACTCGCGATTTATGTTTTTAATCCGATTTATTCTGTACAATAGTTCCAGTTTCCTGTTCAGGAAAATTATACTGGCGATACATAACCCAAATTCGATCGCATCTATTTTTGAGCAATTATCAGGTAATTATGGGTGGAATTAATTACTGAAACCGCGACCATTTTCAGTAGATTCGCTCATTTCAATAACACATAGGGTTGTAATAGGGAAAACGTGTTTACCCGTGGAAATAGTATGCGTAAAATTTCATTAATTAAAAATGAATTTTATGAGGGTGAGAAAGTCGAAGGGAAAATGTTGACTGCTTGCTTGCTGAAAAATTGTAAACAAATTATTATGACAGTTGACAAGGAAACTAAAATTGACAAAACAATACAAAGAATAATGATATCCATGAAAAAAGATAACTAGATAACTGAATTTCAGTATTTACCTGCGGGGTACAAGAAAAACACAAAGGAAAATCGAATATCTCGTAGCTTGAAGGGAAAAAACAATGAATTTAAAGAAAACCATATTGGAAAAAACAATAAATTCAATTGAAAAAACCTTCAAGTGAAATATCAGAACAGAAAAACTAAATAAACAAAATGTCCATGGAATCTTGACAACTGCCAACTGCTAATCTTGTAATAAACTCTGTGGTCAAGTCTATGTGTTCTGTCTTGACAACTGCCAACTGCTAGTATTGTAATAAACTAAAAAAGAGAGAAATAAGTCAAAAAGGGCATAATGGCAAAAAAGAAATAAGTCGAAGATTAAGATGGAGAGACTGTTGTTGAATAATTAATTCAAGAATCAATCCTAATAATACCAATAATAAAAGTAATATTGATGACGATAATGATGATGAAAACGATGATAATAATGTCAATAATAAAACAAAAAGAAGAAAAAGAATCCCATATTGCCAAATAACCTCGAAGGTCCATGGTTTATATGGGCTAGCAAATAAACTGTAATTGATTATTGAACTAATATCATAATGGCAATAAGAGAACATGTCCCACCGACACATGAGAATCATTTTGATCAAAAGACATTTACAAAAGTTTGAATAAACTAGATTGTATTAAATCTACTTGGTCATTAAGTAATTTACAATTTTTATCATTTTTATGTTTATAAATTTCTATAGACTCTAATATATCTAACTGATAACTTTTTACAAAATTAAACAATAATTTAGTATTTTCTAAAGGAGGGAATCGATGATTGTTATCAAAAAAATGATTAGCAAAACTTGAATGATCGTTTTTTAAACGAAACTATCTTAAATGTTCATTATATCTAATACGTATAGATCTGCCAGTTTGTCCTATATAAATGCTGTTACAGTCTAAGCAATTTAGTTGATAAACACCTGTGTGTTCAAGTTTATGTGTTCTGTCTTTACTGTTAAATAAAATATGTGATAATATATTTGAAGGTTTAAATGTGACCTGTATGTTGTTTTTTCTTAAAATACTGGCAATCTTTTCAGAAATATTTCCAAAATAAGTAATTCTGCAAAATTTGGTAACTTTATCATTACATAATTTAGGATATACAGTGCCTTTTTTTATCAATGCACCATATGTATTTACATGTTATAGGCTTTATCTAGTGTTAATGGATTTTCTACTGGGAATTTCAAAATGATTTTTGGCACAATTTAAGTTTACATCATTTTTGACCTTTTCTGATTATTTCTAAAATTTAAGAAGTGATAAACTTTGCAATAAAAGGAAAATATCAAAAAATTATTGCCCATTTTATTAAACTGTGTTTTACGTTATAGTAGGCTATTCTACTGACTACCAAATAAATAATGCACGTCTGTCACTTTATTTTACATCTTATAGCCAGAAAAGTAATTAAACATGAAATTTCTGTTGTAATATGACCAAAGAAAAAGTCATCATTGGTGTTCTGCTATTTCACGTCTTATTATCAAAAACTTTTCATGTTAAAGATAAGTAATAATTAACTCTTTAAATCGGTATTTATTTGGTAAATCATGAACAATCTAAAAATAAAACGAAATATTACTTAAATAATAAAGCTTTGATATTATCCAATTAAATGTTCAAACTGTTTGCCATAAGCCGCTAAACAGTACTCTAATCTATCCCGAAAATTTCTTTTCACATTTTGTAAATGTCTTACACTAATTTCATTTGAAACTTCGTTTATTCGATTCATCAAATCCTGTAAATCCTGTGGTCTGTCTCTTACATTATCATACACTTTTGTGGCGAGATGTCCCCAATAAAAGAAGTCTAGGGGGCTCAAATCTGGACTTCTGGCTGGCCACTTTAACGGTCCGTAACGACCAATCCATTCATTTGGAAATTGGATATTTAAAAAGTTGGTTATTTCTCGAGTGCTATGCGGTGGAGCCCCGTCATGCTGGAATATTATTCTTCCATTTACTGCTATTCTATCTAAAGCTGGCAGGATTCTTTCATTTAACAATGCCAGGTACTTGGCACTATTTAATGACCCATCAATAATAAATGGACCAACAATATGGTTTCCCAAAATTCCCGCCCACACATTAACCTTTTGAGGCCATTGTGTGTGTGTTTCTTGGAAAATATACGGATTTTCTCGCGCCCATATTCTTGTATTTTGGTCGTTCACAGTTCCGTTGAGTAAAAATGTTTTCTCATCAGAAAACAGAATACGATTCTGAACATTTGGATTTTCGTTTATTCTGTTCATCCAGTATTCACAGAATTCCATTCGTGGAAAGAAATCCCTTTCCAATAGGTGATGTAAGTTACGTATTTTGTAGCTCTTGAATTTTTCCTCTTTTAATGCTTTGTAGCAGCTACTTTTTGAAACTTGAAACATATTAGATAATATTGACAAACTAGTGGAAGGTTCTTCCTCAATTGCCAAACAAACATTTT
The DNA here is from genome assembly GCA_963966045.1 of Xestobium rufovillosum. Classification (NCBI taxonomy): domain Eukaryota; kingdom Metazoa; phylum Arthropoda; class Insecta; order Coleoptera; family Ptinidae; genus Xestobium; species Xestobium rufovillosum. Next base: position 49,300,588 of record OZ014492.1, on the reverse strand, counting down.
GTTTCAGATCGTCAGTCACAATACGGTTTCCTCTTTTCTTGTTTTTATTATGTTGCGTATTCAAACATCCGCACGTAATAAACTGTTTGTATAATCTTAAAATGGTTGTTTTATTTGGTACAGGACGATTTGGATACTCCGCCGCAAAGTGATCACGTACCTCTCTACTCGATAGACCTCTGATATAATCAGTAACCATTTTCACGTTTGAATATTCGTTCGGCTTAAAAGTGACAGATTTGTAATTATTTAAGTACCTACTACATTATTGCTTGTCAGGGAACACGGCCTACTAACTTAAAAATTATTTCAATGGAATGAGCTATTAATTATCGAGTCTAGTTTCTCTTTATCGTAAACAATTTCACTTTTTACATTTTCAAAACTATCAGAAAATGTCAGAAATGATGTAAACTTGAAGTGTGCTAAAAATCATTTTGAAATTCACAGTACAAAAACCATTAACACGAGACAAAGACTATAGCATGTAGATACATATGGTGCATTTGTAAAAAAAAGGCAGTGTATGTTGTTACAAGCAATTTTAAATTTTTTATTGTTAATGATTCTATTGATGGTTTCAATTTTAAACCCGTTATTTCTAGCATTTGTTCTAATTACATTTAGTTCTTTATTCAATTTATCCAAAGATAGTGGTACTGTAAAGGCCCTGTGTATCATAGAATTGTAAGCAGAAATTTTTTGACAAAATGGGTGAAATGAATTTGATGAAAGAGTAATATCTGTATACGTTGGCTTCCTAAAAATATCGAAAGTTATTTTATTATATTCATTTATTAAAGTTAAATCTAAGAAATTAATTTTGTGTTCAGTTTCTATTTCTTTTGTAAATTTTATTTTTGGGTGAATACTGTTCAAAAAATTTTGAAAATTGTGTAATTGTCTTGTTGTTCCTTTAAAGCAAGCAATTATATCATCTACATATCTATACCAAAATAGAATATGTTGTTTGCCTAATTCTGAAGTCATAATTTTTTCTTCAATATCTGACATGAAAATATCTGCTAATAAAGGACTAATTGGTGAACCCATAGCAAGACCTAAATTTTGAGTATAATATTTATTATTAAACTGGAGATAATTTTGTTCAATACAAAGTTGGAAAGCAGTAATAATATCATTTTTTATAACAATATTAGTATGAGTTTTATCTAAAATATTTTCAATTAATTTCAAGCATTCATTAGGAGGAATATTAGGGAACATATTTGTAACATCAAAAGAATTTATTGTTTTTTCCAATATGGTTTTCTTTAAATTCATTGTTTTTTCCCTTCAAGCTGCGAGGTATTCGATTTTCCTTTGTGTTTTTCTTATACCCCGTAGGTAAATACTGAAATTCAGTTATCTAGTTATCTTTTTTCATGGATATCATTATTCTTTGTATTGTTTTGTCAATTTTAGTTTCCTTGTCAACTGTCATAATAATTTGTATACAATTTTTCGTACATTTCTGACGATGGGATCTTTGTGAATCCTGAAACCGGTAAAATATTTAAATAAAACGTTATATATTGGTAGTTCGCGGAGTAATTATTTGTTTCATGAACTTCTACCAAAAAGTAAAACAAGAAAATATTAACTACTAAAATAAAATTTATACTCGCAAAATCATACAGGGGATTTATAAAAAGTATTCGTTTTTTGTCTATTTATTTTTTATTTTATTTATTTTAAAGTTAAAGACTGCCTTACAGGTTAGAAATCCAAAAACAAGACGGCACAGAATACAGAAAATATTCCTGTAAAGAAAAGATAACAAAGATTTTCATGTCATCAGCGTACAAAAGACACTGAGAATTTTGGAAACAAGAAACCACGTCATTAATGATTATAGAAAATAAAATAGAAGGGGACCCAAGTGAAACCCTTGAGGTACACCAGATGTTACTTTTAGACATTTGGGTTTAGTGTTATTTATTAAGACAAACTGATTTAGTTGCTGATATAAGACTAAATCCAACGAAACAGATTGCAAAATTATCCAATTTCGATATCAACGTTATCAAATGCTTTAGAAAAATCGGTATACACGGCATAATCCATGCTCTCAAGCAAATGTTGCGCGTAAGGAACAAGGTTTGTTACAACGACCGGCCCTTGAAAAACCCATGCTAGTTGGGACATAAGTATTCTTTGGTCATGAAAACAGCTCATCACATATATGCAACATTCTTCTCTCCTGATTTAAAAACAGGAACAGCTTGTGCCTCTCTAGGCCCTGCACTTTTCGATGTTCTAAATCCCGACATTTCCTTCTGGAAGTCATCAATTTTTGCTCCATAAAACTGCATCGACTGTCCCAATATGTTTTGTTGTTCTTTCACTTCTTTCAATTCGTTTAAAAAATCGCCAATCTTAGGCATTACAAATACGAGCAAACCGCGACTGGGCAAATCTTCACCCTCGACTACATCTTCATCTTCTCCAATTTTCCCATCGCAGTTCTTTATACAACTTTGACAGAGCTAAGAAAAGTCGGTAACATCATCGAACTTCAATACAAGAATCAATTGTACCCCTAACCACATAAATTTTGAAATACTATATACGCATTTAGGAGTTTATTAATAAAATTAAAAATATAGTACTTGATGAGGGTGAGGTGTTGGTTTCTTTCGATGTTGTATCGTTGTTTCCAAGTGTACCTACCTATACCTACCGCGCTTACATATTTGGAGGAGCTACCTACTGACTGAAAATGAAGTGGACAGAATTGTAGTGGATGAATATTTAAAATTGGCCTCATTATGTATGTCCCAGAATTGTTTTCAAATTAATGGTAAGTTTTTTGAACAGCAGGAAGGGACTGCTATGGGCAATAGTTTATCTCCGTTTTTGGCTAATCTGTTCATGAGTAGGTTTGAAGTGTTGTTTAAAAGAGATAGTGAGTACTTCCCTCGAGTATGATTGCGTTATGTGGATGACGTGTTCGCTGTTTTTGATACCAAGAGGAGTAGAATTGAGGATTTTTTAGATAATTTAAATTCACGTTATAATAGTGTGAAATTCACATTTGAAATGGAACAAAATGGTTCAATCCCTTTTTTGGATGTCTTGGTTGTTAGAACCAGCATTGGCGGATTGGAATTTGATGTGTATAGGAAGGATACTAATATAAGTAGGTTTATTGTGAATGATTCACAACATTCAATACAACATAAACTTTCGGCTTTGCACTTTCTGCTCAACAGATTGTTGTCATTTCCTCTGTCAAAGGTAAGATATCAAAGAGTAAAAATATATAAAAGATGTTGCGATTCATAATGGGTACACGACTGTCTTAGTTGATAGATTGATAAGCAGAATTAGACACAAAAAGTTTGTTAAAGATTCCACGACTTTCTCCATGTCACCTATTGAGAATAAGAAATATGTTAAAATTCCGTATAGTTTGGCACATACCAGAGGCTTGGAACCTATTTTTAAGTCGCAAAATTTATGTGTAGCATATACCGCTAAGAATACCATCAAGCAGCTGTTGGGAAATCCCAAGGATAAAGTAGAGGACAAGCAGAAGTCGGGAATTTATGAAATAAAGTGTAGTAGTTGTGACAAGAGTTATATTGGGCAAATAAGGCGTACAATCGTCACTAGGTTTAAGGAACATATGGCACATTTTAGATATAATAGGATTGAGAAGTCAAGTGTTGCCCAACATATCTTTGATACCGGCCACCCTGTACATGAGAAGGATCTTCGGCTTATGAGGTCGGTATCGGACAATAGGGAATTAGACGCTTATGAGAGTATGTTTATTCGCAAGTATGAAGGTAAACTTTTTAATTCAGATTTAGGTCCAATTTCTGATTCCGTATTGTTAGATGTCGTTAATGTGTAGGCGTGTAGGGTTTAACCAGAAAAATGAAAGGGTGCAGGGGTCAAGGTCTTCTTTATTGCAGTTTCCTGTAGTTATTTGCTAGCCCATATACGCCATGGACCTTCGAGGTTATTTGGTAATATGGGATTCATTTTCTCTTTTTGTTTCATTCAAGTCAATTATCCTGAAGATAGGATATTTTAATTGAAACTGCAGTAAAGATGGCAATGGCAACCTTTTTGTACATTTGTGATAGTGAAAATAAGAATAGAGTGGTATAAAAATGAGCGTATGCCCGGATATTGAATTTTCTATCCTAGTGTGATTAATGTTGATGTCACAAGTAACGTCAGTGCTACGTCACTTTAAGTATATATTGGAGATTTTCTCCGTGCGGAGTTCATTCTAGCTTGAGAGCTGACCGAGTGCACTTCGATTCTTTCGGAGTGGTGAGCAGAGAATACCTGACCTATATTATTGTTATTGTCACTATCATTGTTTCACATCATCATTATTGTGGTTATTATTATTGTCATATATATAATTGTGTTTTGTTTTTTCATTAATGTTATTGCTATTTTTATTACCATAGGTTTTTCCCTGCTACTGAAGATGGCAGCTTAGCTGCCGAAATGCGTATATAGTATTTCAAAATTTATGTGGTTAGGGGTACAATTGATTCTTGAATTGATTATTTAACCACAGTCTCTTACATCTTAATCCTTGAACTTCAATAATTATTATCGGCGGGAGAGGGACTACCCGGAAAAGCGGTAGCCAAAAGGTTGTTGGCTGATCCTCCCAAATGTAAACCAACCTACTCATCAACTGTGAGTAGTAGTCTAATCTGTAACTATACGTCTACTTATTTTTCTTCATAGCTCTGCCCCTATAGTATGTCCCGAACTACTCTCTCGTGTCTTAGGTGTCTCTCCTATTCTCTTTTGTAATTTTACATGTTTTTCAGGAGTGGGTTAGTGGTTATCCATCTAACGCTCAGTATTTTAGGCTAAATCCATTTTAACGGTCGCTCTGGGTGCAGGATAACGCCCGGAAAACTCAAAAGCGATAAGCAAAGAAACATGTTTTCCGAGTTCTTGTTTGGAGACAGTTTTATTTTATGATTCGCATCAAGGTGGAATTAACTTTTGAAAGCTTAATGCACCGCGAGTTCTCGCTTTAATTATTGGGTTTAAACGTGATGCACCCACCAATTTTAAGGATAATAATGCCGTGTTTGTAGTATATGATATGGTTATCCGTGATTATAAGGATGTCTGCATGTAAATGAAACGGAAATAGTAAAACTTGAGCGGTCGGAACTAGAATGTTTCCTCCTGAGAGTCGGTGTCGGTGTTATCAGCAGGGCTGCCACACGCACACTTTACAAGCCCGCATTACCCTATCATATCGCTAGGGACGGGACTAGTATGGCGAACATTGTTCCTACTGATGCCCCAGAATCCTTAGATACTTGGATGCCCCCGCTCTCGACATTTAGTTCAACTTCATTTCACACTCAAACTTTCGGAGAAGATATCTCTCTACGGTAGTGTGGAACTCGCAAACCGCAGCCTTTTTCACCAAATTGAAACATAATCTAGTTATACACTTCTAACTCAGCAGTTTTGTGTGACGTGAATGCAAGGTAAGCAAGCAAAATCGAACACAATCTCCATTCCGCTTCTGAACTGTCGTTAAGCGAGAATAACTAGCGCCCTCTTTAGGAGAATAAAATTATTTGAGTTTTACAGTTGGCATGAAAACATCAGCATTGAATTTTTATGGCAAAACTTGAATGTTTGTGTCGTGTACTATTCTGCACGTAAGAATTGGGCAATTGCCTTGCTGGAAGGTAAAGTTCTCTAGGTATAATTGCTGCACTGATGGCAAAATTAAAATTTGGAGCAAATCTCTGTAATGCTCGCCATTTAGTCTTCCTTCCACTTCCCAACAGACTCCTGGACCAGCCGCACTAATCCAAAACCACATATGTACAGAAAATCGACCGCCTCCACTTACTGGCTTGCTATACCTTTCTCTAAACCGTGAATTTGGTGGTTTGTAAACACGAAGGGCTCCATCATGATCATCATCATAAAGTTTTTCGGTCCGAAGGCTGGTTGGACGCATACCTCCGTCCTCTTTCTGCTTCTGTAAGCAGCACCGTAGGAAAAATAATGATATAAATTGAAGTCAAGACAATTTTAACAATTATTAGATCACTTTTGATCTGTCAAATTATTGCAAGCCATACTTACATTAGGCAAAAAAACTTTCATCTGCTCGCAGCTGTAGGTATACATAATGGCACTTCAAAATTATCAAAATTTCGAAAAATACGACATAAGTGCTGTTTTTAGTTAATGTTGTGAGAATGTAAAAAATGAATCAATGGATCTATATCTCAACAGATACACAAAAAATTCCTAGATACCCATTTCCAGTATAATATCTATCCATCGATTTATTAAATTTAGATACCCAGAAAGAAGACTACCAAGCAAAATTATGTTTTCGAGATTACAATCAAATTTAATTCACTATGGATCATTCAATAAACCTAGAAACAAAATTTATAATAAAGAAAATAAGGAAGAGGAAGAAATAAATGTTTTATCGTTGGTTACGGCGACACCAAAAACATCTTGTCGCGAAATCGAATCACAAGTTGGTGTTTCCAAAACAAAAGTTCAAAAAATATTTAAAAAAGGCAAATATAGGCCCTATAAAATTCAAATTATTCACCATCTCTTCCCGGGAGATCAAGAAAGAAGGCTTAATTTTTGTAGGTGGTACTTGAATAAAATTCAAGAAAATCCAGAATTTGGGCGGCCTGTCATTTGGACAGATGAAACTCACATAAGCAGCGTAGGATTATTTAACAGGCATAATGTGCGTCACTGGTCTGATACAAATCAGCACCAAACTTTTGAACGTCAGAGGCACGGACGTTTTGGATTTAACGTTTCGTGTTTTATTTTGGGTGGTCAACTAGCATACCAAATTTTTGATCGAAACTTAACTGGATTGAGATATATTAATTTATTGAATATTAACGGAGAGGCGATAATGGAAAATGTTCCGTTAATAAACATAAACAGGGTATATTTCCTACAAGATGGTGCCCCTGCACACAATTCTACAATAGTTGGAAATTATTTAGAAAATCATTTTCCGGGTAGATAGTTGGGTACAAATGGACCTATATTGTGGCCTGCACGATCACCGGATCTGAGTATATTAGACTTTTTTGTTTGGGCATTTTTAAAAGAAAAAATGTACATACGAAGATACAATACGTCAACTTTAACTTTATTAAAGTGTTTTCTGGCGCCCCCCAGGGTTCTCACTTAGGACCACTTCTATTTCCTTTATTTATTAACGATAGCGGTACTCGGTCATTTAGAGTTCGCCTCAATAGTTTGGAACCCCTGCTACAGTAAATATCAACAACAGTAATATCAACAAAATTTCATTTCTTGTGTAGAAACTTGATTGGAAGGGTAATTTAAAATTTTGTAAACTTTTTAAATTCTTCTGAAATACCACACTTAAAGATATTATTTACAGCAAAGACATATTATCTTAAAGTCTCTGTCACCAAAGAAATCTTAAAAACCTCTCATTAAGCCGCAAACTAAAAGTACGACGTTCTGGCTTCCTAAATTGACAAACGACAAAAGCGAAAAAGCTTTCCATTTTTGGTGTGGAAACAGTCACAAAGGTACTTTAAGAAAGCAATTTTTATCAAAGTAATTTCATATTTCTGGATAAAACTCCGGCCGAAACTTTTAAATTGTCGAAAAATTACATTTATTATTAGAACTCGCAGCCTGGGCTAAGGAAGGCGCGACGGATTTTTCACTTCCAAACTAATTTACGGCGAACGGAAGTGAATACAGAATTACAAAACATAAGGAAACTCCCGTCGATTAAAACTTGCGCCTCGTCGAGAAACTCGCTCGAAAATAGTTTTACATCGGGGTGCAAGATACAGGACTGCGAACTTCGCCTTGATTTAAAAAATTTAACACGTCTCCCGGAATTTTCTCGAAAAACTGCCGACGAAGCTCGAAGTTTATTGAAAATACATTCTTTGCACTTTCCTTATTTTAATAGAAATTTTAACAAACTGGCACGTAGAGCACGTTGGCATTTTTATCTGGCAAATATACTGCTTAGTTCAGGGGAACCAATTAGGTATACTGTTTATTAATTTAGATAGGCGTTAATTATTATGTTCTGCTGATTCAAATAAGAGATCGCGACACATATGTAAAAAGAAACGTATAGAAGTACGTCATACGCGTCAATGAACCGACATTCTCCGATTAACTTTCTAAACTATTGTGAGTACCTGACTACCTGTCTTGCGTTACGTGGTGTGATTTACTGTTGTACAATAAGTAAATGCCGATATTTAATTATTGTTGCTGTGAGCCTATCAATAATTAAACATACGTTAGTTAATCCGTTGTGGAGGTATAAGACGCTGATTAAGGCTATAGCACACCTACATTCAACTAATGCAAAAAGTAATCCTGCTTCCAGGGCAATTTTCGAGACCTTAATAATACATCTGATTCTCAATGTACTCCTTGAATTCAAAATTGAAATTGAATGAAGAGTTTTTTTGAGTTCGAACACAATTTTCCGTTCCATAATAAACTTGACATTGTAAAATCGATTCCTTCCGGTAAAAACACCTGGCCCGTGCATATTCTCTTAACGTGTAATAATTAAATAGCGGATGGAAATCGTAGGGACATTAGGGCGAAATCAACTTAGCGGGGAGAGGTCCAATTTGCGAGAGCGCGTCGCCGCGTCTCAATTAAGGTTAACAAATTTTCTCGAAGGAGAAGCAAAGCCTACGGAGTAATGACAAAAAAGGAAAAACAGCCTCTTTGCATGTGATTGGGCAAAGTAACAAGAAACTGAAGAGATTTAGTGGCATCCTCATTTGCGTGCCCTCTCTCCAGAGAGAATGGGAAAGCAGTGAGCTCCGCAGACCTATTTAACCAGAATAGGATTGAAGCGACGCGCCCGACGGGGGGGTATCATGGTCCCTTCTCAATTTTATCTCTGCTCTCTATCAACCCTTTTTATCGACATCGGATTGGATTTTATTATAACAGGACTATGGGATTTGAGTTTTTATTATCATACCCGGATTATTTAAATTTGAAGCGATGAATTTCTCGGTTTTATTTTTTACGCCGACGCATAATTCTTCTGGGAGAATACGACGCTCGCGACTTTAGACGCCGAAGAACGCCGCAATCGCGGATAAAGTGATTTTAAACGAAAGAATTTAAATTCAGATAAATGATACGGAACTTTCGGGAACTCCGCTTCTATCCTGTTCCCCAGCAAATCATCCCTGTAACTCCGTAATTACTAACTGATGTTGAAACTTCAAAGGTTGGCGCATTTCTAATAAATTTTTTCATATCTCTCACACCATCAACTTACTGAGGATCCTTGGATTGTGCAGGATGATCATTGTAATCATCCAAATAAACGTGGTAACATGTAATGAAAATGAAACAAAGAAAGAAGAACAAGCCGAAACCATATGGCTTAAAGAGGAATGTAGGACCCTCTACAAAAAAAGATGGGTATTAAATCATTACCTTAAGGTTCTACATTCTGAACTGTCTTCTAAACTACAACACTTAGAATTTAACAACTTATAGATGACAAAATAAATAAATAAAACAATTAAAAATTAAGTATATGTCCAAAATTATCAGATAAAAAGTATATTGGATTTTGTCGTATAACTTACGTATGAACTGTTTCTTAAAGAATTGCCAGTATTTTATCAAAAAAATAGTATGTATACATGTAGCATTTAAACCTTCAAATATTTTATCGTTGATGGGTGAGGGGACACCAAAAACTTCTTGTCGCGAAATCGAATCACAAATTCATTTTCGATTATTATTACTTCATATTAAAGGAGCAAACAGATTTGAAGATCTGAAAACAGTAAACGGAGAAATACAGGAATCTTATGTAGCAGCGTGTTTAAAATTAGGTCTTATTTAAGATCATCACGAGTGGAAAAGAGCCATGAATGAAGCTGAAATTTGGATGATGCCCAGACAGCTGAGATATTTATTCATTCGTATTTTAATGCATTGCCGACCAATTTATCAGGAAGAATTGTGGGAAGAATTTAAAGAAGCAATGTCACAACATTATGAAAGACGTTACAGCAATACTGAAGGACAAAAAAGCCTATATTCAAATATTAGTTCCATGCTTTCTGCGGTTACAATCTTTCAATGTTTCCTACCATGCCACGACATTGAATTTGCAAATGAAGAACAAGCAATAGAAATAGGATCACGACAATATAAACACCTAATTGAAAAGCAGAAAGAAATTGTAGATATTATTTTGGGTAAATTTGATGCTAACATAAATGAATCAATTTCTGAATCTTCATGTTTTTATATAGATGGTCCAGGAGGCTCCTGTAAGACTTATGTTTATACAACCCTTTACAGCTTACTGAAAAGTAAGAATAAAATTGTTTGTACCATGGCCTTCACGGGCATAGCAGCAACACTACTTCCTCACGGCAGAACAGTTCATAAAACGTTTGGGTTACCTGTTCCTCTGTTTTTAGATTAATCTTCCAACATTAAGAAAAATTCAAAAGAAGTAGATTATTTAAGGAGGGTAGATGTTTTTATTTAGGATGAAGCTCCTGTGGCGCCAAGGTATGCTTTAGACATTATAGACAGAACCTTACAAGACTTCATGAATTGTGATGTTCCGTTTGGTAGAAAAATTAAGGCCAAACATTTGATCAAATAGGAATTGATCTCCGAAAAGAAATATTTACTCACGGACAATTATGCGTGGCTTTTTCAAGAGTTCATTCTTGGGAAGGTTTGATAATTTATTTAGGAAATCAGAGAAATAGCCGTATAGTTCAAAACTACGTTTTCAGGGAATAATATCAGATGTAAGTTATTCTGCAATCAGGCAATAATGCGTTTCTTTGAAGTCATGATTCGAGTTTTATAAATTATTGGTGTTTCCACATATAGGGCCTTATTTTATCACTTTGAAATGGGAAAATATATAAGATAATAGTACACAACCAAAATCAGTATTATCACGGTTTCACGGTACTGTTTTCAAAGGTCTGCGAACTTGGTAGCCACAATTTTTCGCAACTTCACTGTTAGAGATATAGATATGAAAAAAACTATAAAAAATCTTTTGATGAGATCGACCATGTTCCTATATTCCTAGTAGTAGTTCCTATATTCCTACCGTGACATAGATTTTGAAGATTAAGGACAGAAGAAAGAATAGCTCTTTCTAAAAGTACTGGGGTCATATGGAGCATATGGAGGTACTCAAAGCAATTCCAAAAATATCACATTCTTTCAGATTTCTTGAGGAACAGAACGCCTAACCATAAAAGGCACGTTATTGAAATGTAATTTTGAGACAACATGTATATAAAATAGATCACGTGGCGAGGGCGCCTATGCCTCCGTAGTTCGATAATTCACTGTTGCCACACATGAGCAAATGCTGCTTAATTGTGCGAAAGATGGCATTTATACATTGAGATATGTATGTAGATTCGCAGAAAATCGTTATTAAGCTGGAAGCATTAGCGAATGAAGAAAGTGTGAATTGAAATGTCTTCGCTGATTACAGCAGTGATAAATGGCTTTTAGCAAGGTTAATGCAGACATATTTATAAAGAGACAATAAAGTAGGTTCTCGCGAATTCACGCAACGCTATCTCTTAACTTAAACAAGCCGACGACGTTTAATAGTAATTGGAATAGTTGCTGTTCAGAAGCATAATGTAAATTTGTTCGCCAGCTTGCAAAACGTATGCAAATACTGCCCCGCATAATATTCTCGGGTTTTAATTTATTAATCTGCAACATTTTCCGCTGTTGTTGTTGTATTTGCAACAAGACTTAGGAATTATTGTTTGGAAGAAATTAATTTAGATCTCGCCTTGCTTTTAATTAAAATCTAACGCGAGAATATTGTTCTTAAGCCAAAGCTGATTAAAACTTCGATAACTTTTTAGATGGCTCAGTTTTGAATAATCGGCCCTTTTGTTTCTCGAAACTGGTTCGTTCTCAACTAAAATACATGTCAGATGCTTGGGCAATATACCAAAATAAAAACGAATTCTTTAACTTGCGGCAAAAATTTACCTAAACTAGGGCAGTGAGCGCGCGTAGCCTGATTACAGAATAATTTACATCTGATATAATTCCCTGAAAACGTAGTTTTGAACTATACGGCTATTTCTTTGATTTCCTAAATAAATTATCAAACCTTCCCAAGAACGAATTCTTGAAAAAGCCACGCATAATTGTCCGTGAGTAAATATTTCTTTTCGGAGATCAATTCCTATTTGATCAAATGTTTGGCCTTGTGATTTATTAATAGTCATTGCAAACGCTAGTTTAATGGGAAATTATTGTCCTCTTTTAAAAGTAAAAGGATAAACATTTTCACAGTACAACGCTATATGGTTAACGAAAACTATATCTCCATGTTTATCGCCTGTTAAAATTTTGCACTGTAGGATATTGTCTCCCAATTGTAAAATTAACAATCTCGTACGATTACATAAGCCTTCATTAATGCTGAGATTTCTAACCAACATCACAATACAATAAACTCTCAACTTCAATTCATGCGGAGGAAAATTTGGCGGGTTTAAAGTATTTAAATATTCAGGAAGAATAGCATCGTTTCAATCTCCATTATCACAATTTTCAACACTATCCAAGTTTGTATATATTTTTTCTGTTTTTATATCTAACAGTTCTACCACTTTTTTGTGAATGTCTTCAACATTAGAATAGATGATTAGGTCATATCTATGAATCGCTTTTCTTTAATTGGTTCCTCCATATGTACGTTCAACGATACCCGAATTATAAATACATTTCTGTAGCAATTCTAAATTGCTATTCATATCGTTTAGAACTCCATCTCCAACATCCAATAAAAACTTGGTGAATTCTTGTTCCTGTGGTAGAGCCCGCATATTTTGTGTTTAAGAAAATTTACGGAAATAACTCCAAAGAGAACTAAATTTTATACTTAAATTCACTGTTTCACAGCGGGTATCATTTATTTTAACTGGTAACAATTGTCAAAAATATCCTCGCAACACCATAACGGAACATCACAATTCATAAAGTCTCGTAAGGTTCTGTCTATGTCTAAAGCATACCTTGGCGCCACAGGAGCTTCATCCCAAATAAAAACATCTACACTCCTTAAATAATCTGCTTCTTTTGAATTTTTCTTAAAGTTGGAAGATGAATCTAAAAACAGAGGAACAGGTAACCCAAACGTTTTATGAACTGTTCTGCCATGAGGAAGTAGTGTTGCTGCTATGCCCGTGAAGGCCATGGTACAAACAATTTTATTCTTACTCTTCAGTAAGCTGTAAAGGTTTGTATAAACATAAGTCTTACAGGAGCCTCCTGGACCGTCTATATAAAAACATGAAGATTCAGAAATTGATTCATTTATGTTAGCATCACATTTAACCAAAATAATATCTATACAATTTCTTTCTGCTTTTCATTTAGGTGTTTATATTGTCGTGATCCTATTTCTATTGCTTGTTCTTCATTTGCATATTCAAAGTCGTGGCATGGTAGGAAACATTGAAAGATTGTAACCTTCCGCAGAAAGCATGGAACTAGTTTGAATATAGGCTTTTTTGTCCTTCAGTATTGCTGTAACGTCTTTCATAATCTTGTGACATTGCTTCTTTAAATTCCTCCCGCAATTCTTCCTGATAAATTGGTCGGCAATGCATTAAAATACGAATGAATAAATATCTCAGCTGCCTGGGCATCATCCAAATTTCAGCTTCATTCATGGCTCTTTTCCACTCGTGATGATCTTAAATAAGACCTAATTTTAAACACGCTGCTACATAAGATTCCTGTATTTCTCCGTTTACTGTTTTCAGATCTTCAAATCTGTTTGCTCCTTTAATATGAAGTAATAATAATCGAAAATGAAATAGTTCAATTTGGCTGGGGCTTACGGAGTACATGCGTCCAATAGCTTTGAATTGTTTCTGACGGCGTATACTTTTACAACGACAACAAACATGATACCTACCTGTGATAGTTCAGACGTACGCACTTTTGGCGATCGGCTCCCGTACGTATTAAAAAGAGACTGAAACGAAAGATCTGATCGAAACGGTACGTGCCTATTGCGCATTCTCCACGACTAACATCACTTTTATTAGATAGGATACGTCTAATCCTCATTATGAGTGGTTATAAGCATTACCAGTGCAACATATAAATTTAACCCAAGTTTCTCTTTCGTAGAGTTCAGAAGCCAGTTTTTACTGCAAACCCGCAAGAAAAATCCTGTCAGATTTTTTGTTTCTTCGGAAACATGACGGCCGAAGGATTCTGAAACGTTTGTATATAATACGGGCTGAAAATACAGTTTTTAAACGAGAATAAAAACTGCACGTTCTATCCTTGCCACGGAGCTTTTCCTACTAAAGATCTTTTTATTCTACATCATCTCCTGAATACAAATACACCTCCTTAATAAAACAAGGTTTTGCCCCCTTTTAATTGGGCACAGTTCATTTTATTTTGAATAGTAACTACCAATATTTTAAATCTTGATAAAGTTTCAAATGGGTACTCTTTTACGAAGGTTAATACACAAATTACTGTTGTCAAATTTCGAAAAGAAATCCATCGCGCACAAAAAAACGTGTATATATATTTGTAACTTAGCAGACAGTATTTGCATAAACACCCCCAGTGAACGTCTACAAGCGAAATCCAAGCTGTTATTGTGTCCTAAACTATATGTAATGTAGGACACAGCCAAGGAGGATCGATACATCGCTTGCATTATTGAATACGAGGTTGTTTTGGGGTTTTTATGCCGAAAGGATTAATCAACAGCCAATAACCCGTTGAAGGGTTGTAAAAACTGTTGTTAAACACTCTATTAGGTTATATGGGGTATAAATTATCATAGTAAAAAACTTGAGATTTTCCATTTAATGTAGAGTTGCAACTTTTTCATTAGGGAAAGCAAAAACAAAGTATTCTTGTTTGAACCTGTTACTTGATGGAAATTTATGATTATTATAATATAAAACACTTGAAATGTGGTGCTACATACGCATGATGAAGATACCGTTGGATAGATGAGGTTAGCAATAGGTAGGTATTCCAAAGAGTTGGGGAAAAGCGAAAGGTATGGAAGACAATAAAGTATAGAAGAGACAATTTCAAGAGCTGTTGAACTCTTCCATATACCAGCAACAGTAAAACAACCACTGGCATTGCCAGTTTAATACATAAATACAGAGTTAGTACTTCCCCTTTGCCGAACAGGTATGCCCTTGAGGGCGTGTCACAGTTTCTTGTAAAATGAACATTCAAATTTAAAGCGATAGCTTCAAGTATATCTAAAGTATTTCGTCGTATATAGCACCCTGTTAAGGTTGATTGAAAGGGTATCCCCTGGAATTTTATCAGTAAACAACGGTTTCACCCAAGATCTTACTCATTCCCTACATTCTCTGCTTTTCTCCTGAGGCAAGTCTTGCTCTTGAAGGAGATATTTCCATATGATCATACCTTCATTGCTCTAAAACCGGGAGTCGTTAACCTATCTATTTATAAAGTTAGACGACAGTAGAACAAATGTTTTTTACTATTTGTACAAATCTACGCGTAGGTGGCAGTTTGTCTGACACGACCACGAAAATAGCGAAATCAATAGCTTGCTCGTCTGATAAGATACGTAAAGAACCTCCGACGGCCTGTCTGATGAAGGTAACAGTAGAGGCAAAGCATATAATGACATACCAGTGTGTATTATTAAGTTAGGGACCGAGGATAGAGGAGAAAATCGCCAAAGGCTGTTTACTTTATATAGGCTATCAGATTAATAAATTTAGTCCGACGTCCAAAAATTAAATTACTTTTAAAATTTGCTCTAGAAGGGCTACAGTTTATCAGGTACTTGCGTGAGGGGTATCGGGCCAAATGCGACACAGTGCAAAAGCGACACAAGGTATTTTGGTAGCAATAGCGAGGGATTTTAATATTTGCCACAACTAATGGGAGAGAGCTCTTGGCTACGAGCAATACTGTGTTTATTGATGAAACGTTCAAAAGTTTCAGTAAGCAGTTCACGCAAATCTACTCATTCCATATCGATATCGGATGAAGAAGTGAATGTGGTACCTGTGATGTTCGCACTTTTGCCTGATAAAAAGCAACGAACATACGATCGTATGTTTGAACTGATAAAGATACAAATTCTTGGATGGCGCCCGCAAACTGTGAAAATTGATTTTGAAAAAGCGGCAATCGGTTCCTTAAAAAATATGTTTCCATCTACGCAAATAAGTGGATGCAACTACCATTTTAAACAGTGTTTGTGGAGGAAAGTGCAAAATCTTGGTTTAACAGAAGAATATAAGGTGAATGAAGACATACGCCTGCATATTCGAATATGCGCCGCCTTAGCCTATATTCCACCTACTCATATAGAAGATGGGTGGCTAACCATTATGGAAACTGCTCCACAATACGAAAAACAGGAAAATTTTTTGGATTACTTCGTAGACGAGTGGATGGAAAATTCTATAATTAAGCGTTCTATGTGGAACAATTTCATGAAATGCCTTGTTAATTGTTGCACTTTTGGGTAGATCTTTATTTCTGATTTCAAAAATATAGTTTGCATTTTATGTTTAAAATTATGTTCTTTTGATGTGCTTGAATAATTTCCAAAAAAATTTTTGGGCTAACGAACTTCTTGGACTCGGGGTATTTTCCAACAACGCAATAAAAGCATGAGTGAGTAGGTACGAGAAAAAATTTATTGATAATAGTCAAGCACGCAGTGAATTCGGTAAGAAAAATTCACATCGAAAATGTGCATAAAAAGATGCAGGTAAATTTTATTACTTTGGGAGCCAGTGTCGCTTTTGCAACCACTGAGATGTCGCATTCCGAATATCTTTCTGGTTTTTATGACTGTGTCGCATATGCTACTACTAGAGGTCCGTGAAGTTAGCCTCGTTATTTTAGATTTTCTAATGAATTTTAGTCTGAATAATTAGTATCTAATTTGTAATAATTTGTAACCCACAAACTACAATTTGTAACTCTCCCGTTAAGGAGTTATTTAAAAAACTACTTTTAGGGGCCAACTTCTCGGGAGCCCCGCAAGTTTGGAGTTTCCGATTTTTTTCTTTGCCAATATTTAGTAACTAATTTGTAATAATTTGTAACCCATAAACTAGAATTTGTAACTCTATCGTTGAAGAGTTACTTAAAAAACTACTTTATTATTATTATCATTATTTGCTGCAACAGATCGAGCGTTGTAGGAGTCGACGGTACCCTAGGGAATTCAGGTATGTTTTTTGGCTTCCTCTCTGCTGTGGGCGCTTCGATTTCCAGTAAAATTATCTATATTATTGGGAAATTCACGATTTCATACTTCTAAACAAAATAATTATTCAGTTCGTGGAAATACCTTTTTGCTTGCTCGTACCACACTTATCTACAAATTCAATGCGAAAATGACTTGCACGATATCTTCAGGTTAAGGTCGAGCGGAGCGTTTCAGTCTCCCCCCCCCCCCCAAACGCACGCATCCTATGATCGGTGGTGCCTTTCAGTGGTTTGGAATAAAATAAGTATAGAACAATGAATAAATCAATTATGGGGTTATGCCACTATTACTAATGAAAGCAAGGAGACAATAAATAGAACGCTAAAACTTTGAATTGGCAAACCCTAGTGTTGGGATATAAACAAACTCATGTGTGATATAAATGAACTACACGCTACGTCTTACGCGCTTCCCCAGTCTAAATGGTCTACTGCACATAGGATTTTTTTCTCATTCAATACGGCTAGTTTTCGTCTTTGTTTGGTTTCTACGAATTATATACTTCCTTACAAATGAAAATAACACGTAATTATCTATAATCTACTTTGCCAGTTTTTACCCCGCCCAGCACCCCTATTCGCTCACGGTCTAGCAAGTTTCTCGGCCAAAAGCGGCGAGAATGGAAACGGCCCTGAGCCATGTGAAAGTCCTGATATTGACCGATCCCAAGCGGTTGAGCAGATTACCGGTTTTTAGTTTCCAAGTGATAATGAATAAAAGTCTATCTTACATAATGACACAGACTCGCTCCGGCCTAACGGCCTCCGCACAATTGTCCTTTTGACCTGACCGATTTTTTATGTAAAAAAATAAACGGTGGAATACAAAAAAGAAGTCTTCAATTCAATTCCAATTCAGAGAGAGTATAGGTACATAACAATTCAAAAGTTGTTATCCCCCGGCCAAAAGCAATATACCAAAATGCATCGTTCGCACAAATTTTCTTTTTTACATGCTCTACTAAGCCTTCTCCTTCTAAGAAACTGAAAAAAAAAGTTGATAACAGGGTACACGCGAATGTCAGATTTATACCCAAATGTCTATTTATCAGATGGTTTATGTTCGAAAATGTCCAACTACATCAAAATATAAATTGTTTATAAGTCCAGTAATAAAGTGACAATCTGCTAAACGTCAATCCCACTGGCAATGAAATAAATACTTTTCCTGGTGTTCGAATAGGCGTTGATTCACATTTCGGCACTAAGCAATATTTGGAGTATTTAATATTAGGTTATTCCATATTAAATCAAAAGATTCAACAAATTTAGGAACGAACAAACACTGCAAATGCTGACTTTACAACGCCAACTGTCATATCTACTCTATGCCACTCTATTTTCACTATTTCCATGCTCTATGCAGTCAGACATAAACAGCCATATCCATAGATACCTACATAATTTCAATGTGATACATGACGTAACGCTTGTTTTTACTACTCATAAAATTTCCGTACCGCGGGCTATAACTGAAAATCGATTCTTAAGGAGTAAACTCCAAAGACGCAAAATGCGTGCAGTGCTAAAACGTACTTTCCCGTCACTTAAGGGGTGTATTCTAGAGGTTATTTTAAGCAAGAAAGTTCCCATAAACATGGGTCCGTTTCTTGATTTAAAGCACGTGAACATGGAAGTCACCAATTCGGCAAAACTTAGTTGGGATATAAATAAACGCTTCGGAGACATTTCTCTTGCCATTGGTTTAAATATTTCTTGGTTAGTATTTTTTACTTGCAAAATATTTTTTAGTTGCAATATTTTTTTTGCTTTCATTTTTTCTAGTTGCATTTTTTTTACTTGCAAAATATTTTGTAGTTGCAATTTTTTTTGGTTGCATTATTTTCTAGTTGCATTTTTTTTACTTAAAATATTTCTAACTTGCCACATTTCAATATTTGGCTTATATTTACGTTTTTTAGTTGTAAATATCATTTTACTTGATATAAAAATAAGTTTCAATTTTGTCCCAAACGGCGCTCCATAGTATTTAAAAATACGTTAAGATTTAAGATATAATAAAGTTCTATGTACTTCCTATCTTTTGTCCGCCAGCTAAAGATTTACAAATAGATAATTATAATTATATCAACGCATCTTTGTGTGTGCATTACTATTTGATAGTGACATAAAAAGACATATCACCATAATATTAAAAGGGAACTAACACAACACTTTACGGGTGGGGATATCGGTCGCTCGGTCTCTTTTCAACTGGCGGAGATCGTATGGGTGAGGTCGTGCACTCGGCATCATTCCGATGGACGCTTGGATCTGCTCAACGCTGTTCGCAGTCACAGTTCAACCTGGGGTTCAACGTTGCACCCGTAGAATGGTTTTTTGCTGTATTAAATTAAACGCAATTAATTATTTAAGAATATTCTATAATTCTATGGGAATATTTTGTAGTGCACCTGGGATGAACCTACGTCGTGGAGCGTAGCCCACGGGTTCATCTAGTTATACTTAATTGTTCAGTTCAATCCAGGGATGGTATATGGGAGGGAAATTCCCTTTTTTTGGGAGCCCGAGAATATGGCCCCTGAAAATAGTTTTTTAGAAAACTCTTCAACGATAGAGTTACAAATTCTAGTTTATAGGTTACAAATTATTACAAGTTAGTTACTAAATATTGGCAAAGAAAAAATCGGAAACTTCAAACTTAAGAGGCTCCCGAGAAGTTGGCCGCCAAAATTATTTTTCAAATAACTCTTCAACGATAGAGTTACAAATTCTAGTTTATGGGTTACAAATTATTACAAATTAGTTACTAAATATTGGTAAAGAAAAAATCGGAAACTTCAAACTTAAGAGGCTCCCGAGAAGTTGGAAGCCAAAAATATTTTTTAAATAACTCTTCAACGATAGAGTTACAAATTCTAGTTTATGGGTTACAAATTATTACAAATTAGTTACTAAATATCGACAAAGAAACAAATCGGAAACTCCAAACTTGCGAGGCTCCCGAGAAGTTGGCCCCTAAAAGTAGTTTTTTAAATAACTCTTCAACGATAGAGTTACAAATTCTAGTTTATGGGTTACAAATTATTACAAATTAGTTACTAAATATTGGCAAAGAAAAAAATCGGAAACTCCAAACTTGCGGGGCTCCCGAGAAGTTGGCCCCTAAAAGTAGTTTTTTAAATAACTCCTTAACGGGAGAGTTACAAATTGTAGTTTGTGGGTTACAAATTATTACAAACTAGATACTAATTATTCAGACTAAAATCTATTAGAAAATCGAAAATAACGAGGCTAACTTCACGGACCTTACTACTAGTGCTAATGTCGCTTTTGTTCTTGTCGCTTCTGCCCCATATTCTTGTGTGGGGGCCAAAGCCCGCAGCAGTTATACGAACAAAGACTTTGCCCTTCTATACAGTGAGGAATTGTTTATCTCAGAACTTTAAAACTGTTCAAAAAATTGAATAAAAATATAAAAGTGCACCATGAAATTTCTTGTTGCAAACTTTTAAGTTCATAACCGCACGAGATATCCAGAGAAACCATATTACTAATAAACTTTTTCATATCCAAGAGAATAAACAAAGTTGGGGTTATAATTTCCTGCAAGCGAAGCAATAAAAACGTATATTTCTGTAAATACGGAAGGGAAGACTGTTTTGATTCGCCCTTTTTATAACACCCTCATTGAAACGGTATATATATAAAATTTAAAATCAAACCAAGGTCCCGAATACCAAACAAGATGTGGTAACACTCACCCGTATTTCATTACCATTATTTACAGTTTCCTGTAATTACAGTTTCCTTACTGAATCTGAGGCGACACTAATTTTTTCTAAACTACCCCTTCAAAATCTATCAAGAATATTTATTTCCCAGTTTTCTCGCTTACGGCTTTTTACAAATAATCAATTAAAACTTTGCACATGCAATATCCGAGAACTCGTTAGTGGCTAACGACGTGATTGATTGGAAAGTTATTGCAGTATAGCCAACGCGATATTGACTTCGGGTATAATAATATTTTTGTTACGCCACGCCGCTAATATCCAGGATTCATATTTCAAAATCGCTCCGAAACGATTTCAAAATAGTTATACGCGCGAAATGTACAATAATTGCTCCGGATTGTTCGCAGGAATCGCAATTTGTATTTGGGTCGTATAATTTCATTGCCAATAACGGCACAAAAATTATCACATGAGCCAAATGAAATTCGTTAAATCAAAATTATTTTATTTGGCCGTGCTTTTAATTAATTTACAATAATTTACACAGGTTATATTGTATTGTCAGTAAATCAATTTGTTCGTTATGTAAGTCATGGTTTTTATCCCTCGTATAACCTGGCATCATGGCTGTTCTAATGAGACAAGCAACGTTATTTTCAAGTATATTATACGGTACGAGGTACTCAAATGAGTAGGAACCGAAAAGTTCTTTAATACTTTTCGTCAAAACAAAAATTTCATATCCGAGCTCTGGCTGAAAATATGTGAACTTGCATTAGCATTTAAGAGATGCTTCTCCAAGTTTCGCTCTCTTCCTGACAGCTGCCTATTGCATATATTCAGCGACAATAAACTTTCGGCCGTGTGTTCACGATTTTTCCCGCGGTCGCTCTAGTCGAAAAACTTCAACGCTGTGAAATTTATGAACACTTTCGGGGCGCATATAAATGAAAATTACGAGACAGATACATAAATGCATAGTTAACAGAGCGGCTCGTCACGCTTTTGAGATGCTCCGCAGATTTTGGCCCAATTTTCTCTGGTATTGTAGTGGAATTTGAGTTACGGAGATTTTAAATGCGCATTTGGGGTGGTAGCCGCCCTTACTCAGTAAATCTTTGATTAAACATTATGTTGGGGAAGATTTCAACACATAAAAAATGTAAGTCGGAATTTACAATTGTATTCCACATTTACAATTGTGTCTCGAAATTCACAAGTGTAAATCGAAATTCACAATTGTAACTCAGAATTCATAATGTTTCAAGTATTCTTTTATTAATACGCATATATTTATGAAACATGCTTAAGGTTTTAAATGAAAAGTTCGAGGGCAGCCTGCCCAGCTTGGCCCATGACCTAGGGAACTGATTATTACTTTACAAGCAAACGTAATATTCGGCAATTTTTTTTCATTCATTCATTAACAAGCAAACAAATAATTTTGTTCATCAAATTGCCTAGTTTCCAAATTACCATTTATACCCGGTGAAAACTAATAGCAACCACTTTAAATATTCATCAGCTTTCCTTCCTTAGCGGGTTTTCTTCGGAACTTCACAATTCATTAAATTACCTGCAACTTATCGAACACTTGAAAAATTCATTACAGCATTCCTCATTTTTAACCAATTAAGCTTTATTGCTTTTCTGGGGGGCAAGCATGTGGAAAACAGATATGGTCAGGGAACAGCCAGCGTGTTCTCTCATTAGATGTGAAGGGCTTGAGAATTTCGTCGGGGCGGAGTGATATGCAAGCTTCGCATTCCTTAAGTTCATCATGTGCATTATGGCATTTCATTCATTAGCAAAGAATCGCGGTTGCTTGATTGTACGAAACTTTCGTCGTTTATAAGATATACAATGTTCATCTGCAAGCGTCAAGTAATACGTTTAACGACCATTGAATTTATACTCTACTAATCCCAGACATCTGCCGTACGGATCGAGCCGAAAACGGGGGATTTTGTTAGCCGACAAGTTTAACATATCTTGGGAAGGTCTCGTAGCTGCAGATGAAGGGATCGCCGAGATACGGCACCCTCAAATTAGGGGTAGTTTTTCATACCAGCTAAATCGACCCACAGTTCTTAAAAAAATTATATTTCTCCAAAAATATTACAAATTTTTGGAACAAAAAAGCACGCAAAAATCTCTATAAATTGTCCCAAGTTCCCAAATCAAGTGTTGATTGATAGAAAATAAACGAACGCATCCACCCGATCTTCTTTCATCAATCCAAATTTATTCTCCTTTTTAAGGTCATTCTACACTTGTAGTTTGGTTCAGACAAGTAGATTCCAACTAATCAATCAATATTTTCCACAAAGAGGACATTCTTTCTTGCCAAATTCGCAATTTCGCAGCTACCAAAAGAATTAGTAGTACTGGACCGTTTGAACAACTACTCCTCGGGCAAATACCCCGCCAGGCATTGAATTATAGAACTAAATCCAGATTTGCATGGTTTAAGTGTGTAGGGGAAGGCACCGTACTGATGAGTCCCAGAAGGACGAAATCAGTTGGTCTGCGCTTTTCCATACACATTCAAAACATGCAATATTTGAACAAAGACATGCTTAAAAGCACGTACGTACATGGAGACACATTATGATTGCTTCAAAGCCACCTTAGGTGGGGTAGCTCTCTGTGACGTCTCTTAGTACAAAAAATCCGGATGTAATTCTATAATTCAATGCCTGGCGGGGTATTTGCCCGAGGAGTAATTGTTCGAACGGTCCAGTACCACTAATTACTCTCAGATAATTACTCAAAGTAGTTGTCACTTGCTGATATCTATCCAGGGCGCGGCAGCAAGATAAATTGCATGGTTTAAGTGTGTAGGGGAAAGCACCGTACTGATGAGTCCCAGAAAGACGAAACTAGTTGGTCTGCGGTTTTCCATACACATTCAAACAAACCAAAACCAAAAGAATTATCAAGAAATATGACAGTATCTACTCAGTGATAGAATGATGCCAATTCGTCCCGAAAATCACAATATTCTATGAAAATGGTTAAAAGTGAAGATATTGCTGACTTCAACTCATTTCACAAGCGTAATAGCTTGTCGTTATCACAAGTTTTATCCACTTTCCATATCCTTCTGAAGAACCTGGGATGGTTCAAACTTACGATTTTATAGATGGATTGCAAAGTCACAAGTCGTTCTGCCTTAACCGTTACAAAAACCTGCTTACCCTCTGGGAGTATAGTTGTTCATATTAATTCATTAAAACTTGAAAATATTAGACAACTCGTTACATACGTAGCGTGATTTTTATGACGACATATTACAATGGCCGACAACAGAACATGAAGAAGATAATGCATAATCCGTCTAAATAAGCAATTTTTGTATTTCCAATAAAGATATTCAAAAATGAGTGGTAATGGACCGTTAGAACAACTACTCCTCTAGCAAATACCCCGCCAAGCATTGAATTATATGAACGAATCCAGATTTTATTGTACTACGAGATCTCACAGAATGATATAATTGAGATCTCGTAGTACAATAGAATCTGGATTCGTTCTATAATTCAATGCCTGGCGGGGTATTTGCTAGAAGAGCAGTTGTTCTAACGGTCCAGTACCACTCATTACATCTAGACAATTCGTAAAGTAATATGCCATCTATGTAAGCACTTATATCATCAAAATGCAAACTTTGCAAATTTATACTTATAGAAAACAATACAATAATTATATGGCTTAGTAATAATTTAAGTTTTACAGAAGTTATTCGGCTTACTCTTGAAGCACATTAGCGATTTACAGCTGCGTTAAGTGTGGGGATACTTTAGATCGAATAAATCATGTAAGACGAGAGTGAATTTAGCTTGGGGAATGTGAAAAGCCTTGCAAAGTTGAAAATGCCCGCCTATTTATTACCCTGAAAAAGCGATTAGACCCTCTTGTACGAATGCGTATGCATAAATTGCAACAAAAAGTTTTGTGATTGTGGTAAAATTTACGGGCGTAGATAAATTGAATGGAAAAGACCAGTGTGTACACCAAAGAGGGACTGTTTTACATTTTCATTGGATTAAATTTCGAGTGAGATAAAAACTAAAATAATGTTTAATTCAAGAGGTACTCATCTGAGCTTGAAGCTTCAAAATAATTTATGTGTTTCAGTATCTACATAAATTACATCTCTATCCTGTGAATTCCAAAACTCTAACGCTGATGAATAATAAATTGATGGGCTTTGTTATTTTTCGGATGGTCATTACATGTTCAATACGTAAAATCAGCTCAACATCTTACTTATTTAGATTCAAAAGCTCCCAAGTGTTAATTCAAAAATTTTGCCATCTCAAGGGTGCATCATCCCGAGAAACAGGAAATAGTCCTCCTCGCAACGTTGCCATATTAAAATGTTTTTTTCTTGTACAGAAGTAATTTCAGTATATTGAATACTACCGGTCCATTAGTGCGTCAGAAGCCACAGCATTTGTCAGGTTGAACGATTGGTTCTCGAACCTAAGTAATTTCTCATTTCCCCGCTCTTTTCACTTTAGCCTGGAACATTTTCCCCTGCGACCCTTTACTTCTTTATCATCGATCCGCTACAAGCTGTTCCAAATGGGAAAAATGTTACGGAAATACTTCATTCCTCCACAAGCTGGAAGGAATATCAATGCATGTAATAACATACATACTTAATGCTGATCCTACCGACTGCGCCATTTCATATTTCAAAGCCGTATGATTTTAACAAAAATGAAACTATAATATAATTATCGACTGAACAAGGAACAGACAGAGATGGAGTAGTCTCAAGTTGGACGGCATCGAGATTATTTAAAGAAGATTGAATCGTGCTCATCAGAGAGGCAACATTCCGCGTCACATCTTCGTACCTGCCAGCGCATTATAATGAACCTATTGTATTTACCTTACGACACGCGCTTTCTTAATTAATTAATATTCAGCAGAAAAGCTTCCTTCCGATAAAAAGTATTCAGAGGGTAAGAACAACAACAGGGTGAAATTTAGATTGGAAGTGTTCACTAGAGATGCCGAAGATCTGCATAATATATTATTTGAAGATGCACAGTAACATTGTGATAGCTGTAGATTATGCTGCTGTGTTCTTAGTGGGTATATTGCGTGTATGCTATATTTTTATTTTATTTCATAAATATGTTGTATTGCTTTGGAAGCGCACTTGTGCAGTTCCGAGCGTTGCTTATATTCTCACTTTTTGTATCTTTTCCCGTTCATTGCACCTCTTGCACTTTTTCTTTTTTTTGTCTGTTTCTTCCTTAAAAACCCTCTACAGCTGAACTATTTGTTTTTTGTTTTTTTTTCTTCTCAACTTTATTGCTATTATTACATATTCCTCTTTTACGTGCTATTGTTTGTTGTTGTATATTTGTCACATTGCTTTCTTAATAATTTCTTCTCTTGGTCATGTCTTTTTTTTCAGATTAGTCTCTTTTCCTAGTCTTCTTCTTTTCCTTTTGTATTATGACATTGTGCATTGCCCACATTAATGTAAGATCCCTTATGGCCTCATTTCATCGTCTTGCTGATCATGTCAGCCAAAATGACTATGATGTGTTATGTTTGAGTGAGACCTGGCTGCATGATGGTATTGGCGATGCTGCTGTGTCACTTGATGGTTATGTGTTGATTAGATCTGATCGTGCTGGTAGAGGCGGGGGCGTTGCCATGTATATTAGAAATATCTTGCAATTTAAAGTAATTTCAAGAATTTGTAATGTTAACTTTGAATATTTAGTTGTGGCTGTGACATCTGGTGGAGGTGACCACGCGATTGGCGTTGTGTACAGACCTCCTAGCGGTGAGTACAATGAATTTCTGAACTGTTTTGAAGACTTGCTTGTTACTGTGGCTTCCAAGTTTAGCAGCGTTCTCTTTGTGGGTGATTTTAATGTTAATTTGTTACATTTCACTAGCATGTCCGATAATTTGTTAACTTTGGCCGAAACTTTTAATTTAGCTCAGATTATCGACCAGCCCACTCGAGTTACCGACTCTTCCGTTTCGTTAATTGATTTAATTTTTGCAGCCGAGTCTGAGGTGTGCAGTGCCTCGGTGATTGATGCTCAGATTTCGGATCATTTTCTTATCTACTGTAAAATTAATTGTGTCTCTGTACCCTGTGAAATCGCTAGTTTTGTGTATAGCTAGTTTTGTGTATCGATCGCTTAGTGATATAGATACTATTTGCTTCAGTTCTGATCTGGCTTCGTTGCCGTAGTGCTCCATACTTCGGACGGATAGCATCGATGGTAAGATTGATATCTTAAATTCTTTTATTCTCTATCTGTCTGATCTTCATGCCCCCCTACGCGTGTTTAAAAAACCTAAGACGAACTGCTATACGCCCTGGATAACAGATAACATCAAGTTTATGATGAAATTGCGGGACAATGCGCTGAAAAAATTCAAGAGGACTGGGCTCCCTGTCCGTTGGTCTTATTATAAGCTACTGAGAAACACCACGACCTCTGCTTTGCACTCGGAGAAGAAGGCATATCTGAGTTTTAAATTCCAGAACTGCTCTGTTAAGGAAAAGTGGGCGGAGCTTAGTTAGCTAAATATTCTGAAACGTAAGTCACATGATCTGCCTCTAAACTTGAGCAACATCGATAATCTTAACAAGCACTTCGTTGAATCATGTAAAACTGCCACTGTGCCTTCTCCAGATTTGCTCTCCTTCTATTCCTCTTCTATAATGCCCGGCGTTTCAGAGTCTCTGTCCTTCCAACTTGTCGATGAAAAGTGTGTCAGCGACCTTGTCCTGTCGGTCAAGTCCGGGGCGTGAGGCAGTGACGATCTCAGTATTTCGCTTATTCTTCTGTGTTGTCCGTTTATTATTCCTTTCCTTACTCATATTTTCAATGAATGCATACGCAGCTCATATTTTCCGAGAGTCTAGAAGTGTGCACATGTAATTCCTCTCCCTAAGGTTACCCCTCCTGTGGAGTTTAGTGATCTCCGTTCAATAAGTATTCTTCCAGTTCTTTCTAAAGTTTTTGAAAAGATTCTTGAGCTACAGCTGCGTGTGCATTTAAACTCTTTTAATGTGCTACCTCTGAGGCAGTCGGGTTTTCGTCAGGGTCATGGTTGCGCTTCGGCTTTGTCGGAGGTTACGGATGATATCTTTCGTGCTCTCGACCAGAACAAACTTACTGTTCTGGTCCTAATTGGCTTTTCCAAGGCCTTCGACATGCTGAACCACGAGATTATGATCTCCATTTTGCATCATATCGGTCTGGCCCCTGACTCCGTAAAGCTTATTGCTTCATTCTTATCTGATAGAAGTCAGTGTGTCGCTTACAACAACCGTCTATCATTACCGTACAGTCTCACATCCGGCGTGCCTCAGGGTAGTATTCTTGGCCCCATCTTGTATACTATTTATACGTCTTCTTTCCATAAATCTTTTCGTCACTGTAACTATCACTTTTATGCGGATGATACTCAGCTTTACTATTCTTTCGAAGCTGCAGATGTTCGCAATGCATGTTCCTTCATAAATAGTGATCTTGAAAAGCTATCAATCATTTCCGAACAACACCTTTTAAAAATTAATTCAAAAAAATCTTGTGCTATTTTGTTTGGCGATGAAGGGTTCAGAAATACCTCAGCAAATGACATTGTTTTGAAAATAAACGACGCCGTGGTACCTTTTACGAAATGTGTTAAGAATTTGGGATTGCACATCGATTCTAATTTACGATTTATGCAACATGTCAACTCTATGTTGCAGAAGGCTTACCTTGCGCTGAAACTTGTATACGGACAGAGGCATTATCTTAATCTGAATACCAAGAGGACGCTGTGTGACTCGCTTGTTCTTTCCCATTTCAATTTCTGTGACACTGTCTATGGTCCTTGTCTCTCATTTCGGGATAAATTTCGTGTTCAGAAAGTTCAGAATTCGTGTCTTCGTTTGATGTTTGGAATTAGAGCACGTTCGCGTATCTCTCATAAGCTGAAAGACGCGAACTGGTTGAATATGTTCAACAGACGTCGCCTTCACATGGTCTGCTTCTTTCTCAAGATTGTCCAGTTCCGTGTACCTCTCTATTTGTATAATAAACTTGTTTTTCGTGCTGATGTGCATGGCGTTGCCACCCGTCGAAAGTCCCTAATGCTCACGATTCCGCGGCATCGCAAGGAAATATTTAAGAGATCTTTCTCGTACAACGTCGTGTCCTGTTTAAATCAGCTATATTTTACTCTTAAAATATAGCTTGCATCAGCTTTCATAGGATGTATAGCGATAGATATATTCAGGGCGTAGGTTACATTCTTTTTTCACCATCACGTAAGACTGTTCTCCTAAATCAAGCATTTGATGGTAATTTACACGTTAAGGTAAGTGTTTAATAATTGTATTTATTTATATTATATAAGTTAAAAATTTCGTAAAGTCCTCTAATTTGTTACTAAATAAATTTTTCACATTTGTGCTTCGGGGGGAGTCATCGGAAATGATAAGTGTAACATCTCACGAGTCGGGGCGTGGAATGTTAGAAGCATGAAACAAGTAGGGAAGTTAGAGAATTTGAAAATTGAGATGGATAGGTTAGCATTAGACGTAGTAGGTATCAGTGAAGTGCGATGGCCAGAAGCTGGAGACTTCTGGAGCGGAGATTTTAGAGTAATACACACAGGATTTGTAGGAGGAAATTCGGGAGTAGGAATTGTTATGCGGAAAAAAGTAGGACAGAGTGTAGAAAATTTCTTACAGCAAAGTGACAGGGTAGTTATGGTTAGGTTAGATTCGAAACCTGTAAAAACAGTAATAATACAGGTATATATGCCCACTTCTAACTACAGTGATGAGGTCGTAGAGGCAGTTTATAGTGATATTGAATATGTGCTAGATTTTGTGAGAGGGCACGAAAATTTAATAATTACAGGAGATTTCAATGCAGTCGTAGGCACAGGGCGAGAGGGCGGAATAGTTGGCCCCTTTGGATTAGGCAATAGGAACGATAGGGGAGTTAGACTGATAGAGTTCTGCGATAAACATAACTTAACGGTCGCGAACACTCTATTTCACCATCATGTTAGGAGATGCTATACGTAGAAGATGCCAGGAGACTTAGGGAGATATCAAATAGATTACATTCTCGTTAGGCAAAGATTTAGAAATCAAGTTAGGGATTGTAGAAGTTATCCAGGAGCAGATATAGATAGTGATCACAACATAGTCGTTATGAAAGCCAATCTTAAATTTAAGATTTTGAAAAAAAGAAGCGGAAGAAGGTATCTTGACCCAGAGAAACTAAAAGATGATGATATGCGCAATAAGTTCGAGAAAAAGACAAACGAAGCACTAAAGGGCACGGGTGGATATATTGTTAGGGACATAGAGGCAGAATGGAATTGCATTAAAAATAGTTTAGTTTCCTCAGCTAGGGATATTTTGGGTCATAAACAGAATGAAAGTAGGAAACCCTGGATAACAAAACATATTGTGAGTCTAATAGACGAAAGGCGAAAATATAAAAATAGGTTAGATGAAACAGGGAAACAAAGATATAAGGCGATCAAGTGGGAAATTATTCGGAAATGTAGGAAAGCGAAAGAGCAATGGATCGATAATAAATGCAAAGAAGTGGAAGATAAATTCGAAGTAGGAAAGACTGATGAAGCTTATAAAATAATTAGGAGAAATTTTAGAGAAATTGGATCTAGTACCAAAAACATTAGAAATGAGGCAGGAGATATCCTAATCGGAAGTGAGGAGAAGGCAGATAGGTGGAAAGAATATTTAGGAAACTTATATGCGGGACAGGAAGTGCAAGATATATTAGAAAACGAAAGCAGTGTAGAGGGGGATAACCTAGGGAGTCCTATAATGAGAGAAGAGTTTGAGATAGCACTAAAAAGTTTAAGGAATAATAAAGCACCAGGTATAGATGGCTTGCAGGCAGAAATCTTAAAGTGCGCAGGTCAAGAGGTAATAGATCGTTTATTTAAATTAGTTAGTCGCATATACCTGACAGGCGAGATTCCAGAAGATTACAAACGGAACATCATAGTAGCTTTGCCAAAAAGAAAAGGCGCGGATAGATGCGAAAATTTTAGAACTATCAGTTTAACTTTACATGCGTCAAAAATTTTAACTAGAATTGTGCAAAGAAGGATGGAGAAAAAGGAAGAAATATTAGGAGAAGATCAGTTCGGATTTAGACGAAATAGAGGAACGCGCGAGGCCATTCTAGCTTTACGAGTAATTATAGAAAAAACGATAGAAAAGAGAAAGAGCGTCTATATAGGATTTGTAGATTTAGAAAAAGCCTTCGACAACGTAAAATGGGGGAAGATGTTCGAAGTGCTGAGAAAGGTAGGGATGAAATACAGGGACAGAAGAATAATACATAATCTCTACAAAGAGCAAAAGGCAGTTATAGAATGTGAGCAGGAACAAAGGGAAGTAGATATCCGGAAGGGAGTGAGACAGGGATGTGCATTGTCACCTCTAGTTTTCAACTTATATATCGAAGATGCGATTAATATTGTTAAGGAAAGAACAGCCTCAGGGATCAATGTACAGGGCCAAACTATTAACATGCTCAGATTTGCGGATGATATAGCAGTGTTAGCATCTAGCAAAGAAGAATTAGGAGCGGCTTTGAATGAAATGGAAGCAGTTTTGACACAGGGCTTCGGCATGAAAATCAATAAAAAGAAAACAAAAATTTTGGTATGTAGGGGATGTGAAAATAGAACTAAAATGGAAATACAAATTGGAAATGAGAAGATAGAGGAGGTCGCGGATTTCTGCTACTTAGGAAGTAAAATAACTCAAGACGGTAGGAGCACTAAAGATATAAAACAAAGAATGGCGCAGGGCCGAGTTGCGTTTAACAAAAAGAAACAACTGTTATGCTCGAGAACGGTTAATATAGAGACTAGGAAGAGACTCTTAACGTCGTATGTATGGAGTACGGCATTATACGGGTGCGAAACTTGGACAATAGGAGAAGCGGATAGAAAAAGAGTAGAAGCGTTTGAAATGTGGTGCTACAGACGCATGATGAAGATACCGTGGATAGATAAGGTTAGCAATAGGGAAGTATTAGAAAGAGTTGGGGAAAAGCGAAAGGTATGGAAAACAATAAAGAGTAGGAGAGATAGGATGGTAGGACACCTTCTAAGAAACGAAGGAATAGTTCGTGACATACTAGAGTCAGAGATAGGAATAAAAAGAGGTAGGGGTAGGCCTAGATTAGACTACTGCTCTCAAATAGTTAGGGATGTAGGATGTTCTACTTTTAGGGAAATGCGTAAGTTAGCTCAGGATAGAAAAGAATGGAGGTACGCGTTCAACCAGTCTTCGGACTGAGAACCTTATGATGATTGTGTAAAATATAAACTTTTAAAATTTAGCATTTTCACTTGCCTCTTTTCAAAGATAGAGAGGGGATAGTCTAGATTTTATTTTTACAAATAGGGCCCCTAATATAAACCTCAATTGGTATACAAATTTTTTTATAGTAGGTATTTAGTTTAATGTTGTTTCACAGAAATTACAAAACGGAGTCAAAAGGAAGGCCGTAGAAGACATATCCCAAAGACCATCTAAGATCATCAATACTGGGCTTAAAGAAGCTCCCTCGCAAGTGAATATTACAACACGGGACCTTGATAATATAAGAAAAAGCGTATTTAGATCATAAAGAAGCGTTTTGCCAGTTTTACCCCGATCGTTAGAAGACGTCCAGGAAGCTCAGGAATCTACTGTTATTAAAACAAATAAGGACGAAGACTTTTTACTGGTAAATAACAGGAGCTTAAATATAATAATATTTTCTTGTCAAACAAATTTACAATATTTGTGTTTACGACTAAAAATTTATATAGTCGGAACTTCGAATTTTTGTCCTAAATTCTTAACTCAGTTGTTTACTATACATAAGTAGAAAACGGACATTATATACCTTTAGTATTTATTTTACTTCCAAACAAACAATCTAATACTTACTTTGAGGCATTTCAGCTATTAAAAAGTTATTGTACCAGAATTAGTTTAACTTTGGAGCGCAAATAAATTTTTTGTGATTTCGAGAAAGCGATATACGTTGGCGTTAAGAAAATTTGGCTAGATATAAATGTAATAGGATGTAGGTTTCATTTGACACAGTCCTGGTATCGCAAAATTCAAAATGTTGGGTTAGTACCTGAGTACAGAAGGGCTCGTAATACGAAAATTTGAGAACCGCTGGTCTTCAATACCAGAGCTTAAAGGATTGAAACGGGGATGAATGATAAACCAAAAGGCAGAAGTGTAAATCCTTGGGGCTCGGAATCAAGAGGCTTTTGATCATTTTTACGCGAGTTTATATTTAGAACTTCTATTAATGTTATGTATTATGTAAAATCAATTATAAATTCTCTTTCGCCCTCGAAACACAAAATGTTAGGTAGAAAATAATTCATGAATGAATCGCTAAATACTAACTAAAACTGACGAAAATTTTAATACAAATAGAATTTTATAATTACAAGGATTTATCTTTGTTGATTGATTGGTGATTTCTGTGTATTTATAATAGACAACAGGGCTAAGCCAGCCCGTTTTGCTAATGAACTTTTTCTCTCCTCCAGTATTTTACAAGCGTCTAATTAGCGAAGCATTAGCAAAGTTCGGAGTGGCTGAATAGAAATAAATCATAATTTTACGAAAAGCAAGTATGAATCGTAACATGAATGTAGTCGTTAGTTATCAAAGGCTAAGATGAGTACCACTCACATTCTATTCAAGCTCCACGTTCTGCCGAGGTAAACGATTTCTATTTAAGTTCATATTACGGCCGCTCTATCTTATAAATCGTCTTGATACTCGAGTTATCGACGCAGTTGCTAGTAGCAGAGCATTTATTGGATATAATGGGCACAAAATTCGATTGAAATTTTGTATTGGGAACTCTGAAAGACTAGTTCTCTCCAGATAAATACGAAACGTTTTTATGTGTCGGAGCTTGTGCAAGCAAAGTACCAAATAAAAATATATTTTAGTGGCAATGCAACAATAGTTTCTTTATTTTCCTCCAAAGCACGTACTGGTTAAATTGCTCTAGAACATACGAACGGCACTGAAACATTCAATAATTCCAGAGCACTTTACCAACAAAACTTTTACTTTCATAATCATCATCATCATAAAGTTCTTAGTTCGAAGACTGGTTGGACTCGTACCTCCACCGTTTATCCAAAATCATATATCGTTCGTGTATAACCTAATCCAAAGGGACCGATATTCTTCTATTTGGTAATAAACGATAGACATGCTAGTGCTAAATATAAACATCAAATAAACAGAAACATAAAAACAAAAAGCTATAAGCAATAAAATGCTGCCTAAATTACGATGTCATCGATGACAATGACGATTCCGCCAAAAGATATTAAAAGTTTTGTCATTATAGCAATAGGTTTCCCTTTTCATTAGACCAAACAAATCAAAACTAAAAATATGGGTCACATTGTCTGTATTGATGAGTACATAATATAGAACGCTGTACATCAACTTAAAAATGTGTGAAGCATTCATGAATCAGTGCTGCAATTATTCGACGGCAAGAAATTTATGTTATGCCGAAAAACGCACGATTATCGTCGGCTATGGGAATTCCCAATGGTCGAATGAATTTAAATTAAAATGATATCAATGAAATCCTGCTTGCTCAATAGCAATAGCATTTCAGGGGAAATTAAACAGCTTCGATCGCTGTAATTCAATTTAAATATTGTGTAATGCATGTGTATTTCCCTAGACAAACGTTCAATGAGCACAAAATTAATTAATGTCACTGAAATAATAACTCATCTGCACTATAGTATTTGTTTTGATACCTACAATGAAAATGAAAAGTACTTTTAATATATCAGAAATGTTTGTTGAATTAAAATCAACTTTCTCCTTATTTATATGGTTCATAATTCCGCCAATTTTTATTCCCATTTTCGTCCAGGTTGGTCCTTTGTCAGATAAAATATCGGCAGAGTTTTCTGCTAAAATGCCGGACATGGCAGCAAAGTGGCTGCTTTAGTCTAGGGTAAAGGGGGAGTAAGTGTAGAAGAGCACAGAAATTCTGGATATATAAATGCCGTTTGCGTGGAGAAAAGGGACGCTTCGGAGCTCAAACGAGACAACCAATTTTACGTGCAATACATCCACGTCGTACACAAAACGAGTCCAAATAAATATTCTTTATATGTGAGTGCTTTTCTTGCACAGAACAAATCTTTTCTTTAGTTTGTTTTCAAGTACGTCTACAATACAACATTAAATATAACTTTCCGGGGAGCAATTCAGTGCAGTGCAACAGACCGGTGAATCGGTGGTTGCACTAGAAAACTTACTTTACTGTACAGGCTGTCCTATTTTCGTTGTGATTTGGGGGTTTCTCATAGAAGCAGCAGATATAGAGTCTTGGGGTTTTCGCGAACCTGAGCTACTTCCTTGAGTACATTCAATAAATTAATGTATCTCAATCCCGTTAAGTCTCCATCAAAAATTTGGTATGCTAGTTGACCACCCAAAATAAAACACGAAACGTTAAATCCAAAACGTCCTTGCCTCTGACGTTCAAAAGTTTGGTGCTGATTTGTATCAGACCAGTGACGCACATTATTCCTGTTAAATAATCCTACGCTGCTTATGTGAGTTTCATCTGTCCAAATGACAAATCCTGGATTTTCTTGAATTTTAGGTAAGTACCACCTACAAAAATTAAGCCCTCTTTCTTGATCTCCCGGGAAGAGATGGTGAATAATTTGAATTTTATATGGCCTATATTTGCCTTTTTTAAATATTTTTTGAACTTTTGTTTTGGAAACACCAACTTGTAATTCGATTTCGCGACAAGAAGTTTTTGGTGTCGCCTCAACCAACGATAAAACATTTATTTCTTCCTCTTCCCAATTTTCTTTATTGTAAATTTTGTTTTTAGGTTTATTGAATGACCCATCATCATCATAAGGTTCTCAGTCCGAAGACTGGTTGGACGCGTACCTCCACTCTTTTCTATCCTGAGCATTTCCCTAAAAGTAGAGCATCCTACATCCCTAACTATTTGAGAGCAGTAGTCTAATCTAGGCCTACCCCTACCTCTTTTTATTCCTATCTCTGACTCTAGTATGTCGCGAACTACTCCTTCGTGTCTTAGAAGGTGTCCTACCATCCTATCTCTCCTACTCTTTATTGTCTTCCATACCTTTCCCCAACTCTTTCTAATACTTCCCTATTGCTAACCTTATCTATCTACGGTATCTTCATCATGCGTCTGTAGCACCACATTCCAAACGCTTCTGCTCTTTTTCGATCCGCTTCTCCTATTGTCCAAGTTTCGCACCCGTATAATGCCGTACTCCATACATAGGACTTTGCTTCTACCATCTTGAGTTATTTTACTTCCTAAATAGCAGAAATCCGTGACCTCCTCTATCATCTCATTTCCTATTTGTATTTCAGTTTTAGTTCTATTCTCACACCCCCTACATACCAAAATTTTAGTTTTCTTTTTATTGATTTTCATGCCGTAGCCCTGTGTCAAAACTGCTTCCATTTCATTCAAAGCCGCTCCTAATTCTTCTTTGCTAGATGCTAACACTGCTATATCATCCGTAAATCTGAGCATGTTAATAGTTTGGTCCTGTACATTAATCCCTGAGGCTGTTCTTTCCTTAACAATATTAATCGCATCTTCGATATATAAGTTGAAAACTAGAGGTGACAATGCACATCCCTGTCTCACTCCCTTCCGGATATCTACTTCCCTTCGTTCCTGCTCACATTCTATAACTGCCTTTTGCTCTTCGTAGAGATTATGTATTATTCTTCTGTCCCTATATTTCATCCCTACCTTTCTCAGCACTTCGAACATCTTCCCCCATTTTACGTTGTCGAAAGCCTTTTCTAAATCTACAAATCCTATATAGACGCTCTTTCTCTTTTCTATCGTTTTTTCTATAATTACTCGTAAAGCTAGAATGGCCTCGCGCGTTCCTCTATTTCGTCTAAATCCGAACTGATCTTCTCCTAATATTTCTTCCGCCTTTTTCTCCATCCTTCTTTGCACAATTCTAGTTAAAATTTTTGACGCATGGAAAGTTAAACTGATGGTTCTGAAATTTTCGCACCTATCCGCGCCTTTCCTTTTTGGCAAAGGTACCATGATGTTCCGTTTGTAATCCTCTGGAATCTCGCCTGTCAGGTATATGCGACTAACTAATTTAAATAAACTATCTATTACCTCTTGACCTGCGCACTTTAAGATTTCTGCCTGCAAGCCATCTATACCTGGCGCTTTATTATTCCTTAAACTTTTTAGTGCTAGCTCAAACTCTTCTCTCATTATAGGATTCCCTAGGTTATCCCCCTCTACACTGCTTTCGCTTTCTAATATATCTTGCACTTCCTGTCCCGCATATAAGTTTCCTAAATATTCTTTCCACCTATCTGCCTTCTCCCCGCTTTTGATTAGGATATCTCC
Organism: Xestobium rufovillosum; assembly: GCA_963966045.1. Taxonomy (NCBI): domain Eukaryota; kingdom Metazoa; phylum Arthropoda; class Insecta; order Coleoptera; family Ptinidae; genus Xestobium; species Xestobium rufovillosum. Next base: position 49,263,066 of record OZ014492.1, on the reverse strand, counting down.
TGCCTCATTCCTAATGCTTGTGGTACTAGATCCAATTTCTCTAAAATTTCTCCTAATTATTTTATATGGTTCATCAGTCTTTCCTACTTCGAACTTATTTTCCACTTCTTTGCACTTATTATCGATCCATTGCTCTTTCGCTTTCCTACATTTCATAATAATTTCCCACTTGATCACCTTATATCTTTGTTTCCCTATTTCATCTAACCTATTTTTATACTTTCGCCTTTCCTCTATTAGACTCACAATATGTTTTGTTATCCAGGGTTTCCTACTTTCATTCTGTTTATGACCCAAAATATCCCTACCTGAGGAAACTAAACTATTTTTAATGCAATTCCATTCTTCCTCTATGTCCCTAACAATATTTTCGCCCGCGCCCTTTAGTACTTCGTTTGTCTTTTTCTCGAACTTATCGCGAGTATCATAATCTTTTAGTTTCTCTGGGTCAAGATACCTTCTTCCGCTTCGTTTTTTCAAAATCTTAAATTTAAGATTGGCCTTCATAACGACTATATTGTGATCACTATCTATATCTGCTCCTGGATAACTTCTACAATCCCTAACTTGATTTCTAAATCTTTGCCTAACAAGAATGTAATCTATTTGATATCTCCCTAGGTCTCCTGGCATCTTCCACGTGTAGCGTCTCCTAAAATGATGGTGAAATAGAGTGTTCGAGACCGTTAAGTTACGTTTATCGCAGAACTCTATTAGTCTAACTCCCCTATCGTTCCTATTGTCTAATCCAAAGGGACCAACTATTCCGCCCTCTCGCCCTGTGCCTACGACTGCATTGAAATCTCCTATAATTATTAAATTTTCGTGTCCTCTCACAAAATCTAGCACGTGTTCAATATCACTATAAACTGCCTCTACGACCTCATCACTGTAGTTAGAAGTGGGCATATATACCTGTATTACTGTTTTTACAGGTTTCGAATCTAACCTAACCATAACTACCCTGTCACTTTGCTGTACGAAATTTTCTACACTCTGCCCTACTTTTTTCCGCATAACAATTCCTACTCCCGAATTTCCTCCTACATATCCTGTGTGTATTAGTCTAAAATCTCCGCTCCAGAAGTCTCCGGCTTCTGGCCATCGCACTTCACTTATACCTACTACATCTAATGCTAACCTATCCATCTCAATTTTCAAATTCTCTAACTTTCCAATTTGTTTCATGCTTCTAACATTCCACGCTCCGACTCGTGAGATGTTACACTTATTATTTCTGATGACTCCCCCCGAAGCAGTCCCCGCCCGGTGATCCGAATGTGGGACTATTTTACCTCGGGAATATTTTACTCCAGAAGGTGCCATCATCATAAATTCGAAGTACGCTGTACTAGGGATAGAATAATGTGGTGGTTTCCCGTTGCCTTCCACATCGCAGTATTGTGTATCACAGTTCCATACCGACCCTCAGAATCTCTGCCACTATGATTACTGAAAGAGCTGCTGCCCCCTTTCAGGGACTTGATTTAGTCTGGCTTCTCAAATAAAAACCCCTCCAATATGGTTAAACCTATGGTTTGGCTCTTTAGATTATTGAAGCGCGCAAGCCATCCCACCCGTCCCAGTATTACTAGAACTACGTCTAGGTACAAGTCCTTTGGGATAGACATATTATATTATGCAAGATAATTTTAAATTATATTTTATATTTTATATTTTATTTTATATTTTATATTTATAATTAAGTGGGGAATTCTAAAAACAAATAATAACCAGGGTGTTCCATTTAAATGCGTGTTGCGTGTGACGTCATCCATAAGCAAATAGTGCAGCGCGCCTGTTATGTGGAAACCAAACTGCAAGCAACTACTGTATTCAGCATAGTATGAGTTGTTTGTGTCTGCCACCGTTGTATTATATTGGCGATAGTGTAACGAAATGTCTACAAATCCTTATTGCAGATGGTGTATTGTGCATCATCAGAAGGTAGTTTAGTTCACTTATGTTATAACACTGTTTTCTGCGAGAAGTGATGTGAGAGATTAATTTACCAATTTCAGGGTTTAATGGTGTAACATTGTGAGCTTTTTCTTTGCAATCTTAATGCGATTTAGCAAGTCAATTTTGATTCCTGGCGGTTTCAGCTGCCCGCAAACTACCTACTCGAATTTTTATAGCGGCACTAAAATAATTTGATAGTCAGCTCAGGGGCTCGTAAACTGTTAAGTTTGTGGCCCTTATTTCCATAAATTCAGCGCCTCCTGTGAATCCTATTCCGGTTAATTAATGCGGTTGTCCATTTGCTTCCAATTAACGTAAACTGTTAATTATACGGAACTAAATGTAATTTACTCTAAGAGAAATATTCTCCACACACATATATATAATACAATTTCGGGAAAGGGCTGGAAAAGGTAAACTAGTAATTACAGTCTCGGTCACAGAGAATCTTCTAATGGTCCCCGCAGTACGGCCACTAATTCTTACAGGCAGAGGGAACTCATTTGCAGAAAGCCTCTGCTTTGCATTCCATTGACAAATGGGGTGGTTTCGGGACTTACGGGATATTAAACACTAAAAGAACTGTAAAATGGAGACAAAAGGCTGACTGTATCGATTCACCAAAAGCACGCTGCAGCTCTTCGCAGTGACGGCAGACGGGATTCCGTAAAATTGGATTTTGTTGCATATTGTGCACTTGAGAATTCATAAGACTATAAAAGTTGCATAACACTGAAGAGCTAACATAGTTTACAAAAAAAATTCTTTTTCATATCGAGTCCATTAACAATCTAACCTGACCTGGACGGCTGACAATTTAGATTTACAATAACTGGAAAAGGGTTGAAACGGATCTCAAATAATTCAGTGTAAACCCAAAAAATACTTTTGATATGAGCTCAAACAGAAAAAAATCTCTTTGACGATATCGCATGTCCTTGCATGCACAGCAAAGGACGATCTTAATAAGAAAATCCCTGTTGAGGACTGTGTCTTTGTAACTGTCTGTATTGACTTTGTATTCTGAAATAATGAAATTATATCAGATTTTCTTGAATAAAGATTCTCCCCTTTACGGCAAACTGGTTGTAGCGCACCTAACAAACTGGTTCTCGACAAAAGCTGAAAATATGTATAGCGACGAATCATTTAAATCTGGCCATTCATGTGAAATAAAGAGATTTTATAACAAGATGATTTTCCGAAAATGCAGCAACTGGCAATGCAAAACGTAGCTTTAAAAAGCGAGACAGCTGTGCTGGATAGCTGATAGCTGCTTTAACCGCATGACCGTCTTAATGAGCAGAAAAATTAAGAAATCCGTAGCATTAATACATATACTCAGCTTACTCGTAGCCAGATAGTTAACTCTCCAATAAACTGAGTTATCGCGAGAGAAGAGTAGCTTGTACTAAATAAGCTGCGATATTGTTAAAAATATAATTTCTCGGGTGGACAAAGATCGCCTTACGCTACAAATATTTACAGAATTTATAGAATTCGTTATACACCTCGGAACTTTTCCCTAAGCATCACTAATATTTCTTATCAATGCATTGATCTTACAGTACAAAGACATTGTTTTTGCCATAGAAGCTGTGAATAGGAAGTGGTTCTTCAGCTGGAGAAACGAACAAAAGCCTGGTATTCGTGGATCGTCGCTAAGTATACATTTAGAACGGGAGGCGGTGAGAGCGGCGGAGAAGGCTGCGACGACGTCGGTGGCAAATGTAGCCACATACCGCTGCATATATCAAACTGTTCCGCACTCAATGTACGAACACATAAACATACAATTTAATTGGTTTTACACATTAATTCAGGGCAAATGCTTCATGTTGATTGCAAACCGTTGCAAATAACCTAAACACAAAAGAATATTAACCTCGCACGTGCAATCCGTTGGTTCTTCAGTAATATAGGTAAATAGAAATCAAAACCATAACCACTTACCTGAAAAAAAATAAAAAAAACTTAACTGAAATGATAAAAGGAAAAACACGCAAGAAAGTTTAAAAAGAGTTGTTAAATAGTGTCACTTTAATTTTATTATAAAAAAGTCCTGCATTATCCTTAAACCAAAAATCACCCATCGCACACGAGGGAGGGGTGAAAATATCAAGAGTAAAGTACCCTTATTTTCCATTTTAGAAAATAATTTTATTAGGAAAAGTTGTTTCTCCCCCTAGAATAAGAGTATACTCTTTCAAAACCAACATTTGGTGAGGGATACTAGGTATCCGAATCCGAATCATTCTTTTTCCGGAAAAATGCCGTCCGTTATTTAGACTTTTTGCAAAACGTGGTAATGGATTTAATGAACGGTCTCCCTGTAAATGTCGCAAAAAAATTTATAGTTCCTATAGGACGGTGCTCCAAGATCGCCGTACATTACACCGATGGATATTTTCTTCTAGGGCTACCTAAAAAACAAAGTTTTTAAACATCGCCCATTCAGAAATCTGGATAATTTAGAAGAAGTTATCAGGGATTTCGTTCGAAAAATCCATCCTGCCCAGAGTTATGATATTCTTCACGTTCTAGCATAACTTTTGATTAGAAATATTTTTTTCTAAAGTGAAAAACGAGGGTAATTTACTCTTGCAAGAATTTAAAACTTTCACCCCTCCCTCGTATACTACAAAAGTTTTAAAGAGTACTATGGATGATATTTTGATTTAAGGACATTCAGGACTTTTTCACAATAAAATAAATTTATTAAATTAAAGGATACAAATTTTTCCTATATGGTGCGAACTTTCTGCCGGTCATTGTATATTTTTATTAATGTAACCGAGACAAACATCCACATTTTTATGTCTACTATAAGAAAAAAGTTGGCTTAGAAACTTTGAGAATGTCATTTAAAATATTCTAAACGTCAAAGTAAAATTTAACCAAATGGGTGTCATTTTCAAAAAATTTTGTCAGTGTAAATAAAATAAGTAAAAAAGAATTTTTAAGTTAAACAGTTTTATTGTAAAGAAACATAATAATGATGCAGATAATGTACTAAAAGCTAAAAAATAAGTAGGTAGGTACCAGGTATCAGTCATCACACCACTCTCCTCATCAATCTAGTCTAGAGCATTGATCAGACTAAAATAAAATCGTGGGGCGTAGCGTAACCTGCGTAAATATGTAAATGATCGTTCTGCGATGTTGTCTATTGAGAAGATGCATCCAAAGCATACATATAATGATATGAGTGGTTGACTGTAGATAATAGAAATTCGACCCCACGATTTTATTTTAGTCTGATCAATGCTCTTAGAACCTAGAGCAATTTTTTTACTTATTTTATTTTCAAGTTTTTAGGGTTTTTTGTTTGTTTCTGTTTTGTTATTATTTTTCTAAAGTGTACTGTGTTCTACTTGTCAAGCCCTTTCATTTGATACCCATATTGAGGGGATTGAAGAAAAAGTAATCCGCCATTTTGTGGTGGCGGGCATCTTGGATTTTGCATTTTTCATGGTGTACTGTATTGTAGTACTTAAGCCCTTTTATTTGATACCCATATTGAGGGGATTGAAAAAAAAAGTAATCCGCCATTTTGTGGTGGCGGCCATCTTGGATTTTGAATTTTTCATGGTGTACTGTATTCTACTAGTTAAGCCCTTTCATTTGATACTTACCCATATTGAGGGGGTTGAAAAAAATATCTAATCCGCCATTTTGTGGCAGCGGCCATCTTGGATTTACAATTCTGTTAGTCCGTTGGAGTACAAAAACCAAATATATAATAGTTATTTACGTAACCAGTTATGAAAAGACTAATTTTATTTGACGAATATAATATTTGCCAAAACGAGCGAACGAAGTGAGCGAGTTTTGCAAATTATATGAGTCAAATAAGATTAGCCTTTTCATAACGTGTTAAGTACAAAATTTTATCTAACCCCGCTTTAAAAAATAAAAAAGAATTGTGCTACTCCAAATAATGTAACATCCCTTGTAGCCGTACAAATAAATTCAACTTCATCGCTTTACCTTGGCGTTGGTATGGATACTATAAATAACTATTGTCAGTGATGAGTTTTTTTATTGCAAATTACGCCAAAAATGGATGATTCTGAGGTAGATATGCCTTCTGATAATAGAAGAATCAGCGAATTTGGCAATAGATTCAATAATACCCTGTAAATCAAGAAGTAAGTATGAAGATACATACAAGAAATTTGAAAAATGGTGCCAAGAAAAAGGAGTAAAAAATGTTTGTGAAAAGGTTCTGTTAGCGTACTTCGAAACAATGAAAAACTATAAATCATCTACAGTATGGAGTATGTATTCAATGTTAAAGGCAGAATTAAATGTCAAAAGAAGCATTAACATCCAAAAGTATACTACATTAGTAGCATTTTTGAAGCGCAGATCTGCGGGTTATCACGCCAAAAAATCTATGATTTTTACAAGAGAAAACTTTGAAACTTTCATTAGAGAGGCTGATGACAGGAAGTTTTTATTCGCAAAGGTATAATTTACTGTCATTGTATTTGAAACATTTCCGTTTCTAATTTATTGATTATTTTAGGTGGCAATGATTGTTGGAGTAGCCGGTGCTTGTAGAAAAGCGGAACTGACTGAGATGCGTATCAGAGATGTTGTAAATGAAGGAAATTTTTTTAAAATTACTATTCCAAACACAAAAACACATGTGATACGGGAGTTTGTGGTCACAAATAGCAACATTTCTGGATATAAAGACAATTTGGTTGATATTATTCGAAAATACGTCAACCTGCAACCACAAATAATTACAAAGCATGATCGTTTTTTTGTTAAATATAGTAATAGCAAGTGTGGAGTGCAGCCTGTAGGTATCAATACATTTGGATCCTTACCAAAATTAATTGCCCAACATCTTGGTTTACCAAATCCTGCCGGTTATACTGGACATTGTTTCCGGCAGTCATCTGCATCTTTGCTCGCAAATTCAGGAGCTGACATTTTAAAGATTAAGCAGTATGGGGGCTGGAAATCGAGTACTGTGGCAGAAAGCTACATCGAAAATTCTTTGGCCAACAAAAAAAGAACTGCACATAACATACTAGGAGAACATTCCGAGGGAACTGCTTCAATCCAATTAAATCTATCGGGCTCAGAATACCACGAGCAGGTTGCTATTTCGAAGAAAGAAATGAATATACCGTCAGGTTCAGGACTTAGGTTTAGTAACTGTGTTTGTAGTAATTTTGTTATTAATGTACATACAAACCAACCACAACTGTAACCGTAACAATTCGGAATTGCATGTTTAAAATTAATTTTAGTTTCTTGCTATTACACGCATTTAATTATACGTTATAAATTCTTATTTTTGTTTTTGCTTTTAAATATTCAGTTACGTAAAAGTTCATTATCTAACCCCGCTATGAAATGTCACATTTTAAATGCATTTTTGACATTACGAAACGTCATATTTTTCATAACTGTCAGTTCATTACATAACTAGTTATGTAATGAACTTTCATTACATAACTAGTTATGTAATGAACTTTTACGTAACTGAATATTTAAAAGCAAAAACAAAAGTAAGAATTTATTACAGGGTATTATTGAATCTATTGCCAAATTCGCTGATTCTTCTATATCAGAAGGCATATCTACATCAGAATCATCCATTTTTGGCAGAATTTGAAATAAAAAAACTCATCACTGACAATAGTTATTTATAGTATCCATATAATTTGCAAAACTCGCTCACTTCGTTCGCTCGTTTTGGCAAATATTATATTCGTCAAATAAAATTAGTCTTTTCATAACTGGTTACGTAAATAACTATTACATAACTAGTTATGTAATGAAAGTTCATTACATAACTAGTTACGTAATGAACTGATAGTTATGAGAAATATGACGTTTCGTAATGTCAAAAATGCATTTAAAATGTGACATTTCATAGCGGGGTTAGATAAATTTTAAAACTAAAGGATGGCGTTAAGTGTCATGATTTGCACAGAACTAGGCCACGTTTTATCCTGTTGAATCGAAGAGGTGACAGTGAAATATCTATATTTACCCCGGTAAAGTTTCGAAGTAATTCTCATTAAATTGAGGACACCTTGTGCTTTAACGATTTGTAAATTAAAAGAAAATGTACTCTCTTAAATTAACGTTCTCCGATTTGCATTCGTAAAGTATTTAGATGGTTAGTAGGCTTCAAAGTTGTGCTTTTCTCTAGTACTGTTTGAGTTCCTCCGCGGTTTGTGTGCATACACGGACAACAATAAATCATAACGACGAAACTGAAGTCACTGAAGGGCATTCAGCCCTAGTAAATTACTGGTAATAAATAACTTACCAGATCCATTAGTACAAAACGAATATTAATAGGGCATAAACCGTGCGGTAACCTAATTATTAGCAAACATGGATTCGCAATAAATTCGTTCCTTCACTGTTCCATATTTCATCAATGCTCACACTGATAATTTTAACTTTTAAACAGCCCACCCTGTCTCAAAATTTGTTTCAAGCTGCAATAGTGCTAATAAATCATCCGGCAGAGAAGGAGGGGAAGTGAAATATAATTTTCACGTTATATTTCACGTAATAACTTTATTCCGAAGTATCGAGTTTTAAGAACTTATTTCGCCGAAGCAGCCATGAATTAATGAATTTGTATATCGAAGGAAATATCGTAAAAACCAGGGCGCTGATGTTTTAATATTTCAACATAAATCTTTTCGGCAAACGGAACCAAGGCTAAAGCTCTCCCGGGCTGAGCTTAAATCTTAATTCTATGGACAAACAAAAGATAACAAGTAGTCACAGGGTATAGATGTTCTCCATCATCTCGTCCCTCGGTGAACGTACCACCAATATAATCGTATCGTATAGTAGGAAAAAATAATTAATTTTATTTTTTAAACTGACAAACATCGTTTTTGACAATAAAATAACTTAATATGGAGTATTTCTGGTGGTAAAATATGTCTGGTAGTCAATTGGAGAACACAATACACTCAAGCAGAACTCCCACATACAGTTTATGCTTATCAAAATTCCTTCATGTGCGAGTGGACCGCACGATTAAAAAATAAGACTCATGCAAAATATTCCATTGATGTTCATGGTAAACATCATCAATTATTCACGTAACCCCGCTCAAATTCTACACCGTACTTAAATAAAAATGTTAACATCCGTCAGCCCCTGACAAATTCTGCATTCTTATGGCCATGAATTTTTCATATCTTGAAGTTCTTTCATACTGGACCGACACGAATAGTTCAAAAGCTGCTGTGTAACTCGATAAATTGGGTGGGAAGCCACGCGGGGTGGTGTTTACGTCAGGCGGGGTTGGAACTCTAAAGAAACTGAGAGAGTGGGGAATGGTTGTTCTACCTTAAAATAAGTTGATTTCAAATAATACTTGGATAGAAACATATTTGGTACAACGAATATATTTTATTAACAAATTTTACAACAAATATATTGTATTAAAAACACTTGCTTAATCACACTATGAGCGAATGAGCGAAGGGCTTCGAACTGATTTAAAATAATTAATTGCTGTTTGGAATTCCTTTGGATTTGCCTTAAATCGTTAATTAAATTTAATCAAGCTATTTATAGATATATCCAACGCAGGGAGATCGCTTTAATTAGGGAAATTAAAACAATATTTGGTTAAAATGTCAACGATATTGATTAAATGTTCACCCAAAGAAATTCTTGTTAGTAAAAGTTAAATACCCAAAGGCCTGTTATCACGGAGAATAAAGGAAAAGGCAGAATATAAGCAAGTGATAAACAACACAATTTATTATAATGATAATCCTATCTAATAAAAGTGATGCTAGTCGTGGAGAATGCGCAATAGACACGTACCGTTTCGATCTAGCTAGGTCAGATTTTTCGTTTCCGTCTCTTTTTAATACGCACGGGAGCCGATCGCCAAAAGTGCGTTTGTCTGAACTATCACAGGTAGGTACCATGTTTGTTGTCGTTGTAAAAGTATACGCCGTCAGAAACGATTCAAAGTTATTGGACGCATGTACTCCGTAAGCCCCAGCCAAATGAAACTATTTCATTTTCGATTATTATTACGGAGAAATACAGGAATCTTATATAGCAGCGTGTTTAAAATTAGGTCTTATTTAAGATCATCACGAGTGGAAACGAGCCATGAATGAAGCTGAAATTTGGATGATGCCCAGACAGCTGAGATATTTATTCATTCGTATTTTAATGCATTGCCGACCAATTTATCAGGAAGAATTGTGGGAAGAATTTAAAGAAGCAATTTCACAAGATTATGAAAGACGTTACAGCAATACTGAAGGACAAAAAAGCCTATATTCAAATTAGTTCCATGCTTTCTGCGGAAGGTTACAATCTTTCAATGTTTCCTACCTTGCCACGACATTGAATATGCAAATGAAGAACAAGCAATAGAAATAGGATCACGACAATATAAACACCTAAATGAAAAGCAGAAAAAATTGTAGATATTATTTTGGGTAAATGTGATGCTAACATAAATGAATCAATTTCTTACTCTTCATGTTTTCATATAGACGGTCCAGGAGGCTCCTGTAAGACTTATGTTTATATGACCCTTTACAGCTTACTGAAGAGTTAGAATAAAATTGTTTGTACCATGGCCTTCACGGGCATAGCACCAACACTACTTCCTCATGGCAGAACAGTTCATAAAACGTTTGGGTTACCTGTTCCTTTGTTTTTAGATTCATCTTCCAACTTTAAGAAAAATTCAAAAGAAGCAGATTATTTAAGGAGTGTAGATGTTTTTATTTGGCGCCAAGGTATGCTTTAGACATTATAGACAGAACCTTACGAGACTATGAATTGTGATGTTCCGTTTGGTGGAAAAATTATGGTGTTGCGAGGAGATTTTTGACAATTGTTACCAGTTAAAATAAATGCTACCCGCTGTGAAACAGTGAATTTAAGTATCAAATTTAGTTCTCTTTGGAGTTATTTCCATAAATTTTCTTAAACACAAAATATGCGGGCTCTACCACAGGAACAAGAATTCACCAAGTTTTTATTGGATGTTGGAGATGGAGTTTTGAACGATATGAATAGCAATTTAGAATTGCCACAGAGATGTATTTATAATTCGGGTATCGTTGAACGTATATATGGAGGAATCAATTAGAGAAAAGCGATTCATAGATATGACCTAATCAGCTATTCTGATGTTGAAGACATTAACAAAAAAGTGGTAGAACTGTTAGTAGTATGCTCGGCTAGGAGTGCGGACGTGTGTGGACCGTTGCTATCTAAAGTAAAAATTTTGATCCGTACAAATTTATAAATATTTTAAAATGCCGGCTGATAAGGTGTCGCGTAGTAATGCAAGGATCCGTGATGACGATGATATTATCAAAAGTGGTGTGGAGATGGTGCTGAGTAATGAAAACTTTCTATCTAATCTTGTCGATAAAATTTGTGCTAAGATTGAGGTGAAAATGGAAGAGAAGGTCGAGGTATTAGAAGCTAAGGTGGCCGCGTTGGAGAAGAAATTGATCATGGCTGATGATGCTCTGGAACAATATTCCAGACGGAATAACCTGAGGTTCTTTGGGGTTCCTGAATCAAAAAACGAAACTCCCGTTGATTCTATTATTTCTATTTGTGATAGAAAGTTGAATATTCAGCCAAGTGAGAGAGACATAGATAATTGTCATCGTTTACCATCTAATTCTGCAGAAATATTGCTAAGCAGGCAATTTTTACCAACAAGAAGAAATTAAAAAATAGCGGTGTAGTTATAAAAGAAGATCTTACTGCTGTGCGTTTGGGTGTATATAAAACTGCATCCAAAATATTCGGTTCACGGTGCGTTTGGACGAGCAATGGTAATGTTGCTGTTAGGATCAACGACAAGAAAATCGTCAAAGTGGTTTGTAGTGATGAGTTGCGTGATTATTATCCTGCGGGTTACCGTCATGATGCGGATTAGAAGTTAAATGCTCTATTTGTGGTGTGCAATGAGTCCACCTGTCTGTTACCTTGAACTCTCGCCTGTTTTGGTATTTTTGTTTTTCTCTAGTGTTGAATTTTGCTTGCTTTTTTTTGTGGTAATTTTGATTTTTTGTTGTGCTCTTTTTGTTGTTTTATTTTGCAGGTGTAAATTATGATTCTTGCTTTCTGTCTGTGCCCGAAAATAAATAATTGTAATCTTTCATATCTGATATTCAATAAGTGATTATTTGTTTTTCTTTACTTTTCTATTTGTATAATGATTGTATAATGAACAATTTGTTGATTGCACATTTGAACGTGAGGTCTTTGATACCGAGTTTGACTGACTTGAAGCATATTTTAACGGAGAACCAGTATGATGTTCTTGCATTGAGTGAAACATGGTTGTCTGATGTTGTATTGGATGATGCAATTAAAATACACGGTTATAATGTATGTCGCAATGATAGACGCGGAAGAGGTGGAGGTGTAGCCTTCTACATATCTCAGAAATATAAATATGGTATTCTACGGACAGGAGATAACATTCAACAGTTGTGGGTATCTGTGGTAATTGGGAATGTAAATATAATTTTTGGGGTCGGTTATAAACCGCCAATGTTGGATTAGAAATATTTTTTGGACAATCTGGAGGATTCATTGTCGTATTGTTTGTCAATTTCTGATTTTGTATTTTGTATGGGCGACTTCAATATAAACTTGCTTAAACCAGAAAATCCAGACGTAAAATATATTGATTCGCTTATTGGTTCGCTTGGCTTCCGCCAGCTGATTGACGAGCCTACCAGAATATCATTAAATAGTATTTCACTTATTGATTTAATTTTAGCGTCAGATGAGGGTATCGTAATGTCATCTGGTGTTAAAGATGTTAATATTTCCGACCACGACCTTGTTTTTTGCCAATTGTCTATTTCTTCACTTAAGTTTAAACCTTTCTCTTATACATATCGCGATTACAAAAATTTTAATGAGGATCTTTTTATTCGTGATTTGCAGTTATATCCGTTTTATAAAATTTATCGCATACCTGATATTAATGCAAAAGTTGAGTATTTTTCCTCCGGTTTATTAAAATTATTTGATATGCACGCTCCTATAAGAACAGTTAAAATAACCCACAAGAGGCGTCCTCCCTGGATAACTGACAATATTAGGTTATTGATTTCTTTGAGGAATAAGGCTAAGGTAAAATTTAAGAAATCTAAACTTCCAGTTCATTGGAATTATTACAAGGATATAAGAAAATTTACTGATTTAGCAATTAATTTAGAAAAGAAGGCTTACTATCAATATACACTGCGAAATGGCAATACGGCGGAGTTGTGGAGTGAGCTTAGACACCTACAAATAAATAAAAAAAGAACAATTTTTCCACTTTTCCTACTGATCTTAAGGATCCTAATAAAATAAATGAGTACCGTAAAACGGGGTAACTTCGACAGGTTTTGGGCATATTTGTTGCTCTGCAAAGGAAACTATGTCCTTGAGAACCTTGGTTCATGCGCCATTGTAACAATTGAAGCCTTGGCTATTTTTACTGAAAAAATTATTTTCCCCCCACCCTGCCTTACCCTTTTTTTTTGTTTCCCCCAACGCGGGGTAACTTCGACACCATGCATAATTAAGCGTACTGTGGAAGTTAAACTGCTCCAGGTTAACTTCGACACCAAAAAAGTAAAAAAATATTATAAATAATCAATCAGAAGTAATACATATTAACAGTCTTAGAGGCCTAAATAATGGGACATTAAAAACAATACTTGCATAAACTCGTTTATTTCGAACAACTTTGGTAAGGCATATTTGGCATATAAATCTAAACTAAAATAACATTCTTTTAACTAAACAAAAACTCTTTAAACAACGTAACAAAAGTAAAAAAATATTCAAAATATGCTAAGAATATAGGAACAAGTTAGGAACACATTTTTAATCGTCATCGACACATGAGGCACATTCGTAGCCGGCTTGCTTGGAACCCCCGTTGCAATGCCCACAAACCCACTTGTTACAAGTGACACACTTGATCCACGCTTTTTGATTCGCGTACTCGGAGAACTGTATGAGACAATTGGAACAACAATTGCATTCGTATTGAGGGTTTTTGGAGCCAAGATTGCAAATGCCGCATACCCACTTCAAGCAACAAATCCAGTCTCTGTCATCAGTATAATGTGAGTAAGAACATTTGCACACAGAGCAAAAAGAATCAGAATCAGTGTTGGCAACTTCTTTTGTTTTCCTATTTTGTCTAGCCCTCGATGGTCCAGGTTCATCAGGATCAACGGTTTTCTTTTTCAGAGGTTTAGGGAGCCTTGCCTTCAGATTTTTCTTTGGTTTTCGCGTGGTTAGAGTTGTCTCAACATGAGGAATTTCCGGTAAATCAACTTCTATTTCAGCTCCCGAGTGGGATGGAGTGCTTGTTGCAACTGGCATTTGCATTTGTTGACCTGGTCCTGTTGCTATTTTCTTTCCTCTTTTGGGAACCGTTGGCTGTTCTTTAGAATATCCTCTGGACTCTTTTAGAAAATCTAGTAAACTGGAATCTAGCAACCTCTCGGAAGACGAATCGTTTCCAGGTATTTTTGCCAAAATTCTTTCTGGATCAAAGGGGCTTAATCCTGTTGCCCTATACCCAGATTGTAAGTTTGTGGTCTTCTATACTGGACCACAATCGATTCAACAAGTTTGGAAACTGCTGTTTTGGGATGCTTTCTTTTCGACGACACTCCTTTCTCCATGAATCTAGGACTTTTCGCCATTTTCGCTTCATGGGAGCGAAAAACTTACATCTAAAGGCTGCCTCAAATGCGTTGAATTTGCAGGCAGGGGAGTCATGTAGATATTATTTGCTATTGCTGCTTCGACGACACGAGGGGAAAAGTGTGAAGCAAGGTTATCTCCAATGACAATCTTTGTTTGCTCTGGGGTGCTATTTGCGTTTATGTGAGGAACCAAAATATCGAAAAACCATTTTTCAAATGTTGTCATGTCGAACCATCCACTTGGCGTGACTTCATAAACGGTGCCTGCAGGACCTCCTGCCGTCCAATTTTCGTACAAGTGTTGGGCTTTGTAGACCACCATGGGTGGAAGAAGGATGCCTTTAGCCGTTCCGCAAACCATTATACTCACCGATGTCCTCGAGTGCTCTTGAACTCGCTCGACTCTCTTTGTTCCTCTGGGCACCAGGATCATCGCTGATATTAGTCTCGTCATAATTATAGACGTGTTCTGGTAACGCATTTTACAAGATGTCTTTAATGTTGTCAAAAAATTCTTTTAGTTCCGGTTTACCTACGGCAGCTCGCTGACGTTTAATGTTTGAAGCTAAACGGGTTGACAGGTTGTTCCTTGCAGCAAATTTGTTTATAAAATCCAAACCTGGTTCGTTGTTCTTCCATCCCGGAACGTCCTTGCCTTGCTTCGTCACAAACTTTGCCACAACTTGACGAATATCCTGGTGTGTCATGGGGAAGCCCCAGTCGCTTACTGCACCAAGAGTTTTTGCTATTAGCTGTTCTTCCTCGAGAGTCAGCACACATGGACGACCCGGTTTTAAAGGATGAATTTCACTAATTTTATCGATCAACGTTGTTCTTGGAACCTTAAACTTTTGACTTGCTCTGAATTTGGGCATGCCGTTCTTTACAGCTTCAATGGCTTTCTCCATGATCTCCTTTTTGTAGTTGAGGTAAGGTCTACCTCCCAGCTTCTTGATGTAGGTGCGTGGCATCTTAGAAAAAATTATCTACCTGAAATAAGGAAGCCTGCATGGTGTGAATGTGCACAGCAATCCGCAGACCGGTTTCGTCCTATTGGGACTCTTCAGTACGGCGCCGCTATGCACAAACACACCCTGCCCAACGGTCTCCCTATGAATAACTGCGATAGTCATCCATAAGGGAGAGTCGGCAGCTGTTCTGAAATAAGGAGAAAAAACTAAACTGAACTAAAAAAAAGCCAATTTTTATGCAAAAAACGTGCATAATAATATGCGTGTCAAAGTTACCCCCGCTGTCGGAGTTACCCCGTTTTACGGTACTTCCTTAAAAGTATTCCACATAACCAAGGTATATCTGGTGGGCTGGTCGACTATTACAGTCGAAATACAATGAATGATATGTCTTGCGATTTTGACTTTAAACTTGTATCCATAGAGTGTATTTCGAGAATTATTTGTGGCGTGAAGTCGGCCGCAGCTGGTAGTGACGGTATTATTATAAAAATGTTGAAGCTGTGTTTGCCTTGCATTGTTCCTTTTGTGACCCACATTGTCAATAGTTGCCTGTTTGAGTCTACTGTTCCTGAGTTATGGAAACGGGCTTGGGTTAGGCCTTTACCAAAAATTTCGAATCCTAAAGAATATAAAGACCTCAGGCCGATAAGCATTTTGCCATGTTTGTCAAAAATTTTGGAGAAAGTTATGTGTCTTCAACTGAGTGATTATTTAACTGCTAATAATATTTTACCTGTAAACCAGTCCGGATTCAGAAAGTACCATAGCTGTGCAACGGCACTTTTGACGTTGACCGATGATATTTTGAAAGCTTCTGATTTGAATAAATTAACGCTCTTAGTATTGTTAGACTTCTCCAAGGCCTTTAACACAATCCAACACCCAGTTCTTCTTTCGATGCTTCACTTTATTGGAATGAATTTTAAATCGGTCAACTTAATTGAAAGCTATCTAAATGCAAGGTTTCAGGCAGTATGTTTTGATGACAAGGTATCGTCTTATAGTGGTCTGGTTTCTGGTGTGCCACAGGGATCAGTTTTGGGCCCACTGCTGTTTACAGTCTACACTTGTCGTCTTTATTGTCAACTCCAATATTGTTCTTCTCATGTATATGCAGATGATACGCAAATTTATTTATCATTTAATAGTGTTGACTTAGATCAAAATGTCGAACATATGAACTCGGATCTATCGCTTATATATGATCTCAGTTATGAGCATGGTTTGTTTTTGAATCCAGCTAAGTGCAAGTGTTTAGTACTTGGCCGCACAAATTTAGTAAATAACATTGATATAAACCAGTTAGATTTGAAAATTAATAATACTAGTATTCCTGTGGCAGAAGTTGTAAAAAATTTGGGTTTGCAAATGGATAACACATTTCGTTATAGAGGACACATTTCAACGTGTATACAAAAAGCTGTTATGGGACTGAGAATTTTATATCCTCACAGAAGCTATTTGCCTCAGAATGTTAAAGCAATGTTGTTTGAATCTTTAGTTCTTTCTCACTTTATGTTTTGCTGTCCCGTAGTTGCTCCTTGTCTGGATGTCATCTCCATCAACCGTATTCAAAAAATACAGAATTCCTGCATGAGATATATTTTTGGTATTCGTAAATATGAGAACATTTCGCATAAGTTATTGGATTTGAATTGGTTGAAAATGGAAGATCGTTTCAAACTACAGTCCTTATGTCTATTTCATAACGTTATTTTAACAAAGTCTCCCTCATACCTTTATAATAAAATACAATTCAGGACTGATGTTCATCACATAAATGTGAGAAGTAGGGGGCTCATCACTCCGCCTTTTCATAGAACTGCATTGTACGAAAGATCTTTTTCTTACAACATTGCCAAACTTTATAACGAGTTTAAAAGTTTAACCAGTCCTCAGTTCCGGACAGCCATGTTTCGATTTTATTTCGATGGTCAGTCGAGTTCGGTGTAAATGTTGATGCACGACGGAAGGCATAATGAAACTACTTTATATATTTGAAGAGCCAGCGAGCAGAATTTGTTTATTTTTGTAATAAGTTATTAGATCTAGGTATATTTAGTTAGAAATGATTTTTGTTGTCAAGGAACGAATGGTAGATTGAGGAGCGATTTGTATTGCTGCCTTGAATTCATTCCTTGGGGTTTCTCATGTAGTAAATTTTAGTTTCCCGTCTGTTACCTATCTGATTGAGAGAAATAAATTCTATTAATGTTATTATTATTTTTATTATTATATAAAAACAGAAAAAATATATACAAACTTGGATAGTGTTGAAAATTGTGGTAATGGAGATTTAAACGATGCTATTCTTCCTGAATATTTAAATACTTTAAATACTTCCTCCGCATGAATTGAAGTTGAGAGTATATTGTATTGTGATGTTGGTTAGAAATCTCAGCATTAATGAATGCTTATGTAATGGTACGAGATTGTTAATTTTGCAATTGGGAGACAATATCCTACAGTGCAAAATTTTAACAGGCGATAAACATGGACATATAGTTTTCGTTAACCGTATAACGTTGTACTGTGAAAATGTTTATCCTTTTACTTTTAAAAGACGACAACAATTTCCCATTAAACTAGCGTTTGCAATGACTATTAACAAATCACAAGGCCAAACATTTGATCAAATAGGAATTGATCTCCGAAAAGAAATATTTACTCACTGACAATTATGCGTGGCTATTTCAAGAGTTCGTTCTTGGGAAGGTTTGATAATTTATTTAGGAAATCAAAGAAATAGCCGTATAGATCAAAACTACGTTTTCAGGGAATTATATCAGATGTAAATTATTCTGTAATCAGGCAATAATGCGTTTCTTCGAAGTCATGATTCGACTAGGGCAGTGAGCGCGCGTAGCGCGCAAGATGACCTAGTAATATAAAAAAATACAATCATTAAACACTTACCTTAACGTCTAAATTTCCATCAAATGCGTGATTGTGATTGCATTTTAGTTGTCACAGCACCTCTACTGATTTATCTACAGAAATGGAAGCTTAACATCCTGGCTTCGTGCAGCGATATGACACACCTAATATAGTTTCTCTGTCTTTACGAGAAGTAAAGACAGACCACGGTTGAGTGTTATGATAAAATAGTTCTTGAGTAAAGAAATAAAGTGCGTAGAACCATGATAGGGATGACAAAGCTGCGAAGAAGCGTTTTCAGAATAAATTAATTATCAAATATTGTGAGCAACCGTATTTTGCGTTGATGCGGGCTTAGGTGACGAGTGTTTATTTCAACGGTATTAATAATTTTCATTAATCACGCCGCACATTAAAAAGAACTGCGGCCCGGAGAAAGAATTAAAAATTTGGAAACAAAAAGGAGGCCGCGCATAATGAAATTATTTTCCCTTAATAAACGTCGAATCCCTTTTAAAGAGTAAATTTATAAAAGAAAACAATAACCGAAAGCGGTTATAAATTACTGGAGATTATATCGAGATCACTGAAATTTCAGTACTCGGAAGAAATTTACATTTACAGTGGCGGTCCCTATACATTAAGACTCGAACTAAGTTCGTCATTAATTCTAAGCAATTAAAATTCTCTCCGTCGTCTGGCCGTCCTTTTCCCGGAGTTTTAGGACTGGTTCCACCATCGCCCGCGTCGGGTATGACACATACAAGTAAGTTATAAATTGAAGTGCCAAAAGCCAAGGCCGCGTGAAATTGAACGTAGTAATAAGGTTGCAATACGCGACTACTAATCCCCCATTTCTTTCTCTAATTTTGCAATTTTGAAGTCGCCGGAAGTAGGGCTTTGCATATAAAACAACCCCGAGAGGAATCACGTTCGCCCCAGAAACACATGAACTCAGTCCTTTAAAAAACGGAAGTAAATCCAAACGCTTCTCGCAAGTGGAGAAGTGTTATTAGTTTCACATCATTGCATCCCTTATTTGATTCGCGGAGCACAAAGAATTTCGGCAAATATAATAAATGGTGTGCTCCTAATGGCGACGGTGAATCTTATTTAGGCGCAGTACCGAGCTTTGCATTTCTAGAATTTTATTACAAAAAAAACTTGTGTGTGTCAGCTCCGACGCACTACTGGAGTTTACTCCTTACGAACGATTATTTTAACTTCAATCACTTGATAATAGGGTACACGCGAATGTCAGTTTTATACCCAAATGTGTATTTATCAGATGGTTTATGTTCGAAAATGTCCATCTACATCAAAATATAAATTGTTTATAAATTCAGTAATTAAGTGACAATCTGTTTAAACGTCGATCCCACTGGCAATGAAATAAATACTTTTCCTGGTGGTCGAATAGGCGTTGATTCACATTTCGGCACTAAGCAATATTTGGAGTATTTAATATTAGGTTTTTCCGGGGGGTAAACCGCTGGGGTAAAAATGTACACCATAAATCCTTTTTATGGAAATAATCTCTATAATTCTACCAATAATTCCTGTAATTCTTTAATAAATCCCATAAATCCTCCGTAAATCCTCATAATTCACCTTAATTCCTGTAAATCCTCCGTAATTCCCCAATAATTCCCATACATCCTCAATAATTCCAGTAATTCCTATATGGATTCCTAAGATTTTAAGTACTTATATACGAGTACTTAGTCTATTTACTATGCATACGCATATTTACGTATAAGATGATGCACAGTCAGTATACATCCTAATTGGAGAGGAAAAAGCCGATATGTGGAAGGAATATTTGGGAATCTTATATGCGGGACAAAACTGGGAGACATAGGCATTGGAAAAGGAAATCAGTGTAAATGGGGATAACCCAGGCCGCCCTATAATGAGGGAAGAGTTGGAGCCTAGCATTAGAAAAGTTAAAAACAATAAAGCACCAGGAGAAGGCGAATTGCAGCCAGAAATTTTAAAGTGTGCCGGTCAAGAGGTAAGAGAGCGTCTATTTAAACTAAATAGCCGTACGAGACATGTGAGATTCCAGAAGATTACAAAAGGAACATCATAGTCGCTTTGCGAAAAAGGAAAGGCGCGGATAATTGTGAAAATTGTAGAACGATCAGTTCAACTTCTCATGAACCAAAAATTCAGACTAGAATTGTGCACGGAAGAATGGAGAAAAGGGCGGAAGAAATATTAGGAGAAGATCAGTTCGGATTTAGACGAAGTAGAGGAATGCGCAAGGCCATTCTGGCTTTCCGAGTGATTATAGAAAAAACAATAGAACAGGGAAAGAGCGCCTACATAGAATTTGTAGATTTAGATATTTAGAAGAACCCTTTGACAATGCAAAATGGGAGATATTCGAAGTGCTCAGAAAGGCAGGGATGAAATATAGGGACAGAAGAATAATACATAATCTCTACGAAGAGCAAACGGCAGTTATAGAATTTGAACAGGACGAAGAGAAGTAGATATCTGGAAAAGGAAGTGAGACATGGGATGTGCGTTGTCACCTCTAGTTTTCCGCTTATACAATAGAAAATCCGACCAGCCTCAGGAATTAATGTATACCTACAGGGCCAAACTATTAACATGTTCAGATTCGCGGATGGTATAGGAGTGTTAGCATCCAGCAAAGAAGAATTAGAAATAGCTGTGAACGAAATGGAAGCAGTTCTGATAGAGGGATATGGCATGAAGATCAATAATAAGAAAACCAAAATTTTGGTATCTAGAGGGCGTGAAAAAAGAAGTAATACTAAATTATAAATAGGAAATGAGAAAATAGAAAATAGAGAACGTCGCGGATTTCTGTTATTCAGGAAGTCAAATAACTCGCAATGGTAGGAGCACTAGAGATATGAAACAAAGTATAGCGCAGGACCGAGTTGTATTTAAAAAAGAAGCAACACTATTATGCTCGAGAACGGTTAATGTAGAAACTCAGAAGCGACCCTTAAAGACGTATGCATGGAGTACGGTACTGTGCGTGTGTGAAATTTGGACAATAGGAGAAGAGGATCGAAAAGGAATAGAAGCGTTTGAAATTTGGTGCTCCAAGCGCATCATGAACATACCGTGGATAGATAAGGTTAGCAATAGGGAGGTATTAGAGAGTTTGAGAAAAGCAAAAGGTATGGAAGACAATAAAGAATAGGAGGGATAGGAAGGTAGGACACCTTCTGAGACACGAAGGAATAGTTTGCGACATACTAGAGTCGGAGGTAAAAATAAAAAGAGGCAGGGTATAGGGCCAAATTAGACTACTGCTCTCAAATAGTTGGGGATGTAGGATGTTCTACTTTTAGGGAAATGCGTGGGTTAGCTCAGGATCGAAAATATGGAGGTATGTGTCCAACCAGTCTTCGGACTGAGAACTTTATGATGATGTCAATATATGTACAATGAAGCGAGAATTATAATAGCGCCTAGACCCCGCTACTCTACAATAATTATTCCCGCTCAGTACTTCGTTAGCAAAGAGTGGAACCATCAGCGGCGGTAGGTAGGGAGGTATCGCATAGAACTGATAGTTTGGTATCCTCCGGCCGGGTGGGATCCGATCGGCTCCCGTAGAGGTTAGTTTTTCTCACACGTTTTTACATTATCTCTTTTGCAAAAAATGCGTGTGTCTGGTGCGAGAGGGCAGCTAAGGTGTCTGTTTAAAATGCGTGTGTCAACAATAAAACCGTTTAACTTAAAAATGTTTTTTTACTTATGACAATAAAATCGGGAATAATTGTAGAGTGGCGGGGTCTAGGCGCCAGTAGAATTATGGGCATTTAGATTAATAATTTCTTCTACAATTGTTGAATATCATCTAAAAGGTATTGATTTCTGTCAGATAAATTTCTGGGTCTTAGGAGAACTTCCCAGAGCGCGAACTAACTTGTCTGGCAACTTGCTGCGAATGTGCAGAAACTGCTGCGCAATGTAATTCCCAATAAATCCCCTATAATTCCTAATAAATCCCTTGTAATTCACGATAAATCCCAATAATTCTCCATAATTCCTTATAAATCCCCCTAATTCCTTATAAATCCCCATAATTCCTTATAAATCCCGTAATTCCTACATAGTGTACACCATAAATCCCCAGCGGTTTCCCCCCGGGGTTTTTCTATATTAAATCAAAAGATTCAACAAATTTAGGAACGAACAAACACTGCCACTCTATTTTCGCTATTTCCATGCTCTATGCAGTCAGACATAAACAGCCGTATCCATAGTCATCATCATCATCATAAGGTTCTCAGTCCGAAGACTGGTTGGACGCGTACCTCCATTCTTTTCTATCCTGAGCTAACCTACGCATTTCCCTAAAAGTAGAACATCCTACATCCCTAACTATTTGAGAGCAGTAGTCTAATCTAGGCCTACCCCTACCTCTTTTTATTCCTATCTCTGACTCTAGTATGTCACGAACTATTCCTTCGTGTCTTAGAAGGTGTCCTACCATCCTATCTCTCCTACTCTTTATTGTTTTCCATACCTTTCGCTTTTCCCCAACTCTTTCTAATACTTCCCTATTGCTAACCTTATCTATCCACGGTATCTTCATCATGCGTCTGTAGCACCACATTTCAAACGCTTCTACTCTTTTTCTATCCGCTTCTCCTATTGTCCAAGTTTCGCACCCGTATAATGCCGTACTCCATACATACGACGTTAAGAGTCTCTTCCTAGTCTCTATATTAACCGTTCTCGAGCATAACAGTTGTTTCTTTTTGTTAAACGCAACTCGGCCCTGCGCCATTCTTTGTTTTATATCTTTAGTGCTCCTACCGTCTTGAGTTATTTTACTTCCTAAGTAGCAGAAATCCGCGACCTCCTCTATCTTCTCATTTCCAATTTGTATTTCCATTTTAGTTCTATTTTCACATCCCCTACATACCAAAATTTTAGTTTTCTTTTTATTGATTTTCATGCCGAAGCCCTGTGTCAAAACTGCTTCCATTTCATTCAAAGCCGCTCCTAATTCTTCTTTGCTAGATGCTAACACTGCTATATCATCCGCAAATCTGAGCATGTTAATAGTTTGGCCCTGTACATTGATCCCTGAGGCTGTTCTTTCCTTAACAATATTAATCGCATCTTCGATATATAAGTTGAAAACTAGAGGTGACAATGCACATCCCTGTCTCACTCCCTTCCGGATATCTACTTCCCTTTGTTCCTGCTCACATTCTATAACTGCCTTTTGCTCTTTGTAGAGATTATGTATTATTCTTCTGTCCCTGTATTTCATCCCTACCTTTCTCAGCACTTCGAACATCTTCCCCCATTTTACGTTGTTGAAGGCTTTTTCTAAATCTACAAATCCTATATCCATAGATACGTACATAATTTCAATGTAACGCTCACTAGTTAACGCGTAACGTAACGCTCAATAGTTAACGCTTGATTTTACTCCTCATAAAATTTCCGTACCGCGGGATTGGAAATCGATTCTTAAGGAGTAAACTCCAAAAAGTGACACTTTTGCCTTGGGTGTATTTCTAGGATCGTTCTCAAGCTTTCACCTTGTTAAAATTTAGGACAAGTCTTCATCATTTCTTGAACCTCCCGGCTTTCGCTTTTTCTAGTGAGTTTTCGAAGACAGGACACATTTCATTTAAAGCAGTCACCTTATGGAATCTTTATCGTGAATTCTGACTTTCTGGAGTTTTCAGGATTTATGAAATTGTGTCGAGTGTACCTACCTTCTTTTGGGTATTGAACAGTTTTATGGTAAACTTTTTCTAAGAAGGCTCCTTTTTTGTGTTCGAGACCACATGAAGTTTTTTTCGGAGTTGGCATCTTATCCCTTTCGAAGTACGTTCAAGATATTTGCAGATATTTTCATCAGCTGTTAATAATCCACCACATTTTTTTCTCGCACAAATTTTTAATTCACTTAATTTAGATAATTGCATGACGTCAGACGCAACTCATAAGGTTGCCTTGAACTATCCTAGCTTTCTCATGACTGATCGGACTAATCTTAAATCATAGCGATCTGATATAATATGGTTTCGATGTGCAAGACAGTCGAGCGGATTTTGGCCAGAGAAAGCCTATTTTCATCGTGACATCCACATCCATATGTTATCCTGTAGTATGTTGGCGCCTTTACCATTGTCTCGCTTCAGTCTGGATTAATGCATTTTGGTCTTCTCAGGAGATTGGCTTGTCTAGTTTTGGTATTTAATTGCTACAGTGGGCAGCTGATGTATTATTTCGGGTCGCTCGTAGCGAACACTTTTAAATGCATGAATAAATGCCTACACAGAAATTAAATTGAATTTGAGGCTTTGTTCTGGCACATGCGGAGTAGTGTAATTTAATAGAAAATCTAGCAATTAATGGAAATGCGGTGGTCTAGGAAATTGAGCCGCTCGATTTCCGGCATTCACGTGAATTTAAAGAAGTGGGATTTTGCAGTAAACGCGTTTCTTTTTTGTAAGCGTGACGCTTTGATCTCTTGGGAAGCGAACGCGAAGCCCCATTCAATTGCGTTAAAGTTCAAACCTAATATATAGCATTACCATACGAATAAATCCAGTGGCAGGCACTATGGTCCATTTTATTTTAATTTTGTCTTTGTCTTTGCTAGTTCATAAACATTAGTAAAACTGAAATGAGTAAGAAGATTTAGAATGGGGCGTTGCTCCTCTTTAAGTCATAACATCAGACATCCAAAAAGAAAAAATGGTATTATCGGTAATAGAGGACGATATATCTGACCAAAACCTATTAACTCTAGAAATAAACAAAAAATATACACAACAGCCACATAGGACGAATTATCTAGACTATAAAAAATTCCAACAAAGCCTTGATAATGATAGCTTCACCATACAGATCAATCCAAACAATGACATAAACCATATGTACAACGACCTGATAAGAAAAATAGAGAACAAAATCCAGAGAGCAACACAGAATAGTAGACGGAAAATAAATGTGCAAAAACCGTGGATTAATAAGGAATTCATGGCCTTACTTAAAGAATCAAAAGAAGTATACAGAGAGTTTAAAGACGACAGTGCTAACCAAGAGAAAGAACAGAAATACAAACGGAAAAGAAACAACTTAACTACTATGAAAAACCAACTCAAGAAAAAACATTATGACGATAAATATAAAGCGGCAGGATCAAACATTCGTAAATTCTGGGAAATCAACAATGAAATAATTCATAACAAAAAGAAGGGAAATCAAACAAATCGGATACAAGAAATCAAGAAACCGGACACCGGAGAACTAGTCACAGAGCCGCAAACAATAGCTGAAGAATTTAATAAATTCCTCGTTAATATAGGACCAAACTTAGCAAAACACACATTAAGAAAACCACATCAGCAAACCAACACCAAGGAAATTCCAACTCCAACACACAGCTTATATTTCCCCCCAACAGATGAAGATGAAGTTGAAAAAATTATAAATTCACTCAAGTCAAACACGGGAGTTGGAAATGATAATATCCCTACAAAAATATTACAAATATGCACTCCATATATCAAAGGATTCATGGCTAACCTTTTCAACCTATGTTTGGAGAAGGGAATCTTCCCTGACTCAATGAAAATTGCAATAGTTACACCGATTTACAAAAATGGAGACAACAAAGACCTGTCAAACTATAGACCTATATCAGTTTTATCGGCAATATCGAAAGTATTTGAAAAGATCATCAATTATAGAATAATATCATATCTTGACAAAATGAGAATCATACACAATCGCCAATATGGTTTCCAGAAAAATACTGGAACGTTCGCCGCCGCCACAGATGTTGTTAACCACATACGTGAAGAATTAAATAATAAAAACGGCACAGTCGGTATCTTTCTTGATCTGCAGAAGGCATTCGACACAGTAGATCATGAAGTACTATTTGAAAAATTGGAAAAATGTGGAATACGTGGCACAGCAAACTCGCTGCTCAGAAGCTATCTAGAAAACAGAACGCAAATAGTCAAAATCGGCAATCTGAAGAGTCAGCCAATGAAAATCAGATGTGGAGTACCACAAGGGAGTATACTGGGACCCACCCTGTTCTCAATATATATAAATGAACTTTTGTTTCAACCCTTACATGGAACGCTGTACTGCTATGCGGACGACGCATGTATCGTTTATGGTGGACCGAGTGAAAGGATACAAGAACATACAAACTCAGACATGGCACAAGTGAATGAATGGCTAAAAGAAAATAAATTAACGTTAAACACACAAAAGTCAAACTATATTATATTCAATACGGGAAAACATGACAATGACATAAATATAAAAGTAGGAAGACAAAAGCTGGAAAGAGCAAGAAAAGTTAAATATCTGGGACTATTATTAAATAAGAGATTATGCTGGAAAGAACAAATAGACAGAATTATACTTAACATAAGACCAATAATAGGAGTACTAACAAGAGTGAGGTACCTCATTTCAGAGAAAACCAGACTGATAATCTATAACGCATTCATAAATCCCCACTTGATCTACCTGAATACCATCTGGGGTGGTGCTCCGATGACCCATATACAGCCCCTTCAGAGACTTCAAAATAAAGCAATTAAAGTTATTTATGGCCTGCCATATCTAACACCGAGCAAGGACCTCTTCAAAAGAGGAAGCATAATGGACTTACAGACTCTCCATACATATGAACAATGCCTTTTGTTATACAAAATTTCTAACAATCTAATAAAATCTAATCTCTGCATAACAAATAACAAGGAAATCCATAATCACAACACGAGAGGTGCAAATAAAATGCACATAAACCACATGAGGACAAATACAATCAAATCCGACATTCTACGACACGGGGCAGTGCAGTATAATAAACTACCAAGTGACATTAAGGACTCAAAGACAATTCCGACTTTTAAGAAAAGACTAAAGTGTTACCTGAAAAACCAAAAAGACTGAACCATGACGTGCAATAAAAAAAAACTGTAAATAATAGGAATAACGGATGAAACATGAGAGCAAGACTCTCGCACACCTGTACTTTCCTAAGTTATTAATTCCAGTGCATGGTTAGAAGATTGAAGTTTGATATTTAGCGAAGAGCAAGGGCTCCGCCGCTGGTGCAGAGCAAATGGAAGCATCGGCTACCTGCGTTACAAATTCCTATGCTGTACGAAACATAATTTACTCGATGTCAGAAGCCAACATTATATTATGGCGAAAGTTACCAACTTGGATGGTGTCTAATTTTTCATCCAGACACAGAGTTTTATTGATACTGCGCCCTGTGTGCCTTCCTTTGTCCCGCAATTTCAATGCACGTCACGTAATTGCAAACTGACCTTTCGGTGTTTGTTCAGTCTGAAATCTCGGTGGCCCACTTGGAACTTTTTCGGACCCCACCTTTGAAATAACTTTTTTGGCGAGAGTGACACAGATGTTATTAAAAGGGTTTTAATTCCATTGACATTTGAATCGATCGAATTCACAATAACTCTGGTTTTGAAATAATAGTTGTGATACGGTATTCACAGGGGTAACGTAGCGTTTAATTAACGCTTGACAACAGCGTGTAATTATGTTCGAAAATTTTATGTAGGTTACTTTATTTAAGTTCGATTTGTGTGAACTCTGCAAATGGACACATTGGTGACGAATTTTGCGACTTCTACTGTTTTGTTTTTGTGCAAAAGTTACTACGAACTGTAAATGGTATTTTTATGGCTAAGGACGCCAAAGAACCAGAATGAATCACTTCCATTTTGTTTCTTGGAGGTCTATGTCCTTAAGGGTGCGAAAGTTGAGTGCTAAAAACGGGACATGTAGACACATTTTTATTCCAACACCTTTCTGACATTAAAGTAGATAGGGCGCACTGAGAGAAATTTTACAAAATATTTATACAAAATGCAGTTGCTGGGAACTTTTTGTGTAGTATAACATTTTTATGTTCTATCATATTCAATATTTATACACTGCTTACAATATGGAATGTTTTTCATATTACACTTAAACTGTATTTGAGATACCGTATCCAGCAATACATTTTCATTTTCGAATACATTTACTCATTGCGAAAACGGAGGGTGTATCAGAAATCTGAAATAGAATATTCTTGCATACGCCAAGTTACTTGCATAAGATACTATGGAAAAACAAATTTCCTTAAAGTGTTATTATCATTAAGACTCATTAGTATGGATTACATTTACTTGCGATATACATACCTTCAAATTGCAGGCAAGACATACGACAAACATTAAGTAATATCTTTCATGACTTTGTAAATAATATACTGCTCAAATTGTAAGCATTACAACAACGACGTTGTAATTTAACTAGTTTTCGTTTATGATTGGTCGAAGCTGGTGCCACGCACCTGCGCAACACATCATAACTACCAAACGGTTGTTCTCTAGTTTTAACTTGCAACCTTTTCGTCTCATCAAAAGTGCAGCAGAGCTGTTAGTGTGTGTGTTAAGTACTGAAATCAATTGCAGTTTATTGTTATTGAAAATGGAAGACATGTTAAACCTTTGTGGATTTCAAGATTTGGTACCTATGTACATGTCTTCGTCTTTATCGGTAAGTAAAATTTGCTGTGTTTTAGATGATGTATACCCGCAACATCAGTTAGGTTCCTACCTACATAATATTTTTCACGTTTATCATATTGCACTATTACTTTTCTCTTTATTACATTGAACTTAACACAAATCATGATTATTTCTGGAAGTCTTAAAGTAGATTACTGTAGGTTGTGCATGGAAGATTGAAAAGAGGACATTTCTGAAGCTTAAATGTGTTTTACGAACAATTAATAATTAGCACAAAGTTAACATTGCCTAACACCATAAATGCATGTTTTTTTTGCTATTCAGGGTGTTCATCATAAAGGTAAACGCTGTTGTATTCCACATCCTTATGAAAAAACTATACATTCTGCCAAAACATCTACAAGTGTGTGCAATTCTTTATTAAATTCCAGAAAATTAATTCTTATATTACCTAGTAATTTTAAATAGATTGCTATATTTTTATGACATTTTTGAATTCTCCTTGAAAATTTAGATAGGGTTGATTAAAAGATTAAAACGGGGTTTTCTTAAGGGGTATCATTTTACAGTATCTTATTTTCTTTACAGAAATACCTAGCTGTGAGATCTGCATCCACCATGGATAGAGGATAGAGGATCCATGGCATCAACCTAGAATTCTTCTTCTAAGCCGTAAGCAAATTTTCGGATAAAAATGTCTAATCTCTAATGTATGTTTAAATTGAAAGACCCTGTATTACGGGCCTACTAAAATGAACCACCGCCTCACTATTAAGAATGTTTTAAAATATTGAGGTAGTCCAAGATAGAATATAATTTTTATTAATAGCCGTTAATGTTTGTACACTATAGAAATTTATATTTTAATTTTTTATTTATTTGTAAATGATTACGTAGGTTGTATTTTTAAAACAAATAAAGCAGTTATATTTTCATCATGATTTTTTTCATACCTTCCAGAATAATTGCACATAAATATTTTCAATTATCTCTTACTTTTTGTTAACTTGTCGATACACTGATATAGGAGTTAAGAAATAAGAAAGAGTAAAGTATAAGAAGCCGATCTACAAAGATATTAAGAATGGAACTAATATGTTATACAGAACTGTAAAAACGGTAAGTATAGATTGAATTTGACTGTATGATAGAAAACACATCCCGTAACAATTTCGGAGCAGCCACAATATCGTATACTATTTCAACTATTAATTATTACAACAACTGCATTGTATGCGCGAACTTCACAAGGGACATGTTTATATATTTTGTGTCGTATTCTTTGTCATAAAGTTATTACAGAATTGTTGTTGTAAAATATACAATCCGTTGTAGCTGGCGCATATATAGCAACAACATGTTGTATTGCATGTAACTTTTATGATATTACGGACAACACTTTTTTCTCAGTGCGTTAAATAAAAAAGAGATTTATCAATAAAGGATCAACTTAGAAACTCGCACTACTTTTATAGCAATATTTTTCGCTCGTCTTAAATAAATCTCCCTCAAATTATTGAAAAATTTGTCGTAAATTCGTCATAAACTCGACACCTTTCTTACTATTTGTACACATATTTATCGTAATTAGAAAGTAGGGTTGTCTAAGTTAATTATTCGTTGTTCATTTTCGACTAAGAACGTCTTGGTACGTCACTTGGTTGAACGGCCGTGTTGGAATGAAAATTATATTGCAATCTCTCCATCTTGTGCATATTTGGCCGATATGCACAGCAAACTGCACGTTTAACAGTAGTAATAGTGTGGCAATTGCAATGCAGATGGCAGTAGCGCTTCAGTTTATTCTCTTATTTCTAAATAGAAAATAATAATTTAAATATAGGACCTCCGACTAATCCTCCCAGATTTATTCGGTTGCCGTTAAAGCAGAAAACCTTGAAAATTCCAAGCTGTAGAGGTTCCGTCTGAAGAGTTTTGCATAATCCTAATCACACTTTTGGACGATAGGTGGCAGCACTTTATAGACTAACAGCTGATAAATCTCAGCCTTAACGCTATAAATTTGCGTGGTCACTCCTTACGGTCCTTATGGACTTGCATCATGCTTAAATTAACTGTAAAAATGCACCAGAACGTGCATGAGTGCTGCAAAAGTGTTAACGTTAATTAGAGAAATTAGGGTGTCATGTAGGGTTACGGAAGGAATTTTCGTTCCTGAGTTATAGTGTTGTAAATGATTAAGAGGTTAATTAACGCGAAGCTATTAGGGTGAGATACAAATTTGAAGGAAAATCGATGAAATCTTTGAACAATGTATACCTCATATACAGACCATGCACTTTTCTCAGGAAGATGACTGCGTTATCCCCCCTTCTGTTTGCTTGCAATTGCAAGTCAGGACCAGCTTCAATTATTAATGTTAATTATGGGCTTGCGGTTTTATAAAATACAATAGTGGAATGTGACAATTTCCACTTTTTATTAGACACTGTTAACAATTATTGTTTCGCTACACTAATGTTATAGGCTGTCCATTTGTGAGAAAATGGGTGGTTGGAAGAGGTGTGTATTGTTGTATCCGTGTGTGTGGGTTTGTGAAAATTCGTGTATATTGTTTGTTCTTGTAATTGTTATGTCTATTTTTTTTTTTTTGTATTTGGTATACCCTTATAAGCTAATAGTTTTATTAATATAATCATCTTTATTGATAGCAATTAATGTTTTTCCTTTGTCGGTTTTTGTAAGTGTAACGTTTCTATCCTTCAAAAATACAATAACTATTAATGTTACAATAATATAAACTCGTGCCAGGCTATTCTGGGCCTCCAAACAGAAACTTCCTTTTCTCATAACAGAGGAAGTACTACTAGAAAGATAATTTACTCTTATAAACTTTAGTATATAAAAAGCAAATTGTAGCTTATATAATAGGACGGTTACACCGAAAGTTATAAGTAATATTTTTGCGTTTGTGGAGGGGCCCCCGTATCCATTATACTGAAATATGGGAAAAGTGTGTCAGAAGTTCTATTAACATCGGCGAAGAGGAGTTTTGCGTTCCGGCCATAATCCCAAGGAATAAAAATGATTCCGCTACAGATTTATAACCGCGGAGAGAACATTACGTCAACTAATTTTGTAATTTAACGCCGGCGTTACACGAGCAGGTGTCTCTGGAATCGCGTAATCATATTAGATAAAAGAAGCGCTAATCGATCCGAACATTATTTAATAAATGAACTGGATCGATCGATGTGTCTGCGAGGAAGGAGATGCACAAATTTCTTGCCTAATTTCGCTCCACTTAACGTCCCCAAGTTTGGTACTTAAAATTTCTCTCCTGGTTACAAATTAATATACCGTCACACTTCCAATTCGTTAAACTTTATTTTCTATGTTAAAATTCGTAGTTTACCAAGAGAAACAAATTTCATTCAGTTGTAAATACCCAACCATCACCCGGAAAATGATTTTCTAAATAATTTCTAACTATAGCAGAATTGTGTGCAGGGGCACCATCTTGTTTACGAAAGCGTAGAGCGGCCACAGTGAGAAAAAAACTTACTCTTCCCAGATTAAACTGTCAATTGGCTCAAATTTACAGTATGAACTGGGAATTTTATAAAATTTCCAGTTTGAACTAGGAATTTTATAAAATTTACAGTTTGAACCGGGAATTTTGTTAAATTGACAGTTAGATCTGTCAATTTTGCTTAAATTTACAGTTTGAACTTGGAATTTTATAAAATTTACAGTTTGAACTGGGAATTTTATAAAATTTACAGTTCGAACTGGGAATTGTGTTAAATTTACAAATTGAACTGGGAATTTAGTTAAATTGACAGTTAAAACTGTCAATTTTGCTTAAATTTACAGTTTGAACTGGGAATTTTATAAAATTTACAGTTTGAACTGGGAACTTTGTTAAATTGACAGATTGAACTGGGAATTTTGTTAAATTGACAGTTAGAACTGTCAGTTTTGCTTAAATTTACAATTTGAACTGTGAATTTTGTAAAATTTACAGTTTGAACTGGGAATCTTGTTCAACAAAATCGTGTAAAGAAGTAAAAACATTTTCCAGAACCCTACATTTTTCTAACATTTTTTTTTGAAAATTTCAGCCTCTATAACTTTTTAAGGATTGAAATGTGGGACACAATTTATTTACCTTTCTTTCAGTATTTGGTGTGAAAAATGTACCGTATAACTTTTTACACACAATTTAGAATGACGCTGTATAGAGTATACTTTTGACATATTATATTATGCGCTAATAAACATACTGCGTGTTGTATTTACTATGCCCAAATATATTGCTCATTGTGGGAAATACAAACTGCGTTTTGTCTGCGCTAAGTTAGAGAAAATGCAATGCTTGTTTGAGTTTATGCAGAAAACCCTCTTTGTAGCAGCGCGAAACTCTAAACACCCGTCTTCAACAATAATCGTGTGTTTTTCAAGCGAATAAACTTTGCAGAGAATAAGCGCTAACGACTGAGACTGACAACGCTCAGCTTGACAGATTTTTGTGTAAGAAATGTAAAACGGTTCTTCTGGGTGCGATGGTACATTTTCGACCCCTTCCGATGCGCAGATTGTGTTATCGCTTAGAAACGTGGTGTACAGGGTGTCCTATTTTCGTTGTGATTTGGGGGTTTCTCATAGAAGCAGGAGAGATAGAGCGTCGGGGTTTTCGCGAACCAGAGCTACTTTTTTGAGTATAATAGAAAGCTGAAACCAGAATTTGGATATCGTTTTTAGTATTCGAGAAAAAAAATAATGTTGATTTTTATCGTTTTTCGAGAACTCTCTCCAATTCTTTTTGTACTAAGCAGACTAAAACTGTTACGATTGGCTCTCATATAGAACTTTTTCCAAGGAATTCAGTGGCGTAGGTACGTAGTTTTTTTCTAGGGAGCGTATTTTTTGAGTTATGACATAAAGTTAAATTTTTTTGAATGGAAATCATAGTAGGCTTTGGTCTAGTTCGAAAGGTTTCGAGAACTCTCTCCAATTCTTTTTGTACTAAGCAGACTAAAACTGTTACGATTGGCTCATATAGAACATTTTCCAAGGAATTCAGTGGCGTACGTAGTTTTTTTCTAGGGAGCGTATTTTTTGAGTTATGACATGACATAAAGTTAAATTTTTTTGAATGGAAATCATAGTAGGCTTTGGTCTAGTTCGAAAGGTCTTTTTTTAAGCTATCAAAATATGTATACTTTTATATTGTTATTTCAAAAAACGGCAACGATTTTGGTACTTTTTACCTTTAGGAAATATACGATAGGTACATACATCCAAGATACCTGTGATTTTATGTTAGCAACTTTTAATAACAATTGAAATAAAAGTAACAAAAACAGAAAAACAGAAAAATAGCAAAACAGCAAAGCAAACAAAAATAAAGAAAAACATCAAACAACAAACAACAAAATTATAGGAACTGCTCAAATTGATCGCCATGTTTTTCAACACATAATCTACATCTTTTCGATAATAGATTGATGGTATTAATTAAAAAAATAGGATGGGCTTGCAAATATCGGAAAGTTGCATGTGTTGCCTCTGCTAGCTCGGCTTGATTGTTGTATCTTCGTATGCGTATTTTTTATTTTAAAAATGCCCAAACAAAAAGTCTAATATACTCAGATCCGGTGATCTTGCAGGCCACAATATAGGTCCATTTGTACTATACAGCGTCATTCTAAATTGTGTGTAAAAAGTTATACGGTACATTTTTCACACCAAATACTGAAAGAAAGGTAAATAAATTGTGTCCCACATTTCAATCAATTCAAGAATCAATTGTACCCCTAACCACATAAATTTTGAAATACTATATACGCATTTCGGCAGCTAAGCTGCCATCTTCAGTAGCAGGGAAAAACCTATAGTAATAAAAATAGCAATAACAACATTAATGCAAAAAAAAAGACAAACAAACAATTATATATATGACAATAATAATAACAACAATAATGATGATGTGAAACAATGATAGTGACAATAACAATAATATAGGTCAGGTATTTTCTGCTCACCACTCCGAAAAAATCGAAGTGCACTCGATCAGCTCTCAAGATAGAATGAACTCCGCACGGAGACAATCCCCAATATATACTTAAAGTGACGTAGCACTGACGTTACTTGTGACATCAACATTAATCACACTAGGATAGAAAATTCAATATCCGGGCATACGCTCATTTTTATACCACTCTATTCTTATTTTCACTATCACAAATGTACAAAAAGGTTGCCATTGCCATCTTTACTGCAGTTTCAATTAAAATATCCTATCTTCAGGATAATTGACTTGAATGAAACAAAAAAAGAAAATGAATCCCATATTACCAAATAACCTCAAAGGTCCATGGCTTATATGGGCTAGCAAATAACTACAGTAAACTGCAATAAAGAAGACCTTGACCCCTGCACCTTTTCATTTTTCTGGTTAAACCCCACACGCCTACACATTAACGACATCTAACAATACGGAATCAGAAATTGGACCTAAATCTGAATTAATAAGTTTACCTTCATACTTGCGAATAAACATACTCTCATAAGCGTCTAATTCCCTATTGTCCGATACCGACCTCATAAGCCGAAGATCCTTCTCATGTACAGGGTGGCCGGTATCAAAGATATGTTGGGCAACACTTGACTTCTCAATTCTATTATATCTAAAATGTGCCATATGTTCCTTAAACCTAGTGACGATTGTACGCCTTGTTTGCCCAATATAACTCTTGTTACAACTACTACACTTTATTTCATAAATTCCCGACTTCTGCTTGTCCTCTACTTTATCCTTGGGATTTCCCAACAGCTGCTTGATGGTATTCTTAGCGGTATATGCTACACATAAATTTTGCGACTTAAAAATAGGTTCCAAGCCTCTGGTATGTGCCAAACTATACGGAATTTTAACATATTTCTTATTCTCAATAGGTGACATGGAGAAAGTCGTGGAATCCTTAACAAACTTTTTGTGTCTAATTCTGCTTATCAATCTATCAACTAAGACAGTCGTGTACCCATTATGAATCGCAACATCTATTATATATTTTAATTCTTTTTGATATCTTACCTTTGACAGAGGAAATGACAACAATCTGTTGACCAGAAAGTGTAAAGCCGAAAGTTTATGTTGTATTGAATGTTGTGAATCATTCACAATAAACCTACTTATATTAGTATCCTTCCTATACACATCAAATTCCAATCCGCCAATGCTGTTCCTAACAACCAAGACATCCAAAAAAGGGATTGAACCATTTTGTTCCATTTCAAATGTGAATTTCACACTATTATAACGTGAATTTAAATTATCTAAAAAATCCTCAATTCTACTCCTCTTGGTATCGAAAACAGCGAACACGTCATCCACATAACGCAACCATACTCGAGGAAAGTACTCACTGTCTCTTTTAAACAACACTTCAAACCTACTCATGAACAGATTAGCCAAAAACGGAGATAAACTATTGCCCATAGCAGTCCCCTCCTGCTGTTCAAAAAACTTACCATTAATTTGAAAACAATTCTGGGACATACATAATGAGGTCAATTTTAAATATTCATCCACTACAATTCTGTCCACTTCATTTTCAGTCAGTATGTATTGGGGATTGTCTCCGTGCGGAGTTCATTCTATCTTGAGAGCTGATCGAGTGCACTTCGATTTTTTCGGAGTGGTGAGCAGAAAATACCTGACCTATATTATTGTTATTGTCACTATCATTGTTTCACATCATCATTATTGTTGTTATTATTATTGTCATATATATAATTGTTTGTTTGTTTGTTTGTTTGTTTGTTTTTTTTTTTTTTTTTTTTTTTTTTTTTTTTTTGCATTAATGTTGTTATTGCTATTTTTATTACTATAGGTTTTTCCCTGCTACTGAAGATGGCAGCTTAGCTGCCGAAATGCGTATATAGTATTTCAAAATTTATGTGGTTAGGGGTACAATTGATTGTTGAATTGATTATTTAACCACAGTCTCTTACATCTTAATCCTTCCACATTTCAATCCTTAAAAAGTTATAGAGGCTGAAATTTTCAAAAAAAAAATGTTAGAAAAATGTAGGGTTCTGGAAAATGTTTTTACTTCTTTACACGATTTTGTTGGAAATTAAATTTAGCAACAAAAATTACGGCAAAAATAAAATTACAGAGTCATATAATAATATTTTTGAAAAACTAGAACGAATGCCCCATATTGTTTCACTTGTTCAGCGTTGTTCAAATTGTAGATTTACGCAAATTTACAGTTCTGACCTTCTGACTGCTAATTTTAACAAGATTCCCAGTTCAAACTGTAAATTTTATAAAATTCCCAGTTCAAACTGTAAATTTAAGCAAAACTGACAGTTCTAACTGTCAATTTAACAAAATTCCCAGTTCAATCTGTCAATTTAACAAAGTTCCCAGTTCAAACTGTAAATTTTATAAAATTCCCGGTTCAAACTGTAAATTTAAGCAAAATTGACAGTTCTAACTGTCAATTTAAGAAAATTCCCAGTTCAAACTGTAAATTTTATAAAATTCCCAGTTCAAACTGTAAATTTAAGCCAATTGACAGTTTAATCTGGGTAGAGTAAGTTTTTTTCTCACTGTGGCCGCTCTACGCTTTCGTACTTGTTGGAAATATACCCTGTTTATCTTTATTAATGGAACATTTTCCATTATCGCCTCTGCGTTAATATTCAATAAATTAATGTATCTCAACCCCGTTAAGTTTCCATCAAAAATTTGGTATGCTAGTTGACCACCCAAAATAAAACACGAAACGTTAAATCCAAAACGTCCTTGCCTCTGACGTTCAAAAGTTTGGTGCTGATTTGTATCAGACCAGTGACGCACATTATGCCTGTTAAATAATCCTACGCTGCTTATGTGAGTTTCATCTGTGCAAATGACAGACCGCCCAAATTCTGGATTTTCTAGAATTTTATTTAAGTACCACCTACAAAAATCAAGCCTTCTTTCTTGACCTCCCGGGAAGAGATGGTGAATAATTTGAATTTTATATGGCCTATATTTGCCTTTTTTAATATTGGCCAGAGTTTTTGAAAATTGATAAAAATCAACATTATTTTTTTCTCGAAAACTAAAAACGATATCCAAATTCTATTATACTCAAAAAAGTAGCTCAGGTTCGCGAAAACCCCAAGGCTCTATCTCTGCTGCTTCTATGAGAAACCCCCGAATCACATCGAAAATAGGACAGCCTGTACAAATTACTGCAGTATTCAATTCTTCGAATTAAATTAATAGCTGATCCAGTACAAGTGCTTGAAAATAACCCTCCATTTATCACTTTCCAACACAATTGTTTTCAATGATTTCCAGTTAGAAATAAAGCACCGGTGGTGGTTGTGTCATTACGTGACTTCGATAAAAGGATATTTAAGAAAGTCATTTTCAATCAGCCGCTCCGCCCCCTATGAGAAATATACGGGGTAATCATCCCAGTCGTGGCATTTACGGGCCCAACTAAAGACCTCTGGGGACTTTTTACGGCGAGCCGAGGAAGATGAGTCGAATTAAAACAACATGCACGTGTTTCCTCCATAATTTTATAAATGAGTGCGTCGAGAAACGGCAAGATATAGGCGGGGCAATATATCAGATCGCATCTAAACGTTCCGATCTCTCGCTGGAAATCAATTCTCTTCCCGCATTGTCGAGGCTTCCTCCCATTTAGATTTATATCCGGGGTCCTTTTGAAACCCTAACGTTGTCTTAACACGACTCGAAATACGAGATTTCCTCAAATCACCTGGAAATTATTCGGTATAAGGAGCTGCTCCCGTCGAGACCATATTTCAATTAGGGCTCTCACTTCAAAGACAGCTAACACTTCAGTTCGTCCGTCACCGCTGTGACGTCAGCAACCAAAGCGCCCTGAAATATAAATGTAGTACCAGGGAAAGTCAGTAAATGGGTCACAACTCACAAAGCGACAAGCGATAGTTGAAGATAAGTTGGCGGTTTCTGAAGGTTACTCTAGAAAGTTTGCAAAAAACCTTAAGAGAAAAGGGTGTTTTGAAAATTGGATTACGTTCCTTGCCAAAATTAATGAATATACTGATCTTTTCTCAAGTTTCCTCCGTAACAATTGCTATCAAATAATGTTCAGTTTGTGTTGCTATATAATGCTTTCCGGTGCACATTAGCAGAAGCATGTCGCAGTTTCTAGAGGGAGAATTATCGAGGGGTTCTGTCTTACCAAACAAATTAACGCGAGTACAATGTTGTGTAAAAGCTGACAGCCCAGGACCACAATGCTTACGACGGATTATACTTTTAGGGATTAAACTTTGGTGTCAAAGTTGGCGTTCGACATTTCTACATCAGTGTGTTCGTTCTTGAGAGCTCTTGAAATTGTTTCAGAACCTCTGTCAACTGTAATTAGTCGACTCAAGTACAATCTTGTTTGGAAAATCTATTTTCTGCACTTTAGATTGGAACTTAATTGTATTTCATTGCATCTCAATTGAAGAACTCGTGTCCAGGGATCGGAATACTGCGAAATATTGTTTTGAATATTCCATAACCCATTCGTATGAGCCAATTAAGCGGTTAATATTTAATATATCATTAATTGAGAGACTACTAAATTTGGAAAACAATTAACGTTAAATCGAAACCTAATAAATTATGAAACTGCAAGTGGGACCTTGCTGACAGTATATAGCTTCACGAATAGGTAATTAAGAATGAACCTTGTGTTCCGATTCATGGATATGTGGATAAGTCGCAGCGATATCTAAGATACAGTGACGACTCGTAGTGAAAGACTCTAGGGAGCCACACTCTCAAAAATTCTTAAAAGAAAATTAAAGAAAATCACGCACAACTAAATTAGGACAATCAGATTGGTTACCATCTGCAGTCATCATAAATAAAAAGTGTTTAGTCAATCAAACTAATTTTATTCCTCTTTCAGTAATGGTTGATTGTTACTTAGTATCGTCTAGCCTAGAGCAATGTTTCCCTTAAATTTAACCCGTTATATATTTCCCTTGACATACATTTTCTCAAAGTGTACTGACACACAACAAGAGCGCGTATATTGGATCCTTTTCCCGGGAGCATTCTTTAAAATAAATGATGCTACTAAAGTTCCACATGCAACTGCAGGAATCCCTAGTAGAGGATATCACTTTTTCCACTTCGCGGTTATATTCGCAACAAACACACACA
Source organism: Xestobium rufovillosum (assembly GCA_963966045.1). Taxonomy (NCBI): domain Eukaryota; kingdom Metazoa; phylum Arthropoda; class Insecta; order Coleoptera; family Ptinidae; genus Xestobium; species Xestobium rufovillosum. Next base: position 49,222,805 of record OZ014492.1, on the reverse strand, counting down.
CACACACACAGTGATCTATATTCTTCGTGAAGAAAATGAAACCCCGATACCGAATCTTTTCTCACGGAGTGAATTAGATATTATGGAACACACGTTATTATTTAGGAAGGCCTGGCATATGTCAACAAGAACTTGATACATTCTACAAAGAATTCATTTGTTATATGTCACACTACGGCATGTAAGAGAGTAGCTCCGTGGTACGCTTCTTCTTCTTATATTCAGTATTATTTTTATACATCCATAAATGTCGATAACAATAGCCAACAATCTTATACCGTGTGACAAACTTCCATGTGTACATGGGGAAATAACATGGGCAATTACATTTTTGGGGATTCCTGCTCCCCATGTGTAGTTACAGTGGTGGTAAAGGTAGCAATCGAAAAACACAGAAATTTATCAGGTTATCCATGACAACTTAATTTATTCTAATCAGGGACGTCTTTGATTTTTATGGATTTTCTGAACTGTCAACATTTAAAAATGAACAAAAATATTTGTTCAGTTCAAGAAAAGGTTTTCATTGTGAAAATATTTTACGCGTAGTCCGTGCCTTATTTTCTGTAAAATTCAATAACGGTCCTATTCCTTCGGTATAACAACAAATAATTTAGTAAAAAATTTGAAGGCTGGGAATCTTTCATCGAAAGAAGTTAATTTTTACTAATACATAAACTTGTTTTTTTATTTAGATAATTCTCATTCACATTATTATTGTCATTACCTATAGTTGACAATTAATTGATTACTGGTATGGATGTTTCGTTGGTGAATGCTGGTCCATAGTTTAGGGTAAATTGTAGGTGTCGTCTAACCTATTAAAAAGATTTTGGGAAAATGTTAAAGCAGTAAAATGAAATAAGAAAAATTAAATTACTTTAATTTTACTGCAATTATGAAAAATTTAACAAGCGGAAACATTCGTTTATTTTGCTCTAATGAATTTTGTAATCTGGCAATTAATATTAATCAATTAATTAATATTAATATACAATGAAATTAAAGTAACATAAAAAAAGAAAAATAACTATAACAAATATTCAAATAAACCCCCATTCTGTATCAGACAGTATTTTTTAAATGACCCCACAAGAAAAAGTCACACGGTGCCAAATCGGGAGATCTAGCTGGCCAGTTTATAACACCACCTCGACCAATCCCAGCTCTCTGGAAATATTTCATTTAATAATTCCCTCATTTGTGCTCCAAAATGTGCTGGGCATCCGTCATGCTGAAACCAGACCTCCCGATTCGCATGTGCAACTTCTTCTAATGCAGGGCCAATTTGGTTAATTAAAAGATCTAAATAAGCTTCTGAATTTAAATTTCCCTGTATTTCAAATGGTCCTATAATGCGATTATTAAAAATGCCTGCCCAAATATTGATTTTTTGAGGGTATTGCGTTGTAGTGGCTAGATTTATTCTGGGATTTTCCTGGGCCCAATGCCTAACGTTTTGTGAATTTGGCTCTTGATTTAAAGTGAAGGTACACTCATCGGGAAAACAAATTGATGAGAGGAAGCTGCGGTCCCGATTAGCCCGTTCTTGCATTTCTTCACAGAAAGTTTGCCTTGATTCTTAGTCAAAAGGGAGTAACTCTTGGTGACATTGGAATTTAAAGGGATGATATTTGTTTTTTTTTAATATGTTACGGACAGTTTCTCTTGAAACATTACATTCTAGGGCAATAGACCTTAAACTAGATGTTGGACTAGCAGTTATCAGGTCTATTACCATTTCCTCTACCTCAACATTTAGATTTCTTGGAACGGCTAAAAAAATAAATGATAATTTCTTAACTAAATTTTTTCTTGTTGTTGCCGAAGGAATATAGGACTGTTATTGAATTTTACAGAAAATAAGTCATGGAAATATTGTTAGGGACATAGAGGCAGAATGGAATTGCATTAAAAATAGTTTAGTTTCCTCAGCTAGGGATATTTTGGGTCATAAACAGAATGAAAGTAGGAAACCCTGGATAACAAAACATATTGTGAGTCTAATAGAGGAAAGGCGAAAATAAAAAAATAGGTTAGATGAAACAGGGAAACAAAGATATAAGGCGATCAAGTGGGAAATTATTCGGGAATGTAGGAAAGCGAAAGAGCAATGGATCGATAATAAATGCAAAGAAGTGGAAGATAAATTCGAAGTAGGAAAGACTGATGAAGCATATAAAATAATTAGGAGAAATTTTAGAGAAATTGGATCTAGTACCAAAAACATTAGAAATGAGGCAGGAGATATCCTAATCGGAAGTGGGGAGAAGGCAGATAGGTGGAAAGAATATTTAGGAAACTTATATGCGGGACAGGAAGTACAAGATATATTAGAAAGCGAAAGCAGTGTAGAGGGGGATAACCTAGGGAGTCCTATAATGAGAGAAGAGTTTGAGATAGCACTAAAAAGTTTAAGGAATAATAAAGCACCAGGTATAGATGGCTTGCAGGCAGAAATCTTAAAGTGCGCAGGTCAAGAGGTAATAGATCGTTTATTTAAACTAGTTAGTCGCATATACCTGACAGGCGAGATTCCAGAAGATTACAAACGGAACATCATAGTAGCTTTGCCAAAAAGAAAAGGCGCGGATAGATGCGAAAATTTTAGAACTATCAGTTTAACTTCCCATGCGTCAAAAATTTTAACTAGAATTGTGCAAAGAAGGATGGAGAAAAAGGCGGAAGAAATATTAGGAGAAGATCAGTTCGGATTTAGACGAAATAGAGGAACGCGCGAGGCCATTCTAGCTTTACGAGTAATTATAGAAAAAACGATAGAAAAGAGAAAGAGCGTCTATATAGGATTTGTAGATTTAGAAAAAGCCTTCGACAACGTAAAATGGGGGAAGATGTTCGAAGTGCTGAGAAAGGTAGGGATGAAATACAGGGACAGAAGAATAATATATAATCTCTACAAAGAGCAAAAGGCAGTTATAGAATGTGAGCAGGAACAAAGGGAAGTAGATATCCGGAAGGGAGTGAGACAGGGATGTGCATTGTCACCTTTAGTTTTCAACTTATATATCGAAGATGCGATTAATATTGTTAAGGAAAGAACAGCCTCAGGGATCAATGTACAGGGCCAAACTATTAACATGCTCAGATTTGCGGATGATATAGCAGTGTTAGCATCTAGCAAAGAAGAATTAGGAGCGGCTTTGAATGAAATGGAAGCAGTTTTGACACAGGGCTTCGGCATGAAAATCAATAAAAAGAAAACTAAAATTTTGGTATGTAGGGGATGTGAAAATAGAACTAAAATGGAAATACAAATTGGAAATGAGAAGATAGAGGAGGTCGCGGATTTCTGCTACTTAGGAAGTAAAATAACTCAAGACGGTAGGAGCACTAAAGATATAAAACAAAGAATGGCGCAGGGCCGAGTTGCGTTTAACAAAAAGAAACAACTGTTATGCTCGAGAACGGTTAATATAGAGACTAGGAAGAGACTCTTAACGTCGTATGTATGGAGTACGGCATTATACGGGTGCGAAACTTGGACAATAGAAGAAGCGGATAGAAAAAGAGTAGAAGCGTTTGAAATGTGGTGCTACAGACGCATGATGAAGATACCGTGGATAGATAAGGTTAGCAATAGGGAAGTATTAGAAAGAGTTGGGGAAAAGCGAAAGGTATGGAAAACAATAAAGAGTAGGAGAGATAGGATGGTAGGACACCTTCTAAGACACGAAGGAATAGTTCGTGACATACTAGAGTCAGAGATAGGAATAAAAAGAGGTAGGGGTAGGCCTAGACTAGACTACTGCTCTCAAATAGTTAGGGATGTAGGATGTTCTACTTTTAGGGAAATGCGTAGGTTAGCTCAGGATAGAAAAGAATGGAGGTACGCGTCCAACCAGTCTTCGGACTGAGAACCTTATGATGATGGACTACCCGCAGACCATTGCCGCCGTAAAATGTTTTCACAATGAAAACCTTTTCTTCAACTGAATAAATATTTTTGTTCATTTTGGAACCCAAATTTTAAATTGTCGATAAATAATGTTGACAGTTCAGACGAATTAGAAATTAGAATCAAACGAGTCTTTGATTAGAATAAATTAAATTGTCATAGGTAATCTGATGAATATCCGTGTTTTAATTTGAAAATTATTAGTGTAATTTTTGCTTTTAATGCTTTAATAAATTGGAAAATTGCAGAGTTTTTGATATCCTCATACGCAGAAAAAAATATTATTTCGATTACTATCTTTACCACCACTGTAACTACACATGGGGAACAGGAATCCCCAAAAATGTAATTGCCCATGTTATTTCCCCATGTACACATGGAAGTTTGTCACACGGTATAATAAAATGTAGTTTAAAGTTAAAGTTAATACATAAAGAGGAAGACAATACGGACATAAAGCTGACGTCAATCAGGATTTGTAGCTGTTCGCTCCTCAATAAAAAAACCGAAGTAAATGCCTCTGGAATAGCCGATCGATCTCATGTTTATCATTACAGTTCCGAATATGAACTAATGACAAATTGTGAACTTCCGTATCCCATGTATAGGCAGGTAATCCATATCTCCCAAATTGTGATTTGTGGTGACGTCGACGCAGGTCAATAACAGCCTCCGTCGGCCGAACCTGAATCGGATGAGGGTGTAGCGTGACTTGAATATCCTCTAACCATAACAACTCTGATCTATCTATCAAAAGTTTATCCAGATCGATAATGTAATTTCCAACGGTCCAGCAAAAGGGCGTTGTAACTTCGAAGGACAATTCTACGTCAACTGCATTTGCTCAGCTACCAGCCACAAATTCTAATTAACCATGTAATACGGTCGTTGAAAAATGCACTTACGGAGACATTACTTTTCATACAGCATTGTACTACTTCGCTAGTTACTAGCTGCATTTTCAAGCACCTATCTGATATAGACTGCCATTGTGGAAAACCTACGCTATTGGTACTCGAGGATCAGTCTCATTTTGTCTCGTTGCTCTTATGTAAGACAAGTCTTGTACTGTCTGAAACATACCCATTGAAATATTTCTATAAAGCGTTTTTCATTGTGACCAAATTAATGATAAATTATTGCCGAAAATATAGAAGTATTGACCATTATCTTACCAACTGTGCAACAAATATCGGATTTGGTTTTCAACTTTCAACTTCCATACATTCTTAAAATTATTAATTCAATTTATGGAGGTAAACCCCTGCAGTAACATCCACAAAAATTGAGTGCCACAAAATAGGTCCATTTGTACCCAACCATCTACCCGGAAAATGATTTTCTAAATAATTTCTAACTATTGCAGAATTGTGTGCAGGGGCACCATCTTGTTGGTAATACACCCTGTTTATGTTTATTAACGGAACATTTTCCATTATCGCCTCTGCGTTAATATTCAATAAATCAATGTATCTCAATCCCGTTAAGGTTCCATCAAAAATTTGGTGTGCTAGTTGACCACCCAAAATAAAACACACAACGTTAAATCCAAAACGTCCTTGCCTCTGACGTTCAAAAGTTTGGTGCTGATTTGTATCAGACCAGTGACGCACATTATGCCTGTTAAATAATCCTACGCTGCTTATGTGAGTTTCATCTGTCCAAATGACAGACCGCCCAAATTCTGGATTTTCTTGAATTTTATTGAAGTACCACCTACAAAAATTAAGCCTTCTTTCTTGATCTCCCGGGAAGAGATGGTGAATAATTTAAATTTTATATGGCCTATATTTGTCTTTTTTAATATTTTTTGAACTTTTGTTTTGGAAATACCAACTGGTGATTCGATTTCGCGACAAGAAGTTTTTGGTGTCGCCTCAACCAGCGATAAAACATTTATTTCTTCCTCTTCCTTTCTTTCTTTATTATAAATTTTGTTTCTAGGTTTATTGGGTGTTCCATACAAAAGGTGTATAGGTACTATTGCAAGCGGGGAATAATGTTCTTTCTATTGTCTGCTCAAAAAGGAGTAGATGCATCGAGACTGTCTCCTTTAAGTACCTAGTAAAGTTTCGAGCGTTATTGGCGGTTCTTCTTACATAAGTCCGTGACTACTAATCATATCTTTTAACTTTCTTGAAACGTCCTGTAGAGTAAAGACAACTTTATTGGGAACCAGAAGCTACGGCTATTTTCCGGCCGATTAAAATACGTTTTCCGCGGAAGTCGAGCGGAAAGAAACTTTCTGACCATTAAAAGTGGCGCGGACGAATCCCGATCCGTATTCGTCTTTTAGTAATTGAAAGTTGCTTCTAGTTTCAAATCCATGAAAGATGTAATCGAATAAGTTTTTGCGAGTATTAATACGCGTTTCCGATTTTATTTCGAACTCGATATGTGTGTTCGACGTAATTGCGGAAGGAAAAATGTCGGCATTTAGAGTTGGATCGATAAAATAATTACTTCTTGGAACTCGCTCGTGTGCTGCACTTGTTATCGGATTTGCTGAGGAAAATATTAACGAATTCAATCAATCCCAGGAACGAGTCGTGTAATGGCATTTGTAAACGGTCTGGGGACGATGACACATTCCAATCAGTGTCTCTATGATATCAACGGAACTTCACTCGCATTCTTGTCTTCGGAGACTTGTGTCTAATATTTTATATCAACTGTTTGAAGATCGTTGGATAGCAAATAACGGGCCACATATATGGCCTCCCCGTTCACCAGACATGAACCCAATGAACTTTTTCATCTGGGGTTCCTATCTAATAAAAGTGATGTTAGTCGTGGAGAATGCACAATAGACAAGTACCGTTTCGATCTAGCGAGGTCAAATTTTTCGTTTCCGTCTCTTTTTAATACGTACGGGAGCCGATCGCCAAAAGTGCGTACGTCTGAACTATCACAGGTAGGTATCATGTTTGTTGTCGTTGTAAAAGTATACGCCGTCAGAAACAATTCAAAGTTATTGGGCGCCCCAGCCAAATTGAACTATTTCATTTTCGATTATTATTACTTCATATTAAAGGAGCAAACAGATTTGAAGATCTGAAAACAGTAAACGGGGAAATACAGGAATCTTATGTAGCAGCGTGTTTAAAATTAGGTCTTATTTAAAATCATCACGAGTGGAAAAGAGCCATGAATGAAGCTGAAATTTGGATGATGCCCAGGCAGCTGAGATATTTATAAATTCGTATTTTAATGCATTGCCGACCAATTTATCAGGAAGAATTTAAAGAATCAATGTCACAAGATTATGAAAGACGTTACAGCAATACAGAAGGACAAAAAGCCTATATTCAAATTAGTTCCATGCTTTCTGCAGAAGGTTCCAATTACAATCTTTCAATGTTTCCTACCATGCCACGACACTGAATATGCAAATGAAGAAGAAGCAATAGAAATAGGATCACGACAATATAAACACCTAAATTAATGGAAAGCAGAAAGAAATTGTAGATATTATTGTGGGTAAATGTGATGCTAACATAAATAAATCAATTTCTGAATCTTCATGTTTTTATATAGACGGTCCAGGAGGCTCCTGTAAGACTTATGTTTATACAACCCTTTACAGCTTACTGAAGAGTAAGAATAAAATTGTTTGTACCATGGCCTTCACGGGCATAGCAGCAACACTACTTCCTCATGGCAGAACAGTTCATAAAACTTTGAGTTACCTGTTCCTCTGTTTTTAGATTCATCTTCCAACTTTAAGAAAAATTCAAAAGAAGTAGATTATTTAAGGAGTGTAGATGTTTTTATTTGGGATGAAGCTCCTGTGGCGCCAAGGTATGCTTTAGACATTATAGACAGAACCTTACAAGACTTTATGAATTGTGATGTTCCGTTTGGTGGAAAAATGTTGGTGTTGCGAGGAGATTTTTGACAATTGTTACCAGTTAAAATAAATGCTACCCGCTGGGAAACAGTGAATTTAAGTATCAAATTTAGTTCTCTTTGGAGTTATTTCCGTAAATTTTCTTAAACACAAAATATGCGGGCTCTACCACAGGAACAAGAATTCACTAAGTTTTTATTGGATGTTGGAGATGGAGTTTTGAACGATATGAATAGCAATTTAGAATTGCCACAGAGATGTATTTATAATTCGGACATCGTTGAACGTATATATGGAAGAATCAATTAGAGAAAAGCGATTCATAGATATGACCTAATCAGCTATTCTGACGTTGAAGACATTAACAAAAAAGTGGTAGAACTGTTAGATATAAAACAGAAAAAAATATATACAAACTTGGATAGTGTTGAAAATTGTGATAATGGAGATTTAAACGATGCTATTCTTCCTGAATGATACTTTAAACCCGCCAAATTTTCCTCCGCATGAATTGAAGTTGAGAGTATATTGTATTGTGATGTTGATTAGAAATCTCAGCATTAATGAAGGCTTATGTAATGGTACGAGATTGTTAATTTTACAATTGGGAGACAATATCCTTCAGTGCAAAATTTTAACAGGCGATAAACATGGAGATATAGTTTTCATTAAACGTACGTATAACGTTGTACCGCGCAAGATGACCAAGTATATCAAAAATTTGATGTATTCCACATCCGTTACCACGCAAGATGATTGCCAAGAAAGAGTTCGCGATGCTTTTCAATCAGTTACTGCTGAGCAAATCTGACATGCCACTCATAACGCAGTAACAAGCCGGATAAAGCAGTGTTTAAACGTTAATGGGGGATGTTTAGAACATTACCTATTTGTGCAAATTTGTGTAATTCAACTATACATACTTTTTCATATACAGATTGTGTAAGGTCGTCGTGGGATACCATGTACAGCTAAGTAGTTTAAATATATAATTAAATAGATAAATTTTGCATATTTTACTATACATTTTTAAACCTTCCTTGACCAGGACATGTCTTTCTAAAAGTTATAAAATGCATTACAGACTTCAACAGCTTGTTGTTAAATCTCTTCTTGTTTCCAGTTACACTTAATGCCCATATGGGGAATGGCCTAAACCGTTCACTCCCTAAAGGTCCTCCCGCAGGACTCACATCTTTCCCAAGGCATCCAAATCCGTACACGTTCCAGGATTATACACGCAGAAAGTTAGCAAACGATTCAGCTTTGTTTCAAAAATCCGCAAAAAAAGACAAGGCAAGACAAATTCATTAATTCATAAAATTCGTAGTGTTCCTGTTAATATAATAATAAATTTTTTAATACAAGGTTTGACACCGATAGATTATACAAATAATTGTCAGAAACAGCAGTATATTCTACAGTAGATGAAACAGAAGAGGTACATTGTATTTCCTATGTTCAACAGAATATTGGAACTGTAACCTTTGTATAGGTTTCAACAGATTTACATAGCATAATCGATTTCCTAGTTGGCAGCAAACGTTGTTATAAAGAGTAAACAAGGGCTTTCTTCTGCTTTCAGTTGTATATTTAGTAACTAGATGTAAATAAATATTGATCGATCAATATTCAATTACATCAGAAGTACGGCATTGCAAATTTGCTAACAATCCCTAACAATGAGTGAGTTTTCATAAAATTGTTGGTCAAAACCATACACATGTGACTTGAATGAAAGCCCAAAATAGCATAGTTTGAAATTAAACTGTAATTTAACAAATCTGTTCCGAATTTAGGAATTTTCTCATCTCAAACGTATTCGTCGCGGAGATTTTCCCCGGGGGTATCTCAATTCAATTCACTGTGATCGAATTCGAAATAAATTCTAATTCTGATGGATAGGAGCCAAAAAGAAACGAGAAGATTTAAAATACAAGTACGGTCGAAATCAAACGGTCCTTAAGCTGCCCTTAAAATTCCGTGATATAATTCTGGAACAGCCTGGTATAAGAATAGGTACGTTCTTACAGCAAATAATGTGACATTACACTAAAACAGTACACCAAGGTAATTAAAAGAATACGATTATTTCCCAACAAGTCCCGTAATTTCTGACCGATCGAATAATTGGATAGCAGAGGACACTCGGACGGTCGCAGAGCTTAGTCTCCCGTAAAATAATTCTTCTTGACAGAGGATCCCCTGCGAAACACACACATACAGAATGGTACAAGGTCGAATATTTACGTCGACAACGGGAACGAATCCGCAAACTCGGTAAAAATTTAAATTCTATGCGGTGTCTTTTGCGGTCGCAGTTCAGGGGTAATCACAACAAACCCTCGTAGAGGAAAGTATCAAGCTGACTTCGGGCCGCAGCGGCTTTCCAGTGACCTCAGAGTATTACCGAAACATGAGTACTTACGTTATATGTGGATATTGCATAAGGGTTTTGCAGTCGGCGACCTTACACGTGTTCTGAGAAACCGTATAGGTTTGTCGATTCATTTTAATTCAGTAGTAGGAGGTTTGGTATTTATATCAACGTAGTGTAAGTTTAAATTTAGATTAATCCTCGACTCTTGAGGATGCTGACGTTGTCAGCGAAACACGTGTCGAGTTTAATTACTGGCGTGTGGGGTTAACTTATTAAGAATTTATACTGATATTGTAACGTTATAATTATTGTTTCAGACAAATACTTTGTTAATTATACACAAAACACGAGCAGGGTTAGTCACCAGGGAGATTTCAATCTGTTTGCCTTTGGGGCTTTTATGCACAATTTTAGGGACATGTCACTAGAGAATTCCACCCTCAATATCTTTTAAGTTGGTTCCACTAACTCTCGCTGATTGTCGAAGGCATATTTAATGGAAAAACTAACTCGGAAGGTTGCCTGACACAAATACCAACAATTCGCTAAAATTTAAGGGCATATTTGGGAACCGCTAAGGTCGATCGCACATTAGCGGTTCAGAAAATATTAAACAGTTCATTAGTTAATGCCGCATTAGTGATATGCGGAATAACAGAACGTCCCCAGCGTCGAATTTTCAACCCCGAAAATAATTTCATTTAAAAACTGGATCTGATAAATGGTCGGTGATAAGTTTACAAGGAACAAAAGACATTTGTTAAAAGTCTCGGGCGGGCTAACGCTCGAATTTTTAAGAGAATCATCAGATAAGCAAATTAAGTCACTGTAATTAATATAGAACGAGCACATATAATTTGAATGCACCGAGCAACCCCGGGAACCTTAAATGTACATCAACTCATCTTCTCCGTCCGCCAGGCAAGGGAAAAAACTTTTAATATCGCCGACGGCATTCACGTACCTGAGCATTTATTTGACACGACATTTTTATCTCGAAATGTCCTGGGACTCGTAAAGACAAATGACTAATTTGTCATCTTGTGTCTTTTAATAAAAAAACATCTTAAAGGACAAATTCAGTCTCGGATTTTGTAATGGGACTTTCACTGTCTACGAGAGCAATGGGAAGTGTTTTCATCAATTGCAAATTAGAACGCATAGCACGTTTAGCACCGTAGATCACTGGTTTCGTCCTTTTGGGACTCATCAGTACAGTGCTTTGCCCTACACACTGCAATATTGCTTGCTGCATATACTTTGATCAATTTGTGTTTAGCCGAATTATGCGGCGGTTATGAGTGGCAGTTAGTGTCTTAGTGTCTTAGTGTCTTCAGCAGAGGCAGCAGCCTCTGGTTCTGTTGCCAACTCCAACACGCAAAAATCCCTGGTAATGTCTTCAGCAACGACATCTGCCATTGGTTGTGGCTCAGGCGCCTGCGCCGGGGCTCAAAAAGTGCGCGTGTTGCTCATTGTTGCGCAATGGAAGAATGTTCTGGAAATGCTGATGCAATAGTACGCAGATGTTGCAGAATTAATGTTTTTTCCCCTTCTACGCTGAAGGAGTCCTCGAGTAATGTCTTCAGCAACGACTTCTGCCTCTGGTGTCTTTGGGGCCTTTGGTTGTGGCTCAGGCGCCTGCGCCGGGGCTCTATGAGAGTGGGCGGGGCAACAGCCAATGATAGAGGTTGTGGGCGGCATCCAATGGGTGTGGTTGTGGGTGGTAAGGTTCAACTACTGCTAGATACCTTTGGATGTGGCCCAGGCGCCTGCGCCGGGGTTTTCGCAAACGTTCTGGAAATGACGCCGACCGGGATTCGAACCCGGGTCCCCGCGCACCGGAGCCCTCGCTAAACCCACTGAGCTAATCGGCTGCCTACATGCCCGTCTTTTAAATCATCCATATATACTTAGGATTGTAAACAGAAGTTTCTCGGAAATTCCAATGGTTGCAATTGTTTATACTAAATAAATATTGATATCAAAGTTTAAGAAAAAAGCACGTTCGCCGCCGATAAGAGATGTTATAATTGTTTTTATTATGGGTAAAAACCTTTCAACTCGCCGACAGGATTATGTTTGTTTAGGTTTGCTCCCACGTTCTGTATATGCACATACTACGTTGTAGACACTACAAGGTGACCCGTTTATTTTTTTGTATTATTACAATAAAATAACATTCTAGAACATTCGTCAGTTTGTTTATTTTGATACGTACTATGTTTTGAAATTACTTGTTATCTTAATGCGTTTCGGACACGTGTGGGAACCATCTGGTGAGTGCTGGAAGTACTAATTGAGTGTCGGTAATATAGAACACATGTAGATTTCTGTTACACTTACTGGAAAGTGCAAATTGAATGTCGGTAATATAGAACGCATGTAGATTAGGGCCCACTGCACACGCCCCCTTGCCCCGCCCACTTAGGTCATGGAGGGTATCAAATTAACCAGCTCGATGAGACAAATAGGAATCTATAGTTATTCTCCTACTTCAGAATTCTCATCAGATGTCTGTCTGTCTGTCTGTCTGTCTGTCTATCTGTCTGTCTGTCTGTGTCTGTCTGTCTGTGTCTGTCTGTCTGTGTCTGTCTGTCTGTGTCTGTCTGTCTGTGTCTGTCTGTCTGTGTCTGTCTGTCTGTCTGCCTGCCTGCCTGCCTGTCTGTCTATCTGTCTGTCTGTTACATCAGCCGTTCGTGTCAACAACAACATTCAATGCCAATGACGAAATTCGCATACCAATCCACCAACAAGACGTTTACGTCCTGCCGCATCTAAGCTGCATCTACATAGAGGGGTTTTTCCTCTTTCTATTCTTGCTTGTGTCATCAGCCATGGTGTTTGCGAATAGAGCTGTCTGTGTCAACAGACAGCTGTGTCAACAGCCGAAGAAACAATTTAGTACAAGCCCTTACGGGAGAAATTTTTTTGAAAGCTGAATATCTCCGTTCGAATGCCGAGAAAATTTGCAAGATTTCAACAAATTTTACATTTACATCGCGATAACTTTTAAGTTAACGCCTAAATCAAAAAATTTTGTTCTTTACGAAATCTTGCACGCTTCTTTCGGAGTCTGATAGTTCGACAATCAGATTTTTATCTTTTACGTATATTGAGTTGTGTAATTAAATATAAGAAGATGTAAGAAGCGCGACCGGTCGGCTCCCGATACCAGTACCCGTCCCCACTCCGCTGCTCTGGTTTGCATCTCACTTTTCGCCGTAGCTCAGTCTCCGTCTTGCTAAAAGATATGAAAATAAAGTTACTAACAAGTTACTTACAAGTGTCATTAAAATTGGTTGGATACTGCCGTCATCTTCTGATTTCCATCCGAACTCTTCCAAACTTGGTAGTTCTTGAATTGGTTGCAGGGCATTTGTCCAACTTGAAATTATGCTCTGAAACAGTGTTGTTTAAGAGCATGGTCCCACGCTAAAGTTCAAAACTACACCCCGATCATTATGTGTAATTTGAAAAAAGATAGAAAGAGGTGTTTTAACTGCGACTGAAAAGACCAGTTAGCTTCCTCAAGGCAACAGATTTGAGGGCATCTTTGAATAAAAGGGTTGAAACTCCAAAATCCAAAATGCAGTAACAGATATTAAATCTGGAAACTATGAAAAATTAACCTGACACAAATCATGTTATTTGACGTACACCAGCGGGACCGAGAATATGAAGAAATGGGCATTGAACCACCACCTCATGTTGGAGTATCCTTGCGCCGAAGAACTTTCGATATTCACAAATGCATAATTTGCCTTGTTCGGCAATTGGGAAATTATGACAAAAATACAAGAAATGAATTAAGCGCAGTAAAAGAAGCATTTGAAGATGACACAAACAAACACTTAGCAATGGAGAAGACTATGCAAACGGTGCAAGCAGGAATAGAAAGAGGTAAAGAGTATACAGTAACTGCTACATTATGACAGATATTGTGCATTAGGCGGAATCAAATCAAGACGGATATTTGTAGAGCACATGAGAAAACACTTTGGCAGTAATGTCGAAGTAATCAAACTCTCTAAACCAAATACATCATCGTTATTCATTCCAACTATTCATGCGTTAACCGGTTGGAATACAACAAGTCATTTCCCTGGCATTGGAAAGAAAACGTGCTGGAAAATCTATCAGCAGCATTACCATTACTTGGATGGCATAGGAATAGATGAGTTTTCCAATGAAATGCTCACCAGAATGGAGCGATTTGTCATGAAATTATATTCAAGGAACATAGATAGTATATCAATAAACACGTTGAGAGGAATAATTATTGCCGCATCTATTCCCGTTTCTAAATTACCACCGACCGAAAATGCTCTTAAACAACGCTGTTTGAGAGCATACTTTCAAGTTAAAATCTGGACAAATGCCCTGCAACCAATTCAAGAACTACCAAGTTTGGAAGAGTTCGGATAGAAATTAGAAGATGACGGCAGTATCCAACCAATTTTAATGACAGTTCCCCCTTTCCCGACCGATTCTTTTATTTTAAATAAATGTGGATGTAAGAAAGGTATGAGTGACCAAAGTTGTTTGACTTCCTAATCGTAAATCTCATATTATATTGCAGACTGTGGAAGCAAAGTGTGTTCCTGCAGGAAAAATAAACAAACCTGCGTAACTGCTTGCAAGTGTATGGCACAAAACTTGTGCAAGAATAAGTACATATACCACAAAACTGTCAGTTTTGCCGCCGAAGGTCGAAAGTCAGTTCGATACTTCGGAAGAAAATTAGTTTGTAAATTTTACTGCGTCATTGCAAGCATTGAGCACTCTACTATTAAATAAAATAGAGTTGAATAAGCAAACATAGGAGCTCTTCTTCTTTTATCGAAGACTTTGTTGTTGAGCAGCAGATTGGTAATGAAATAGTTTTCCATTGCACTGCACGGAAATATTGGTAATGCGATTAAAATAGATGAAAAGGGTAGTTGGAAACTAAAGAGTTGGTTCGCTTACCTTTAAACAGCTCAAATCGAGTTATCGCAAAGCTCCGAGAGAGAAAGGACGGATTATACCCGAAAGTTCGTAGCTATGAGGTGTATTTAGCATAAAGCTAGTCAGTTACGACCCAACCCCCCTCAAACTCTGTATGGAACTGCGTTACAATGTTTCATTACAATTTATGGTCAATTTATCGAACCAATTTGTGGCTTATGTCCGTTAGTAATAGGTTTTGTAAATTATACTAATATTCTAGTTGCTGGTGTATTGTCCAGTTACAGCAAATACAGGATCAAATTATATCAGAACCAGCTTTAGAGTTTCCAAAGCTCGTGTTATTCGGATTGTGCATTCCGCATGAATATTTGGAATTCGATCGATTGATGTCTTTTCTTGCACTTTAGTTACATATATAGGGGACTATATTCCACGCATATCATCTGCGTATATAAAAACGAGGTCGTGGAAAATCTACTCCGCTTAAACTTGGAAAATAAATCCATTCTTAGTTGCTCTTTTGTTTTATGACTCCCTGGAGGGCAACTTGATTAATCTCTGTTGTAGCCGGTATCTGGTGCGGCAGATGAACTTTTGGTCGTGCATAATATCCCGAGATCTATTTTGGAACTTGAAACAGCATACGAAATGGAGATTTGAAAAATGTTTGTATACATGAAGATACTTTGTACAGTCCAACAGATTGAAGTTGGCGAGCGGTGGAGGCATGACACGTTGGCGCCTCTATCCTTATCTATCCACTAAATCGCTAAACCGCAGCACTTAAAAATAGCAGTATAATATAAATTCACAATGACGGCGCGTGATCAATACTGAATTACCTTGATTGTCCATTGACTGTATTTCGAATGAGTATAAAGCTTCGCAATGAATACAGAAATTCGCGGCAGATTCAGAGCTGGTACGTACTCGTAGCTTGGGGCAACTTAACTTGTAACGATACTTCAGAAGCACCTAAAACTTTCTCCATGGTTTGTAATTAGCGAGAAACAGTAGCGGATCTGTAATTCCATGTTGATTGGTTCCGAGTGTTTTGTTACAACGCCAAGCCCAAAGCAATTTCTGCAGAAAAGACTTTTATTAAAACACTCCTGGATTCATCAATTGTTCCTAGACGTCTCGAGATAGGACCCGGCTGCTGTTTTTTCTTTCCTTGTACATTCCAAGGGAGAAGCTTCGGTGAAATACGGGATACGTACTGGTTTAATTATCGATTTCATCCAGCAGTAAATAGGGACAACGGTGTAATTCCAAATCGGATCAGTAAACAATGCACGGTTAGGTTTACTAAAAGATTATTCGTTTTCGGATTTTTAGTTCAGATATAAATGAAACTCGGCCTAATCAACCTTTTCTTATAAGATTGATGTTCACCTTCATCACCTGTCTCAGTCAAACATATATATTCAACGTGGTAAAATATCTTTTAGCGTTTTACATATTGCAGCTGTATTTTTTGCCACAGTGTTTTGAAATCTGGCACAGACTTACAGAAACCGCAGTAGCACACTGTGGAGTTTTTATTTTTCCGTTTAAGCGATTTAAATTTTAACAACTGATACTCAGCGGCACAGCCGCTCCTGTGCATTAATTATAAACATTTAAGTCACTTTAATTGAGAAGCAAAAACTACACGCTATACTACCGCTGTTCTAAAATGTCCAACTACATCAAAATATAAATTGTTTATAAATTCAGTAATTAAGTGACAATCTGCTAAGCGTCGATCCCACTGGCAATGAAATAAATACTTTTCCTGGTGTTCGAATAGGCGTTGATTCACATTACGGCACTAAGCAATATTTGGAGTATTTAATATTTGGTTTTTCCATATTAAATCAAAAGATTCAACAAATTTAGGAACGAACAAACACTGCAAATGTTGACTTTACAACGCCAACTGTCATATCTACTCTATGCCACTCTATTTTCACTATTTCCATGTTCTATGCAGTCAGACATAAACAGCCGTATCCATAGATACGTACATAATTTCAATGTTACAGGTAACGTAACGCGTTACTTTTAGTTAACGCGAATGTAACGCTTGATTTTACTACTCATAAAATTTCCGTACCGCAGGCTACCTATAACTGAAAATCGATTCTTTTAAGGAGTAAACTCCAATAAACTCCAATAAGATTATTGGCTATTATAAAAAAATTGGATGCCCTTATTTTTATGGGCTTATGTAAAATGAATAGCTATAATGCAAGAAAACATGTGGAGCATAAAACGTATAATCCATAAAATGTATAAATTACAATAGACGAGACTGCTGCACGAGGCACGAAGTGTCCTGAGAACATAGTGACCTGGAGTTATTTTCGTTTGAAAATCTGCAAGCAGACGGTGGTGTTCTGTGAACTTTGTGCGGTTTGGAATGGTGGCCAGCACTCGAGCCCAGTTCAGAAAAGTTGAGGGAGAGTAACAAGCTGTTTCTGTAAAACGCCATTTGTCACAATTTCTGGCGCAGCCGGTGCAGGAACGATATCGGGAACTGACGACATTACTAATACTTTCGAAAATAAACAGCCCTTTTTAACATCCAGATTCTGGGCCCCGACTGTTCTTCAGTGCGATTTGATTTACTTCGTCGCCGCCGGTGAGAAAATAGGAGACGGGCGATAACTTATTCTACTCGACGCGGCAGGGAAGAAAAATTACTACGCTGGAACAAAGTGTGTCCATTACTATTGCGGGAATGAGTTCAGAATGTTCTTACTCTACTAACTTCTTATTATAAACTCGGTTAAAACTGCCCTATTTCATTGTTCTCGACCCGCTTTGCATAAACGGAATTCATAGCCCGACATCATTTTCATTACAGTTGTACAAGAGCGCCTCCGCCAAAATTGAACATACTTAAGATACTGAAAGTAAAAAAAAACTTGTGTGTCAGCTCCGACGCAAGACTGGAGTTTACTCCTTATGAACGATTACTTTAACTTCAATCACTTGATAATAGGTCAGTTTTATACCCACATGTGTATTTATGAGATGGTTTATGTTCGAAAATGTCCATCTACATCAAAATATAAATTGTTTATAAATTCAGTAATTAAGTGACAATCTGCTAAATGTCGATCCCACTGGCAATGAAATAAATACTTTCCCTGGTGTTCGAATAGGCGTTGATTCACATTTCGGCACTAAGCAATATTTGGAGCATTTAATATTAGGTTTTTCTATATTAAATCAAAAGATTCAACAAATTTAGGAACGAACAAACACTGCAAATGCTGACTTTATAACGCCAATATTGTCATATTATCTACTCTATGCCACTCTATTTTCAAATAGTGAAAATAGAGTAGCATAGAGTAGATATGATATGTTGGCGTTGTAAAGTCGGCATTTGCAGTGTTTGTTCGTTCCTAAATTTGTTGAATCTCTTGATTTAATATGGAAAACTTAATATTAAATAATTTTAGTAATATTTGTGAATTTATGGCAAATGAAACACTATGTAAAAATATTATCGACGTTTCGCCTCTGGTTAGAGGCTTTATCAAGATTATATATTTAAAAGTTTACAAAATGTATAAATGTGACAAAATTTTTTCTTAATAAAAATGTAAATAACAGTAACTAAGAACTTATATGAAAAATAGAAATTATACGTAGCACACATGATTTTGTAAAAAAATATGAAGGAGGAAAGAAATGTACATAAATTAGAATCAAGTGGTAGAGAACAGATTTACGTTATTATGTCACTGTAAATTTGACTTAAATTTTGAATGTCAGATCTGTCATTCAAGGAATTTTTATCTTTTTGGATGTGTATCATTTCTAAAACCAGTCTAGCTTTTAAGTTTTTTTTCTAAAATAGTAGTATTGTGAAAATCGAAATTGTGTTTAGTATCTTTTATGTGTTTACTGATAGCTGAATTACTATTTTGGTAAGTATGTTGTTTTAACCTAGTTTCAAGGTGATTTTTGGTTTGCCCAATGTATGTTTTATTACAGTTATTACAATTAATTTTGTATACAATATGAGTTTTCATTAATTTTGGAATTGAAGTTTTTAAACGAGAATATAAAAATTGTAAGTTGTTATGCTTTTTATGAGCAATTACAAAATTATGTTTTATTAATAATTTATTGATGTTATGTGATATGTGTTTTATATATGGTAAAGAAATGTAATTTTTAGGTTCTTTTTGGTTTTGATTGTCGTTATTGTTATTATAATAATGATGTAGTCTATTTTTTATAATTTTGTCAATAAAATTTCTTGGGTAGTTATTTTTTATTAAACAATTTATGGTTTTGTTTAATGCATATTGTCTGAATTGTGGACTGGAGAGTTTGATTGCTCTGTCAGTCAAGCAAATAACGATACTTTTTTTGTGACAAGTGGGTTGTTTGGAATTAAAATGAATATAACGGCCAGACCAAGTGGGTTTTGTGTACCATTCTGTTTCTATTGAATTATTAATTTTGTATAGTGTTAAGTCTAAGAAGTTAATTTGGTTATTTTTTGAAATTTCTATAGTAAATTGTAATTTGGGATGATAATTATTGAATTGATGAAGAATTTCATTTTCTTTGTCGGGAGGAATAGCAGTAAGACAATCATCTACATAACGTACAAAAAAAGGTAGATTAAATAATAATAATAATAATAACAATAATAAATTTATTAACACCCAATTCGATACATAATAGACAAAAAAATGTAAATAATAACACTGGTGCTAAAAGGCGGGCATTCAGGCATCTGAAAATAACGCAGTATTCCCAGAGCCTGATCTTCCATGCGGGCCTATTCATAAATAAACTAGAACCAAAAATTAGCTACTTGAAGCGATAACGATAAAACGATAAAACGGGGGACGAAGAAGAAAAGAAGAGAAAAGGAAGGAAAGGGAAAGAGAAGAAAGAGAGGAAAGACTATGAAGATGTAGAAGAAAAACACAGTCATGTGCAACCCACGTAATGCTAAGCAGAAAAAAAAAAAAAAAATAGTTATTGCTGGTCAAAGAAAATTTTGAATAATTTATGTTTCACGGCATCACAAGGGATGGTAATTTAGGAATAACAGTGGTTTCTAAATCTTCTAAAACTAATTGGGCAATAGTGCTTGAAATTGGAGAACCCATAGCACAGCCATCAGTTTGTTTATAAATTTTATCTTTAAATTTGAAATATGTAGTGGTTAAGGTAAGTTCAATTGCTGTAATAAAATTGTTTAAAGTAAGTGACGTGAAAGGTTCAATTTTATTCCAGTTTTTTTTGATTATTGTAATTGCTAGATTTATTGGAATGTTGGTATAGAGAGATACAGCATCAAGTGAAATAAATATATAATTTTCAGGGAAATAAAAATTTTTGCTTTTTTCTTTAAATGACCAAGAATCTTTGATGTAAAATTCATTTTGACCTGTGATGTTAGATAAAATATTAGATAAATATTTTGATAATTTATAAAAAGGACTTTACATACATGATACTATTGGTCTAAGTGGGATATTAATTTTGTGTAATTTTGGGAGGCCATATATACGTGGGGGTAGGGAATTTTGTATTTTAAGTTTAGTGCTAAGTGTATAAGAGATATTATTTTCATTTAATAATTTAGATATAAAATTATTATTTTTAGTTTGTAAACTAATAGTGGGATCTTTAGGAAGAGGCATATAAATTAATTTGTCGTTTAATAGATTAAACATTTTATTTTCGTAATCAGTGGAATTCATTATTACTGTTTTGTTACTTTTATCGGGTTTTAGGATGATAATTTGTGGGTTGTTTTTAAGGAAAGTTTTTGTAATTTTAATGTTAGTCAATAGTTCTTTTTCATTTTTGTTAATTTTTGTATAAGAATTGTTAAATTTTTTAATAATTTGGCAAATTTTATTTCTAATATAATTTTTTTCTTCAGATGGAAGTAAAGTTATACCACTTTCAATAGTGGCAATGATATTATTAATTGGAATTTCAGTATTACGGGTATTTATAGTAAAATTTGGGCCTAATTGTAAAATTTTTTGTACATTAGTTGGAATGTCGGTGGTAGAAATGTTATGTATCCATTCTTTATTAATAGAGAGATTGCAATCATTATTATTAGTATGTTTATTAGTAAGTTTTATTAATTTCCGTTGTTGTTTATTTTTTATGTTAAGAAATTTATAGTAAAATTTTTGGTTTTGTGATTGTTTAAAAAAGTTGTTATATGTTTGTGGTAATATTCTATTAATTTGAATTTCGAGGTATTGAAGGGTTTTAGTAATTTTTTGTATGCTGGTGTAATGATCGGAAATAAGAATGTTTAAACAAGATTTTTGACATTTTAAAATTCAGAAATTTCAAAAAATAACCAAATTAACTTCTTAGACTTAACACTATACAAAATTAATAATTCAATAGAAACAGAATGGTACACAAAACCCACTTGGTCTGGCCGTTATATTCATTTTAATTCCAAACAACCCACTTGTCACAAAAAAAGTATCGTTATTTGCTTGACTGACAGAGCAATCAAACTCTCCAGTCCACAATTCAGACAATATGCATTAAACAAAACCATAAATTGTTTAATAAAAAATAACTACCCAAGAAATTTTATTGACAAAATTATAAAAAATAGACTACATCATTATTATAATAACAATAACGACAATCAAAACCAAAAAGAACCTAAAAATTACATTTCTTTACCATATATAAAACACATATCACATAACATCAATAAATTATTAATAAAACATAATTTTGTAATTGCTCATAAAAAGCATAGCAACTTACAATTTTTATATTCTCGTTTAAAAACTCCAATTCCAAAATTAATGAAAACTCATATTGTATACAAAATTAATTGTAATAACTGTAATAAAACATACATTGGGCAAACCAAAAATCACCTTGAAACTAGGTTAAAACAACATACTTACCAAAATAGTAATTCAGCTATCAGTAAACACATAAAAGATACTAAATACAATTTCGATTTTCACAATACTACTATTTTAGAACAAGAAAAAAACTTAAAAGCTAGACTGGTTTTAGAAATGATACACATCCAAAAAGATAAAAATTCCTTGAATGACAGATCTGACATTCAAAATTTAAGTCAAATTTACAGTGACATAATAACGTAAATCTGTTCTCTACCACTTGATTCTAATTTATGTACATTTCTTTCCTCCTTCATATTTTTTTACAAAATCATGTGTGCTACGTATTATAATTTCTATTTTTAATATAAGTTCTTAGTTACTGTTATTTACATTTTTATTAAGAAAAAATTTTGTCACATTTATACATTTTGTAAACTTTTAAATATATAATCTTGATAAAGCCTCTAACCAGAGGCGAAACGTCGATAATATTTTTACATAGTGTTTCATTTGCCATAAATTCACAAATATTACTAAAATTATTAAAAAAATGGCACAAATAATTATACAATTAATATTAAATACTCCAAAAATATTGCTTAGTGCCGAAATGCGAATCAACGCCTTTCGAACACCAGAAAAAGTATTTATTTCATTGCCAGTGGGATCGACGTTTGGCAGATTGTCACTTAATTACTGAATTTATAAACAATTTATATTTTGATGTAGTTGGACATTTTCGAACATAAACCATCTGATAAATACACATTTGGGTATAAAACTGACATTCGCGTGTACCCTATTATCAAGTGATTGAAGTTAAAATAATCGTTCGTAAGGAATAAACTCCAGTTGTGCGTCAGAACTGACACACACAAGTTTTTATAAAACTAAAACAAGAAAAAACGGAAAATCAAAATCGATGAATAAACAAGGGTATAACGGGAAACGTTGCAGTACTGTTGTTTGCCGTGTTTGGAAATGTGTTGTGCAATGTGGTCTATAGGGCAAGAGTCCGTTTATCGGCACGTCATCGAGCTGCAGTCACGAATCTCGTGTACTTCCTGCACCGATCAACCCCCCTCCGCTTTGTACTTTACCCTTGATTATAGTTGTTCTAAATTTGATTTTGATTTCAATAAAACTCCCTGGATTTATACAGCACTTAGTTAAATAGGAAAATTATACACGCTGACATATTTCTGCAGGGTATTTTTTAAGATACTGCATTTGGCATGCGACACAAAAACTTAAGGGCTCGTTTATTATTAATAGCTTTTTGTTTGATCTAGCACGAACAAGCACTGAAATATTTATAGTTCGCTCTTGGCGTTGTGTGACATTATTAAGTTTCCAGGAATTTGCGAGGGTTTTCACATTTTGAGATATTTTAACTTCCAAGAATTTAAATATTGGCTTTCTTGAAATTTTATTTATTGTCAGCCATAATGTAGGTATATGCATATTTTTCATTTTCATGAAAAATAAAGTCACGATTTTAAGAAATAGGTTAAGTCTTTTACAGACGACGATTATTACATGTTAGGCGTTCATCCAAAAGGTCAGACATTGGTAATATCAAACAGTTTAATAATCATGTAACCATGAAATATTTGGTACGCCACATTTGTCCCTCTGCTAGATGTAAAATTAAATTTGCCTGCAAATATTTAGATGGTGCCTGTACATGACAGTTTCAATTTAATATGAATATTCCCCTGAACATTTTTCACAGACAATTATTGCTCGCCTTGTTTTGAGTTGAATATTCGACGTGTAAAGTTAATTTGACGGCTCTCGTCATAGACGAGACGGGTTCCCACCTAAACTGTCTTACTTCTGGATTTCCATTTCTTGCACGAAACTCCGAATTAGAAGTGTGCTTACTGCTTAAAACTCTCCCAGATAACTCATTAATCTTACTTCTTTTTCCTCCAGACTGCCGGTGCGTAAAGAAATATAGCAATTTTAGTGCCGAAAGTTTCGTAACCATATTTCAGAAGTTTGGGAAGACGTATTAAATGGAACGAGAACAAAGAGTTTTTTTATCAAATCTGCTTTAAAAATTAATACAAGCCTCACTTGCAAAAAGGTTTTGTTACACAGTTTCAGAGAAGTATTTAAATTCAAAGCGCTGGGAAAATCGTGAGGACGACTTACGCGGTTTTCTATGAAAAATATAATACCTATTAATATAAATGAGAGTGGTCTCGCTTGGCACTTGGTGAAACATAATTGAACTAGTTAAATAAAATATCCTATATATAGAAAGTGTCTGGTTCTTTTGATTTCAGTATACAGGGTGAGTCAATAGTGCGGGATTCTTTGTTATATCCTTTACAGTTAAAAATACTAAAAAACTTTCCATATAAAAGTTGTTTCCAGTGACATGTCGCTCCATCTAAAATTATTTTTAGCTATACAGCTTGTCCCATTTTTGCTGTATGCAGGTCAACTTCGTTATTTCAAATGGAACACCTTGTATTTCACTTCATTTTCGAATTCCTTGATCGATTTTACTATGAGGTTGTATAAAATAATTTTTTCTAAACTTCATATTACTGCTACAATTTCAATCAATGTCCAAATTATGAAATTTAAAAATTGCTCTACATCTGTCAATATTCGCAAAAAAATGAAGTTTTGACAAAAATGACTTTATACAACCTGATAGCCAAATCTATC